>CM067565.1:20411357-21661357 GCA_034336665.1 Luscinia megarhynchos
CAAGAGATCATGTAATATGCATACTCTACTTTCCTAGGTATTGAATCCATTCCACATCATCTTTACACTTTTAGACCACCTATTTCTGGGCACAGTAAAATGTTACCAGGATAACATGGTTCGCTTTCTATTATTTCCAGGACTTTCTTGCACTGCTTCCCAAAAGTAAGAAAAACTTAAAATGGCAACAGGAGCATAACAAATTGTCTATTCAGCTTAGTAAAATGTCAAGTTGTTTTTAATTCCCATTTAAGTTGTTGAAAAATAAGAGTTGTTCTACATTTCATAGAAGAATAGTACATCCCTTGAATATAAGAAAGACATTGTTACTCTTCTTCAGTTATATGACATGATCTGTGAAATAATATGATAAAGGGAAATGTGTTCACTGTCTTCAGTTGACTTCGTATTTCATACAAATTTTAGGATCTGTCATCTGCTTGCAGAATGGAGCTTTTTGCATCACATGATGTACCCCCCAGTCCAGATTAGTGTGATGCAAATGCTTTTCATCTTTACTTGGTACACTGCCTATCACCTCTACAAAGTTGGTTTAGTTTTTCTTTTCAACATCATAGAACCTTAGGTACCAATAGCTGTCAATCACAGACTATCCATAATATGCTATAGATATGCAAATGTCCTTCGTCTTTCATGCACTTAGATGTTCATTACAAAATGAATCTCTTACTTGCATGGATGAGCTGGCTGATGTGTACTACTATTAATCCAGTTGGGATGCAAGTAAATTTCCTTGTTGGTGTAAAATGCCATTCTTTTGGGGTAGGAATAGAAGGGTTCTCCCAAAGGGAGCTTACCCTGCCATAAGCATCTAACTTTAACCATATATATTGACTTTAAGGCAGGATGTTCTTCCTGAATGAAATACTGAGCAGCAGGTAAGAAATATGTGAGAAGAGGAATAAATCTGGGTCCAGGAAGTCTTCTCTAGGCTAAATGATATCACAGAATGACAGAATCCTCTGACTTGGAAGGAATTCACAAGGATCATCAAATCCAACTCTTCAGTGACTGTCATATTTCACTTTCCCCCAAAATATCTACTACATTACAGAAAGTTTTCTGACACTAGGGGAATATTACCTTTTTATATTCAAAGCCTGATGATATGCACCACATATAATTTTATTTAAACAAGAAAATGTAAAAGAAAAGTTTCTTCATTTTACCTGTATAGGGACAAATAAGAGCCTTCTTGTAGAAATTAGGCACAAGCGTGCCCCCAGTATTATAAGTCAGATACATAAAGTAAAGATTCTGGATTTAAATGCAAGGAACATAGGCCCAAGAATAATTTTCAATTTCCTTAAGCAGTAACAGTTTCCCTAATTTTAATTAATTACCAAACACAAGGTGAAAAAAAAATCTCATTGTAAATGCAAATATTCTGCTGGAGTCACGGACTATGGCTTCATTTGGCCTTTTCTTTTCCACCTTGAGAACACACAAATTTTTACAGCTGGCTAAACAATGCAGGCTAGTTAACCAGGTAACATGAATTTAAAGAGATATGTATGCTTCTGTAAGAAATATATATATTACATGATTGCTGCTGTTCCTATCTGTACAAACTATCAAACTCCTTTCACACTACACTACTACTACCCTCATGGCTGTACCACATGCTGTACATGAAGCACAAGTTATTGCATATGTATCAACCTAAGTATGTCCTGTGGAGTACATGTCACCAAAACTGCCTCCCTTGAGAAGTAATGTTTATGTTTTATAAGGACTCCTGGATGCCTGTTTACTATATGAAAAAGTGCTTTACTAAAATCAAAAGCAAACCAAACTACTACCAAAACCAGTGCCCTATGTTCTACAGAAATCCTAAAAATCAAGGGATTTATGCCCAGCTCAGCTCTGTTTTGATTTTTTCCAAAGGATATGCAAAATAGATGATGAGAAAGTGAGACATTTTCTTATATACCACTTAAGAGCAAAAAGAAAGCAGAACAGATCTGATCCAAATGTACTTATTTAAACTAAAAAGAAAGTCCAAGAAGTCTATAGTAAGGTTACAAGCTACTTGCACATCTTATTAGCAAATTCAAGATTCTTAAGGCTTCACTGGAATGCTGGGTTTCAAATCACAAGGAATGGTTATTCAGTTCCACTCCTCATTCCTCCGTAAAAGTAATCTTTCACCAAGTGGGAAAAGAGGCCACAGGTTTCTGTCTTCTCAAAACAATGAGATTTTGACTTTGGTAGCCAGTTCTTGTGTTCACAGGACTTTTTTCGTTCTGGATACTAAAGAGTTAACAAGAGTCTTGCAGGTGAAAGGTGAAATGATCAATAAATCTTAGGAATAGCTTTAGGTTCTCTGAAGACAAGGACCAGAACACTGACCTCTGTGAAAACAGGTCTGGGAATGGGAGTCCTCTGGATGGAGATTGCAGATGCCTGGCTCTTGGTAGTGCTGGCCGCTTCTCTGGCTGGACAGCATTACCAGAGACTACAGCTGGTATTTTATCACTCACTTAACCCCCAGGAGATCCATGCTAATCAGGACTTCACACAAGATTCACTTCTGCCATTAAATTACACTGTAGCCGGTAGAGAGAACTTCCACTGTACTAACAAATAATGGTGACACAAAAAGTTGGCAGAAGATCCCCAGAGAATACGCTGCAAACAGCTCAAAATAATTAAGGGCTTTCCATGGACTTGGCTTTTAACATAAGCATTTCACTGCAAGAAAGTTTAAGTGTATAAAATTACTGCCATTAAAAGAAAAAGTATAAAAAAGGAAGTATAAAAACCTTGTAAATACATTTGAACTAACAGATGTATAATCACAATGGAAGTTTATACTGCTTGTAATATAACTGCTAGAGGCACTCCAATTTAATAGAATTTATGTATTACTGTAAGAACGTATTTAATATAAGAAAAATGCCAGAGTCAGAAGGAAAAGGAAAAGCATGGTAGGTAAATAGAGAACACATTCAAATAATTTAATAATTTTATTTTTACTTTGGTGTTTTTCTGCGTATGTACAAGTTCTTCCGTCAGAAGAACACATAACACAATCTCTAAAGCTTTTGCTGAAGTTCTTTATGAAAGCACATATGGTTTTGTACTAAACAAAGTGCGAAGACTATTTATAAATGCTAATGTTTCAGACTATTAGTGAATGTGGTATATGAATGTGGTATACCATTATGATTTCTAGATAAGTCAAACAAAATACTTCAACAGATCTTTTTCCTTGAGATTACTGAATTATACATCTAAATTTCATGCAAACAGTAAACAAATTTACAACTTGAAATTAGAAACAGACACACATAAGTAACATACGAAATAAAGAAACACTGCATATTGTATTTGATAATATTCCATTTTTCCTTGATATATTCTTCTCCCCTTTCAGAGGAAAAGAAAGAATCTCTATTATACAAAGCTGTATGATATTTAGCATTAAAGGCTCCACCCATCAATACCATACTCAAGATTATGGTACCAACATTTAGTTGAGCAGCATTTCAGAACTGCCTATGAGTACTTACTTTGCCATGCACCTGTCTGCCCTAAAACAATAATGGGCAATGTCAGTAAAATAATCACTAAAGAGCAGAGAAAAATAAAAAAAGGGTAGTATAAGAAAATATGGAGGGGGAGAAGCACCCAAAACTAAACCAACAAAGCCCAAGAGATAGTAACTGAGTGTATTGGGTTTACATGGCCAGACTTTGGTAGTGAGGGCAGCTACAGGGGTGGCTTCTGTGAGCAGCTGCCAGAAACTTCTTCCATGTCCAGCAGTGCCCATGCCAGACAGCTCCAGAATGACGTGCTGGGCCAATCAGAAATGGTGGTAACACACCTGTAACACCTTTGGTTACACTGTGCTGGAGCAAGATCCTAGCACAGACCTCCAGACCCGGGTAGAGTGGAGCTCACACTGGAGCAGGTTTGCTGGTGAGACTTGTGATCCTGTGGGGGACCCAGGCTGGAGCAGCCTGTCCTTGAAAGATTGCATCCTGTACTAGAGAACTGTAACCCATGGGATGACTCATTCTGGAGAAGTTAATGGAGAACGATCTTCTGTTGGGGGAACCCCACGCTGAAGCAGGGGAAGGACTCCTCCCCCCGAGCAGCAGGAGAAGCCTGATGAACTGACCATAACCCCCATCACCTGTGTCCCTGTTCCTCCCTGGGGAGAAGGCAGAGTTGAGGAGTGAGGGGGTGTTTTAAGGTCTGTTTTTACTTCCCATTATCCTGCTCTGATTTTTTTATATAATAAACTCAAATAATATCCTCAGATTTTGAGGATGTTTTATGTGTGACAGTATTTGATGACTGCTCTCTCCTGGTACTTATCTCAAAATATAAACTCCTCACTGTATTATCTCTCCCCTGTTCAGGTGCAGAGGGGAGTGAGAGAGACTTTGGTGGGTGCCTGGAATCCAGCTGAGGTCAACCCACATTGAGGTAAATGCACAATTTTCATTAGCAAGTGCTACAAAGAAGAAGGATACCAAAAAAGTCTGGCGTTTTTTCTCAGGAGGAGAAAAGCTGGCAAAAAAAGACAAAATTAAATATATATCCTGAGATGGAAGTGGAAGAGCTCTATCACTGGTTTATTACTTTAAGTCTTCCCACTTATCCTAAGGCTATATATTTTTATTTCTTACAGAGCTGTAACAAATTAGTATTTCTCTCCTCTACAGTGTTCACTTATATACTAAATAAAATACTGAACAAAGAATCAATCACTTCTTTTCTTTGGCAGAAGAACAAGAAGGATAGACATGTTCTTTTCAGTAAAAATGCCACAGTTCAGCTAAGGTATTTAACTGCTGTGTAAAAGCTACCATAATATTCACTCCCCTTTCTGGGCACACATAAAAAGAGACAGGCTCCTCCAAATAGAAAGTTTGATCCTAGACAGACTTTATTATCATGACTCACTGTAATATCATTAGGTGCCTTGCTCTTCTAATTATTCAAGCAGTTTAATAGAGTATTCTCAAATGCTTCAGTGAAGAGGTGGGAAAAAAGTCAGATCCATGCACAAATACGCTGTATTGCAGCAGTTCAGGGTATGTAGTGTTGCAGACCTGCAGAGCAGCCCTGGAGCCTGCAGCAGTTGCTGCCTCTCTGTGCTGATCTATCAGCACTGGCTTAATATCAGCTACATTACTATATGTATGTTTTTGTTCATGTCTTTTTATGTTTGGGCTTCCACAGCAGAATCTTTACTATTTTATATACTTTGTGATATTACTAGTGCCTAGATCTGAGCACTCAGTGAAGTTGGATTCTCTGAGGAATGACTCTTAAAAAAGGTGCACATTTAATTCTGCTACCTTGTCTAAAAGTTAATGGAGAACTGATCTAAATTTGTCAGTTACAAACTCCGGTTTTTAGTATACTGAATGAAGGCTGGAAAAGAATACGTGCCACACTTGAACACTAAGAACTCCTTAAGATGTTTTCACTTGTGGGATACGATTTTACATTTGTTGTAACTGTTAAGGCTTATGGTTACTAGAAAGCCCTGTAGGAAGGCACAGCTACAGCCTGGATAGTTGGAAGCCAGTTGGAAGCTGGCTGGGGGGTTAGGGCAGCTATGGGGAGAACATGTGGACAGCATAGGAAAGGGAAGCTGACTGGTGATGGGAGGTGTGGATAGCAGGCTACAACTGAATGAGCCAATGGGTGCTCCTCTTGTGTTAAGCTTTTGTTATGTCTGGTGGAAGTTGAAAGTGTAAAAGGGGAGTGTTTTCTACATTAAAACATGCACAAGGGGGTCCGTGTTGCTTTGTTTCCCATTGCTACATTCCCTGTATTTAGTGATTCTTCTGGAAAGCTAGCTCAGTAACTAGATATACAGGTCCTGTATTTATTAATAGCCACTTTCCATAAAGTTTTACAGCAAATTGGATTTTTATCAATTGAATGTTGCACTCCTTTGTAGTTTTTTTCGGAAATTTATCTCACATGCTGTTTCATAATGGGAATAACAAAGCACTCCATATGAATGCATTGTTATTCTCCCACTGCATGTGAGAAGACATGCAGTAGACAGCATTAGCTTTTAACTTGTCATCTTCAAACAGACAGTGACCAAAAACCAGAATAGAGCTCTTTATTTGACCAGATTGACAAAAGATGTGTCCATTTCTACGTATTCAATAAACGCTGATATACTACTGAAAAAGAGTGCATACCTAAATGTAAAAAGATTGGAATGGTTTGTGAACACAGTGAAAACTTAAGCCATCCAAATAAGTACTTAGGTTGAATTTAAGACAGAAGCATGAAAGGAATTAAGCTCTTTGTGCACTGAAGATGCATCTTTTTTATTAAATGTGTCAGGCTCTCCTTAAGGTGTGGCAACCATTAAAGTTCCATTATATTTCAGATTTTTGCATCTAGCTAACTGGCTATTCAAGCTACCAAAACAAATATTTTATCTAATATTATATCTGGCATTGTGATAGTACGATGGCTATTGGCCAGTGAAAAGAAAATTAACAGAATAAATTCAATTTTTTGGTTAGCTGTGCAAGGATGCTGATATCCAGTTCAGTGTTACACTCACACAGTGGACCTGTTCCAAAACCACCACCACAACAACATCCACTGAGAGCAATGGACTAAAAAGATTTGAATGCAGAATTTGTTTCTAGCAGTCAGGACTTAAGGTCATGTAGCATTTTTCATCCTACTGTACACACCTTAAAATTGGACTTTTCAAAAAACTAGCTTATGTTGCATTCTCTCAATGTTCCTAACACTTATGAATTCACTTTTAAATATTCTTTTTTTTTAAAAAAAAGCAACTTAAGAAACCTTTCATTCATGTTCATTCAATTAGATTGGTGAAAAACTGGTATCATCACACCAACAAAGCAAAAATAGTTGCATAAAACTGTTTCTGCATTCTCTCCTACTCTCTCCATAGCAAGATGCAAAGAGAGTTAGTCAGGTTAAGTCCTTTCCAAATATCATCCAGCCACCCAGAAACAAAGAGCTTTGAGAAAGTAGGATCCCCCAGCTCTTATGGAATAGTACAGAAGCAGGCAGAACAGGTGTGACTTCAGACAAACCTTCACCTACCATTAGATCAGTTACACCAAGACCTGAGGTTCAAGGCTAATATTTAAAATATCTGCATCAAGAAAAGAAGTAAAGTATGAGATGCTGGCAGTGTCCCACAGATTAGTGAAAACCTGTTCCCATGTTCCCCACTACACCCCTACAGAGCTAAGTGCTCAGCTAACTGCAAACTAGCAGTCATGTCTGCACAGCTGGGCTGGTTGTACCAGGATGAGCACATCTAGATTTCAGGAGAGAAGTCTATGAGATGCAGCACTATCAGCTGGATAAGGCTAGAGGTGCAGCTGTTGGAAGGGATTTGTTTTACTGGCCCTAATGCCTCCTCCACATCTGCACACAGCTGATGCAGCTGCGAAACAGAGCTACTGGTACAGAGATGAGCAGCTTTGTTCAATCATGAGCTGCTCAAAGCAGCTGGGGATCCTTGGAATGCACTTTGGATTGCCTGCACTGCATTTTGGTGAGATTACAGAAATAGATTTGTGTACACTGGTATTTCTGTCTTTTGCTATAGCAATATCCCTTTTCTTCAGCCCTACATAGATTGCTGGAAAGTGGGTGAGTGAGGCTGATGCACAGCTTGGGCACCACTCAGCCTGTAATACTGAACAATCCTGAGCCTACAGTGAAGGCAGGAGCTTCCTTTCTCTCCAACAGTTTACAATACAGAAGGCTCTGGTGGAGTGTTAGTGATTTGAACTCTACTTATGTACCAATTTCTGCTTGCAGGGATAAAATGGAATGAAAATAGAATGAAGCTAACAAAATTATTTAGCAAAGCTACTTTGAATGGGAGATTGATGGAAGACAGTTTTCAAAGCTTCCTTGGCCCAGGTTACAGTTGTATTGAGGGTTGTTCAGTACTCTCAAACTGCTATCTGTAAACAGAGGGCAGTAATCAAAGGCAAAGGATATAAGATCAAGAAATTTCCCCAGTGGAGACTGAATGGAGGCATCCTACTGGAAGCCATATCAATGTGTAGCTGCTATGCCTACAAGTTGCCATAAACTACAGCTATTGCTATAAAAAAAGAATAACAATAAAATGGAATCATGATGTAGGCCTGATTCTGACTTTGAACCTGAGACAGCAGCATTTTCTGTATGTCATGCAAAACACTTGCATAAAGCTGTGCAAGGAAAAAAAAAGACATGATTAATACTATACACACTTTTTTTACTGTCTTAATTTTCATTGTCCATTCAGCCACACTAAATCCCTTCATGCTAGAAACAAACTTTCTACTCTGTTTTTACAGTGTCCAGAGTATTTAACACCAGGGTAATATGAATGCAGAACTCCTATTCTTACAAAAGGCTTTCCTTTTCCCCTGCTCCCTATTTTATTTTCCATTTGAAAATTGAAAATACTGCATTGAAACAAGTCTTGTTAGAAAGAGTAACATGGGTCCTCATAGCAAGAGGACGAGCCAGGGTCACCTTCTCTCACCTAATAATCAACAAGTGTATTGTCTGTCAGTGGATATTTGGGTCTTAACATGAAGGACAGCCATGTTTTGCTGTGGTTCAATAGCTTCATAGGCAATAGCAGCAATAGCAAAGCAGTGGAGGTTAGAATCTTGCATGCAACCAACTATACAACTGATAACCAAAATGAAAATATCATGTGATTAGAAATATCCCAAGATACACAAACCAATTAAATTTCCTGCTTTAACAGATAAGGAACTAAGATCCAGAACCGTGGAGCACTTGCAGACAGAGACCCAGCTGTCTTCTGTCTTTCTCCTTCCTCTAGCCCCATACTGACTTCACCTGCTGCTCCATGAAGATTTAACTACAAAAGCTTAGATCTCGATTATGCTTTTATTATGAAAAAAGGAGGTGAAAGTAGTCAAGCTGTGTCAGATTTCCTAAGTGTTGGGTGTCTGCTCAAGTGAGGCAGCAATTATAACAGTGTTGGCTTTTTTGCTGGCATCTAAAGAGCTTGTTGATGCAGTTCTCTATTTTCCTTCCCCATCAGTTCCTTACTGTCACTATGACAACAGAAGCCTGTAACACAGCTGCAAGGGAGGAGAAGGGGGAGCATGCTCCAGCTGAAAGGGGTGAAGTGACTCAGCTGGCAGGGAGCAAGAAGGGAAAAATTATGTTCAGTAGGGAAGGAGGAGAAAATAGAAAGTCACAGTGCCTCTTCTTTCTCTGAGACTTCTCTGTTATAGGATAGGATGCTCAACAAAAATATTTGTCATCACTGTACTTTGACATAAAACAAAAAGCAAGAAAACAAAAGTCAGTGATAATGGCCCTAATTCCCTCTCCTCTTACTATGCATGCTGTCACCTGACTACAGAACCTACTTTAATCAAATTACTTTCAGACTTACGGACATGTAACAAGAAGAGAGTCCGTCTGAGACTCCAATTGTAGCACAAAGGAATAAGAAAAGCTGAAGGTCAAAGAACTACCACAGAAAGTGAAGGAAATGACCAGAGTCAACATATCTCATTAAACATGCACTTGCTGGCAAATTCTTACTCTGCTTAAGCATGCATCTCTCCTCTAGGATCCAGCCCAGCACTCTCTTTGTTAAAATGGAAAGGTATAAACTAGCTGTACTTGGTCTGCATGACCACGATTTTGGTGGTGGGGGTGGCATACAGGGGTGGCTTCCATGAGAAGCTGCCAGGAGCTTCCTCAGTGTCCACCAGTGCCAATACCTGGTGGCTCCAAAGATGGACATGGAGCCATTCTGATGGTCGATCAGAAATGGTGGTAATGTCTCTGTGATAACCTAGTTAGGAAGAAATTAGAACAAAAAAGTTGTTGCACAGGTGTGATTGAGGCCAGATAAGAGTGAGATGAGAACATGTGAGAAGAACAGCTCTGCAGACACCAAGGTTAGACGGAGGGGCAGGAGGTCCTCCAGGCACCAAAGCTGGGACTCCCCTGCAGCCCCGTGGTGCAGCCCATGGTGAGGCAGCTGTGCCCCTGCAGCCCAGGGAGATCCACAGGGATGCAGAGATCCACCCACAGCCCAGGGAGATCCACAGGGGTGCAGAGATCCACCCACAGCCCAGGGAGAGCCACAGGGATGCAGAGATTCCCCTGCAGCCTATGGAGAGCCACAGGGATGCAGAGATCCACCCACAGCCCAGGGAGAGCCACAGGGATGCAGAGATCCACCCACAGCCCAGGGAGAGCCTCAGGGATGCAGAGATCCACCCACAGCCCATGGAGGGGCCCCAGACCAGAGCAGCTGGATGTCTGAGAGGAGGTTGTGACCCTGTGGGAGGCCTGTGGAGAGAGGGGCCCTGCTCCCATGCTGGAACAGCCTGTCCTTGAAGGATTGCACTCTGTGGGAAGAGTGACCCATGCCTCAGCAGTTTGAGGGGAGCTGCTGCCCATGGGATGGATTCACATTGCAGCAGTTCAGATGGACTCACACTGAGAAGTTTGTGAATTTCCCATCTCTAATTCAAGCCATACTGCCCATGACAGTATGTGGTGAGTGATCTCCCCCAGTCCTTATCTCAACCCATGAACTCTCTGTTAAATTTTCTCTCCCCTGTCCAGCTGCAGAGGGGAATGACTGAAGGAGTGGCTTTGGTGGATGTCTGGCATCCAGCCAGCATCAACCCACTACACTAGGATTAGGGGTACCTTGTTTTCTGCACTACAGCAACATACAGTAATGAAAGCATTTTAAAGGTAAATTTTTGTTATTGAAATACTTGAGACTTTTTTTAAAGTATGCAGAAACTACAACAGCATCTAAACATGTACTTTATTTACAGTTACAAAAATATGTATCAAAGATCTTCAATAAACCATTAACATGCAGCCATGGCAAAATAAAAGCATTACTAGTGTAACACATAACCATGAATTCTTTTTTCCTTAATACATTTTCAGCATTTACACCCTTTCCTAGCATCAAACACGAATTTGAGCTAAGTATCTGGGGCAGACTTCTTTGCCATCTGGCTTTCAAAGCCATCTTCCAGAGGGTTTTTTGGGAGTTTGGGGTGGGGGTGTTTGCTTTGTTGCATTGTTTGTTTGTTTGTTTGATGAGGTCTACCAACATCTTAATGTCAGAGACTATGAAAAGAAATACTGAAGACTTCAGTGACATTAAAAACTTATGATTTGTACCATTCACTCTGCAATAGACCCATATGCTTGTGAATATACTGGCGCTTAGAAGATGTAAATAGTTACAGATACTGGTAGTTGGAAATGTCTGGTTTCTACATTGTATATAAATCTAAATTAGTGAGTCATCCTTACAGATTCAACTGATAGCCCAGTCCTGTGTTTAAAACCCTCAGTGGACAGCAGTGACTGTCTTGGTAAATTCTAAACTCAGTTTCAAAACGTTCAGACTCGTTTGCTATGAAATCAAGGGAAGTGATTACTCCATTCTAGCTGGCTGCTTGACAGAGCACAGAATTTGCCTGTAACACTGCTCCAGGACACTGATAGTCTGGAGATGTTTTCCTAAGTGCCTGCCCAAACTACACCTTAAATGTTTGTAATTTGTATCACATTCAGTACACTAGAAATACTTCCTAGAAGATGGCATCACACTGGTCAGCTTTTGTAATGCCAGTACATCAGCAAGCATGTTCTTTCAAGCATATGCTTAATTCCTTAAAATTAAGTATGATAAAAGTTAAACACATAACTAGAATTCCTGACAACTCTTAAATCAGGTGTCACTTTAGAAAGGAAATCTTCTCCTGTTTGGATAGAGAAGGAATCAAAATTTTTCCAAAGCACTATCAGAGAAGTTGATTTAGGCCTTTCTTAACTTTTAATATAATTCCAGGGATGCAATCAACCCATAACAATGTCAGTGTACATATGAACATTACTGGATCTAGACTTTTGTTTTTTCTAACAGTTAAGCTGGATTTAACAAACAACTAAATACTTTATCTGAACTCAGAAAACAAAAATAGTTATTTAATATTTTAGTCAAATTCAGAAAGAAAACGGTGGTGATTTTATGTATTAAGGAATGTCATTGCATCTATCAACAAATACAAGGTCTGCCAAGAAGATATTAAAGGAAAAGACATCTGAAGTACAGAATTCTTCAGCTATAGCTGCCCTATTTGTTTGTGGCATCCTTTACTGTAACTGATCCCAAAATGTCAAGTGCACTTAAGCTGAAGAATAATCAGGCTGGAGAAACTTCCTTAACCTCACAGACATCTCTCCTTCCAAGTTATTGATTAATCTTTAAATACTACAATATTTTGAAAAAGCTTATAGCAACAGCCTCAACAGAGGTGTCATGCTGCTACAGCTTGCTTTCTGATGATGACATACACAAGAATTCCTGAAGCTGTTGATGGCTTAGAAAAATCTGCCATTCACAAACTGGGAGTGATACATTGATTTCTGCAAGGACAAAGCTACACTACAGAATGTTTTCACCTATTATTTTATAAAGGAAAGATAATATTGCTTTAATACTAAACAGTGACATCCAAACTGGCAGAGAATTAAAACCGGAACACCCAAAATTGACTAAGGGAATCCACCAATTTAAAAAAGAAAGAAAAAAAGAAAAAAAAGAAAGAAAAAAAGACTAAAAGACTTAGCCTGACTACTAGAAATACAATAGAGCCCAAACTACCACATAATCACTACTCCTTCCTTGCTCAATTATTGAAACCAACTTTTTAAAATAATAACTCATTCACAAATAAGTTTTCAACCTGCAAGTCCAAACCATCCTTACTAGAAAAGACCCATGCTAACAAATCTAACATAAGAAAGAAGAGAAGCAAACCTCAAAGTAAGAGTTATAAAAGTAGCTGAAAGCAGAACTGTAAAACATTTTTTCAGCAAATTGTAAAAAATCTCTACACATCTGTTTATCAATCCCATTCAGTTATGCTATGATTTGAAATATGATTTGGTGCATCTGTGTAGCAAAACATTGGCTACTATAATAAGAACTGTACTGTGGTATCTTTCATTATTCAGGCATACTTAATGAAGTAACTAATTAGGATTTTTGTTTATAAGAATCCTTTAATAGGCTTGTTATTCTATTAAAAAATGAACAAAACAGGAAGGAATTTTATTATTTTTAGTTTGCAAATGCAGAATCCTTACTCTGAAACAATTCTTTCAATTAGTGTTGCTATAAGCCTTGGATATTCTCACAGAAGTTGTCACAAGATTCTGAACAGTCAATGCAGGAGCAGCTGACAGAAGGCACTATAAGACAACCTGATTTGCAGGTTTTTTTATAGCTTTTTTTCTCAGATACAAGATTCAAAAAGCAACTGTAAGTGTTCTTAAACTCCTTTGTTTTCAAGAGAAGTTGACTTTATTTAATGTTGAGTTCTTTCCTGAACTCTTTTATTTAAAACAAGTAACATTGTGTATGTTAAACATTTTGATTTAGTTAAGAAGCCCTACACAAACAATATTTATTGATACCACTGAGATAACTGTATACATGAATGAGCTGATGTGGAATTAACGCAGAAGAATTTTTAAATTAACTGTTTCTTGTAACTTTTGTCTACTGGTACACCCTCTGACTAATTTGAAAACATATCTAAAACACTGATCCAGTATTAGTTTCTTCAAAGGTAAAGAAACACAAATACTACATGCAGTAGTGGAGTTTATATTCTTAAAAAGATGCTGTGAAAGGGTGATACCTAAAATAGCAACAAATGTGATTTTGATTGAAGTAAATATCTTAGAGCAATGCACAAGTGAACCTGTTTAATCAAAAAGATTAATGGTGACTTGATTACTGTGCTTCTTCGTGGGAAGAAAATACTACTTAAAATGAAGGCCCTTCAATAGAGGAAGGCAGAAAAAGCAATTATCTTTTTTTTTTAAATTAAATAGAGTGAGAACAACTAACTGTTAGCACTAGAAAGTAGTGGAACCTTTGTGACATGTTTGAAACGTGAAAGGCTTTTTTTTGCGTGGTTTGGTTTCTTCTAAATACAAAGCGCTGAGCTCAACATGGGATAAAACCTCTCTAACAGGTACAGAAGATTAAGTTAAATGGTCTAATGATTCCTCTAGTTTGAAGGCTCCAAAAAGATTCATAACGCTGGAGTTTCACAACTGGTGCTACCTCTCAGTGAAAAAGGTTTGCTACTGACTTTAGCTGCTTCAAACATACTGCTCCCTTGGTGTGCTGAGTATATCAGCCCTGTGATGTATCACATTCCCAACCACTTGCCAACAATGTAAGCAGTCAACATATGATTCATAATAGCCTCTCCTTAAAAACAAACATAAGTTTAAGCACCATTAAGTCTTCCTGCCTTTAAGTGAATCAAGACTCTACAGACACATAAGAGACTACCTGAATTTTCTTCTCCCCTTTTGTTCAGAAGCTATTCTGGACATCATCAATTTCATCCTGACAACACCAACCCTAATGGAACTAGCAGTTTAAACAACAATAATAATGGAAAAACCCAAACATATTTTAGAGCTGACAAGAAATTATTTTATTTTATAATTTTAATTAACTTCAACTTTTAAACCATTTCTCAGGAACAGCTGATGTTGAAATACACATTTTAATGACTGAACATTTCAGTCTTATACAGACTAATTTACCTCAATGAAATGCCAGCCAGGACACATCTATTCCTCTTGAAGATTTTGTTATATTAATTCAGATAGACTCGTATTTGGTTTTCTTAATTTATTGAGAGGACACAGCAAATCACAGTGATTCATAACGGCAAAATTTAAATCCTAAAATAGAGTCATATTATTTTAATGAGAAAAGTTTGATAAACAATGAAACTACTTTTGAGTCAGATTTGTTTTTGTTGAATTTCCAAATCATTAATTCCCCTTAGTTCTGAAGTATAAAAGGATAACACAGGAACCTTTTCTGACACAGTACATAAACAACATGCTTACATTTTTAGGAAACACAGTGGAAGATTACCTGTTGCCATACAAAATATATCATACAGATACTATCAGGATTAGAACAATGAATACACCAAATCTCGGATTCACCTTATGGAGCTGGTCATTTGGGAATACATGGGACAATTCTAAACATAATAGATTTAATTTATATGTATAAAATATTCATACATACAGTTATGCATGCCCCCTCTTCTTCCTCAGGGTCAAAGGTTGAACTTTCCCTTCAAAGAAGATTTAAATAAGAGATATACAACAAAATCTAGGTGAGCAAACTAAGTAATCCATAGTGTGATTGCTTAAAATGTTCCTTTAATATTTTATGAGCACTGCCTGAAATCACAGATTTCATCCTGCAATAGATTTTATGTGTATGCTTAAATGACATACATGACTAAAGAGAAGCACGTCCCTTCACCCTTGCAAGATCAGCACAGATCTGCAATTTTGCAATCCTTATTTAGACAAAACAAGTACATCTAAATAACATCTAAAGTCAAACCTACCTTACAAAAGGAGCCACAGATTAAAAATCTTCACTTGAAACCTATTTTTTCTTGATTCTATGACAAAGTGCAAAGCCAAATAACAAACCAACCCAAAAGCAAGTCTCCCAGAATTCCAGATCCTTTGTTAATTGTTTAAAAAGTGGCTAAAACCCAAAACTTACTTGTCCTGAACAGTGAAACTGGGATCAGCTAACAGCATCCTCCATCCAACAGCCAATACTGTCACTAAGCAACATCAGACCCCTACTTACTGCTATCATGGTTGAGTACATTTGTTTTGAAATACTAAAAGAAAATATTAAATCTAAAAATGAGCAAATAAAGCCATTGTTCAATACTTTATCCACTGTAAAACCAGGCAGGTATTTATATGACTCTAAAAAGAGACAACTTAACTCAATCCTAAATTCTGTTCCGCTTAACTGCTTTGCAATGTATCTAACATCTAATTATGTATAATAATGTATCACTTCAACATCCAATATGCACCACATATAATCTACTTTATTTATAGATTTTTAAACAGCAGTTGAGTAAATTTGCCAAAAATGCTCCATGCTAATGCCTTAATAAGGATTGCAGCAGTGTTCAGTATGTATGCCAGTGTTTTATTTAAAAGCAACTTAAGTCCCTGTATAAAACTGAATTTACCTACAAAGTATTATGAGACTTCATTTAGTCTTATCAGCAAAATACAGAAGAGGAAGAAACATTCCTCTAATATCTCAAAGTACATGAAATAATAAACAGAAATCATATGGCATGGAAGGCGAGAAATGGTGCTTCAAGATCAGAATAAGCAGCTTGAATTTGACATGCTGGAAAAGAGAAACTCAGCGAACTGTCCAAAGACAGTTCTGCAACTAAACAAAGTTAAAGGTAACCTAGAAATAGCTTCTGGATTCCAAACACGAATCCTATCTAACTGAGAAGAGCACAACCTAGAAGCTCTAAAATAGAATATCTTTCCATTCATAATCCAAAAACCATCAAGATCTATTCTTATGTTACTCTGATAAAGTTCTTCTTTGTCACTCAGAAATGGTCTTTAAACCACTGCACACCAAGGAAGAACATTATTGATATACCCTCAGTCACACTATATTTTGCTTCAGTCTCTTGAGCTACTTTAGTAGCTTTACTTGTATTCAGATTCTGACTGGAGCTCAGAACACACTGTAGACTAAATTTCCAAGCTTAAAATCCACCCCTGTGGGTACTGTCAGCAAAGACAAGCAAAATTTAACTTTTTATATCTGAAAGTTATATCTCATGTTTTCCTTACATTTAAGGCAATCTCCAGGCTGAAATTGATACTGTAGGTTAGTAACTGCTGCATATCAGGTGTTTTACTTCAGTTGCCTTACCTCAGTATGTTCTTTGCTACAGAATGCCCTAGCGGCCAACGACAGTGATATACAATTTTGGACAAACCTACATCCACAGGAACAAAGCAATTGAAAAAAATAAATTCATTTGTCTTGTCTAAGCTTAGGACTTTCTAAAGACAGGCAGAATCAACTGAATTCCGGCAATGTCATTCAGAAAACCACGTATTTAACTGAGGTCAACTTAGAACCCACTTTACAGATTCTGTGCTTCTTCTCTTATATCCTTTGACAACATCAAATATTGTTTCTGAAATTATATGGTCACAGTTTCTCATCAGAATGCCTTTCAACAATAAAGGGTTGATACCTTTCCCCCAACAACTCCAAAGAACACCTGTTCTGAGAGAGACAAATTTAAAAGGTTGTTTAACCTTTACCCAACTCCTCAGAACATCAAGGGTAGACTTAGTAACAGTTTTATCTAACATTTACCCTTAAAAATAATATGACAGTTAGCAGGCGTAATATGAATATACATGTCACTTAAATGGGGGGAGCTAAAGATTTTGTCCTCAGTTAGGTTCTATGTAATTTCAGTAAGATCTGTGGCACTGCATGGCTATCACCAAATGCTGAATCCAGTCTAGAAACCCCAAACGATGGAAATGAATCCATAGGGATGAACATCCTCATTTTGCTTATGTTGCAAAACAGTGACACCCACTGGCAGCAATGGTTTAAATACTTTATTGTTGCAGTCTGAATCTACTTGATAAGAGCTGCTAAGAAGTTTCCCTTTTGAAAAATTCATCCCAGTGACAACTCCGCAAACTTACCTGTTGAGTCAGCACTACTGCCAGAGTTTTCAGAAACTGCATTACTAAGAGCATCTGGAGTAACTGCAACATAACCCTCTGGAGGAAGATCCACCGTGTAAATTCTTCTTGGAGATGTAACTATTTCATCATTACCTACAAAACAGAAAATCCAGAGTATCTGGCTCAATAGTGGTCTCACTACAGATTTCTCAAATGTTTTCCCAACTACAGCAATAAGTGATCTTGAAAATCCTTACAGAGGGTCAGGTGTGGAGCACTGAAATTATCCAATGACCAACAGAACTGCACCAAATTTTGCAGCATCTACAAATAAACAAATACTCCATGGGTTAGTTCTTTATACCAGAAACTTTTTTTTTTCTATTTTATTACGCAAATCTTCTCCCCTATCTTCAGAAGAAGCTTCCATTTACAGTGATATTTTAAAAGAGACTCTAAACATTTTTTCCCCATTCAGCATGAGCAGACACTATTTCTTTAAGAACTGCTTCACAAAAGATGGATGGATGGATGGATGGATGGATGGATGGATGGATGGATGGATGGATGGATGGAGGCTTATTAGGAAGTGACAGAAGCAAGAGAAAAAGAATCACAAAACTGTGGTTTCCCATTTGCACAGTTTAGTCACAGCCTATGCTTCTCTGAAGGGTGCAGAGATAAAGAAGTTTTAAAGTCACACTTGACTAAGCCTCAGCAAGTCGATCACCAAGGTGCAGTTAGGTATAACTATGGCTGGACTAATTACTAAATACTTAAAATGGGGTTGCATCTGATAGATCCCTAATGAGAATTACTTTTATATTTCTAATATAGAATTTAACTATGCTCTGACATTTCTCAGACAGCCTAATTCAAAAACAAAGTACTTGTGAAAACACCACTGCTGTTTTCATCATGAGGGAATACATTTGTTTTGAAAACACATTAGAATAATACTGCCTTTTTCTTGAATGAGCAAGAAAGTTTCCAGCATTCATAATACTTACTTTAAGGGATAGTAAAGGGAAATAAATAAATAATACAGAAAGATGAAAAACAACGATGCGATTTGGAAAAAATCCATTAAAAATTAACAAGGGATAATTCTTCAGCAGATCCTTTTCATGTAGATGATGCCAATTCATTGAACTGGCAGTATCTGCAGTGACTTTTTTCCCCCCATCCAGGCTGATAATTGCTGAAGTGCTAAAATGACGGTTTAAAATTATAAGGATGTATAAATGTTTAAGTTATTCCTTTCCGAACGATTTCAAGTTTCCCCTTTTATTCCATTTTTATTTAGGTTTTATGAAACAAAGATGATCAGGAAAACATTAAACTTAATTTATAACAGTCTTGAAAAATTCAAATCTTTTAATCATAAAAGCAGTAGCTATATTAGGATAATAACCTCCCAGACAAAACAGTTACACATAACAGAATTTGAGGGACCATCTGTAACAGTCCTACCAGTAAGAACAATTATAACTCCTTCTATGGAAACAAATGATGACTCAAGACTGTATTTTTTAATTTTACCTCTTTAAATGGGAGTATCCAAATGACATATTTATTCAGACCAGATGCATCTTTAAGAAGTCTGCAAGCTTATAAATCAAGAATTAGTCTTTGCTAATCCTCTGCAAGTGTGTCAAACTCTTACCATATCTACATTTGGATTTTTGCAGCATGTGGCCAGAATCTTCTTGGGCCAAGAAAGATGGGCTGGTAATAAAGTTAGACACTGCTGCAAAGAAAATGTCTGAGCTTACAAAACTGTGACATAAAGAGGTTTTTTTGATTAACAAAATAATCAGATACTAGAGATATTAAAGAATGCTCCCCTTTTACTAGTTAAAAGTCACGAATCCCATTTCTGAAGTTTTATTTTACGACAAAAAAAGTCCCAACAGCTAAAGGTCATTTGCAATGCCCCCAAAAGAGTAAACATTTCTCTTTAAGGCAAACCAAGAATACAGAAGTGTTTTGAAACTGTCTCCTATTCATGCTCCCCACACAGAAATCCATAGCATGTAACTCAGCTTCGTGCACTTGAGTAGGGAAAAGCATCTACACCATGCCATTACCAACATTACATCTCCAAGCATGCCAGTTGCTTGGCTAGCTACGTTCTCTCTTGCTCTCTTACTACAAACACATATCAGATCTTTTTAAAAGGAGCTGAAGGTAAATCTTCCAGCCATACAGAATTGGCAACTGTCCACTCAGACAGTCATCATCTCAGGTAGACACTGTATTTTGTTAAGTTTATTTTTTGGCATCTTTAAACTATCCCCTACTTGTAGCTCAGAATGGTGGTACACAACACTAGCGTGGTTTCCAGACTGCCTGAACACAAAGCACGCTTCAGCACACCTCAGACACAGACACGGCCAGAGCACACACTCATATAGTCTCGGTCCTTCACTCGCTGTAAGACTAAGCCCTGCACAGAGAGTGAATCAGTTCTAGGCTCTGTGCTGGGCTGGCCCTGGCTAGCAGCTGAACACCCAGCCAGATACTCACTCACTCTCTCCTCAGCAGCTGAGCGTGGGGGGGCTTACAATGGCATGAACAGGAAGAAGAGAGCTCATGGGTCAAGAGCAAGGAGATCACAACTACAAGAATCTTTCCTCACGGCTCTTTTCACTCCCAACCTCACTCCTATTTCCCCTCACTGCAGGTTATACTCAGTTCCTTCAGCGAGGCAGGGCAGTACAAGGAGGTGGTGCAGGCAATGTTTAAAGTCTCTGCTGCTCCTTCCTTTTCCCCCACAGGGGTTTTCCATGGGCTGCTGTCCTTCAGGAACATTTACTCAACAACAGAGTACCTTCTCCTCCTCTGACCCTAGGGTTCCCTCTGTTGCCACTCCTTTTAGTTCCCTCCTGTCTTGGTATTGTTTTCTCATTTCTTAAAGAAGTTTCCTCTGGGGTGCCCCTGCATCAGCTGTGGGCTCAGCTGTGACCTGCAGTGGGTGGGCTGGATCTGGCTGTGTCCAGCACTGGGCATCCCCAACCTCCCCTCACAGAAGTCCCACTGCCAGTGACTGGACACCAGGACCCTGTACAGTTTTTCAACCCGACAAAAACTTAATCTTAGCTGTCAAGTGCTTCTCTGCAACTCAGAAAGCTTTGATAATTCACCCAAGTTAAGTTCTCATAGGGCAGAACTCATAAGAGCAAACAGAGAACCTAAGTCAAGCTAGAAAATCTTGCTGCTCCCCCCCTGCCCCGAAACAACTTTAAATCACCCCAATCTTACCAATATTGTCATTTTTTCCACAAAATTACCCCTTGGAAACACCCAGTTAGCACTTTGCCTAACAGATGGAAAGAGTTCATCCCCCAAAATAGGTCTTTACAGAAAAGCACAGTGCCCTAGTTCTGTCCAGGACAGCTAATTATCTTTTACAGCAGTCAGGTGCAGTGGCACATGCCTACAGTCACAGCTGCTGGGTAGGCTGAGCCCATCAAAGTACTTGATCCAGGAGTTCTGGGCAGGCCTGCACTGTGCCCAGAGGACATGGCCAAGACATTACTGTTCCTCACTACCACCTTATGTCACTTCCAGGGACTGGGGAAAAGGGACTCTCATTCCAAGAAGAAAGGGTGCTCCTTTCCAGTGTCAGGCAATGCCTGTCAGGCAGAAGAGCTGTTTTACAGTGTCCTGGGCTGGGGTGAACATTTTGCATGTAAATCATCCTCTCTTTGCACATTATTGTTTTTAGCATTGTTGCTGTTACTGTTTGTTTTCTTATCTCATTGCTATTTCCAGTAAACTGCTCTTATCTTGACCTATGATCTCTGCCTTTTGTCTCCCAGGGGATAAGGGGAAGGGAGCAGCTGGTGGCTTTTTTTAGTGATGGTACTAAATTTGAGAGTACCAGTTCTGAACTATCATACACAGGAAATGAGGAATTAATGCCGAATCAAATACGAGGTCGGAGTAGTTCAGTGTTGTATCCTCTACAAAAGTCATTACTGGTAGTAGGCATATTCTGTGGGTGTTACAATAGATACGACCAGGACAAAAATAAGCCTTGAATGAGGTCTGGTTTTTCCCTGAAAAACGTGTATGAAAGTATGATTTTACTTAGTGTGTAATCTAGAATATAACCCTGTTATAGCTATTCCTCATTTTTATTGCATACAAGTAAAACTATGACCCCAAAACTCTGACAATTCCCAAGAAATCATATACATCTCATTATCTGTACGCAATAACTTTCCCCTTCATTGACAAGCAAGATAAGCATCTATAAAGACAAGACACAAATGCCAGGTAAGAATTGTCTCCCTCAAAAACCGTCACAAACAGAAGTGTACCAAAGCTGTTATCAGTGACTGACTGTACACACCTTGAAAATCCTCCTGAACCGTGGTACTGAAAAATACATGCTTTTCCTGTTGACCAATATGAACACATCAAAACGTCCTTCAATAGCATGAACAAATCCAGTATACCTAAATTCACACCCATTCCCTAATGTATATTCATTTTTGTTCAGAGTATCCAAGTTCCTGGACATCAAGCTCTTTCAGTCTGCCATGATAAGGTACCATAAAGTAACCTCAGGGACATTAGAGTGCTTTACACAGACAGAAGCTTGTAGTCCTCTGTGCAATCAGAAAGTACAGTCCTTTTCCATGGAGGGTGGAACTGCCTGACCCCCAGTCTTCAACAGGATTCTCTCCATCAATACTAGAGAAATCACACTGGGTGGAAAACAAAAAAAAACCTCAGAAAACAAACTCTACCAGTCACTATAGACTCAACCGAATCATCGTTACTTTATTGGAGCAAACAAAGGCAGTCACTCAAGCAGAAGTCATTCTTGGCAGAAGACAAAATATCTATTCCTCCCAAAGATTCTCTTTTCCTAAATACAAAAAAAAAAAATGTTTTCTGAATGTTTAGGATATCCAGTTATCTCACGTACAGTCTTATTACTGTCATATATTTTATTAGCACCAATACATGTAACAGAATGCTCAAAAAGCTTTTTCTTCTGCAAAGTTCAGAGTTTTAAAATTTTATAATTCTGAAGATGCCTGCTATTCTTTATGGAAGGACAAATTTCCCTCTTTACCAAGTAAAATGTAAAAGTTTAAAGTTCTATTCTAAATTGCGTAATTACATACATTTCAAGAATAAAGTGATAAAAGAAAAAGGTCTTAAAATTAAAGAGATACATGTCCTCTGGCTCAGAAAATCCTTACACAGCAACTGTTGGAGAACATTGTGGGGATGCAGTACAATACATTTATTTCATTCCAATCATGTTTTTTATAATACTAATGGTCACAACATATTAGTGCAGACAGCAGTACTGAAGTTTTTTGATTGACCTTAATTTTGGATACCTTATTCAGTTATGTTTACACAAAAACAAGTCCACTATCCTTCCATATTCAAGAAAAGCATGTTTTCACTTAACACCCATGGTATTATTTCTTAGAGTTCTAGTCATACTACAGATGACTGCTTCCAGTTCTTGGGGTGTACACCGCTTGTGCCTGATAGCATGTTGAAACTCAAGCCAGTTCATTACAACTTCCCTTCTGACACTTCACGTTCCCAGAAGTTCTTCAGTACATTGAAAAGAAAAAGTATAGATTACAGAGGATACAAGACTAGAGCACTGAAAGAAGAAAACAAAATGAGAAAATCCTCAGAAGTACTTCCTCATCATGGTGTTTTCCTTCAGCTTGTTGAAAACCAAAACTTCAAAAGGAAACAGATATTTTATAAGGCCTAAACTTGGGATGGGAAATTCACAAAAAAGAAGGAACAAGAGATCTCACATTTATTTCCCTCACTACCTCCCACATGTACACTAACTCTTAGTGTATTTTTTAGACAGACACAAGAGCTGTACTATAGCTCATTTTACTGGAGACTGCACTTACCATTATAACCCAGCATCAGTTTCACTACATTAGGAGTGGCAGACACTCTTCGTCACAGAGAAGAAACTGATTAAATACAAATCCTAACTCTTGCTCTCACTCATGATCTGGGGAAGATGTTTTTGCCTTTTACCTATGAATCATTCAAATATCTACATTTCCTTGCAAAAAGTAACGAAAAATAAGCAGAAAACAAAGTGAGAGTGAAGCCTGGAAAAAACACTGATGGAAGAAAGAAAGAAAACAGAAAAATTCAGACGTGAATCTGACTACAGGCAGGTGGTGGAATTAAAATTTTGCCGTTTTCTGAAAGCTGAATATAGGGTGGTGGTAATGATGAAACAAACTATACAGCTAAATGGTATATGTGTCCCATATATGCCCTGGTATATGGCTATAAGCAGTATTTTGATTAGATGTCTAAGATTTCTAGCTGCATAAACAGGATTATAAGACTATCTTAATGTTTTGCGAGTACCCAGCTTAATTACTTCTCCTGATGCAAATCTTATTTGTTCAACACATTTCTCAAAAGCCAGATATATCCCTGTTAATCAATCCCCTTTACAAAAAAAAAAAAAAAAACAAAAGAGCAACAACACTGAATCTAAAAGGCCATGTCTAAGTTGCAATTATTTAATTATCCTCACTGATGAAGTGATTATGTCATTATTGGAACGTACCTGAAAGAAGACCAGAAATCAAACAGATGTGCTCATAAGAGTAAAAGTTAACAAAATTTAAATCTAAACTCACATCTTTCTATTCCATAACTAGAAGTTATTGGTAACAGTCCATTTTCATTTGTGTAAAAAACAACGTAAAGCACAAAATATTATGGGAAAAGTATTTTCTCAGGACATAGTTTAGCATCAAACTCATATTATAAACATTGCCACTTTTCAAATAATTGTTAGAGGTTAGAGTTGATAGGAAACACAAGCAGAAAGTAAGCTTGTGCAACAGCAGAAAATATGGGATTTGACTCTGAACAACTATGATTTTGACAATAGTAGCTTAAGTGATAAACTCCCCAGTGTAAAATTGGAGCAGGAGTGGTGCCTCACACAACTTGTTTTGTCATCAATGCACTGAAAATTATTTCAAACAAGGAGTCAAGGGAATGCTAACACACAATCACTATGCTGCAGTTTGATCCAATTTAGTACTATCAGCCATCTCTTGGTAAAACAAGGCTATTTTATCAAGTTCTTAAGCCATTTTTCCATCTCCTTTACCAAGATAACTAGTTTTCCTGTAGTTGACTAGTTTAGGTTTAGAGCTTGTTAACACCTAGAGCTAAAGCTGGCATTTTCTACGTAGGCAACCACTACACACTGTTAGATAAGCTAAAACTTGTTAAACTGCTTTGGGGTATCACAGAGGCCAGCAGCTCTCCCTATGACAGCGAAGCTGTTTGAAATGAGCATGTAGAAGAGAAGAATGAGTTAATGCTACACATAAGAACACTGGAAAAGGAAGGAATCTGCCAACCAGCAGCAAACAACCTCTCCAAAACCCACAAAAACATTGCTACAGGAACTGGAGACAACAACAGAACTGCTTCTGTCACAAACAGAAGTACAGATATTATACATGCAGCCTACTCAGTCTGAACAGAGAGAGGGGTTTTTTGGTTTTTCTGTGGGATTTAGATTGGTTGGGTTTTTTAGGATGGGTTTTGGTATTTTTCCCCTTTTCCTACCTAAATCCCAGATTTCTATGTTTCCCTAAAGCATATAGCTATACTGGCTTGTAAAACTTGCTGGGCACCATTTTTACCACAGCCACTATGGGCTGGTACCTTCAGTCAAATATTCTACTCCTGGATACATCTGTCCCATTTGCACAGCATAATAGTACTGTAATATACATAAACCTTTAAACCTTTGAGAAAAGACTGTAAGAATGTGTGACAACACTTTATTGTACAATAATTACAATCTTCATTGCTCTTTAGCTTATTCACAATAGACAGCTTTTCAAAGTAATTAACTAAAGCAAAGCTGAATTGTTTAACAAGTTGTTTATTGCACTGAGTACTGCTAGAATTTAATTTCTCAACCATAAGGACTTCATCAACTTGATCAACTAAAAGGCAGGGCAGTTCATGCATTTTTTTTGGACATGTTTTGTCTTCTAGGCATTTCTGTCACTAGCTCAAGTTTTCTACACTAAAATGTCTGCAGGAAGACAGGATTCATATAAGGAAGGACACAGTCCTGGGGTCCTAGTGATCATTTAAATGCAGTACACTGTCAGCATCAATAACTTCAGCAGGAACAAATAAGAAGGAGAACACAAAATAACTACACAGCTGTACTGAATTTTGACATGAATTCCTCATATGGGATATTTCACATTTGATAAGACATCCACATTTTTATTTAATATATAATATATAAGGAGGAATAAGGAGTAAATTGCGATCTGTCCATTTATATAGCATAACATAGATTCCAGTTTTTTTAGAAAACCAAAATATATTACTAGCAACAGCTTAGTAACATTCATCACTATTTAAATAAATGAATAACAAAAGTCTAAGTAAGTTGTCTCCATAAGATCCAAAACTCTGGCTAGGCTCTCTGCATTTCAAATTCCTTTTTCAGAACTAGGGAAGAAACAAAAATCAAAAGTGGCACAGCACGCTTTATACTGACAAACTAAACACTATATATTTCACTTGAATGCAATTATCCTTCTTCAGCAACTCTGAAATTTTCATTTTTATAAGGAAGATGCTAAATACTGATCAGCAAATCCCAAGTCTTATAAAAAGCAGTTATAATCCTGATCAAGAAAAAGATCAGAGACTAAGGAAGCCATTTCCCAATACTAGGAAAGGCTGAGGGAGCTGAGCCTGTTTAGCCTCGAGATGCCTGAGAGGGGATTTCATCAATGTGTGGAAGTATCTAAAGCACAGGGTGTCAAGAGAACATTTCCAGGTTCTTGTTAGTGGTGCCCAGCAACAGGACGAGAGGCAATGGGCAGAAACAGATGTACAGAAAGTTCCACCTGAACACGAGGAAGAGCTTCTTTTCTGTGTGGGTGACTGAGCACTGGAACAGATTGCCCAGAGAGGCTGTGAAATCCTGTGCCATGTGCTCTAGAATGACCCTGCTTAAGCAGAGAGGTTGGATCAGACGACCCACTGTGGTCCCTTCCAACCTGACCCATTCTGTAATTCTGTGAAAAAGTCAATTCTACAATTAGCAAATCTCTAGTTAGGAGCATGCATGTCACATTTGAATACATACTACTAAGCTATTAGAAATATTTACTGAGGTTTTAAAATATCAATAAAAAAGTAAAGAAATCATAGAACTGCAGACCTCACGAGAAACATTTCTCATTATATTAATCCTTGTTGCACGTAGATCTAGCCCTAACAAAGGTCAAAAACTAACAAAACCAATTATTGGGACAGAATTTAGCCAAAGCTCATAACCATGCGAAAAATTTATATTTTTAAATGCTCAGTCTTCTTTTTCTGGGATACAGCAAGTTTTAAGGCATTTTTAATACAGCATTTGGAAGCATATTCACAAAGTATCCTTTGTTTAGGAAAAATATTCCCTGTTTTAGGAGCTTTCAGCTTTCCATTTGCTCTCTTTTAATGCTTTGCCTGCCATAAGAAACAGGTAATGAACCTGTGTAGAACCACACATGTGTGGAACTTTTAAATGGTTTAAGGTAATACAGATGATATCTAGACCCTCTTTAATTTTATGCTGAAGTAGGAAAAAAAGTCTTTTATTAAGAACTACAGCTCTTGCAACAGAGGAATCAAATTCCTCAAGGGGAGAAGTATTTAGAAAATATTTTCTAATTGTCCTGGGGATAGGAATCCCTACTTTAGTTGCATTCATTTTCTCACAAAGTATTTTGGCACAAAAGGGGGGAAAAGTCTGATTTAGGAAAATTATAATCCAAAGTGAAGGTGTATCTTGACTATCTATGCCCTCAAATTCTGCACAGAGGCAAGTGCTTTGTTTTGGTTTGGGTTGGTCATTCGGTTGGTTGGTTGGTTTTTTGGCTAGTTGGTTTTGGGATTTTGGTGAGGGGGAGAGGGTGGTTTGCAGGGTTTTTTTTTTGTATGTGTGTGTGGGTTTTTTGTTTGGGTTGATTTCTCTTCTCAAGTAAACAGATATGACTACTCTTCTTCTATGAGGTCCAGAAGAAGCATGACACCTCCACATGTTTTCTCCATGCCTAACAGAACTACCACCTTCCTGAAGAAAACACAAATACCATTCAGAAGGCCTTCCTATAGTTACAAAGGACAGTGTCCCTCAGGATTTGCCTTCCACCTCCAGTTATTCCAGGTCTTATTGTAAACTTCGGTTCCAGAACTATGTGAGGAGCTTTATGGGATAACCCTTTCTGATAGGAAATTGTTAATTATCCAAAATTAAATGAGAACCAACCATTAACATAGGCCCTCATGTTCCATCTTCTGAAGCATCTGAACTTCAACGTGGTCTCCAAAAAGGCATATAAATGCAAATATTTACAGTATATAAAAGTATGATCTTAAAAGCCTCATCTGGAAGGACAATAGGGACATACCCATAAAATTTTAAGGCAATGCTGCAAACTGCATTCCAATAAAGATCAGAATCTCGCAGGGGGAAGGTGGTGACAGCTTAGCTCAGACAAATTGGTAATGGAATTTTCACAATCTGAGAATAACTGTTAAAGGCCAATAAGACATTGTGATGAGTTTTATAGTAAAATCTGTTATTTAACATTAGAAAATATTTAAGACTAAGTTTATTTTTAAAGAAATCCTTGACTCTTTATTGAGACTAGATAATTTTTAGTAGTATTTCACAGGACTGAAATTTTCACTTTCAAATTAGGAAAGAGTTAGTATCTACAAAAAGAAACCTATTCATTTTCCATTGTTGCTTTCAAATAGCCATCTTTGACTACTGCTACTTAAATCCTCAGCTGTCTTGTAGTTATGCCCATAATCTCTGGTCTGTAAATAAGAAGTCACTTAAAACAGTTTATGACAAAAAAATTCAATCAATGCTTTTATGTTTTTCCTTCACCAAGGCCACAGAGTTTATAGCTCAGACCTTCTACCTATCTCTAAACATGCACTTTCAGTGTCCAATGCTACAAAATCACCACATGGAAATGCAAGAGCCTGTTAAATTTAAATAAAATCACAAACAGAAAAGAATAGTTGCGTGTTTGGTTTCCCAGATGGGTAACTGATTTATCTTTCTTATGAGTTTTTCATTTCAAGGCTTTTTTTTTAAAGTACTTATATGTTGAACTTGAATCAGGGCAGAACCCTTTCTGTACTACTGTAGCATTTGCATGTCTCCAATAGAAAACAAACTCAGTTATAGTTTGCTGTTAGTTTCAAAACCAGCCTTGTTGCTCTGCTGTGAAAATCCAAAATATAAACCTGTTCTTTTTACTCCATGTTTTCTACCCCATAAGATTTATTTTTCCTGTGTTAGGATTCCGAATAAAAAGCTTTTCTTTCATTATCTTGAAGAATATTGCATTAGGAATCAGTTATAAACAAATCAGAGGAGTTATAAATCACAAGGTCAAATAAATTCTCTCCCTCACCCCTCATTTCAGTGGGAGTTTTGCCAGGCCCTAATTTATAAGGAATGGTATAGATTCACTACAAATGAAGATAGTTTTAGCTTAAGAAATTACTCCACAGTTGTGTATAATTAGTACACCTCTATCACAGAGAAAATAACTAGCCTGATACCTATTTTGAAAGACTATTAGTTCCCATATGCTATCACATATCATTGTACAGAATAAGTTTAATGTTTTATCAATCTTCTGAAAACATGCTTTTCATTATTAACTATACAAAAGAAGTACCAGAAGTACTAATCTTGAAAACCAAATTGAGTACAAAACATACAAACTACAGAAGTTGAAATTTCTTCTATTACAGTAAGGGTCTACTAGTTTCAGCTGGGGTAGAGTTAATTTTCTTCCCAGTGGCTGGTATGGGGCTCTGCTCTAGATCTGTGCTGGACACAGGGTTGATAATACAGAAATGTTTACATTTGATAATACAGAAATGTAATACAGCTTGCAGAGAGCAAAGGCCTTTCCTGCTTTTTGTACTGCCACACTGGTGAGGAAGTTGGGGGTGAGTGGAAGGAGACATGACTGGGACAGGTGACCCAAAGTGACCAGAGGGATATTTCAGACCAATCGATGCACACACTGACACACAGACTTGACATACTGGCTCCACCTCAGACCAGCCTTGTCACTATTACCTTGCCCAGTGTCACTGGACTGTTGGTAGAACCTGGTTCCTGTTAACAGACGACCTGCTCTTCTTTGCCAGGCACTGTGGGACTGCTTCCACAGTGATGACAGCTCCTGTGCCTACCTGTCCCAGCTAGCCTTCCTTCACCTTCCCTTTTGCTGCTCTCCCAGACTCACTTGAGCTCAGACAGGCATCCTGCCATATTTGCTTAGTTTTCTGCTTGTCAAAATAAGACATTCTTGTTCTTTGACAGGTTACTCTTGAACTAGCTCTTCAATGCTTCTCTGCAATTCAGACCAATCCTCTCCTTAATCCCACCAAGCAGATCTCGAACAAGACAAACATCTGTTATTAGGTAGCACACAGTTCTAACCCTCCAAATCATTCTGCTCACCTATTTCTGGACACTCTCCCGGACCAGACCACATCCACAACCAGTTCTTCCCTGTGAGCAAGTAAGAAGGATGACCATCTCCCCCAGAGGAAACTTTTTATACTCTTGTGAAACATCCCTCTCTATTTCAAGCCACTTTAAGAGCCTTCTAGTTCTGGCAAAATCTGGTTTTAGATGAATACAAAGCAATTCACACTCCTATACTTGTGCTCAGAGCCTCTCACCCACAAGTAATACCACAGAGACTTCATTTTCCAGCTCCATCTTTTGGCATGCCATTCATATTTTACAACTTGTTTAGAAAAAAAGACTTTTACTTACCTGTTCAAATATTCATGTGCCATGTTTATTGCATAAACACACACAACATAATGCTCTTTTTCACGAGACTAACATAGTCTCTGAATTAATATTTGCCTTCTGTTGGATTTGTGTTCCCCATGGGGCTTCTGTTGCAGCATGAGGGCAGGATCATCTATTCCCACCAATCTTTATATCTTTAACAGCTGAGCAGAGCTACACCAATAAGAGTCATTTTATCACTATTTAAGAACATCGTATCAAAGAGCCTTACAGCTTACACTGAACTTTCATATTTGCTACTGGTAAAAGCTACATCCATGCATATACACTAAGACTATTTTTTAACTTCCATAGGACCTCAAATGTTCCATGTATTAAGTACCACTCACACTAGTACTCAAATTCATCTTTTGGTATCAATAGATGAAAAAAATGACATACTATACTGAAATAAAGCACCTATATTTAAAAGCACATTATCAGAAAAATGACAACACAGTCTCACCTTGGATCGATTCACAGTGTATATTAGTTGATGTACTACATTCGGCTGATGAAATCTGAACATTATCCAAATTCTTTTCTTTAGATTTTGATCCAAGATTTTCAAGAACCACCTCCTCTTCTCTACTTGAAGTATGAACAAGAGAAGATGAAGTTTCACCATAGAGTCGCTTCAGTAATTTCGCCAAGAATACTGCAGGGTAAGAAAACTTTTTAACAGGAAGAAATGCAGTGTTTTAAAAATACTTTAAGACTTCAGAAAACCCAACAACTAATTGATATGAAAGTTTTCCGCATATTCCGTGGAACTCTGTTTTGAGCAGTCCCTACCTATCAAAGGTGAAACTGAAAATATATATATTTAAGTTCAAAACTTGAACCAGAAAAACAGCTTTAAAAACCAAGAGTTCACAAGCAAGGTTACATTTGAAGTCTCCTATTTGACTACATTTTGGCAATAAATTAACAGTACATTTACAGACTAAACACACATTAAGTTTTTCAAACAAGAATCTTCCTGTGCAAGTGTCATAAGGCTGCCCAAAATGCAGGTCTCTTCTGGCACAGAGGCACCGCAATTGAATTACTCATTAAAATCTGTAAGCTACAATGATTTAATCACACAGAAAAACCAGAAGTATACAGCAGCAGAAACACATGGTAGCCAATTATTTCTACAGAATTATCAGTATTCTTATACGCCTCTTCTTCTTATGGGCCCATTTCTGACGACACTGACAATCTGCTACAAGTTAGTCAAATGCAAGTATCATTTGATTAAAGAAATATATGTAAATAATCTACTCATTAACAAAACCATTATCTTTTTTATATATACATGTATACTTCAACAACTTTAAAAACCATTACACTAAAGTATTAAGTATTACAATAGGTTATTATCCATTGCAAAGCAACATCTCTGGTTTCACGAATTCCATGCGGTCAAGGCGATATTGCAGTATGTGGGGGTGGGAAAAAAGATATTTAGAGAAAAACATTATCTGAACAGCAACTTCACATTTAATGTACATTTTGTGGACACTATACAGGCAACCTGCTGCAGATTCATAATGAAATAATTCTGCCAAGAGAAAATAACTTAAATTGTTGTAAGAAGAATGCATCCCACTGCAGCAGAAAAACATTTTATTGTCACATAACTTGTCAATAAATTACTTCACAACTGGGAAAAAACTTTCATCCTTGAACCACCAGTCCTTGATAGACAAACTGGACCTCCACTGTATCTCGGCAGCTATGCTTTCTCATGCTTAACTATGTGAGAGAATGCTTTGTTATGGGCTATGATTACAGTTTCCATATAGACATAAACACGTGACTGTGTGTTTTCGTAAGGTTCCCTTGCCTTGTTCTAAGTCTATAACCAGAAGACAAAAAAAAAAAAAAAAAAAAAATCCACAATTGCTCTCCTCAGCTAAAGAAAGTAGACAGAAATAACCAACGTAATGAGACAAAGTTAACTGCTTTTTGCAGATCTCTGACTCTAAAGCAAGTTATTCAGGTTTATCCTGAATCCTTTCCCCAAGAGCTGCTACTAACACTACAGCATTTTACTAAACTATAGTACAGCCATTACTAAATGTCATGGTTTAATGCCAATAGGCAGCCAAGCCCAACCCAGCTGCTTGCTCACTTCCCCCCACATGGAATGGGGGAAATAATCAGAGAGACAGGATTGAGACCATTCATGGGTTGAGTTAAAGACAGTTAAATACGTAAAGCAAAAGTCATGCATGCAAGCAAAGCATGGAATTCATTCATCACTTCCGTGGGCAGGCAGTGTTCAGTCATCCCTAGGAAAGCAGGGTTCCATCACATACAATGTTGACTTGGAAAGACAATTGTGCCTCTCTTCCTCCTTCTTCTCCCAGCTCTGTATGCTGAGTATGACAACATATGGTGTGGGATACCCCTCGGGTCAGCTGGGGTGAGCTGTCCCAATTCCTTGTGCAATCCCAGCCTCTTCACTGGTGGGGTGGGGTGAGGTGAGGAGCAGAAAAGGCCTTGACTCCATGTAAGCACTGCTCAACAATAACAAAGAGATGCCTGAGTCATCAACACTATTTTCATCACAAATACAGAAAACACATCACCTCGGGAGCTGTTATGAAGAACATTAACTCTAGCACATCCACAATCAGTACACAGATTAACATTCAAGCACTAGTACTGAGGGAACTATTCTTCCAAAGCAAATGATCATTGACATACTGATGAATCTAGATACACAGATATATCTCCAAATCTGCTGAGAAGAGCAGCCTCCTCACAACTACACTGGATTTTAGGCTCCCCATCTTGAAATCTGATTTCCCTAGTCATCTCCCCTCAGATTACATCACCTTTTCCTTCCCATTTTGAAAATTGAGGGACTATACTCATATACACAATAGCACTATTTCAAAAAGCAAGATGAGATCTGCCGTGGTACATTCATTTGTTCTATTCCCATGGGGAGCTCTCCCCATCTTTAATACCTTTACTTGAGAAAACAAGCTGATAGAATGCCTGCCTTGGAGGATACGAACACTGAGGAGGTTATTCTTTGCTAAAAATCTCTTGCTCAGAAAGAAGTATCTAGATCAGGAATAGTGATAGATTCACCAAAGCAACATCCATTTGGCTGGAGTTTTCAGCAGACACTGGTGTGGAGTGACTGAGTTCTTTACTGCCTACAAAGTTTTTGTATCTGTGTCAGAGCATCTCAGCATTGAGACAAGTCATCTCTTAAAATAACTAGTGATTTCCAAAAACCATAACAAAATAGAAGTGAGCAATGTTGACACTTCAGACATTACAAGGTCTTCATTTTAAACCTGATGTTTTTCAAGCCTTCTGAAGATAGCAGGAAGCAATGAATCCCAGCAGTTCCCCTTCCTCAGGTGAATGAAGAATCACAGAATCAGGTGAGTTAGTACCCACAACGTCACCAAATCCAGCTCCTGTCCCTGCACAGGACCATCCTCAAGAGTCACAAGACTCGTGTGCCCAAGAACTTTGTCTAAATGATTCTTGAGCTCTGTCAGGCTTGGTGCTGTAACCACTTCCCTGGGGAGCCTGTTCCAGTGCCCAAACATCCTCTAGGTGAAGAACCTTTTCCTGATATCCAACCTAAACCTCCCCTGACACAACTTCAGGCCATTCCCCTGGGTCCTTTCACTGGTCACCACATCAGGGTCTGCCTCTCCTCTTCCCCTCACAAGAAGCTGTAACTGCAGTGAGGTCTCCCTTCAGTCTCCTCCAGGCTGAACAGACAAAGTGCCCTCAGCTGCTCCTCACAGGGCTTCCCCTCAAGCCCCTTCACTATCTTTGTAGGTGTCTTTTGGATACTCTCTAATAGCTTAACATCTTTCTTATATTGTGGTGTCCAAAACTGCCTGCAGCACTTGAGTGAAGGTGGCCCAGCTCAGAGCAGAGCAGGACAATCCCTCCCTTGCCTGGCTGGTGATGCTGTGCCTGATGCCCCCAGGACAGGGCTGGCCCGCCTGGCTGCCAGGGCACTGCTGGCTCATGTTCAACTTGCCATTGACCAGGACCCCCAGGTCCCTTTCCATGGCACTGCTTTCCAGAATCTCATTCTCCATTCTGTACAGACAGGGCTGCCCCATGCCAGGGCCAGAATCCAGCACTTGTTAAACTTCCTACGGTTGGTGACGGCCCAGCCCTAAGATCTGCTGAGGTCTCTCTGCAGGGCCTCCCTGCCCTAGAGGAAGCCAACAGCTCCTCCCAGTTTTCTTATCTGTGTAACCTGCAGATTTGGTTAGTATACCTAGAACTGCCAGAGTGCTAAAAAAACTGACTGACTTATTTTGAACTATTTGAAATCCTAAGTATATCTGCCTGCAGCCCAAAACCTTTTGAATAAACTGGTCCTCAGTATAAGTGAACAAAGAAATTAGGCTCTGAGGAACACCTATTCTGCCATCCTCAGCAGCTTTACATGCTCCAAAGCAGTACTCTGCTTTGCAGTTAACAGTCTCAGAACTAAGCCACCAAAACATTTTTCAGGTGACAAAGGAAGCTCTTTCCAGAGGGTTTTATCACTGCAATCACTTGAAAAAAGGGTATCGTGTGATATCCACAAACATTCCTCAACCATAGGAGAATGGTCTTTCTGATGCTACAGAGCAGTTCTAGCCTACTGAAAACCTCTCCCTAACCTGGTACTAACCTGGTAGTCTCTGGTACTATTCAGCATCAGAGATCAGTCCATTTGGTAAGAACTGCTCAGACACTTAAAAATAATTACCTCTTAACAAAAAATTAGCAATAAAGGAAATTCAAGCAAAAATACCTACTACCAGAAATGTCTCTTACCTAATAATTTCAAAATGCAGTAAGACTTTCTCTCACCATAGCCATAGTATAACCAATCTAGTAACCACATGGTTATTTCTTGATGATGTTTTCCTGTCAACATAACTGATGGAGAACTGTACAGGTTCATGTAGTCTTTTGATTCTGATCTAAGGTTTTCATTTAATTTTAAAAGAAAAAAAAACTTTCCAGCTGAAAATGTGATGCACTATTAAAATATTCCTACTGTGCAATGAGCTGAAGAAACATCATAACACTTGACTTTCCAGGAACTCCTCAGTGACAAAAAGGAGCCAGTATTTTCAGACATAAGAACAAGCTGCAATAGGTACCAAACTAGTACAAATACATCAGAAAACTGAAAAAGCATCTGGTCTCTACAGTTTGACACCATATAAAGAAAGCAAAGTGTAACTCCAAGAAATACAATGCAGAACACATACTGGCTACTGATACAAATTGTGAACATCCATGATCTTTCTACTACTAATTTTGTAAGAACAGTAAGGAGCCTCCTTCAAATAAATGCATTTTTGGCACCTATGTATTAAATTGACACCTTGGCTGAATTCATATGACATACATAAGCAGACTACCCACAAACACACTGACATAGCACTGCAGATTTATGAACATTCTGGGGCTGGAAATAGGACTTAGCGTGACTTAAAACTCAGGACTAGAGCCTGTAACAAAAGTATGCTGAAGAACTAAACAAATTAAGTTCTGAACAACATCAGGAACGTTCCAGTGCAGCGACAGCTTCCTCAAAAACATTTCTGAGGAAAATGCTTGCCACATACTTTTGGTTACTTATCATCCATACAGCAAGTAACCCCACATTTCTCATTTGGTTGCTTCCTGCCTACTTAAGTCAAAGTTGGGCAGCAAGAGTAAAGTAAAGTGGCACTGGGAGCACTAAACTCTGTGAAGCTTGCAAGTTGTCCTACTTGTTCTCTTTGTCTCTCCTATAAACAGAAGCTTTCCAAAAACGGAAGAATCAGGAACTTCTTCTGAAACCATCCCATGTGCAAGATGTGCTAATATGCTATTTCTGCTACAGCAGAAGGAAAGATAGTACAGCAGAATGGAAAAGGACGGAAAGAGCAGACAGAATGATAATCCTCATGCAGAACATATGGACAAGGCTTCATTAAAATGTTTAGTTCATCTCTGTTACTGAAGAATTACTCTCCAATAGTCAAACGTCCTTGAAGTGTCTTTTAACATGCAAGTACCACAACTCCTATGAAGGTCAGGACAGGACAGTTGCTTTACTACACGATCATAAAAATCACAGAACTGTTAAAGTTGGAAGGGACCTCCAAACATCACCCAGTCTAATCCCTAAAACTCAGAGCAGGATCAACTAGAGTAAACTGCAGAAGGCCTTGCCTAGCTGGGTTTAACAATCCCTTTGCATGAATTATCCCCTCTTCCCTAATCATGGCTGGACACTCTTGACCAGAGACCCTCATGGGAACCACCTGAAAAAGAGTGACTCTTGAAAGAGAGATGACTGTGTTTATCAGGACCCAGAGCAACACAGTGTAAAAGCATTTTAAGAGACTGCTACAGACAGAAAACGTTAGCTAGACTGCTATTCTTAACAGATAGCAGGTGGGAGACTGATGATAACTTCAGCCCAGGAGCTGTTCATTCCTTCGAACTATTCTCCACAAAGCTTACTTTTCCTTTAACCACACAGGACAGTTTCATAGTTTGAATCTTCTGGATTCTTTCTGAAAGGAGTTGCTCAGCTGGCTAAAATTATGAACAAAGGTCTTTGCTCTGTGTTTATTTGGCCTCACACAGTGATTCTTGGGTCATGACTCTGCAAGCCTCACAAAGGCATTCAGTTTGCATTTCAGCCACCAGGGCAAAACTCAGTCTGAAGTTATGATGCCTGATGGAATACCCTGTTTTGCCTGCAGATTAGACATTGCTCCAGAGACCTCATGTACACAAGACACCAATTCTGCCAACGAGCCTCTGGGTGCCCAAGATATACTCAGCAGAGATGATGGTTCACTTAGTACAGGCCCCTGTTAGAGTAAATGGAAATCAATATACAGAACCTCCAAGGATAATTAAATTTATTAACCTTGACCTAAACTTCCCAATACAAGCAAATGCCACACACACACATATACACATACTAACCTCAGAAAAACCCCAAAACCTCCAATCATCAAGTCCCACAGCCAAAAGGGCACAAGCAAAACAAAAAAGAACCAGCTGAAACCTCTAAGACCCCTTACCATTGCTAGAAATGGCAAAGACCAAAGGCTTGAATTAAGCCAAGAGAGCTTATGTGTGTGCACAACATATTCTAGTCCTGAGGGAAACTAATAGCTATTTAGTCATTAACTTCAAAATCCTCTGAATAGGGATCACTTAGCTGCAGAGAAGATTCCCACATTTGGGATACCAGCTCAGCAACTTCCAAAAGATTAAAATCAAGGAAGAGAGTAATAAACCACTACAAAATATTCAATGGCACCTGAACAGGGTATCGTTTTCCCACTCCCCCTCATTTTTACCAAAAACATTCAAGTTATGCAGGGATACAAGTAAAAGAACAATGCAGTGACATGCAATTACATTCTGTGTAGCTTGACAGTTCAGATCATCTAAAAGGTGTATCTAACATCTAAGGTAGGATGCTCCTGTTCAAGTCAGGACAATGAAAAAGAAAATGTGATTTTCTTGCTATCAGCAAGGTCAGTTTTGCCAAGAGTGACGTATTTCCATTTCACCATGGATAGTGCATACAAACCAAAGCAAAGCACTGTAGCAGCATCATGGGAATAACAAAATGATCTTTCCAACTGGGGGAAAATACAGTGAAATATGCAGAAACCTAGCTGTGATCAAAGTACAGTTTTATGTACACAGGAACGGGTACAGTACTTAGCTTTGTGTTCCCAGTCTGCAAGCAGTCCTTATCCTGCAGGCGAAGCTATGGTAACAGGCTCTTACAACAGTAGCTAAAGGATAAAAAAAGGATAAAAAAGCAAGGCTGCAAGATCTGCAGCAGAAAATTCAGGCTGAAGCTGACTGTCTCTTTCAAGAGGCACTTGTACACAAACACAGAAGCTAACAGCTTACAAGATCTTGTATTTAGTCATACAGGAGGCCATTCTGCAGATCATCGACTACATCTTCAGTTTTCATACTTCAGACTCAATCGCATCTATCTATGAATTTATAGTCCTTCCTTCCAAACAGCACTGCTATTTTATTACAGGCTTTCCTGAGGAAGACACCAAGTAAATTTTCAGCTTCATATTTCAGGATAGAATTCACTTGCATCTTAAGGCCAGAAAATGGACTACTCCATCTTGTCTGAATGACTGGGAGAAGTAATTTTACACACCTACCTACACTGAGACCCAAAAACTTGTATCTCAATATTACTCAATGCTTCAAAATATTCTAGAGGAACTCCATAGCTCATATTTGGGTTTTTTCCCAGTGCCTAATCGCCTTTGGCATAAAACACATACACATATACCATGTTTGCTATTTAGACTTGAAAAACTTGACTGCTTTCAGCATTGGGCCTTTTTCTTCCACTTCTTACTAGGTAAAGGAATCCTACATTATAAAGGAATATCTCCCTACAGGTTAGAAACCTTGATTCTGAAGTCTCTTTTGGCCTGGAAAGCAGTCTCTTAGCCTCATACACCTTACTTTTAACTATCTGTCTTCATGAAGAAAGCATTTTTTTTGAACAAAGGCTGTTCATCCCATTTCTCCCACAAGCTATGGTGAGTTGCTTGGTTGTTGTGAAGTTTTGATGGCTTTGTTTTTTGAACTACAAAACTCTAAAACTGAGACTGAGTAGAAACACCATGGTGAAATGCTGATATCACAAACTGATTATTTTAAACTTGACAATCTTTTAGTTCTACAAGACTCACAAAACTTTAGTGACATCTTAAAGGGAAAAACTTGTACAGTTCTTCACAGGATGTCTACACGAGGTGGGAATGGTTCTCTTTGCAAGTTTACAATTGGTCTCACTGACATTAGACATAACGGATGGTTTTAACTGCTAAAGATATTATTACATATATAATGGTGAAAAGAACCCACATGTACTATTTGGAACAAATTAATGGAATGATTTAGTTATATCCAAGGTCACATGAATTCTGTGCTTGAACTACTAGGTATCAGCTGCATCTCAGTCTGGTTGTTAACCAAAATGTCACAGGGAGCTGCACAAGAAACGCAGCTGCTATCATTTTATATCTAGTGCATAATAGTAACTTCACAATATCAAGGTTTGTCTCAAGACCACTGACATTATTCCCACTGAAACAGCATCTATTAGTCTTCAACATTTTATTAGACAAAAAAATCAGATGCTAATCGCCCTAATTTTACACCTGTCTTCTTATTCTTTATTACAGGTTCAGGAACCACAGTGGAAAAAAATAATCCAGTTAATAATCCTTAGAGCACAAGCTCTAAGGTAGTAGTTGAGAAAATACGTCTCCATTTATCTTTTTACTTAGCAATACTTTTCACAGCACATGGAAACCTACTTTTTAATCTAAAGCTCAGTAATATAGAATTCTTCTGTCAGTGAGACAACTTTTGAACAGCTGAAGTTATTTAAGTATATGGCACATATCAGTAGGACTGAAAGGTAGGAAAGAAAAAGAATATAGTGATTAAACACCTCATATCTATGTATTCACCTAAATTAAGAAGTTATTACAAAAGGAAAGTTATTACAGAGACTGACCTGACCAACACAGTTCATAGCAATTGCAGATACAAAACAGTAACTTATTGCCAGAAAAAGCCAACATTTATTTTCTCTTCTTAGCTTAAAAGAAACTTATTCAGCTAGACCAAGCACAGTCTCTGTCACATTGCAGTTTCAAATCAGTAAGACTGGTGTAACATCTGTCAGCAAATTCTACATGACTGTGTAGTTCAACAAGAATCTGACTAATAGATCGTGCCATTCTGTCTCAACAAAGGTTTCAGAGATCTGTCAGCAGGCCACCTTAATTGCAGCCACAAGCTCCTAGACATCTAATAAACTTGACATGACAAAGATGATATGAAGCTACCTAACCACAATGAGAACACCAGGATTTTGTTCCACTGCTCATAAGAACCCTGCAACTGCCTTAAAACCCTGCAAAATGTCTATTGCTACTGCAGTCCAGGGAAAACAGAACATCTTCACTGTAGTTTCAATTTGTGCATACTATCTCCTGCAAAATTTAAAAATATCTATCTCATACTACACCATTATCTTTTTTTACTTGGCACAATCAAATAGATCTCAGTGAAAACATCCAAAGATATCTCATACACTCTTACTAAAGCTCAACTTTGGTGAATATTATTATTATTAATAATCATAATTCTGGCCACTGAGTTGAACCAACTGTAAACTAGAGTTGCACAAGACTGCCAGCAGTGCTCTGGCAGCCAGAAGGGCCTTCTGTGTTCTGGAGGGCATCAGGCACAGCTGGGCAAGGGAGGGGATTGTCTCCCAAACTCGTGCAGTTTTGAGTGCTACAATATAAGAAAGCAGTACACACCAGTGAGACAAAAGTATCCAAAAGAGACCTACAAAGGCAGCGAGGGGGCTTGAGGGGAAGCCCTGTGAGCAGCAGCTGAGGGCACTTGGTCTCTTCAGCCTGGAGGAGACTGAAGGGAGACCTCACTGCAGTTACAGCTCCTTGTGAGGGGAAGAGGAGGGGCAGACCCTGATCTCTGCTCTGTGCTGGCACTGACAGGACCTGAAGCTGTGCCAGGGGAGGTTTAGGTTGGATATCAGGAAAAGGTTCTTCACCCAGAGGGTGTTTGGGCACTGGAACAGCTCCCCAGGGCAGTGGTCACAGCCCCAAGCCTGACAGAGCTCAAGAAGTGCTTGGATGGTGCTCTAGAGCACATGGAGTGATTCTAGGGGATGCTGCTGTGTGGGGACAGGAACTGGACTCCAATGATTCTTGTGCTCCCTTCCAACTCAGTGTATTCTGTAATTCTATGAGACTTGCTTCCTCTCTGTTCTGGACAGATTTGGGCGAGGGAAGGGGGAAGGCTGTTCACTTACCACTGCTCACTGAGGCCAATCTGCTGCCAACACAGGTGTAAAGTTTCAGAAAGTTTAAATCTTGTTCAACCTAAATCTGGATGCAAAGAGCACATGGGTAAAAGTGAAGATCAAACTATACCACACATGGGCTAAAGTTAAATGTTACGGTAAATGATAGTAGTAATATGGAAAACAGACATCAAACTAGCTGAAAAGAGTAAAAATCAAAAAGCAGAACACAAAAAAACCACAACTCATTCTGAGTTTAGATTACTGAAGAGAAAAAAATTTGCAAATTTTAAACAGACAGTTTCACATGAGGAGAAGAAGCAAGTATACCTTGTATGGCAGGTGTAGTATCATTGAGCACAAACAAAAGTCCAAAAAGATTGTGCATTAATTATTCAAAAGGAATCTTCATAATGTCATATTATAAAAAATATAAATTTAATTGATTTTCTACATAGCTTTCTTCAAAGAGTAAATATATCACCCTTTGCAGTGATTTCAATATTTGATTATAACAATACCAAACAACTCCTGCAAGCATCCCTATATATACGTATAACAGAAATTACACAAACACCTCAAAAAGTTCTGGAAGTTCCAATGCAGTTGAATTTTTATTTGCTGTCTAGACATATATAGAGTTTTAATTTAAGTCATTAGGCAACCCATATAAATCTAAACTTCTTGAGAACAGTTTTCGAACTTTTGAACTAAACACAACAGAAAACATAAGAAACTACATACTGCCATAACAATCTGTGCTGGTTTTAGCTGGGATGGAGTTAATTCTCTTCACAGTAGCTGGTATGTGGCTGTGTTTTGGATTTGTGCTGAAAACAGACTGATAATACAAGGATGCTTTCATTACTGCTGAGCAGTCTTAGGGCCCTTTCTGTTCCCTGCCCCACAGGTGAGAGAGGCTGAAAGTACACAAGGAATTGGGTGGGGGAACCCACCACCTGGAGCAGCTGACTCAAGGGCTATCCCAAACCACATGCTGACATGCTCAGCATATAAAGCTGGGGGAAAGGAGGACCTGGGGAATGCTCAGAGTGATGGTGTCTGTCTTCCCAAGTCACCATTACAAGTACTGGAGCACTGCTTTTCTGGAGAAGGCCAAACACCTACCAGCCCATGGAAGTGGTGAATGAATTCCTTCTTTTGCTTTGCTTGTGTGGATTTTGGTTTACCTATTAAATTGTCTTTGTCTCAACCAGGTGAGTTTTCTCACTTTTCCCTTTTCTGATTCTTTCCCTCATCCCAGTAGCAGGTGAGAATGTCAGTGGCTTTGCTCTGATAGATTCCAGAAATCTATTTTACAAGAGCAAACCTAGTGTTGAGTGAAAGGTGTTACACACTGAATGTTTAAAAAGGCAACTACAGACACCTTAATGGCACACACCACCACCTCCACCACTTTTACTAAATAACACAGGTTCATACACCTGCTCCTAAATATGTCCCAGCAAGTTTAAACAGTCCCACCTACCACTTGTGGACCATCGTATCTCAATGCAGAGTACATAAGAATTGCTCCAACTTCCTAAGAACAAACCAACCCTACACTAACACACTCCATCTGCTGAAAAAAACCCAAAACCCCGAACAGCCACCCACACAAAACACAGAACTCTAAAGACCACATCATGTCAGGCTGTGAGCACGTGCTCCCCTTGCAGACTTTCTAAAGAGAAAGCCATTGTATCATTTCTGCTTCTTTCACTACCTTGTTGGTCTTTCTCCTTGACTACATTTCTCAAGCAGGCACAACACCAAGGTCAGCAACAAAAACCTTTTTTTTTTTGTCTTCCATATAAGGTTTCCATAAAAGGCAGAGTCAAGTACACTTACTTGAGTGTAATTTCTACATTTAATCACAAAACCCCAGCTATTTGTAATTTAGCCAACTACAATCCAAACAGCATTTACATCTTAGTAAGCTGTAATAAATCTTAGGGGGAGCAAGATATACTCCTCACAGAAGAAAAAAAAATGCAGGCATCAAACTCCATTTGCAATTAATATCTCCCTTACTGGTAAACGTGTATGATGAAAGAAAACACATACACTTAAAAAAAAAGCATCTTTTTTCCCAGTAAAACATCAAAGTATTCACCAAAAATTATGTTGAGTTGGAAAAACAAAAATAAGAGAAGGATTTGAATAACCTCAGGATCTCTAACAATCAGTGCTTGTCTGAAACTAGAAAAGGGAAAGAAATGGTGTACTTTTCTGCAAGAATTATGTTTATTATGTGATATGGCCATTTTAAAAAGCCAGCAAACCAAAAATGCCCAAAACAAAGGAACTGCAATCTCATTTCAACACCCATTATAATCCTGCCCCAAGTCCCCTGAGAGATGAAAGCAGCACTCCTTGAAGCAATATTCGCTATTTAAAACCATTTGTCACTGATGTCTATCAAGTGTCTACATTTGGTTTCCAGTTTAATCTCTTCAATAGAAGTCTCCTGTTGTCCCACGAGATCATCCCCTGTAAAGCACAACTTTTCTATCACTTTTTACTAGCAATTATAATAAAAAATGTACACTACACCTGCATCAATACCTTAACTCTGCCTTTCAGAAGCTGGAACATCACACTCTAAACAACCCTGTGTTGTTTTGGGGTGGCACAAACTTTCAAGAACAATGACCAAAGCTTTCAAGATGCAATTGTCAAGGTTTAACAGCAACAAATTAGGAGTTTCAGCTGTCCCAGACAGGATCAATACCTTGTTGATAACACACAGGATGACAGTGGTAGTACCTCTAGCCCTGTCATGAATCACTGCTACAAGAGCAAGTAAAAAACAAAAGACCCCACAAAACTCAAAAAAAAAAAAAAAAAAAAGCACTTTTTCAGCTACTTCTGTTGCACCCTTTCATGGCAGAGTAAAGTGCATTTCACTTACCTGCTCCACTGGATTTTTACTATTTAGATTCTCTTCATTGACAATTAGACCCATGATCTACAAGCTGTTGATCATGCCATTTATTCTATATTTCTGCCCAGTTCCAGACAAAATAAAAAGCCTCACTGTTCACTTGTAATGCAGACAAAAAAAAAAATCCGTCTTCAGCATCTTCAACATACTCTTACAAAAAAGAGCAAAGCTAACCTTAAAGAGAAGCAGCTAAGCATTCCTTCTCAGCTCTTTTATAGGACATCTGTCTCTTCAAAAATACATATAGTTTCACAGTAGAAAGTCAACAGTATTCATGTATGCTATGGGCTGCAGAAGCAGATCAGATGAGGTTCTAAACTCTTCCAGTTTTGTTATTTCCTCCCAGGGGAACATGTGACATCCTTGTATTTCTCACTGTATTTTCTTCCTAATCTTAAGTCATCGCTCCTTAGATTGGCTGAATAAAACATGAATGATTTCCAACTTCACACAGTAAAGTCAGACACTCAGTATGATCGTTTCAGCTTTCTCTGACACACTACCAAAACAAGTAGCTCTTTATGTGACCTTCAGTTTTAAACTATCTGAGAGCTTTAGAATTCAGCTCCCCCATTCTCAGCTCTAGAGCCACGCATTCATTCACAAGTGCATGAACTCCCTCTTCCTAATTCACCTTCTTCCAGAAAAACATCAATTTGTAATTCACATCCCCAAAGCACAAAAGCAAAACAGTTACTCCTTCCCCTTTTCTCATAACGAATCTGCATCTAAACCACAGAGAACACTACTGTGTATTTATAGCTCCTTCAAACGATCTCTAGTTGCAAATAGCTTAAACATTAACTCGTACTGATCAGTTTCACTCTCAAGTGCTATCCTTGCACGAAGTATTCCAGTTTCAGGATGCCTGAAAACGCAAAAGCCAGGCACAGGATGCCAGCGCTCAGCTCGAACACAGCTCAGCTCTACGCGACACCCCTTAAGAACGAGATATTACTTACAGAACACATGTATTTTGATTATTGTGTTTTCTAATGCCGTGCCTTATAAAACACTTAGACAAATGGAACTGACTGAAGCTGTGCTTGGATAGTAGAAGGCTTCACAAGTACAGTACCACAGTCATTTCATAAGTGATCTGACTCACTTTAAATAAGCCAAAACAGATGGCCACTAATAACAAGTAAATACGCGTGTATGTGCACACTGAGGAAAAAAAGGTTTAATCTTGAAACACTTTATGCTTAGAGGAGTAAATGTTATTTACTCCCTCCCCACGCCAGGCGGGAGCTCGCGGCGGCAGAACGCGCCCCGGCCCGCCCGGGAGGTCGGCAGGGCTCGGCCCCGCGCACCCAGAGCCCCGCCCGTGGGCCGGCAGCTCCAACGAGGCCACCCTGGGCCATCCGCCTCCCCGCCGCCGGGCTCGCCCAGCTTCTCACCGCTTCCCCCGCGGGAAGGGCGCCGAGGAGCGGAACAAGCGCGTCCCGCGGCAGCGCGGTGCGCCGGGCCGGAGCACAGCTCGGCTGAGGGCAGCCGCGCCCAGGGCCGTCCCCGCCGCCCCCCGGCTCCCTCCGTCACCAGCCCCGGGAGCAGCACGGCGGGACCGAGCGCCCCCCCGCCCCTCACAGCGCGGCCTCACCGTTCCTCCGGCTCCCGGCCATGGCCCCGCGGCCCCTCCGAGACACCCCGCACGGCCCCGCGCCCGCTCTCCTCCCTGTTGGCCGCCGCGCCTGTCGCTCACGGCGCTGAGCGCCGCCATTGGCGGAACCGCGGCAGGGCTGGGCTGGCCCCGCCCCCTCCCGCCCAGCCCCACAGGCGCGATGGCCGCGGGCTCCGGCAGGGGGCGCGCGGCTGCGCAGAGCCGGCGGGGGCGCCGCTGCCGCGCGCGCGGGAGCGAGGGCGGGGGTGCGCGCGGGGCGCGAGGGGAGCGGCGCGCGGCGGCCCCGGCGGGTGAGCGGCGCCGGGGGACGCTGGGCGCGCGCCGCTGCTCCGCTCCCGGCGCCTCCTCAGTCCCGACCCGCCGCACCCGCACCCGCACCCGCCGCGTTAATAATGCACTAGAATGTCAGCGCTGAAAAAGGTAGGGAGGCAGGGGAGGTGAGGGATGTAACGGAGCGGGGAGAGGAACGGGGCCGCCGTCGGGGCGGCAGGCGCGCCGGGCTGCGCGCGGGGCGCCTCCGCAGGAGCGGCGGAGGGAACGGGCGGGTGCCGGTGCCGCGGGCACCGCACCGTCGGGGACGGGCGGCTGGCAGCGGGGCGAGGGCTCGCCAGCCGCGCCGTCGGTTGTGGTGTCATCCGCCATCCCCGGCGCGTCCCGGCGCCGCGCTGGCCCCGGCGCGGTGTGGCCGTGGCGGGGGCTCGGCTCCGTGCCGCCCGGGCAGGACGGCTGCGGCGGAGCGCCCGGTGCTGAGCGGGGCGGCCGCGGGCTGGCACCCTCCGTGTGGCCGCTCTGGCCGGAGGGAGCGCCGGGGAGGGGGATGCTGCGCGCGGGGCCGCAGTGCCGGGGTGATTGAAATTTTGGCAGCGCCTGGTTCTGGGGCTGCCCCGCGAAGAGGAGCCGGGGCTGGCGGCGCACCGCCGCCTGCACCGCTCCCCCCTTTCTCTTGGCGGCCGCCGCGCCGCGCCGGAGAGGGTGCGGGTACGTCGGAGGGGCCGCGCTGCTCCGCCGGGCTGTCCCAGTCCTCCGCAGGGCCGGCCGGCCCCGGGCGGTGGGGCGCAGCCCGGCACCCGCGGCGGCGGCAGGTGAGCCCCGCACCCGCCCGGCCCCGCCTGCCCGCCCGGTGCGCGGCGCTCGGGGCTCGGCGCGGCCGGAGGAGCGCGGGGGCGGCTGCGGGGCGCATCTGCTGCGCTGCCCTCGGCCACCGGCGCGATCTCGGGCGGCTCCAGCCGCGCTGAGGGCGGCGTTCGCGGGCGCGTTGGCTGAGCGCCTCCGCGGTCCTTTGAAACACCGTCTGCAGGAGAAATAAAATAATTGCCCAGCGTCATGGTGAGAGCGCAGCGCGCCCCAGCCCGCCTCGCGTCCCGGAGCGGAGCCGGCAGACCTGCCTGCGGCCGCCACCGTCGAGGCGGGCGGCCCCGCCGGTCCGGCCCGGTCCGACCCAACCCGGCCCGCTGCCGTGGGGCCGGCGTGGGTCGGTCGGGGCAGGGGAGCCCCTTCCCGCGGGAAGTGCAGAAAAGGGGCTTTCTTTTACGGCCCCGCTTTCTGTCGCCTTCGTAACCCAATTCCTGCCGCTGCTGCTGTCCCAGTTCTAGCAGTGGTGCCGGTGCCGTACAGCTTGGCGTTTAGCCAGAAATCCGTATATAAGTGCTTCGGCCTCAACTTCCCTCAGACTTAAAGGGTTCTAATTTACGGCGACAACCTACTGTTGTTTGTTTCCAATTTTGCTTCGTTACGGCACATTCTTGCACAGCCTTAAAGTGCCTTGGGAGCAGGTGATGCTTGAATCTCTTCCAAATTAAAGCCCTGCGAAGGGGACCAAGTGCTCCCGTCACCTTAGGTGGTGTGAGCCCAGGATCACAGCTATGAAAGCATATGCCCTTCTTAGCGCTGGAGTGTTTTGTAACTATATTTCTCGGCTTCACAGTAGCAACACAAGCACAGCACTAACATTTGAAACACTGGATAGCTCTCAGCCATTTAGGTAGTAGATGTCTGCAAGTGGGCATCCTGCGAGGATGGTCACCTCAGTGCGACCGAGTGCAGATCCAAGTACAGATGATGGAGAAACCTCATGTGGAGTCTTAGTAACTGAATATTTTCTGCTGTGGCCTGTGTCAAGGGAGCCATACTGATGGTACTGGACGTTTTAAAAACCAGCTTGAGGGTAGAGCAGAGAATGGATGGTAATATTTTATAATGCACGTGTATTTGAGGTATCAGCTGTTCACATCTCTGATTCATTGCATTTCCATCTTTGTGTTGTATCTGGAAAACAGGTAAAATAGGAATAGTCGGAGTTTTATATTTCTTTGCTTTCAGCAATATAGCAATACTTTCAAGTAATTTCCAGATGGTTTGCACAAAACACCTTCTTTCAGAACTACAAGTTTTAATTTTACTGTGTGTAGCTATTTTTACAGTGCTAAGCAGATCATATAATTTAAGTTTCAAAGGTTCTTCCCCCATCATTTTGCATGCTTTTCAAAATGTACGTTATGTGGTTAAAATGGACTCAGACAGTGTTTAATAGTTTTATGAATTACAATGTTATACATTGGAGATTTAATTCTGAGTGCTCGAGGCAGACCCTGTGTGATCTGACATAATATTCCTAAATTAAAGAATGCATTTATTATGCCATTGTTCAGTAATACAGGAACCAAAATCTAGGATTGTCAAATAAATGTGTTGATTTTATTTTACATATTTTTTTTACTTTGCATTTTAGTACTATAAAATGCTATTTGCATTTAGTTAGTCGTATATCTAGTTTGCACTAGAACGGTATAGGGCATGCCTCTAGTAACTTTTTAGAATTTCCAATTCCTCTGAAATGAGTTCAAATTCCTGGTGCAAATTGAAATTATACTTAGAGTGAAGTCAGAAATGCTTTAAACAAGCATTTAACAATCAACAAACATTGAGAGAGGTGTTGAGGGGAATGTGTTTTGTCTATGTAACACACAAAACCACAGTAAAATCCAAGACTTGCTGAATCAATGATAATAATCATAATGACTTAATGGGATTGGGATTTCACATTTGTGTATGGCAAGATTCCACAAATAGTGATACTGTTGGCAATGCCAAGTTGTTGAAACAAAAATTACCAAAGCAAGACAAATTTCAAGGTCCATTGTGGCAAACTAAAAGTTATATTCTAAATTAATTCCAAGACATGAAAGCAGTTATTTCAATAGTAATTGGTATGTGTGATAGAAGAAACATATCCCTGAATAGAGGGATTCATACCTGATCCTGAGGAAAGCTTGCATGTCCAGTTTCCACTGTGTCTGAACATCAGGCAACATTCTGCCCAGAGGGTACCCTCTGCAAGCTCCCCTGAACATCACCTGTCCTGGTCCACTTGTGAAAGGGGTTTTTGACAGCAGATGTTCTAATAGGAAATATTTGTAGATGCAGTCTGAATGGCTGAATTTCAGCTTGATTGTGAGCTTTGCCTGGATAAATTGTGGATTTTGGAGTAATTATTGGCATGGTTTTTTGTGCCTTAACAAGGATGGTAAAATGTTATTTTATGACTGTCTTTGGCAAGAACTTTTTCCCTGTTTTTAATTACACATAGTCAAAGCAATTTCCTTGTATAACTATGATAATCCTATGAGAAGTTTTAGTAATAAAAAGAACATAACCCCTCAAATAACCTGCTGATTTTTTATGAGGTATACCATTGGGGGCCCTTGAATCTGCGTCAGTCAAACAAAAACAGCTGTTTTGGTTCTACTCCATGAACAAGACAAGTCTTATTTGCTGCTTCACTTAATCAGTACAGTGAATTTGTTTATATCTAACCATGCATGGTGAATGAGAGGACCACTAATGCAGAAAGTTAGTGTTAGCCCATCAACTGTGATTGTATTTTAAAAAGACTTTCAGTTCTTAGAGATGTATTACATGGGCCAAAATATCCCATTGAATTGAAAATGTTCTGTTTGGTAAATGGGTAGTTTTGTTTGAATAGCTGCAGGAAAAAAAAAATTATACACATATTAGTTCAGTTTGCCTTGCAAAAATTCATAGTCATCCACGAGCCATATGGCTTTCTTACCTCTAGTAGAGAAATAGCTCTCAGCATGGCAGATACAGTATGTCAACAGCTATGATCAAATATAAGTAGAAGTGGGCATGGATGAATCAGAATCTCTTTTAAAGTAGACTTGTTGGAGAACACAACTCCTCATATTTCAGTCCATATATATCTCCATTATAGAACTATATTTCCTGGAACAAATTATAGTTCATCACAACTACTTTCTGTTGGAGAGGCCAAAATGATTCATTAAAGTAAAATAAGTACTCTTCCCATGATATTTATTTAGAAAATGTCAAGTAGCAGTTTATTCATTTAGTACACGCTCAGTTATGATGAGAGGATGGAAATCACTGCAGTTAGATTTCTCAATCAGTGTTTCCACGCATGCATTTATATTTGGTCTCACTTTGCTTTTATCTGTTTCTCACTGTACTCTCTTGAATTCTTCTTTTGTGCATAAAATTTGCTTATCTTTCATGCATTTTCATTCCATATTTGTCATGTTTCTTTGTCCTTGCCAGTTTTGAAAATGAACAGCAAATAACAATGGCATTGGCCTTAGGCCCTCTAAATTTTTTGTGGCTTTATAAGCATATATTCCTGTGATGTAAAAAGACTTTCTACTTTTGATAGTAAATGTAGTATACACCAGCAGTTGGCAGAAATACATGAGATATACAATAGATGAAGGCTTTTATCTCACAAGGGGAATCAGTGTCTGTTATCTTCAGGAGATGCTGCAACCACTGTGTGTAGCTAAATTGTCAGTAGTGGAACATGTCAAAAATATGACCAAATGCATAAATCCAACAAGACAAAAATCAGTAATTTAGAGATTCAGACTTTGCACAAATAGTAGAAAGAGCTAAAGCATATGCCAGAGCTTTCTGTCTATCTATAGCTTCCCATCTTGGGTCCTTCATAGCTTCTCCTCCATGCAAAATTCTTCTCTCAATTTTATATCTTCCATCTTAAATCATCTCTTTAAAAAGTAAATTTGTTACATCAGAAGAAAGAAGAGCATCTTAGTGTTGTCAGATTGACCTGATCTCATTCTGAATACAAAAGTTGTTGCATTTCAAAGTTTATCCTAGAAAATGTAAAGGTTAAATCTTGATGATGACATTGAGGGCAGTTAGGAAAGCATAAAACTAAGACACAGATTTAGAGAGAAATTGAACACCACTCTAGTATAGTGGTCAATTAAGGTGTCTCTGATAAGTATTTCATCTTGGAAGCTGGAAGGCTGCTTGAGCAGTGTTCAGCCTGTGGCATGCTGCCTTTCAGAAGAAACAACTCCTCTGTGTGGTCCTGGAAAGGCAGCAGGTAAGTACTGAGAAAAACAATTCAAAAGTATTTTTATTATCTTTCTCCTTTAATTTAGGTGGTACTGTATTTTCAGTCATCCCTAAAGTGAGAATGCAAATTGATTGTTTAGGCTTGTCTGGAATCTAATTTCCCTTAGCATGCAAATTTTTAAAAAAATGTTGATTTTCTTAATGAAATTTATTTTTGTGCACTGGAGGTCAGCTGACTAAGTTTCCTGTGATTCTTTGCTTTTCAGTGGTATGGCTTGTATTGTGAAACTTAAACGTCTTAATAATGTTATGCAAATTACATATCATAAAATATCACCAAAGTCTCCAGCAATTCTCCTAGTTTTGCAACTGGATAAACTGGTGACTTTTCACAGAAAACAGACACAATATTATTAATGATGCAAATAATGAAGTTACCCTTAAAGGAAACTTTGTCCAAACCATTTGATTCTCGTGTGGTGGGTTTAGAGCTCATGCAGCTGCAGGAATACAGAAGTATGCTATTGTACTATTCCATGCTTTTCTGGCATTGAGGAGTAGAGCAAACTTCTCAGCTTTCACGTCTGCCTTCTAGTTTCACAGGTAGCCTATAAAAATAACACTGAACAAATAGCTTCAATCACAAGTGGGAGGCTACTTTTTAACCTCTTTTTTCCCCTGAATAGCAGACAGGAAGTGAAAGAATCTTAAGTAGTTACTACACCTTTTATTTTATATACTCTAAAACTAGAGGAGCAAGGAATAAACCCCAGAGGATCTTCCATTCCACATTCCTATTGGTTTATGACTTAATAAGTCATTGGGATATAAACACTCTTATACTCTTGAATTTGTCTAAGCAGAGTCAAGTAAGATAAAAGACAACACTTTTGTTTCATTCATGCAGTGAAATTCTTTCCAAAAAGCATCAGTTTAAGGCCACCTTTATCCTCTGTGCAACAGCAGATTTCACTTAAATGAACCAATATATTCTTTAGTTTTATAGTTTGATAACAATTATCTTCCCTGATGAGCAGAAAGAAGGACAATGCTTTCTTTTATCCCTTTGATTCACTTCTCTTTGTCCTGCAGCATTTCAAATCCTGCATAGTTGAAGCTACAAGAAGAATCTGGGCCTTCTTTTAATGCCAGAAAAGGAAATGGAAAAGTGCAACCAAATGTCTTGAAAAAACTATGTCTCAATTCTTAGCAAGCTTCCTCATGGTAACACAATGTAGAGGAAATTATAACACATAGACTTAAGACTGTGAGGGTTTTTTGAAATTTGGGCTGCAAAGACCATCAGAGCGAGAAGATGCTGCGTATCAGTGAGAAGTATTAATGTCCTCCAGCTGGGAAGATGATGGGCTCCCATTGATAAGAATGACAAGAGCTTCACCTTCCCTCTGGAGGAGAGTTCAAGCCCCTCTGATGTTTCCAGCCCTTTCTGGCAGCAGGACATGAAACTGATCTTTTCTTTGATGGCAACTTATGGCTTTGTTATCTAGCATCTGGCCTGGTTTTTGGCTATTTTGGGATTATCTTTGCCATAATGTTTTACTTAAAGGTAAGAAATTGAAAAAATATGATTGTTAAGTGTTCCTGCTATGCATTGTATACATGATAAATTTATTTTTATTTGAGACTGAGATTTTGATCTCACTAATTTGAGGGTCTGGGTACAAATACTGTCACTTACGAGTAGCTATTATAGCTTATATTCATACCACAAAAGTCCAAAATTAGTTTTCAGAGCTAGATAAATTATTGTATTTAAGAGAGTAGCTTCAATATATAATAGATTAATTTTTAAATAACTAGTGTAAATTATTTTTTTCCTGGTAATTTAACAGAAATTTAAATTTACTCCTTTCCTTTCTTGAATTCAAATGAATAAACTGGAATGCTCTTTTCTTCCCCTCAGTTTTAGTAGACTGAGAAATCAAAATGTTACATGTAGCTTAGGCATGGCTCCTTCATGACAGTTTATTGAAACTCCAGTTTACTACAATTTATAGATCAGAGAAATTTTGTCACAAGGTCCTGCAGTTTATAGCATTATATGCAAAAAAGGCTGCAGTTCATATGAGAATGCAGCATTACTTTTATTGCCAGTCCTGAACTGCATTGGATTCTTAATGTCTCCCATCTCCACACATGTCAGCTCTTACTCATTATGCAAGAGGTGAGCATAGCAAGTGAGGTGTTTCAGAAGAAATTATTTTTTATGAAGGTGAAAAGGAATGCAATTAGTTATGATATCATGTACTTTTATAATAATATAGATGGTAACTAATTTGATAACAGTTTTCTTACGTGATAATTTATAATATACTCCTCAAAATTTTCACATGACATTTCTAAGGGGAAAATTGTTTCTATGTTACTTTCCAATCTCATCTACTTTAGTAAAATGATGCATTCTTATATTGAACTGACCTTTCTCATGAAAATTTGAGCTATCTACACTGCAAGGTTTCAGCTGCAGCAAGATTTAGAAAGTTATACATTACTTTATGAATTCAAAAGCACATAGTGACCTTTGAAAGTAAGGAAACAGAGGACCAAAGTATTAAAACAAATCTAAATATTAAATTAAATATTTTGAGGTTGTTATTTTTCTTTTAAAATAAAAACTGGTAGATTAATTTTGGATGACTCCCAGAGTTTTTTTTCTCTTTTCCTCTCTATTAATGTTTCTCTACAGCTAAAATAATTTGTTAAAGGTGACAGAAATCAGCGAAAATATTCTTATGAGTACCAGTAAAATACCTCATATAGTAATGCATGTTCAGTTTTGAGGTAATTTATAGTGCAGTTCATGTTCTTTTATATTGTTTCATTTTGAATTCTCTTTTTTTACATGTATTTATTGCCCCCCCCCTTAATTATTGTATTACAAAATATCTTTTATGTGCTTTTATTTTATGGTGCTTTTTGGTATTCTACATATACTAGAAAATGTCTCATCTGATATATTATTATTTTTAACATGTACTGTGTTTATGATTTAGAGTAGTCTCACCAATACTCTTAGTTGTGGGTAAGTTATGCAGCACACTTACTTTGCTAACCAGTGTCAGGTCAAATCAGTGTCAGTGATCAATTTCCTAGGATTTTTCTATTTCTTTTTACTTTTCAAAATTGTCATGAATTGCTGTTGTAAAAATTATGCAGAAAAAGCAAAATACAAAGCTGAGAAGCTAAGTGTATTCTAGGCTGTAGAATAATGCTTTGATCAATAAAATGAAAAAGTTTATCCTATATAAGCATATCATATTCAGATGGCATTCTCTTTCAGGAGCTTTCCTGGCATGTTTATGAGTAATCTTCTGTTTAGTTGCACTCCTGAGTAATGTAATACATTCTTCTTTTCACTTAAGAAAGATACAAATGCATTTTTTGAACTTCCTTTAATAGAATGTTTTCTCTGAATTTGTTAGTTTCTTTAAATTGCACTCCATTATTTTAAAAACTTCGTGGTATGCTTCCTAATTGGATGGAATTTTGTTTCAAATGTACTGACAAACGTCCATTTGTTTCTCAAACATGGACACTGAAGCTTAGCAAAGCAGTGTGATACCTGAGAATCACAAGCATGTGTAAAGCCTTGCATTCTGATTACAGCCTGGAAATGAAATCGAACCTTTTTCTTCACTGCTAGAACCATCAGTGCTCTAGGAGCACCTTGTTAACATTTGAGTTTTCCTGCACTTCATGTTGCAGTCTATGAGCTGGAGGGTGAACTGACACAGGAGCAAACCCAGGTTAATGTTGGAAAAAAACAAGGGAAAGTATTATGGAGAGGTTTAGGAAAGCATGTGGTACTGCTTGGCATCAGAGGAAAAGAAGACAAATGATCAAGAATATAGATGAAAGTGTCAGAAAGTAACACTGGAGAGATCCTAAGAGGGCAGTACAGGGGATGACTGTTTTGGTTGTCTTTGTTCTGGTTATAGGTAAGGGGCAGGAACAAGCTTCATAAATTCCCTTTCCTGCGGTATCACTCATTTTAGGAACTGCATCATGCAAGATTGACAGACTTTACTGTTTTCATGAGTACAAGATAAAATTGCATGGACTATAGGTAAGGAGACATCACTATTGCTTAATGTATCTTGATATATAAAAATTTATAGAAAAGGCTCAGCTGATATGAGGTAGCTGCCAGGATACATTTGGATCATTCTTTACTTGGAAAAAAGATTGCCCATAAAACAGGGTAACTTACATTAAAAAAAAACAACAAAACAACAAAACCCAAGAAGACATTTACTGAAATAAATTTATCTGAAGCTAAATGCTATTAACTTCAGTTGCATAACTCTACGTAATGATGAATAAAATTTGTCTCTCTTTTTCAACATCTTTCATCGGGCTGATCCAAGTTACCCTCAAGAAATATCTTACTCACTATTATCACTGAAATTTCCATGAAAGCTGTGCTTCTCTTGACCAATGGAATAAAATTTTCCTGTGCTTCTGATTTTAGAGCACAAGGAGCAAAGTATTCTTGGAAGCCAGGCTGTTCCCATGTGAATTCTTTTCTGAAAGACATCAATGTGATCATTAGTTGTCTTTATTTTTTCAGAGCAAAAGATAAAATCTTCCAGCCTTGTCCTCCCTTCATAAATACGTCCAGCTCTTGTAATCACTACCACTGGTGAAATCTCATTTGAGAGATTTGCAAGGAGATTACCAAAAAAAGAGCAATGTATGTGTATGCAAGATGTCCCCTTTATAAAGGAATAATAGAGACACTGAAATACTGTTGCACAAAATCTTACTGAAGCATTTTCTTAAAATTGAATCCATGAAAATTTACACTAACTGTCCAGTACTAGTGTTTCTTTGGCTGTAGCTATTAATCCTGTGTAGTTTGACCTAGAGGATTTTCTGATATGCTTTTTGATAGATTTTTTTCATGTATTGTTTTAACACAAATCTGTTTCAATCTATACACCATAAACCTTTTAGAAAAATTCACTGTATATATAAGCAACAAATTGTGACTGTACCAAGCTTTTATATATGTTCCACAAAAGAAAGTAGAGAAAGAGGGAAGATTGCAGACCAAACAGTAAGTTTTCAATATCTTTAGTGTCCTTAAACTAGAAATTTTAAGAGTAGTTTAAATATTCCCACTGGAAAAAAAAAAGTGAGTAAAGTATGACAAATAAAGTGGAAAGTCAGAAGATAATACAGAATTAATGATATTGAGCAATAGCAAAGTAGTATTCATATAGTCATTATGAAAATAGTAGTAATTTCACCTTTTTTCATATGGAGGCAGTTAATTGTTCATAAATATATGAAAAAACTCATTAACTGAAAGATGAAAACAGAGTTGAACTGATTCCTTGAAAAATGAAATATGATATAAGGTCATTTAGTGGTTATGTATAAAATTATTTTTTCCTCACTTGTGACATGAAATTTTTACTTAGAGATCAACGAAAATAATTTCCTGGAATGTTGCCTGTTGTCACCAGGAAACAACAGCTTTCAGAATTTCCTTCATATTAACTTTTTTTTTCCTTTTTTTTTTCCCCCCTTCTTTTTTTTTTTTTTTCTTCCCACAGCAGGCAACTTGGAAATTTCAGCTGGTGTTGAAGTGATATATGTTTGTGAATTCATGTGAAAATATCTTCCATGTGTGTTTGTGTCTGAACCTGGGCTTTCATTTAGTTTCTTGATGCAGTAGACAGGGTTAACTGAAGCCTCCTGTTCCTAGCTGTGGTTTGGTCACTATGGATATTGCAGGCTTTCTCTTGCACAATGGCAGTTTATTTGCTTTACCTGTGCTTGACACCATGGTCTTTGAGTGTGTTGGAGGGGTGGGGAGAGCACAGCATCCTCATTTTTGACAGGAGGCAGCACTTTGAGAGCTCTGCTTACAGCTGGGACTAAATGCAGCTGGGCTCCCTTTAGGTGCTGTAGCATCCCCAAGGTGCCTGTGCAGACCTGGCTGCATCCAGCACAGCCCAGGGAGCACCAGCTCCCCGAGGCTGCCCTTCCCTGCCGCTGGTGCAGAGCTCAGGGCCATGCTAGGGACTAGAGACAGTCACATATCTGCCCTTGAGCTGTCTCTCCACAAGGGTCCCCTGCAATCCATGTGCTGTATCTGCCACCAGATACAAATGTGCCCACCCCAGGTGTCTCAAACTTTCCATAATAATAGCAGGTACCTGTTTGCGCTTACCTAAATCCTGCCCAAGACCTGTGTTGCCACTGCACCAAGAGGAGCTCTTTAAGAGGCAGTACTTGACTATAACCATAGACTTTGATGAAAAAACTTCAGTGGTAAGGCAAATTTAAAACCAATGGATCCTAGAGATTTAAATTAATTTGTATTTTTTATTTTATATAATAAATGAGGACATATAAAGTGCTCTTCAGGTGTGCTTGGAGAGCACTATGCTGGCTATGTGCAAATTTGAGCTGTCAGTTGCTCAGACTTCTGCTTATTTGTATTTAGCTTTCACAAATTAGCCACTTCCCAGCCATATGAAATATCTGAAATGTTTTAATTCAGCCGTTTGAATTACAGGTGAACAAGGAAGGTTTTGCCTCTGAATCCAGATCCAGTTTTTAGGTGCCAGCTGGCAAAGACATCCCTGAGCACACACCTTGCTGTGAGCAGGGTTTTGGGTTTTAACATTGTTTTTGGGCTGTGTCATACTTCAGTTGTTTTCACTGTAGCCTTCCACAGAAAAGGTTACTTGTATATATTAACTCTCTGAGCAAAATTTTGACGAGCATGTGCATTTTCAAGTCACAAAGATTAAAAAAAAAACCTGCCTACAAGAGAAGCTGTATTTTCAGCTTCTCTGTGTTGTTTATGAGCAAATAATCCGAGTTCCTATTTTTTCTTGTAATGTGAAACTGGGAAAAAGCATCTGCTTTTGTCAGAAAAGTAGCCAAATACCCCAAAACACTGAGCTGGGATATGTGCTGATGGCTGAAGAGAGAGCATCACCAGTTATTCTCCCCAAACAGTGCAGTGTCCTTTGTTTGACAGCCTCCCATCGATGACCACTGATAGTGTGCCAGGTGCCTGAAAGCAGAACAGCAGTGCATGGAATGGCACAGTGGCTCTTGCCCTGCCACTGCACTGTTGATGAATGTTCCATCTTTGGGGCTTGTGGCCAACTGTAAGTTTCCTGCAAGTGGGGACGTCCATTTTTCTGCCAGCACATTGTCCATCTCTGAGCCTTCTGCAAGCTGCTGGCATGATGAGAACTACTGGAGTACTTTCGGACCATTCCTCTGCTGACATCAGATAAACCTGAAGGAGGGGCCTAGGAGAGGAGAGGCACCTGAAGATCTCTGCCTTCTCCATCCAAGATGATGCCTCCAGGCCATACTGAAGCTGGGCAGCATATTGCATTTCACTGCCAAACCACAATCACCAGCTCCAAAGCTCACCCTGCCACTGGAACGCTGACCTCTCATCCGCGTGCGGTGTTTGGGAAGAGCACTCTCAGCAATCCTCTCTGCTGAGCTCCAGTAAAGACCAAGAAGGGGGACAGATTTAGTGTTTATCCTGTACAGGGCTGCATGTGCTTTCCCACCATTTTTAGAAATTTCCTTTGAAAGAGCTGACAATGCGTGATCTATTTTAAATAGTGCTTCAGAAGATGAAATTATTTTTGGTCTAAGTGAAATCAATAAGCAGTTTTAAATATAAGATATGGTTTAAATAAGCAGAAAAATATCCAGTGACCCTCAATATTTATTGCATGTCTTAGGCCTGCTATGACAACCTTTGTTAGCTAATTAATAGCTCCATTTTGTAGATCAGCTTACTGGAACCACCAAAACCTCACTGAAGTCTTTCAAAACCTCACTCTGAAGTCTTTCAAAGGCATGAGTAGGAATAGGTGCAGGTGTGGTGTTGCCTGCTTTATCTTGGGCTTCCCTTTCTCCTAGGATACCTATTCCTCAAAGTACTGGACCTTGTTCTCTCTGGCTTCCTTGTGTGGGTCAGGAAGTCTTCCAAGTCCTGGTCTGTGTAGCCCATGCCTAAGTCAGGTGCTGGTAAAATCCCAGTTTGCATCTTCCTTGCTTGCACTGTTACAAACTCCCCTGTCCTAGCACTACATGGTTGAGCTCTGCCCATGCTGGGCTGTGTAAAGCAGTGCTCCTGCCTTGCTTATGGAGATCACCATTCCTCTGCCCCTGCTCCCACAGTCAAAGGACTCAGAGTGGATTTGGTTTCCCAAACAGGGAAGCATTTTTAAGTTCTTTATAAAAATTAATTTATCTCTCCCATGCTAGCTTTTTCCCCCTAATGCTCTGTTTTTACTGTCTCCTTGCCTACCACTATAATTGTGATGTTGGTATTTTCATTTGTTTTGTTAAATATTTTCTGAAATAAATAAGAGCACTGCTTTATTTGTGGATAATGCTGGTCCCTTATGTATAGTACTGGGAAATGTTGAAATGTTGCCTGGAAAATTCTGTGACTTTTTGATGAAATATGTTTGTTTCTTCTCACAATTTACATCCATTATTTCTCACAGTATTTGATGTATTTCACATGCTGACTTTAAATGAAAGTGAAATGGTGGTCTGGATTTAGACTCAGTTCTTTCCTTGACACTTTGTTACTGGGTGCAAGGTTAATCTGATTAAATGTGCATCTTGTTGCTGCTCCATTGGGACAGTAGCTAGTGGTTACTGGAACTTCTTGGTTCCCTTGGTGTGGAGAGTGGAGTGGGATGGGCAGCCCTAAGGGGAGATGTAGCCTTGCCCTGAGGCAGGTTAGCTGCATCACCTGGGAAGTGCTGCTTGTGCCAACACCGGAGTTTGGGATGACTGGCTCAGAGGTGGATTTCTATCTTAAAGGAGGTATATATGTAAGTATGGTGAGTTTCGTCAGGGAAATCTTGCCATGCTATTATACAGGTCTTGAAAGAATGAATCTCGATTGTGGTTTCTCACTGTTTGTAAAGATGCTTTTAAAATAAGTATCTGTGCATAAATACATCAGAAATAATTGATTTCTCATTAATATGAGGTTGCAATTGAATCAACTGTTCTCATGTCCTGAATCCTGCAGAAAATTAAAAATTCTGTCCTAACAATGCATGAACTTTGAGTTGTATGCCCTGTCTCACGCACACTTATTTATTTTTTACCTTCATAGCAGAAGAAGTCTGGTTTAATGTAGTTCCACACAGGAGCAGGGCTGAGGTACCTGCCTTCTTTCTCTCTCTCTTTCTCTCATCTTATCAGTAAGTTTTTGTCACATCTCCTGAGATACTTGCTGATTCTATTCCTTGCTCAGCAACAGGAGGTTAAGACATAGAAGAAGGCTATTTTGGAGTCTATTTGAAACATGCCAATAATAGCAATTGTTGGTAATGAATCTATCCTTATGAGTACATGACATGCTCCTTCTCTCTTGTGATAGAAGCTTTAAATGTTAGTAGCCAGGAAGTGCCAGCATTTTGATTGCTGCCTGTAGTTAAATACATAAAAATATCAGAGGCATAAAATATTTTGGCATTAAAAAAAAGCAAATTGATTGAGAGATAGGGAATATAAGGCAGAGGCAGAAGTGTCTGCTTGGAATACTTGATATTGCCTTTCCTTCAACTCTTGCTAAGAGAAGTTTAGAGTCACATAAGAAATGTGTTTGTTTTACCTCACCAGCAATATTTGAACTGGGGAGTTTGATCTGTAAGTTGGTCCTTGTAACAAGGTTTTTCATGTCTAGATAGTAGTGGTACTGGTTTTAAAATGCTAAAAAGTGGAAGGTTCTACAGTGACATGAAAATGCTGGCTCCATCCATGGTGTTCTTGGAATGGATGTGTCCTGCATTTTCTTGGCTGATCAATCTACTATCAGTTTTTGAAGTGGCAACTCTGTACTGCGTGCCTTTAACTCATCCTAGAGTTAAAATAACACAACAAAGAAGAATAAAATAATCTTTTAGGAGAACAATTCTTGTGCACTTTATTTCCAACTGAGCTTATTTTGGCATTGTTTATTAATTGAATCTGCTGCTGACCATTAGAATGCTAAACAGAAAATTGCCATTGAAGCTGGATGTTCAGTCAAAAGTTATACTCCCATAACTCTGCTAGCGTAAAAGGGATAAATTGTCAGTATACATAATGCACACATATCCATTCTCTTTTTTTCAATAGCAGATATATTTGACAAATTTCAGTGTTTAAAAAACCAATTTTAATTAAATGAAACTGTTATTTCTGGGATTTAAAAGCTTGTAAAGCTCTATTTTACCATGCTGTACACACAGCTATTTTTAGAAGCAGTCACAGAGTTTCTTTCAAAGTGATTCAATGTTAGAAGATTTCAACTGAGAAAGCTGGTAATGATTCAGGCTAAGACTTCAATTTCTTTATATGTAAGAGTATAAAAATATGCATAACATTCTAAAATTGAATACTTGTAATACCTAAAAAAGCCTTAAGAGATATTGGCATTGCTCCATATGAAACTTCTGTAAGTCAGCCTAGTCCTAGTGAGTTCAGCATCCTAAATAGGCACATGTTCATGCATTAAAGAAACAGACCCTCTGTTGCCCTGTAAGCATGAAATCAAACAGGTTTATTGTGGTTCTTTATTCCAAAGACTTTAAAATGGCTCCCTAAATACTTTTATTATTAGAAATTCAGCATTTTTTGTTTCTCCAAAGAGCCTGTATGCTTTGTGTTTGAGCCGTATTGGTAGGTTACACCTTTTGTGTCCAACTGACAAACTTCTAAACTGTTTTCTGTTGCTTTTGATTATTGTATAGTTACCTTATTCTAGCTCTGCAGGACACTGAGGAAAAGAAGATAACGGTTCAATACAGATAATGGCTATTCTCCCTCCAATTCTCATCAACACTTTTGTTATCAGTTGTGTTTTAATGCTGTATAGACATGCAATTCAATTCAAACATACAAGTTTCTATCCATAAAATTAGAAAAATAATTAGTTTATAAATTACATAAACAGATGTGGTGCACATCTATTATAATCATATCAATATCTAAATCATATTTAAGCATAGATAAATAATAACTTTGTAGGGAAAATGACTGTAAACTTTTTTCTTCTGTACAATGGTAGCCCGTGTGCACTGTCACATTCAGGCAGCGTATTCTTTCATTAAAATGTTTCACTGCATTTTTATAAAGTTCATGTGCAATGTGTGTTCCTGTTCTCAACCAAGGTATAAAACACCACTGCCAGCTGGGGTTGTGAGCACCACTCTTTGCTTCCATTAGTCTTCTTTTCACTTTTCTGCAAGCTTAAAATGTTACTTTTAAAAACTACATTCTTTATGACCTATTGCTCTAATAAGCTCTACAATCTAGCTACAAATTCTTAGGGTAGCATTTATGTCAGAATCAACAGATGATACTCACTTTGGGATTAAGATACCTGAATGTAGTTTTCTGCCTCAATTAGACATCTAATGCCTTTTCAAAAACCTTAAGTAATTCCATGTTGCTCTCAGCTACTGCACTAAAAGACTCCAATCCTTCTTAGGTCCTGTGTGATATCTCCCAACATCAGCAGAGCTCTGAGTAAATAGACCAGAAGTCAGGGGAAGGCATAATAATAATAACAACAACAATAATAATATAATAATAAGCACAGTCACCTGTATTTATATAGTCTCAACTCCTCCATGCCTAAGATCTCACTATAGTGCATGAAGATTAGTCAGTACAGCAACAGCAGCCGAGAAGTTCAGCTGAACAACCTCTGTGGTAAACTGTGGTATTTCAAGTGCCTGAGGTAATCTGAGACACCTGCATGGGGTAGAACGTGTGCTGTAGGATGTACAGAGCTGTATGTGCTTTAGAAGAATGCCTGGAGGTCGGGCATTGCATCTGAGAGCAGCAGCAGTGACACCAGGCACTGGTATGCCAGCAGCTGAATTGAGCCTCAGAGAATTATCAGAGGTACCACTGACCCTACTAGAGGCATAGGCACTTTGGGAATTGTAGACACCAGTATTTGTGCCTCATGGATCTGTAAGCTGAGTTCTGCCTTGTTGAGGGCCTGGATATTAATTCAGCATAATTTTGTTGCTTGGCTCTTTGCCTGTGGTACCTCAGTGCTTCATTATCATGTATGTACAAGAAATTACTAGTCATCAACTAAAGAGACCTGTTCCCATAAACTAACATTCTCTGCTCTTTGGCCTCTAAGTCTTGTTTAAGACTTTGACTTGAAATCCAAACAATATCCTGTTTGCTACACCTTCTGTGCCTAATTAAACCTTTGAACAGTCATCACTAATTTTCATGAACCAACATCTTTGTACCTAGGACTAAGATTGGCAAGTCATATCTACAAGCACTTTGTTAAGTCTTTTATTGAGCTTCTATTATCAAAACATCACTTCAGTATTATGAAGTTCAAAAGCTTGAAGTGTGGGAATCTGAAGTGTGCAGCAATCTTCCCACCAGACCACATCCATGCAGCCAGAACATAAGCTGGGGCTGAAGCCAAACTATGTAATAATCACAATAAGGCCTCACCATTCTGGATTATCAGAGGCTTTAAATATGTTTTGCAAGTATTAACATCACAAAAGAATGAAGTGCATATTGTTAGCTTGTGCCCATGTCTGTGAGGATAAGTATGGAATTAAAAAGAAGCTATGAACTCTTCCTGAAATCTTTGGGTAAGTAATTCAGATTGTAAACTCCTATCCTAGGTGGATAGTAGTGCTTCTGTATTTAATGGGGAGCTGGGAAGCAATGCTAGCTATGGAGGGTATTGCTTGCTATCTGAAATGGCAAGTGTAGGGGTGTTTTTACAGCCAAAAATAATGTCAGTAGGGATTCAGTGTACAACTCATATTGGCGTTTATCAAAATGTGTGGAATTCATAGAGTTGCAGATGTCTCCATCTAAGCTTGTTATCCTTGCATTTCTTTACAGTCAGTGGAGGTCTAGTCAGTGTAAAGTGTAACTGATCTCATTCTAAAGTAGGTGTCTGAATAGATCAGACTGACTGCAAAGGCTGCATAGAGGTGACTAGTTCAGATGTAGGAGAACTGAATCTCATCCTACCTGTTCCGTGGGCAAAACTGCTATGATTTTGCCTTTAAAAATATACATTCAACTTCCCTGAGCCACAGTTAGCATACCAGATGTAGAAGTGTTCAGAATAAGTCTGTTTTAAGCATTTACCACAGATTGTCATACCAGAATTTTCATTTAATTATAAATACAAAAAAATTATTTATCATCTTACAAAAACACAAGGGCAGCACTCATTATGTCTGTGTGGGTCTGGAGCAGCAAGCAAAACAATGAATAAGGTTTCACAGGGGAGGACTGAGGAAATTTTCTAGGATTTCTATTTTTAGGACTTCCTAATTTCTAGGACTTCTACATTCTTCCTTAATGTGATCTCATGGAACCTTGTTCAGATTTCCACAGATCTAATGCAACACTTGGTAACCATATGTAACCATCCCTATCTCCAGATGGTGTTTAAGGAAGGTGTGGTCTTCTATAGCTTCTGTGTCTTACCTGCCACTGTGCAGGTGACTCAGGTACCTGCACACCTGAGTGTCTCAGACTGGCACTGGACATCATATATAGATATCTTGTGTCAAGGTTCATTTATTTCTCATCTCTTTACTTGGATCTCTTACAGTTACCCTGAAGAAAATCATGTTACAGACAGAAATTTGCTGCATTGAGCAGAGCAGGCATAGATCACCAACTGGAACTACACACAGTTACTGACCTGAGTTCTCATTCTCATCCTAATTATATGTAGTGTTTTTCTGCTCTGCTTCTTTCACAGTCATGGTTGATTTCCCTACTGTGAAAATATATTAATCTTCTATAATAGAATATTTATTCTACAGCAATAACTGGATATTGACACTCACAAATTAATCCAAGAGTTATCTTAGTTGATTTTGACAACTTTCAAAAGATTTGGAAACAGCTTCAATTTGGAAGAAAGCAGATCTATATGAGATCCAATAAGCAATGGTAATTCTCTGCCAGCTTTTACTGGTAAGGAGAGTCTCAGTAACCAGCAACACAGCAAAAATCACTTCCAAACAAACAGATAAAGGAAAATACACTCCAAGGCACTCAACTTCCCCCCCCCCAAAAAAAAACCCAAAAACAAAAAACCCCAAAACAAAACAAAAAAGTAACTTAAAGCACTAAGATAATCTATAATATTTTAGTAAATATGTATGGGACCTGCATCATTGTTATTGAAGTGAATAGGTAGTTTGATGCTTTATTCTTAGAGATTTTTTTAAAAGCAATGCTATTCACATGCCAATCACACAATTTACTACGAAATTCTTTGACATTCCATTGTGTACTCAATGCCAAATTATTAAAATGTGAAGAAGAAACAATTCAAATTGTTTCTTTAATTCAAATTAAAATCAATCAATATTTAAGCCCTATTTGCTCTGAAGCTACAACTTGGGCACTGTGGGCTAGCCATAGCAGTTGCAAAAGAATATTAAGGGATTCATGTAGTGTTTTCCCTAAGAAAAAAATATCCTAAGTCAGTGTGGCCAGTCAGGCCACAGATCTCAGATATCCTGAAACCTGATCAAGTGCTACAAGGCACGTTTTTAATATCTTAATTTTAAAATCTATCATAAAATTTTAATGCCTAAATTTAGGAAAGTTCAATTTTAAGCTATGTTATTTGGGAAGGGCAAGTTAATTAGTTTCAATCTGGATTTAGTACTGACTTGACTGCCCTTACTCTTGCTAGTGAAAATGCCATACAAGAAAAAAGGACAGGAGTGTTAGCAATCTGCCAGTCAGGAACTCTGCAGGAAAGTGAAATTATAAATGGTGGGTGTTACAGAAATAATGTGAGTCATGCTAAGAAACTGTGTGTATATAAGAGGAGCAATGGACAAGAGTGTATTTGCTCTACCTGTAGCTACAGCACAGCAGCCTCATATTCACCATCCCCAAAAGAAGCAAGTGTAAATAGCATAACTAAGTAAAGGTGTGGGAAAGCAAACTTTAAGGGAATATCTCCTCTCATCCAAAAACTGTGAAGCTGCATGAGGGTGATACTCTGCACAATCGAATAAGGCCTTTCTGTGCTGTGAACAAATGTGCAGTTTTTAATTGTTTTTCTTGTTCCATTTGCTGATGAGTGTAAGGGCTTGGCCAGAGTGGATCTTAGAAAAGGTAACTCATCATGCATATTCAGAACTGACACAACTGGCATTTTGAGATTACTGTAGGAAATTACCTCATGTTTCAAACTGAGCATGCAGAAAGGAACCTTTCTTTTACATTTAGTACCACTCTGAAATATTTTGTAAAACTTCAGTATCTGTAACATCATTGAGGCTTATAAAAACTTCATATACAAATGCCTTTTTTGATTAACCTATCTTCTCAATTCAGGCACTTCAATTTTTGCAGGGGCGGATTTTTTTCTTATATTTCTGAAGAAGCTTTTACCTGGTAAAGAGACAAACACATTGGAATGATGGTATATCATATATTAGAAAAGATGTAAGTAAATAACTAAACAGAGGGTAAGCTGAGTTGTTTGTTGTGTACAGTCTGTAGCAGTTCAGTAGTTTCTCATGCCATTAGTGTGGTAACATAATGTTGTGATGGTAGTACTCAAAAATACAAAGAGGAGTTGTGTTCAAAGCCACAATCCTGATATTAATTTCAGTGTGAGTCTTATTACAGTCCATATATGAAGGTGGTTTGTTATTTCATCCCTTAAAATCTGTCAAGCAGTGCCATCTCTCTTCAATAAAGACTTTTAGATTAGTCTTATTAAATGTTTCCGTTGCTTTTATGTAATTGCTTTTGAATCAAGGCATTCCTGTCCTAAATGGTGACTGAAAAGTAGCCTAGCAGTGAAATCTTTTCAATTGCTACTCAGATTTTGTCTCTAAATTTACATTAATATAATAAGAATATAAAATGCAGATTTTTTAATCCAGAATGGATAAGAGTATGGTAGAAAATAATTAGAAGTGTGAATAGCTATTGTAAAAATCAAGAGTTGACAAAAGAACATTACACAAAAGATAGAGAAGCAATTCCAAAAATGATCAGATTATTAAAAGAGCCTAATGCAGCATTAAGCTTCATCAAATGAGATCTTCCACTCTCTACAAAACTTTTCATTGTGGCTTGAGGCTCTGTTCCTCTTTTTGTTCTTTTCCATCTTTGCTTGTTTTACTTTATCATACTGTAGTCATGTTCCTAATCATCCACTCGTATTCCCCTGCTCTCATGTCCACTCCCTTGCTTCTCAACCCTCAGGGCTGAATTGTGCATCTGCTTCTGGGAACTTCTCTGTGAGCAGTGCTTCTCAAAGAGTCCATGTATACTTCCAGAATCCTGACTGCTGGAAACATAGCTCACTACAGGCCTAGTATTTCACTTGCTTGTGACTAGCTGTTGCCATCTCAACTTTTAAAGAGTGAGAAATTGACTTGAGAAGGGAGCGAGAAGCCAGCAAAGTGGTGGACATGGTTACTTTCAGAAAGACTCAATCTACTGGCCTAGGTTTTAAATGTGAAGTAATTTAATTCATATAACACTTCTGTTGATTTCTATGTGTTAGTTGATAAAAAATAATTACTTTCCTGAACATAACATAGAAAACTGAGCTCTTAGCAGCTATTTCAAGGAGTGATCAGATGCAACTTCTAGTCAGGAGGATCTGAAACCATTGAGTGCTAATAGCCAGGAGTGTGCACTCAGAGAAGGGCATTCAGTTTCTTCACTTTTCTAAAATGTCTCCTACTAAGGGTGGGTGTAAGCAGGGCTTCTACTGTTACATGTTACGTGGGCTGTGGGTCTGAGCTGGTATAACTATTCTTGGCTTAATCTCCTAAAGATGTGCACATTTGACCAAATCTTAAGTTAGTAGCATTGTTTATATTTATCTTAGAGAAATTAAAGCATTTCACATAAATTCAGTTTCTGTAGTACTGTCTTGGATTTCTTTGAAAGTATCAATTATGTATAGGGACTTACAGAATGTAATTCTAGTCTTCAGGAATGACTTATGTAAAAGAGTATCAGCTTCCCAGTCAATAGCTTTGAAAACTGCTCATCAGCAGGGCAGGTAAATTATCAAAACTACTTTAATGAATGTATTGATCCCTGGAGAGGTTACCTGGAACAGAGACTAGACAGTGTTAAAGGATAAAGTAGGTATTTATTAAAAGGCCTTTGAAGGATACACCTTGGGCAGTACAAGAGCCCAGCCATGGTTCTACCCAAGATGGACTCAAGGTGGATGGTGTGTCACGAGTTTTCACACTTCTATAAGTTTTGGTCTATTTACATACTGAGGTTAATTGTCCACTTACAGCTTCAGGTTATGAAGTCCCATCCTCTCTGACTGCTCTCCTCAATGTGCTGTTGTTTACAATATTTGGGCCTGAAGCTGCAATGGTGTCCTTGGTTCTCAGTCTGGAAAAGGATTATTTTGTCTAACTAAAATGTGAAGAGAACTTGCTAACACTTTATATGAAATTTGGAGTTATATACTAATGCAGTACAGAATCTGAAAAATAGGAGAGATAAAACTTAAGGCATCAGTATCTCATGTAAGCCTTTGGCTATCAGACTTTTGTTGTCTAAATATGTAATTACATATTGCTATCCCTTTACATATTAAAAGGTTTTAACTTTTAACTTTTCAAGTGGTTTTGTTGGAGCATAGATTTGATTTCCCTGTTAAATTTTAGAGGCTGAAATAATGTTGTTTTCTTCCTCCTGGGAAACACTGAAAAGTTTTTTACTTGCAGTTTCAATCCCCTCTTGCACTTTGCACTAAGGACTTGGTGAATCTCTTCTGAACAATTCTGGATGGATCCTAGATGTTGGATGTGCTTGTGTTGTTTCATTTATCTTGTTCTTTGAAGTAATTTAATGTCCTCTCGTGTGTATGTGCAGCCAGAAGTATGGCTCCTATTACTCTTAGCAATACTGCAGTTTCCTTATTCATTAACGTGACTTTATGCACAAGGTGGGGCATTTTTTTTCTGCACTGAATGCCTGAAATGGGAGTTCTTCTGGTCATCAGTCAGTCATGGTGTAATTTAAGTTTGTATCCTAATGCATATTCAGAAGTGCCAAATAAAGACATTTCATGTTTCCTGACTTCCAGCTGCCTGACATGACAACCTCAATTATTTTATTTTCATTTACAGTTCAGAATCTTCTTAGATTTAAAAATGGTTTTATTTTTAAGAAACTCTGTAGAGGTAGCACACATTAGCTAGCTACCCTATGCCTCTGTCACTCATGCTTAAGAATGACATTCATCCAACCAGTCTAGTTAGACCAGTCATGGGAGAAGATGGTTAATAACTGGGAATGGTGGAAAGGACCTTCAGCAGTAGCTGTACACAGATACTTGAGTGACTTTGAGAGACAGTGTATCTGTATGACATAGTTTTGCTATATTTCTGTTAACCTCATTTATTCCTACTGGAGTGGTGCATAAGTGCATATGGCAAAAGATCCTGACTGCTTTTGTTTCTCACAATCTGTGTAACACTGTCTAAAAGAAAATCACTCACAGAGGAGTGTGGAGTCTTGTCTGAGGTCACAGAAGAAGTGTCTCCTCCATGAGACAGCACCCTGCCAGACGAGGCTGTGCAGCTCTGCTCCGGCACGCGGGGTGAGCGGGCAGGACTCAGAGCACCTGCAGGGGCAGCTGGAAGGGCTGCTCTGCTTCCCAGAGCCACACAGCTGCCTCATGGCCAGGGGCAGCTGTGGGACTGCTGTAGTGACATGCTGGAACAGACCTGCTCAATGAACAAGAATGTAATGTACAATTACTCTGAGGAATAAAGCATTTAGTATTGAAAAGGATCACTTGGGTCAGTGAGATAATGTGATCATATATATCTCATTGGACTGATTTAAGTCCCAATTCTATTCATTGTTAGTTATTTTTATTTTTTGTCCTTATTTTGTATTTTGGAAAGCTTTCTAAATCTTTGTAACTCCAATGGTTTAAAGCAAACTAGATTTAATTTTACTATATCAGACAGCACTCCCCTTTCTCACCTAGCTCAATATTTTCAGGATGTTTAAAGTCTTTGTCTAGGAAGTAGAAGACCAATATTCAATTCCTACTGTGCACAGATTTAGTGCCTTAACTTAATTTGTCTTTTCCACATCACTGATCAAGATAAAAGACTATTAGCTTTTCCCCCTATTCTTACAAGAATATCACTCTTAACTTGAGAAGTGTTTTCAGGAACTGAGAATTGTTCCACATAAAATATTTGTGTTATCAAGTTGTTCCAAGCCAATATTAATTCTAAAGCAATGTATACAGAGTAGAAAAAAATAAGAAGAAGAGTATTACCAGGTTGACAACAGTGCCCTGTGCTGTCTGATACATGGATAAGAAATCCTGTCATTCAGTGATCTTCTCCAATTAACTGGATTTTTTTCAGGGCAAGGCAAAAAGTACCTCCATGATTTATGTATCAGTTAAAGTTTGAATTCTGCAGGAAACTGTAAAGAGAACATTTCAAAGGAAATGTGGGCATTTTATAGCGGAAATTAATACATAATACAATAAGGTTTGTTGCTTTTCCTTTCCAGAGTATCTCAGAATCCAAAGAAAGACAGCATTCCATATAGCCAATACTTCTATTTGTGAAAGTGCCCACTTCAGTGAATTGAGTTACCTCTCATGGTTAAAGTTACGGTTAATCATGTGGCATGTTCAGGATCACACACTGTCAGTGCTGCTTCAGCTTCCTCAACTTCACAGAGCACCTTTTTCTTAACTCCCTCCAGTCTTTTCTTGCATCAGAATTCCTCTCCTGGGCATTATGACTGATACCTCAAAATACTCCATCCCTTTTTATTTTTTCAAGCAGTTTTGCCTGTAATTTGACAGGCCTAATTCACACTCTTATTTCTCTTGGGCAGGATATATCACTATCAAGAAATCCTTGTACCTCACATACTCAGTGTAGTGTCTTGGGAAGTGTAGTATTGTAGTTCTCTCATGGGAACTTACAGAGTGTCCAAAATCTCTTCCTCTTGTAGAAATATCCTCTCTTATCTGCAATAGCCTTTCCTCTCTATAAATACTCCATGTGGGATAGTGTTTCTGTTGCATATCACCTCGCATCCACCACCTGTAAAAGCATGGGGATGGCACAGATCAGCTTGAAGTGCTGCATGGAGCAGGTGTAGTGACCTCTTGTGCTTGTGGTCTAGGAAGAAGACAACACTGAGGTACAGAGAACTTCACTGCTGATTCATGGAATTTCAGACTAAAAGTGCTACTGTGAGTATCTGAACTTGATTCCTGAATGTGGCTGGTGAGAAGCCAGTACTCCTCACTCCACACTCCTCTCAACTGCCTATTGTTGCTCATGGAAGCTTGAAACAAAGAAGTCTACAGTTGTGGCTGACTGAGCAAAGTAAGGTATTTTCCAGAACTGGTTACCAGTGATTGCTGTCCATTGGTCAGCAAAAAGAAGGAGCTTCCTCCCCTGAAATTTGATCCCAGAACCCCTGCCACAAATCATCAACTTCTTGAAAGAAAAAAAGCACTTACTATTCTACAGACAGAAAAGGAAACAAGTAGAGATAAAAAGGTAAATAAAGAAAGGAAATAAAAGAGATATTTTGCTTTTTCTAACAAAAGAAATTAGGATAATAGCAATGAAAGAGTAATACATAAAAAACACTACTGTTAGGAGTAGAGCAGTCATATGAGTTTCCAAGCTCCATGTGGCCTGTACTGATTGGGCAGGTTTAATAACTGACCAGTTGTCACTTTTTTATCACCTGTTCTACATCCTCCTCTCCATGCATAAACTATTATACAGGTAATGCAACAAGTACAGCTGTGTTCCACGCATCTTTTCTATATGTTGCACACATTAAATAGTGCCAGAGGACAGCTCTTGAATATAGCATTTCCCACTGCTTTTAGCTTGTCCTTGCACTGCAGCATAAGAAAAGTTTCACAGTGCACTTGGAAGGTTAACAAACCTGAACTTTCACAAACCCTGAGGGTACTCCCAAACTCAGCTCTCCATCACAAGAAAAGCCTTCTCATAAGCCTTATACCATAAAACCACAATTGAACATCCCTGCAGATCTTGATTGCAGTAAGATTTCACATGGACAGAAGCAATTTCTCAGGTAATATGGTCTCAAATCACACATGGCATTGGAGATTGGAGCCAACATTTGGCTCCCATGTAGAAACCTGTTGTATTTTCATTATGGTATAGAAGAGGTTCAGGTGCTTCCTTTCATTTTATTTGATATTTTTAATTTAGGGCACAGGGCTCTTGCTATAAACTCCGAAATGCACCTATTTGCTTGTGACAGGTTGTGCTTGTGTAAGAGTTTCTTCCAGTGGGGAAGCAGTAAAGCAGGGTACTGAGATAGCAGCCGAGTATTTATCAGCCTTTTCATTCTGAGCTGCCATTTGAAGCGATGATTTATAGTCCTACCTTCTCTCCTGTGCCTCTCCTATTTTATCCTGCTGCTTTGGCTCTCAAGCTTGGAGAGGGACAGATGCTGGACTTCTCCCCCTGTAGTACTTTTTGGTCAGACCAGGAGGTCTCAGTTGAAGAGAGACCTCAGCTTGGTGGCCCAAGACACCGAACAATGAATTTTCTGCTGAACCTGAAGTCTCAAGTGTACCATACTTTGGATCCAACCTAAGGCTTTCTGGACAGTCTTCCACTGATCAGGATGACCTTTGGATTTTGCCAGACCCATCGACCTGATCTATCTGAAGATGCCCCTGCTCATTGCAGGAGGCTGGCACAGAGGATCTTTCAAGGTCCTTTCTAACCCAAAGTGTTCTGTGATTCTATTATGTAGCTATGTTTCCATAAGGAGATAATTACAAGTTAAGTATTCACAATTAAATGAAAACCTAATAGGCCAAATTATTCTCTGGGGTAATTCTGTTGTTTTTCAGTTGAGTTTTATCAATAAATTATTTGACCCAATATTTTGCTAACAGCAGGGCTTATGAAATGCTAATAATGTTGGTCAAATTAGGGAAAACCAAACAGACTTCAGCTTTGGTTAAGCAATGTAATTATGAATGCTGGAGTTGACAGCTAGGCTTAATGTGGAATACTGAGCTCTGACTAAAACTGTATAAGTGAAATGCTTTGTTGGGAGTACATACTGTACAAAAACTGGAACATGTTTTTGGACAGCATCCCTGGCTTTGCAAATTAGATGCTAAGATTCATCAAAGATGAGTCCTGAAGGTAAGGAATGCTTTAGCAGAAGAAAACCATAATATGGGTGTTAGTCATGAGTTGAATTTCCCTGTGAATGAAGGTTCAGCTGGAATTATTTAAAATTTGTTAATGTTAATTTGTTAGTATATGACTCTAATCTGAATAAAATTGCCCATGTTAAAGGGGGAGCTGTAACTGTGATTGATTTGGCTTTGTATTGCTCACTTTGGTCAAAGACAAATCCTGACACCACATCATAAGACATACCTATAGAAGAGGAGATCCCACACAGAAAGAGCATTTAAAAACATCTTATATAACCAGATCACATTATCTAAGGTTCTGTTCCTTCTAAAGCTCTTTTGTCAACCATCAGTGGCGAGCATGGCACATAATGCAGTTTATATACTAACATTACATGGTTATTTGGCAAAATATTTTAAAATAAATCACTCTATGCATTTCAAAGGAATTCTCTCAATAGGGTAAAGCATAATTTTCAAACTGTCAGTGCTTGATTGCAGGTTTACATTGAGATATTTTTGAAATTACTAGAAGTACCAAGAAGGCAGTAATACCTAGCTACATGAAGATCTAGATAGGAAATCTGAAGTGGAATGCCAGAAGTAAAAATGTTTACTCTCTTTTGGTTCTCTGTACTTATAAAAACGGGAACGAGCATTTAACAGAAGCAGAGGTGCTGCACTAGATTTTGCCAACCAGCTGAAGAATTGTGGTTTATGCTGATGTATGGCTCTGCTTTAAAAATCTCTACAAACACTCACCAGAATTGCTAGTGAAGATGAATTGTGTGACTGCTCTTCTGGCTAATATCCATTAAACAGAGTAACCACATTTCTCCTTACAGATTCTGATATACCCCTCATAGGTAAACAATTATTATATTCACCCACCAAGCCTCCTACTCACTCATAATACACCTTTAGCTCACTGTCAAAAATATCTCTGGAGTTCGAGTGATTTATTTTTGCTCAGAAGGTATTAAGAAACAATTTGGGATTCCTTTGTTTTTATTACACAATTTTTGTTAGAAACCAGTGTGGGGGGAAAAATTAAAATACTAACCTTTGTCTTTTTTGTGAACAATTTAAAGTTTTAGAGCATCTTTCTCTTGTGGCATTATTACAATAATTATAGCAACAATAGTAATAGTTAATTTTAAATTACTTAATTTGAACCTTCACTGAGAAGACAGTGTAATCCATGACTACCAGCCATATTACAATTATTATTATTATTGTTAGTATCATTATTGTTCCTATTGAGAGTATTTCAATGACTATTATCATAGCAGAAAAAGGTTTGTGGTGTTTTGTTTTGTTTTGTTTTTTTAAACATATGAAGGCAGTCATACATATAAATATTATATTAACATAAGACCACCAACAAGAAACAGGCTTTTATAGTGCTATGAAGTTTCTGGCCATGAGTCCTTGCTTAAGACTGGTGACACAGTTACGGAATTAATAGTATCTCTGTCCCATTTTTTGTCCCCCTGGAATGAGTCCTGCAGGTGTCAAGTCTGATACATAGTGCAGTGTCTGGATGTAGGCTCAGCCTTTAACCTACATTGTTACTAGAATCTAGGTGCCATTCCAGCTCTGTCTGTGTGAAGGCTCCAGCTTCTCCATTTTGCTGTTCTGTAGCTACTATGTAGGCAGCATTTATCCAGCAGGCAGGTCATTAAAGTATTTTAAAGCCACAGCCAATTTACATGTTTATCTGGTTGTCCATTGTCTTATGCTGCAGATTAGTCAGTGACTTCTTTTTCTGAGGGATCAAGGCATATAATTATTATTAGTGAACAGTTCCAGTGATTTTGCTTTTTCCTCCTCTCTCAGTACATTCACTGCTTCTTACCTCTGGGCTTAGGTTCCTTTGGAGCTAGTCCAGCCCTCTTCCTTCCTCTCCAGACCCCTTCCTCTGCAGTGTCTGTCCCTTCTGAGACCCAACCTGGGAAACTCTACTTCCCACATTTATTCGTGGCACGGCTGGGGCTGAACTTAGTTCAGATGGTGGTTGTCCATTCAAAATTTTGTATTTTGTACCAAATGTCTCTGTTCCCAACCAGTTGGCCCAAGAGTGCACTGAGAAGGTTACTACACCCATTTGAATCAAAAGCTTTTGTCTGCTGCTTGGTGTCTGTGGGACAATTAACTGGAAGTGTTTATTGCTCTCTGATAGTCCAACTTATCAAAGCTATAGTTTGGGCAGGAGTCAACATCCCCCCTGGACTACACTTGCATTTACCACCAATGAGTCTGCTATCACAGCACAAATTTGACCATTTGGTTGGGAAAATTCAATATTATTTCATTATTGCAACCATCTGATTCAAAGAAAAGTGATAACTCATTGCTGTACTTTTGAAAGGGTCCATTTTCATTTTTTTGGACTCATAAACACATCAATTTTACAATTTCACTATGGACTGCAGTCCCTTTACTCCATTCCATGAAGGATTGGTGTTATTTTTTTGTAGGTTGTTTTCAGCTGTTTCTTAAAGTCAGCAGGAAACTGGTGCAAGTGGCATCTTTGAGTTGCCACTTAAGTCACAAGCTAAGGTACAGGAGAACAAGCTTCAACTGATCTAGATGTTATAAGGCAATTTCCCAGCAAACTGGCACTGCAGTGCAGTGCTTAAAATCCCTTTCAGCAACAATACAAAAGTCTCAGAGGTGCCATTGCATTGCAAAAATGCTGGTAGAAGGATAAAGTTCCTCAGTGTTTCTTTCTCTTTTTGTTCTTTGCGGCTCCTGGTAGCTTGTGGAAATTAACAGGCTGGAATTGAGAGTATTGCCCCTCATTCTGTTGATAGAGAGAGATTTGTGTCCTTTCTTTCCCAAAGCCTCTCTGAAGAAATAAGAAAGGCAGAAAAAACCCACACTTACAGTGGGCTGGCTAGATTCAAATACCAGCCTCTGTTGGCCTTTCACTGGTGTTCAGCAGCCTTTGCAAGATTGTTTTGGGAGCCCCTCCAACACACAAATTTGCAATCTGCTGATACATATGCCGTGGAGTTGAAAATGTTTTTCGTTTATCAAGAACCTTTCAGAGCATCCTTATGCTTCCTGCACTGATTCAGGCTTTTGTCAGAATCACCCCTTACATTTCATCAGTCTTCAGCAGCCAAGATGAGGCATTGCAACTGTGAGATACCACATTCATTCTACAGATGAGCTTGCTGCATGGAGATATGAAATACTTTACTACTTTCATAATTACAGTGTCAAAAATTACTGTAAAAAACCTTGTCATTATATCTAACCCAGACTGAAATGTAAATACAAGGTTATGCTACTGCTCATCTACTTGCTCTTCAGTGTTACTAAAACGTTGTCTTAAGTGAAGCAGTTCCATACCAGGGCATGGCCTCCTTCGGGTCCAGAACACAAAAGCTCTGTGGTGGTTATTAAACCCCCAGCTGCTTTAAGAGTTAAAAGTTTTTGTCATTTTTTTCTCTGACGTGAAAAATAAGATGGTGTGAAGAAGTTTCTATTTCAAAACCCTCTTCCTCATCTTCATTTCTCTTTCATTGCAAATGGGGACCATCTTTGTATTTTTTTACAGAATGTGTTAGATGTATGGTGATTTTGTTGTGGAGACCATACCCATTGCTGGCGGAAATCTACACAAGAAAAGGTTGCTCATTCTCCCTTTCCCTTATTTTTCTTAGAAGACTTGCATTCATTTGCTTTCCTGAATAAATGGTTCCAGATATGACTTAGCAGTTGTACTGTATCAGTAATATGTAATTTAAAGTTTTCCATTTAATGTTTTACATATGAATAAAACAATGCTAACTAAACCTTACAAAGTACTATCAAATACTTTAATACTGAACCCTAAACTAAAGAGTCATTTTAAAATTTTGTTCCAGACCTGAGAGGTGCTGAGGCAATAAATACAAGTTTGTAGCTGAAAGGATGAGCATCTTCCCTGATGCAAAGGGATCTTTCACAATGAAAGAGAACAGTTGCCAAAAATATGCTGAACATTTGTGAAATTCAAATAAGCAAGGAAAGCCTAAGCTTGTAAATTCTTACATTCTCTAAGTATCTCATCTACAGAAAAGATTGTGTATGAAAAGGCTAATTCTATTTCTGTAATTGCAAGATTGCAATGACCTGACATTGTAAAAAATACATTGAATTTGCTTTATTATCATTAATTTTTATGAAAGTATCCTCTGCAGTAAATTCATTGTAAAGAAACATTTTCAGACAAAAAAATGGTGGCTGTCCAGCATTCCCATCTGCAGCAGTGTTGCAAGCTCATGGGATCTCAATTGTGAGCAATAAAAATCTGCCTTAAAGTTTCCAAGATGCTTACTAGCTCTTTTTCTAAGCTTTTCATCAATAAATCAATTGAAGTGTAAGATGGTTACTTGAGCAAATGAGAAGGTAATGACTCAGTTTCACTGTATTCCTAAGAAAAAGATCACTTTTTCAACAATTAGCAGTTTATAGCCAATTTGTTTCTCACACCAGTATACTACTTCTTTCCAGTTTGGATAACCTTTGCTACCTGATACTTCTTTAGCCCTTGGCAGATACATATGCATTTCCAGACACAGTGCTATGTAAACAGAATTGGAAAATACCTTCTGCCTTCCCTATTAGCAGTGAGGACCCCTTTCAGCTCCTTTGTTACTGCAAGTTATCAAATTAACAGAAAACTTAAGTTCATAAAGGCAGACATCCTTATTTATACTGTCATTTCTGACACACATTACCAAAACGCAGAAAGACCCTTTGATTTGTAGTTACACTTCTGCTTGAGCCATAGTCTAAAATAATGCCCAAATTATTCTCTAGTTTGAAAACAAAGCCCCAGACAGCCATGTAAAAAATGAGCTTAAAAATATCAGTAATCTTTACATTAAATCTGTTTAAATACATTTAAGGATGAGATGCTTTGCTTTCTATTTCCTGTATTTTCAGCTTCAAAATTTCTCATGCTTTGTGTTTGAAACAATAGTAAGCAATTAAGTAATGTATTAGCTTAAAGTAACATAAAAACATCAAACTGGTGCATGTTTTAGTGTTCAGTTCTTAAATGCATTGGTTGTAGTGAGTTACTACATATTCTTTGTCTTCAAAGAAAACTTTAAACAAATGACCTTCTAAACTTACATCTATATTTTCTTGAATAATCAGCAGGGGTGTAGTAGCAAGCAAATAATATACTTAGGAACTGAATGCTCTCTTTGATTCATAGGTTTATGTAAAAGCTTTGATATAACAACTCTGTGAAGGCATTCAATGAAATCTTGGCAGGTTGAAGGAACAAGAAAGTTCAGGATGAAGAACTGGCTGTGCACATGTCTATGAGAAATCCTTCTTTATAATCTTCTTGAATTTTCCTAGGTTTTGACCCAAATCTTAATAAATTTAAAACTAAGGTAAATCTGGCTGGATTCTCGATTACAGGGAAGAACTGTGTGCTATTCAGATAAGGTAAATCAGCTTTATATGCTTTTATATACTTTTATATGCTTTTATACACATAACACTCACTTTAAGGCACTATTACCAATGAAGCACTAAGAGACTTCAGGGAAACATCTGTGAAAGATGTGCACACTCGCATCCCCAGCACTGCAGTGCCTCTTTTTTGGTCCTGCCTCCCAGAAGTAGAGTCTTCAGTCCTGCGAAGAAGCCCATAGACACTTTATACATATACCTGGGGCGAGAGACTAGCATTTCAGAACAGGATGCTAAGTAACATGGTGAACCAAACAGCTCTTCAAGTACCTCAGTGTGAAGCCATGTAGAACTAGCCAAAGGGGATGCTCAGTGTCCTAAATAGATGTGACCTACATTTTAGACCTTTGCAAGATTTAGATACATATGGCAGGGACCTCCCTTTGCTCTGGATTTGAAAATATTAACTTCTCGTATGGTATGATTACACCTTTTCTCTATTTTATTCTGAAGCCTTACTTTGAAGCAAAACCATCATCCTGTTATTATTGTTACTATCATGTGTTATTTGGTCCTGTTCTGAATACTGAAGAATTCATAGAAGGCATCATCTTGTCTTTATTTTTCCTTCATGCCTGAAACTGGTGATTTGTCTCAGTTACTTCCAGTGCTGATGGTTAGAAGGAGTTGGGAAGCCCCACAAAATAAATCCAGTTTAAATAAACTAACCCAGTTAATGCAATCCTATCAAAAGAAATAAAATTTGTTATTTAAAACAATAATAATATAAACAATAATATAAAAAAGAGCTTTAAAATTTTTTCAGGGAATTACTAGTTTTGCTCACATTGCTCCTCATGCTCCAAGCACATCTCCAGCAGTAGTGGGACAGAGGTAAAAGAATAGGCTTCCACAGGTGAGAGACATTCCTGCCAGTACACTGGCAGCAGGAAAAGCTGTTATTGTCCTGCACTCCCCTTTCTGAGGGAAGCTGCAGAAAAAGCAGGATTGGCTGTGGTTTGGAATTGTAGCTGCCTGGGGCTGGGTTTTCTCACTCCTTTGCACAGAAGCAGTCTGAGAAGAGTGAGAAATGCTGCCTGTGAGGCCAGAGGAGAGATGAGATGAGATGCTGCAACCCAGGGGCAGACAGGTGCTAAATGAGCCTCTGACCTCATCTCCACCACCCTTTCAGCCTGTCAGCCCCACTTTCTCTACACTTAGGTGCAATTTCTGCAGTGATTTGACCTAAACTGGTATTACAGCCCAGCAGAGAAGTCATGCAGGACCTGGGAGAAGGGGTGCTTAGGTGGGGGGCTGGTTGCTGCCACCTGATAGAGGGGTCACACCTATCCTTCTTTTCAACTCCGTGGGTCTCTGCACTTAGTGGTGCAAGTGTGGGACAGGCTGTGCTCACCTCACTTCTGGATTGTCCTCCAGTTTCAAAGCTGTAGTTTCAGTACTTCTGAGCTCACCTTGGGCTTCTTTCCCCACTGCTGGTATACATGGGTCTGTGGGCAGCACAGTTGGTTAATGCTACTTTTATGATTTTCTACCCTTTGGGGTAGAACATTGCTGTTAGGCATCAAATCCTTTGATATGTGTGTTTGATTTTTGTCACTTGGAGGCAAAATTCTGAGAAACCTGAATTGTCAGTTTATCCTTTAATCCTGGTAGCTCAGGTAAGCTGGTGCCTTTTCTCTGTGAACCAACAGAGCAAAGCAGTGGGGAAATAAATACACATTAATCAAGAATGTAGACCACACTGGATGGATTAAAGTGGTGTTGCATTCTCCAACATCATACAAATTGAGCTGGTGTCTACAGTGTTTATTAGGCTGAGAGAAGATCAGCTGCAATTCAGTGTTGAGTGCTGACAGGTGAGTCAAACTAACATTTAATTTTTAAAGGGTATGGAAAAGAGTATTTTACTGGTTTCCGAATAGGAATTAACTTGTTTTGATTTGATTTGATTTGATTTCATTTCATTTCATTTCATTTCATTTTGCTAAAGTAAAGAGACCTACTTCTACTATAAATCAAACCAAAGAGCATGGCTGGGATTTAAGTGCCTACATATCTAAGATGAGTGTTTTTAGCTGTGTGTATGTACACTGTTGTGTGCTGCTCTTAAGAGTAGAACAATGCTATCATTGTTGCACATCCAGAGTTCTTGCCTGGAGTAGCCTGCAACCTGTTCTGATGCAGTATTTTTGGGAGAAATGAACCTAAATACACATTTATTGTAATACTATATAAATATATATACATATATCTATATATATATTTATGTAATAGCCCCCCCCATCCCTCAGTGTGCCCTTATCTCAAGAGTGACTGGTTCCTGATCTTCAGTGATTATATTTGCCTTTGGGGCTGTGTGGTCGAGAAGAGGACTCAATCTACTTTCTTTGCACAAGTGTCTGAGTTTTGCTTTACATTCTCAACTAATACTTGAGCATCATCCAGACCTCATGGGACTGATAGCCCTGCCAGCACTGTGAGCTGAGGGAATGCTATCCCAGCAAAATCAAGGCAGATGAGACTGAGGTGGGATTCAGGTTTGCTAAGATACTGATGACAATTCAGTACTGGTGCACCCTGAGTTTAGCAGTGCTCTGCATGTGGAGCATTTTCAGGCGCTCCCAGTAAATGGAAGTAAAGATTTACAAGGCAGCTCTGTCCTTCGGGTAGCTCTGCCTACAAAGGATAAATGTAAAGAGCGAAATCTTCCAAGAACTGTAGGCAGGAGACAGATGTACAAATCCCACAAAGTTTTAAAATTTAAAGAGTTTCTGTTGGTAAGGCTCCACCTGTTCCTGTAGTGAAATGGCCCTATTTACAGGGAGAATTAATTCCCTGGAACCCACGTCTTGCCACTACCAAGTAGAATTTCTCTGAGCATTTCTTTAAAGAGACACTTCCAGTTTTTGAAAGAAAGAAAAGTATTTCCTCTGCAGCACTGGGATCCTATGCAGCTCTGGTGTTCATGGATTAGTGCTTCAATCCCAAAGTTAAAGTAAGTTCCTTCACACTGTTTTCTCAAAAGTTTTTGAATTCCAGGGGAAAAAAAAATAAAAAAATTCAGCCATTTCCATAACCTTCAACTATTTGCTCTAATATGCTGGCTTATGTGGCACCTACCGTTAGGTATCTCAAATTTCTTTCAACATGGTTTAGGAAGTCTAACTGCTGGATATTGGATGTTGGTGATTTGGACTGTCTGGACCATGACTTGGAGTAGAAGTACTGCATTGCTTAACACTGTGAAATAAAGCCAAAGTGTGAATTCCTTGAATGCTGTCAAATAATGGCAGTTTATTTCCCAGCTGTCTGTGTGAGGCCTTGCTGTGTCCATGGGTCAGCTCTGTGGGGCTGCTGCATTTCAGATGTCTCAGATTCTCTGTAAATGTACCATATACATAGTTTTATCATGTGGGTTTCTGTTTAAGAATTTCCAAACACGAGTTAAACATCCTTCCCAAAAGATGCACCTTTTATCCTTTATTTATGAATTTTTATTTGTTGGGTTGTGTAGAGGAATCAACATATTAATATGTTGCATGTTCTACTCATTTGACTTCTGATTTCCTATATTGCCATGCTGGTTATCCTATATTGCTATGCTGATTTTCCCAAACAAGCTCAGACCTTTTTTCAGTCCATTCCCATATACGTCCATCCTAACTGGTGAATGAATGAATAAAAGATTCAATTATATTGTCTCTTTATCGTCTTATATTTGTCTCTTGTAAAGATAAAAGGGACTGTTAATAAACATTCCCAGTCTCTGATGGCAAGGTCAAATATATGAAAAAGCTTTTCCATAGGATGGTTGTTAACATGCTGCATGTGTCCCTGTGTTTCTTGTTACATGCAACATTTCTATGCGTAATTAAATTAAAAGCTTCTTCGATCCATGGTTTCATTTTTGCTTTATGTGCACACTGCAAGAACTTAAAACATGTTCCCTTGTCTTTCTTTTGGGTTTTTTTTGGTTCTTTAAGTGGGGGATGCTCTTTTGCATTTTTTCCATACTTCCTGCACTGCTGTTGATTCCACACCTTAGTGTTACAGATAAAAACGAGATCAAGTCGAATTAAATATTATTAAAATAAGCGATATTTATTTTGCGACCGAAACACGGTCCTCGATAGCCACAATCAAAAATGACAATGCCGAGCCCGGGGTCTGCATCGGGTGAACACACAGTGATTCAAACTCTATCGCTCCGAATCCCCAAATGTCCACAAAGCAGCTTTGGTTAGTCCAGTTTTTATACAGTTTTTCCTTGCCCGGAGCAGAGGTCTTTGTCTTCTCTTGTCGTTCAGCATATTCATGTAGTTTTCTTTCACCGCGTTGAGCTGGACAAAATTATATCCTGGGAGATGATGAATTTTGATGGCTCTGATGACCTTAATTATGAGTGCTTATCGGGCTCCTGTCTTGTGGGTGTTCCCTGGACAAAGCCATCTCCACCAGCTACGTCCATTGTCTTGCTAACCCAGCTCTTCAGCTTTTGTTGGAAGTTATGGTGTTGCGATTAAGCAGTCCCTGTTCCTCCCTCTGCAGCTTTTGGTTTTTAAGTTTTTATTACTTTACTCATACAGACATTGCTTATTCTACATTAATTTACAACTTTACACGAATTACATTGTATTATATATTACATTAGTGTTACTCCTCCTCTGATGCATGAGGAGGAGAGCCCCAAGTTCATTCACTACTGCTGCTCTGTGCGGGTCTCTGCAGGGTTGTGCAAGGCGCAGCCTTGACACACGCGGGCACAGCTCGGGTCTGCTCCCGGCTCGGGGACAGCAGCCTGTGTTTGTGGGGACAGTTCGGGTCTGCTCCCGGCTCAGGGACAGCAGCCTGTGTCTGTGGGGACAGCTCAGGTCTGCTCCCGGCTCGGGGACAGCAGCCTGTGTCTCTGGAGAAGACAAAGGGCTGAAGGCACACAATAACATCCAGGACTCAGCAGGTGCTGTGATCCATGAGCGATACGATACTGGGGGGGAGATCATTCTCTGCTTGTTTCTCCCAGGCAGTAGCACTGCCCAAACCTCCCTCAGTTCTCCTTCTTCGCCCTCTGCCACGCAGGGACAGCCAGGACAGCGCCAGGCCTGTGACCACGTCCATCGCTGCCGTGGGTCGTGGCCGCGGTGGCGACACCCTCCCGGCTGGGCAGAGGTGAGCGGTCGCGGCCCATGAGGGCTGTTGAGTGCCAGGACAGCAATCCCGCAGCTCACAGCCCGCTCCAGAAAGCGCCTCACGCTCCCCGGCCGCGCGCGTGCGGCGAGCGCCCTTCCGCGCCCGGCGGGGGCGGGGCGGGGCCGCCGGCGCGGGGCGGTGCTGCCCCCTGGCGGCGGAGCGGGCGCGGGCCCGGCCCCGCCACAGCGCAGCCCCGGCCCGGCCGCTCCGCCTTGCCCTGCCCCGGTGGAATCCCGGCCCGGCCGCTCCGCCTTCCCCTGTGCCAGTGGAATCCCGGCCCGGCCGCTCCGCCTTGCCCTGTCCCGGTGGAACCCCGGCCCGGCCCGGCCCAGCCCGGCCCGGCCGCTCCGCCTTGCCCTGGCCCGGTGGAACCCCGGCCCGGCCGCTCCGCCTTGCCCTGGCCCGGTGGAATCCCCGGCCCGGCCGCTCCGCCTTCCCCTGGCCCGGTGGAACCACAGCCCGGCCCTGCCACAACCCGGCTGCAGGAGAATCGGGAAGGGGAAAAGTGAGCCCCCGGGGTCTGAGATAAGAACAGCTTAATATTTGAAGCAAAATAAAGTGTAATAGTTATAAGGCTCATACGAATGATAATAGTAACAAAAATAGCAATGACGATAATAATGATAATAATTGTAATGAAAAGGAGAGAGCGGATAAATTAAGTGATTCCCAGTGCAGTTCCTCGTCACCCACTGACCGATGCCCAGCCCGCACCTGAGCAGGTGTCGGCAGCTCCCAGTTAACCCTCCCAGTTTGTATCCTGAGGATCGTGTTCCCGGCTCTGCAGCATCGCCGTGGCCAGTTCAGGGCAGCTCGCCTGGCTGTGCTGCCCCCCGACTTCTTGTGCACCTGCTCACTGGCAAAGCGTGGGCCACTGAAAAGTCCTTGGCTTAGGGTAAGCACTGTTAGCAATAACTAAAACATCAGTGTTGTATCAACCTTATTCTCAAAGCACAGCGCTGTACCAGCTACTCGGAAGAAAATTAACTTTATCCCAGTCAAAACCACGACATCCTAGTAGGAAAAAATTTTACAGGGGATGGGGGTATGGGGAAACGAAAGTGCTTTTTACCTACATTTCTTTGAGCTTTTGGTTGGTTGGGGTTTTTTTTTGTTTGTTTGTTTGTTGTTTTTGGTTTTGTTTTTTAATGGACTGAACAATTCTACAAAGTTATAATAATTTTCTACTATAAGTTTTTTTTTCCCCTGAACTTACATTTAAAGAAATAAAATGAGCCATTTTGAGCCCTAAATCCATTTTAGGTGTTCATCCATTTTAGCTGTTGGGACTTGATTTCATTTTATTACATTGAAAGAATCAATGTGTTACTGTAATTCAAAAAATCCTTCAAGTGAACTAGGCATAAGCCTTTTTTTTTCTTAGTAATTAGTTAATGGTGCTGTAAATAGGAAGTTTTGGATTATGGTATCTGATGATGAAGTGGATTATAAAATACATTAGCTGTAAATAAATAAATAAATAAAAATATAATACACGGTGCATACAGTAGATCTTGTGCAGCTCTATATTTTCCATTTTCTTTGAGTGTCATTTTTTGTTCGTCAATATTTATGCAGTCTCTGTTTGTGAACATATATGCATGTCTAAAAATATAGAAGGCAAGTTATCACAGCATCATTTTCAAATCCTGTTTAAGCCATCTGCTTTCTAGGTGTTGACTTTGTTTTCTGATTACACATAATGATCATACAATGGTGTAAAATTAATAGCAAAAGTGAAAATGTGATGCATGCAGTAAAAAATGCAGTTTAAATTATTTAGTACATATACTTTTAGAATACATTTTGATATCAGAGGTGTTCCTGGAGGAATTAAGGTGGCAAACCAGGAATTTCATGGAAAGAAACTTGAAGATACCAAAGGAAATTAATCCATACCCTTATTTTTCAGATACATTCTTCAGATTGGGTGAAGTTTATTGTTTTCTTAATATTGTAGATTCACTAACTTAGATGTACTGCATTACTTTTAGTATTAGTTTTAATGGCTCTCAGCTCCTGGTCTGCTTTGTAAGTAAACTGTTGCCATTAGTATGAGTGGGCTACTTCCCTTTGCAGTGATTTAAAGAATTAAATTGCCAGATTAAATTCATTTACAGCTTTGCATTCACAAGCTGAGCCTAAGATGCAAATACATCTTCCTTCCTCATAAGGAGGAAGATACACATTATCCCATGCAAAGTAATCTAATAAGAAATACATTGTGAATGATTCATAAAGACCATGACCTTTTCCAAGACCAGTCATTTAATTATATATTTATTTTAACATAAGGTAGCTGTAATCTTGAAAGCCATCTTCTTTATTCCATTGAGTTTTTTTTCTAATATTTCTTTTGTAGCCATTCTTGCTGACTTGGATAAAAATGTTAGTATTTTCAATGTTCTTTTCTTAGTTGCCTAAGTACGTAACTGCCAGATGCTGTGGTTTCTTTGGAATAGACCAACTGCAAACATCCAATGACCTCAAAAGTCATGCATCCAGTTCACTGTTTGTGAATACGGGGTCCTTGAATGGTATTTTGTGCTGTTTTATCTTTCAGCTTGTAATTATTTTCATCATTCAATACTTTACAGCTATCTAGTAGCTTACTTGACAAAATATCTAGCATTATATGAATGCATGCAGTTATCCTGATGCTCAGAACTCACTGCTAACTGCAAGAGCCACACAAATTAAGAAGCCTGTGTGTTTGGAGGCTCAGGGTCCAGTCTGTGCTTTGTGAGGGCTTAAGCAGAGCTTAAGCAACTCATAGGTCTTCCATCCTCACCATGGCCCAAAACCATTTAAAAACTCAGGCCAGTGGTTCTGAACCTTCTCTGTGTGTCACTGCATATTATGGCAGACCAAGCTTCAGGGACTCTCCCCATGGATATTATCACCTTTGCTAGGATACTACTAAGGTTGAGAAAAGAAAATTGATGTGGGGAAGAGGGGAGTATAAACTTCTTCAGGAAAAGTTCCAGCCTCAGAAATAATTTTTAAAAAAAAGAACCCAGGAAAATTTAGTAACATTGTGTTTCTTTAGAAAGAAAAGCACCAAGTAAAACTGGGGACATGGACAGTGCATTGTATTTGCTTTTGGCAAACATGATATGGAGCCTTTGTATTACGATCAGATAAATTTACTTTGCAAGTGTAAATTTTTGCTGCAAGGGAAGGGTGTGCACATAACAGATTTAGCAGAATATGGGTTTTCTATTTAAATATATAAATTAGAACTGAGTGCAAAGTGCTGTTTGCTCATCAATAATTGCCTTGTGTCCAACAGCCAGCCAGGCTTGACTGCTCAGCAAACACCGAAGAGGGGCTGATTGCTGTCTTCATATCTGCTCTTTATCCTTGACTACTGCATGCAGTTTTGGCTTGAAAAACGTGTTTTTGCTGCAGAGTAACTGATTGACACAAACCATCCTGAGGTAAAGGCACTGTAGGGAAAAACCACTATGGGTTTTTCTCAAAAACTGAAGTATCTTGAGGAAAAAGGACATCTCTGACATGGTCAATCTCATATAGTTTATGACATGATGCACCTAAAGTGCTTTTTCTTCATCATACTTTCATGTTGCACTGCTTATATGTTAGTTGTCTTCCAAAGTCGTATTATAGTTTTTTCTGACCAGAGGAGTAAAAGCTTACAGCAAAGCTCCACAAGAGTTGCTAACTCCACTGTCATTTGAAGTGGAGCATGGATATGTGTCTGATTTTGGTTAGGCAGTTGGACTCTGACAGTCTAAATTTCAGGCAGAAGCAAGTTGTTTCCAGGACTATGGACATGGATGTTACTTATCCTGATGGCTAATACAAGGAATCTTTTCTCTTTGGTGTGCCTGCCATAAACTTGAATGACAGATCCCTATATTTACTTCTGTTTTGTTCTAATCCAGTCACACAGAAATTCACCATGGATCCAAATTATAGAGAGGACTAAACCCATTAGTCATCCATCCCTTTTAAAAATAATAAATAGCAATCAAGCTTGCAGTTACTCAAATAAGGGTGCAGCTAATATATCACTGATAAAAACCAAGCAGATGCTTTTATTTTCCTTAAGCTGGTTCGAAAAAAAAATAGCAGAAGTGGGCAAACCACTACAAAGAGAAAGAAGGATAGAGAAAGGTCTGGAATAACTTCTGAAAGGTTAAACAGCCTGGAAAGGTTCAGGCTGGGAAAGAAGGAGCTGGGAGGGATCTTAAAGCCACAAGTAACAGGAAAAAGGTAAGCAAGGAAGCTTCTTTCTCCTCACATAGAAACAAGGAAACAAGGGAGCATCAACTCAAACTTGCAGGTGGCAGATTGGGGAGATGCAAGGTGAGGGCTCTGCCTATGGTAAATAGATAATCCTATATAGATAATAGATAATGAAATACCCCTTGCTTCAGGATTCTTTAGGTGCCTGGCAGGAGTTTTAAATTATTCCAGTGGGTGAATTCAGGGCAGGGTCAGGTTAGCACAAGTGTTCTTAAACATGAATTGCTCAGCCCAGCTGCTAATGCCTTCTGGCTGCTCTAAAGATGCATGAGGGTGCCCATAGCATCTCCCCAGGGCTGGTGCAGGATATGTGGTGGAGCTGGACATGTCAGACAAGGGAGCTGGAGGCCTGCTGGGGTCTTTGGGCACCTGGTGTTGGGAACCTGGGGGTCATGAACACTCTCAGCAAGGCATGAGCCAAGTGCCAGGGCCTGGGCAGTTCTAATGAGATGTGACAGGTGATCTTAGCTGGTGTCTTGCTCAGTGCACACGTGAAATGCTTGTGTTGCTGCAGCACAGGTGGCAGCTAGAGGAGGAGAATGTAAACAGCCTTAAAGAGACTCAAAAGCGGCCTTATGATTGGTACTAAGCAAAGCTATTCAGTTTTGTGTCTGAGCACTAACTGCAGGTTTTGATTTCCAAAATATCTGTTGGGTTGCCAGGATGTGTCAAATCTTTGAGACATTTTACTTAAGAGTAACTAGCTTTGTAGGCTTGGGGCAGATTGTTTCCATTTTTCTCGGTAATTTCAGCACAATTCTGGGCCTATTCTAGGGGCTGTCGGTGGTGGGTGCACTCAGCTCTGCTGGTGTGCAGCTCACCATGGCCAGAGCCCTTGGCTTTGCTGGTCCTGAGGAGCAGCTTCAGGGCACCACGGGGGAATGGAGACCCCCTTTTTTTAGCAGTGAGCATGGGGCAAACCAGCACAAGGATCTGACCTCTCAGCCAGCACTGTAGGGCACACAGTAAGGGGATGGGACCGACCTGGTCAAGGCAAGAGACAGTGGCTCTGCTTCTCTGCAGCCCGCTGAAAGCGTTGCATGTCTTCCATGTTCAGCAGCTGAAGTAAATGTAGTCAAGTCCTGTGAACTGATCCTGGGGCTGGGCCTTCCATCAGGGACAGAAGCCAAACACCAGCCCTTCTTCATGAGCTCTTTTGCCAGGAAATGGGCCCTAGTTGATTTCTCAGATCTGAACATGCAGCACTTTGGCTTGCACAAATGTTCCCTGCACAAGGAGAACTTGGCTGCACAAGGGCTTTGCTCTTTATTATTCTCTCTCTTTCTGCTGGTTGTGTGGAGGAGAGCATGGATATGGATATGGATATGGATATGGATATGGATATGGATATGGATATGGATATGGATATGGATATGGATATGGATATGGATATGGATATGGATATGGATATGGATATGGATATTCCATGCCATTGCCCTGCATTAGCCATTGCCCTTTGCCCTGGAAGAGTAGAAATGCCCTGGAAAAGTAGAAGCTATGGATGGATGGCACAAAAGAGCAGAGAGGTAATGCTGCTTCAGACTTGCCTTGCTGTTAATTACTTGTTGCAGTCAGCATATTTTGTCTTTATGGTGGTCAAGAGCTTTCCATTGCAAAGCCAGGAATGCATGTGTCTTTGATGGTGGGCTACAGCCAGTCTTTTTCCTTCTGAGCCTCAAATCTTCTCTTACAGTTATTAATCTATATTTACTGTGGATTTTGAGAAGTGCTGTCTGAGGGCTGCACAGGCTGTGAACTGCCTTGGAGAGCCACACATTTTGACAGTGGCAACACTGAAACAAAGCTTGTCATAGGCTGTTACTAGAGCCCGCTGATACTGGCACTGCTTTAATGCAGTTGAAATAGATTGAAGTGAGCAATTCCAGTGATACAGGAGTTTAACTGATTCTCTGTTGACTCTGACTGATGCTTTATAAAGAAGTGCATCACTTGGATAATGACCCTGCTTTGCAATCTGTGTCATGCTGCAAGGTTTCTATAAACTGTCTTGTTATAATCTTACACTGTTTTTATGAATAACCACTCCCATGTACTAGGTCAAACCACTATGATATACACTTCTGTGTAAATGAAAAAAAGGATCTTAAACAGATACCAAATACAAAATGCCTGAAAGACCAGAGATTTTAAAGGTCTATTTATTTTTAAACACTGAAAATAAACATAGCCTTAAAAATAAATAAATAAATAAATGTGTATATATATATATATATATATATGTGTGTGTCCATCAAGTTTTAATAGAAAAGTCATTGCTGATTTTGTCATAAATGGTCAGGCTGTATCCTGTACTCAAATAATATAGTCTAACTCAAATGTTATGGTTCCTGGTTGCTTACATGACAGAATTAGATGGCAGAGATAGAATCATAGAATCGTTTAAAGACCTTTAAGATCATTGAGTTCAACCATTAACCTAACACTGCCAAGTTCATCACTAAACTGTGTCCCTAGAGTCTAGCTTTGCCTCATTAAATTCTACCTAGGTAGTCTGAAGGTTTTTGGATTTAGGGTAATTTAGTCCAAATAGCTACTGGCTACTAGACTTTGTAAATGTGTATATATATGTATAATTGTATCCTCTTGCTAAGGTACCTGTTGCAGAATTTACTACTACTTCTTATCTATTCCTATGTGAGCTGTCTTCCCCCCAACTATTATCCAGTCAGTGAATGTATGATGTCATGTGGATTGTGTACTATTTTCTTAAGCTTCAAATAAAGAAATTATTTGAATCCCACTCTGAGTGGGATTTTCCATTGTAGATTTAACCTAGAGTATGAATAAGTATACCTCATAGTCTGTTTTTTTCTGAGTTATGTTTCCTATATATGCTGGAAGATTTGTAAAATACAGTTTGATTGCTATCGGTTCCACTTAGTCTTCCTTTATAGAGTACTGTGTTATACTACACTAGAAATGCTGGCTAGCTTGTGTGCAGACCAAGGCACAGCAGATAAGACTAGGCTATTTCATCAGAACCTAGATGAAATCAAGCAAGGAGTGTACTTGTTCTGAGCCCTGGCTTAGCAAAAACTCTTGTGAGCCTTTAAAAAAACCCTCCAACAATGATACAAAACCCCAACTCACTGAGCATGTCTCATGGGAATCAGAAGGTCCTTGTTCCTTAATTCATTTGTTGAAGGGACACAGCCTTGTGCTAATAGAGATATCCCTCCGGGGAAAGAAGAAAAACTGCTATGTCATTTTGATTCCTGGGGTTGTTTGGTTTGATTTCTGCACTACCCTCTTCCTTCTCCTGATTGTATTGTGAGCAGCAAACCTCACAAAACATGCTCCAGCTGTGCTCTTCAAAGACGAGCTCCTTTCTATTAAAGCTCAAATTGCTCTGTACCTCAAGGAGATGTGATAGAAGTAGGAAGTTGTTTTGCAGCAGCTGTGATCTCCTGACTAAATCCTAGAATTTACAAGATATACAATTATTTATCTGTGGGGTTCATTCTGCGAAACTGCTTTCCCACTAGTACTATACACAAAGCAAGCATGCTGGAGAGCAGCCCCAATTTCTAGCTATAAAATAGCAGCAGCATTCCCAGCTAAATGTGGAGGTATCCAGTTCCCTCTCCTGTCGAAAGGGGCTCAGTCTTCTGTCTTCTAGTTTACCAGAAACTGGTCTGAGTGTCTTGGTTCATTCTTTTTGGTGAAGTTCTTTGGAGTTCCTCATTTTGCAAAAATGATTAAATCCTCACGAGGAAGACAAAAAAAAAAGCTAAAGCTAGTTAGGGTTATTTCTCTGAGGAAGGGACTGCCTGTGTTCTGAATGCTTAGTGCTTCATACTGAATGAAATAGTTACATATGCACTACAAGAAGAATTAATTTTTAACTATCTCATTCTGTGTATTTGTCCTTCTCAGGTAAAAAAAACAAAACAAAACAAAACAAAAAACAAAACAAAAACAAAAAATCACACCACAAGGGAAAAAACCCGACAATTGCCCATTGAAGACAGAAGAGCTATAGTAAGAGGGATCAAGAAGTTAATGAGCATTCACCTCAGTGACAGATGCTGGATGCTTGACTCTAGGCAGCTATGGAAACAACTTAAAACCCATTTCCTTACCTCCTGTCAGTCTCTGAAATGTTTCAGTGTATTTTGTGAGAAAGAGCATAGGCAGCCACGTACAGAAGAAAATTCCAGCTGAGGAAATCCAGGAAATTGAAAGTGAGTGCCTAAGGGAATTGAGCTTCAGGTCACATTGCTCACTCAGTTACTTCCATAGCCAAGGCTATGCCCTTGCCCACTGCAACAATCTCGGGATTCTCATTTTATGCAATTGTTTTCATGAGAAGATGCATTCCTAGTTCCCTAGTGGAGTTTTTCTGGTTACAGTAGGTAATCAGAAGAGAAAGAAATGTGTGTTGAATCTAGCAGCACCTATGCCCATAAATGTGTCCCATTTTGCCTCCTTGTCTGTCAGTGAAACATATAGCACTCAGTGGATGGTGACTAGATAATATCACAGTTATGCAAAATATAGAGTTGCTTATTAATGAAATTATTCTAAACACGTGCTTGGTCCATGTTCACTGAGGGACACAAGAGCGGAGAGGCAGAGAGCATGACACAAGCACGGTGGGGCTCTGACAAGGAATCTGGAAGCCAAACCAGGGAAGAGGGAAGAGGAAACATGTCTTGTTATCCACAGGGCTGGCAGAAAGCAGCTGGGCTTGAGCACACTGACCTTTTGGTAGTGCCTTTCTGATGTCCACGATCAAAGCTGCACACAATATCAATCTGGCTCTTCATCTTGGACCATGGCATTTCAGTCCGGACTTCATGAGAAGCTGTGTGGTTTTTATGAATATCAGTCTCTGTCAGATTCCTTTGCATTACTCATCTATTTTGCATCTTGGAGGGGTTGCTGGGAACATGTCTCTTCTCATCAGATACTCACATATCAAGTAGACTTGAGAGCACTATTTTATACAGTTTTTTACAATTAACACTCTTCTGATCATTGCTTACATGCTACATTTTATTTATACATACTTTCCTCATAAAATACCACGACTGAGAATCTTCTGGAAAACAGTAATTGTTTAGGAATTCACTTTTATTTTAGAGACAGCACTGCTCACAAAGGTAATTTGACCTCTTATTCCTGCCTAATATTTCACATTTTCATCTGTGTATACACCACTCAGCTGTCTGCCAGCAGACTAAGTGATTATGATTGTTGATCCGTTTTATTTTTTCTTTCTGGTAACAGATCCTTTTAAAGGTAAAACCCTGGACATACTGAATGAAAGGTACTAACTATACCTTTAATTGTCCATGCTCTCAAAGCAAAGTTTTGTCCAGTTAGGAACTTACCTATTAGTGCTTCACACGTCACCTTCTGCCCTGCTGTGTGGAGGCTCACTGTCCCACTGGCTTGCAGATACTCTTCCATTCTCGTTTCCTCTGAGAGATGTCACGAGAATGACTTAATGGGAATTGGTCTCTTCGGAGGGAATGAATGAAAATGCTTTATAGGCTGGCTACTGTCTTGTTAGTGAGAACACTCTTGAAACACAATGTGATGACAGCTCGGATAATCAAGAAAAACTCAATTTCAACTGCTTGAAATGCCTCAAGCATTCAGAAAAAAACCCAACAAACATGGAGTTTCTGAAAGAATCTTTTTGGAAATGGAGATGAACTTTTCCCTTTGAAAATGAGCTAAGCATTGTAAACTCTGAAATTTTCCAGCAAATTCTGCTGTACTTTTGTGAGTTCTGCCAAAACTTGGCAAATGAAGATAATCTGAAATGTGATGTATTATTTTTAGCTTTTACAAAAATAGGCTGCTTGAAATTTGGAATGTCATGTTAACAAAATAATCTTTAACTCTACAGAAACATTTTAATGGAATACACAAACAAGAGTTATTTCCTTATTTTATTTCATAATTGAGATAAATAAAGAAACTAATTAAAATGTGGCTAACTTGGCCACGGTTTGGGAGTTTTTGAGGAACAAAGCCTTTTTTCACTTGTTTTAAAAAACTGACATAAAATATAGGAGGGTGTTGTAAGCAGAAGTGCTCTGAGGTAATGAATTAAATCACACGAATATTAATTTTTTCCTTTATTTTAATTATATTTCAAAACTCATATTCTATTATAAGCAGAGATGGTATTTACAATATTATACTCTCTGATAAAACCATATCCATAAATTGGAAAAAAAAATATAAACTGGAATTTGTACAGTGAGCTGTCAGTAAAATTTGGCTTTGTTCAGAGATCTGGAATAAGAATTATGCTATATGTAAGTCACATTAAGACCTTTGTGGAGAATGAAATTGTACAACTCTAAGATAATACATAATTGATTTTATCTTGCAAGTGTATGCTATTGCTCTTCTTTGTATCAAATGAATGAATCTGACGGACAAAATACTGCATTTAAAACACAAAAGACAAATCATTATCCTTTGACTTCCTCCCTGTCCTTACGATACAATCTGAGTTCTTTCTCCTTATTTTCTCCTACCAGAGCTCAAGTTCGGTTGCCTCATTTTCTCCCATTGAATTTAGGGTTATTTAGGAGGTGTAGTAGCAATTGTATTACAATCAGCACTTCACCTTGAGAAAACCATCTGGAAGCATGCATGATGTGTAGTAATTTCATGGATCTCTTTGCATAATAATTACACTAATTATGATTGTATTCAGAAGAGAATGGCAGAATGGTAATAAAGGTGTGCATTCCCTGTTGAGGAGATGTGCACAGGAGCAGCAACAATGGGCACAGCAACCTTGACTCTTCAGGGCACTTCCTGTTTCTCCAGCCCAGCTTTCCTGTTTTATGAAGTGGCTGAGCACTGCTTGTTGTCTTGGAAAAGGCAGACAGCTCTCTGTGAAAGCTGTGAGCCTGCCTTGGGTGATGGAAGTCTTCCAAGCTTTTCCAGGTCGTCAGTTCTGAGTAATACCCCCCAAAAAAGTTACAGAGGAAAGAGCTGAAGTGTCCTCTGTACCAGTAGTTTGAATCCTGGAGAGCTAAGAAGACTTCAGAAACTTCAAGAAGGGCTATAATATAGTTCAAATGTCAAGGGTAGAAAATGGGTCCTAGAACACATAGACACTCCCCTCTTACGTGAATCTGAATTCCATTGTAATACTGGAACAGTTACCTTGGAAGACTCAACAGAAAGGGATAGGTTAACAAACCTAAATAATGCCAGTCAATATGGTTTGACGGCAAGGAAGACTTGTCAAATAAATTTGTTGTGTTTCTTTGACAGGACTATAGATTGGTTGATGGAAACAACTGTGGATACAGAAGCAATTTTATTTCTCTGAAGTATTTGGCTTGGTATCGCAGGGCATTTTGATTAAAACCTACAACTGTGTTAGAAGAAATAAACAACTGTCTCATTTTCAGGTTTGACTATGTCTTTTCCTGGGGGGGATCTGCAGAAGCTGTTATTGACTGAAAGCTGCTCAGTACTTTGGCAGTAGTCTAAATTAACACATGGCTGGTAAAGCATGTGGAAGGCACATAGATGCTACAAATTATATGGATTCTTCTTCTAAATAGTTTCTGTTCATTATTTTGCTTTGTTAATTCAAGTGCAATATAATGAATTGAGAATGAAGATTGAAGGCATATGGGCAAGGAGTATGAGGCAGAAGCTGAGATGAAGCTTTGTCCCTGGTGGCAGGTGGCAGTCTGAGTGCTGTAGGGTGCTGGTGGCATTCCCAGCAGGCACAGAGGTGCTGGGGAGGGTCCTGGGGGGCAACCCACAGCAGAAGAGGCACAGAGCTCTGTGAGGGGCATGCCAGCAAGGATGTCTGTTCCTGTGGAAGGGGAGGTGGGGAGGTCCCCAGATCGCTGAACACAAATCCAGAACAAAGGATCTGACAGGAGCATGCTTTCCTACCTTGCAAACAAACACACAGCAAGAACCTTTGGCTGAAAATTAACTGAAGGTAAATTAATATCAGTTTTGGTGAGGGACTTAGGGATTTAGCCTCACTTCTCTATGTAGAGCTTGAAATATGAACATCAGCCTAGGTAGAAGTGGATGATACAGAGGATGAAGCAGATAATAAGCCTGAGGTCAGCCACCACATTTGCTACTCCTTGCTTCCAACCTCACAGTATCTGTGACTTTTACAGCAATTACAGGGTTTTCTTTCCAAATGTGTGTTTTATTTCTCCAAACATGTCTTTTCAGGTGAGGTGTATGGCATTTCTCAGTGACAGTGCTATTACTGTGCTCTCCCATTTAGGGAGAATTTTAAAATAGAAGTAAACTGGGCCACTTGTCTTAATAAGATAATAGGAAGTCCAGTTCAAAGCCCCTTGAAATCACTGGTAATTGATTTCTCTTTCAAAGGTTTCAGAAGAACCCGGCAAAATATGGAACAGGCCATGCTCCAGTCTACCGACTAAAACAAGATGTATACCATTATATGCATTTGAGATGCAGCATATGAAAGCATACTGTAAATCTCTAGTAGCACACTTTCAAATGTAAATATTCATATGAATGCTTTTTAAAACAGCAAGGATATTTGAGAGAAGGCTGAGACCAAAATTTTAAAAATCCACATTCCCACGTTTATGTGTAGGCTAGATAAATGTGTGTAGATATACTTATAAATATTATAATAAAAATCTTTCATGCCTATTATCATCTAATATAAAAGAAGAAAAATGGAAATCTGACTGGTGAGTAACTGTAGTATTTAAACCCAGAAATAAACAATTTGTTTTCAAAATCCAGAATATATAGAAGTCCTAGATGAGGTATATATTTGGAAAATAGAGTCAAGCTAAGGGTGGTGAAATACTTTTCAATTTTTTTCGAGCCACACAGTAGTGCTGTGGATCCTGCGTAGTCAGCCTTTGCAGTCAATGGAGAGAACGGGCTTTCAGAGATGGCTCATCTGTCTGCCATAGAAACCCATCTGCATGTCTCTCTCAGGGTGCTTGCTTCTCTCTGTTGCCTATGGAGAGCATGAATATGAGTCATGCAAATCCCATCCACTATATGTACAGCACCTTTATGGCTGTGGTGGTTTGGCTTTTTGGTACTCCCAGCCTCTCTGCAGCTCTCTATGGCATTGGAGTCCCTGCTGTCTGACTGACAGGCTCCCACCCACAGCCCTCTCATCCCCAGGCTCGCTGCTGCTGTGTGGTGAGGCCCAGAGCTGCTGCTCTGCAGCCATGCTGGTTATCTGACTTCAGGTTTTCCTTGGGGCCACAGTTACTTGCTTCTAAACAGTCTGTTAGTTGTGCATCAGGGATCTAAAAGCATCATCATTGTGGGGGAGTTGTGGGTTATATCCTGGCAGTTCTGAGAGATCAAATGTGCCCAGGCAGCACTATGAGACAGCTGCCTGTTTTCTCTACCAAAAATCACAGAGCTGTTGGAGGCTAACAGGTCTTCAGCAAAGGATTCTACTTATGGAGACTTCAGTGGTCATCTGAGAAGTTGCAGAGCAAGCAGAGATGTGAGCATAGAGAATGAAAGGAAGCAGACATGCTACTGGATATAATGCAGCTTTTTGTTGGGTGTCATAGAGGCTGAAATGCAAGAATTCATGTATAAAGCACTGCCAATTTTTGGATTTTGTTGTCATTATGCATCCACATTTTACAGTTTTTCAGGGAAGAAATAAATTTTTCAGATAGAGATACACAGCTGCAATGAGCTAATGATTTGTAAGAGCAGAGCAGTTCCCTGAGATAAAGGAGCTTCTGGTAGGGTTTCAGTGCACTATTGGGAGCCTCTTCTCTGCAAGATGACTCCAGAGCTCGCTGCATCGGGCATTGTTGGACTGCAGTTTCTCTAGTGGAGGCATACTGCTGTCCTGATCTCTTCTCATAACCACCCCTCTAGCACTGAGATCTTGATCTTCCAGAACTCCCTGACTTATGTCCAAACCCTTGGTTGCTCTGGCCTGACCCTTAGCAGCACTTGAAGAGTCCTGTGGATATAGAGGCCAAGGCTGAGGTCTCTCTGGAGGACTGATCTCGGGAGTGCTGTTCCTTTTTCCCTCTAGAGCTATGTTGAGACTGTCTCATAACAGCTTGTGCACAATCCCTTTGCATTTTCCCCATGCTGCCATTTCATTCTGCAGAAGCTGAGACAGTTTCAGCCAGGGACAGGCAGGCTTCTGGCAGAGCCTTTAGTACATGAATCAGACTTTATTCTTAGGGAAAATAGAAGAGAGAAGCACATGTGAAACGCCCCTCATATATCAGTATCTCCTTTCCTTGAAGCAAGACAAACAATTCAAGGTTGCAATAAAAACCATAAACAAGCGTATGAGCTTGCAAAGTGTTCATGAAATGAAATAGAAATGTTTGAGTTCCCCAAGGCAGCTCCCCAAACCATCATATTTAATGTCTATTGTTAGATCAGTATGTTAGTTTACAAGCATCTGGGGAGAGGTGAGCTGGGTGGAACAATATCATGGCTTGTAAACACATATCAAATGGTATGAATAGTAAGAACACATAGAATGTACAGGATGTGCTCTACAAAGTTTATATATGCAGGCATAATATTCAAGATTTATTTCTCTTTAATTTTTATAGGTTTTGCGTGAGTATGATTATTTTTTTCAGTTTTACAAATGCATTGAGATGCTCTAGATATTAAAAAAATCCCTTGAAAATACACAGGGATTTTTCGTCAATTTATTGTCAGTATATTGCATGATGAGTTGCTGCTCTTTATGAACCTTTATAGCAACTTTTGTCCACTTCATGTACATTTGTTAGAATCAAGAATCATTTAATATGCTGAGTTGGAAGTGACTCATCAGGATATTCAAGCCTAAATCCAAGCCCTGCACAGGACACCCCAAGATGCACATCATGTGCTTGAGTCTTGTCCAAAGCACTTCTTGAGCTCTGTCAGGCTTGGTGCTGTAACCACTTCCCTGGGGAGCCTGTGCCCAAACACCATCCGGGTGTGAAACTTTTCCTGATATCCAACCTAAACCTCCCCTGACTCAGCTTCATGCCATTTCCTTGGGTCCTTTCACTGGTGACCACAGGGAAGAGATCAGGGTTCACCCCTCCTCTTCTCACAAGCAATTGTAGCTGCAGTGAGGTCTCCCCTCCATCTCCTCTTCTTCAGGATGAACAGATCAAGTGACCTCCACAGCTCCTCATATTCGTTCCACTCAAGGCCCTTCACCATTCTTGTGACCCTCCTTTAGCTCAGTATCTTTCTTATATTGTGGCCCCCAAAACTGCACACAGTTTTCAAGGTGAGACAGTCCCAGTACAGAGCAGAGTGGGACAATCCCCTCCCTTCATTGTCTGATGTTCTGCCTGATGTACCCCAGTCACAGTTCTCAAATTTTTCTCCATTAAGAATTTTTAGGACTTTTTGTCACTGACATTTCTGTCACCCTCCCCAATATATTTATGTAAGTATTTTTTCCTTTGTGTACGTGCATGTCTTTCTATAAAAATGTTTATATTATTGAGTAAATCTTACACTTACAGTTAATTAAGAAATTATGTTAACAGAGGCAGAAAGTTGTCACCAGACGAGGATTCCCTGCAGTTAGATTGCCATAGCTAATGTTAAGGCATTTATTAAAAATAAATGTAAAAGCAAAACAGACACTCTCTGAATATGAGGCATGTATCCTGCAACAGTGCTCCCTTCAATGACCCCTACATTTCCTGCATGAGGGGATTAATTATGCTGATGCCCCCCCCGCCTTTCCCAGTGCATAACTCAACATGTTCCAAAGAGCTGCATTGTACCTGCAGCTCATGAATGAATCCCTGCATTTCAGTCATGCCCTCACTCCCTGTGTCCAAATGTGAGCTGCAGAAAGGAGCAAGGGCTGGGACATCTTTCCTATCTGGATGACAGCTGTGAAATACATCCCTCTGTCTTTCTCGTTTAGACTGCAATCTTCCTTTGAATTTTGGGATCCACTCCAATTTTGCAGCACCTTGGTGATACAATGATGGCTAATCAGTGACAGCTGCTATAGGAAGCCCTAATACAGATGAATCATTTTTCTCCATTCACTCCAATTTCTTGGGCTTGCTTGTTTTTATTGAACCTTCATCTTCAAACAGTGTGTGCCATCTTTTCCTTTTCCCAGGGATATATGAGCTTCCATGCAGGATCAGATTAGAGTTCCTTCTAATGTAATACCTTGCCTAAAACAGGTTCTTCAAAAGAAAGTGAAACTCCCATTCGGCTCACTTGTAATTAAATATGCCTTTGCGGGCAAATTTTCTCAAACTACTAACAGCTCTATTGAATTTTAGATAAAGAGAATATAAATTTTATATAAAGAAGACATTAATTTTATATAAAGAGGATACAAATTTGTGGGCCAATGCTGCACATTCTTTTATATTTTGCAATGAAGTAGCAACAAAAATACTAATTCAGAGAAACGTGTAGTGTTTCTTTTCAAAATGGTTTTGTTTTCTGCCTTTGCAAGTCCATAAATTAAGTTCCACCATATTAGCTGTATTTCTTCAGTTCCTCTTTAACTTCTGAAAATTAGAAATCATTCTTCCTTGTCATTTTTATTTCAGGGGAACTAGGCTGATTGAACAGCTTCAATACATGTAGATGCTTTAGCTTCTGCCAACATCACTTTGCTATGAGCAGAGTTTCAGAAAAAAAATCCATCTTCTTGTTAGGAAATATAACTGGTGCCAAGCACGTGCTACATATACCTCCTTCTGCTGTCTGCTTACCCTCAGATAAGATAAAAGATTGGAAAGAGCCCAGCTGAGAACTACTGTGCACAAAAAATTGATCTAATCAGAAAACCCGCCAAGAAACCAGGAGTCACCCTTGTTGCCTCTACCTGCCTGAAAATTATGTTTGTTCTTCTGTGTTCAATCTCTTTAGTCTTCCCCATAGTAATCTTCCATGGACTGCATTTGGACTGCATTTTGAACCCAGATTTAACTCTTTACTGCCAGAAGATCACTTCTCTCCTGATTTCCTTTTGTGCTTGCCTCCCTCCTTCCCCCAGGTATGTTCTCATCTGGTGTGCAGTGTAATTGCAGTCTTACTTCAGACAGTTTTTACTCTTGCATTTTGCTTGCTGAATTCCATCCACATTTCCCTGTTCCCTGTGAATGCAATGCTGAAGTGCTACCCTGTTATTCTCTCCATTTCATGCTCTTCCCTCTTCACACTCAGTACTGCAGCTGGTAGCATTATGTGATACAAATAAAATAACTGATTAACTGATTAGCTCTTTTCTCTCTTTGTGAAACAGTTATATAAACTGACTCTCTTTGTTGTCAATTTATACATAAGCCTTTGCTGAGTAGTTGAGATACATATTTTCTAGTCTGTGGGTACTTCACAAACTGCTTACTTTGATTATTAGCTTTTCAGTCTGTGATTAGTCATCTAAATCACAGGGTATCAGTATTGCCAACTTTAAACATTACAGAATCATGAGTCAGCCTCAAAAAATCATAGGATTGTTTAAAAATTATGTTGTTTTTTTCCTGTTAAAATACTTTTGCTGTTTGGATTTGACTTGGCTTTTGAACCTTCAGATTTCATCTCCTTTAAATTTCTTTGCAAATCAGGATAATAACACATTTTATTAAAGGAAGTTTATTTTGCAGTCTCCTGATTTAATGATCTGGATTCTCAAGAAGAAATCAGGCAAAATAAAAGAAAAAAAAATAGTTGACTGTGATATACCATATTTTCTGTTATCTTATTGAATGACTGAAATTTTTTACATGGACAATGAGGAATACGAAATAAAGATGAAATTTTCCATATTTATTGAAATTCAAACAATTTAACACCTCCACACTGAGAAGTGTTAGGCTCCAGTTTTATTAATAATGTCCCTGCAGCCTTTGGAAGAAAAACAAAGGTGCATATAGGAGGCTAACTAACTCATATCAGCAATAACTCAAGCAACAGAAAAATCTGTGCCACTCTCACAAAAACCTGAGTTTTTTGTATGAATGCAGGTATTTATGCGCAAATATCATCTTTGCAGTGACAAGCTGACATTCTTGAACTGTTAAATTACTAAAGCATCTTTGTGCTTTAATGTAGGCATAGAATTCTCCTAGATCAGGGTGACCAAGCCATGATCTGTTTACTAGGGCAGTTCACACCATCCTCTCCCCATGGGTTCCTTCCAGTGGTGGTTTGGGATTCAACTGTTCACTAGATATCCCAGCCATGTCTTTCACACCTATGGTCCCTTTGGAAAAAACGACTTTTGCTGCCAGCAGAACCAGCTGTCTCGCTCATGGCTCCCCTTGGTTTGAAGGCACCAGACAGAGGGTTTCTGGGTTTCTTGGTTCAAGGCCACAGACAGTGTCTAGGTTTCAAGTTTGGAATGCACTAGACAGAAGACTACTGGATAAGTAGCCAATTTTTTCTTGCTTGTGTTCCTCACCACTTCTCCAAGCTGCTAATTGCCTGCATCCCACTTGGGTATTAGTGGAGGAGCACACAAGGGCAAAGTTTGCAAACCCTTTAAATGTGACTGTGAGGCAGCTGTCAGTTCTTTTGCTGTTGCTCATTACAAATCATAAGTGTCTCTTGCCTAGGAGGAAGTGTCTGTACAAAGCCACCATTACAGCAAGTAATCTAAGTAAAAGTAATAGGAAGTTGCATGAAAGCATGACAAATGTCATATCTGATTTATCTTACATTCCTTATAAGCAATACCAGGTGCAAGGCACAAAACCCAAGATGAAGGTTTAAATCCAATGGAAGACTTAATCTTCCTTATTGCTGGCTACCCTGCACTAAGTCCTTTGACTCACACAGATACTTTTCTTATCAAATTCCCCTAATCGCAAGCCAGTGATTGCTTTCAAAACCAGTGTTCTCTTATTATCAATGCAGTTTCTTTAGAAGATAGACCTCTGGAGAATTTCAGAGAATGATTAATATTACCTTTGAAACACCTAAGTGCTTTACTTCCTTTAATCTACCTTGGAAACAAACTGAATCTAGGTTTTGAGTCAGACCTCTTGCTTCATCCCCCCTTAAGCATTCACCCCCCACCCCTTCCCTGTCCCTCACCTAATCCTTTTTTTAAGAAAGAGAAATTATGAGCAGTTTCTCATTTATTTTCAAGGTATTGCAGCATAGTAGACCCACCCAACAAAGAAACTCAAGGCAGTCTATCCTAGTAATGGATAAGCCCTCACTCTACCTATATCTAGAAGTATGCCAGTACAGGCTAATATAAGTAATATTGTGGTAGATATAAGAAAACATGAAAGTAATATTTTTTTTTAAACCATTTGGCAGACTTCTTCAACCTTTTTTTTTTTATCAAAACTTAAAATTCTGAAGATTTGTTCCTATCCTGAATGGTAGCCAGTGGAGTTTTAATCACCTTCTGAGTATTCACTCTCTTCTGTTCTCCAGCAGATGTTTTCTCATCCTGCCATTTACTTTGCTTTAGCAGAGACATCAATAGTCCCTGCAGGTAATTTTAGCTCGATCTCACCTCCCAAGACCTGTTTAACGCTCAGTACTGCAAGGCTCAACAATAGCAAACTTTTGGAAGAGCTGTATATCCCACTATTTCTGCCATTTGTGTAAGAGCAAATTGTGGTTATCTCTGTATATCACCACAAAGGCAGGCAGCTGGACATTTCCACCACAAGTTAAGCACTTATTAAGGTTGCAGCAGTCATAAACAAGCTACTCTGAAGCTTGAGCAACTTTGAAACTACATTGTACAAAAGCTGTTGATTCAAGCATTAGGGGCAGGGAGACACCTCCATCTGTTTCAGCTCTTGGTAGTGGTTTCTAGAGGGCAGCAGATCCTATCCCTGTAGCATCTTTTCTCTCTTTACTTGTAAGACATCAGTCTAAGGGAAGACAAAACCGAGTATCAGGACTTGGAGCTGTGCTTCTATAGCAAAGCACTCTTTTTAACTGTGGTCTCCTGACAGGTTCCAGAATTAGCTGTTGATTCCCTGCCCTGTCCACACACACTGGATCTACCCACAGATCTTGCTTTGCTGCTCGATCTGCTCATCCTCCTTCAACCACTGATTGTTTTACAATTCCATGTCACGTTTTCACCCAGCTCTGAGGCACTCTTGCTGGCTCTGACAGAGTGCAGTGCCTCCTGGCACACCTTGTTGAGTTGTGGCTTGTTGTGAAAGTCAGGGGTTGCCCATGCTGCAGCCCACATGACATGCATGAGTAACTTATCCTGTTGAGTTAATGCAGAAGCCACTATCAAAAAGAAGAAACCAAAGTACTTATTTCCAGCCAATATGCAGGAATGGAAGGGCTAAAGATGCTACACTTATAAAAGCACAAGGTCAATGTGTTCAAAGTGTCAGTGTTGAAAGTGTCCCCGTTGAAAGTGTCAGTATGGATTCAAAAAATGTCCCTTTGAAATCGGTGTGAGGTATGTGTCAGTAGGGACTGCAAAGGATGCTAAAAGTAAATATAGCCAAGAGACCTTCTTTGGGCACATTTGAACTGGGGAATTTTGGAGCATTTCCCAGTCCCTTCAAGTGAGTACTTAGGCCAGACCATCAGTATTTGTTGGACAGGAACACAAACACACCAGTGGCAAGTGAGCTCTCATGTGCTCCTCTGTGCTCTCCCATCTGGAGCAAGGGATCAGAACGTCTGTAATAGTTTCATGGGAAATTTTTGAGAGAAAAGAAGAAAGAAAGAAAAGCAGAGCTCTCTCCTCAGTTTTCTCTGGGTAATGCACATTAATAGTGCAGCTGCCAGCAGTGCTTTGGATCAGACTGGATCTGAACCACAAAGAATTGTTAAAGATGCTTTAAAGAATTGTTCCTCATTTCCTCTTCCAGACAACTATCTGACTAATAAAAAAATTTTTAAAAAGTAAAAAAAAAAAAAAAATTTAAAAGTGACTCTGGTGGATCACTTCTAGCACAGAATATTCTGTAATTCTATGGTGGCTGATTTTAACCATGTGTTATTGCTGTCTGCTGCTATTTTGCATGGGATTTTTAAAATAAATAGGCACCAGGTACATTAGATATTTGTAAGTCCATTGTAAGGTTCCAGAAAACAAAGCAGCCTCAGGAAAAAGCAGAGGCAAAGCAATACATGATTAGACTAAGAATGGTGCTTTTGTTGTATGTGTAATGGCTTGTTTCAAAGCATGAGGGAGTCCTGGAAATCCCTGGACATGTGGAAAATAGCACATTGGGGCCAGGCCATAATGATAATCTATAATGACAGAATGAGAGAGAAAGTATATTTATTTTAACACTATAATACTAAATTTAGTAAAAAAATAACACTTCTTGAGGCCAAAGTACAAAGAGCAGAATGTTATTCTATTGCCAGAATTTCATAAGATATTGTGAATTTATCTGCAAAGGAGTGCATATACTACAACATCTAACATTAAATTCAAGAACTGCCTAAAGAAGAGTGATCTTTGTGTGTGGTACAAGGACAAGACCAGCTTTGGAGCAGCTGACTTAGGAAAGATGTTAGGTAAGTGCAGCCAGGCAAACGCAGTTAAAACTCTTGGGTCTGGACCCAAAAGGGTTTTGAGTCTGGTGACTGTCTCTGGGAGCTGAAGTCACTGGGTATATCTAAGCCCCAGCTTAGTTCAAAGTTGCTTCTATCCCTGGCAGCTGAAGAAGTCTAATTTTCAGGCCTTGGAGGGATAACATGAGTCATAATAAATCTTGTAACTTTTATGGATCATTTTAGAGGAGAAAAACTCTGCACTGTTTCTTTTGAAATTCATCTCTCCAGGAGAAGATAAGGAGATTTTGCTGTCTGTTCAGTGCTCTCCTCTGGGAGAAAAGACATGTAGTTCTGATCCCTGCTTCCAGCACTGCCTTGGTTACTTTTATTTAGATGGTCACCAACCAAAATCTGGAAGCCATCCAGGGAAATTTCTCTGCTACAAAAGTTCTCTCTAAATTAAAAAGCAGGGAACTTCTTTAACAAGTCATGCCTAGTCCTTTCTTGTGCAGTGTTTCACTATTGGGTATGTCTTCTCCATGTAACAGTTGCTCACCATCTCTGAACTGGGAGCTAAATGACAGAAACACTGCCACAAATTGCAGACTTCACATACATAAAGGCTTTCAGTGACAGTTTGATAACATCACCCAGATTTCATAAGCTGCATATGAATTCCTTTGGCAGTCTCATGAGGGGCATCCTCTTTGTCAGACATAACTTCCAAACTCCATTTATGCTTACAAAGCCTATGATAATTTTCCACATGAAGGAATCATTCATGCAGAGTAATTTCACTGTCCTGGGGGACTGAAAAAATTCAGGTATGTTTTACGGAGAAATTACAGCCTTAGTACTAGGCGAAAATAATTCACTGGAAACTTGATTTTTAGTTTGAAATTTTTGAAGAACCATTACTATTGGTTATATCAGTAGTTTGAGAAATGATCTTTGTACCCATCAAAGTGTAGCTGACTGCATGAGGACTCTGATGTAGGCTCATCCTGGGAGTATTTGATGCCATCAGATCTGGTTTCTGCTTTTTCATGGCACTGAGTAAAAAGTTTCAGCTGAAAATTCTCCTGACTCTAGTCTCCAATTCTCACAATTTACCCTTCCTCTTACATTTTGATGTTTTAAGTTTAAGAATCATCTTAGATAGGCAAGGGGGTTCTGTACCCTGGTCTGCTGTCCTTAGCCTCCCACTGAGATTATTGACCCCTCCGTTCTGGACCTGTCCTCTCTAAAGGGCTTGGTTTAACTTTTAGACTTCTAAGAAATTTGTTTACTGTTGAAATTGGTGGTTAGTTGACTTGGGGTGAGCTCAGAAGAGAGCTCTGACCTCCTCTCTCTGCTGGCACAAGCTGTGGGCGTTCTGCCCTGCCTCATATCCCCCTCATCCCTGGGTGTGCAGCTCTGCTCTCTCTCTGAAGCCAGAATTTAGCTCAATATGCCAGCAGAAATTAACTTTTTAGAAATTAATTTATTTCTCTATTTGTTTTCTGCCAGCTCATTGAACTGAATGGGCTTGGCATCGGGCAAGATCAGCAGCCAAGTGAGTTTATGAGAAGGTGCCTTGGCAGCAGGCAGGAGTGGACAGGCTCCTGAGCTGGCAGCAGCATGGCATCATCTCGTGGCTTTAGTCAGCCCCAGCTCTCTGTGCTGCACACAGGGGCTGCTCAGCAGCAGCTGCTGCATGTCTGATAGCTGAGCTACCTCCATGCAGGTGTGACTTCTGCTCAAGGACACTGTGGGGGATGAGGGCAGGAGCCACAGCAGCCTTCCCATGTGGGCCCCTCTGCTTTCTTTCATCCCGTGCACTCAATTCACAGGGATGAATATGTTTTAGTGGAATATCTAAAAACAGCATTCACAATAAGCCACAAATTACAATGATGCATTTCTGATGCTATTTTGGATGAATTGAGGTACAGAAGGATAATTCTGGAGAAGGAGGATGAGCAGGTGAAAACAGTGAAGTTGTAATGAAATTGATAGACTTAATTATAGTATTTGCTTCTGTGAAAGCTATAATGTTGTCTAATCAGTGAAAAAATGTAAGAAGATGAAGGAGTTACTGTTTTGCCTATTTACACTACTACTTTTAGGATTTATTAATAAAATATCTAGGATACTGAGTCAAATATATGGAAATATATAAGCTAATTACATGTTTGAAAAAAACCCACCTGAAATACCAGAAAGCTTGACAAATTCTGGTAGTTTATGTTGTGCATTTGTACTTTATGTGCTCCTCTGGTTTACCCAATCACCTCCTTTTGAAAAAAAACCCACCACTAGTCTGTTGTAGTATCCTTCCCCGTAATAAATCCAAAATATCTCCTAGACTCAAAGAACAAAAGGTTATTATTACTAGATGTTACTGTAATAAATGTCAGCAGTAAAGTATTTGTACTGTGAAAGACTACTGCGTTACTTTGAGTAATTTAGATTAATTTTTGTGCTCTATTTGTTTTTAGTAAAGACTGTTTTGCATCACTTGATAGAGGCAAGTTTGACCATTGAATCATTTGATGTTTACAGCTTTTTTTTTTTTTTTTTTTTTTTTTTTTTGTGCTCATGGTATGGGGCAAAGCAGCAGGAAATGAAGTATTTCTTCTCAGGTCCCAAGAATGGTGCTGCAAATTTTATTTTCTGTTCTGCATTTCCTTTTCTGTTGTAACTCTTCAGAGCAAGACCAAATTACCATCTCATTTGCATCAGTTATATTACTTAATATAACTAGCATTAGTCTAAAAATGATAAATAAGTTAATTACAACTTCTTGGCCCTTGTTTTTTACTCTAGTAAAAAACTTCAGAGTAAAAACTATAAATACATGTATGGAAACATACACTATATAGTCCTGTTTTCCTTTATACCCCTGGCAAAGCTGATACTCCCATACCCTTATTCCAAACCCACCTATTCCAGTGTAGCTGAGCCAGCAGAAGAAATCTTGCCATTGGTGCAGTTCCAGTGTTGTGGAGCATCTTCAAGGGACATGCTTTAGTATCTTTTCTTCATTCTTTTCTCAAAGCAGTGCCTGAAGGATGAATTTTGCCCTGAGGCACTAAAACATAAAGATATTGACCAAGCCAACCAGTAGACAATCAGTTGTAATCTTCTGGTATCCAGTCTGGTATTCCTCTTTTTCAGCAAAAGGTTTCAAAAAGGTCACAAGTGTGATAAACCATGCTCAGGGCTACAGCAGGACAGGCTGGGATCTATAGTGTGGCACAGGGAATACCACATGGATAAACTGCATGGGAGCTGATGACAGCATCATAGCTGTGAATGCATATCCAATGGTAGAAAACAGGGCATTGTTTACCCTTTGAAATATATACTTTTGTGTTAAATTTTTCAGCTGAAATACTCATTGGTTTTGAAGTTATGACCCAAATGTGTATAAAGCAAATATTATTAGATTCACTAATTTAAATCTTTAATAATAGATTTAGTAATGATCATGTCTATGCTGCAACCCCACAAAATAATGAAGTATATATTTTGCAATTCAATATGTGATTAAATGTGGACATACTGCTGTATCAGGGCTTGACTTGTGAATGGATATTAATCACAACAAAATAATGAACTGTGATAAACATCTGTGTGCCAAGCAAAAGAGCAAACACACATGACCCCTGGAGTATTTATTTTATTATTCTGAGGCCAATTAATGCTATTTTGTTCTGTTTATGCAAGTTATATGTAAATTTTTGTGATTCTTACACTGTCCTGACCTTATTCTACTGATACCTCAAAGGCTTATTATGTTTTTTCACCCCTGATGCTTGTAGTTAAATCTGTAATCACATTCAGATCACATTTCAGTTTTCGAAGTTTTAAAATCTGATTTCCAGCAAAGAATGCCAAGTGTCTATTTCCCATTTCCAATTGTTTGAGTTCATAGTTAGAAAGAATGACAAGCACACAGTACATGTCAGAGAGGAAGTCAGCACTGAAAAGTGGACCAGCATTCATGCAGTTTTCTTTGTGATCAAGAGTAGACCATCTTCAAATCCATGCATTTGAAAAGACTTCAACATGAATTAATTATTTATTTAAACAAGTGAATACAAAGAAGAAATCAGTAACACAGTATAAATATTGCCTTCTATAATCATGTTCATAATTTTGCTATTCTTCCTGGCCTCATTATTTTAAATATGAAAAAATATAGACAGCAAATAGCAGGTCACCTTTGAAAAGTAGAAAGCATTTACTTATCTGCCACAAAAATCATTATGGTATTTAAAGGAACATCCTTTCCTGAAGATGGGTCAAGGGAAAATACCCACAGGTACTGAAATAGTGATGTATTTTATTTAGCAGTTTCCCTCCCTCATTTGCATTGATATGAATTTCCACACTATGTCACATAACAATAACGTTTCTGTTCTAGTTCACAGATCACAATATCTTTTCTTGGTGTTATTAAATGAGAGCCACAAAATGAATTGCCACTTTCTCCAAGCACTCCAAAAGCAAATTAGCTGCACTTACCTCATGGCTTTTTGTGTGTTTGAATAACAAAAACTCATCAGTCCAAGGCAGTCTGAAATTCAGTGGGATATTGCATGAGTTGTACAGAACATTTGTGTAAATAAACAGGCTACTTATACATTGGAATCTTGTCTGTGTCCAAACATTTTTGGTAGCTTTATAATAGTGTTTTGGCTGGAATAAATGATGCAAATGCTGAGTGACAGAGCTTTTTAGTCTTTCATCACACCAGTGCAACCGGGACAAGACTCAGAAAATTTCATTGCTAATTCTAGATTCTGGTTTTGAAAAAATAAATTACTGGTGTTTACCAGTCATGAGGTAACATCAATGCTGATGTGTATGAAGATGGGATGACCCATGAGAATAATTAAAACACTGAAAAAGAAATTATGTCAGTGGAGATGGCTTGTCGACTAGTTGGGTGCTCATTCTTTAATATTTTCAGCAGCCTAGGCTTGTCAAGCAGACTGATTACATAGTTCAGCATTGCTTGACTTAACCTTTTGTTCTTGAGAGGTGACATTTCCTTGAAAGCAACATGAAATGAAGAATTAAAAACAAACAAGCTGAAAACAATCTATTTTCAACTGGGTAGTCAAGACAGAAAAAAAAAGTTCCTAAAGCTACATTTACTTTAGCTTGTAGTTAAGAGAAGGGATACATAAAAAGTCATTCTACATATGCATTTACCAACAAAACAGTGTTCCTGTACCCTTCCACCAGTTCTTGTCCTTATTTCTCTGGTGGTAAATTAAAACTCCAGAAGCATCATACAAAAAAAGAAAAAATATTGTCCTGGTCAGAGAATTATTTAACTTTGTACAGCATCGCTGCCCCTTGCAAGTCTTACATAAAACCCCAAAATGTAGAGAGCTGAAGAAAAGTGTTAATTGTTAATTGTTAATAATTTCTTTATAGGGGAGTACTTAGTGTGTGGTCCTGGGATGTAGTTGGCCCAGATCTGAATATTCTCTGATTAATTTCAGAGTTCTTCCCCACTCCAGTGCTCTAAAATTGGGGAAATTTTTCTATGAAAATAATTCTGCTTTCTACAAAATACTTAAATGAGTGTTACCAAAGAGGCAGGAACTGTTTTTTCTTTTTTTGCAAGACTTCTGACAGCTAAATTTTAGAGCTATTTGTGGTCTGAGTAACATTAGTAACATTTTTCTAAGTGTGCAAAATGAAGAAAATCATCAAAGATGAATGCTATCTCACAGTAACTGCTCATGGCAGCCATTTAAAAGATAAGATTCTCTCATCTCCATTTGTCAGATATTTGACTTGCAGCTCAATCTCCCATACTGTAGATAAGCTGTGCCTGTATTGCCTGTCTCTCAAGAGGTGAGACAGCAGTTTCATCTCCAGGGCTCAGTTTAAGACTATCCCCAAGAATGTATCAGGTATTTTATGACTACCAGCTTGGTAGCACTCCTGAGGTTTCCCCAAGCTCCCCTGATTCCTCCCACTGCACTGGAGTAGCATCAATGCAGAGAAACAGAGATATTTGTGTGTATTTTACCTCTGTCTTTCCACCTTAATAGGCATCAAAAATGCCCTTTCTCTGTGTGCATCTCTGTGGTGTGTACACACTAAACAGATCAAAGATAAAGCAGTGCATTGAAGCTGCATAGTTTTAACAGTGTGGTATCACCAGCTCACAGATTAAAACTGCCCTATCACTCATTCAGTTTTGTAGTCTCAAAAACTGACTGCACAAATGATGATCTCCCTCCTTAAAAATCACCACCAGAAGCATAAGTGTTTAACTGGTACTGAAAAAAATATAATCTGTTTACTGAGACCTATCCTTGTTTTATCCCACCTTCAGCAAAATCTCTCCAGGTGACTGGGGCTTACAATAAACTATTCTATTGTTCAATTCTGAATGAAACGTGGGCAATATTTCTGTCTTAAAGAGAAAGCTATTATTTCCATAAGAATGCCTGCTCATTGGGGAAGGAGGTAGTAGCTTTGTATTCTGAAATCTATATCTCCCTGTGCTATCAAACATTGCTGAGGGCATGAATGAGGCACGAGCATCCTTCTCTGTTTGTTCTCTTTGCATGAAAGAATTGTATAGCATAAATCTATGAAATAAGTATTCCTAAAAATAATCCATCCTTCTCTGGTTTTCTGCTGTCACTGGCATTTGTCCATCAGGAGTGAAATGTCCCAGTTCTGCTTATGCATAAATTCTGTAGTGTGCTGCTGCTTCAGTTTGGGTTTTGGGCCAAAAGGTGACTAAACGGACTTGGCTTACTTAGAACAAGAGAGCAGCTGTGGAAAAAATTATGCCTGGCTCCCAGTTTTCAGGGCAACTTTCACCTGGGCAGGGAGAATGGCTGGATGAAGTATCAGACATCTGATTCACCTCAGTGGGTCTCCCATCAACCATAGAGTGCTACTTGTGTCTAGAGTCTCAACTTCTCCAAAGTAACAAATGTATAAAAACCTTGTTTGATGTGTAATACCAAATAATATTTACAGACTCTGGTCCTTACACAGTGGAGGCTTTAGTTTTCCCCATTTATATAGGTGATTTCTAATTTTAGCTATTAATAAATTTGAAATTTGATTTATCAAGTTGTTTCTAAAAGTCAAACTGCTATTAAATTATAAATCATTAAGTAACTTCCTGGATAGTTGAAGTAATGATTCACAATTTCTTGTACGAGTTTGCTTCACAGCAGAAAAGAACTGTGATACCAGCACCATAAATGCAGGTAAACACCTAGGATGTTTCCTTTTTTTTGTTGTGGTAACTTTTATACTCGAAACATCCTCTTTTACCTTGTTCATAATTTTTGAACTGAATGTCTTTGTATCTATGTGACTCCTACACAGTAGAATAAAGCAGACCATTGGGAGAGTTTTGTTGACAAGTCCTAGCACAAAACCATAAACTTTAATTTTTAATGACAATTAGTTTCTTTGTAACAAAGATGCAAGGATGGACTATAACTCTATTTTACATGTTTAATGGATTTGCTTCTGCAGTGCAAGTATAGGCATCAAAATACTTAAAATCCCCATGCTTCACACATAAATCTTAAGTACCATTCCAGAGCAGCAAGTAGAAATACCACCTGGTATTCCTTGGCATTTGCTTTATATATACTATTATTATCTCAATCTGTGCTTTTGAATCACATAATTTATTGACATTGTGCATTAAAAAGATCTCTTGCAACAAGCCACAACAAAAACATATTTCCAATACTCTCCCAGACTAAAATCTGAGAGGGCCCAAGCCATGGCTGGCTTTGTTAATGGTGTGTGGGTGAGACAGAAGCAAGGAAACATCCCACGTGTCTAACAAAACCTTTGAGGAGTCAAGTGCTGCCCAGTGAGGTACCAGGGCCATGGTATGGCTGCTGCCACCAGGTGCAGCTCTCTCCCTGGTGGTGAGGCACCTCCACTTCTGCAGCTCTGGTTTTGGTGTGCTCACTGGAGACCACTCCTGAGAGGAGGAGTTTTTTCCTCCTGTGGATGTGCTGCAGGCTATTGCAGCCCAGCTCAGCTCTGCCTGGCAGGGATTGAGTCCTGTGGAAAGAGCAAGGTAGGCATGGAGGATCCAAAATGTCCCATAAGGAGGACTATGACTTCTACTCAGGAGAAATAAAGGAAGATAAAATTGTCAGGGAGGGTAGCAGTGGTATCTGCAGTGCATCGTGTGTGTGTGTGTGCTGACAATCTGTCAGATGAGTTACAAGTGTGGGGAGGTAGCCAGGGCCTATCTGCTAAAGGGCTTAAAATTCCCCAGCCTGAGAGTATTTGCTGTGATTTCCTGTAGCCTTGCTCTATCCTGGCTTTTACCTGCACCTTTTTGGTGTGTAGCCTCAGGGTGTTGCAGTGACAAGAGTAACACCGAGGTGTCCTTTACCACTGTAGTACCATCCTCTCCAACTAGACTGTGCAGTCCAGGCATTGCAAGGCCTGCCCATACATCCTTTGTATCTTCACTGACTAGTGCAGGCGAAAGAAAAGGAGCTGTTGTTGCTTTGCTTTGTATCTTAAAGAGGGAAAATGAAGATGTTTGTTCTGCTCCAATATATGTATAGCAAACTCTAGAATTTGTATTTGCTCAAAGTTCAGTCAGAAGCTGTAGCAGGTTGACCTTGGCCGGGTACCAGATTCTCACTAAGTTGCTCTATCACTCCCTTTCCTGGTGGGACAGGGGAGAGAATAAGAGGGAGAACAACTAGCAGGTGAGATAAGGCAGTTTTATTAGAGAGGGAGGGAGGGAGGGAGGGAGGGAGGGAAGGAAGGAAGGAAGGAAGGAAGATGTGCACACATAAGTGAAGGGAAAAGTCAATGTCTACTTCCCATCAACAAGCGATGCTAGGACATTCATGATCCTATCACGCCAGAGACAGGATTTCTTGTATTTAGGCTATTGCCATTAGGTAGGAGATGCCACTGCTGCTCAGGGTGCTAAGAGATAGAAGAAATATTTGTGATTTCTGTTTTACACCAAAACTTGTTTCTCAGCTACAATCTCAGGAAAGTGAATTTGTTTATTTTGGTTGCTAAATGTGTGCAGTGACTGCATATCTGATCACAGAATCACAGGACCTAATGGATTGGAAAAGACCTTTGAGATCATTTGGTCCAACCCATGATTGACAATCAGACCATGGCACTGAGTGCCACATCCAGTCTTTTCTTAAATACCTCCAGGGACTGTAACTCCACTGCCTCCCTGGCATTCCAATGCCAAATCACCCTTTCTGAGAAGAACTTCTTTCTAATTTCCAACCTAAAATTCCCTTGATGCAGCTTAAGATTGTGTCCACTTGTCCTATCACTATTTGCCTGGGAGAAGAGACTGACCCTCACCTGGCTGCAACCTCCTTTCAGGCAGCTGTAGAGAGTGATAAGTTCTCCTCTGAGCCTCCTCCAGGCTAAACAACCCCAGGTCCCTCATAGGACTTGTGCTCCAAACTTTTCAGCAGCCTCATTGCCCTTCTCTGGGCACACTTCAGCACCTCACCATGATTCCTACATTAAGGGTCCAGAACTGGACACAGCACTCAAGGTCTGGCCTCACCAGTGCTGAATGCAGGGGAAAAATGGTCAATCCTGCTGGCCACACTATTCCTGACACAGGCCAGGGTGCCACTGGCCCTCTTGGGCATGTGGGCACACTGCTGGTTCATGGTCAGTCAGATGATGAGATACTCAGGAATTCTTTGCCTGATAGAAAGCTGAAAATACAATTGCTTTTGTCCTGAAGTTTATCCTCCTATTCATTTACTTTCGGAAAAAGGAATTAAAACATCAACTGAAAAGTCTTGTTCTCTTCCTCCCAGCAATGTTTGTCTGGGAAGGACCATATCATCATCCCTCAGATTCAGAGCACTTTGAGAGCATCATCATTTCTCAGCTTCAGAGAACTTTGACATTCCTTGTTCAGATTTTTGAAGGCGTAATTTTGGACAATGGTGTAATGGTGCAATTATTTGAACAACAAAGTGAGAAGCTCCAAATGGGCCTGTATCTACCATGCTGTGTTTAGTCTGAGGGATCTTAAATTGTGGAATCCCTTGTAAGTGCTGCCAATTACAGTAATTGGACCCAGAGGTCACAAGTATATGTACCACTGCAGAGAAGTCTTGTTCTGTCAGTCAAGAGTGCAAATTTATGAAAAATGAGAGATTTAAAAGTTTTTTTCTCTTACTGATGTATTGTTCTCTAAGTGTCTAAATACTGAAAAGGAAGTTAGAAATAAATAGGGTTTGTGTCTGTTGCCGGCGCCACTACTTATTTTCCGACTATTAAGTATGAAAAGACTGTCTTAAGGTATCATTTTGAATCACTTCTGAGCTAATTCCAGTCTACATAGTTTTTTTTTTTCCTTGGTTAGTTACTCTATTTAGTCCCTATATTAGATTTTTATGGAAGAGGTGTGGATTATACTTTAGATGATAACTTCTAAAAGATTCATGTTTATAAATATGTATTAATTATAGGGCATTTATAATTAGTTCACGCTAATGCAGATTCATGCTAACATTACTCTGAAAACGTGTCATAATGGTAATCATGTTTTCTTTCCTGGGACATCAAAAAATTATCAAGCCTGTGTTTCAGCTTGACTTGTCATGGTGACTGGATGGAAGGAGCAATGAAGCCAATGGCAGTGCAAGGAGATCAGCTACATTATTTGGGGTCATTGTAGCACTATGCCCTCTCTTTTGGAATTATTTCTCTTGGTTTTTGATTGAGATATAAAAAGTAGATAATGCAGTCAATGATTTCCTCATTATTTAAATGTCTGTCACCTTTTGTTGAAAACTCTGCTAAGGAAATATACCTAATCTTGTTGCTGTCAGTACTTCCTTTAATCATGGAAAGGGCTGTAGAGAAGTTGCATTTTTTGAGATGTAATACAAGCTGAAAGAAAACATATTGGTATGGAAATTGCAATATTTTCAGAACATTTTTGAAATTCATCTTCTTAAACATTTCCTTTTATTCAAAATGAAAAGGACACAATATATGTATTTAAATCAAATTTAAATTTGATAAGGTGTGTGATAATAAATACATTGATACAGTGCCAAAGTGTTTGATATATGACAATCATGATTTATTTATTTTCACTGTAATTTCTCCTTTCCACAAAATCATCATGTTTTATTTATGTTCTTGAAAACTAATTGGGAATGGTTGCTAAGGCAGGGGACGATAAAAAGGAAATACTTTTACCAAAAACCTCACAAAGAGATAAATCATTAGCAAGTTCTGTTTTGACACTAAATTAGCTTTTGGAAAAAGGAATTAAAACATCAGTGTATATGTGAAATTGGATATTGTATGCCCATCAGTGTATATGAGAAATCGGATATTGGACTATAGCAATCGAGTAAAATCTTGAGGAAACATAATTGGACAAGTCTGGCCTGTCTCATCAGAATACAATGAAATGAGCTGACAAGACAGGCTTCTCACTCACACCGCCGTGGGTGGGAGACATTTGGCACAGGCTGCCTTTGCAGCAGGGTGCGTCTCATCAGCAGCTAAGAGGAAAGGTTGTTTCCTTGGGAGGGCAGAAGAACTGACAGCTCACAGGGAATGATTGAAAGGTCTTGCAAAATCTCTACTACTTCCAGCAGTACCAGACAGACAAAAAAATATCAAGTCTTAATATGTTCTACTTGGGCCAGCTTTGCTGTTGCAAGTGGCGTCTGTGTTGCTGTGATGGAGACACATATGGTTTTGGAGTAAGCCTTGGGAAGGCAGGTGCCACTGGTCCTGATGCTCTCTTCTGCCAGAGCTGGGTATTTCAAGGACTGATTTTAGGATTAACTTGGGACTGTTGCTGATGCTGGTGTAGGTTGTATCAATAACAGCTTCAGCCAAGACACAGAAAAGGCACACTAGTCATGAGGTTATCTTTCGAGTTTTTACTTGAAATTTTGAGGAATTCTCTTTTGAGGAAGGGAAATGATATCTGGTATTTGTTGCTACACTCCTTAGATACCCCTTAAAAAGCTTAACCAAATATAATTATGCTTGTGGGAGTGCTATGAAGTTCAGATTTGACTTTGGTAAGTTGAACCAACTGCATATTGTTAGAAATCTGAAGGCAAGCAGCCTTGATGCAGCACTTCCCCAACTGGTTGCATAGAATCATCATAGAATTATAGAAAAGTCGGGTTAGAAGGAATAAAGATCTCGTTCCGACACCTGTGCCATAGGCAGGAACATCTTCCACTAGAGCAGGTTGGTGGTCAAAGTCCCATGCAACCTGACCTTGCACACTTTCAAGGAAAGGGCATCCACAACTTCTCTGGGCAACCTGTTCCAGTGCCTCATTACTGTCTGAGTAAAGAATTTCTTCCTACTATCTAATCTGTCTCCACTTTTAGTTTAAAACAATTTCTCCTTATCCTGCATGAGCCTGTCTGCTCTGAAAGAATTATGATAATGCTGTAATGATAAGCCTTTGATTTATGATGGTTTGTATCACCCAGCAGCTCATGAACAGGAAATCTTGCCTACTTTTCACACCCTGTCTGAAGTCAGATACCTTTACAGACCTGCCAGATAAGTGGCTGCTGTGAGCAGCCAAATGCCAAATGCTTCTTTTCAGCTTAAGAAGCACCAGTGAATAGGTTCCAGAGAATTTCCTTCTCCTTCAACAGTGCTAATGTAACAGAGATATCTAAAACCCTCAGGTATGAAGCCAAAAATAGATGGAAATAATAATAAAAATAAAAAATATATTATACCTCTTTAATGACAGGGGGCAGCAAAAGACATTCAGAAAAGCATGAGCGCAGAATTTCCAGTGGTTTAAGATACAGTTACAAACATTATTCCAAAACCTCTCTGTAGCAGCTGACGAAGAAATTTTTCCTAAAACAAAAGCCCTGAGACAAATACAAGGAAAAATAGATACAGAGATAGAATGGATATGATCCTTAGAATGAAAACAGACACAATTAACTCCATGAGGCTCATGCAGATGGTAGGAAGGCAGCAGTGTGTAGCACAGAGCTGTGCAGTTAGCAGGGTCTGGGAGATGCCTCTCTTTCCAAAGAAGTGACACAATGTTTGAAAGACAAAAAGATGGGAACTCACTGGATCAGACCCAAATATCTAACCTGGATTGTCTCCAGTACCTGACTGCTTCCATAGGAGAGGCCAGGCACCTTTGGTGGCTGACTGTGCCCATAGACCATTCCTTTGCCACCATCAGCATATGAGTAAATCTCAAATTCTAGAATCTCTTTACTCTGAAATTTTATAAATTGATGTGGATTTTCCCAGTACATTTTTGAAACATTTTCTTCTTTGAATGTTGCCATATTCTTGCAATCAAATTACCTCACATGCCAGTTGTACTAGTTTTGTGGGGAGGGAGGTTGGGAGCATAGGGAGCTTTCAGAGGCAGTCCTTGGAAATGGCTGAACATGACCACAAGGGTCACAAACAGGAGCTGTGTGGCTCACATGCCTAAAAGGGTATGTTCTGACTTTCTAGTCTTTGGGTTCACTGGATTTCTGGGATGTAAAAAGCAGAAAATATTGTCTCCTCTTGGACTTGAAATTCAAGTTGAGCTTATTTTCTTCTGGCAAGTTACAAATTTAATCCTTGTTAAATTCTTCCTTAAATTTCACTTATCAAGCACTCGGACTCCTGAGTTCTGCAAATTTGGACCTATGAAACATTAATTTTCAGTTGACTTAATTTTTAGCAGAAAAAAATGTAAATTGAGATGGAAAAATAGTATCTACTCATTTTTCTATGGCTATTTTAGCAGTCCAATTATAAGTGGAGTAGAAAGGAAAACATTTTTATCATTCAGTACCAAAGAGAGGTCTGATCATCTTTGTGCAGCAGATTCTTTTAAGTAAGTAGATATCCATTTCACAGAGGCCTTTTTGCACATGAGAATTATTTTGCTTCACATTTCTGCTTCTCTGTAAAGTGGGGATTTTTTTACTGGGTTTGAAGTTAATACTTTTCAAACTTAAATTGTTTTTTTAGGAATAAATTCTAGTTCTTGTTATATCACTCTAAAAAAAAAAAGTTGTGTACTGAACACTCAAAGGACTTATCTGTCTTATTTTAAAGAAATGGAAGGAAAGTTTCCAAGAAAACTTATAAAAATATGATCTTTATTAAGCTTAAGCCAGCTCTGTAGCTACCCTGTTCTGCTCTGAGGAGCTTTCTGAATACCTATAGTATGTTAAAATTTGAACACTGATTATGACAGCTATATATTTATAAATCTCTAAGCACAGCAACCTATAATGAAAACAATTGTAAATACATCCAAATCAATATTCAACCACAACAATTAGTATTTTTCACTGAATTTGGGGATGCTTTCATCTTGGCATCATAAGCACAGAGTATGTTCCTGCTACATGTGACTGTCATGTATACCATTGACCAAAGTTAATTTGCCTACTGCTAGGGAAGCACCTTGATGTGAAGGACATACCACCTGCTGTATTATTTATTCTCTTTCTGCATCCATGAGTCCATTTTTTAATTTAGTATTGCAATGCCTTAACTCCCAGCTGAGAGCTTATAAAACAACTGAAGGTTAAATCATCAGTTGTTATCATTGAAACCTGTTTCTCTTTTGCCTTTTTTCCCTCCCCCTGCATATAAATCCCTCCGGTTGCTCACACATTTTGATTTCTACAGAAGAAACCAATCCAAATCTGCTTTGGGTAAGGATTCTCCCTCCAGTTGCCTGTGTAGGTAAATTTCAAAAAACCAAAAGGAAAAAAATAATTAATCTAAGGATCTTCTGTAAAATTAGAGAAAAATCTCTGAGACTGATAAGGCATTTTAGGCATCTTAAGCAACAAACTGGGTATTACAGCTTGCAAATGAATGAAAGGAAAGCAGCAGGGGAAAGAAGAGGCTTGTAGAGGGAAAGGTGACAGTTCTGCTGAGGAATTCTCTTGTCAGTTTCCCTAGAGAGGAGAGAAACAAAGTGGGGAGAAAGTGGGAGGAGAGCAGTGTGAAAAGGCTCTTGGATACCATGGAGATGGGTACAGTGTAAAAATCTGTATACTGTAGATAAGTAAGTGGGAGGTTGATATCGAACTCCTACCAGCCAGAAACTGGCTTTGTGCAGGGTGAGCATGTTAAAGGGAGCAGGAAGCATTGTTTAAGACTTTGCCATACTGTTTGCCTGCTTAGCACTTAATGAGAGTGAAGGAAAGGGACAAATAAATGTTTTTGTATTTTTGGTTTTTTTTGAGTTTTTTTATTTTATTTTTTTTTCTTCATATGTTTGCTCTTTTATCTATATCCAGTCTACCAGGAAGGGTAAACTATTTTCTAGAACTTTTTTTTTTTCCCATTGAAGTTTCTCACAACTTCAGACCTGCTTTTTTCTTTTTTTCATCTCTACTTTTAATTTCAGTCTTAATTTGATTAACTGAGAGCTCATAATAAATTCATAATGCTTCTTCATTGTTCGTGAATGTGGGGAAGAAAATGTGACAGATTCCTGAGGAACTAAATGTTACTTTATGTCTGAGTAAGACAGTGTGTTTTTAAGATTCAGTCTTTGTGTTACACTGCTTTGAAAGACTGTCTCAGCACATTTTAGGATTTCTTTGTTCTCTGCTTCTATATTTTATTCTTTCTGTGCCTGTAACACTGCTGTTATTTATATCCATGGCCATAAGGAAAATGCTATATTTTGTACATATGACATTGTACTTCCAAGAATTATTGAATTTTTAAAATTCTAAAATGTAAGGAACACTGTAGAATGGTGAGTGTGGTTTTCAGAAAATTGTTTTTTATATCAGTTTCTTCCCAGAATACAAAGTGCCTGTTGCCTATGAAGTGGGGTAAAGCAAGCTGAATTTTTTGGGGTTTTTTTACTTTTTATCCTCAAGTTTAGCTTTAGAATAATGCCAAAGCAAGTGAATTACTTTTGTAAAAGCTTACATTTAAATGCTGTGCCTTGTGTAAAGTGTAGATGACTTGGATGGGGAGATCATTCTCATCCCTGTCAGTTGTACCCATTGCTTTTTGTTCGGGGAGGCTTTCTGGCCACACACTGACTGTAATAAAAATCAGTGTTTTGCAATGGCCCTGCCTCTGCATTCAGGAGGAAGGATGGTGCAGCAAGGTTCTTAAGACTTTAAATTGTTTTTCTGGAGGACACACAAGCTGAGGTGCTTGTCCTCCTGGGCGTTGTGACAGTGAGTGTTGGGAAGTCCTGCAGGGAGGAGTGGGGATGTGCAGCACTGCTGCAGGGCTGCACAGCTGGGTCTGCTAATCTTGGCCAAACAGCAACAGTGCTCTTTGGGAAAAATAGAAATGTCTCTGTTCCCTAAAATATTTTGCTTCCTGGACTTTCAGAGCTTAATGCCAGCTGTGGTCGTGCTTGGGGTCTTCTTAGAGGTTGGAAGCCCAGGATTTCCTGCAAGTGGTGATGTTAGGCTTCTGTCTTTAGAAACTAAATGTTTTTTTTTTCTTTTACATTTCAGACTTTAAAGGGTGCATGTTGATCCTCAAGGGTAAATTTGGAGAAGCCATCTTAGAGCATGATTTTGAATTTGTTTTTTCTCAGAAACAGCAAAAGAAAAGCCATTAAACTTTAAGCTACAGTTTTACTGATATCATTGTCCAGGATGCAAATTCTAGATTTTAAAGTCAGATTAAAATTAAATATCGGGTGCTTTAATTCTAGGTTGTTGCTAGTAGGAGCTAGTTGTCTGAACCAAAATTGGTGAATTTAATATGTCAATCTGTGAAGAAGGATGAGGTCCTGCCTGTGGGAAAGGGCCAGTGGTGGTGGTCAGCTTCTGCAGCATTTCCCACTGGCTGCCAGAAGCACTGTGCCATGGTGGAGGTGGTGAACCACAAATGTGGGTCTTCTCTGTCCCCTTTCCCTTGAGTTTCCTTCTCAAGCTTCTGGAGTTTTATGTTTTCCACTGGAACTGGCTGTGTAGGGAGCAAAGTGCTGTGCTTTGGAATTTGGACCTGAGTGGTTTGCAACAAGCTGGATGCCATAACTCCCAGGGCCAGGTGTGAGAGAGACAGCAGCATCACTGACTGATAAACATGCTGTCTTTCTAAGTTGAGCATGTTTGATTATGGTTTTAGGCTCTTTTAATCAACTTTTGATATTGTAATCAATGGGAGAATGTGAAACTAACTTTACAGGCAGGTAGTAAGCAGCTAATTTTGCAAGATTCTTCTCTGTTTACAGTTTCTGATGAACAGGATTCACCTTTACATTATATGATAGTTAATTTGGATTCAGTTTGAGAGCACAAAGCTTGATCAGATGCAGCATTCTAGCAATCTCTGGCTTTTCTTCACATGATGTTAAATATATATATATCTATTAACACCTGTTTCTTTGCTGCCACAGGTTCTCCCTGGCATACTGCAGAAGCATTGCTGTATTTTACCTGACAGGAACACAGGTAAACTTTTTTCTTAATGAGTTAAATTGTAATTTGGTTTGGGGAAACACAAACACAAATTGGATTATATAGAGAAGGCTTGTTTGCTATCTGTGGTCATTGAAATGAATTATAATGTTTTGTTTAAATTATCTGCTTTCATGTGAAGATTTCATGTATTCTGTTAATATTCTGAAGGTGGCATAGGTGTAGAGGTTGCTCTCAGGTCTCACTTATAATTATTTGTATGAACTTCTGAAGCATTTTTATATTTTTAATTATAAAATTACTACTTTGTCAAGAAAAGGGGTTTAATACTGCAGTCTGGTCCTGCTGATTCACAAAAGTACTAAGCATTCAGTTGCACATAGCTCTGACTGCAGGTAAATGCTTGCCCTATGCTTATTTTTCTGAGTGGAGGAGTAGACTAAAGGAGTAGACAGAAGCAGTATCACTAAAAATACCTTATTGTAGTGCAGGAAGAAACTTAAAGTGTTTGTGAAAGAACAAATAAATTGATGAGAATGATATTGGAAGAGAAGAAAGCCATGATTGAATTTTGCACTCTTTTATTACAGGAAAAACAATGTCTTTTAAATTAAGTTTTAAAATCCTTTCAAAAATCCTATAAGTTGAGTGAAAGTGACTGCATATGCAACTCTGGTATGATTTGGCAGACTAATTTTGGAGAAAGAAAAAATATAGCATTTTTGCTGTATATTATTAATAGAATATATGTGATTGCTGGTATCTCTTAAATCTGCATGCCCCTTTCCCCCAGTAGGTGCCATTAAAATAAACCAGTTTGCTCCTTGGCTTGCTATTACCTGTATTTCAGGCACAGTTTGCACTAAAGGTAATTACAGAGAGAACTTGACAACTGTTGTTGAACTGCTTACCTGCCAATATTCAAATGAAATCTAAAATCTGATTTCCATTTTAGACTGTGGACATGATAGAAGTATTCTAGTAAGATAGTTAATAGCACATCCCTTCCAGCAAGAATTTGAAATTTTATAATTAGCTAGCAAATTGCTGAGAAACTTTGACCTTCATAACAATTTAAAGATTTCCTGAAAATTTGGTTTTCTGTAATGACCTCAGCCCAGTCTGTGTGCTCATTTGCTGTTCTCCTGTGCCAATGACTTCTTTTTTCCTTTTATTTGTAATATAGGAACTTCATCCAGATTCCATTGGCAACAAAACTCTTCTTAACATATATAGAAGTGTATCATGTAGATATCAAAGCCAGAGTCACATGAAGTGATGGCCTGAAGCTGGGCAGTAAGACTGATCATTTATCTTTATAACCAATATCAAGAAAACCATTTATGTAACTCAGTCACCTGCAATAGTGCCTTCATTTGGACATAAGAAAGAAAGGAGGAGCATGCTATTGCAAAATTTGATTTTGAAAGTTTGGAACTCTTTGAAGAGTAAATTTATCAGGTTTTGGTATGCAACAGCTGCTGTACAACTCAAGCACACTTATGTGTGAAAATATCTGTAAGTTCTATTGTGTCTCTGACTGCTGCAGTATTTTTTTATGCTTACCTACTGTATAGTGGGGAGTTGCCAGCAGGTGCAAAGTAAATGAAATCTGTGTCCATTTTCCTCCACTTCCCCCATTTACAGTGTTTAAACACTTGGCAGAGAGAAGGAGAGTTCAGACAGGACATGGGGTATTTTTCACCTCCTTTCTGGAGTAAAAGAATGACTGAATTATAGTTTGTTTAAATGCATCTGTTAGAGATAAATTAACCTTTGTCTTGTCAGACTTTAGGTCTAAATCAACTAGTCCAAACTAAAAACAAGTAAATTTTTAAAATGTGGAATGTGCTATTTGCATTCAGATGTATATATCATACAGAATCTTGTCCAGCTCTACTCTCAGTAAATGAGCCCAGAAAAATTTCCTGACTGTGAGCTGTGGGTCTGTTTGTGTTCAGCTGTCAACATTTGGAGGAACTGAGCAATATGCAGGCTTGAGTGCTGTTCCTAATAAATAGAGAAGGATAAGGAGAAATAGACTAGGTGGAGGGGTGGGAGAAGAGAGAGGGGAAGAATGACATAATGAGACTGACAAAACCATTAGGGAAAACAAGATGCTGTAGGGAGTCGGATGAGTGAAAGGGAGAGAAGCAGTAGCAGTTTCTCATTTGCAGCTATTCAACAGTTCAAGCATTGGCAGCTTGGGGTTCTTGGGCTCCTTGTTCAAGAGTGCCCCCATGACCAGACTCTTCCATGCTATCAGCCCTGGAGCTGCGCCCCAGGGAAGGAAATGAGCCCTTGGGAACGATGGGGCCAGTTCTGCCTGGCCATCCTTTTGTCTGGCTGCCCTTGAGACTGAGTTTGATTCTTGGGGAATATATGCAATTAGCCTGTAATTGAGAGAGAAATAATATATCTCTGATTGCCTCTAGAAAACTGAAACCTGATTGTACTCTAGAAAACTGAATGTCTCTGTCCCTTCCTACATTGTGTATTAGTTTGAAGTGACCACATTTTGTCAGTATTGGTATTTTGTATTTGTAAACTGGAGAAGAGAGCTATGCTTGGAAAGATAGGTACATGGGAGCCGTGATCTCCTTCTGGTGGTGATGTGTGTTAGTACTTCTACCATGAACTGTTATTCTCAGTGCTTATAACTGAGATATAAAAATATATCCTGAAAAGACTTTCAAAAGGGAGCACAAAAAATATAATTCAGCCATCCCATAGCGATGCAGTTTTGGAAGAAGATACATATTTAATGAGATTAGGTGTTTCAAAGGTTAAAGAATGTAAAAGTTTTGCATGTTTGAAAATTAATCAAAATCTAATTCTCTAAATAAAAACTGAATACAGCTAGTAGGTTTCTTGCATTAAGCTTTGCTAACAGACACTGATGTTTCAATTCTTAATTGTTAATTTATTTGTGGCTTTCCATTCATGATATTTTCATTACTTAATGAAAAGTTCATATACCGTGCACTGGCACAATGTGTGCTTGTTATTGTGTTAGCTGCTATCCAGAAACTGTATTTGTCACATACTCTAATACTCGAGAAGAAAAAGATCCCAGACCAGACACTTTTATTCTACATTTCCATCTTATGTGCCATAACCATAGTGTAAGAACTGTATTGATGGCTCTGCTCATTTTTTTCCATCTCCTAACCAGACAGCAACAACTGGGATGCATTAGCAGTTATAAAGTTAATTGGAAGAGAAGCAGCTACATGCTCTCCACATGTGTTAGTAACAAAATCATAAGGGGTAACAGTGTGAAAGTATTAATGACCTGGTGGGGAGCAGCTTGCTTATTTTCTTGAATTATAACCTTTTTCTTCAGCTCCAGGTGGGAGAAATAACCCACTCCTTTTGATGGACATCCACCACCCTCTGTGTACACATGCAGTCAGCTCATATTCCCTTTATAAATATTTTCCAGCAATGATCCATTCCCTGTTACTGGGAAATCTTCAGCCAATTCAGAAGTCCTTTCCATTACTAGAGAATCACTTCTGTAAACCTTAGGCAGGTGCTAAGGCTGTCCTTCCTCCCTCCCTTAAGTGAGGTTCTTGGGTATGGTAATGGATAAGAGAGCTGTCCATGCAGTATGAGCAGTGCCTTTGGTTCCTACCCTCAAAATGAAGATAGCCATTAAATGCAATCTATTTTGGCATTCCTAAATGAAGCAAAAAATTGAGGGGCAGGAATGCTGATTTGAAACAGAGAAGTCAATGTACTCTGCTTTGGGTTACTTTTTATTTAAATGTATGCATTTTTAAAATTTATTTTTATTTCCAGTCTTGTTTGAAATAAAACTCCTCAGGCAGTACATGTGGGTTGTTTAGCTGTAGAAAAATTAATGCAAATAAAAAAGAGGACATATATCTGAAAGCTTATGCTTTTGTGTATCCTGTGTTTAAGCAGTCTTAGAGCAGAAGAGTGAATTATTTAAAGTTTGATTTTTGTTTATCCCAGGCCGCCTTGTATCATAATGTAGCACAATAAATAATCATCAAGGTATGCACAAATATACTTGATGACGTACAAACATAATAGAACACCTTAACAGAAAGCACTCAGTGTGATTTTTACATTGCTGCAGCTGTTGAATGGACTTTCTTGCATTGCATAGATGCTGATAGCTGTGTGCTTTGTCTGTCACTGTTGTGCTCTTGATACACAATTATTAGTTTTCTATCGTATGAGGAAATTGCACAAACAGCTTTTGTACTTTCCATCATAGCCATGAGTTTGGTATGTGTTGGACTGCAAACTTGACTCATTTTCTCCACTGAAGATCCCAAAGGAAGGAATGAATCAATAGTCACTAGCAGCTTCTTGGGCTGATTCATTCTTTGACGCTTAATCTTGAATTTCCCCCTCATCCTGAAGGAGAACATAGGTACAATAAAGAGCATCTGCAGCTATCTTGCTGACTTGATTCTGGTAAATAGCTCTTTTAAACTTTGAGCAACACTATTGGAAAAAAAAAAAAAGGAAAAAAGATTGATGCTGTCTCAAATTTCTTCATAACCCATTTTCAGGTCAGCTCTTGTGTGCTGATATTTGAACTTATGCAAGATGTTAAATCCTTCATTATAATCATCCTCTTTTGTCCACTGCATTGCCTAAAATTGCACTGAAAAAAAGTGTGACCAGTGTTCTGCTTTCTGCAAAGAATGAGTAATATCTTCTTGAGAGAGTGGTAATTGCTTTATATACAAAAGCAGGAATTTAATAATAACCAATCTCTTCATTGGATAAAGTGCCGCCCAAGACAGGAATGTTTCATCTTTTGCTTGTTTGCTTTTCTTGCTGTTGCTTGAAGAGCAAATATTGAGCAGGAGAAAAATCTAAGCTGGTATTAAATAGAATTCCTCCACTCAGATTTACTAAACCAGATAAAGAAGTTAACATAGCTTTTTTTCCTTTAATTACAACTGTGTTGCCTTATTAGATTTTAAAATACAAATAATGTGACAGTGCTCAAAACCAATGTGTTTTATAGCTAGCAAATATGTTGCTGTCTGCTAGTTAAATTTTATATATATGTGTATATATATATATTTATTGAAATGCAATGAATGTTTGTAAGAAGAGCCATCCAGATGACTAGGCTGACAATGTGTATGTATGAACTGTACAGCAGCCAGTTTGATTCCACAGAAGGAGTTACAGCACAGTGTTCAGAAGCCAAAGTCCTGTTACAAAAATATCTTTACCATACACACTAGCATATTATCTTCCTTCTCAACATTTTGAAGTAATAAATTAATTGTGATGAATTTTTGCCTTCTGCCATTGAAATAAAGAATTTTTTCTTATCATATCCTCTTTTATGAAAGAGGAAGTCAGATTATCAACTGCTGCCACACAAGAGTATTCACTGGGGTGATATATGACCCCCTTTAGAAGTTCTTTGCTGAAACTGAAGTTGTCCTTTTGCTTTCAAGATGTAGCTATAGATTTTAGACAGTTCCTGCAGATTTCACCTGCTGTCTGCTTGCTGAGTTAAACATGAGCATTCTCATTCAGATGTTCAGCTGCAGGCTGCCTGCTGGTACTTTCCAGCCCAGTTTCCATGGAAATGGGAATTAGAGGGGAGAAAATAAAGGAAGAATAAGTATTTTCTTAATCTTCTAGTTAATCCGGAAGTTCTTTTACCTTGGTGTCAAGGTTGTTTTGCTTTTAGTTGGATAGGCATATGATGCCAGCTTCTGCAAATTTAAAAATAAATAAAAGTAATTATCAGAGCTGCAACAAGCAATACCTGTTACCGTGACTCTGTAGAGGTGTTGGAGATCACCAGAAGAGGATGAAGAAGGAAGAACTGAACTGGACTGGGAAAGAATAAACTGATGAAAGGATGTGTAGTAATACCCAGTGGCCATTTTAAACTTAGTCCTGCTAGGTCTCCTTATCTAGAATATGGAACTATACACTTTCTGTCTCAAACTAGCCAGGAGACTGCCTTGTCTTATTGAACCTTTATGTACCTAGGATTGTTCATCTTGATCCACTAAAATCTGGCCTCCACAAGAGCAAAAACATAGGCAGTTTGGGCTAGACTCATACTTCAAAGGGGCCAGGTCTATTATCTCAGGACCAATAGGACCTCAGACTTCAGTATCAAGACATCTATAAAACTAATCAACATGTATTAGTCCACTTAAAATAATTGGACAGGCTCGAAGACTGGATATGTGTGAGCATAAGAATGTTTTAAGGCTCCAGCTGGCACAGATCTCTGTGCCATTCTGCTTGTGATGTAAAAAGAATGATCACACAGCTCTGGTGCTTCAGTCTGTGCATGGTGTCCTAGTTGGTTGCAAGCATAGTACAAAGACCTTTTTGGAGTTCCAGGTTCTCTACTACTACTAGTTCATCCAGGGAGATGTTTTTCCACTCTTATTACTGTTATGAGAAGTCACAGTTTTGCTTTACCCAAAATTATGTAGTCCTAAAACCAAAACACCGAGCAAAATACTTCACTGATGGTTAGACGTCACATTAAATGTTTCAAGATTGATAAAATACTCTCCCTCTGAAAGGCAAGTGTTTCCTAACCTCTGTACTCTTGGGACTGGGTGTAAACCCTTAGCTGTAAAATAGCACTTTCCCAACAGTCTCACCCATATGTGTGTGGGGAAATGGGCTGGAGGCAGAATTCCTGGTGAGGCTTAGTTCGAGAGGGGCAGACGTGGGCATGCGTGTTCGCAGTCTCTTGGCCGAGCAATGCAAGAGTCCTGGTAGCTCAAAGTGTGTAGGGAGGAAATTCTCTCCAGAAAACAACATCCTTTTCAAGAAAGCTTATTTGACCTTTACTTCTGAACTGTTTTGTAAAGCATTCCAATGTGTACAGCTCAGCTGCTGAAGGAAGAGAGAGCTGTGCATCATCAGACACACAAAGTGCAGGCAGCTCTGATAACTGGCCGTGTTAATAATGTAAGTCTTGATAAAGGAAAGCTGTGTGTAGAATGTCTGATTTCTATGTGCCACAGTGTGGGGTTTTTATTTTTTCATGCTTCCATCTATTTGTGAAGCAGTTGCCCAGGCAGTATGTAAATCACGTGGATGAGGGGCTCTGGGTGTGTGAGTGTACTGTACACGGGCACTCTCTTGTGGAGCAACACGGTTTTCAAGTTCACTGCCAAAAGGTATGTCTTGGCCAACACAGAGCAGTGTGTGGGTAGAGGTAAAGAGTGTGTAATTGGGCAGAGAAATCAAAATACAGACATCTCTACTCATACAGAGTAAGGAAAAATGTTAGTATGTTTATCTAGAATAAGTCAACAGTGAGAGCACAGGGAATTCTTATAGGTCTCAGAGGAGTATAGCTGTAATGCTGAAGGACTCTTGAATTAATTGGTTTTGTGTGGGTTCAGTAGACCACACTGATATTTCATTACCCTTAGAGAAATTTGACTGTGGGCCAAAAAAACCCTATTCCCTTACCTTTTAAAGCTCTCAGGGATGCCTACACAAAAGTGTCTGCATTCCTTGCCTCAGTAGCATCCTGCCTCTCCAGCTATGTTGAGGCACCTCTGAAGCATGAACAGACCCCTTGGCTGGTATGCATTAGTCATACATAAGGCAGTTGTGTGTAGAAGTAATAGACATGCTTTATTTGTTAGCATTTTAAAAACATTTTAATTATATTCCTTTTCCCCTTAAATTTAACTTTGTAAGTAGACTGTTAACCTAAAAAGATATCTGTTCCTGAACTTTGAAGACACCCAGTCCTGAGAGGAGTAAGCAATCAAAACAGCATTGGAAATGACCACCAGTTTTTTATTCCAGATTCACATCATTTGTATTGCAGTCCTCCAATTTGGTGGAAGTTCTTCAATGTTTTGAACAGCAAAATATTTTTTTTTCAGATTTGTGAGAATAATAGAATTTATCGTGAAATTTTTATTGCAAAAAGAATGTAAGAAAAATAAGGGCTAGAACTCACATTGCTAACCTCTTAAAAGAAATCTGTTTTATGAAACTCTTGTTTGCTTTATTTTGTCCTTCTTCACCTACCTCCCACTCCTCCCATCCCTTTTTACTAGAAGAGTGGGAAAGTAAGGGGAAATGGGTTCTGTATCTAAGATGCCCACAGAGTTAGGTAACTTTTATTTTCATAAGATGCCTGAACAATCTTTTCCTGCTCTAAGGCATGCTTCTTAATTTGGAATAGTCTGCCTCATGTTTTGGACTAGTATTTAACTGCCTAGGATAGAATAATAGTTTAAAAGAGATGTATCATGCAAGCATCTCCATGATTAAAACCATCAGAGCTCTCTTTCATTCTAGTGCATTTTCCAGAAAAAGACATCCCCCTTCCACTGATGTACGGGTGGAGACTTTTTCCAGATGTACCTTTTTTCTTTCAGCTGACTTTATTAATGTACAGTTTTTGCCATCCTTCCTAGATCTTCTTGTATTAGCTGCTTGGGTGGGAGTACTAACACATACATTTTATTATCAAAACGTCTGAGCTGTTCATGCTTTCCATTCTACATTGATATTGTCTATGTTTAAATGTTTTACTTTGCTAGAATGATTTTATTTGTAGTAACGGTGTTATGACGTGGTTCTCCTGCCTTTTGGGATACTATAGGAGCTATAAATAACAGCTGCTAATGTCTACAGTCATGCACAACAGGAAGCAATTTAACCACTTGTCTCCTTTCTGTCACAATGGGAAATATCAAACATTCTGCATCAATAATGCATATGATCCCCAAAGCCATTAGTGGTGCTTATTGTAGAAGTATATTACCAGAGGCAGTGCTGCACCCTCTGCACTCGAGATTAAACGCTAGCAAATGTTTCCATGTGTGTGGTTTAGTCGTCTCAGTATGACAGTGCATTGGTTAAGACACCAGCTGTACCTCCAGAGAATCTCTCCCAGTCTACCAGCCAAGAGGAGAGATGCTGTTAGGCAGGGAAAGAGAAGAGTTTGGGAACAGCAAAAACACATGAGCTTATGCTTCCTGATACAAAGATCATTGGGGCAAGGAAGGAGCAGAAAAAGTGAAGATGTTTCATCATAAAGGAGGCTGATATTTCAGTATATCTTGTGAAAGTCTTTGTACAGGATTGGATGCATGCTGTCACTTGTAGGTTGTATTAATTTTATTAAAATATGTTGGTTTACTGGACTTAGGTAGTTTGAATATGTAGTTGGCCAAAGCTGCTGTCCCAGAATTGCCCAGGTGTTATCTGGACACAGCTTAAAATCAGGGAAGAAGGGAGGGTCAGAGCACAGCACCAGGGAAACTATGAGAAGCATAACTCCAAACTGTGCTCATTTGACAGCAAATCCTGGGGATGAATCATCTGCAGATTTTCAGTGGTATATATAGGAAACCTAAACTTACCAAAGAATAGTGATGGAATGACAAAAAGCCATGGGGGCATTTGTGGTTTTTCTTGCCTTATGTAATGGTTTCTTGAATGTCCTTTATAAACCAAGGACTGATCCTCTGTACTGTACATTAGAACTTGTGAGCCATGAGCCTCAATACTGAACATGGGCAGAACAATGCTGGGGGCTTCAGCTGACAGAAGTTTAATTCATGAACCACCTTCACAAATATATTTGGAAATTCTGACTCACAGAAATCAGCCCACAAGGCATAAGAAATTACATCATGGTTAAGCTGCAGGTGATTATAAATGTAAGGGATAAGATAAGCTCCAGGGAAAGGCATGTATATATTGAAAATGCTTCAATACTTTTTGCTCCCCTTCTAATTTGGAGGGCAGTTGGAGGAAGCAATACAAAACTGAAAAGCTGCAGAGGAAGGATCAGCATGGAATGGACTGTTAGCACCACGTGTTATCAGATGTGTCCTTTCTTTCTTTGCCATAAAGACTTGGAAATCATCTACAGCCATGAGCATCTCTCCATTAGGACTAGTGATCAATGCTTCATATACCTGGGTGTAAATCATTCTGATATATTTTATTTACACTAAATATATATAATGATTCTTTACTAAAGATCATTAGAATTTGTTGCCCAGTGCTAAAATTTTCTCTCTCCTGTTTCTATGGAAACTGTAATACTGATAAGACACAGTAAACAAATGCAGTGTATTATAAGCCTTCCCTTTAGCAGGACATTTATTTTATTAGTATCTGTCCAAATTTGTCTGGTGACAGGCATTGTTCATTTAACCATTCAAACAGTAAAGTATCTATTTAATTTTCACTGAAGACTTATCTTCTAGCTTTGAGGGTTTTTACTTGCTCTTAAATCATTTTCCTAACACAGTGGTGAGTTGGTATGTGCCAGTGGTTGCTGCTGCTAATATTTGCTTAGCTCAGAGGAGAGTAGTGAGTGCTTATATGAAGTGCTTCAGAATTAGGAAAACCTAAAAGTGTAGAAGTACACTTGTTGCTAGCTAATGCAGAAACTAAAAGCTTCTTTTGCCTTTGATTCTTTTGAACGTGCTTATGTGTCATGGTCTTTTGGGGCATAGCTGGAAAGGTACAGCCTACTGTCTAAGAATTGAACTTAGCTTTTTGTGGAACTCGCAAAGTGGAGTGTCATCTTCCTGAGCCATGTCCAGCAGAAGTCCTGAAGTATTTTACTCAGCAAAAAGTTCTCTGTGCATTCTAGAGTGCCAAACAGCCACACAGTGAGGAGCCTGACCTCTTCCCCCTGGTCTGGCTGGGGGGACTGGCAGGTTGCAGGCAGAAGCAGCAGTGCATCCCCTGCAGTGCTGAGGAACGTGTGTCCTGAAGGCATGTGCCAGCCCAGGGAGCTTGAGTTGAGGTGGCAAACTTCATCCTCACTGATGATGCAGTAAAATCCCTGCTTGATTGCTGATCTTGCCTTCTGTTTTAGAGCCTTCCTTCTGTGATACCAGTTTCAAGGTGACTAACCACGATGAAAAGGGTAAAGAGGTTTTCAAAGATTAAAACTGAATAAATTGTTCAAATGAGTCAATAAATGCTATGCCTATGCTATACTTCTTGAGTGTTTTATGGGAATGAAAAGTCAAAGCTCCAATAGCCAAGGTTAGGAATGGAGAAGCCTGCTTGGTTTTTATGTGCTGAAGAGACTGGAATTTACTCTGAACTCTTCCCCTGGGCTGCAGAGTGGCAATAAGGCAGTCACCTTTGCTCAGGTTTGTAATGTTAAATACACTTTAACAACTTAAAGAACTGCCATAGCATAAGCAAGATACTTTTTCTTTTCTAAGAAAAGCTTATGATGCTTGTTTCATTGAAGACCTGCTATGTTAAATATCTAACTAAATCAGTTATAACTTTACTTCACAGCAGTCACTTCTAAAAAGGCTTTAGACAAACTGATAGGAATGGGTGTGCTAATAAGGAAAGCTATTGATCTAGAGAAACACAAATCATCACTCAAAGCCTTGATGTACTCCTGGTAATGGTAGACAGCAAAACCCCAATTTTTAGGTTTTTCAGATTCTTTAGCAGTATTATGAATATTGTTATTGCAACAGGGGCTGAGATAACCCATCTGGGTTTTGGATTTTGGATACAATGGTGAAGAATGGTGCTCCTCAAAGACACAGAATTACTTTGATGTTCAATAAGAAGTAGGCTGTTGGGTGGTGCTTAAGGCATCTACTCCTTTGTGTGCAAACACAAGTGTGTTGGTATCATCCAAAAGAAAGCCTCTTGAGGCAGGGCATCAGGTTTGATGGGGCCCTTGAGGTACTTTGTGCTGCTTCAGTGAGACTGGCTCCATGAGGGAGCCTCCTGTGCTTTTTCACAACTACTAATGCAAAATACAAATGAGGGCACATCAGCCTGCATAGGCAGAGATTTTTTGAGGGGCTAATAGCAATTTTTTTTCCATTGGGGGCAGACCATAAGCCTTCATTATGATTGTCTTTCCATTTCTAGTGTTTATTTGAAAAGAGATTGCACCATACATCATTCAACTTATAAAGGGGGCTTGTAGAAAGACAGAGAAACTTTTTACCAAGGCCTGTAGTGAGCATTGGGCAATCATTTTAAATTGAGAAGAGAGTAGTTTTGGATCGCACATAAGCAAGAATTTGTTTACAATTAAAGTGGTGAGGCACTGGAACAAGATAAGTGGTGGATGACCCATCATTGGGAGTGTTCAAAATTAGGCTGGATTGGGCTTTGTACAACTTGATCTAGTGAAAAATGTCCCTGCCTATGGCAGAGGGGCTTGGACGAGATGATTTTTGAAGATCCCTTTCAACCCAAACCATTTGAGGAATCTATTTGATATTGGTTATACTTGTTGTTTGAATTAAAATTCAAGAAAGGGTAAACTCTGAGATAGATTTGATTGCTTGTCCTTTCAATTGTCATGAGATTCACCTTCATATTGGAAGGCAGATTTTGGCCTTAAGGTTGACATCTTCAAAATGTCAGCCTTGTAGGCATGAAAATATTACTCTGTTGGAAGCCATTGCAAGTGATAGTTGCTGGGCTGCATCATTGTTTTCAGCAAGAGCTGGTCTCCAACGTCTTTACTCCAGTAAAGAGGCTGTGGTCATCTTTCTTATTTTGAAAGTTCATTTTTTAAGCCCTTGTGGAAGACATCCTATCTTATTTCATAATTTTGATTTTTTTGAGCTGTAATTCAAGACCATCACAGATATATTCACAGATTTCTGTGATTTCCTTTTCCTAAGGACCTTTCTCAACTATAGCAAATAACTCAAATCTTCTTCATTGTTGGTAGTTATTTTCATCCTTTCAAAAAGAATTTGACAGCTTTATCACTTGATTAGATATTTTGGTGATTCTCATGCCTAATGTTTTGCAGTTCCCTGTAGGATTTTTTGTTATTTTCTGTCTAGTTTTGCTACATTTATTTGATCTATTAATTTAGTTCTTTAAAACTTATGTGAATTATTTTTCTGGGTTTTTTTTAGTCACATAAGAAACAGGTTCCTGTTCACTGTACTTCTTTCTGATTAATGAAGTCTTTTGGACTAGCAGATTCTTAGCTTTTTGATGTTGTGTAATGCTTGGCTGTAAGATTCAGAGCATCTTTAACTGTTACTGGCATCTTTGTTTGGCATTATAGAAGACATATGGCTTCCTACAAAACTGTGTCGTTATTTAACTTGAATTTTGTTGCCTTCCTGTTGGGCTTTTGACTAAGGTATAAATACTGCACCATAAATATTTCTTTCCCCATTCAAGAAATCTGATGTTGACTTAACACTGAGCTATCTAGGAGAGCCTAGGAGGTTTAGCTTGCAGTAAAAATATTTTCGTTTTTCATTCCCCTCTTCTTCCTCCTGGTATTGGGCATGTGTGCACAGCACATTCATCTTTGAATTTTGTCTCAAACCATGTGGATAGGATGGTATGAAAGTGCCAAGAAATGAAGATATGGGTTCTCTTTTTTGTTGTTGTTGCTGCAGTATATTGAAGTATGTTGATTTGAGGTTATTTATTTTTTAATTTTTTTTTCCTTGATAGGTGATGAAGTTAAAGATAGAATTTTCATTCCATTCTTTTAGCTTCACTGTCTTTTCTACTTGCACTGGGCCCTGAAGGCAGGGCAGTCACAGCATAGTGCTGTTGCTCTTTAGACTGAGTTTCCAGACTCCCACAAGCAGCATGTCTTCTCTAACACAGCTGATTGCTGTTGCCAGGGGTCTGTTTTTTAGAAATATTTTTCCTTTCCAGGTATTGTGAGTTAGTATTCCTCTAAATTCTTAGATGGTGATAAGGGTTCTCCATAATCTAGGATCTCGGGTACAGCCTCTGTCTCTTCATAAGCATGTTTTACATTGTCACATTTAATATCTTCCTAATGGATGGTAACTTTTAACACAACCTGCCTAAACACACAATTTCTTATGGAATTAATAATTTTGCATGTAGTTTAATGGAATAACTTTAGAGTGATTTTAACTTTTTGGAGAATGTGATATATGCAAGAATTCTGCCTGAAGGCATATTATTTAATCCAATAAAAACCTGCATTTTTCAATCTAATTGTATCTATTTGATGTGATGGCCACGGGTTTTTTTAAATCATTCAGATAATCAGAGAATACTTCTGTGTCTGGAAGGTCAGGGTTTGAACTTTGGACAGTCTCCTCCTCTTGTCCAATGCAAGCTCTATTCTTGCCTTCCTGGAGGTAATTCCTGATGGTTGTGCAGCCTGTTCCACAGCTTCCTGAAGCAAAGTAGGTCTGCATTTGATTAGTCTTACTATTAAATATTGTGCCAAATATTTCAAACTGAATATACAATGTTGCAGCTTTAAACTTAATATTGTTTGGTCCACCATGGACATAGAGAATATTTGATTTTTACCTGCTTTTGCAATAGTATTTTATATACCTGTCAACTAGTGTCCTTGATTTGAGCCTTCTCTTTTTCCAAGAAAAGATGTTAAAATAATTTCTTGGCCCATTAACCTCTTTTTTTTTTTTTTCCTAAACCTCTTGTAGAAAAAGTGAATCTGACTTTGTACTCTTTTTCTTAAAGTGTAATGTGACTGCATTGAAATTTCTACTTGTGGCAGCAAGAAAATGTGATCACTATTCCTAGACAACAAGAATGTTTGTCCTGTGGTTATTTTTAAACATAATTTAAAAAAAAATAAACATTTGCATCTATTTCTGATATTAGTTGAAAAGCAAATGACATAGGCAAACACAACAGCCACAGTGAAATAATCCTCCTTAATCTATGTGAATTAGAAGCATAAGAAGGAAGTCATAATTTAAAAATTCAGTTTTAAGAAGTCAATTAATGTATACAGCTATGGATTGTCTTCCATTTAAATAGGAATTAAGGCATGATACTTTCTTAATTCTCAAACGTATTCTTGTCATCCATTTTTTCCTTTCCCCATCCCTCCATCTGTGGTAAAATAAGCACTTAAAAAATATTCTCATTTCTGTATATCTCCTTAACTGTACTCTCTAGTTCATTCTACTGATTCATTTAGAGGTGATCTTGCAGAAAGCTGAGAGAAACATTTAGCCTTTTTGAATTAATTTTAGCCTTGAAATTATTAACAGAGTAGCTTCATTGATGTTATAGATATTGACTTTGGGGATGCACTTACAATATTAAGGTTCAACAGCCAAAAAATAAATAATACTAAAATATTAGTTAACTGGTAACAGTGACCCTTGACCATTTCTGTGTTTTGCATTGACATATATTTATGGAACAGCAGCCATCCCAGTGATAATCCTTATTTTCAATATTAAGTGTTTTTCATTTAATATGCTCACAGTCACATTACACACTGGGAAGTAAATCTGTAGCAGTTAAGTGCCTGCTTTTCTTATGTTATGCAAAATAAAGAAATGCAGTTAGACACATAGCTGCAATGATTTTCAACATCAAGTATTTTATTCAAATGAATTAAAGGGCATGCATGCATTTAGCAAAGGCTGCATAACTTGCCTTCCATCAAGGTATTTTTTCTCCTTTAAATTTCTTAATAGTAAAACATAATTATCTTTTTTTTTTAACCTGTGTGTGCTAGTTAGTTTTTTTGAAATGAAACTGTCTGAAGAAACTAAAGCTTAACTCTACCTTCTTGAGGTATTTGGAAGCATTTGCTCTTTTTTTCCCCCCTCCTTTTATTTTATGACTGACTATTTTTTTGCAATTTGAGACTGTTTTTAGAATGGCTGTGAAACAAGTAGAACCATGCTCAGCTCAGTGCAGCATTCAACTGGAAATGAAAGATATAAAAAAAAAATCTTCTAAAACTTGTATCTGAAACAAACAGTTAGAATACCATGACTAGAATGTATGCATAAATTAATCTCATTCATGTCCACAAAGCTGGACACTTGGTTGAGCTGGTGAAACATTTCCCATAGCAGATAATTCCCCTCTGACCAGCTCCCACTCAGATCTGTTTTGTCTCCTCCCTGAGGAGTTTTGGGCTGAGCCTTGCAGAGGGCCAGGTCTGCTGAGTCAGAGGTGTGCTTCCAGAATATGCATGAGGCATGCTCTATGACACCAGACCAAATGATAACCCTTTGGAACACCAGGCTTCTTAGACTTTCTGACTTTGGTTTATGGGAATTTGCAGGGCACTTGTCATTCAAATACCTTGATAATGCACTTCAGCTTCAGGTGGATGTAAAAGTCTTCATCTGGGCCACTTTGCTCATTTACTTGCCTAGCAAGGGGTAGGTACTGATGACCTTTTAGGACTGTAATTGCTCTTTGCCAATTTTGCTAAATATAAAACTAGATATTAGCTGTAGCACTAAATTTAAAAAAAACATCCAAATTCTCTTTTCCTCTCTTTATTTTGTCTACAGAATTTTTTCACTCTTATTGTGTAGTTTTTTTTTTCTGGGCATTGGTGTTTCAGTGGCCAAGGTGCAGAGGCTGCTGTCAATGCAACCACAACATAAACCCAATGAATGTTTGTAATGCCTCTTTAAAAGGTCATGATTCAGACAACCAAGTTGACTGGAGTTTTTGTGTAAAATGTAAATGACTGTGGAGAAATGGTGACTAAACTAGAAGATTTCATGATCTTTTCTAGGACTTTGGGAAACAATGAACTGTATGTAGGATGCTTTTCTGGTAATTAAGGGCTTCAGGAGCAGTTGAAATGGTTTCTTCATCACATCCTGTTACCTGTACGATGTAGATAGCATATTCTCCTGAAGATTACACTCAAATTGCCTTCTTATTCCCAGCCACCTGTAACATCAGAGCTTTTATCTTGATGTTATCATGGATGGATCTTTCTGGCTTTGAAATGATCAGAGATCACTTGTTATGCAGATGAACAAGCTGAAGAGCAATTTCATAGTAGCAATTCTGAATGAATCAGAAGTGCAATGAGGATTAACAGGATTGTCACACTGAGTCTTGATGAGATGTACACCCATCCTCTAGATATATCCTTGCCCACTTATAGTGATCCTGCATCACAAAATATTCAAAACATTTTCTAATCTAGTTTTGCACACAAGTAAATGCATGGCTGTGTCCTTACTACTGAATTCAGTCAAATTTTAAAAGTATGCAAATATTACATGTTTATGATGTATGCACAATGAATGTGATATGCATGGGACTAAATGTTGAGACATGTTTCTCAAAAGCATTGAAAAGTGTTTCCTGAACGAAGTGCAGCATTTTTACTGTTGCAAATGAAAGTTCTGTTATTGTTGCCGTGGGTCTTGTGCACATATTTAAATAATGTTTGTAGATAAAGGGGGGCTCAGGCTATTGCCAAGTTGTTGATGGATTCAGGTTCCAAAGCTATTTGAAAAAGGGAAGGGCTCATTTCTTAAAAGTATTACAGTATCATTGCATTAGTTTTATTTCTAGGAAAACATCCATCCTGGTAAATCAGTAACATGTAAATTAATTTAATGTGATGGGATAAAAAGATATCTCTGGTAACGTAAAAAGTGCATCATTAGGATTTGAATGGACTGTTTTGGAAATATTTCTCATGGACAAGTCATGCAAACAAGTAAAGTACTGGTTTTAAGTGGGTTCCTGAGAGATTACAGGATTTCTGTGCAGGAAAACACACCAGGATTTATTTTCAGATCTTATTTACTTAATTTATTTGGACATGTGTGCATGATTGGTGGATATACACTTAATCTCACATTTGAGAGAAATAATCAGGAAATTAGGAGAATGTCTTCTAATTTTCTATCAGAGGTGAATTACTTTATCACACTTCGTTGAAGTGATTGTGCTTTGTGAGCTAAATAGTGATTCTGTCACAGGAGTTCAGAGTCCTGTAAAAAATTGTTGTTTTACAAATGACACCCAGAGTAGAAAAAACAGTAATTCCCACATTGGATGGACTGGAGAATAATTTTGCAATGTTTCTAGGCTTTAAGGATTTTATTAAACATTTCTCTTCCACACTACTATGAATGCCAGTTTCCAATGAGTTCTAATATTCTGATGAGCCTGTAGTTTAAAAGTGACTCTACCTTTGTAGGCTGGAGGCATTGGCAAGGCAGGGTTGTTGCACCATGCATGGCAGAAAGATCAATCCAAGACCAATGCAAACCAAGACTATTGGCAACCTTTTAACTGAATTTTATAATGGGAATAATAATGTGTGCTTTGGAGAGTGAAAATTTTGAACATTATTAAAAACTAAAAGCAATTACAGTGACTCAGAAAAAAAAATACAATAATTGAAACTGGAAAAGGCTATAATGAGATTATAATGGTACAATAATAATAAAAACAAATAGTAAGTAAAGGAAGATTATGCTCTCAAATATGTAAAGCTCCTGACAATAGCTGGTGAAAAGAATGGGTTAGATGGATAGGGAACATTTTGGAAACTGATGGTGCAGTAATTAGCTGTGAGCTGTGCTGCAGAAGCACTACAAGCAGTGAGAAACTGCCCTTTTGGAGAATAGGGCCACACCCTACTAAAACTGAGCTGTCTCTGTGCTGAGTGGGGCAAGAGGAAGGGAATTTGGGGCTGCAATCCCCTTTTTGGGGGGTTTGTATTACTCGAGTTCAATCATAACCTAATCTTTCATAGTACTAATTCTGGCCTGTGATAATATCTTATTTCAGTAGAGATATTAGAATACAAAAGTGAGCAATTAAGCAAGAGAGAGATTGAAGTATTGTTTTTCTTTGTACTGTGGTGTCTCCCAACGGTTTTCCATAACTTCTGGTTACTCTTATTGATGTTTTCACAAATTTCCTCGTGACAGCACCACAAAGTGGGCTAACACTGCCAGAGCTGCCTCCACAAGGGCTCTGTTGAGAGGGGAGTGGGTGCCTGGCCATGTGCTCCCAAAGTGATTTACATTGATGCCAACATGGGGAGAGACAGTCCTGAGCTGGGCTGATCATCCTGCATTCCCCCACTGCTAAGGTCATGGAAACATCTGGTGAGCACATACTAGAGGGAGCAAAGAACCTATCCAGAATAAAACTCACTTTTAATGTCTATTAATTCCCAGTTGTGCAGCTACAGTCCCCCTGTAAAGCCACGAGAACCAGGTGGTCAAACGTTGGGGTGCAGAGCTGCCTCTCAGCAATACTGTTCCAGCTTCCAGCACTGACAGCTGCAGTGTCAGGTATTGACAGAGATCTTTCAAACAGAGAACTCTTTTTTCACACATTATTCCCTAGATCCAAAGCTGATTTATCTCTTCATGTCATATCTCTCAGATTTAAGTCCAAATAGCAATATGGTTTACACTGAAAGAAGCATTTTGTTTGACCCACAATTGCAAAACTTTGGGATTTTTGTTTTTACAGGGCCAGTAACCAGATATGTGTCCCTCACAGCAGTTTGAGATGAGCTCTTCTTAATCCTAGAGTATGCACAGGTTCCACTGCCTAGTGCATTTTTTATAAAGATTTTGTGTTGATTGGTTTTTCAGGTTGCTTCTCTGGGCTCTTCTTTTCTCCTTCCTTTTTCTTACTTTCCCATTTCCTTTTCCATTCCCTTTTCCTTTTTTTTTTTTCCCCTTTTAAATTAGAAATTACAAGTATGTTTTCAATCAGGCTGTAGGACCTAGGCTACTTCTGTACTAACAAACTGAAACATGCAGTGCAAACATCCTAATATCATCCACAGATCCAGAGATATTGTTATTGTCCAATCCACAGATTTTAACGTTTTCCATGTTGTTAAATTGTTAACACAGAGGGTTTTTTCCACTGCAGTTTTTGCTTGGGGCCAAAACTCTCTGTGTCTCAGGCAATTCCTAGACAAGGACAAGTGGTAGCTGAGGCTAAGGACAGAACATACCAACAGCTTCTTGGATGCAGCCACTCTATTTTAGAGGAAAGAGGGTTGTTCAGAGAATTGTGTGGACATGTTGTGCATGGAAGAGAATGTTCCTTGGTGAATTTTGTTTGCTGGTGTTGATGTGGCACAGACCTTTGTGTAAAGGAGAGGAATATTGGGGTAGGTTGTGGATGGCCTGTGAGCCTGGCCTGAATAACAACAGGTCTGTCATGAGCTGGATTCACGGGTTCTTGCTGTGAAAGTAGAAGAATAACGCTGAGTATCCTAAATTCCTGATGATGATCAGGTTTATCCTTTCTGTCTCATTTCCAACCTGTCACAGCTCTGGTTCTCCACTTTGGTGCTATTTACTTTCTCCTCTGCCCCTCTTCCTCAGACTCCTCACTCCTGGTTCCTTGCTGAGGAAGTTTGAGTCTCCACATCTGAACTTCCCATTGCACTCCATACTGGGGTTTCCTGGAAACAAGATGCACTTTGAACCCAGTTTCTTAGCTTGACTGTTATTACTGAAATAACACTTTTTTCTTTTAAGAAACATTTCTGAGCAGTAATCTGAGTTAATCAAAGCAAAGTAAGGCTAAAAATGTTTGGGTCAAGATGGTAAATTATATATATTCTTGCCTTCATGCTCCCCTTGCTCTAGAAAGGCTGTTTGAGAAGTTGTATTTCTGTGTAGAAAACTTAGTGCCTGGAAGAACAGATCACAAACTCTTGGCAATCCTGTACACACCTAATACACATACCAATACTAATAATACTAATACTACTACTGCTAATAATAGACATGGCTAATAAATATGGGCATTTGAATCTCTCAAGAAAATTCTAAATATATGACCAAGAAGCTCATATGCCCTGAATTCTTTTTCCTTTTCAGTGGTCTCACATGCCTCTCATGTCTTCATGTTTACAAAGCAGTCTTTGTACTTCCTGTTTAAAAAGGCAAATGAAGCTGACAGTGACCTGCTTATACAGAGTAGAGGCTCTAAAGATGTTTTTCAATTGGTAATTTTTTTCAAGCCATATTTTCTGTACTGATCTTTGGCCATTTTCTTCAGTCAACCACTTTTTGTGTTCTTTGCATCTTGGCACATCTGCTGGGACTGGTGGGAACTTGGGATTTGAAAAGGGCACAGATACTGAATCATGCACATCTTGTATTCTAATGAAAAATATGTACAGTGTCTTACAAGTTGCTCTCAGGAGAATTTTACTTAAGTGTTAATAAGACACAGTAGTGATGCACTGGCAGCATCCATGAGAATAGCTGAGGATGAACTAGCAGCACTGGGAATGGGGCAGGTTAGATCCTGCCACTGTCCTGCCAAGGCAGGGGTGTCCTATGCCTGAGTGGTTGCTATTGCATGTCCTCCAGAGAGGCCAAATTCTGCCAGCTTGTTCTCAGCTTCTGCCAAATGAACCTAATTAAAACAGAAATACACATTTTATAGTGGGGCTATATGTAACTACCTCTGTGCTTTAAGGAAAATGGTAAAATTGCATATAAACAGAAAATTTGGAGGAACTGAGAAGGCAGTAATTTTTCCACTCCTAGATTTGTTGCTGTAGGAGGGAAGATTATAATCATGTCACCTAGACTAGTGACATCTGAGTTAGTTGAACTGGTTTTGTATGCTCATTGAGCAGCTCTGTGGCAATCTTTTTGACATGGAGGACAGTGTGGAATACCTCCAAGATCACCTATGGCCAGTATTTTTGACCTCAAATATAACACTATAGAGTTACAGTGAGATACTTTTGTGTCCAGAAATGACTTGTATACAGCTTTTTAGCTTTTTAGTGTATGAACTATTTCCTCGTTTGCAATTTACATAAATGCTGATTACAATTCACAGAAATTAAATTAGGTTATTATTTATAATTAAGATACAAACAGGAAATAAGTTTCTCAAATTTCTATCAAATGTGTAAAATCTTCCAATTAAATGTTTGTAAGAAACTTTTTCTTGTTGTCCATAGTATTTACTTTTTGCTACATTGAATAGAAGAAAAGGACCTTATTATTATTTCAGTTAAGGTTCCATACACATTCTTCATGACAGCACCTTAATTTTGAACATTGCAAGGTGAATGGAAATAATTAAACTTTAATCTGTCCTCTTAGATATATGACTAAAAGCCATGTAAGGAAAATAGTAAATGCAGATTTCTTTCAGTGGAAATGAGGACATAGGGAAAAGGCATTTTAATATTTTTACTTTAATATTTTCAATTAATTATCTCTCATAATCTGATTTTTGTGAAGACTTCTGAAGAAGTCTCAATTTTATTACAGCATGGTTTTATAAAAAAGGAAAAAACAGAGGCAGCAAATATTAATTCCAGTGTTCACAATACTCTGAAAGCAGAAGTGAAAAAAGGGGGCAGCCTGTGAGCAAGAGAGGCCAAAGTTTTGCTTTCATTCATATTAAATCTGTAGCTACTTTACCCCTTTGCACCTATTTGTACACAGCTGTAATGGAGGAAACCTCTGCAAGGAGTTCTGGATAGGCATCAGTGGTGCAGAAGAAAACATTCTCCTTTTCTAAAATGTGGCTCATTGCAAAGTGGAGTCCCATGGGGAGCAAAAATACAGGGATATTATAATTTGCATAGCTATACTCAGGTAAAGTGAACATCCAGCATCAGAAAATTATATATGACGATTGAACTCAACATCTTGAAAATCATGTTGCTAAATAAAGTTTAGTGACTGGAAATTTGATGTTCAGCTGCGGTTCAGTTTCTCTCACCACTCCCACTAGAGGCCAGTAACGTAAGTATTTTACCTAAAAACATCTATTCTGTCTCTTGTTCCTGAAAGAAAAAAAGATGCCCTTCAGAGATATTTGATGAGCATGTTTGAAAACCTTAATTCTAAAATAAGGAGAAATTATTTTTTATGCCTGCTAGTTCAAGCAATATTTCCCTTATAAAAAAGAATCACAGAATTGTTTCAGTTGGAAAAGACCTCTAAGTTCTGGTCGAGACCCATCATTAACCCAGTGCTGCCAAGTTCACCACTAAACCATGGCCCTGTGCACCCTATCTAGACATCTTTTAAATATCTTTGGGAACAGTGACTCTACCACTTCTCTGAACAGCCTGTTTCAATGTTTGATAATCCTTTTGGTGAATAAGTTTTTCCTAATATCCAATATAAACCTCCCCTGTTGCAGCTTGAGGCCCTTTCCTCTCATCCTACTGCTTGTTACTTGGGAGCAGAGACTGACCCCACCTCACTGCACCCTCCTTTCAGGCTGTTGTAGAGAGCACCGAGGTCTCCTTTGAACCTCCTGCTCCCCAGACTGAACAATCCCAGCTCCATCAGCTGCTCCTCGCAGGACTTGTGCTGCTGACCCTTCCCCAGCTCCACTGCCCTTCTCTGGACATTCTGCTGCCCCTCAGTGTCTTTCTTGTGGTGAGAGACCCAGAACTGGACACAGCACTCGAGGTGTGGCCTCAGCAGTGCTGGGCACAGGGGACAATCCCTGCCCTGCTCTGCTGGCCACACCATGGCTGATACAGGCCAGGTGCCACTGGCCTTCCTGGCCACCTGGGCACACCCTGGCTCATGTTCAGCTGCTGTCACCAGCACCTCCAGGTCCTTTTACACTGGGCAGCTTTCCAGACACTCTGTCCCCAGCCTGCAGCACTGCCTGTGTTCACTGTGATCCAGTGGCAGGAAAAGGCACTTGTTCTGGTTGAACCTCATAAAAGTGGCCTCAGCCCATCAATCCAGCCTGTCCAGATTGCTCTGCAGATCTTTCTTACTCTCCAGCAGATCAACACCCACCCAGCTTGGTGGGATCTGCAGGCTGGCTGAGGAAGCATCAATCCCTGTGTCCAATCCATTAATAAAGGTATTACACAGGGCTGGCCAGCACTGAGCCCTGGGAAACACCAGCATGTGGGAAGTCCTTGTGGAGAAACCCACAGCTTCCTTTTAGGAGTAGTTCTCATATGAGGTTTTCCACTTGCCTGTGCAGTTGTCAGGTGAAAAAGTATCTCCAACAGGCTCCTCTGTCATGCAATTCCATGCAGCTTTATCTGCTTGCTGGCTAACAACAGAGCACACTGCTCCATTTACATCCAGTCCATAGGGAATCATGTTGACTCTCTTCTTTAAAAAATACCTGACAGATTCACTCTACCCTATTCTTTTCTCATCTTTGCCTCTACCCTTTTCTGTGTGTTAATGCCAAGTGCAAGCCCCAACCTGACCTACCTTCTGTGTCATCTTGGACAGTGCTTGCCAGGAGAGCTTGCCTGCTGTCTGCATTGAATGGAGAATTTTGGGTCATTGTGAACTCCTTGCTGAAGTACAACGAGATCACTGCAGTGGTCCAAGGGGAAGTTACTCAATTCTGCAAGAGCTTTAGCAATCACTGTAGTGCTTTCAGCCACCTTTTCCTTGAGCTTTGGAACCAAATACTTTTTAAAATCAGAAATTAAAAATCCTATTTGTTTTCTTTAGTTCTATACAGAGAAATGATGTTTGTCTTGTATCTAAAGCTCCAGTGCAATGCCATTTCATTCAGGGGTGTTAGCCACAGTTCCACTGTCCTTCAGTAAGGAAGGCTTCTGCAGCTTCCTGAGGAAGCTAATTTAACTCTTACAGTTAGTGCTGGGTGGGTGAGCAGTATGTACCCACTCAGGACTCTGCATAACAAACAGGAAAATAAGCCAAGAGGAGGCCCAATGCACAATCTAAAGGAAGCTGCTGATCACAAAGAATAGTTTGTTAGTAAGAATGGATCAAACTTCTGAGAATACCGCTTGGTCATCATGCATTAACTTCCTACAGCATGAAAGAAAATTGGTGCTGGTTCTGCATGCCTGGTCATTACAGGTCCTTCCAGCCAGGAGGCTCCTCAGTACAGCCCCTAAGCAGCTGCAATTTGCACTGTATGAAAAACCTGTCCTGAAATAAATCATCCCAGAACCACCCATTGCGTCACAGAAATTACCTTGACTTGGTGAATGCCATCTTTCACAAGTTCCCTACAGGCTGAAATGGATCAAGATATTAGCATGAGCTTGTGGGCTTAAACTTAGGACATTGAGACAAGAAGAGGTGTATTACCATCAGGCAAGTTTTGTCCATGACAGAACCATCAGAAGCCTTGCATTTCAGACCATGTCTCTGCACACAGCAAGATGCTACCTACTTTATTTGGTGCATCAACTACCAACAAGATAGATACTTTTAGATATTGTTCTTAGCTTATATATCCATTTAGAGACTTACTTTTCCTAATTTGGGCTGAAAATGCACTTCTCGATGGGTCTCTGCTCTGGCTGAACTCATGAATAGTTGATTAGTAACAGGTTTGTATGTCTATCCCTAATACATACTTTCCTAGGCAGACCTCTTCTGTTGCCTTAATATATTTTTCACCAATAGATGGAGTAGAAAGTGCCATAAATTCTTTCAAGATTCATTCAGATGATAGCTTAATTGTAAAATAATTCCGGCCTGGAAGAAGTTACGTAATATAACTTTTAAATTTCTAAATAAAATTAAATACATGCAAGTGTCTTTACTAAACAAGGCATTTGACAAAAAGACTTCCTTTTACCTCAGCTATTCTTTAGTGCTCTAGCATTAAAGACAATTTTTTGGAGTGTACTATTGTACACAGCTGTTTGGTAGGAGGAAGTGGGGGTGTCTTCAGTGAAACACATAAGTTTTGCATGCAAAGAGTACTATTTTTGTTGTGCATTAATATTCAGTTTTGTAAAGGTGGATCAAGAAGGAACAAGTTCTGTGATCAACAGATTCTTGACAGTAATCAATTAACTGACAGTGATTCCCATGATTAAATGTTCATGTTTAGTTTATAGCCTGCACAATTAATTGCAATATGTACCTCTCAGAGAATAAAAATTAAACCAAACATGAAGAAGGGATTTCTTTTTTTATTTTCCTTTCCGCTATTATATTTTCATTCTTTATTATTCCTGAGTCTTCCTATCATGACATTGAAGTTAAGTTTGTTTGGATTCATCTGCTTGGCATTCTTAAGCTTTGTGACATAGGAACTATGAGTTGAATGTAAATGTTATTTATATTCATTTTGTACTTCAGTAATGCAGTCTTCAATGTATAAAAGAACCAGGCTTACAGAACAGAGCTTAGACAGAGTGAATAATAAAATATACTTTCTCTTTAGAGATTAGATGAATAACCACTGTCTAGTTGAGTAATTGTAACTGTCTTGCTCTTACCTGCTCCTCCTCTCTCTCTATTCTGTCCAGGAGAGTCTTTCTTCAAGACAGTGATTTACAGACTTGATTGCTAAATGGTTATCTGATAATGCCACTGGAATGTGGGCAATGGAAACAGTCCTAGAAATAATATGATGCAAGCATTTAAACTAGCTTTTACAATCTCTCTTCTTCCCCTGTTTTTACTTATACTTTATTTTTTTCCTTCCCTTCTCCTTCCAGAATTGAAAACCATCTGGTAAATATAGGCTTGAAAATTTAATTTCAGCAGAAACATTGGTAGATTCTTATTTTTCCTCAAAGTCTGAAAATGAGGAGAGACTTAAAGGGAAAGAGCTGCCTCTGCCATGGTTGCTCTTCCCTATCCCATGCTTAAGGGAGACGGAGGAGGAACCTCTCCAAACTTCCTCTTCAGAATGAGTTCAGTCATAATTACATTCAAACAGGTCCAAATCCCCCACCTGGTAAAAGCATATGGTGAGGCAAATGGATATTTATTGTAGTGTGCTTTGTGTTGGAGAGAGGCTATGGCATGTTCCAAGCCCCAGAAGAAGCCCCCAGCTGGTGCCATCTCACTACCTTACCTGCATGCATGGGCACACAGGGCTGAGCAGGGAGCAAGTGCTACATGTCCCTTGCTGAAGGTAGAGCAGTTGAAGGAGTGACTTGAATTGTTGATGGATGTGGTTCCCATGCAGGTTATGCCAAATCTGTGATCCTCCCACCTGCCCAGGTCATGTTCTGCTGTGTCTCTTGTACCCATCACAGGACATGAGAGGGACAATGGTGCAAGAGTAGCCTTTCTGTGTGAAATTTCTCAGTCTGAGGGTAGAGCAGACCTCTTCTCAGGGACTGAGGTGTGTTCTCTAAGCCCGTGGAGGTAGGCTAGAGCCATTGGGCTAGAGAGAGGTAATTTTGATCCATGGTTTAGGCAAAAGGACTTCAGTGTCTTCAGGGAAACATAGGCCGGAAGTTTTTTGAAATGATTATGTACTTTCTAACCTGAACCCCTTCTATGATAACTTAATATGCAACAGCACTAATCAGCCATAATTAGCAATGAAGTCCCTTCTCATTGCACCCAAGAATGTGCTGTGAACAGTGACGCCTCTTCTCTGCTGAAAGTTGTTGGAGCTCTCCCCCTCTGCCTGTTCTTCTTGAGCAAGAGCCAAGAGTGATGTCTGCCTCCATTGTAAATAATAATAGACCTGGTGGGAATTGCCTGAAACCACAGTTGCCTCCTCTTAAGAAGGGAAAATAAGTTTTTACTGAAGTTCATTTCTCCTGGAAGCTTGGGAAGAGGCCAGGTTGCTCATGCTGGTGGTTGCTCATGCTTCAATCTCTTCTGCTGCTTATAGCTTGTGTTTGCTGTTGTTTTGTACATTTTTCCACTCTCCCAAGTACCTTGTCACAGATTTTATACCAAGTAGTTTATGTCTGTCCTTTTCACCCTGCCAGATATGGCTCTAAATAAAATACCTGCTCTGAAAGAAAAGAAAATTGGGAACTAGAAAACTAGTCAACCTTTCACCTGAGCAACAAACTGCAGTCATATGTTTGAGGATAGATTTTTAACCCCAGTCTTGAATCACAACTCACCTGTATTTTGACATGCTCCTGGCACAGAACAGACAAGGAACATCAAATATGGCTTCTGAAAGAGCTTTTAGGCTGGAGCACTTGTGCAATCCTCCTGTCTGGGACCTGAGGATCCCAGGCTTGTCATAGCTCCTGACAGCTGGACTAGTAATTTTACAGAAATAAAACAGAGTTAAGAGATTTTTGTTATGTTATTTTTTCCCCTTTAAATCAGAACCACTGAATTACCAGTTTTAAATGATATTTTTAAAAGAGGGTCTTAAATGCTTACTTCCCCCTCCCCTCCTTTTTTAATATAAACTTAAATACTGCTTTCATGGCACATTCTTACTTCAAAAAAGTCACTCTGGAATTTTGATATGCATTTTGCAGTCAGAGTAAAATATGAGTAGAATTGCAGACTTAAGGACATAGAAGTGTCAGTAATTCTGTTGATTATGAACCCAGAATAGCTATTGCAGTTGCCTTGCTTGATCTTTTATATAATGCAGTTCATGTGATTTCCTTTAAATAATACTTATTTGAAATTGTCCCTATCTTTTAAGCAGAAAAAAAAATCTGATTATGATTTTAAAAAGAGTAATTTTTATAAGAACTGCCCCTTTGTCACTGTATTCCTGATGAACATCTGAGTAACATATTTAACAGCACTTTACTTCAGTGCCATTTCAACTCCTGGTGAAACATTTTGATAATCTTACTGCAAGAGCATAAAGTGTACTTAGTGTCTTTGAGGGACTTTATATTAATTGAGATTAAATTATTCCTTTTATCCTAATGTAGTAGTTCTGTAATTTTCAGTCAGATAGTTATTATTGTCTTTGTCTTTATATCTTTTTGTGTACTTGGATTTCCTGATGATGGCTTTGTTTGGAGTAAAACCTTTTCAAGAAAAACAGAGCAAGACACAAATCGCTTAGAGAGTTCCTGAAAATAATGACAAATTTTTACTAAAAAATTTGAAATCAATAAATTTACCATACAGTATGAAATTGTAGGCAGAAGACAGCCTGCTGGATTATTGGTTGTTGGATTTTTTTATTCCTTTTTTTCCCCCATTAGAGAATTGATACTGTGTCCAGGATTTCAGTGAAACAACACAAATAAAAATTCAATGTTTTCCAAATAAAATAGTCTTTAATTGTTCTTCTCAGAAAGGATTTCTTACACCTCCACATTAATAAGCATTCTTCTGTGCTTCAGCTAACTACCCACTCACTTTCTCTCTTTAAAGGATCATCTATGCCCAATTACCATTGAGACTTTTCAGTCTCTCATTAAATTTGGAGCAGTAGGCAATTTGATCAGGTGGTGATCAGTTTGGCATTACGGAACATGACCTTTATAAAGTATCTAACAAATTTGGATATTCTGTTTTACCAAACATATACTTAGTGTTTAGTTAGTTTACAGTTCTCTTTGGGAAAAAAATTGTGACTCATAGACAGCATTGGTAAGCATTAAAAAAAAAAAAGTTTTTATATATGTTATTTGTCTGTAATTTGAAGTGTTTCCTCTCGCATGTCAAGCAAACACGAGCTTCCACCCCCCATTTGGAGAAGTCTGAATGAAGCCTGGAGCTGAGTGAGGATGTGGGACATTGGTGCAGCATCATTCCTGAGATGAATGCCACATCCTGCCTTTTCCCCCAGTCAGTGTCACCTCCCGCTGCTTGCGGAGAAGGAGCCTCTTGCAGATGGAGCTCTTGCGTTGGGAGCTGACTCAGAGCGTGCCCGTGGGCTGCCGGAGCTGGGGCTCCTGCGGGAGCTGCAGGAAGCGGAGGGGGAGCTGCTGCTGCCTTCCCCATCCCTGGGGGCTCCGAGGGCTCTGCGCGCTTCCACGTCCCCGGAGCGCGGCTTCGGCCGGGGCCAGCATGTGGAGAAGGGAATCCGGGCGGCCAAAGGAGGTTCGGGCTGCAGAGGGGTTTGGCATGGCCGTGCTGAGGCATGCTGAGCCATTCAGTGTGATTGCTGCCCGTGGTCACCAGGAGCTGGGAAATCAGAGCTGCCCTGGCACCAATGGGACACTGAAAATTTTGAGTTTTGCAAATTCAGTTGTGCAGTACAACACAAGATCTAAAGCAACTATCTTTCCCTAGTATTCAGATCACAAATCTGGTTCATGTTTTTTTCTCCCTGCTCATAAGACTGCAAACACATATAGTCCTTAAAAATTCTGTAATTTGAAGTCTTAGATTCAAAACCCCAGGCCAGCAGCTCTGACATGGTCTTTTTATGGATAATCCCGGGCAGCTAAAGCTGTCCTCACATGTGCCATTTGGAAGCTCTACATCTAGATTTCTCATCACACAAGGTGAGCTTCAAGTTAGATAGGCAGGATTTGATTTCTGAGAGGGTGAATATATTGTTTCTTCTCCTCTAGTACTAAAATAATTGAACTGATGCCCTGAGATATAATATCCAGTGTATTTTTGTATTTCTGTTTTAGACATTAGCGTGCTCTGAGTATTTAAATTTCTTTTTCATACTCTTATATTATGTAGTGCAACATTATTTAGTGCTGTCAGCCAGAGAGGAAGAGATTACATCCTCTTCTCTGCATGTGGATCTCTGAATTCCTCTGACATAATCCTCATATGTTTCTTCAGCTAGGCCCCAGCTCATATGTGTGTATTTGGAAATACAAAAGTATTTTTGTCAAGGAGTCAGGTACATTTGTGAGGGATAACTTAAAGGTATTATTATTATTGCAGTTGAGTCCCAAATCAATTCCTTCTAGGAAAAGGCAACCAGTTTCATGAGATCAGAATTAACAAAGGTTCAGAATTTCTTCCCTCTGTGGACTAAAGGAATTAACAAAAAAACACTATGCCAAAATTTAGCATCCTGATTCTGCCTTTCATATTTCCCAAGTAGACATCCAGGAAGAAAATTTGTCAGCTGTCTCTAAGCAACGTGTTAGGCAGTGTTGCAATTTTTCATCTGACTCTAAAATAAATTATTTATTTCACCTAAATAGTGAGGACACCTATGTTGAATGGTGGATTAGTTTGTAAAAGGCAGAAGATTCATATCTGATTATTTTGACCTCTTTCTATGTGTCTTGTCTGGGAACGCTGCTCATCAAAAACTCCCATTAAAATGGGAAGAAAAAAGTAGGAATAAGAAATGGAGTGCTTTTAATGTTTTAGCATGTAAAATTACCAATAAGTCTTTTTTAAAAAAATATTGCACTCAGTAGAGCATGTTTTTAGGGATGTACCTTTATCCTTATTCAGATATGTCAATTACTGACTGCTTAACACAAGATGAATTGAAGAAAGGTCTGGAGGGACTTTTACAGATGTCCTAGTCATGAGAAACTTTACAAAAAGCTTGTGAAGCTGCCCACAGATTTGAAGCTGTGAGAAATCTGAAATGCCATGGATGACTACGAAGTTACTTAAAATTTCTGAGGTTAATGGACTGCATGGTAGGGATTATGAGCATCACTTAACTGCTCTGCTTTTACAGAACAGACTTTTCCCCTTTTAATAATGTCAATTATGAAGCATATGTATTCTGAGACAACATAATGGATGCTATTGTTCCATTTATGAAAACACTTGATGTTTACCAGTGTTGGTGAGGGGCAGCATATTGCATAATCCTGCTATACATAATTTTCTGTTGCACATCACACTATTTGAGATACACTTCCTTTGCATGCCAACATCACTGTTTTCTTCTTCACATTACATACAGTAAAAAAGTATTCCCACTTTCATGGTTATCAGGAAATCAAAGTACACTTCATCCTATGCCTTCATTATTTTAGAGAACAAGTGATGGCTTTCTTCAGCCTAATCAGTATTCTTTCCAAAGAAAATCAGTCTTTCAAAATCAAACTTTCAAAACAGTCTTAATACTTACATCTTCTCATCCTTTTTCCTCTGGGAAATGTAGACAAGAACCTTTCAGTTTGGTCCTGGATATGCAAATACAGCTATGTTAATAAAGACTGAAAATTAATGTCTTTTTGTTCTGGTATTTTGTTCTTGTTACCATAAGCAAATGAAACCAACATACAAAGGCTTCTTTCAGTGATACACAGCTCTCACATGTCAAAAAGCTCTTTCTACAGAATGATATACATCAAATATTTTTTACCTCCATGCAGAGAGATATTAATCTAAGATCTGAATAATTCCTAGAATTTTACTGTTGTCCCCATATCCCCATAGCCCCATAGTATTGATAAGGATTTTGTGGGATGTCCCCCACTTCCACTCCACTCTGAATTGATGGAAATGTTTGGAATTGAGAAGGATTTTTCAGTTACTATGATGACTGCAAGATTTAGAATGCAGTAGAGACTGAATATACCTCACTACTTTAGAAACTGAAAAGCTCTTTTTCTCAGATGTGTAAATCTTAACAGATACTACCAGGTTCAAAGCTTAAGTAAAGTACATATTCTAAAAGTTTTGTCATTTGAGCTGCATTTAGCCATTTCTGAAATCTTGTGAATAAAATATTGCCTGCCTCTGCCTTACAAGCAAGGAATCATTGATTTGGGGACAAGTGCTTGAAGATGTGCTCTACTGTTCATCACTCTGAGGAACTAAATTACAGAAAGCCCTGTAATGCCCTCATGCCCATCCCTAACAAACCGTTTTACAGAAGGTTTAAATTATTAATGTTGCAACAATAAAGCTCACAGCTACTCCTCAGCCCCTTAGTTGGCTGCTGGATAAAATTCTCTCCCCACAGTCGTGGGCACACATTAGCAGATTGGGTTAAAGACAAACCTCACAAAAATGGTGGATATGGAGGAAGTGAAAATAATAGCTCAGAAAAAAATACTTGGAAACTTGTTGATGTTAAGTATCTGTAAAGCATTGCAATTGAGGAAGGACCCCATTGGGTCCTTATGTTGTCAGTGAATGTTTACTTTTGGCTTCTTTTGAATGATCTCTCTGCAAAGGAATAAAACAGTCAAAATGCAAGGTTTGTTTCCAGAACTGAGAAGTATCTTTGAGCCTTTTACACATACGCCTCTTGAAAATGTCTTTTTAATTCACAGTTCTATTTTGGCTTGGACTCAGTCTTCTGTGACACACCTTTAAAGCTGTTTTGAGTTAGGAATACACATATATTTAGCTTAGTACTGGCTGAAAATTATGCTGTTTCTGGTCGTCTATGCAAGATGGATCCAGTCCATGAAAAATACCTTTCTAATAGAGAGAAATCTGTAAATTTTTATTATTTTCAGAAAAAGATTGTTTTCTGAGTCCAGTAAGGCTTGTCTTGCCCTCTCATTGAAGGGTGATGACCCCATTAACCCTTGTGATTTGAGAAGCGTGAACAATGGCTACTGCTGCTGTGAGTGCTTTTTTGATAAAAGAATGCTAAGAGTCTGCAAAGACCAGGCTTACTATCCCTTTCATTTTTATTGTAAGTAGACATGCTCTTTAATGGGGCTTGCTAGGGAAAGAAAAAAATCCCTTTTCAAATGCCATTAGTCCACAGCTGCTGTGATGTCCAGCCCCCAGCTAGACTGGGCATCACCCTGCCTGCCCTGGGGTCTGGGGCTGGTGTGCCCAACACTGTGGAATGGAATGGAATGGAATGGAATGGAATGGAATGGAATGGAATGGAATGGAATGGAATGGAATGGAATGGAATGGAATGGAATGGAATGGAATGGAATGGAATGGAATGGAATGGAAGAATAAATTATTTTAATTGGAAGGGACCTTCAAGGATCACCTAGTCCAGCTGTGTAACTAATTTAAGGCTCACCAAAAATTAAAGGAGTTATTAACCAGAGTCGTGTTACTAAGGACCTCTGAACTTATCTGCACATATGCTATATACTTTCATCCTTGAAGCCAAACAGATTATGACTGCAATTCTCCTTTGGAGGCATTGAAGGGCAGTTATAATAATGGAGGCATAATAAAGCATTTATTTGAACCCTCTGCTGTAAAGTGTGTGACTATTTAGATGGTCATATACAGCCTTCCTTTCCCCTCCCTGCTGGCTGTACTGCACATGTTGTTACTGCAGCTCACATTCAGAGACTGTGTTGTGTGCCTAATGCTTCACAGTCACGCCTGAGTCATCACAAAGGGTTGAACCCAGAACATTTTTATGAGTTTGTGTCAATGAATTCAAGAAGGCTATGCTAGGTCCAGATGTGTTTGGTGTTCAGACTGATGTTTAGGAAAATCCCATCAAACAAAGTCATTCTGATGTCTTGAGCTGGACTTGATGATCCTTGTGGGTTCCTTCCAAATCACAGTATTCTGTGATTCTGAACTAAAAATGCTGTGCTGGAGCAGAAGTTGTCAGAGCTGTCGTTACCTAGGCTTTCCAGCAAGGTCTGTATGTGACAGGATTTGACTCTGTAGTTCTTGGAAATATGTAGCCTCTCCAAGCATCCATCTGCCCTCATATGAAATAGCAATAAAAAGCATATATTCACAATATATTTCAGGGGTTAAGTAATTAATGTGTTGAATAGTTTAATGCAGAAGCACTTTGTATGATTAAGTACTGCTGTACTTAATTAGTTTGGGAATTTGATAATGTTCTTTGTGGTCTCCTGCTGTGGTTCATTTAGAACAATTCTGCTTGGTCTTCCCATGGGAGTATAAAGAATGTTGTGCCCAGAAGACAGCTACAGCCCCTGTTTCAGTCCCACCAAAAGAGACAGGACACATTAGATACTGGGGAATTCCAGTTTTTCTGCAAAAATATTGTCACCCAGAGGAAACACTAATGCTGTTGGCAGGACTGTGCACATGACAATTCATAATTCAAAAGCACCTACCTCTTTTCCTGGCACTCCTCTTGATCCTTGGAGCTAATAGTCTAGAAGCCTGTCTTAAAGTATACCTGCTATAATTCCTGGTATATAGTATCCTGAAATAAAGTTTGGGAGGATTTTACCAGGTCTCTCCATCTAGTTCTTGCCCCATTTAGGGTACATGGGAAATGCCAAAGAGACACAGACAGAGTTAGGCCCATTTCCTGAATTTAACTGCAGAAATAAAAGTGGTTGCATGTGGTTGTGCAAGTTTGCACACCTACACAATCATGGCTTAGTAGGCTTGCAATCAAGCAGCTCTTCTTGCTGAGCATTGCAGATATGGCACTAAGAAATGAGGTGCTGTCTGCAAAATAGCTGATAGTCACACCAAGAGAAAAGAGGGACCACTGTCCTTGTCCATCTCAGATATGAAGAGAAGTTTTTGGTGAACATTGTTGCACTTCAACAAAGGAAAGATGGAGTTGTAGTGTCTAGCCCCTGTATGATAGACTCAAGTAATCCTTGTTAATGCCAAACTCAGATTTTGGAGACAGCCTTCAAGGATAGGGGCAAATATATATTTCGATGTGAAGAGCAGACAGTGACGTGGAAAATTTGGTGAGAAAACACTGCCTGCCCTATTTTTTTCTACAACTTAAAGAGAAAAAGGAAGAGAGACTATTTCTTGATACAATCCAAACTGATAAACTTTTGAAAACTGTTAATGCTTTACACCTTGAGGCCATCACACTTGCAAAAGCTTCGAGTATTTTAGCCACAGCAATAGTTCCCTAATGTCTGAGAATCATTGCTAACTGCAGGTGGGTAGTCACCTCTGAGCTCTAGACTTAACCTATTCATCTATGGAAACACTGAAACTCACCTCTGCTTTTAACTTCTGTGCACTCTGTATTGGTTCACTTGCCCCATCTTCCTTCAGCTGTTAGCTCTCTTCCTGGTGGCTAGCATGATGGACCCTGATTCCAGATTGTGGCTTCTAGATGCTATGGAAACAGAAATAAATATATTTACCTTTTTTTTTTTTAGTAGTTCTTATTATATAAGTGCATTACTAACAATGCATGGCACAGGGAATGCAGTAGTCGAATGTGCTGTGCAGAGCTTACTCTTTGTTGCTTAGCAATTAAATGTATGCACGTAGCAGCAGCACTGACAAAAATGCTAATAAAAAGTGACAAGTTATATCTCCAGAAAAAATTACACCATTAAGAAAAAAATATCTGTCAAGATACTGGAGCAAGAGCAAATTGTACATATGGATAGATCGTGTCCCTCCTGAAGGCAAGATCTTCAGGTATTGACCACTAGAGGGGCTGAGATGATGGAAATAGAAGGTATCCACATTTATAGCATGGGCTACAGACACACAGTTGTGCAAACATCATGGTAAGGCTTTCTGTTGTTGTTGTTGTTGTTGTTCCTTTATTATTTGTACTTATTTTTATTCATAGAGTCTAGAAACATGTTCTGTTTCCTTTGTTTCATTTTTCTCCTCGCTGTTCAGGTTTGCAGATTTTTTCACAGCATTTCTGTCTATCGAATTTCTGACTTTCCTGGCAGATCCTTGTGTCACAGTATAAGGTTTTATTTATATAACGTGATGCAATCTATTCAGTTAATGCGAATAGAATTCTCTTTGAAACTGGTTCTTTAAGAATACGAAACTGCTTATCTTTATTTATTTATTTATTTTTAATTCGGAGCAAACATGAAGCAGAGGAACTGCGCTGTAGGCTGCAATTTTCAAAACAGCCCAGCATTTAAAGACTCCTTTCTTTGTGGGATTTGTATGTTTAACCTTTCACTCCTTCTCTCTCATTTTAATCTTCTTCCAAAATCTGTGTCACTTGTGCTTGCTCAGGTAGTGCATTGCTTCTTGGGCTGGTTAAGACTGATTATGCACTTGCTGTGCTGTGGATAAACACAGTCATCAAGATTTTTTAGCGCTTTTTCAAAACTGGCTTGACAGATTGTTGCATGAAAGTATTTTTACTACATTTAAAGAATAATTTACAGGTTCTATGTAAGTGCTCTTTACTCATTTATTAGTTTCTGTGGTATTTAGCAAATATTTCTAGTTATGTGGAGGATTTAAATAGTTTTTCTTCTAATAATTCTTTCCGGCATTTTAGAGCTTTTCCTCATTAGATTTCTGCTCACCAAAGTGCTGATTCTGCACTTGACAGTCCGCCTGCATAGTGAATTGCAGGATCTGGGCCCAATTTTGATCTATTTATATGATAGCCCATTTCATTTTAACTGAATGCAAGTACTAATTTGGCTGTACTTGCTTTCAGCATTATCTCAAGTTGTGCCAAATCATCAGACAGTCCATTTGGAGTTTGGCGGGTTTTGCTGAAGCTCCTGCATTTTTGGTCAAGTGCTATTGAAAAAATGCTATTTATCAAAGAAAAAGTAGCCTAACTCTTGGCTTGGTTCAACAACTCTGGGTCTTTATTTCCAGCTTTAGCAAATAAGATGGACCCTGGATCAGTGCAGATCATGCTGTATTCTGTGTTAACAAAATAAAATCAGGCCTTTTAAATTCATGTACTATACCCTTTAAAAAATAAAAATTAAAACATACAGTAAAAATAATAGTTAAAAATTTAAACATGACTTTTTTCCCCCCGCCTTCTCTATGACTGTATTTGTAGAACAGTAATTGAGATAACACTGCACACAGAGAAATCCTGTCATATGATGCAAACAGCAAAAGGCTATTCAATGAGATTTTTTTTGAGCTAGTCCACCTTATGATCACTTCACTTGTTCTGTATTTTTCCTAAAACGAGTCTTTTAGCATTAGTTAAGCAGGCAGAAATTATCTCACACAGATGCAATTATATTGCAACCCCAACCACTGAGGGTAAGGAAACGAGTGTGCAAGATAGAAAGGAAGGAGAAGAGCAGCAGATCATTGTGCTGAAATATTTGATGTGCATTTGGTTGTGATCTTTTTAACAGGATGTTTTACATTTAGCTCAGGACACTGAATCAAACATCCAGAAAAGGGCAGATTTGAATCCACAGGAGTGATATAAAACAAAATTTTCCTCTTCCTCCTACTCTAGTAAATGCTATCATGACAAAATAAGCTATTTGAGAATCACTTTGATTTGTGAAATACTTTTCTCCAAAGGCTGCATTTTGAAAGCTATTTCCAAATAAGCCTGTGCTACCCAGAAGTAGCAGAAGTATTTCATGCTCTAGAAAGATTTTTAAAAACATATTTATGTATGCCTTCCTTCCCACATTACCTGCAACGACATGAAAAACATGATGTGTGTGTGTATACATGTATGTGTGTATACATGTATGTATGTATGTATATATAATGCAAAAGGGAAAAGCAAATGCTTTATAGAAATGTCTACTTAAATGTCTGCCTGAAAATGTATGCAGTACATTCTTTTTAAAATAGCCTCCTCCTGGTAGTACCTTCACTCAGATTCTCACCATTCCCATACAGTGTTCTGTAAATACCCTGTGAGAATGACTAGCAGGGAGGATGATCTTGCATAACAGGCAGCTGACTAATTTAGACCAGGAACATTGATCTACAATGACTGAAATAGTCCCAGTCTTGTTCTGATTTCGACATTTGAAGTTTTGGCATCACACCCATGGATACTTGTGTAGCTCAGTCACCGGAAGTCACTGTTCATATATTTTACCATTTTCAGGTAGAGCAAGAGAAGGCTAAGCCATTCCAAATATAAAAAAAAGGTTAGGATTTTTATGTCATATGTGTTCCCAACACAGAGGGGGCTGTGTTAAATTTTTGTGAACCATCTCTATCCTGTCCACATCTTTAACATATATCATAACAGGTCCTCTTCTCCATCTTTCTCAACATGCTAATTTTCCCTCCACTTTTTATTCATTTCTCTGAGCACTGTATCTTGACCTAAGCTGTTTTTCTATCCATTTAGATTCATTCATATTTTCATAAAAAGACTGCCTCCAAAAACTTATTGCAATAATGAAAGTCTGAGGTCCATCTCTCACCTGTATTTTCTTCGGTTTTGGATCACCCAGGTAAAGCTGGGGACAGTGGCATATGTTTCACAGGCACACTAGTTGTGCAGTTTCTTTGGCCACCAATGTCTTTGAGACATTGATTTAAATCAGTGCTGGACATTGCAAAGCCAAGCACTGCAAAGAGGCAGGACTTGCTTGGGGACTGGTCTGTTCTGGGTCTGAAGCCAAGGGACGAAGCTGAGCTTGCAAGGTGGGAATGTCTTTGAGCATAAGTGATTGCTAATCACTAGAGCCTCTTGGAGGTTAGCTCTGATGTTTCCATTTGATTGGTATTCAACTCTTCCCATAGATGCTGGTACATATTCAGTGCCCTTTACCTGTATGTATTTGCAAACACATATGAGAGTCCACTGCAGTCCTCCTTTGACTCCAATGAGCTCTTCTTCCATCCATGCTCTTGTACTTCTCTTAGAAGAGACCTTAAAAAACTTCCAATGTGCTGTTATGCATGTGCTACATAAATAGACACACATCTTATATTCTTTGCTACCACAAAGTTATGAGTCATAGCTGCAAGTAATTTTGTTTTGAGTAAGAGCAAACTGGATCTGAATTCCTAAAGCAGGAAGAAGTCAGGGAAGAAATGACTGTGTAGTTTGCTAGCTTTGTTTTCAACAATGAATCCTGTAAAATAAACAATGCTTCATGAAATATGTGCCCTTAGAAGAAACACAAAACCTAACCTAGAACTGTAAAATATATCGCCTTTGCATTTGTTCATTTAGATTTGCATTCTTATTGCAAAAATACATCTAAAATGAGTAAAACATATAAAAAGAATAGGTTAAGAAATGACCAGACATTTTTGCAATTAATTTTTATAGGAAAATGAGCATTGTTTTTTTTCTCTCCCGTCACTCCCCAATGTGTCTTACTTACAATAATCAGCTCACCAGTTTTATTCTTAACTATTTATATCTAACTTGCAGAATACATCATTATGGAAAAAGTAAAACTAGTTTGAATCCACATTTTCTTCCTCACTAACAAACACCCAAAGAAAGTGATGGGTAAAATTTAGGACACTATTGTATAATAAATGAGTAATCTGAGGAAACGTAATGCATAGACAACAGCCACTCCTTGCTGTGCTGTTGCTCAGATACACAGCTTGTCTGAATCTAAACATACTGATTTATAAAAAGTGCATATTTGGTGGTACATATCCCACAAGCCTGGAAACAGTGAACAGGAAGAATTATATTCATATAGCTGGTTGCTGCCTATTTGAAAAAGCCCTTTTAGATGTACAGTAAGATACAGTGGAGTTAAGCTTGTAAAATTACATTGCAATACATGTTTGAGCGTGTGACTGGGAGAAAAGGACTTCCAGAGACATCCACTCAAAGGCTTTTTTTTTTTTTTCTTCTTGATCAGTGCAGAAAAGAAACTCTTCTGTGAGAACAGCTTGGCATAGAGTCCAGGCCCCAGCAATAGAGAGGATGAAGTTAGGCTTGCTTATAATTTTTAAAGTGTGTGATTTGCTGCTGCTGGGCTCTTTATCAGTAGCAATATGTGGCTAGAGATAAGATACTTGTTTATTGATGGACAGAAAATAATAGCTTCATCTTTGTTCAACAGAGAAGCCTTTGCAACACAAAGGATTATAAATATTCTTTTTAATAATGTCATTATTTTTTTAAACACTTCTTTAACTTCATATTAACTACTAGTGGTCTGTTTGATACTGAATACAGATGTGCTTATCAAGATATTAGTGGGAAGTACTCTGTATTTCTTAAGAGTCACAAGTAGTAAAGGAGTGCAGGAGCCCTTTGCCCGTGGGACCCATTCTTGCCATCAGAAAGAGAGTAAGCCTTCGATCTGTGTCGTTTTGTGGATGCTGCAGAATCAATCTGGCAAGTCGTGGTGTGGGAGCCCGTTCAAGCTGAGAGGTGGATTTCAGGGAAAGCTTGGCTTGGGTTTCGGCTGCTCAGCCTTTGCAGAAGGTGAGGTGGATGGAGCTCGCTCCCTGCTGCTGGCTGTCCCTGCCAGGAGGCCGGCAGCCCCGGGCGCTATTTTGGGCAGGCTCTGACTCGAGGAGCAGGCGGTGTTTGGGCGGCGATGCCGTTCCGCCCGCTCGGGGTGTTCGCCTCTAGATGGAGCCGTCCGCTCGCTCGCAGCGGCGCTGGCCGGGCCGCGCTCCGCTGGCTCGGCGCCGCGGGGATGCTCCCGGAGGGATGCTGGGCGCAGCCCCGCGGACGAGCAGGTCTCCCTGGTCACAGCAGACCTTCATCCCGGCTCCCGTCCCCGGCTATTGCAGGCTTTCTCTGGTCCCCCCTTCTTGTTCTCCCCTTGCAGCTCACTCTGTGTCTTGGCATCTTCCAGGCCTACAGAAGTCACTTGTTCCTCAGCATCTTCATTTTCTGCTTAAATCTACCAGCCAGCTGTGTTCTGTAAGATAGTAACTTTTTTAAAGATGTGTTTTCTTTACTCTGTGTATTCAGTTGCTGTGATTGTGAATCTGCACTGTATTGGTGTGTGCTTTAGGTAAAACCAGGGCATGTCTCCAGTGTTTGCAGCTTGGAATGATTTCTAAAGAATAATTTGTGTCTTTACAGGTCATTTGATCCCCAACTTAGATTAATTTTATCTGAGCGAGATCTGTGCTTATTTCAAATACTGTCCCATTATAAATGACCTTGTCTGCGAGTTAAGATACTTTGCCATAGCTTCTAATGCTGCAGCTGAACCCCTATGAAAAGCCATATTTAGAGCTGACTTCTTGGTTCCCAAAAAAGCTGGGGCTGTGAATTTTCATTGTTCTGGGTATAAGTGCTCCCAAACAGAATAAAATGTGTTTCTGTGCCAATCAGGTTGTAACATATTTTAAGCAGCACGATGTGACATAGTTAATACTTAGTATACAGAGGTCACTTTATGTTTTTGGCATTTCTCCCAGGAAATAAGACAGGAGCACAAGTAAGTAAGCAAGCATAACAGAAAACAGCTTAAATGTCAGAGTAGCACTCTACCAATAAATATCAGCCTTTTCGTGTACTCCCTTTCCACAAGTTTTATAATCTCCCACTAAATGCTTCTGTTTTTGTCAAAATCTGGATGCATTTACTAAGACTTCATCAGAAGTAAAAACCTTTGTCACATTCTCATTTGCATTGAAAAATTTTGAGCAGAGAATTGTTCAATATTTTCTATGACTTATATACAAATTGCTGTCTCTTTTAAGCCAACAGCTGAATTTGAACTTGTAGGAAGTTTGAAGTTTCCCTTCTTTAATGTATCTAGGTGTCATACATGGAAATGATACATGAAAAAGTGATCACTGCTGATTTATTGTTTTGTGTGACATTTAATATATTAGCAAGAGTTTGTTATTATGGAAGTGAGAGATTACAGGGAAAAGCTCTATTTTCCAGTCTGGTTTAAGAAGTGAATGCCATGATGGCAGTATTCTAAGTTCTGACAGGTTGGGCATCTGGTCTGAAGGGCGATTTGCATATCTATCTTTCAAGAAAGTATTTATGATTTTGGAATAGTTCCATCTATGAGTGTTCTCAGTGAAAGGACCTCATTGTATTAAAGAGTAAAATTAAGAACTTTCACCTAAAGGGAACATCAGCAAAATCACAAACAGAAAAAATAAAGGGAAGCAACTGAACTGATGAAGAATATATTGATCTGTCAAATATGCCACACTAAAAGCAACTAGCTGTAAGGAGATAATTGAGGTGAAAAGAAAAAATAGGCTACTTGTATGTAGGAGAACTGACAGTGGTGGATCAGGGAGGATTTCAAAATAGCAGGAAATACCAGGGAACAAAATCATTCAGTGAGCTGAAAGGAACTTAAGTAGAAAACTAACTGAAGTAAAAGGATGAAATTAAAATATGTTTTAAATGACTGATGAGGACACAGCCACTGGGTACTATTTTAAAGTGCTTGGTATAATGAGTGACCATGAGATCAGGAGATATTACAGGCAGTAATGCCAGTTTGACATTTATGTAAGAATACTGAAAGAAAGAATCATGCTGGTTGCTGTAAGATAAAGCAAAGAAAAAAAACCCCAAAAACTAAATTGGTTCTACATATAGAGATTTCTTATTACAATAGATAGAGAATATAACCACAGAAGGTGAACTTTTAATTTCTTATTATTGGGAGGATTTACAATAGTGCTAACAATAATCATCCAGATTTGGCTTGCTAAATCTCCAGCTAGTGCTTTTTTTCTGGCATCCTGTACAGTGTTTTTTGGGTTTTGGCTTTGCACTGACCAACAGCAGACAGCTGTTCCACACACACTGCTGAAGCTGGGGGTCCACAAAGCATTTCCACCACAAGGCTTCTCCTGCAATACTTTTTCTTATATTCAGATGTGGAATAATATGCCTCCAGCTCAGAGTCTATACTTAAAAAGATAAAAAAGCAACACAGCTAAAAGGCTTATAAACCAGAGATATTTTTTTTTGTCTGAATAATTTTGGTGCATTTGGTGAATTTTAATGCTTATGGAAATGAAAGATCTTATTGGAGGCAAAGAAAGTGTAGGCAGTAACCATAGTGACTTCTACACGTATCAGCTTTTCCAGTGTGCTTCAGTTCTAGACTGCAAAATCCTGGATATCAAACATTTGTGGGTGCTTGCTGGGCAATCACAATGCAGGGTTGATGCAGGGGTGTTATTGTCCTTTCGTAAAAGACAATAAACATGGGAGCAAAAGTAATTTGCCAAGTTTCTTACTGAGGTAAAATCTAAATTATGAAAGCATCAAAGGGTGCCACTGTGAATATTAATGTTATTGCTGATGTTTTTCCTTTGCACACTGGCAGGATTAAATAATATATTGGGGATATGTGCATCTCTGTCATGTCATTTTCTGGCCCTCAGTCACCCTTTGAGAAAACCAGGTTTACAAATGTACTGTAATATGCTTTCTTGAACTATTGCTAGAAGATTTTCCTTCTTCCTGCATTCCACCTTTAATGAGTAGTGCTCACATTGTCTTTCTGCAAGAAACATAAAACTTAATAGAAATAATCTACAGAAAGAATATTTCTACTATGCTGTTTGCTATGGCCAAAATAACTGTTTTTAGTAGTCAGGCTAACCAGTAATTTCAATGCACATTTTCACTGCTGTAGCTTATGCTAAAAGCCTCTGAATTAAAGTATTCAGCGCTTTTTTTTTTCTTTCAATGCAGTTTCCCTATCCTATGTTGTGAACATTTTTTCTTCAAATAAGAAGCATTAAATAAAATGTATTTACTTTCTAAAATAAATGATTAAAGTAGTTTCTAAAATAGGCCTCATAAAGTTGATATAAGTCAACATACACTATTGGTTATTTGGATGTATGTAAATACATGCATCTGTTTACCTTTATTACTTTAAGGTAGCATGTAGGATTGAAGAGAGTTTGTGTCAAAATGTATTTTTAATGCATATTGTGGCATCCACAGTACCCCATTTCCTCCCATTGTCACTTTGTTTTTCTATGTAGCTCAGATTTGCCAGTGAGGAAAGGTTATATCAGTGCTATAGGTTTCTCCACCTTTGAAAAACTTACCAGTCTTACATTGATACTTTGAAGTTTGACTTTTCAAGTTTCAAGGGACAAATCCAGGTTCTTGTTGTGCTGTTACACATACTCGGTATGAAATAGGGTCTCAGGAAAAAGCTCTTCAAGAAGCTTTTGTAAAACAGATAGTAAGAAGCAGTCCTTTTTTTGAATTTATTAAATCAATTAATTTAAACAAAACAAAAAGGCTTTGTTTTCCTGGTTGTATTTCAAGAGAATGTGCCAAGACAGGTGTGTCTGTCTGAATGCTGTTCTTGTAATTCTTTATACCAGGATGCTTAAATCCAGCACTGAATAACACTGAGCCCTATATTTTTTCCCTAAGAGCTAAATCATTCCATCTCACTTAACTAATGTATCGATTGACTTTATTGAGTCCATAATAGTTCTGAGTTTATGAGCTGTGATGCCTGGAAATGGATTAGTGCCAGAACCTCTGATGAGATATGGCCAGAAGACAACTGTTTTCGTCTCTTGGCAACATGTGAAGTTACAGAATTTGACTTTGTTTCACCTTCAAAACAAAACTTATCATCAGCCACAACAAGAACCTGAATATCACGTCTAACCCACATTTCAACTTGAAAGGTCCAAACTCTGGTACTGCAGCTGCTGCAGCACAAGACACAGTTAATAGTGGGCTGACATAGTAGCCACATTTGCACACTGGTGAACAAAGCACAGAATATGTGAAGCAGAGTTTTATTTATACACCAGGGGATCTAGACTGTGTTGCTATATTTAGCAAATAATCAAGAAATATTACTGAGACCTCGTAGGCTCTTTCTCATGGCTGTGACTTGGAGGCAGGGCTTAGGCTTGGAGCCTCACTGTGTGAGGTGCCTCCTTTGGGCTCTCCAGACCCTTTGAAACCTTTGAACTGTCTGCAGCTGCTGTCATGTCTCTCTCCCCCTTTCCAAAAGTTTGTCAATGGAGAACAGATGATTGGATATGAGATTTAACCTGATCATACTTTGGTTGTCTTCAAGTCCTTCTTTGTTTTATTTTTTCCATAGTTTCTAGAATGATTTTTTTAGAACAGCATCTTCAGTTTTGTCATAAAGTCAACTGGTCATCTTTCAAAGACATCAGATATGTGTAAAATAAAAAACCAGATAGGAAATAATCACTTTTTTGTCGACTTGAACTTAAAAAATTGGGAAGAGGAAAAGGGGAAGTAAAGGCAAGGAACACAGGACTGCAAGTGAAGGAACTGTGTTTGACAAAGGACAAAGATCAGAAAACAAAAAGATAGAAAAATTAAGTCTGTCATTTATCACACATCACTGATAACTAGTTTTGCTTAAAACAAAAAAGGTCAGAAAATCTACAAAATATTCTCAGATTAGTGGTTTCTGAGGCAGTGCTACTTGAGAAAAATTGGTAAAAATAATGGCCTTGGTGCAAAGTTTGTTAAAATGAAAGAGTGCAAAATTGAGAAATTTCTTAACTGCTCTAAGTTTAAACATACAGGGAGACCAGGTGGTTACTATTTCTTTTTCATTTACTATAATAATTTTGAGATACCAAGTTCTTCAGTACATTCTGGAAATTCTACTTCAAAGAAATGGCTGGAACTCTGAAAGAAAGAGAGAGAGAAGGAAAGAGAGAGAAGGAAAGAGAAGGAAGGAAGGAAGGAAGGAAGGAAGGAAGGAAGGAAGGAAGGAAGGAAGGAAGGAAGGAAGGAAGGAAGGAAGGAAGGAAGGAAGGAAGGAATATTAAAAGCTTCAAACTCTGTGAAGATCTTGGTAAAAAGAAAAAAGTGCAATTTTTGAAGCAAAGTCATTGTCTTTAAAGGAAGGCATTCATTCTATATTTTTTGTATATGGTCTTTTGGGATTGTCTTTCTCTTCATTGTTATTACAGCTGTTCTTCAACACTTGCACTTAAAGGCAGCCAGGCATTTTTGCAGTCTTGCCTCCAAATGAGTGAGGAATCATTGTTCACAAAGCTGACCTGCTCACAGATGCATCTTCCACTTTCATACTATCAAAATATGAAGAATTTCTGACATCCTAACCTGCAAGAACATGATTCTTTTCATGTCAATGGTATGGCCACACCACAGCTTTGCTGGTCAATGTTAGTACTGTTTCATAGCTTTGATCCTCAACGAAGAAAACTCTCTCTATAGATCTCCTGTCTGCCAAAGGCAATGTTTTGTCACGATAGCTACAATTTATAGAGAATTCAGATCTGAAATGCTCCAAGAATTAGAATTTTAGACTACCAGGATGAACCCTACCAAACATTTGACCTCTGGAAATCTTCCAGGCATCCTACAGTATCAAGGTTATGGCAGAAGAGAGTATTGAGTTCCTGCTTATATTAAACAGTATTTTGTGCAGACTTTAGGTCCATAAATGTTTCAATGTAGCTGTCTTTCAAAGAAGTGGGGAGTTAATTTGTAAAGGAAATGACTTAGTAAAACACAGTTTCACAGACAGAAAGAAATCAGGCAGAACGTTTTATCCTTTTCTTCCTATTTCCCAAACAATTCTATTTCATTTAGAACAGTCACCAGATGCAAACCATAATTGCCCCTTAACAATCAACAATTGTGCTAGCCAGGTTTTGAAAAACAAAGTAAAACTCTCCTCATTGCTTTTAGAAAATTTCTGCTCTCAATTATTTAATATTCATATGGAAATGAAAATTACGGTTTTTTTCCTATTAGAACAGGTAATTTTTTATTTGGTAGATTTTTTTTACATTCATATTGCTAATCGATTGTGAAATTAAAATTTTCTTTGGGACACCAGCATCACAGCTGGTGATATATAACTGAGCTTGTGAACAGAACTTTTTTCTCATTGTTTCAGACATTAAGTAATAATTTACTGTAATTATCATTCTTAAGAATTTATTTAGTTGTGATAACCTGTAATTGATATTTCTAGCTTTTTGCTGGGAAATAGGATTTTGATGAGTAACTAAAAGCTGCACATTATTCTTCATCAATATTGCTATAAGATAACAAATTAAATTTGGCCTTATGAGGACGAAATGCCCCTTTAAGTTTTCCATAGTGCTGTTGAAAAGCAAAAGTGATGAACCTCAGACAGATTTAAGGAAGAATTTTTGCTTAGGTACAGAAATGTCATGTCTGTTGCTGTAATGTCTGTTCAATGGATCCCATCAGCTCAGTTCAGCTCCTCAAGAGATTTACTCACAACTAGATCTGGCTAAAAGATAAAATGTATAGCCTCTGGCATTTTTGATCTTGGCTGCAAATATTATGAAGGATAGCAGATTAAAATTTCCTTGTCCAAGACTTGCTTAATTTTCCTATTTGTTTGCTATAGAAACAAGTGGAAGTGCAAGTTCTTGTAAAGCTTTTCCTTGTTTTAGTGAGTGTGAGCCTTGTTAATCGATATGCACATGGGGTGGCCTAAATAATGCAATTAAAGGAAGCATCACACAATGTGCAGTAACTGTTTTCCTACTCTACTTCTGGGAAAAGGTGGCGTGTAAGAATTCACTTTTTATTTGTACTCATTGTTAGCCATTTGCAGATTAAAAGGACAGCATTGTAAATTTTTTAGCATCATTTTTTGTTGGTTTGGTATTTCCCCACTAATTAATATATGTTACGATGATACTGGGGATGGCAGGGTTTCTTGTTGCTTAAACCAGCAGACAAACTCATTTAATTGAAACAATTTGTTTTATCTTTGCTTTAGAGACTATCTACTAAAATATCAGTAGTTTAGAAGGCAACATCCTTTGGTCTTCTACCTTTCAGAATGGAGTTTCAATAATCCACTAGTAATCTATAACTGAGGTTTCAACTCTAATTAGTTGAAAGCCCAGACGTTTTAAAGAAGATCTAACCTTTCTAATTCTTTGCCCAGATATGTTCATATTTATCAGCTCTCTGGAATGCCTGGAGAGATTTAGTTTCCAGTTATGGTAGAAAGAACAAGCAAAAGGAAGACCAGTAGGAATTTCAAAGGTGGTTTAAGGACATTTAGACTTATTTGTTAGGATATCAGGGTATTTCAAAGATCCCACATGTAAAGGAAAGATCTTAAGAGGGGTAGAATATTCTGTTGTGTAGTCTGCAGTTTTATCAGATGTCCAGTGTACTTGCTTAGTATTGGATCTTGTGGCTTATGACAATCTCCCCATGACCAAGCACAGAAGCTTTGCTTTCACTGGAGTGACTCATCCTTTCAGTATAATCCTTCCTGAGACAGCAATATGCTTGGAGTATTTTCTCACAATATCTCCCTATACAAATGGGAACTGTTGTAAATGATGGTCCATTCTCTTTAGCACTAGGTTTTCTAAAGCTTAGAAGCCTTTAGGCACAGATCAGAACCATTGAGGCATCTTCCATGGACCATGTTTAACATTCTCCTCTGCATGGGAATGAGCTCTGTGCTCAGCACTGTGTTCTTGGTAAGCTCAAAACTAAGTTAAGGAAGAGTGGAGACATCCTTTGGCTCAGATGCTGAAAAAGATGTTGTTTTAAGAAAGCAAGCACTTGCCTACTACATCCTGGAAACAGCCTTGAAAGACTTTGTACATTAACAAGGAAATCTGACATTTGGTGTTTCCCAAGGCAGGATTGAATTTGATAAAGCAGTGATTAATTTGCTTTTTAGCTATTTTCTGCCTTTTTTTTTTTTCTTCTCCTCATTTCCATTTTATCTGCTTTATCTAGCTGAGAGAGAAACTTCTGGACCATCAATCTCAGTTACACTCACACACACTTCTACTTTCTAACTGTTTCTTGTGTTATCTTTATCTTTTGTCATGGAAACACAGGGAAAATATTTATGCCATCTGGATACACAGAGTATATGCTTTTCTATTTCCACCCAATACTGAAATGAAGGGGTTATGATATCCAGAGGCAAAGCTGTGCTTCTGTCTTTTCCTAATCAGCATATTTAAGGAGATCAGCTAGTGTTATCTTGAAGACAAGCACAGGAGGGAGGGAGAAGGAAAGAACCTACTTGTATCTAAATGGCTATTCAGTTCTCTGGAGTTGTTTTCTCCAATGTTTTCAATCTCTGAGGAAGGAGTTCTTCTCTTTAGGGTGCCTGTAAAAAACCCATTGACTTCTCTGCTTTGACAGCGTACTGTGTCTTGTAGCCATGGATGCTGTGTTCAGATTTTGCTTTCAACGATCTAGACCTGAAGTGACTCACTCTGGTAGGAGTCAACTCTTTCAGAGTTGCTTTTATTATTAAAATTTGCACTGCCTTGCCTTTGAGACCCTCTCTATGTGTAATCTAGAAATTTAGTAGAGGGTGGTCCCTGATCCAAAGAAACTATAAAATAAAGTATTAAAAGGGAATGTACAGCGGAAGGGCTGGATTTCAAGAAGTGGACTCTCTTTTGCTGGAACTACATCAGTGGAAATGTATATAAAGTCCTCTCGGGGTTTTTACTTTTCAGTTTGAAACCCCAGCTTGACTAGTGTTTTGGTGAGCATTGTCCAAACATTAATGCAGCTGAATCTGAATGCATTTCTTCCTGTGTATTAAGAGGTTGTTTAGATGTAGCTCAGTCTGTTCAAAGCAGGAGTAAGTAAACCAAGATTTGTGGAGATCCTGTTGAAAAATGCCCTCAGGTAATTTTTTTCTTTAATCAGGGGACCTTCTTCTGAAGTTCTTACCAACTTCTGCTAGAAAAAAAATATTAAATACAGGTTCTTAAGCAATTTGCTTTAGCCTCTAGGCACAACTGAGTCCCTTGGGTAAAAGGTGGGTAAGCGAGCAAATGCTGTATCACCTTTAACTCTCCTCACATCTCTGTGTTAAAGCAGGCAGATGTGTGTTAAAGCAGGCAGATGGAGACTAATTTCAGCTATCTCTGAGTATCATAGCATTTCCCAAATACATATATTTAATAGAATGTTTTTTCTTAAGAAAACACTGTTGTAAGAAATTAAATCCCTGTAGCATGAAGCAAGCCTGTCTAGCAGCCTGGATTTCAAACAGTCTAAGGGTAATTTGATACAGTGCTCATATTCTAAGCTCCTGTGACAAGCAGCTGCTAATTCTAAAAAATATTCACTAAGAGTGGGCTAATTTGTGTAACACTGAAGCACTGGTCCTTTTTGCTGTCAGTGCATATTTTAAATTTGCAAGGGAAAAGGATATTCAGTCTTTTATTATTTGTTAAAAAGAAACTGACAGCTACACTTCTTAACTGAGAGTGATTTTGTTCATATCTACCAGTATCCTTGAGAGTGCCGAAGGCATTTGAAAAGGTGCCACTGCTCTGTCATTATGTTTTATCTGTCTTTACTCCCTCTCTGGGTTTTTTTTCCTAGTTTTAGGTGTGTGGGTTTTGTTTGTTGATGGGGTTTTTTTGGTTTTTTTTTTAATGAGCTTTACTAGAGAGGTTTAATGCTCTTCTTCATTTACAGTCTTTTAGGTGATTATGCAGGATTCGTGGTATCACATCAGAAGAAGCTGCTGTAGATTGATGGGACCCCATCAACCACCCTGCCCACTCAATATTATAAAAATTTGTGTCGTCAGTAGTCATGACGTTTTGTAGGAAGTTGCCCATTTATGGATACTAGAGCAAATGATATCATCACAATAGGTGGCTCCTGTCTAAATAGGATCATTTGTGAAATGAGATTACAGGCATTTATCTGGGAAACAGGAGACAGAGGCACCTGCTTTATGTAATTGATATCCTGGGGAATTATTGTGTACAATAATCAAGAAAAATCTACATTTCTAATTCTATTATGTGGGAAAAGAGCCTTTCTTTTTTCTGCCTGCATAAAACAAACCCCACTTCCACATGGAATAAGCTCCAGACCATGTTTTCTATTATGCTTGAATATATGGGACATGCATTGCAATCCTATGCTTGCCACACTGCTGCAGTATACTTGTTTTGCAGAGCTCTGTAGCAGGCTAGTCAAAGCTGTGACTAACCAGACCCTTGGATACATACTCTAATCTCTGGCCTTTATTTTTACAATGAATTTGATTTGTTCATTGATTGTATTTTTTTCTGATTTGTGAGAAGCTTCATGCTCTGTGTTTGGATGCTGACTGCAATACAGCAATAGTCTTTGATACGGTAAGTCAAAGATGACTCATTTCTTACTCTTGTGCCTTCAATTTATACTTTCTACAACACCATCTCATCAGGTAGAAAATTATGTGTTAATTAATGTCGAAGTAGTTAATTTTCAACAGATGCTAGTCCCTTCCCTCTCCCGAGCACTTTGCACCATGTTTTTTTTCCTACTCATGAAAGCAATATGTTTGAACTGTCTTTAACTAAAATGATTTTGCTGTGATATTTTTAATAATATTGTCATCATTTTACCTATTCTCTAATTTCAACAATAAAGAAGAAAATAGATCACATGCAGAGATTTGGAACTTAACATGTGATGCTGGAATACAATAAGTTCAGTTCAATATTAACCTTTATTACAGTGAACATAATTGGAAAGGCAAAGAAAGGAAAGGATCTTTTCAGGGATTTATACTTCAGATAAAGTAGAAGGGTTTCAGTTTTTATTTGAGTATTAATAGTCAGATACATTCAGCTACAAGAGCCCTTATTTCATGTGAAAGCAGTGGAGAGAAAATGCCTTAGAGAAAGACAGTTTTCTTTGTAATGCAGCGTGCAGGAGATTCAGTAGTACTCCTTATCAAGTGCACTACATGAGATAAGAGCAAAGAACCCACATATTTGCTGTACAGTGATGAGAGCCTTTACATTAGAAAAATATTACTAGCAAAAAATGCTACTAAACAGAAATATTCCTTAATGAGCTTTAAAAAGTGCTGTGATCACACACACAGTATGCACTCTTTTGGATACCTAATATTAATTGTAGAGTAAGGGTTAATATTTGATATAAGAATTTTTTTGTTTGAGAAACCTACCTTTAAGCAGAGGTCTTTAAGATCAGTAGGTTACTGGGTCTTATTCAGTAAAATTCATTCAATCCTTGTTTTAGAATTGGCAACTTTGCAGCAAGTGAATAGTGGTCAAATGCCTTGAAATGCTTCAGTATGGGAAGTATTCTTTGTATGTATTTTTCTCCTTCTCGTGCTCTAAACTTTTCAACATTAGAGACTTGGGGTCCTCCTTTTTCAATGAGTATTTGCCCTTCTAGTTTTAGATATGCCTATCCAAAAAAATCAATCATTTTATATTTTCCAGTATAGATTTCTGATGTGCAGGTAAAATATCTTGCTGTTTAAAAGTTTATGGAGGAACAAAGCCATAAAGGAAAAAAGACAGATCTGTATAAAATAAGAACAAAGGTTCAGACTGGCTGTCATCGATTCACAAGTTGTAATTTCTGTTGCTTTTTCACTGCTGTGGAGAAGTTTGAAGGTTTTATTTCTGTAGTATCAACATGATTATTTTACAGGCATGCATTAATATCAGTTCCTGCATTTGATCACAATTAGTTCATGGATCCATATCTGTCATGTTTCCCTGTCATTTGAGACAGACTACATCCTTTCTATTTAGCAACAAGTGACCAACATGATCATGTAGTGCCCAGTACAGTACACTTTAACAGGTATCTTCTGAAACGTGAAAACAGTCAAACAATATTTTTGCTGGGTGTACAAAATCTGTGTGTTTAGCAAAGTTGGTGACTACTGGCATCATTTTTTTGACCAAAACATGCTATTTTAAAATACTAGAAAGCAGGTGAAGGTGCTTAAACACATGAGCAGATTAAACAGCAGTACTGAGCCTGAAATTATTGTTTGGTTTTTCAAGAAAATACATAAAATAAAGACTATTTTTTAAAATAGTTACATAATGAGATTTACTTAATGTTTCATGGAAGCGTTTTTACTGTAAAGGCTTCTTAAAGTGATCTAGAAAAATGAGAACATTTTCACAGATTTTCTTTTGTGCATATTAAGTGAAAGCTAAAGGAAAGTGGCAGATACTGAGTAGAGGCCAAATTGTACACACTGTATTTCAGACATACAACTGTAATGCAGCTTAGCTGGTCAAATCTCAAATATTGAGTTGTTTGCAGGGTGCGTCTTTTGGGCAACAAAAATTTTAAAAAATAATTCTGTAGTCACTGCTTTTACTAGCCCACCTGGTGTTTTGAAATAATATTTTCAAAAAAACCCAAAAATCCATGAATAATTTTACCAGTTTTCCATCTATTATAATTTTCCACTAAAGGGAATCAGCTGCTTGTCATAAACAATAAAATAATTTTAAAATAATAGAAAAGATAATCAACATAGTTAGAGCAATAAGCACACTGATGGGCACGTAAATAAGAGCAACCCATCCATTATGTTTAAAGAGGTATATACAATTCTTAAAATTAAAAGAATATACAGAAGGAGAAATTATCATAGCACAGAGCATACATTTCACATGTGCTTTATATAATAAGTTTTAAAATTATATTTGGAGGGTCATAGAACTCCGTAACACAGATTACGTCATGTTAGCTTATGCTCCATAAATTTTGCTTATTATTTCTGGCATTCTATTCTTTTCATTGTGTTAGAAATCTCAGCTATATTTTTCTGAAAACTTTTTGAACTATATACTTGGGATGTTTCATCTTAGATATTTAATTTTTTGCTCTTGGTTTTGTCATTGCAATAAATTTATGTAGTTAATAATTTGGTTCTGGTTTCAAGGAGAAAAGCTTGAGTTTATGCTGGAGTTCAAGGAAAATCACAAGTAACTGGACTTCTGTGCATTCAAGTTTCATGAGTGTAGTACAAATGAGACCAGATAGATGTCTCTAATGTGAATATAAAAGGAGCTAAGTCTGAACACAAAGGAAAGAATATGGGATCCACATTGCTATCAAAAATAAAATCCTAATAAATTATTCTAGGTCAGTAAGGGCAATTAACTGGCTTTTTGCACTCATTAAAAAAAAAATTCTGTTTAGTGATAAACGTTTACTACAGCACATGGTTCATAAGTGCCAGCTTCATTTTCTTTGGATACAACAGGCATTACATTTTTTCTTTTTATATTTATATACTTTTGGAATTCTGCCCAAGAACAGTGAAAAGGTCTGGAGTACACACAGAACCAGGCATCCTTGACTGGAGACCCCATGGCTAAATTAAATTGAATTCCTTTTAGTTTCTTCTTGCGTAATATAAAATATTCATACCTGCAACAATGAAAGATTTGCATAGATTGGTGCAATACAAATTATATCTGCTGTAGAATTTAATTGTTTTTGACAGATATGCTTGCAAAATTGATATTAAAGCCTGAAAATTGTACACGAGAGTATGAATGCCAGCAAAGTAGTTCTGCACAGTAAGCTACTAATTCCTCTTAGCAGCAACATTACCAAGGTACAAATAGGGTAACAGGTCTGTTACTGTCAGCAACCCCACAGCAGAGCATTCAGTGATATACTGAGGAAACCACAGAGTAATTCATAGATTTCTTTTACTGAAGGAAAGTGAAACTGCATCTTAGTTGCTATTAACATCTTCAGAGAAATAGCAGGCAAATAATAAATGCTACTGCAGCTTTTGTGGTAGCAATAATTACTTGCAGTATTAAAATCAAAGATTTCAAGGAGACCATTGCCCATCAAACTAAAGAGAGAAAGATATCCAAAACAGAAAAATTATTTAGGGATCATACATTTCCATGATCTCTGAGAAAATGCATTCTTTGTCACTAGGTTCAAGTTTTAGCTGATCTGTATAGCAATCTGTCTTCCCAGTTCTAAGCACTCGATCTGACATTCGATACAAGAGCAACAAAATTTTCATTTCATTTCCTAGGTGACCTACCATCATCAAATCCTTGGTTTCTAGAGCTTGAGCACACTTTTGCTGAAGCTGATGGCAAAACACTCACTGGCTTTACTGGGATCATGATAAGGGCAATGCACCATTTAATAACAGAGGCCAGAAAATACCAGGCTGCTTTTTGCTCGTCAGATCCAGGTGCTGTTCCTGCAGGCAGAAATCTCAGAGCAGTTCATGAAGAGGAAGAGGACTTCCAGACTTTGTGTGCTTTACCCACAGAGAGAGGAGGGGCAAGGGCAGGCCAGGCATGTCAAGATGAAATATTCCAGCAGCAGGGCACAAATGATGGCGCGGTGAGCGTGTGGCTCAGGGCAGCCAGGTGCTGTGTGCCCCAGGCTGTGCTGCCTGCCTGCATGTAGCACCACACAGCACCTGCACCCCACTGGGGTCCTGCAAATCTAAAATCATCTGAAAGGAAAGCAGGTGCTGGTGATCAGATGTTACTTCAGCACACAGTCATAGTCACACTCCCTCACTGTGGCTGCTCCACTCTATGTGATGACAAGGAAGCCCAAAAGGAGGTATTTCATCTCCTACAGAATTTTTGCTGCGGGGTTGGAGGGGGAAGTGAGTTCGGCATTGCCTTGAGGAGTGGGCCCAGTTCAGATGTTCTTGTTTTTAACAGAATCAGGCACCTAAGAGGTACTTATTCTTAGAAAACTTGTCTTTATGCTGGCTCTCCTAGAGAAAATACCTGGGTTAAACTCCCCCAAAACTTCATATCCCTCACCATTCACATCACCTGCGTGGCTAGAAGAGGACACAGAACTCAGGAGCTGTTCTATACATTTCTGCAGAAATGAATTTTTAATCCCTTTTTTTTCATGCATTTTTGGTCCTCTAAATTTCATCAATGGCTCTTTAAGTAGGGTATTGTCATCTGGACAACTATTCTTGCATCTGATTTATTTCCCTTCCCTCTGTCCAACTGCTGATAGAAGTAAAGGCAAGAACTAAAAGAAATTAAAAACATATTTTTTTCTGTTCACCCTGGGTGTTTGACAGCATTTTGTATCTATTCAGCCTCATTGTTTCCTCAGTGCAATCATTTGGCTTCTTCCCATTTGTGCAGCCATAATAGAAGCTGAAAGGAGAAAACATCTTAAACCAAGAGGAATAATACTGTAGTGTCATAAAGATTGGCAGGCTAAATAGCTGAATCTCATAGGGAATCTTGATTTTATTGATTATATGTAGTCACTGGAATCTTTCTCATAAATATGTAGTCTGCATACATTTTCATAGACTTAGTTAAAGCTTAAATTATACCTTACAATTAGACAATTAATTTGGGCTATTGCTCTGTACTGCTGTCTAAGCATTTGTCTCTCCATATTTTAACCATACTGCCACATATTGAAGTTGTGGTACCATTTCATTATTCCTTTAGCCAATTCATCTGAAGAGATTCACATCCTGCCACAGACACTTGTTCCTTCCCACTCTGTGCCCAAAGTGTGCCTGGTTGTGCTGACTTGGCTTTTACTGTGGCCACACTCCAAACTGGCTTTAACCAGACATTCTTTTTCAAAAAATGCAGAGACAAGTTGAACAGGCCTTTTTATGAATTATATTCTTTTTTTCCTGTATGCATGCCGTTCTATTTTTTTTGCATGTTCCATTTCACAGTTCCATTTTAAAGCACACCAGATGACAGCTAGGTTGATCTAGGAAAAAAATCTGCAACTACGAGTAAGACTAACTTCCAAAAAGAATGTCTTAAATCAGATCTACATCCAAAGAAATATTAAAAAGCTTGATACGTTTTCCTGGGCTAAATGTTGGGTCCATTCTAGGTGAAAACAAGTATGAGCTTGAAATGCTTTCTAAGCTGGGAAACTCCCTTTCCTGGGACTGTGCATGGCAGCACAGCCTTTAGTGTTTGGTGTCCCTTGAGTCTTGTGTAGTACCACTTTGATGGGTCCCTTATGTGCCTGTTGTGCAGTTGGTGCCTGCTTCTTATCAGTCCCATGCATCCCAGACAGAATTCCCTAGATTTCCTACCTAGACACTTACTGCTTTGAATTAAAACCCTTTGTGTCTGATCTGAGCATGGGGTTTTATGGATACATCTATGTTTCAGTAAGCAAGAACAGATACATATATATATTTTTTTTCACAATGTAATCTTGAGATTAGCTTCTGATTTCATTTGTTCTCCTAGGATCTCATGTCTTCTGTACCTGTTCTCACCCAGGAATGCTGTAGTGTGTGAGCAGAAACAGGCATTTGTTTTCATATGCACGCAGACATATCCACACACATACCCAGAAACACACACACTTTTAGTAAGAGAGCCAGAAAAAGCAGTGTGTGCCCCCCTGAGATACTGCCAGATAGCACGGACCACAAGAGCCAGGGAGGACCCTACAGACCTCCTGGTGCCTTTTCTCACTCAGCCCATTGTCCTGCTCCATGGCCACACACGTGCTACAATCAGTGCCCAAGCCTGGAGCTCTAGTGACAGACCTGTTCCAGTCCAGATTCTGGATCTAACATATTTAAATGTGGGTACACAATTCTCAGTTAAGCCTTTTCAATGACTGAGTACATTTTAAATAACAAAATCAGTGAAAGATGGATTTTGGACTAATAATGGTTGTATAGTGATGGGATTCTGAAGTGAATAAAACTGTTGACTAATAATTCTAAAGCTTCCACTCTTAATTTATAAATGAATATTTAACAGCATCTCCCAAAATCTCAGACAGGGCTGCAATTTATCTGGTTCATGACTACTTCAGTCTTCAGTTCCATGCAATGCCACTGCTTTGCAAGCCAGGCCCCTGGGGGATGGTTTGGTGGTTTTTTTTCCCAGAAAAGTAGCAAAACAGTAATTTTGGCCTTTTGCCAGATAAATCCCTTTGATTCAGATATTTTTATTTCACTCGTGATCATGCTATTAGCAGCGATAATAACAGGTATTTGGGGAAAAAAGAGTAGGAAAAGTGTTTCAGGCACCTCAGTGAAGTCTGAAGATGTGACTATGCTGAAAGTGTTTTTGGTTGTTAATAGGTCATACAGTTTCCTTAAAAGTCATTCCTCTGTAAAGTATGGACATATACTTTGCCAGGTAGCAGAAGGCAGTGCCCTTTGAGATAAAGGTGTGGAAGTTGCCCCTTTGATATATTTGGGAAGCAAAATTTACATAAATTGATAGAAATTGCATCTGATGGTGTTCATACGTGTTCCCTTCTATGCTAAGGAAGGGGAAATCATCCTCACAGAAGGGCAGACATTTCTATTGATTCTCTTCTGTCAATATGCTGTGACTCTGAAGAAGTCCAGTGAAAGTGACTGCATGCAGAAATCAGGGAAGGCACTTAGGAAACCTTTCCACTAATATGCTCACTTTCAAATGTCTTCTTCAACTGTATTTTCCATTTCTTTAGATTTAAAACATAAAATTACAGCACTAGTCAAGTGTGGGCAGACATAAAGACCTAATAAAGAATGCAGATTTTCATTAGCTTCCAAAAATTAAGATTTTGAAATAGAAAATATATTGAAGACACACACTGCAGCTCGTGGGATTTGAATGTGGACTATTGTAATGAAGTTCTTGAAACTGTAACTCTTTAACACATGTCTACACTTAATTTCATTTTAGTTTTGAAGCACTGAGAAAGCCAGCTAGCCTGAAAGGTCCTGCATGAGCATGCTGCATTTGCGTGAGACGAAAAGACAAGTCCTATGAACAAGTAGCACACCCAGGCCTGGAAATTAACTCAAACATTTAAAAGTGTATTTCAAAATAATTTTGTTTTAAAGCTAATTTAGTGGCTCAATTCCTGTTTTACTGATTTCAGTTCCAAATTCTATTAACAGTTCAATATGAGGCGATCAGCTGCTGTCTTTTTCTTTTAGCAGTGTCAATTTTATGAATACAATATGAATCTTTTTCTCCCTACCCCCTAAGGGTGAAGTAATATAATTTCTTGCTTTCTAGAGTATTCACTCATGTTAAATGGTCTTAACAAGCCAGTTTAACTGTCTGTGTTCAAATGGGTTGAAATCTGAACTCAAGAGAGGCCACATTTGAATTTCCAAGCAGTGTGCCATTAAGAATCCAATTAGGAGTAGTCAGTTGGTTATGAAAAGATGAGATTTTAACAGAATTTTGGGCCAGAGGACTGCACAGTTTCTAGTCACCTGTATATGGCACCTGTGCCCCTGCTCCATGGGAATTCAGACAGAGCTGATGTGGTTGAAATTTTTTTAGAGACAATATAATCTGTGAACAGATCAAGACCATATTGGATATTGAATAATAGAGATTCTTACAAATAAAATAATTAAAATAAATGTTTTATCCTTAAATTTAAGTGGTCTTATTCACACAGCTGTGATGTGTCATGAACAGAAAAACAACAGTTGAGAACAGGATTCTGAACTACAGTTTCCAACACAGAAGGGGATACTGTGATTACTGTGCTAGCAGCTGTTCCCTTTAAATGAAGGACACTTTTACAGAGAAGTTATATCCATAAGAGAGGAATAAAATAACAGTGTGCCCTAGTAAAGGCAAGTAGGGATCTAACAAACCTTTTCTGAACTTACAAAATCAATATACTCAGACATCCAACTGAGTATTGTACAGGTTGGTTTCAAAATTAAGTTTGTGTGATTTTGATTTGCTTTTAGCAAAAATACATAGGTCCTTTTATTCGAGTCAATGGGATACTTACTAGTAGACAAAAGTGGATGAAAAATTACCCTGATATCCACCTAGAAGACATAAACATGGTTCTTTCTGCTCAACCTGTTACCAGTTAAAGCTACAACCTTGGTTCCTACTGACTTGTGAGAAGTATCTATTAAAAATTATATTCATGAGGTTATGGAGTAAAGTAAGATGCGAAGAGAACCCGTTAGCTTTTCTTCAAAAGTTCAAAACCAGGCTACATTAATGAGAATGCTCAATGAAAGTTTGAAAATACATTATCCAAAGCTGACTTGATTTTCCTCACATATTTTATGCATCAAAAAGACAAATCAGAATTATAGTAATCTTACATCAGCTGGAGACCTTTTCTGAGGACTTTTTTTATAGCTTTCTTTTTTCTCTGTTAGAATAAAACAAAAAGTGGTGTTTCACTAGTAATTTTAACATTAAACAAAGAGCTTAATATATTAAAAGAATAAAAGATATTGGACAGCTCTAATGTGGTAGTAAGATACAAGCAGCGTATGCTTTTGAGGAAGTAAAAAAGAGTAAGCTTCTTGCCCAAGAACTTAGCATAAATCTGAACTGAGATTTCAAAGATCCTTATTTTCAGCAAGACAGTGTTGATTCACATAGATTATTAAGAGCATGTTTATATACCATTTTCTCGTAGAATATGAGATCTGATCTGTTGAAGGAGTTAGTGATTTGGCATTTATATGAAGCAGATTATCTTTTGAACCACTAAGGCACTAGTTTAAATTGTTCCAAATTTACGTCTCTGTAACTAAACCTTAGTCTGGAGAATTGATTTGATTTCCCTGAGTTAGCTTGAACTAGATTGCTTATTGACATAAAATGGCTTGTTTGCCATGTTCTCTGCTCATGGAGTCCTTCTTTCACTTGCCACCGATGTTCTGCAGGGGTTAAACCTGTCTCTTCCAGTACCGAAATTAGTTGTCTAGGCAAAAATGCTGGAATCCATTTTTCTATGTGGTATGAAAATTTTTCTACATAACCTCAGGCAGATGAAGGTTTTCCCTGTTTTGTTTTCAGCCTGCAGCAAGAGAAAGGAGCAGCATTGAGCTATTTAATATTTTTTCGGAATATTTTTGCTGTAAAAAACTGCTAAACATTCATCCGTTAACCTCTAATGTTAGCCATAAATGCAAACCTTTACAACTGGAATTTTTTTCTGTATTGACTCATAGCATGTTTTTATTTCATTAACAAAATATCTGATGTGATGATTTAATTTATGGAAAGAGTGTGTATTTCTGATTTCCAGTCCTTGTGCTGGGTTAACCTTGGTCAGCTGCCAGACCCCCACCCAGCCACCTCTCATTCCGTTCCTACAGCAGGACAAGGCAGGAAATAGTTTATGGGATGAGATAAAACAGGGAGGTCACTTACCAATTGCCATTATGGGCAAAACAGACTCAGCCTGGGGAAATTAACTTAATGTATTGCCAATTTAAAAAAAGTTTGGATAATGAGAAGCAAAGAAAAATGAAAATAATTCCTTTCTCCTGGCCTCTCCTTCTTCCCAGGCTCAACTTTACTCCTTTATACGTGACTCCTCAGCCTCTGCCACCCAAGGCAATGGGGAATAGGGGTTGGGGTCCATCCATAAACACTCCTCTCTGCCACTCCTCAACATACATCTTCTCCTCTGATGTGTCCTTTCCACGGGCTGTAACCCTTCATGGCAGACTTGCCTATTTGTGGGGTCTTCACAGGCTGCATTGTCCTGTCCCTGTGCTGCTGGGGAATTTCTGCTTTGGTGCCTGGAGCACCTCCTCCTTTCTGCTCTCACCTTCATGCCCGCAGGGTTGGTTTGGAGTTTTTTTGAAAGTTTATCTCACAATTTTTTTTCTCACCACCATTTCTGCAGCCTTTTTGCTCTTCCTTTTGTGCTGTCCTTGCAGTGTGCCCTGTGGCGGGAGGTTGGAACTGGCTCGATCCAGCTGTGTCTGGCTGGGGCAGCTCCAGACGTGGTTGGATCCGGCTGGAACTGGTTGGAACCGGCTGGAACCAACTGGAACCAGCTGGAACCAGCTGTGTCCGGCTGGGGCAGCCCCGGCCATGGTTCAGCTGCGCCCTGAGGCGGCCGGTTGGATCCAGCTAGATCTGGTTGGAACCGGTTGGATCTGGCTGGATCCATCTGGAACCCGCTGTGTCTGGCTGGGGCAGCTCCAGACGTGGTTGGATCTGGCTGGAACTGGTTGGAACCGGCTGGAACCAACTGGAACCAGCTGGAACCATCTGTGTCCGGCTGGGGCAGCCCCGGCCATGGTTCAGCTGCGCCCTGAGGCGGCCAGTTGGATCCAGCTAGATCCGGTTGGAACCGGTTGGATCTGGCTGGATCCATCTGGAACCCACTGTGTCTGGCTGGGGCAGCTCCAGACGTGGTTGGATCCGGCTGGAACTGGTTGGAACCGGCTGGAACCAACTGGAACCAGCTGGAACCGGCTGTGTCCGGCTGGGGCAGCCTGGCCTCCCCTCACGGACTCGCTGCTGCTGCCGGGGCCTGACACCCACTCCTTGTGCAGTGAGTGCTTTTCTCCTTGGAATGTTTAAAACAGAAAGTTTGTCATTTATCTGATTATGTATGGAGCAGTGGTGTAAAAAGCCCCAGGTCGTACAAGTGGGGTGCAGGTAGGATGTGTGGGGGAGTCACCAGAAAATTAAATCATGTAAGCTTTTGGACAGTGGCATCTTGCCTTTTCTCATGAGAAGGATGGAGTGTAGGGCAGCACTGCCTAAAAAATGACACCTTAATATGAAATGTAAAAGTTGTCCCAAATTTCTTCTGTTTAAAACCTAATCTATTTTATTCTGTCTCTTTTGGAGGCTGTATTACACATATCCAGGGGAAGAAACTCAGGTTCTTGTGAAGTGTTCCAAAATAACTATATTTTAATAAATTTCATAGTGTTTCAGTTATATTTTAGAGGAAAGTCCTCAAGTTTGACAGTATGGATCAAAAACCATTTAAACGTGGGGTAAAATATATTTGTAGAAACAAAAAGATTCATGTGCTCTTTTTGTCCATCTTTGATATAGTCCAGCCCATGAGAGGTTGTACTGCATCCAGCACAGCAGAAATCAGAGCAAACGGGCAGCAGAGCAGCCTGTGTGTCTCTGTGCCCTCATCTCAGCCCACTAAGAGGGGATGAGATTCTTCCCTTAGAGCTAAAAGAGGGGCCCAGCCCCTGTTGCTCATGGGGGCATGTCTCAGGTTGAGCAGAAATGCCTCATGGCAGAGAGCTGGTGTGACTGCTAGCATGGCACTGTGCAGCATCTCATCCTCCAGGAGCTCCCCTTGGAAGGGAGCACCAGCATCACAGCTCCTTTGCAAGTGGAGGTCTGATCATTTATGCTCTAGAATGTGGACTGCTCCTCTACACACTGGTGTTCCCTGTCACATTGACTTCAGCTTGATGGCAATGCTGAATTCCTTCCTGTACAGTGCATCTACAGAGAGCATGTTGGCTCACATCTTCAAAGAGGTCTCAGGTCCCATGGCAATGGCAAAACCACGCAGTTGCACATTTTTCAGATGTCTTCTGGCAATGATACCAGTATTAGTCCACAAGAGTTTACCTGTAGCCTCATGTAGCCTCATAGACATGAGAATGAATAGTGAGTTTATTTAAATTATGACTTTTATGAAACCAAGTCTGAAGTAAATATCCAAGAAAACTGAATGATACCAAAAGGAAGTTAGACACACACACACAAAAAAAAAAAAAACCAAACAAAAAAACCCCACTTCTGTTATCTTGTGACTGTCCTGATGACAATAATATAGAAAATGAACTCAAGTGATACATATAGTCTGTGCAGTTTGTAATACAGCTAAATTATCTGAATAGACTCACACAGGACATATTATGGAATGCTCATCCTTTTTAGCAAACATACAGATATGCTTCCTAAAGAAGCCATCACCATGCTCTTCACACTGATTCGTTATGCTGTGGCACTGAAATGCAAGGTGAAAATGCAAAATACATTGTGCCTGTTTTCAGTAAATGTCTTTTTCTTTGTAGATATCTTAATTTATCTATATAAGACTTTTGATTATTGCTGCTAACTAGGTAATCAGCATTCAAATTCTAAGAAATCTTGGATTTTGCTGCAGATCTGTCGTGCAGTTTCAGTGGGACTGACCACTGTTTCTCAGTGCAAATTTTTAGTAGGTTTTTTTACATATCCCTTTTTCATCAAGCATAGCTCCAATATTTACTAGTGTGAAGACACAGTGATGAGGAATATGAGTGAATGAGGTCTGCACTAAGGTGCAGTGATGGCAGGAGATCAAGATGTTGGAGAGCTGTGGTGCGCACTAAAATAACCTTTGCCTTAAGCAATGCCTGTGGAATAACAACACTGATTTAGAATCAAACACTTACTGATTGATTGATTGATTGATTGATCTTATTTGTTAGCTCTGGCTTCAGGCTTGGTGAAAAGCCTCAAACTACCATGGATTGCCTTTTATTTATTTGACTTAACAATATTTGTTTAGCCATAATACTGCAATGAAGGAGGAAGATGTTAAGAAAAGTAACTCCTGAAGGTAGACTAATAGCTTGCACACAGATGATTAAACTTACAAGGAGATGCATATGGCGCAGACTTACTCTTGCCAAAGTTTCACAAGCAGGCATTTCCCGACTCTGGACAAAAATGTTGCACCACGCTGTGTCAATCTGTCTGTGCCTAAGGCTGACTGTCTCTTGGATGCACGGTTATTCTTTAATATCAGGAGTTTACTCAGGCAGAATTACTGTGCAGCATATTGTGCATCACTGTGCCTTGCTCAAAGTGCTTAGGGATAAATGCAGCTCTGGCAGGAAAACGAATGTGTTCCTTTTCTGCTTTATTTTATTTTAATTATGGAAAGTAGTAAAGTTGTTCAAAGGAACTTGCATTACGTATATATAAGGTTCAAAACTAAAAAAAAACTCACTCAAATATTCCCACAATCAATATTGTATATGCCAAAGTATCAAATAACTAGGGGAAAAATATTGAATTAGGTTGTCTTGGATGGATTCAAGAAATGTATTTTCAAACTTTTCTATTTACAAAACCCTCTATCCTTCAAAGTAAGAAATGTTACCCACAAATTTTAGTAAAACAAATGAGCTTGCTATGTTTATCTAAATTCACTGTGTCCTTGATGTTATTAATTGAAGAGAATGTATGCACATATATGTTTATATATACACACATTTAGAAGTAATACAAACCTATTGCACACTGCAGCAACCTGCCTCAGTCATCTGAGCACATCTCTGAAGTGAGGAAAGATCATTACCCTTATTTTGAGAATTAAGCAGAGATGCTGTCAGCTCCTCCATGTCCCCAGAGTGGCCTTTGGCAAAGTATGAAATTAAACACATTACTCACCAGTCTTGCACTACAGCCATAACCACTGACCTGAGTGATGGACACACTGCAGTAGTCTTCAGTCTTTCATAACAGTTATTCTTGATTTTTTCTCCACATCTGATAACTGCGTGTGACAAAATTCTGTGACAGCCAGCACGGCCAATGTGTTATCTCTAGTAATTGCCCTTAAACTTCATATATCCTGTGCTGACTCAGACAGCCTTGACTTCCCAAATAAATTGAATCTCTGGAAAATCTGGGTCTGTGTGCATCTATGGGGACAAAAGATCTGGCAGAGGTCTTTTATCTCGCTGTTCCTGGAACTGCAATTAGGAACATCCATCTGTGACCCCACTGCAATATGCCTAACACACTCCTGGACATAACAACTTTTAAGAGTCATTATTGCAAGCTCAGTATGTATTACTAATGTCAAAACCATGCTGAAGTTCCATCACTGCATGATGCTGGTATGTGCTTTAGATCTAATATCACATATAAATAATGGCAGAATAAAACATTCAGCAAGAGTGTTTGAATAGCCTCCTGGAAAGTATCATAATTTGTAAAAATAAGCGTCAAGACTGCTTGACAGATAATAAAGACCTTATTTTGTAAGCTATAGCTAATTTTCTCCTGAGATATGTTGACAACATTTAATTTAATTTAATCTGAACTTGTAGTAATATATGATCATGGTGTATACAACAGCAACTGTGTATCAGGTGGTGGTGTGCACTCTTTCTTTCTGAGTGTTATTACTGTCTGTCCCTTCAGTCTGACCTTTATTAATAAGTAGCACAATAGTGAAAACCATCAGTCATTTCCCTTTCTCATTGCCTTCTTTGGGAAATGGATGGGGGTACAGGAAAGGGGAAACGAGACTTCAAACTCTTGTATCCTTTCCTCATTTTACCTCAGTGTCCATAAGGATTCAGGAGCCCAAAGTTGTGATTGCAGTGAAGGATGTGAAGGCAGACTACTCGAGAATGCATAGCTCTTTTGTCTTTTCCTTTAGATGCAACATAGAAGAGTTTAAGAGATTCCCTAAAAGAGCAGCCTACTATTATGTTCTTCAGAAAAACACGTTTTTGTTGGTATCTCTTATTCATAGAGTAGATTTTACTTGTGTGAGATATGGCCTTAAATCACCTAAGACTGAGGATGTGGACAAGAATGGCACATATAAGCAAAGGTATAGGATAGTATTACTGTTTATCCAAAGTCCAAAAGACAATTACTGGGCCATTGCAGTCTTCTTAAGACCAAAAATCATATCTTTTTAATTCTTCTCCTCTTCGAAAAAACAATGGCATCATCGGCCATTTTTAATCAACTTCTGTATCTCTTTTAAAATATTTTTTTTCTATATGTACTCATCAATTTTAACTTTTTCTGTGCAGGCAGCACTTTGCATTTGTGAAAGATAAGTGACTTAGTGCAAGTTCACTGCTTTCAGCTCTGGTGCACAGACTGGATAAACTGTAGTGTGAATGCATATCAGTTCACATTTCTCTGAATTTACATATTTTCACATATGCTCAAAAGCACAGCTGGACATAAACATGTCATAATCACTCATAGTGCCATTTTACTATTTCGTCTCAATTTTGACAATTGACTGCAAGATGCCATGGTTTTTTTAATTGGAGGGTTGTCTCTGATCTTAGGTGCATCTTGATTCAAGTCTGTAGAGAGCTTGAGAATGAGTCTGCATCCTCTGGCAGAGCTCTGATACCTGAATATTTATTATGAAGATTATAGCTGATTTAAAAAATGTATAATACTTCATCTTCAACAAGACTTCTTTTTTTTTTTACTAACATGAGGGCTCTGTACAGAACTTGGTTATGTATGACATGCACACTAAAAAGGCCGTAAAAAACTGTTTTCACTTTAACCTTCTCTTTCCTTCCCACTCACTAAGACATCTTTTTAGAACCCTTAAATCTTATTTTCTTGTTTGCAGCTGGGAAGTCTCAGAGTTATCAATTTCCTTAATCCTCATCTTCCTCAAAGTGGTTAGTTGTTATGGAAGGGTTGGATCATCACCATGATATCATGGCACATGATTCTACCAGGAAAAGAACTGGTTATTCTTGAAGGACATTTTCTCTTTTGATATCTAACATGTACTGTCTTAATATAGCCCCAAGAGAAGCACCCAATACTGCAGAGATCTCCAGCCAAGAGTTAATGGCAGTTCTCAACTTCAGTTCCCTTGTGTAGCACAGGTACTTCATCTGTACCCCAGGCCATGACAAGCTTTCTTCCCTTTTGAGGAAATAGAGCAGAAATGACTTGATGAGGAAACTGATAATTTCCACAGCACTTTTGTTTCAGTAGAAAAGGAGGTAAGAGGTACATTCAATACTGGGTACTGGATTCAGTTCAGGCACGGGGGACCTCCATGGATAAGGAATATCTTTCTTTAGGAAAGGAGCTGAGGGGGCTTGGGGTTGGTTCTGAGGTGGGAGGTCTGTCCCCAAGGCTTCAGTAGCCAGTTCAGGGCATAAAATCAGGGAAAAGTAGCCCAGCCTATGAAGCAACCAGCTGGCATAGATCCCTTGGTCACATAGGAAAAAATCTCTGCCTATAGCTTCAGGTTTAGCATATGGAGATGAGCCTTTTTTAATCCATCCTGTGTGTGGGTTCAACTTCTTAAAAATAGTTGCTGCAGCTGCACACTTTGAGTCTCTGTTCATTTGAAGTAGGAGGGATGCTGAGCAGGTTTACAGCACAGTCTTGAAGCAATATCTCTTCTCTGCCTTTAATTCTTTTGGGGCCACCTTTGCACAGGCCAAAAAGGGGTTCTGTTATTAGCCAACATTCATATGAATGCATAAGCACTGTCTAAAGCAAGTGTGAAAATGTTACCAGGTATTGACAGCACATTGAATAGACCTTTCAATTATTTATTCATTGAGACCCTACTTATATTCCTCCTTGGCATTATACTTAGAAGTGTAACGATGCATTTTCTACAGATTTTATGGATTAAAAAATCATAGGATTAGTCACTCCATAAATTAATCCTGATGTATGTTAAGTAATTTATCTAAAAATGGATGCTTCCCGTATAGGAAGTGAATAATTAATTTTGTTTTCCTGGTTAAAAAAATTCCCTCAGGTGCTTTTCTGTTTTCTGCTGAAGCTGAAATTTTTTAGTCCTCTGACAATGTCTTACACCCTCCAAATATGTCTTGTTTCTATGGAGACACCAATGAACTGCAGCTTGCATTCTTCTGCATATCACAATACAAGGTTGCTTCAGAATTTTCCCAGTGTTTCACTGTCTTGTCTTTTAATTAGAAATTAATCAATAGGTTCAATACTCTTGTCTCATGCACTCACATATACATGCACAAGCACATATGATCCCCATGACTGTGAGCCTATAAACAAAATGTATGCTTTCAAAGTTTTAATTTAGGGAAGAGCACATTTTATATTGAGGCTTATAAGACCAGAATTCTGAGCTGTATTGGGCAGCAGTGTGGGCAGATAGATATCTTGTATGCAGTAGATGAGATGGAAGGATTTTATATCTCATGCTTTTTAGAAAGAGGAAGGATGCGTGGAGATCTGGAATAAACATATCATATGTTGCTTATTCTTTGAATTCTATTAGTATTACCTGATATTAATGAATTCTATTAATATTATCTTATATTTTTGTTTGGCCTCCCTCATAATTTTTCTGTGAAATATCACCCCTCATCCCTCCCACCCTGAACGATCAGTTATTGCAGGATGGTTCTGTAGATCTGATTCTCTGAGCCATACTGTTCCTCCACTGTGAGCACGAGGATTCCTCTTCAGGGCAGCAGGAAGTAAACACTTGTGTGGCAGAACACGTGCTAGCAAACAGCCAAAGAAAGCTCGGTAAATTATTTTGTTTATTAATTAAAAATGTACTGTGAAGTAAACAGTACTTTTAATTAACAAGAACCAGTGAGACTGAAATGATGCCAGAAGTTGTATGCTACTATTAGTGAGCCCTTTGAAGTCAATAATATGCCTATTCTTCCTGCAAGGTAGTCTGAATTATTTTCCCCCTGGTTAAATTGAACATATAAAATATAACCAGGCTGGTGCTGGTGCCCTGATTTTTTTTCCTTATTATTATTAGCTCATATTATGCTGAAATAAATTTCCAGTGACAATTCAAAATGGCATTTGCAGAGGCCTCATAAGATATAAATGTTTATGCAAACCACCTGGTGATGGCAACAGATTACATCTGATGCTCAGTTTGTGTGCTAAGATGTATCTGAGAAACTTTTTCTCATCTTTTCTTTGTGCTGCTTCAGCAGACTGTATCCTCCTGCTGTCTCATATGTTCATTGTGATCTCCTCTAGATAAAAAGTTGGGGCTTTTTTCCATTTTTTTTAAAGGCTTCTGAAGTTAATAGTAGTTATTAATTGATTTAAACAACTAAAAATCCAATGAAAAATAAAGGGTTTTGATGCTATACTTCCAATATTTCTTGCCAATATGTTTGTATTTATGCTAATACATGCATGGATACAGATATATATATGCTCATCTTTCATCACCATTTTTGTTGTCAAACTGAAAAGTAAAAACACAATTAAGCCTTTTATAGAAATTATTTCAGAAAGAATGTATTTTTTGAAGTCTATGAACGTTTATTGCACTCTCAATTTATTTCAACTGTTCAGTGTTTTTGTTAACAGACAGAAAATAAGATTTAACCTCTAAAAGGGCCAAAGCATTACTGCTTTCTCAAGGATAATAATTGCTGCTATGCAAGCTAGCACATAACAGTTAAATATATCCTTGCTTTTGACAGAAGCTAGTGGAGCTGGAACAGGGATGAACATAGCTTATTAAATATAGCTCTTATGAAGACTGCTCTATAATTACTGTGACTTTTCTTTGTATCATTATGATCATAGGCTGATAAAAACAATGAGTTGTGTGCTTTGAAAAGGCCAAGAACTATTCAGCCAAAGAAAAAAGATTGCACCTAGAGTAACAGCTCTGTTTGTTTTCTTTGAGTCGTTTATCTAAATAATACACTGTAAAGGTTAAATAACTTTCACCAAAGCTCCTTCTTCCACCAAAAAGAGTTAAAAACTTAGAGGAGAATGATCCAAGGACGATCAAGAATTCTTCATTTCATGAAATCAAATACATGTCCATGAGCATATCTTTTGAGAGTCCTTTTAATTGAGACTGGGGGGTTTTTTGTATAAAAAGATACGCTGAAATTTTTGAATGTCCAGAAATGTTTTCTGAAAACCTCCGAATGAAATGACCTATATACTCAAAATAATATGGTTACAAAAATGCCTGATTGTCCTTTTCTATCAGCTCTGTCATTTCTCAGATTCAAAATAGTTCAAAATATTTTCCATCATTTCTAAGCTGTGAGAGATTTCTGTGGTTTTTGTCCCCCAAAAAAGAACAAATGTCAAGGATATATTCTTTTGGTCTAGATTATATCCATTTTTTCAAGGTCTGTGTTGATATGACTGGGAGGCAGCAGACCCTGAGGTAGTTGCTGTATGTCAGGAGGAGTGAACTTGAGCTTTTCAACAAAGACCTTGGCTGGTGCCAGAATCCACTGTCTTCGAGAGTGCCCTTGCTTGTGAAGCTTTCTCCCATGTGTACTTACTGAAAACTAATTTTTTAGAGGCCAAAACTTTCACACTTAAAAATTCGGCAGCTCGTGTCTTCTTAGTAATGAAGATTAATAATTGCATTTTCTTATTTTTAGATTTCATGAGGCAATTGAGGTTCATCAAAACCGAGCAGCATAGTGAAAGTATTCCAGACTTTCACTATGAAGAAAATGTGAATCAGTAATTTCAAAGACAAAATTATTAGGGGTTTAGGAATTGCTGGTATTTGCTGACATGCTCGCAGAGCTGGAAGGCAGTCAGGGCCACCATGTCTGAGATCAGGGATGAGTACACTGCCTTTTCAAGCAACCACTTGGCAACTCCTTCTGTGAACCAAGCCAGCTTTGTATTAAAGGCATAAGGTTCATTGCCTTGGCTGCATGTACTGGAAGACTTATCTGAAGGCTCATTCCGATGGTTGTTATTTACCTTCTCACTTCTAGTCTAATTCTCAGTTAGTGTGTTTGCAGGTCACCAGTAACATGCAGGTAAAATAGGTCTTTTCCTTCTCTGTTTATGCATTTTGATGTTTAACAAACACCTCTCATGCTTCACTTAGTTACGCTGGAAATGTATTTGGAATTGTTTGTGTCTGAGTTGCATTCATATATATTCTCACCCTGTGTGTCTATTTATGTAAATAATATTATTTTCTATTTAATATTATTTGTTTGTTATCACATACCCTTCTGCACAGCTTTAAAGCAACCTAATTGTTTTATCAATTGCATGGAGTTAATTCAAGGGTCTCAAATCTGTATAGGTAAACGATGGTATGAAATAGTGAGCATGAAGAGGTAAATAGAAAGGACAACTGTAGAAAGTAGTTCAAAATCCATTCTGAGGCAACTTTCCAGTAGGTTTGATTTAGAAAAAAGCAAATACATAAGCCGTCAGATTTTCTCTGCAAAGTTTCACAAATGGCTTTCTGGTAACACCACAATTAAACATCAGTCAATTGAAAAAATAATAACTTAGTGAAACCAATTAAAATGAATGATTTTGACAAATGAGCTTTTAGAACTTGCTGCAGAAACCTTGGCTGATGACACATTCCAGTCATCCAATGTGCTGCTGTAATGATTGGTCTCTGTTTCAGCCTTATTTAACAGTTTCATTAATAGTATTAAAGAAAGCAAGTGAACAGCATGTTAATGAAGTCAGCAGATGATGTAAACAGCAGGAAACAGAAAATAAACGATACTTGGAGGTTAGAAACATGAGCAGTAGGAGTTATCAATGTATCATATTCTGATTGGAGAGAAATGAGAATCTAAAGCATCTGCGATAAACTAGTTCAGAACTGATTTTATATGCCTAGTACATATTAATTAGATACATAGAAATATGCACATTCAATTACACTTAGACATTTTATTTTCTGATTGTGAAGGGTCCTGTTTGTAGTCAGTATAATGTCTAAAAGGGAAATACTGTCTTTGAAAGAATGTGCAGATAGATTGTGTAAAAGACTAGACATGTAATTGCTGAGTTTTACACAAATAAGTGAATTATAGGAGCAATTTGCTGTTGTTCAAGCAGGGATAATGTAAGAGGAAAGACTAAAATGTAATGAATGAACAAAAAAGGAATGGAAAGGAAGACTGCTGTTACCCACATATCTGAAATGTGTAAGCATTTAGAAAAGACATGACTTATTTAGCATTACTACAAATTTGATATCTTATCAGGAAAATGTTCTTTATTAGACAAAAGATAATCTCTAGCCATACTAAATCAAGATTAAGAAAAATATATGTACACATTTGAGTGCAAATTAATGGAAGCCTAGTACAGGCTTCCACTCGGTTGCATACAGAAATGCCAAGTTTCTCCAACACACCTCGCTGTAAATGCATGTTACAGAGTTCCTAAAGAGCATATCTAACCTATAGTTTTTTCCCTCCCTTCCCCAACAATATTCAAATTATAGGAGAGGAGACTTCCCAAGTGCTTCATTCAGCAAGCCCAAATCCCACACAAGCTCTAAAATATTTCCCCTTCCCCAGTGTGGTGACATGCACACTGCAGGCAGACTGACAACTACCTCCCCCAGTTGGAACATGTAATCATCAATACCCTTCTGAGCTCATTTAAAATGTGACTAACTTAAGCCTCAGCTCATACATTGTCAAATCCCACTTGGTGAGTTTTGTTCCTGTTCCAGCTGGAGATGGGCCCACGCTGGAATTTGGGAATCTAGTTTTCATGTTCCAATATTGAACAAAGAGACTCGGACTCATTTCTAGTTTCCTAAACTGCAGCCATGTCTATAAGTAAAATGCTGAAACATTAGTTGTCTGGGAAAAATAAATGAGTGATGATTTTAAGAGATATGCTATGGCTACTCAGTGCAGTAGCTTCCAGCTTTTTGGTGCTGTTCCCAGAAATGCTTCAACCACGGTGAGGAGCTCAATTCTCTAATTAAAAAAAAAAATTGTATCAAATATTTTTCAGCTTTACACTCTCAAATTAAAGCTTAAAAACCTCCAAGGAAGGAAAGGAGGCCAGATTGGAGGGGGAGGAGGTGAGAGGAAGGAAACGGGTGGAGAAAACCACTATATTCCCAAGATGCAAGGAAAGTTGAAAAGTAGAAGAAAAAATATATTAAATCAGTGTAAACTAAGAGGTAAGTTTAAGGCATTTTTTTACATTGAATGTATGTTTTGTTGGGGTATTTTTAGCAGTAAAATTCTGTATACTTTGCGAACATTTGAAATACATTTAAGTGAGGTAATTGGTTTTTTTTTCAATTTCTTCTGCTATAAACTTGATCTATATTTTTATTAAGCCTATCAAAGGATGTGTTGTGCTGGGATTTTGCTACTTTTCTTCTGTTGCTGGGTAAAATTGTCTATTACCTCACCAATGACCTACATGGATTGAAACAACATCCCATGGCAGCAGACAGGTTGTTTTGTTGTAGAGCTCAGCTTCAAAAGTTAATTGTTTATGGAGACTTAATGTTCATTGTGGTCCTACTTACCTACCTCACTGCAATTCAGTAGTGTGTTAGTGTAGTTTAGGAAAAGAGCCCCTGAAGTAATAGATTTTGGTATAGTTAGGAAGGTAGTTGACCTGTGTTCCTAACTTGAGGTCTTATATTGTTTATTGGTGTTGCTGTTATTGTTATTTGGTGTGCTGCCTATGCAGGGGTTGTATACGTTAAGTTTAGATCAGGGACCACATGTCAGCTGCTGAATAGTAAAGCTTGGTGCACTTAAAAGCTTATTTATTACTGGGATGTTTGTTGCTATACTGCCAATAGCCTGCCAGAGATCAACAGAATAAAAATATTGGTGATTAATATGACTGTGCTTGTATTGCTGCACCAAAGACTTTGCACAGTTAAGTTTAGAAAGGAAAGGAAGCAAAAATCTAGAAAAAATAGAGGCAGGTGTAAGGAAATTCTGCATAGCTGTACCAGCAGGGAGGCAGAGGTGTTGTGTAGACCTTGGCACCTACTGCATATATAGACCAGGTTACGTGCAGCATTTTTATTTGTGAAGGTTGGGAACAGTGTAGGGCAAGTGCAAGACAGCTACTAAAATGGGAGAAACAAAAGCTTTCAGTAGTTGATAGTGAAAAAAAAATACAGGAGATGGGGTTTGTAGAGAATGCTGCCACCTTCCTGTCTGATCCATATCCAGCTTCTGTTGTGTCTGGTCCTCTCAGGCTGGAGGTCATACTATGTTTAAAAGCTTCTGATGTCTCAATTGTTCATGGTTTTGATCAGTCTCGTTTTTTAACATGTTTATACTATTGATTTCAAAAATATTATGAAAAGAGGTTCTATAAATTAATTATATTGTCTTTGGTTTAAGCCTTGTGTTTGAGTATTTTATGGATTGCCTCAAGTGTTTTGACTGTGAAAAGTGAATGCTTATCATTGCCACCTTAAGCTGTCTGCTTATTAACTGAAAAGTTGTGGTCTGCTTAGATTCCTGACTTCTCCAAATGTCTGGCCATCCTTGTTCTTCTCTGTACATTTTCTAGTTATGTTATGTATCTTCAGTGATTCAGGTGAAAGTGTTAGTGGTTTGTTGCCTTCTGAAAACATACATGTCTAATGACTATCCCTCTTGCTTGTGCTCACCACTTAGCCTTCCTTAACTTTTCTAAATATTTTTTCCAGAGTTGAACTGAATTCTTAACTATTTCTACAGATAGCAGTTACATAAATATATGCATGGCAGCTGTGCACTTCAAGATGAATATATTATGGATGAAGAGCTTGAATGCCACAGTATTTGTACTATTTTTATTCAGACACATCCTGAGAATTTAGCATCAAATGGCCTAATTCCGCTCTTAATCTAAAGCCAGAGAATTAAACCAGAAACTCCCACCAGACTTCATAAGATCAGACTCTGCTCTGCCTATCAGAGAAAAGAGCACGACATCAATTTGAGAATTGTTCCGGATTGTGCATGAAGCTAGATATTATGGGCAGTCTTTTGTAGGAAAGGAGGCTTGGGAAAGAAGAAACCCAATTGTTTAGTGGAAGCAATGGTGGCATTGAGGCAAACAAGAAGATGGAGATGGCTGAGCAACAAGAGCTGTGAGGGGTAGGCAGGGAGAGCTGGCTGGCAGCTGAAGGGTGAGGGGAATGAAAACACAGCCTGGCAGGCAGCTGCAGTCACAGACCCCCGAGAGTGGCAGGGGTGCTACTAAATTAGTCAGATACTCTGAAATCAGAATTTCTTCAAACTTCCAAAAGACCTTGGACACCTATGAGGGTGAATGGGAATAAGGCATCCCAAGGCAGCTATGCCATTTTCAGCCTTGAAGTGTCTCAACAGAAATAAAAGGCAAGATAGAAATTCTACTTTAGAACAGACTAGACAGCTGATGATTCTTGCAATCTTTATTTTGTTCTGTATAGATTAATGGAAAGCATTTTACTCAGACATTTGGAAACCATGACCTATATTTTAAACAAATTCTTAAATAAATAATTAATATGTCTAATTAATCATAACTCCATCACCAGACAAAAATATCTAATCAAGGAATTAATCATAATTATATTCTTCCCAGTACCTGGAATGTGTTCTTGTTTTTTCTCATCTGTGGATGCTTTGAACAGTAAGGGAAAGCTTTTAAGCTGATGCAGTTTAGTTTAGTATGAGACTAGAAGGGAAAGAAATGTTTAAAATAGATTCTACATAGAAATAGTGAGAACAGAGTTTGGGCATTTTCTCAAAGTCAGATGCCTTTGCTCATTGCCAGTACAACTGAAGAGAAGTAGGGGAACAATCCAGATTGCTAAAAACACTCTATGTAAAAATTAGACATTTACTTAGAAACTAGCAGCTATGGATAGGAATTGATGTGTTTGCATTAGTACATCATTTGCCAGGAGTGTTCTATCAGCTTTGTTTCGCAACAGATGTAAGACACGGAGTGTCATGAAGAAATTCAGGCTGGCATTAATAAAGCTATGCATGGCAGCACTTCAGGAAGAAAAGCTGCCTTTGATACTGCTTATTTGAGGATTTATTCACATATGCAAACAGGTTGAATCTAGCCAACTAATAGCAAGACTGGGTAATAAACAGCAAAGGCGTTCTTCTATTATGTGCTACCATGAGCTTTGCTATATTCTCAGATTGTTCTTTCGAGACAGGGAATACCTCTCTGACTTGAACAGGAAAAGTCTTGGTAGTACTCAACAACTTATTCAATGCAATTCACCCAGCTGCAGCTGGATCAAATGCAATGGGAACAAAATGGTGTCAGCAATTTAAGGACTCTTTGACTTGAGTTTTGCCAACAGGTCTGCTGGTAACTGGAAATACTGAAGGCTTTATTGCATAATGCATGTTTTGACCAAATGCTGTCCTTTTCCTTTCTCTCAAGTTGTGCCCCAGCAGAGTGTCCTTTGCATTAAGCAACTCTAGATGACTAATTTTTGCTCTTTCTGCACAGTGTGTATTCTTCCATTGTCCCTAGGTTTAGAAAATAGATAAATATGCGTGAGAGTGGGGAAAAGAACTGAAGGCAAACCCTTCTTAGAAAGTGATCTACGCTGGCAGAGGACAGCCCTAGTAGTTGCTCCCCATGTCTGGCACAGTAGATGACTCTTCACCTAAAGCAGAAATGTCTAAATGCTAAATAGATTGGAGAAAGAAATTGTTTTTTTACTATGTTCCTACATCTGAGGTATTCCATGCAAAACATCACACAAAGTAAAAAAAAACCAGCTAGAATGGTCCTTTATCTTCCACAATTATTTATATCCTTCTAGGGAATACCTCCCTCTTCTGAGGTGGCCCTTCTTTCGCCAGTAGTACCTTTTTCATCAAGGACACTCTGCATGTAGTCACAACTGCTAGAAATGCACAAAGTTCCAATGTGAACTTCGTCCTCTTACTTTTCATCACTGCTGTAAACACAGACAAAAAGAGAAGCAGAATAATTTAGGTTGGAAATGACCTTTAAGTTAATTGAGGCCAACTATTGTACCAAACTGGGCTGTTTGAAATACTGGCCATTTACCTCACTCCAGGTGACATTCAGTAAGCAATGGATCAGCCAAGAGAGGGAGGAAACTGAATCTTCAGTTAATAACTATATTAAAATGAAAAGAGGCACTCAGTATGTGAGCAGAGGTTGCTATGTTATTACTATACTTATTTAAAGAGGTTGCCTAAATGGGAGGTTGTTTTAATGCCAAGTTAGCCCTGGGAATGCAACAGTAACACCAACTTTGGCCTAGAGTAAAGTCTAAGATTATCAGGCATGAAGTATCGTGTTGACCTCCAGTGTCAAAGGTGTCTTTGAGCTCCTAGCTGCTTCGTTTTCTTCTGGGAATGCAGTCATGATTTGAGCTTTTATGCTGAAAGTGCATGTTCAGCAGATGCCTTAAGGTGGAATTATTTCATAGAATAATACTAGCTGAGTTTGGAAGACATCCCTGGTGATTTTCCAGTCAGAGCTCACCAGATAAAAAACTGGTTGCCCGTGACACTGCTCATGTCAGTTGGGTTTTGTCACCAAGAATGGGGACTGCACAAACTCTCTGGGGAATTAATCCAATGTTTTCTTTGTTTCACAGTGAAAAACCTTTTTTTTTTCCTAAATTTTGAATGGTATTTCCTCTATTTCACTTTGTGCCCATTGCCTCCTATACTGTCAGTTGCTATTCTGAGAAGAGTATAACAGAGGGATGGTTATTCATTTCTGAACTGCAGAACACTTTGTTGTTTACAAAACAAAGAGAGGAACAGCTAAGAAGTAATATTATCACATATATATATATATATATGTATATGTATATATGTATAATATCACATATATACACTATTCTTTAAATATAGATCAATACTCTTTTTTAAAAACCCACACCAGACTGGAATTAGTAGAAATTAGGTAGGAGGAAAAGTCTGAACTTGATGCTTTGCTTACCTCTCTGTGCCTTTGAAAACAGAGGTCAAATTCTTCCCTTTCAAAGTGTTCTCCAAACAGGTTCAATGGGTCCAGGACACTCAGCTGAATTCAAAGATTCAATGCCACTCTAACCAACTAACTAACAAGACTGATTAACAAGAAATTTAGTACTGTGTGATTTTGTACTTCAGCAGTGTTTGTTTCAGAATAATTTAGACATGAGATAGTCGCAGCGCCTTTGTTAGAAATTGACTATATCACCGTTCTTTAATGAGTAATACATCTTGCTGCAAGGGGGTGGAGTGCTCATTCTCTCTTGGAAGTGCATATGGCTGCATATATATCTATGAATATCTTGGGCAAAAGTCTTCAGGTGTAGCTCATGACCCAGGTAGTTATCCCCATCATGATCCAGGATGATAACTAGAGAAAAGCATTAAGGCTGCCACAGTACATAATTTACACAATTTTAATATCTATAAATGAGTGAAGACTTTGACTGTCCTCTGGTGCCCACTTGTAATACGCTTTGCTGAGGAATCTATTCAGAATCACAGCTATTATCATGACAATAACCTCTTTCTCCACCATCTGTTACAAAAACAGCCAACAGGTTTTGTTACTAATTCACAGGCTCACATCATTCTACAGGGCTATATGTGGTTCAAAGGTTAAATATCTAGCATGATTTCTTTCGTTTCTGTGAGCATTTTAGAGATTGCCAATATTTTCATCAGAGTAGTGCTGAATATTACTTCACATATGTGGATGGCTTTCAGCCATTATATCATAATCCAGGGATCTGTGAGTATGAAACTATAAGAATGGATTTGATTGCTGTCTGTAAACTACTTTATTCAATACATAATTTTTTTATTCTTATTATTTGAATAAGAATTTAAGATAATCCTATTTACACAATGGGGTGAAAATAGAGATTAGCCAATATTTCAGAGTTTTGCTTGAGGTGGCAGAGGTAACAGCTACTTTTACTGTCTCTGAGAGAGATTTATCTCTGTCTCTCTCCAATGTAGAGAGAGGGAATATTTTCAGCTTCCATTTTATGGAATTATTCAAAGTTAGGTGTAAAGAGCTGGAACTCTCTAAGAGATGAATATTCTTGATAACTGCAATAACCAAAATACTCATGCACTCTACAAAACATCCTGAATGGAGAGGTAAAGTGTGAGTTAATTAAAAAAAAATAAAAAGAAGAAAAAATTCATTGAATATTAGTTCTCTCCTGTTCTCAGGTATAGGGAAAATGAGTGTTGTTCTCTGACAGCAATTTAGAGTGTCAAAGGCTGCTATTAGACAGAAATCTCTGGAAACTAGAATAGTTTAAGATTTAAAGTTGAGGTACTCTCTTCCATTACAAATATAGTTTTGGTTTAATTTTTAGGGACATGAGTATATTTTTATGTTGGATTAATCTCTTTCATAACTTTTTATAACTTCACTGTACAAGTTATGATGGTTGTGTTCATTCTGTTTTCCTGAATGTAATTTTTCTGCCACTGTCTACTGCCAGTGATTATAATAGAGGTTCTTTTCATGTATGTCTTGTCTGACTGATTAATTACTTGGGCAATATAAATGAGATGACAAGGAAGTTTTTTATATTTTTGTGTGTTTATCTTTGCAGGTGTAGATATATTAATGTCAGATGTATTCTGACTCATTCACAAACATTCTGAAAATCTTGTTTCCTGATTGAAGTCAGGAAAGGCAGCAAAATGAATTTTGAGCTGTTTTATAAAGCCAAGCACCTAAAATGGTTGAATTAGATCAAATTATCAGAAATAAATTCTGTGAATACATCTAGTAAAATATAACTTCAAATATAATGTTTTTCTATGAGAACACATTTGTTTTGAGTCTGTCATATGGAATCACTGAGCAACAGTTTATGATGGGTATGACCTATAAGCTATTGCATGCCAATATGGAAATACTGATAGCTGATATTGCAATTAAATACTAGAGGCCTGGAGTTTAAATGTTGTTCTTGGGTCTAAGCAAATGCTAAACTTCATGCTGAAGATGCAAGGGCAGGATGGCAAGGACTGCCATATCATAAAACAAGGTCCATTTATCTAGACAATAATTTCACCTGTTCATATTGGGGTAACTTGCATCTTACTGAAACTTCTGAACAAAATAGATGAGGTGAGTAGTTAAGACAATAAACTAACAAACAAGACCATATTGTCTTCTGGTTTTTTTGAGCAGTATTTTTATATGACCTTTAATTATGGTTACCACCACCAGATAGCATTTTTTAAGCTGTTATATTCTCTGTTTGAAGTCTGTAATAGAAAAAGTTTTGCTTCTACACACTCCCTCAGCAGCTTTCATTTTTTTCCTAAACTGCAAAGGCAATTTTCTTCAGGTGGACAGTTTCCATTGGTTCCTTTATAAATGAATGTTTTAAGGTAAAAAGGTACATGGAAACAAACAAACAAAAAAAGAGCTCATTCTAGCTATGAAAAAATAGGAATTATCTGTAAGAGTGGGAAGCTTGAACATGGGGGAGGTTTTCCAACGCTTTTTAGCATATTTTGCTAAAAAGCAGATGCTTCAAATGCTTCAGAAACAGTCATATGGCAGAAACTTGAAAGAACAGTAAAAGCTGTCAAAGCTATCAAAACTGTATGAAGTATACTTATAAGCATAAACTAAAGCGTTCATTCTTTTCATGCTCTCCCTACTGTTTAAATATGTCCTTGCTGGTCTACTCTTTAGAAATTTTATACTAGATTGGTGCAAAAACAGAAGTAGAAGATCCCTGGAACATAATGGTTAGTAAATAACTTTTAATCTGGAAATTTGTCATGTGTCATTCCAACCTTATCAGCATTCGACTACAGTGTAACCGGGGCAAAGCTATAAAACATCATCATTGTAAAATATTCTTTAAAACAACCCCAAACAAAGATGATGTCTATGACAGACATAAACCAAGAGTATCCAAGAGAGATTGCTAGCATATAGTCAAAGGCTGATTAATGGGATGAGCAGATAAACTAAGCATATAGATTTAATGCTTACAGATTTCTTGTAAAAATATAGACATATGGAAACTAGGCAAAAGAATGCAGAATAAGATTCTAAATAAAATCAAACCAAGTATGCATTACTGCTTATGCTGTATAAGCATGGATGCTGCTGGGAATACAATTGCTTCATCATCATGGGTTCAGTCAGTCAAAGGATATTCTAGACAGTAAATCAGTGGAGTCTGTCATTATTGAGAGCTTATTATGAAACAATTTTAGAGGTTAGATATACAAACTAGTCATATGAGTTTAAGTGAGGAATAACTATTACCTTTTCAATATTCAACAAAAGCAGAAAGGCTATGTTTATGAATGAATGACATTTTTATTGCTTATCATTCCTAAACAGCAGTGTAATAATTACCAAATGTTGATGACAATTTCTGAATACTGAACTGACCTGCATGTTTGCATATATTTGCTCTGAAAGAATGATAGACTCATCAGTTTTAGAGGAAGTGTATGCTGAGAATATGAAGATATGAGCCAACTGGTGCTACATCTTCAGATATTAGGAGTACTTGATTTCAAAGGAGATATACCCACTCTGAATACCATAATTCACAGCTCAGAGAACATGCAGAGCATCTAATCTCTTTCACTGCACTGGAGGAATTGTCACCCTGGTATGTTTTCATAATGCTTTATACAGCTTACTCAAAGGCATTTGAAAATTCTGATTTTCTATAGAGATTATTCTAAAATCAAATACATCTCCATTCTAGGTAGGGCTGCCTGATTATCGTAACTCAGCTTCTCCAAAAGGAGGAAAGCAAACAAAAAAAAAAGCACATTAAAAATACCAGCAAAAATTAAGTGGTCTCTGATTTCCACTTTAAAAAAATGGAGACACAACTTCATAGTTAATACCTCCATCTACACTATTTTTCATAGAAGCACTGGCATAAAGTTGAAAAGATTGATTCCTTTCTATTCACAGTAATGGTCCAGAAAAGGATGCATTTGTTGACTAAAATTTTAGGATAGAAATATATGCACCCATGTTTTTCAATGTAGCAGAATTTCACTGTACTAAATTGCATGGATTGATACATTTGTGTTCTGATATGTCCAGTGTGGTGTCTATGCTACTAACAGACTTATGTTTGTCTTATAGTTTACAGTTATCAAGACAAAAATATTTGTGTCTTCATGGAACTATGCACTTTCCAGTTCTCTAAAATATGTTCTATTCTGTGTAAGGTTTCCTTACAATAACCAATCACCTTTGATGTGTTGCCTTATCAAATTCTTCTTGAAAGATGTATACCATCCACGTCACTCTCTTATCTATCACAACAGCATTGTCTGCAAAGGGTTCTATCAGCTTAGTTATGCAAGACATTCCTAATATGCAGTCATAGTGGCTGGTTTTAATGGAATTAAGCTTAAATTAGTGGTCTCTTGCCAGTTACAACAAAATTGTTTTCAATATGTATTAAAAAATGTTAAGCTAGCTGGTGATTAAATATCTTACCCTTCCTCATGCGTTATTTGAAAAGGGGTAGTCTCAGCTTTTTAAATCTTCAGAAGTTGGTACTGCCATCACAGAGTATTGACTGTGAAAGCTCAGTAAATGCTTGCTAATTGGAAAGCATTAAAAAGCAAAGCACACTTATGTACTTAAAAAACAGAAGCACAGAATAAAATAGAAAATTTCAGATAGTGAAGGAGTCTAAAATTCAGAAGAAAATTTCCAATGTTAATAACCAGAAAATAACAAGAATGCTAAAGAAACTTAACATTATAATGCTGTAAATATCATACCTCAAGGTCTTGGAGGCTTGGAGAACTTAATTTGAATTTCCTTTTAATGGGGGTGGGGGTATGTTAGTTATAGTAATGATTTTATGCCATAGGAATAATTGCATTTTAATAATGGAATTGCATTTTTCAGTAGCGAAAATCAACTCAAGGACACATTTTGGAATGAAAAGCAATATTATAAAAACATATACTAACTGTCTATTGATTGTGTATCATCAAGGCCGTTATGAAACTAACAAATACACAATAGTAAATTGTAGAGCATAAGAAAAAATAATACAAAATGGAAAGTGAAAAGAAGCTTAAAGCCACAGTAATGATAGAGATACTCTTTCATACACCTCTATGAAGGCAGTTTGCACCAATACAGGCACTATAATGCAGAGAGAAAAGGAGTTAATGGTAGTGATGTCTTGTGCAGCTTGGAAATGGAACCAGACTTTTACATTCATGTTCACTTGAAAGGAAGAAGTAGGCATGAAAAAAAAGACATATTCTGCTAGTAGACACAGTATTAAACTAAAGACCTCTTCCCAAACAATCTGAACAATCAGAAAAAAGCCTGTTTATAGAGATAGAATTTGGACTTTTTTTAAACATGGAAGAAATGTTCTGATTCCCCATGGCAACTGGATCATGATATGGGTGAGTTTAATCTCAAAGAAATGCAATCAAATCTTTAGAGGGCTGTAGATTTTGATATGCTATACATGCTTGAAGCAAAAGATGGAGTATTGGGAAATAATCCATTCATTATGTTGTGGGACTACAGTTAGACACTAGAAGCCTAATTAATATTTTGGTTAAAAGTGGATATTGTAGTCTTGTAGAATTTTCTCAGTAGACACATAGACATTCTGTCTCCTAAACTGAGAACAAGATCACTATTGGTAAACAGAGTGCTGCAGTTTAACAAAATATAGATGTTTGTTCCCTTCCCACTTAAATCAATGGGAATTCTGATCTGCTGAAGTACAGTTAGTCTTGTGCACGGAAACAAGATGTACTTAGATTATGTAGGAAGCACAATTAAGACAGACCTAAATTAGCCACATATTCTCTTTACTTGTTAGTTTAGAACTAGGAAGACTTATTCTGACATTAAAGCACAGAGGCTCATTCCAGCTGAAAGGCTCCATAAAATAATGCAATGTGACTGTTAGCCTTTTTCTTTGCTAAAGAAGGTATGCATCAGTATCTGTAAATAATAAGAACAGGACAAGAGGAAATGGCCTCAAGTTGCACCATGGGTAAGTTAGATTCTAGGAAAAATTTCTTCACAGAAAGGGTTGTTCAGTATTGGAACAGGCTACCCAGGAATCTGGTTGAGTCAACATCCCTGGAGGTATTTAAAAGATGCCTAGAAGTGGCACTTGGGGTTCACAGTTAGTGACTTAAGCTCCATGGTTTTGTGGTGGACTTGCAGTGTCATGTTTATGGTTGGACTTAATGATCTAAAAGGCTAAGTGATTCTGTGATTCTAAATATTGATTATTTTAGAAGATAAATAAGTCCTGTTGAAATCTCTCAAGTTCTAAGAAGTGGCATGCCACCTGAGGAATTTCTCTCAGATGATTGTTTTTCTTGCATTGACCTCTTACTGTGTTTGAGAGAAACTGCAAAAATAAGGGAAAGATAAAACAACTCTTCATCTGATGCTTAAAAGTACACTTCATACAGTCTTACTCAACATTTAAAAAATGTGAGCTTATGCAATCATGAATTCTGTTTGAGTCAGCTATATGCTTTCAGATCCATATCATGTATCCTTCAGACAGTGGAAAACTGTTGGAACTGCATCCATTTTTTTTTCTAGAATATATTGAGAAACAGCTTCATAGATTTGTACAGTACTTAGGGATGGTATTTTTTTTTTTTCTGTTAAAGATCCATGCTGTGTAGGCACCTCAGCTGTTATGTTGGTGATGACACAAAAGAAATTCATTAAGCTTCTTACAAGTTTGGCTTACGTAAAGGAATATATATGTTAATGCATTGTCAAAATACTTTTCAGTGAAATATTTAATTCACTGTAAAAATCTACTTTTTGCTTGTCTTTACAACCTGTAAAATGAAAGGAGAAGATTAGTTGATAATAATAGTACAGTAAAATCTTCCACCAGCAGGGAAAAAATTTATTCATGTTAACACATTATGCAGTCTCAGGAGTTATCTTCTGTGTAAATGAATGGACTGACAGGGCTCTTTGCTCAAGACTTCTGTTCAGGTTATACACAGCACACAGACCACCTACCCAACTACCCTTCCTTTATCCTGCACTGAAACAATGAAAGGTAAATCCCTGTGTCCAGGTTGATTTTCTTCTCCTCCATGGATTTTTTCCAGGGTTATCTTTAGAGTTCAGTTGTCAAATTACAGTTCTTTGAGAGAGGAGGAAACCGAACCCAGTCTTTCTCTAGTGAAAGCTTATTCTTTGCTGCTTTACAGTGTTTTGTTTTATTGAAGTTATAGTGTCACACAGCTGGAACTTTCATTGTTCTAACTAGAGAAAGAACTCCAAACACTGACATGTTTGACCAGCAACAATTCATACTGCACAGATTTGCTTTGTTCTGGGTATGGATGTTCCAATACCTGAACATTTTCAAGAAGAAAGATTCCAGTTTTGGTGTATATGCGTACCATACATTCAGATTCAGAATTCACAACAATTTAGGAAAGAAACTTTAGGCATTTATTTTAAAATGCACTTTCCCTAACACCTTTATAGAGCTCTCTTCTTCATTGCTACGATCATTATATACACACTTATGCAGACAGAGTGATTTTTCCTACCAACTGCATTTATTTTGGAAACAGAATGAACCTCCAGCACCTTTCTGGATAGGAACAATAATAATAATGCATTAAAGCCATGAAAAACATTTATTTCTGGAGACTAATAAAACATCAGTTTATAGTATCTAAAAATTGGACTGGTGAAATAGTCTTCTTTATTTTAATTCAGAAAATTTGTTTAGTTCTTAGAGATGTCTGTGCTTTTTTGCCACAGTTTATATAGATATTAAGTTTCAAAATATTGTTTTAAGTAAAGAGAAAAAGAAATATTCATTATTTGTGTTATTAGAACTTACGTTTTTACCAGAATTTCATTATTTGTTTTTTGAGGAAAGCGTGAGTTTATTAAATACATCAAGGAGATTGTAAAACAAAAGGGTACAATACAGTGAAAACATTTGAACGGATATTTCCATTTAATACTCACTCTTTGGGTAGCTAGAAATATCTGTAGCTGTTCATGTGACATTTTTCAAGATATGCAAATTGAAAGACATTTAGGGGCAAAACCTTTATTGTTGTTGCTGTAGTGTGGGTAGATTGGCATGAGAAAATCTAGACAGATTGTTATGTAAAAGTGGGAAGAAATATCCACAGATCTTCCAGTAATTAAACTTTATGCTTTAACAGACCAATTTCTTTGTACAACCACTGTCAACTCAAGAAAACTGCATGTCATCCGTTTTGCAAATCTACCAATTCAGATCACATTCATTCACAACCAGCAAAGCCACAAACATTAAATTAAGACTCTGCCATATTTTCTGTCATCTGTTGAAGCAATATTTAGTCATTAAGCAAAAAAAGTGAAAAAAAAAAAAAGAAAGAAAAATTAGTCTCAGGAGCTTTCGGCCTCTTTGTGATCCTATGACTATATAGAATACTTTCCTTTCATGGAAACAAGCTCAGTTTTGCCATGTGGTTGGGGATATTGTAGCTGCCACCGCTGCTCCTGTTGCTGACCAGTAGCACCAAGAGCTGTGAAGAATCTCTCTTTTTGTAGGTACTGCATTCCTTATTCTAAATAACTCTGTACATTTAGAGGCAGAGTAAATTTAGATTCATCCCCAGTGTAAAACTTTTAAATACATATTCAGTTGCTGGAGAAAATCCCAAAATCTGTAAAAGTTAATTTTCATCTATTTCATTCCCAAATTGCACAGCTACTGTAGAAGAATAAATGATGAATACTTTTGGAAAAGACTTTAATGTTTTCAACTTGAATGAGAAGTTTCTTATTAGTAAAGTCAGGAAATTATTGATCCAACCTATTTTTTTTTACTAATATGTCATTTACCAATTCATAGTAATATGCAGTTTGAATGTTTTTAATATTCCTTTATGCAAAAATTCTATTTAGTTCTCATAGAGAATCTTTTTTTAGTCAAATAGTTTGCTTTTTTAAAGTTTGGTCAGGGAGACTTGTCTGCATGTCTTCCTTTACAGAATAAGTATAGCTATATCTGCTTTGAAAATCTCAAACCCTGGTACTAGGAAATTGCTTTATTTCCCTTTTTTCAAAAAGGTAATCTTTAAAACAGTGGACCAAATCTTCTGTTTTCTGTAGCATTAATCTGACAGGAAATTTTCTTTACTGAGATCAAGAGAATTTGTCTCTGGAAGGATATTTATCTTCTCTATTTTCTGTTATCCTAGCCAGTATGTTCGTGTTAAATTGACAGCTTTCAAGAGCATAGAATTGCACATGTACAGTGCTCTTCGATAGTGCTTTGTATTTGCAGGACATTTTACATTAGTGGACAGGAAGAAGAGTTGTCAAACAAGCATCACAGTAATACAGTTCACTTAAGATTTATGGTAATCCATACCATCTAAATCTATTGAGGAACCTGAACTCTTTGATCATAGTAATATTCTTTAGAAAATTGATTTTTTTTTAAAAAAGGTATATATTTGGAGATAAATGCTAGCTATGGTAGCTTTTATTTGGTACACTTCAAATGGTTTCAGCTTGACTTGTCTCCAAATGAAAAGTGTGAGGATAAAGGCCAGATACTGCAAATGAAAATTCATATCAGAAAGCTGCATCTAAGGCAGTAAAGTACAGTTCTAGCTGTGCAACTTCACAGATTGCTGGCACAGTTACAGGCATCTGTATTTAAAGGTAGTGTGTTATTAGCTATCCCAGCTTGGACTCCAGCTTCAGTGCTTCACAGTTGGTTTACTGCTGACACACTTGCTATGCTTCCTTTGCCTGGACTTTTCTATTGTTGATATTAGTGCACCTCTCCTCTTTATAAGAGTAGCTGCATGAATGGAGAATCACAAGGCTGAGTAAATCACATCCGTAGGAGATACAGTACATACTCAAGTGAGCCCTTTATGTCGTACTTGCCAATGGTTCTATTCTATACTTTGCAAAAGACATTATCTTCCTTGTGGAAACGTGTACTTTCTATTAAGCTTTCATTGAGAACTGAGAGCTGTGAGAGAGCCAAAACTGCCAGAGCTTTGAGGCATGGGGCCTGAACCTTTTCCTTAGTAAAGAGTTTTCCAAAGAGGATCCAAATGGCTTTGAAGTTCAAAAAGCCAGATTCTCTTAGGCTATGAACTGGAATAATTAATAAAAGCAATAGAAAAGCTCCAAGTGGTCAGATGAAGCAGAATGGAAATACAAGGTTTATAAATCAGTGACCTTCTTCTACCTGTGACCTTGCAGGATGATCTTTGCTTTCAGTCATCTCCTCACTGTGAGGCTCTCAGCCCTTTGCTGCTCTTAGCAATCATTCAGGCTGTCTTTGAGTTGCAGGATGCAGGTGTGTCCACTTTTTCTCTCTTAGCCCTTCTCTGTCTTTGGTAAGCAGGCTGCTGCATTTCCCAAATAAATGTGCAGTTTCTACCACCTCCTAGGAGATGACTGTCACTTCTTTTAAAGGAATGAGGACAAATTTCACAGGCTGATTAAAGAGAAAGAAGCAGTATTTCCTATCTGTACATGTACATTGTCAGTGATGAGGAAGATTCCCCTTTTGTATGATCATACAGCATAACAAGCCTGTTAGTTGTATATATGCATAAATAGTGCATGAAGTTCACCATGTATGACTGCATGTATCCAAGTGGGATCTAATTCATTTGCTGGATATATTTATGTATTGATTTTGTTGCTGTTCCAGCCTGCCAATTTAAAAACAAGCATGTCTAATAAAGGTAGAATAGGTATAAAATGTTTTTTTCAGACTGCTGTAGGTAACATTTGTGTTTTTTTCTGTAGGCATAGTTTGGGGCATCTCTTGTAATTAGTCTTTCGGGCCATTTGCCTACTGGCCCTTGTGCCTGTGGGCTGTCCCAAGTAATATTGCTGTCTTTGTTTCTTCTATCTGAATTGCACAATCCACATATTCAAATCAATAAGCCATGTTGTAGAAACATAGCAGGATGTTTTGTCTCAGTATATTAATCGAGTCATATATCCATCCAGTTGGCCATGTTTTCCATTTGTGTGACTCAGCAGAACTGTACTGAAATTTATGAGCTAAATTAATAATAATAGCTCAGAATTGCCACAATTGTTTAATCAATATAAATGATTTTTAAATCCTTACTACTATATTTTATTTTGTCAGGTAAAAAAACAGTAGCAAGTATTGCTTTGTCCAAGGAACAGCCTTACATTCTTGTTTCAGAACAGGAACCAGTTGTCCAGGTGCTTTTTAGCCAACTGCTGTTTTGTTGTTGGCCTCATACTGGTTTAGGTAAACCTCTTCTATGACAGGTTTCTTACTTCTAGCATGATAATTTTGCTTGGAAATCAATCTTTATTTACTAAATTAGACCCAGATCCTTAGGTGCATATGAGTTGTCCCATTAAATCCAATTAAACCACTTTAGGCAGGTCCAAATGCTCATTGTTAATTTGTATGCATGAGCTCAGTCATGGCAATGACAATGCACTCCTCAGGGGCTGAGAGCCTCCTGTTCATGTGGAAGTTAGTGGAAGTGTGAAAGGACTTCCCACATTTGGAGAGTGAGTCTAGAGACATTATCCAGGCACACATATATATTTAAAAGTTTTACAGCTTCTTGCCCAGCTTTACTGGATAAGTAATTTAAGGCTTTTTCTGGCTGTACATTCTACTGTAATGCAGGCATGATGAGTCTCTCCAGTGTTTTTCACAATTTGGTAATTCTTACTGTGGCAACAGTTCTGGCTATTGCAAATTTTGTCACTGTGGTATTATACATATATTGTGCAACACACTGTAAACACTTTAGCATTAGAAAATGCTAGAACTTATTTTTATGTTGCCTGTTATTTTCACTACTAGTAGGTTGGCTGTTCACACTTCAAACCTTATGTAAGTGGTAGTACATATTTTAGGTAGTTTCTTTAATATTTTCTTAAATATGTTATATATAAAACATTATTATTAATATATATTAATTATAAACCCTGGGTGGGCTTAATCTTTTTGTATTGCAAGTGCTGCAAAAAACAGGTATCAAGATCTCGATTTTTTTTCTTTAACTATGATTAGTAATATCTCCACAAAGACTACATAGATGTAGATATTAATTTAAATTAGAATTAATACCCAAACAAAAGAAAACCAACATATCTTTCCAATGTGTACTTTCTAACCTGAGTGATTATTTCTGCAGTGTTTATTTCTGTGCTTTCCAACCACCTATGAATTAGCTACCACCATCTGCCACCATTGTGTGCTGCAGAAGTTGTGTTGGGAATGTTTTTGCATAGGACTTGACTTTTCCCAGTCTTTTGTGGAACAGCAAATCTACATTTCCAAGTACTGTAAAACAAATTTGATGCATTGCTCATGTATTTCAAACAGCAACAAACTAGTATTCTTAAGCTACAAAGATGGGATTCAAGCTGAATAGTTCTGAAAGTGTGAACATTCTTTGTAAGACAGAAATAAATATAATAAATGTTTTAGTAATTGGGCGGTATGCAGCAGAGGTGGCAGATCATTTAGAAGAGTGAACAAAAGAGTGGCTAGTAATGCTGGCTACACAGAGGAGGGAAAGCAAACAAACAAAATCCAGCTTGAACAATAAAATATTCACCAAAAGCTGACAGTGCTTGCTTTAGGCATGTTGCTCTCTTACCAGCGGTTGCTATCAAGAAGGTTTAGCAGGTTTCAAAATGTTCAGAGGTGCTGCTTGTTACTCTCTCCATCTGTGAAGAGTATAGGAGCTATCACTGGAAGTCAAGCTTCTTAGTTCCCTTCTTGAACAATATAAAAAAATCTGGTTTAAGTTATATTCATCCTCGTTTTATAACTTCTGTGGTGCCAGGATGGTGCAATGGATGTTGACAGATCTGGAAAGTCAGGAATAGACTGAGCCATTCTAAGCAGAAGACTGAGTCTGGAAGCATACAAACTAAAGGAAAGGTCTTGTAATTTCACTGTCAACAAAGGCAGATATTTTCTTTGCTTTCTAGGCCACCCATCTATTGTGTAAAAATGCACTAGAAATATATAAAGTGCCTATTTTCAACAAAAGTACAAATCAGATTTTAGAGTAAAGATTTTTCCTGTTACCACTTTTTTTTTTTTTTTTTTTACTTTGGAGAATGAATGAATGTGACATAAATGGAAAATAAATTGTGTAAACTCCATATTTTGAGGCAGAGAAAACAGATATTAAAAGAGGAGTCATTTGAGAGAAGTGTCCTCAGGAGAAAACATACTAATAGGTGTTCCAATAAGAGAGAGGAAAGTTGGCCAGCCGTGAGAGAGATCATAAATAACATAATGTCTCTTTTTTGTTTTCTACACAACATTCTGCTATATTACTTCAATATCTGTAGTGCAAATCCAAAACATATTTTCTCAGATGGTTGTTCATGATCAGCTGAGAGAAGTTTATGTTACAAGAGAACATAAATATCACAGTCTCATCAAGACTAGAAGTGCAGACAAGTGTTTTATGGTTTCATCTAACCCTGTTGGGATGAGATTGCATTTTTGCAAATAGCCAATACAACAGAGACTAATAATTGTACTCTTAATTTAATTATCATTTCCCTGTGGTCTTTAAGCTTGTATTTCATGTTATAAACATGAAAAAGACAATTAATTAATTGAGCAAAATGCTTTAAAATATAGATTGTGATGTGCCTGCCAGGAACATGTGGACATCTGTTAAAAACCTTAGTTCTAATTAACAAGAGGAATTTGATTGATTAGGGGGCAGTGAATCTTTCAAAATGGTTTGTTTCAATGCAAGAACAATGGCAGAATATTCTGAAAATGTTTAGTTGCAATCTCACCTGGTAATGTATTTAGCTATTAATAGTTACAATTTTGCCTCTGATGTTTTAAAGTGGAAAGCTAGTAATTTGGAAGCAAACATCTCAAAATGCTTAAGCTTTAGTTGGTCTTTCTCTGACAAGTGTTTTGTAACTACTTACGAGTAAGTCAGAAATAAAAGATGGCTTAGATTTATGTCTCATATAAAAAATATGCATTTATAGTATAAGTATTTTTAACCATTTGGAAATTTTAATTTCTGTTGTGAGCTGATATTCCAGGGTGACACAAAAAACCAAAGTTACACCATTCTGACAGATCTCCTTAACATGACCTCAAGGAAGGCTGTATGTTTTGCCACAGCATTACTCTGAAAATATTATATTCTAGATCCTAAATATCTGTGCTATTCCTTGTTGAAAAAAGTTAGTCTTAGATAAAATAAAAAATATTGTATGAATATATCTCGATTTTAACTGAGCTCTATATAGGGGGAAGAAGCTAACTGAGGTAATAAAGATTGTTCCTTGTTCTTTGAAATGTTCTTATTATTCTGATAATTTATTCCATAATATAGCTGTATGAACAAATTAATAGCTTTAAATCACATCAGCCTTTGTGTTTTTTAGAGGCATGCACAGGTATAATTGTGTAGCACTTATCTGAGCAGTCCAAAGATTATATCTGAAGAAGAATAATTCAGTTTCTGTTTGCATACTCCAAATATATATCTGCAAGTGAAAGCACACTATTTTTTTTCAGGTCCTCTTCCAAATAGGACAGGCCTTCTTTTGGTTGGTTAGGGTTTTTTTGTTTGTTTTTGGCTTTTTTTTGTGATATTTTTTGGGTTTGTGGGTTTTTGTTTGGGTTTTTGTTTGTTTGGTGGGGAGGTTTTTTTGGGTTTTTGTGTGTGTTTTTGTTGCTGTTGTTTTTGTTTTATGTTTTGAGTTTTTTTTCAAAAGGATGGTCATCTGTCTTGTACTTCAAATGGTAACCATTCCAGATGTTTGAGATAAATAAGAAAAAAAATCATCTTGTGAAAAATACATTATTACTGGTTGTAACAATGAACTACATAGTCCGACCATTATCTGTAGTGTAACTCTTGAAAGAAAATTTTAGCAAAGAAAGCAAAAATATTGTATAGTAGAAACTGAAATTGTAATTTTCATTTCAGGACATAATGCTTTTAGAATTCTGGAAATTCTGACACTAAAGGCACTCCCTAAAGGAATATATTTGTTCTTCCAGTCTATTACTTGAAAGTGTATTTTACACCTTTTTTTAGTGTTTTGCATGTGATGTTAAGCAAGGCTTATAAAGATCAGAGCAGACACTGTCATGGTTACTCCCCACACATCATGAGCCAGCCTGATGTGTGAGGTAATTCTGGTCAGATTTTAGTGAGTGTGTCCAGCCTGATAATCCACATTGAATCAAATAATGTATGTACTAGGTTGTATCCTCACACCCTTCTCCAGCAGGCATGTCTACTTGTCACCGTTACTTCAGGATACTTGACAGTCCATACTGGATTGCAAATGTTTATAGAGAATGGTGCTGAAAAAAGAAGTGCCAATACCATGAACTTCAGAAATAGTAGCAAAGTTTACAGACAGGGAAGAGGCAACAAATGACATATCCAGTACTGGTGAAAGGCCTTATACTCTGTTCTGAGGTATCCTCAAGTTTCCTCATTTTAGCTTCAGATATGAAAACAGACTAGCTCATGTAAAACTACAGCACACTGCAATCCTAAAGTGTAGAATGGGAAAAAATTGGGACAATGTGATGAGATTATATATGTTTTTTATATGAACATCTTAACAAAGTTGACATGATCCAGAGGTGGTAAAGATATAAAGGGGAGTTAAACTCTCTCTGCTATATTGCATACTTCCAGTGGTCTGAGGACAGTCAGTTCAAAGCTGACTGGCTTATTTCAACACGAGATGTAGAACAGGTAGAATAATGGAAATGTAAACACTTGTGTCTCTACAAAATTGACATGTAAAGGTGGTTACGAAAATGAGCTGATCTGATCCAATCAGCAATGTCTCATAACATACTAGAATCCATCATAAGTTAACTAGCACCAGAGTAACAGGGATGCATGAGATGGAGCCTGCCTCTCCTGAGATTAGCAGGCTAAATGAGTCACAGGCAAAGCCGAGCTAGATCAGGTGGGAGGCAGCACAGTGAAGTGCCAAACGCTTTTGAAACAGCCTGCTCCTGGGCTGCATGGGCTCCTGAGTCACAGCAGGTGTTGAGGCACTTGTAGCAAAAAGACACTGCAAATTCTGCTTTTGCTCGGAGATAAGTATGAGATAAATCTCACCCGCTGCAGATATCAGTCAGCCAGCCATCCTCCTGCTCCATTAACACATTCCAAGTCATCTCTGTCCTGACTGGTTACCTGGTAAATATTTTTTATGCAGTGAGCCATTCCAGCTCCTACATTCCTGCTCCTGGGTGATAGGAATCCCTGTTCTGATGAGTTGCACTCTACCTGTCCTTGGCAGGCACTGCTAATGAGGGTGCCTTAATGACACCTTGCTTTGATACAGTCATGCTGTGCAATAGTACTAGCTGTGAATCTGCCTTCAGAGTACATTTATATTGATAATCCAGTTGCCTTGAATTATGTTCTTCAGCTCTGTGTGTTCTGTTCATCCTCGCCGGTTTTGTTTTGTAGCCTTGTTTTTGTGGCCTTATTTCCTAAGCAGGCTGGATTTATGTGATCACCCTGTGTAACAAACTTTTCCCTAACCATTAATGAGCCACAGCTAAAGTTAACAGAAAAGTACCTCACTCATAATGGCAGGAGAAGATGGAGAGAATGCAAGATGTGCTGAGGCCAGTTGTAAGAAGTCCAACAAGGCAAAGTGTTGGATCTTTCATTTTGGTCACAACAACCCCCTGCAGTGCCAGAGACTGGGGATAAATTAGCTGAAAACTGGAGGTGGTGTTTGACAGCAGCTGAACATGAGCCAGAAAGTGCCAAGGTGGCCAAGAAAGTCACTGGCATCCTGGCCTGTATCAGCAGTGGTGTGGCCAGCAGGTCTGGCACAGTACTCGGCGCTGGTGAGGCTGCACCTGGAGCCCTGTGTTCAGCTTTGGCCCTTTCACAACAAGAAAGACACTGAGGTGCTGGAGTGTGCCCAGAGCAGGGCAACAGAGCTGGTGAAGGTTCTGGAGCACAAGTCTGGTGGGGAATGACTGAGGTAGCTGGGGGGTTTTAGCCTGGAGGAAAGGAAGCTCAGAGAGAACATTATTGCTCTCTACAACTACCTGAAAGGAGGTGTTAGCCAGGTGGGGATGTGTCTCTTCTTCCAAGCAGCAAGTGATAGGACAAGAGGAAATGGCCTCAAGTTGCACCAAGGGAGGTTTAGATTGTATATCAGGAAAAATTTCTTCATCAAGAGGGTGGTCTAGAATTGCAAGAGGCTTCCCAGGGAAGTGGTTGAGTCACCATCCCTAGAGATATTTAAAAGATGTGTATATGTGGCACTTAAGGAAATGGCTAGGAATAGCAGTGGTAGGTTTGCAGTGGGACTCAATTGTCTTCAGAGTCTTTTCCAACATAAATGATTCTAGGATTCTGTGTTAGAAGACAAAGCTATCTCAGTTAGAATAATTTCTATATGGAAACACCAATCTTGATAACCAGCATGTGTGTACTGGCGAATACAGTGTTGAACCTTAGACTGAGGGACAAACTTTGTAGCTACGTAATTGTTTAGACTTCATATTTAAAAACAAACAAGATTTGGATATAATTTCAGATCTTCTAAGAAGATGATCTTTCTTCAGGTAGCTAATACAGCAAATAAAAACATTCAACAAATTAGTAAACAAATTACAGAAAATATTTGAGTTTTGAGGGGTAATGCATGGAACGATATAATAATATCTAGTTTTGGATCTGTCAGTCTTCATTTCTCAGCATTCAACACAACTACTTCTGATAAAAAGTACAGAATTCTAATAGGGATAGTATTGTGAATCTAAGTCCATTTAAAAATAAATAGGATGATTACACTTCTTTAATAAAATTTCATTTTTAGTTTAGAGTCAGAGTTATATTTTTGTGTGTGTCATGTGCATGTATGTTTTGAATACATAGCCACATGTTGTTCCTATTACTGTTTTGATTGTAGGAATTAAACCTTATAGGTTTTTTAAGCTTTTCATATAGGTTATGGTTTGTTTTTACAAAATTCTCTTTACTGTTCCCTGTAATGATTTTTGAAACTCAAGCATTTAACATCATTATTTACTCTCTGATGTCAGGGTGAATGAAAACCTGTGTTGTTTCCAACTTTTCAGTGTCATCAGTGTGAGACCTGACATAGCCATTTTCAGTCAGCATTTTCAGCGATCAAGATGACTTTCCCCTTCTCTGTCCCTGACAAACAAGAGTTTTATCTCAGATAATCTCCAAAATTCCTTTATTCTTTCCTTGACCCCTATCCTACTTCATCAGTTCGTGGAAAAGGGAGAGCGAGGAATCGATATCTATTGAATGTGACTGACATGAATGCTGCACCATCAGAATTTGAGTTCATTTCTGTCAATTCAGCCTTCTTGAGTGAGAGAAGTTACACTGGATGCAGCAATTGGATTAACAGCACAGAATAGCTGAATCAGGCTGTGAGGGTGGGGGGGGATGGTAGTGGTGGTTGGTTTTGTTGGGGGTTTTCTGGTAATTTTTGTTTGGTGGTTTTTGTTTGTTTGTTTATTTTCCTGGAATAGGTTTTTTTTTTTCTAGAAAAAGCAGTTTCACAGCATTCCAAACAAGGAACTAATTTGAGTAGAATGTATTTGCTGGCAGATCTCTTTGCTTTGTGTGATCCCTAATGTTGCTGGGGAAAGTGAGGATGGTGGTGCAAGCAATCTGATTTACCCACTTATCCTTCTTGTAGGACAGGGAATTTCCTCCTGAGCCTGTAAGGGACAGGTGACTTTTCATGTGTCTTAACGTACCTGCCATTGAGCCATGCAGATTCCTCAGTCCTGTGATGGCAGCAGGGATGATTTCCTTGGGAAAATGGAAATACTGACCTCAGTATCTTTTCTTCTGAATGGTTATCTGAAAAGGCATTCTTCATATTTCTGTAGCTCAGAATCTTGAGGTGCAACAGGGAGAATCAATTTATCCACACTTATACTGGCTCCTCACTGCTTTACTAACAGGAGTACCAGCAGTATTTTGACTTTGACCCTTGCCTCTGGGTAGGATAGTTAACTAGAATTTAGAAAATTGCTTCACTGTGACTTATGTGTGGGAAGAATGACAATGAGGTGTTATATCTTAAAGAAATGTTTTGCATTATTGATTATGAGCTAGCATGGGGTCACAAAATAGAAAAAAAAATCACACAATTTCTCTTAATTTTTTTTCTCTTATTTTTCTTCTGAACTAAAAGGAAAGTTACAAGGATTTGTCTTGTTCATAGTAAAGTGAGGGTTAATTAGGAAATACTTTTCAGAGCCCTATTAAAATCCTCAGATTAAAGGCTCCAAATCCTGCAAGTATAAAACATTCTTATTTATTATTCATTTGTTTTCATCTGCTTCAGGACATATGGAAAACTCATTTCTAACTAAAAAAATGCAATCAATTACAATTTGGTACCAAAGTTTTTCGTCTGACTTTTTTTTTTTGGGGGGGGAGCAGGGAGGGTAGGTCATCTTTGCTGTGAAAAATCATCCACAAAAATTACAGTGGATATTAATGAGAAGAGTTTTAATGATGTTCAGAGCCTCTACAGAAATAAAGTATTAAAATCAATGCACTTTTACACAGTCTAAATTGAAAAAAAAATGTAGCCTCATATTTTCTTCCTATTTTAAAGTTATCCTCTTTATCTGGCCCCTGTTGTCTTTTCTCTGGTTGAGCTGATCAAAGCAGGATACTGAAGAGTGGTGCAGTGCATGGTGCTTCCTTAATCTGCAGCTCTGAAGAGCTGTAAGAATATTTCCAATGGTTGCCTGATCTGAGCCATGCAGTGGCTTATTCCAGTAGGGACCTGGACACTTTTCTTAGGCAGTCCCCCTGTAGAAACCCAGAGCTAAACTCTTTGTCTTGGGTCACAGCTCTCTGTTGAGAAATAGCAGTAGGGGAAAAGTTCTGGACCATGTAATTTTTGTGTTAGCAAGGTTTATTTCATTAAAGTTTTCAAGATCTTTAAGTGCCATCTTAGAGCATCACTTTGTTAGAAATCTTTGTGTGTTTCCAGAGTTCTCATTGCTATGGTTTCTGAGTACTGGAGGTCCTGAAGTTGTCAATTTGACTGTGAAGCTAAATTAGGCAGTAATGCCCTTGACTATGTTTTCTCCAGATCAGGCAATAATGTCCATGATTATGAACTCTGTTGTGTATTAATTGACCATGACTTGTTATGCATCCTACACTGAAGATTCATAACCTATTTCAAGGTCACTTATGTACTACTCAAATATCTTAAAAGGGTGAATATTGATGAATTCCAGTTTTAAAGGCAGCTTTGTAACACTGCTCTTACAAGCTTTTATATAACACATCCAAACCTTGTCTTCCTTAGATCTTCTTAAGACAATCATTTGTAGCAAAACTTTAGTTTTTTATAATTAATGGAGACAGTAAATTATTAACTTTAGAACTACAACTAAATGCCTTTGCAAATGGCTGTTTGCAGGAAATGTGCAATTTTAATTGTTATCTCTGAAGCTGTGGAATTTTAGTTGTGGTGCCTTCATGGAGAAGAAGAAATTGTACAGTATGAGCAAAACAGAAATTTGGAATACTTAAGAGGATTTTAATTATTAGGCACTGGAAATCAAGCAAGTTGTTTTCATTATAGTCTATTCTGTAATAGCCATTGTTTAATAACATGGTTTAATCCATGTTAAAGACCCAGAGGTTGTAGATTTCCATATGCTAAACACACTGACTGAATTGGAGTAATCTGTAACAAAAGGCTAGACAGCTGGATCTGAGTTCATGTGTAGTGCCAGTAAATATTAAAAAAAAAAAAAAAAGAAAAGAAAAGAAAAGCTGAAGAACGAAGAATTTGTTAATTTTTTATTAAATGGATGAAGCCATTGAACCATTGAAGGCATTTTCAATATGTCCCCATAGGTGGTGATTTTATAACAGCAAATGTCTTATTTTTCATATTTTAATGAAAGTTGTTATTGAAATTTTACTTTTCTATTATCATATGGTTTTCTTAGCAGATATAATGAATAAGAAAACTATTTTAGATATGTGCATCTATTTTTGTTTTATTAAAATGACCTGCATTTCCTTAGTTGGCTTTCCATATATCTCAGTGGTCTTTATTAAGATGACCTGATAACCTAATCATTATTATCTCAAAGCTTCCAAATAGAAAAATCAGAAGAAAATATGAGCTTGATGGAGACTGAAGAGGAAACCAGCAAGGGTGCTGGCAAAGGAGCTCAGTAGTCTTGTCCTCAGCCTACTGTTTTCATGCCACTGTGTCTTGGCAAGGACTTGAAGCTTGTGTTGCATTTTGTCACTAGTTCCCATCAGACTGAGACATTTTATAGCCATTTTAGTACTGATATTGACTGACATAACAATAGTCAGTGGAATAGAAGTTAATATTAAAAAACCCATATAAATGATAATACATATTTCTTGGAAAAGACAGAGCCAATAGGCTTAATTAAAATAACTATGACCAGGACATAAAACAGTATGCCCAAATTATTCTTTTTCTTCTTCATTTGCAGAAAGATACTTTTGACATGTATTTCAGCATGGCATTTCTTTCTTAGAAGAAAAGAATGGATATGAAGCTGCTTCTATGGTTTTGACAGATGAATAATATCTTACACTCTGAAAGCTTCACTTTTCATAGTTTCAGAACTTGTTTGATATTTGCTGTTTAAAAACTATGCCTCATGCATTTTAAGTCATTTTGTAGCAACAGCACAATCCCACAACACAGGGTCCCAGCTGAACACCTGTGTTTGCTAACACAGTTAGTACTTCAGTACTACTAACACAGTAGTTCAGCTACGTCAAGTCTTGCTGGTTTCTAAAATATAAACCAAAGTGAGCACTGCTGAAAGACTGTGGGTCTGTATGGAGAGATGCTGTGCAATTCCCAAACAGTGCAGACCTGATGCTATTACTGTGTTTACTTCCCTGGGCATACTTTGTGCTCCCAGCCAATTAAATTTAGCCTGATGCTAAATAAGACTGAAGTTGAGAATAATGCTCTAAGAGAGAAAGTGAACAACATAATATTCCTTAACATTTTTCTAGTATTTTCTTAAAAGAAAAAAATTTGCAACATGATATAGATTCACAGGTTTTTCTTTAGTTCTATTGAGGAAGATTTGCAAGATGGATAAAAATGTTCTTCATGATTGAAAATAACCCAAAATGAAGAAATTCCTTAGAAAAACTATTTACCTTAAATGATTCAGTCGTCAGCTCATTTTGAGGTATATTGCAAATAGGAGGCAAACTGTGTATTTTTAGAGAAGGAGGTAGGAGGTAAGCCTTGTTATTATATCTGGTATGTTCTTTATCCCCCAGTTCTAAAATTAAATCCCTGGATGAGATTTAAACTGGATGCCTGAAGCTAACTATAAAGACCAGAATTTCTTAGTCCTTCTGGATGGAATTAATTCCATCCAATACTGGTATAATAGAGATGTCTGCATATTGAGCTGATCATCTCTTTCTTCTTTTAAAATGAATGTTGAGAAATAGGTGGGTTTAAGTCTGCCTTCTTTCAGGTGTATGAATCAATTGTGCCATTAAAGTGGCTGTTTTTCTGTCTTTGCTGTGAGACAACTATCTTATGTATATTTTAATGCAGTCATCTGCATTTGATTATATGAATTCCCCTCTATAGTGTTTATTGCATTATAAACTAGGACCCCTTCCCAAAGTAAATTCAAAATTCAGTACATTAGCTCAGAAAAGCTGCTCAGTCCAAGGTCATTGCTTCATGATTTAACTTCTTGTTCTATACACTGCCCGTCTCCCCTAATGAATTATGTTTAGCTGTCCATTAGTCTTGCAGAATACATTGTTCCTCTCCTTTTATCCCTTTTACATTAAACATCACATTCACAGATAGTAAAAATGTCCAAAAAAAATATAGCCATAGAAAAATATTGCATTCATAATGGGGCCAGGTATTTTGAGCCTAAATTATAACAGTAAGATTTTAAAAATGAATGTGACTTCATCAAAAGTCAGATTTATACAGCCTTAGCACACTTCTATGCTATAGATGGGCCCTATTAGAAGGTCAATACTTTCAGACAGTTACTCTCTCCTTGAACAAAGATAAGCTTGATATTATGACTTTAGGAATACACTGGGATATTTCAGAGATCAGTGAAATAGCTTAGCAAGTACCACTGTTTCTACAGTGGCTGATGTAAGTGCTCAGACTATACACATGATCTTGGACAGTGGACTCCTGTGATATTGTCCCTCCTTTTTCCTGTAGTGTACTGTGGTAAGATGAAGTATCCAGATCTCACAGCAGTGTTTGCATTTTTAACAGAGAATAAGATACATAAACAAGGCACTACAGGAGCAGAAAATTATATGATTCTGTTTCCAAAATTCCCAATTGAATGTCCAGCCAACAGAGATTCAGAGTTATATTTTCTCCTGTGTTTTAGATATGTACCCCTGTGAATCATTTAATTCTTTACACTCCAGCCTTTTCTCTAACCTGATAAGTGAATCACACTTGTGGGAAATGAGAGGTGTGATAGGAAAATGTCTTCTGCTGAAGAAGGCTTTGGAAGAGACCTGTTTTCCTGCCTCTTGGATAAAGGCAACTCTAGGCTGGTATAGTAATGATAAAAATAGGTCCCTTACTTCTTGCCCATCAAGTGTGTGCTGTCAGTGCAGTTGCCATTGATGCTGAGATTGCACTGCTGAGTTAAAGGATTTTACTCTCTTGGGTAGATTCTGATCATGTCTTGCTGAACATGTGCACTTCTGCTTCTGAGCCTCGTGAGGAAACATGGGTTATGAGACACTGCTTTAGAAACTCAAAATCAAAGCAGCTTTAAGCATGTGCACAAAAAGGGCTCTTAACAGAAATAGCTGAATCTTTCCATAATAGTTTTACAGCCTGCTAGTATGATGGTTACCAATACAAACAGTATGATTTTTCAATTTTTGTCCACCAGTTTTATTCCTCCTGTATACTTATTCTATTTTTCTATCAGAAAATCTGGTAAAGTAAGCTCACTCTTATTTTCTCATATACAGTAGGAAAATTCTTTTACACATACAAATCTAGGCTCAAAACAAAATAAACTTATTTTTAACTATAGGGTATTTATTTTTAAAAGCCAAACCAATATTTTTCCCAATAATTTAATAATAATGCACCTTTCTTTTATTTCTGATAATAAAATACATGGATATCTCAGTGATGTTAATCATACTTAGATGATGAATATCAATATTCAGCATTGGCCTTGTGGTTGGACCACATGACTCCAGAGCCATCTAAATGATGATAGTCTATAACTACTACAGAATACTTTGTCAAAACTAAATCATTTGCTTTTCTGCATTTTTGTGTCTTTCTGTTTTTATTGAACACATGCTTCCCATCCCTTTTCCATAAAGTAGCTCTTTAAACTTGGTAGATGATTGCTTTTATTTCCAAGGCAAATTGCTGACAGCTGTTGCAGAATGATTCATGGTGTCTACATTTAAATAGTGATGCCTAATCATTATAAAATGATCCATCTGGGTTTTCATTCTAGAGGGGACTTTCTGTGCTATGAAAAGACACAAGGCATGTGACACCAATATTTTAGTATGAGAACATAGCAAGTGCTCTGTCTCATAACTTCCTAGATTCTTGATCTTCCCCTAAGCCTTAAACATCAGCATATAAAGCTTACTTTTGGAAACTGTAAGTTGCTGATACAACTGTCCTGTTCTTTATTTAGGGTAAGATTGTGCCTACTGGCATAGCCTTCAGCAAGAGGTGGTTTGTGAACTGCATCATTGTAATGCCAGCCTGGGGAAGTATAGTGACTCAGATTTTCCACTGAATCACATTTTCTCTTCTGCTTCTTCCTTGCTCTGGGGGAATAGCAATTTACTTCTGGAAATTACTATCTCTCTGCAGTGGCACAGCTGTTCTAGCCAAAAAGGCTGGAAAAAGGCTTCAATCTTGCCCCCATTCCTCCTTAGGTACTTTCTGCTCACCTGTTTCAAAGGAGATACAGCTAGGAAAATAGTCTGGTTTAATCCTACACACTCAGGCCTAAAATTTGGTTTGTGTAGAGCTCTAATTGCAGGGTTCTTCCATTCTCTCCTGCGTGGGTGCATACTTACAGACTAAACCTTACAGAGAGGACTACAGATGTGATAAGCAGCCTAGGAAAAGTAAATAGCATTTTATTTTGGCTCAGTCATTCAAGTAAAAGAGGACTGATAATTTGGAAACTTTGTACCAGTGTATGAATTTAACTTTTTTTTATCAAATAGCTTATAGTTTTGTATAGTAAACAAAGTAAGTCCTAATGCAATCTGAAAGAGAATCTGTCATCCTGTAGATCTGTATCTCTTTGAATCTTGCTGCTTTGAGTGAAAGTTTCTTGACATTTGATGACATCAACCCATGGAGGCTTGTTCTGCCATTGCTGCATGTGGCCATATTATTACCTAGCGTGTGGAACTGAATGAGCATCTTGCAACTTCTAAAATTGTTGGAAGGATGGCAGGCTAACTGAATACCTTTTATCAGCACCAATTATGCCAAAGACAAATTAAAAAAAAAAATTATGTTTTAATGTATCTATGCTGAAGTAGCTCAGGTCTAAATATGATCTCCTGTTGCATCAGGGTTTAGTCTGATTGGTACTGCAGAATCAATCATTCTGCTGTGTAGGGGAGTGCTGCTGAATAAAACGCACATATACATGCCACTCTAAAACTTTTATTATAAGTCTACAGTAACAGATAACACTTTAATATATAATTTCTAAATTGCCAAAACAAAACATAGTGAACATCAAACAAAACAGCACTTTTTCTTCACTGAGTGGAGTGTGGGACATTAATCAGGTGCAGCATTCCTAACCAGGGGAGACACTGCAGGTCTCCTTGCAATTCTCTCCCTGCTTTTCCTTCATTCTCATTCTCATAGGGCTGTGATCTTACAGTCTTTCTTGATTTCTCCTTAGAATTTTCATTTTGTGTATCTAGATTTATGTGTTTGGTGTGTGCTTTTTATTTTCTTTATTGTGCTGTAAAAACAATTCTGCTGAGCTCTCCAAGTTGCACTCCTTTAGTGGCCAAGAACAGACCATTTGCAGCATGTGCTTTATTCCCTGGGGCCTCACTGATATACTGAGTGTTCTTTCAATACCCCTATAACTGTTCTGTGCTTTTCCTCCCAAGGACCCCTTCTAGAGTGTAGACTTTATTCTGATCATACTGAGCAGTTACTCTAACAAAACTCTGTACAGCTGCTGTTTACCATAGCTGGTGTCATCATTGCCAAGATCCAGCTTGTACTCCTGTTATAATGGGGGAGTCCATCACCTTTGCAAATGCCTCAGTCTAGACCTTAGTATTTTATTGTATGGTCAATAGTGATCATTAATATTTTTATATTTTTTCTGATGAGGAAGCATGATGTTTGTTTTACTATAGAAAGAAGAGAAAGCATATGAACCTCTAGAATAATCATTTTTTTAAAGAACTCCAGGAGGCATGGAGGGATGAAAAACCCCTACAATACATGTGCCCTGCTTATTGTCTCCAGTAACTATAAATGTTGATAACCATTCAAAGGATAAACTGAATGCTACAGTAAATTGTTTGCCAAATAAACCTGGTTCAGCTGTGCTACATTTTTCTACTGTGGCATCTTTTTTTCAGTTTGAGATCATTATCCTATTGGGGTATCTGAAAGAACAGAGAATGTATTGTTTTAAGGGAGTTGCTATGAAAATCTGCGTGCTGATTACAGATATTATTTATAAAATGTACCATGGTGCAGTTACCCATAAAAGGTTTACATGAAATACCATGCCATATAATGTGAGTGCACTGGTAGTAAGACAATTCTTTTAATCTTGCATCCTGTTTAAACCACTTATAATGTGCTGGGTTTGGTTGTTGGTATTTTTTTTTAATCTAGTTTATAGTTTTCTGAAAGGGAATGGCTTTGGAAGGTATAATAATCTCTGGAGGGCTCTACCAGCTCAGGAAGTTGAATGGCTGACACCCTGTCACAAGGCATCTCCTACTAACATAACCCAGAAAGAGGTATGCCCTTTTTCTGAGATGCCATTGGCCTTGCTGATTGCTATGTGATCACTGTTAACACTTAGCTTCCTATCAGCTAGTTCTTACCTGCCTGTATAGACACTTTTTGTATTAGTGCACATGATATCTTCTTTCTAATATCTGTACTTTGCCTGGTCTCTGTTGCATTTTATCCTCTCAATTTTGAACACACTGAACTTTGTCAAAATCATTTTGAATTCCAATACTTTCTGGCAAAATGCTTTACACCCCTACAGAGATATGAATGCAGTTCCACTGCAGTTGTGTATATTATTGTTGAAAATACCTTTTAGTCTCAGATTTGGGACAGCACTGGAGATGTGCTCCAAATTTAGTGACTCCAGACTTGATGACTGACAATTGATAATGGCAGGAATGGCTGTGATTTTTTCCCCCAAAGTTGTGGTTCTCTGTAGTAGTAGTAGTAGTTACATTCAGATTATCATTTACAAGAATGGTTATTAAATTTGCAGCAGTATCACTAACTGTATTAAAGTCATTCTTATATTTGCTGGTGGCAGGCAATTACATTGGCTTAACTGTGCTTGGCAAACTCTTATTGTCTGCTTATAGATTGCCTTATATTATTTTTATAGCTTTCTTTTTTAATATATTTTGCAATATTTTGACTTTCAAAGCTAGATTAATATAAATATTAGATAAATATTTCTATTTCCTCAGTCTTTCCTTATCTCAGATAAGGAGATGTGTTTGTTATTCAGCCACTTCAGTCTTGTGTGTTTGCAGGTGATCTCTCTGTCAAGATTGCCTTGGCTAGTTGAAAAGTTTTCTAAAAGAGTTAATTCTCTGAAACTTTATATATTCATCTTTTCTACATATTCTTCAGCTCCTTTTTTTTTACTGTTTAAAATGCATTTTGTTTGGTTGATTTGGTTCATTGTAATTAATTCTTCCACGTATGAAACCTGAAGCAGTGTGGAACACTTTAGCCATGTCTGTGTCTCATCCATACTTATGTCTCCTGTCCAATTAAACAGTGGTCTCCTCCTTTCTTTTGTCTTCCCATGACTACTTGATTTATTTGTAGACTTTCTCCTTGTTGTCTTTTGTGTCTCTAGCTAATTGAAAAATGTTTTGCTCCCCAGTCTTTTGATTTTTATCCATATGGGGCATGTGAGTTCTCCATTTGTTTATCATTAATTATCTGCTTTTGTTTCCACTTTTGGAATTATTCTTTTTCCATTTTCAGATCATTACCAAAAATTACTGATGCAGTTAGAATGGTCTCTTCATATTTTTCCTACCTACACTTCGAAAAGGGGTTTGTTTTTGTATATTCAGTACAGTTTCTTTCAGTAGGTAGTAGTTCTCATGTGCTCATTTATCCTTTAGATAATCTTATTTATCTTACTGTGGGTTTTCTTTTCCTCTTTTAGTCTGCTTTTTAAGTCAGAACAAGTACTTCAAATCTTTTTTTTATATAGTAACCTTATAGTTTCACAATGACCCCATATTAACTTTGCTCTGTCACTTAATTTCATTTTAAGTTTAAAAACCCCTGACAGTAGCTCCTCCCCAGTAGCTTTTTTCACCTCTTGAATCTTACTGAACTTTTGCATTAAAGGTTTGAATAATGATATGTCCTGAAATAATAATAATAATAATAATAATAATAATAATAATAATAATAATAATAATAATAATAATAATAATAATAATAATAATAATAATAATAATATTCCACAACTGCCTTCCTACTCCTTGGGAATGACTCTGCTGTCTCTTGGTAGATCTACCGTGGGGTACCCATTAAGTTTGTAGTTCTTTCTGAATTTCAGAGTAAGTCTTCTAGATAATATATGCAATTCCACACCTTCTTGTATATGCTTGTTAAAAAGCACTTTCACTGCATCTCTGTGATATCTATGATGTGTATAGATGGTTTTGTGTTTTCCTTACTAGTACTCTAATATCTGATTTTTACCAAAATATTCAGATGAAAGTCTATTTTTCTCACTATTTCTCACAAAGCCTTGCTTCAATGTCTAATTTCTAGATTTGTATTTAATAAGTAAATCTGTGTTTTGAAAGTAGCAGTGAGCTTCTTGCAACCTCTAACTTTACTGTAGTAGAAAAAAACATTCATCTACATATCCCAAGTAAAATCTTTCTGCTTCCCATCAGGTAGTATCAGTTATCTTTTAACTTATGGAGATTACTGAAATTCCATTTCCCTTGGGACTGGGATGGATTTTGTGTGGCTGTTGAATTTTACCAGGGCAATGTGCCCTTGTTCTTAGGTTTTGACCATAGTATGCCTGCACTGTCAGTTTGTCTGTCTGTGAATCTTCCCCTTAAAGGGTTAAGGTGTATGTGTGTAGATCCTGAGCTATTGCACGTCAGATAATGACATGAGGAGCTGCAGAGTGCTCGTAGCCAAGTGGGAGCAGTGCACATGACCCAACCTGTCCTTTGCTGACATTAGTAAGATGGCACATCAGACAGCAGGAAGGATAAAGGAAGGGAACTGACAGTTCCACAGAATGCAGGACAAAGGCAGGAAGTACCAGGACAACAGTGTCAGAGTCTCCAAGGGTATAAAGTCAGTAAAACCAGAGCCAGTGAGGTAAGGGTAAATGAGAGTGTGAAGTTTATTTAGGAGGGGGCGAGGATGGTAAAAATAGCTTGGGATGAGGGGGAAAATGAAGTATAAGATGAAGCAAGTCATCTGCTTGGAGCTTTTAGGGAATACCTTATGAGCAGCTTGTTCATGATCAGTGCAGTCTAGCAGGACAGCATATCTGTTGCAACTGTGTCTGTGATGGTGTCTGACTGGCTTCAGTGCCTGGGGGAACTGGGATGCTCTCCTTAACACCAGTGACAGAACTCCCAGAAGAATGGACTTACAAAATTCATGTTAATTCACTGATCTCAAAGATATGATAATTTTTATGAATTTTTATAAAAGGGGAGAGAGACACAAATTCAATCAAACTGGCAGAAAAACATCAGTCTCGACTCCAAAGTTGGCTGTGTAAGCAATGGGTGTGTGCTCATGGGTGAGTCAGTGCCCAGCCCTGGCACACACCCAGGCAGAAGCTACTAAGAAGCCTGTGAGGAAGACTGAGATGAGTTCAGGGAAATGTAAGAGAGAAGAATATGATGAAAACTGGAATTACTACATGTTGGACTGCATGCATTTGGAGAACCTAGAACACAGTAAAAGGTGTATCAGGAGTCAGAACATAATTGAAAACAAAATAAACCAAAAACACCAATCAACCAACCAACCAACCAACCTGCCAACCAATCAAAACCACAAGAAAATGCATTTGTAACCCCTGCTTATGAAACAATGTATTTCAAATCCCCATGGATTTCCTCTGACACGTTTTTGGGTGAAGACCAATTATTTATTTAGCTTCCTTTTTCCACAGTGAATCATCCTAATCTTTCAGGAAAGTAGTCATCACAAACTTAAGACTTTATCTTTGATAAAAATACCGTTTTCCCCCTTGCTTTTCTTTTAAACTTTATCTGCAAATTATTTCTATTGTTCTGAATCTGCACTGATAAAATAACACTCTTATTCTCACAGAACTAACATCATCTGCAAATTATTTCCTTTGTTCTGATGTCTTTTCCATTTAATGTTCACTGACTTCATTTATGATGGGCAATCTTTGTGTCATTCATTTGGGCAAAGAATGTAGTATGTGTGTATCACAGCTCTAAAGCTGTTATTGTGCAGATCCCAGAGGAAACTTTCTACAGTCCTCTAGTGTGCTGTGTTCACAAAAATAAAAACTATTAGCTAAATAAAATTTTCTTGCCTAATCAAACGTGTACAACTTAACACTCAAATCATCTTATAAATGTAGGTAATTTGGTTAAAATTCATAGCTTTCTTGTCATGGAAATTTCAGTTTTTTTCTTCGTAATTACTTGCGGCCATAAGATGAAATACTGGTGACCCCATCTACACCAGACAAATAAGGAGTTAGGAGCCAGAGGCTTTAATTTGCAGGATTTTGACACTGCTGTCGTTATGAATGATACCTTGGCCCAATCTGCTGGCCCTGGTAGCCTTTTCTTCTGCATCTCTTTTCTCTTGTGACCTCAGGTACTGCAAAAGCCTGTTTGTTTTCAGTTTGTCTCTCAGTTCAGAAAGACTAGGATTAGAAGACTGAAAAAATTCAAAGCCTTTATGTACCATCCAAGCAACTTGACACAGTAGGGGACATTGAATTGACTTAAAATAATTCTCTTTTAGCTCTTAGAAGAAAACACTCAACATCCCTTCTCATACACACTATATGTGCTTTTCTCCTAACCCCTTAAAGAATGCTTTATCTGTTTGTCTCTAAGCAATGATCAACATGGATAAATCACTGATAATATCCCAAGTAACTGTAGGTATTCAAGTAATTCTCCTTGTTTTCTTTGCAATTTGATAAAGCAAATTCCACTGTTACAGGTATAAATTGCTAAAATTTATTAGTGAAGTAGAAAAATAAAAGATACGACATCATTAAAAAAAATAGGACATAATTTATCATAAACAAAGTTTCCTTTTTAGCACACAGGAACCATTTTTTACTTTTTCTTTGCTATCTTAGAATGCACTACAGATAAGCACAACTGCTTCATATACCATTGCCTTTTCAGTGAACAAAAATGGATTCAATATCTTTACATGTGTAGTTTCTCCTATTTCTATTAATATCTTCTTTATGCCTGTTAACTTCCTATGATATATGGTAAAATCCTTGAGAAAAATTAGATGTTATATTACAAATAAAATATCTGAATATTCATATCAGCCTTGACGTGGAAAGGTTAGTACAGATTTGCTTGGAACACTTGTACCATAAACATTATGTCACATTTATTTGCAGATGATATATGCAAAAAACCCCCTGCTTTAAAATTATTTGTAACATATTGATTAAGCTTATTAGGATTTTTTAAAAATACTCCTTTGACCTTATAACTGAAATTACTGAGACCTGATTTAAAATTATGTAAACTGGAATTCTGTATAGCAGAATTTAAAAAAATCTCAATTTCAAGTGCGGTTTGTGAGACATATGCTGGGATCCTGTGAGGAATGTTCACTTCCCAGTAACATGAAGTACCATTTGCTTTCTCAGTGGGAATTGCCAGATATTGAATGTCAGGCCTGCCTCTGGTTCATTTGTACATTTTGGACCTTAGGATTTTATCATATGGGGGAGGGATGAAAGTGAGAGAATGGCAGAAAAAGGCACTTGCAGGAAGGAAAAATATATTTCTCTGAAGACACTGGTGTATTTTTAATTGCAGCTGTTATAAGCACTTGTCTGGCATGATAGGTTTGGCATGATGCCTTGTTCAAAGGAGGCTGATTGTACTGTATCCTCTGTGACCTGAGAGAGACAGTGGTGGCTCCTGTCATAGTCTTTTTCATCTTCGTGCTCTCCAAGCTTTGGTGACTCTATTGCTTTGTGTAGCTCCTTGCCACTTCTATAAATACATCAGCAACAAAAGGAGGGCTGAGGAGAATTTCCATTCTTTATTTCCTGCAGGGAAAACAGTGACAAAGGATGAGGAAAAGACTGAGGCACGTAATGCTTTTTTTACCTCAGTCTTGAACAGTAAGACCGGTTGGTCTCTGGGTACCAGCCCCCTGATCTGGAATACAGGGGCAGGGAGCAGAATGAAGACACCATATTCCAAGGGGAAATGGTTGGCGAGCTGCTACATCACCTCAGCAAGCACAAGTCTACAGAGCTGGATGGGATCAACCCAGAACTTTCAATCATTTACCAGCAACTCTGGCAAACCAGGGAGGCCCCAGCTGATTGGAAGTTTGCAAATATAACACCCCTCTTATGAAGGATTGGAAGGAGAATCTGGGGATCTACAGGCGTCTCAGTCTTACCTTGGTTCTGGATACGATTATAGAGCAGATCATCTGGTGACTGGACTTTAGTAAAGCCTCTGATCCCGCTTCCCACAGTATTCCAGAGAAGCTGGCTACTCACACCTTGAACAGGTGCACTGTTGGACAGGTGAAAGAAAACGAGTCGGTGACTGAGCCCAGGGAGTGGTGGTGGAGTTACATCTAGCTGGTGATGGTCATGAATGGTGTTCAGTATTGGGGGCAGTCCTGTTTAATGTCTTTAACAGTGGTCCAGACAAGCGGGTCAAGTGTGCCTTCAGTCATTTTGCAGATGACCCCAAGCTGGCCAGGAGTTGATCTCCTGGAGAGTAGGGAGGATCTGCTGGGGGGTCTGGACAGGCTGGATCAGTGGGACAAGACCAGTTGTATGAGGTCCAACAAGGAAAAATGCCAAGTCCTGCCCTTGGGTCGCAATTACTCCAGGCTGGTGACAGAGTGGCTGGAAAGCTGTCCAGTGGAAAAGGACCTGGAGGTGCTGGTGACAGTGGATGAACATGACCCAGCGTGTGCCCAGGTGGCCAAGAAGTCCAATGACCTGCTGGCCTGTATCAGCAACAGTGTGGCCAGCAGGAGCAGGGCAGGGATTTTTACATAATTTGTGGTATTTCACAGAATAACTAGGTTGAAGAGACCTTCAAGATCATTGAGTCCAACCCATGTCCTAACACCTCAATTAACCATGGCACCAAATGCCACATCCAATCTTTTTTTAAACACATCCAGCGATGGTGAATACAGTGGTGACTACACCAGCTCCCCAGGCAGACAATTCCAGTACTTTTTCACTCTTTCTGTAAAAATCTTTTTCCTAATATCCAACCTAAATTTCCCTTGGTGCAGCTTAAGACTGTGTCCTCTCATCCTGTTAGTTGCTGCCTGGAAACTACCCCTGTACTCAGCATGGATGAGGCTGCACCTGGAATCCCATGTTCAGTTTTGGGCTCCTCACCACAAGAAAGACATTGAGGGGCTGGAGCAAGTCCATAGAAGGGCAATGGAGCCATTGAAGGGTCTGGAGCACAAGTCTGATGGGATCTGGGATTGCTTAGCCTGGAAAAAATGAGCTCAGGAAGAACATTATTGCTCTCTACAACTTCCTAAAAGGAGATTAGGGTGAGGTGGGGATCAGTTTCTTCTTTCAAGTGACAAGCAGTAGGGTAAGAGAAAATGACCTCAAGTTGCACCAGTGGAAGTTTAGATTGGATATTAGGAATTTTTTTTTATCTAAATGGTCTTCAAGCATTGGAAGATGCTTCCCGGGGAAGTGGTGGAGTCATCATCCCTGGAGGTAGTTAAAAGATGTGTGTATGTGGCAGTTAGGGAAATGTCTAGAGGCTTGGTAGAGTTAGTTTAACCGCTGAAATCCATGATCATAAAGGTAATTTCCAACCTAAATGATTCTAGAATTCTGTGATGAGGGGCAAGCGTATCTCAGAATAATTTCTGTATGGAAAGCACCGAACTCAATTACCAGCATGTGTGTATGGGCAAACAGTCTTGAACCTTAGAATGAGAGATAGATTGTGTAGAGCTGCGTTAATGGTTGGACTCAATCTGGGAGATGTTTTCCAACATAAGTGATTCTATGATTGTGTGATTTTGTGTGCACAGTACAAGCACTGGAAAGCAGAAATTTGCCTTGCCTATGCTGTCCTCTCTAGGTATTTCAACAACTACCTTCTTACTCTAGGTAGCATGAACAGTGAATCAAAAATCATTACATGAACACTTTACTTTAGATGTGGGGAAAGAGAGTAAGTTATATTACAGTTGAAATATTTTTCATAGATAGATGTTTTGTCCAGTATTGCTCTCACAACTAGTGGGGATCAAAGGTTAGGGTTATGAAACTCACACAACAGCACCTATTAATTTTCCTAGAAAATGCAATATAATTTCATGATTATTCCCTATGTCATTTTAACAAAACTTGAGTATCATGATTCCTGTTTTATGAAATCCTTCTTTATTCCTTAGCTACTGAAATATAATATATTAAAATGATCTCAGATGATTTGTACTGGTTTGGTAAGATGTAGCAGCAGGTGGGGGGGATGGGGAGGGATGCTTTCCCTGGTGACAACTCGTCCAGCTTGACCAGGTCAGAGGGTGGCTAAAATAAATGGGATGGGTACGATGGTGTGCCTGAGAAATCCTTTAATCCATCCATGACCATGGGGTCCAAGAGGCAGCATCCAAAGACCAGGGGGAGGGGGCAGGTCAACAATAGATAGGGGTGAGTATCTGAGGGCAAAAAGGTCCAGTCACAAACAAGAACTAGGAATATGTCTGGACATCCCCTTACATGTTCCCACAAGTCCTGTGTTTTAGGCCAGAGCCTCCACATCTGCAGGACAGGGTCCTGACCTGGTTCAAGGCCTTTCTTCCCAAAGCCTGCTCAGGGTCTCAGATTTATGCCCTCTGTGTAGGGATCCTGGGCTAAGTTTTGGTCTATTCTAGCCAATTCGACTCACACAGTAAGATTACTCTTGTAAGAGAGTATGATTTTTCAGCAAATAGGATTGTGAAGCTAAGTTTTTGGAACTCGTCCCGCTGACCACAGAACATCAGATTTCTTCACGCCCCTTCAGAAAAGCAGACATGGCACTAAAGACAGAGACAAGGTAGCCAGAGTGAGATCTAGCTGTAGTCAAGCAGTAATAAGCCCTTATGCAGCTTTAATTATGATCATTGATATATCTGATGATTAATAAATCATTGCTACTTTGCTTCCCTGGGAAAAGTTATGGGTTAGAGGAACATTTGTTCCACAGCCTTGACTGTGGTTTTTGACCTTATTCAGTCTATAAACTTATAAATGAGTAGCCACAACTGACAACAGGAAGCTAAGGAAAGAATTTTACTTTCCAATATTCCCCTTAAGATGTTGTCACACCCTACCTAGCTCATATACAATCTTTCAGTGAAGCACATAATTTACTGGAAGATTCTATTTTTTTTAATCCTTTATGAAAATGTATGTTATGGCATCCTGACCAATAAGAAGTACACGAACATAACATTTGCATCCTCTGATGGCTACTTGTTCACATTCAGAAAAAGTGGAGACCATTCTCTAACTGCTGGTTGAAGAGTAAACTGTCAAAATACAAAAATAAAAACTCTTGATGTTACCCACTGGAGACAAAACAGTGGAAGCACTAACATGAACCTTTGAGCACAAGTCATTGTTTTATGATTACATTTCAAACGCACCAGAGTTTTGTAAACCGTACCTAATTCTTCACACACAGTGCTCTTTTCTCCAGCTTCTGAGAGAAAGGAAAACACAGCTATATTTTAATGTGAACCTTTTATATTAAGCCAACCTGGCTGGATGCTGTTTTTTGAGAGGAAGATTTGCAGCTTAGAATGACTAACAGAAAAATAGCCAGCACTGGTTATCCAGACTAAAGGCCAAAGGGGGAGACATAACAGGTTGCAGCAACTTTTTGCAGTTTATCTTTTTTATTAAAGTGGCACAAGTCCATTTCCTAGTTCTCATTCTCTACCTGAGAAAATGTTTTGCAAAAGTAACAGGACAAGCTTTTAACAGAAACAGTAATAAAATTATCATTAATATTTAGACCCTTTCTGTTGGAAGGTAAAAACATGCATTTGCATGTTTTTAATGGTATTAATTGTTAAGAGTATTTGACATATTGCGGGTTTCACAATGCCTGTCATAGACTCTTTTACAAAAAGTTGTTCTCTGTGAATGTTTAGTACATATTCTATGACTGGGGAAAAATTTCCTGCAACATAAAAAGACTACCAGATTTTGAATCTGTTGACCATTACATAACGAAAAGGAATATGATTTCTATATCAGGCTAGATCAGCCATGTTTCAGAGTTGTGCTGTGCTGGGGTGCTTTTCTCTGTATTAGATACTGAACTGCACCACTGGTATGGTTTGAATAACTTTAGAGAGCCCTTTCTTGTGTCCATTCTCCTTTCATGGAATAGGTTTCCTGACTGGGGCTTTCTCCCATGGTATATATGTCCTTATCAGAGAGCCACAGAGTGGTTTATGTCGAAAAGGATCTTAAAGGTCATCTAGTTCCAACTCCCCTGCCATGATCAGGGACACCCTCTATGAGACTAGGTTGGCCTTGTTCAAGGCCCATCCAGCCTGGCCTTGAACACTTCCAGGAATGGGACATCCACAGCTTCTCTGTTCCAGTGCCTTACCAATCTCATGGTGAAAAATTTATTCCTACTATTCCTACTGTCTTTCAAGGGTAGATTTTTTAAGCTGTCTCTTTCCCAGGCTGAACAATCCCAAGTCTCTCAGCCTGTCTTTATAGGAGAAGTGCTCTAGACCTCTGATTATCTTTGTGGCCCCCTCTTGCTACACAGGTCCCTGTCTTTCCTATGTTGGGTGCCCCAGAGCTGGACACAGTACTTCAGGAAGGGTGTCATGAGAGTGGAGTACAGGAAGAGAATCACCTCCTCTGACCCAGTGGCCACGATTCTTTTGATGCAGCCCAGGATACAGTTGGCTTTTGGGGCTGCAAGTGGACATTGCTAGTCACGTTGAGCTTCTTGTCTACCAGCCAGCCTTTCCTCAAGGCTAGTCTCAATCCTTTCTCTACCCTGCCTGCATTTGTGCTTGGGATTGCCCTGACACAGCTATGGGACCTTGCACTTGCCCTTGTTGATCTTCACGAGGTTTACACAAGCCCAACTCTCAAGTCTGTGAAGGTCCCTCTGGATGACATTCCTTCCCCCCAGTGTGTCTATTGCACCACATCCTATGTGTTTAGTGTCACCCACAAACTTCACAGATTTTACAGAATATTCCAAGTTGGAAAAACTTAGAATATTAAACAAGGATCACTGAACTCAACTCAGTGGGATATAAACAAGGATCACTAAGCTCAACTCTTAAGTGCACACTGGGATCAAATCTGTGACCTTGGTATTAGCCGCATGCTCTAACCAACTGAGCTAATCTCAGGGTTCAGACTTGCTAGGGTGAGCTCAATTTCACTGTCCACATCCCGAGAAAGATATTAAACGTCACCAGTCCCAATGCCAACTCCTGAACAGCACCACTTGTCACTGGTTTACACTTGAACATCAAGCCATTGACCATAGTTCCTTGCGTATAACCAGTATCCAGCCAATTCCTTATGGGCCCCAAATGAAACCAACTTACTGGCCAAAATGGCTGGGTTATGTTTCCTCAGGAACTATGAACTACTGGTTAGAAGTTATTTGTGTTAACTAATCTACCTTGTAAGCAATACTAAGCACACAGCATAACAGTGAATTAGAATGTTGCTTTTAAAGTAGTCTTAATTTGTACAGTATACATGCTATTTTTTCTCAAATGACAATATGATTCTATGTGACTATATGAATCCAGAAGCATCCTGGGGATGAAATCTGTGTCAGAGGCAGTTTTATTCCCATTGCTCCAGTGAAGTACTAATCAGATGACTGACTATAACAGAAGCAAAGTACCACTTTACTCAGTACAGTTAAATTTATGGTTGTATTGTTATAGGAAGATAAAACTGCATGTTTCCCGCCTACCAGGTAGAAAAGAGGAAGCAGGTAAAAGAACAAGAAATAAATAGTTTGCATACAAAAATGTACAGTAAAAGTCTTATTCTTTTTTGTAGATATGGGTTGAAAGTACTCCAAATGACAGTCAAGCTTTAGGGAAATGTTCTAAGAACAGTAGAGATTCTCTGTTCAGTTAAAAAATTTACTGTGCTTTTTCAATGCTGGTTAAAAAGTACTTTGAGATCACTAATTTTCTGCAAACTTAAGGGACATAATCAAAGAAAACGTGTTCTATTCTTTGATGCAACTGTAATTAATACCTCATATAGTTCAGCCATTATATTAAAATTCTTCTTAAAATATTTGCTTTAATGATTTGTTATTTACTAGTTCAAAATTAGGTTTATACTGAACATTTCAGCAACACACTGATTTGGAAAGTAACTAAGTTGGTTGATTAATGCTGGAACTAATGAACCTATCTTACAGATTCATGACCTATGTTCCTATGTTGCAGTAGCCTGGTCCTCTCCTCTTGTTCCTTATAAATAAGCTTCCTCCCACCCCAAGTAATATCTTCACTTCCTCAATAACATCTGCTAGGCTTTCCTATTCACAGCATGCTTGGCTCTCTCCCATGTTCCCTAAATCCCAGCTGCTGGGGAAGGAGCAGCTTGTATAAGAGCTGATTTCAACATAATACGTGTGCTGATTGAGAGATGAACAATTCTGATTGTCGCTGAGCTTGTATGGCTGCCTTTCTAGTGGGGGTCTTATGCTGGGTTTCTGTTTCCTCTTTCCACATGCCAGTATTCTCAAATATCTTAACAACTTGTCTTCTGGGTGCCAAGCTCCCTGTTGAAATGCAGAAGAGGGGGCAAAGGTGGTGAGAATATTGCATAGAAGAGTAAAGAGAACTGTCAAAGGGATGGACAGTCAGATATATTTAATCTCCTTATCAAAGCAAAATTTTAAAGGAGAATCAAGTAGCAGGAAGGGAGCATATGTGTGTCCTGGTCCACAAATGGAGTCCAAATTAGTGGCACTGGCATTGTTCTAAGCCTTCCAAGTATTTCTCCATTTCATCTAGAAAATTTCCTTCCAGACCCTCTGGAGCTACCTACAATATATCCCTCACTGATCGCTCCAATGTCTTCCCCTACCCATAACCCATAGTCACATAACTTCTCTCCCATAGTGACCAAAATCCCTCCAAGCCTTGCCCCCCAGCCTTGGTCCTAGTCTCTACCCCAGAATCCCTTTTCCCAGTCCTCTAGTCCCAACCTTTTCCACCTCCACTTCTCCTGTGGGTCAGTGCCCCATATGCATCTACCTATTTTTTCAGCCAGGTCCAGGTACTTTCATTTACATGGATAGGTCTGAGCTGATGGATTGCCCTTTCCTTCTGAATTTGTTCCTGTAGTCACTTGGACCAACATGTTGTTGGTTACTCTGACAGCTAAGCACATTCCTTGCCTGCTGTGATGGTTTTGCACAGCCTGGTTTTTGGGATAACAGGGGGCCATGGAAGTGGCATCTGGGAGAAGCTGCTGGAAGTTTCCACCATGTCCAGCAAAGCAAATCCTTGATGGCTCTGAAGATGGACATACTGCTGGCCAAAAACTGGGCCAATAAGAGATGGTTGATAGTGCCTCTGTGATGACATAGTTAAAAAGAAAATCAAAACCAAAGGTGCACAGTTTTTCTTCTAGTCAGAGAAGGTGAGAACAGGTGAGGGAAGGAACATGGAGACACTGTGGTCAGTGCAGAAGGAGGGCAGGAGGTGCTCCAGGTGCCAGAGCTGAGATTCCTCTGCAGGTGATGACCACAGTGAAGCAGTTGTGCCCTGAAGCCCATGAGAATCCGTGGGGGATGCAGAGATCCACCCACAGCCCATGGGGATCCATGGGGGATGCAGAGATCCACCCACAGCCCGTGCAGATCCATGGGGATGCAGAGATCCACCCACAGCCCGTGGGGATCCATGGTAATGCAGAGATCCACCCCAGCCCGTGTGGAAGGTGCCCATGCCAGAGCAGGTGGATGCCTGGGGGAGGCTGGGATCCAGTGGGAGACCAATGGAGGGAGATCACTGCTTCCAGGCTGGAGCAGCCTGTCCTTTGAGGACTGCACTCTTTGGAAGAGTTACCCACACTGCAGCAGTTTTGGGAGTTTCTTACACTCCTCTCCCTGAATGTAAGGAAATATTGTGTGACAAACTGACCAAACCCCCACACCCTGTTTCCTTGTGCTGTTGGTAGGAAGGAAGGAGAGGTTAGGGGAAGAAGGTGTTTTTGAAGGGTTTATTTTATTTCTAATTATCCTCCTCTGACTCTCTAAATTCACTTTGTACCTCTAAGCTGAGCCTGTTTTGCCCTTGCAGGTTTTTCTCCTGGTCCTTAACTCATGAACCCGCCATTAATTTTTCTCTCCTCTGCCCACCTGTGGCAGGGGAGGGTGAGTGAGTGACTTTCGTGGGTGCCTGGCAGTGGACCAGTGTGTAACCACTTGCTAACATAGATATCAATGTTGGAAGTGATTTTTGCAAGCATAGAGACCAGTCAACAGAGCAGAAATTTGGACTGTAATAGAAGTGAGCAATTGAGCTGATAGGGCTTGTGTGGTAATCAAGAAAGAGGAGTGCTTGCTTTACAAGAGAAAATATTATGGGTTGACAACTTTTACACACCAAGGGGAAGGCCAAGAAGGGATATGATTGCTCTCTATAAATACTTCAAGAAGGTAAACAGCAGGAATAAAGATAAGTGTTATAGTCTAAATTATATTGCCAGCAGAAGGATAAACTGGCCATGAATTAATGTCAGTTCCAATTTAGTAGGATGGTTTTAATCCTCCAAGACTGAGGCTCATGAAACAGTGTTCTAAGAGCAACAAAAACATCCTACCTAGGTTTGGGTGAAATTTGTCACATTATGTATGAGACTGGGAGAAGCTCACTCTCAACAGCACTGGGAGTCTGGTGCTTGGGGAGTACCACTAGAACACCAATTTTTCTCAGTAATGCACTGCCTTGCTGCATGCTCCCATGCCTGCCAGAGCCGGATGGAATATTCTAGATGGTTTTTAATAAATGCCTGGAGCACTAATAATACCACTTTACTTTCTGGTGTATATATATTTATTAATGTAACCTGCTATCATCTTTGCCTTCTTTTCCAGCAGCTGTGAAATGATTTGATGGTTTTAATTATTTTTCATAATAACCCCCAAATTCCTCTCTTGATTAGCTTCCTAGATGAGATTTCCATTTAGTATATATTTTCTAACTTGGTGTTTGGTTTCCCTGCTAATTATCTCACACTTTTTTTTTTCTGTGTTAAGCTGCATTTGCCATCTGCTTATCCAGTAAAAAAATAATGGAAAACCTTTTGAATCCAATTGCATTCTCCTAATTACTGGTTCTGTCTCCAATTGTGTTATTACCCACAGATTGAAAGATCTTTGGCCAAATAATTAATAAAAACCTGAGATTCCTTTGCTTTTGGCTGAGCCATGCAAATGCATACCAAGATCCTGATCTTTCACTGCCCAGTGTTCTAAGTTCACCATCTTTCAAAATATAAACATCTGAGTCCCACTTCTCTCAATTTTCGTTTACAGTATTGATGCTGCATTTCCCACACTTAGACCAAGCTCCCACTGTGAATGAGTATTTCATTTAGCTCTACTTGGCAAGTACTCTCTCCAGAGAATTCACATGAAGTTAGTAGCACTTCCAATGAGTTTCAATGTTTAATAAACATGAACTGAACATTTATTTGTGGCTACACATATGTGAACATTTGTAGATGTTTGGCAATATCAATGCTTACAGCGTAAAAAGCCCCAAACTGGCAACATCTTAAGTTCTCATGTATCTTTTATTCTTTCTCTGTACTATGGATTTTTTTTTCAGCTTCTCAGTGTTTCTGTGTGCCATTTTGGTGTAGGTACTTTTTAATCCTTGCTCTTGGATTCTGTTAAATTACTGTACTGGGTTGACCCTGCCTGGATGTCAGGCACCAAAGCCTGTCTGTCACTTCCCTCCACAGCTGGACGGGGGATAGAAAATATAACAAAGGGTTCATGGGTTGAGATAAGGACACAGGGAGAGATCACTCACCAAATACTGTCATAGGCTAAGCAGGCTAGAATTAGAGACACCAAATCAATTTATTACTAATGAAATGAGAGTGGGATAATGAAGCAAAACAAAACCTTAAAAACACCTCTCTCTCCCCTTCCCAGCAGTGCAGGGAGATGGGAATGGAGCTATGGTCAGTTCATCACAGGTTGTTTCTGTCACTGCTCAAGGAATGGAGTCCTTCCCCTGCTCCAACATGAGGTCCCTCCCACAGAAGATAGTTTTCTATAAACTTCTCCAGCATGAGTCCATCCCACAGACAGTCCTTCCCAAACTGCTGCAGTGTGGATCACTCCTCCAGGGTGAAGTTCTTCAAGGACAGGCTGCTCTAGGGTGGGCTCCTCTCCCCACTGGCGTCCCACAGCATCACAGGCTCCTGCCAGGCATCCTCCTGCTCTGGCATGGGTCTCCTCCCCGGGCTGTGGGTGGATCTCTGCATCCCTGTGGTTCTCCCTGGGCTGCAGGGGCACAGCTGCCTCACCATGGGCTGCACCAGGGGCTGCAGGGGAATCTCAGCTCTGGTGCCTGGAGCACCTCCTGCCCTCCTTCTGCACTGACCTTGGTGTCTGCAGAGCTGTTCTCATATGTTCTCATTCAGCTTTTGTCTGGCCACAGTTACACCTTCACAATCACTAGTTTTTTTCTTCTTCGTCTTAAGTGTGCTGTTGCAGATGCATTACCACCATTTCTAACCAGCCCAGCCCTGGCAGGGGTACGTCCATCCTGGAGCTGTCTGGCATTGGCTTTGCTGGACATGGAGGAAGCTTCTGGCAGCTGCTCCAAGAAGCCACCCCTGTAACCCCCTTGCTACCAAAACCTGGCCATGCAAACCCAGTACACTTATTTGATGAAAAGTTTGGTAATTTGTGTGCTGCTCTCTCCAGTTCTAGATTCCTGTCACCAAGTTCTTTCTCATAAAGACCATTCCAGTCTTTTTTCTCCTCTCTGTACATTTATGTATCTTTTCCTGGAGTCTGTATGGGATTTTTGGTTTTTTTTCATGATCGACTCTTATTTCAAAATCAGCTGAATTGGATTTTGAAATTATTAAGTTATTACAGTAAGGAGATCTACCATGTCAACTATGCAGAACTCTTTATTTCCACTGTGAAAAAAAAAGTTTCATATAAACAGAACCGCTGTATGTTGTTAGTTTGAGAAGTGTCACTAAAATATTTTGGCAAGGACATGAAGCCATAGGGTACAGGTTTATTGCAACACTTCATCTTGTGAATTAGCAATACAAGTATTCTTTTCAAAGGTCTTTTTAAAAGTAGCATTTGAATGTGGACAAGCAAGCTGAGTGACAGTTTCAAAACCACTCAAATTTCCTCAGGGCTACCAGTTGTTTTATATTCCTAATTATTTTTTCAATAGTAAGGTTCTATTGATCTCCATTTTTCTGCTTACCTAAAAGGATGGGAATTGTAAACGTTGCATTCAGTGCCTGAAACTTGAGGCAATGCTAGTTGGGCATTTACCCAAGACTTTGTTTCAAGGAAATTATTTCTTTGGCCATCTTAAATATAATTTAACTGTTTCCCATAAATATTTTATTAATTTGTTCATATTACAACTTATTATTGCATTACCATAATAAAAAAATCATAGAAGAGAGAGGCAGAGAGAGAGGTGGAGAGGAAGGAAGGAAGGAAGGAAGGAAGGAAGGAAGGAAGGAAGGAAGGAAGGAAGGAAGGAAGGAAGGAAGGAAGGAAGGAAGGAAGGAAGGAAGGAAGGAAGGAAGGAAGGAAGGAAGGGAAGGAAGGAAGGAAGGAAGGAAGGAAGGAAGGAAGGAAGGAAGGAAGGAAGGAAGGAAGGAAGGAAGGAAGGAAGGAAGGAAGGAAGGAAGGAAGGAAGGAAGGAAGGAAGGAAGGAAGGAAGGAAGGAAGAAAGGAAGGAAGGAAAGAAAGAAAGAAAAGAAAAGAAAAGAAAGAAAGAAAGAAAGAAAGAAAGAAAGAAAGAAAGAAAGAAAGAAAGAAAGAAAGAAAGAAAGAAAGAAAGAAAGAAAGAAAGAAAGAAAGAAAGAAAGAAAGAAAGAAAGAAAAAGAAAGAGAAAGAAAGAAAGAAATTCCTCTTAAATGACAGAAAATTGAGAGGAGGAGGGAACAGATATTTTTAAATTTATTTCCTTTACTGTAAGAGTATTTAAGGTTCTCCTAATCCGGGCCAATTTCAAAGCAGGCACATTTTAGAAAAATGTATAAAAGATTACTTTGTTCTGCTGAAATCAGTGTAAATATTTAGGTGTTTGATTTTGTAGGTTTTGCATCATGTAATTAATTATATTTTTTTTTGAGAAAAATAATTTGATTAATTATTTCAATCCTATGGAACAAGACACGAATTAAACTGACAACCCTAGAGAAAATGATGTATGCCTTCAGAACATGAAAAAGTTTAAAAAGTGTGTTGAAAAATTTTATGAATATTCTCATATGCATTTCAACTCCTTTGTGTAATTTAGATATTAGACAATTTTTTGCTGGTTTATTATGGAAATAATAAAGCTAGGCTATACAATTTATATTGTAAAACTTCATGTAAGACAAAGAATATGTAAGTCTAGTAGATAGAATTATGTCATTACTAGTACATCATACAATTTGTTCATGAAGTTTGTATAGTTGTTTAAAGGGCCTATAATATTAATGGAAAAATATAGATATTGGGAAACTTGTTTATGTTTAAACTCCATGTTAGCCAGTGTTAGGTTTACTGCTCTTCAACCACACCTGAGGTACAATAGTTTTGAAGTGAGAGAGCAATAGTCTAGTTATATCATCCAATAACTAAAATGTTTTAAATAAGAAAACTTGGATAAATAGTCCTGAAAAATTGCTATGATGAATCATGTTGGTATATTTTTATTTTTGTTAAGGATGAAGGATTAAATCTGCATGATAACTAATTTCACATGTGTGTATGTGTATCTGTTTTCTGTTGATTAGTAATTCAGGGGTGCTTCTGTGATTAAGAGAATTTATAATGCTAAATTCTTTAGATTTATAAACTGCTCATTTATGACATTTATTTATGAGTAACTTGTCTATTATTTATAGTTGACTATGAAATATGGATCATTATTTTTTCATTACTTGTCTCCAGCCAGTAATTCAATATTATCTTCTTGATAAAAATAATCTCAGTTTTAAATTTTCAGTAATTTTCCCCTTAGTTACATCTTGCAAATAGTTTGATGAAGGCCAGTAAAATTATGGTAATCACACGTGTGTGTTTATAATTTCTAAATTCATGGCCAGTCCTGCAGGTAACCTCACTCATGTGACTGTTTAGGGGTCAGTCAACAGTGGATAGGATAGTTATCTAAAAGAAAAAGCTGCATTATGAACAAATTTATCATGATTGAAGCAAATTTTTTCCCTTTAAATATTCTCAGAAAAATAGAGTGGCGGTTTCTTGGCATGACTTTGAACACTGGATCATAAAGAGAGACTACTCCATCAATCTGATTTTTCAATTCTGTATTTAAAGTTGTTTCCAGTATCTCGTTAGAAAGTAGAGAACAGTGTCTGTCATCATTCTAAAATTGAAAGAGGCAGTTTCAGTAGATATTTAGTGCTGGAAAGGAAAAAAGTAGTTCTAAGGTAAAGGAAGAAACTGGTACAGCTTTAAACTCATCTGAGAAATTATGGGCATTTAGTATGTCCTAGTGTATTTTCTGAACTTCTGCTTTTGTCTGTCTTAAAAGTGAAGAGTGATTATGTAACTCCATGTTATGTGTTTGACACAACAAGATGTTTATTTTCCAAAAGGCTGTTTGTAGTATCCTGTCCTTAGGCTAGATTGGTCAGTGGAAGTTTGCTCCAGTGATGATAATGCCAGTGATTTGTACTTAGTTAGCTGAGTATATTATACTTTAATTTAATCTTGAGAGTTTTATGAGAGTTTCAATGTGTCAATAACAATGTCTAAAATACTTGCAAGGCTTGTGCTGAGATTCTAATTTTGATGCTGATTTATAATCAGATAAATCCATCTCATATGAATTTTATGTGTTCCCTGAAGTTTCTACATGACACAGAGTTTTGTGATACTTAGCAGTTACAACTATACCACAGTGGGTGTTAACAATTTGTATTTTGACCTTTCAATGATTGTGCTCTGTACATAGACTCCTAATACTGCAGATTTGGACTTCCTCGTAGCTAGCTATTAAAGCAATCACCAGACCATTGCAAAGGCATAAAGGAAGTGAAGGTCAAATCACTGGCAGCGAATTCTAGCTTGCTGCAGTAATCTAAAAGGTAATGCTGGCTGAAAGAGGCACCACTTGCTGTGTACATGATGCACTGAAGAAAGCAAGGGGCTCATATAAAAGATACAGTGATTTTAAAATCTGCTGTTCTGACTTCGTTTTTGACTATTTAAAGTTGAATTAGTTAGTGTTTCTACAAAAAGATCGGACTATTTTAGTCATTAAGTTCCACATCTCAATGTAGCTTAAAATATCTTTTGCACCCTCAAATCCTAGTCCTTTATTGCAAATTCTACATCTTTTTTGTCAAAGGATTTATCTAGTTATAATTAACGTTCATTTAGTTGTAACTTGCATTTTGGGTTGGCTTTATTTATGAATGTTCACCAGGAATGTTCACTATAGAAAACCATGCATAAAAAGTTTCTAGATGTTCTCAGTTTTCCACTTGGTTTCAGCACAGAGGCTTTGTACAAGTGTGGATGAATACTTCACCAGAGAAAACTTGGGAGCTTGAAGCTGGTGCTTTTTACAGAAAACAGCACACTTCTTTTTTTCTGTTTAATTTACTGTAAAGTTTCTATAACCCCAAATAAATCTGTAATTTCTATTGTAAAAGCTAAAATTAAGCACTTTTTTTTTATTTAGGTCTGAGTCCTGCAGTAAGCTCTTTGTGCCTTTGCAATGGTTAAGATAAAGGTCACATTTATGTCTCCAGTGAGATGGAAGTGTTTTAAATCATCAGTATAATAGACTTTTTTTTTTCCCTGAGAAAGTTTAAGGTGGAAAAGTAAGGATATTTCTGTAAGTCCACTTTCAAATTTTTCCAGATTATCTTTATTAACGCTTATTTCTTTGGCAGCAAATGCTATATAGCATAAACAGATTTTTGTTTAATTTCTTAACATCAGTTTTAGTGCTTCACACTAAATTTGTGCTTCTTCTGTATTTGCTCTCCAGAAGACAATGTTTCTGATAGAGAGTAGAGACTGTATGGAAGCTCTCCTCCTGAGATATTCAGATATATGTAGAAATATCATCTGATTTCAAAAACTGTGCAACACAGACATTCTAACAGTTTCAGTTCCATGCTCTTGTAAACTTAGTTCCCCCTCAGCCTGTATTTAAGCAGGAACTCACAGTGAAATCTTTCTCAGGACAATGGAAAAGTCTTATACAACATATCAGACCTTGAGCTATGGTCTCCAGCTGTTGGTAAACACTGCTTGGCGTATCAAAATTCGCTGCTGTAAACATCCTCATGCAGTCATTTAGCATATGAGGTCACTGCATACTTGGGACTGGATTAGGTCAAAGCTTGAAGTTGTATATCACAGTCCTTTTGGGTTTGAATTAGTACTTAGAAATGTAGGACTTTTTAAGGCCCTCGGGAGTGTATCTGCAGCAGTGAAGGCTGGCTGCACACTGGACAGGATCAGTACAGCTAGCAGGTTAAATTGAGTGGTTTTCCCCCTCTTTTTGGCACTTCAACGCTGCAGTTGGAGCAGGGCCCAGTTCCAGCCATTACCCACCCCCTCCCCCTATCTCCCAGTGTAAGAAGCACAGACAAATGGGACCACGTCCAGAGGATGGCCACCAAGATGGGCAGGGTACTGGAGCATATGATCCACAAGGAGACACTGAAGAGACCTGAATTTGTTCAGCCTGAGACTGAGGAAGCTGAGAGGAGAACAGAGCTAATTGCTGTCCTCAGCTGCTTAATGGATCATTACAGCCAGATGGAGCCAGACTGTTAATGGACATGCACAGTGTAAGGACAGGAGGGAACAGAGAGATGTGGCAGCAAGGGAAATTCAATTAGATTTGAGGTATAAACTCTTCTTTGTGGGGGTAGTCAACACTGGAACAGTTGCCCAGAGTGACTTAGTTCTTCCTTCTGGTGGATTTTCAAAACTTGAGCAGGCAATGCCTTGAGAAACATAAGGTTAGTTTGCCAGTATTCTGCTTTGAGGGATAAACTTTAACAGCCTATTCCAATCTGCACTGTTCTGAGCTGGTACATTACTGACTTTATATGAAGGACATCATTCAAATCTTGCCCAGATATGAACACATCCCCTTAAAACTATTAGATATTTTAGAAGACCCTTTGTATTTCAAACTACTTCCTTAAATTTGTTTTTGAAGTCAAATCCCTACTCCATTTAGATGCTTTCAAAATCTGATTCCTATATGAAAGCAAAAAAAGAGAAAGGAGTGAAAAAATCTATTTAACCTTAACCTACCAGAATATCATAGTATGGGATATACTCTATACCTGTGCAGTCCTATCCTATATTTTTTGCCATCTGTTTGGTTCTTTGTTACATCACACTCAGCTTGGATTTGTGCCATTTTTATTTGTTCTTATAAGGCTCTGAGAGTATTGTGAAATCTGTTAAAATGAGCAAAAGGAAAAAAGATTGAGACAAAAAAAAAAAAAATAGACAGAAAATAGTGGAATGTTGATAAATAGCCTGGCTAGTTTTGCACTAGTGTACTATTCACCCTGAGTTGAACTCCAATGACACTTACATTGGCTCCAGAGGGCTTTTGGAGCAAGCAAGATGCAGACTGTCTCCAGTTTTGTATTTCACAGCACTCTCATGGGTCATCACTCCTACAATTTTTGATCATCACCTTTACCCTCCTTGGTATTTTCAAAAACATGCTACAATGTGATTAGGGGGTGGCAAGGTTCTTAACCTTGTCTGAGGAATATGACTCACTTTAACCTTCAATATCCCTAGAAAGGTAGGAAAAATGAGAAGAAATACAAATGGATTTGCTCTTTATAAACCTATCACCTGGTCTTTTTTGGACTCGTTTGGCATATTTTGACTCTCTGTTTGGATACTGTGCCTTAGAAATGTGTATCAAATGTGCTAAAGCACAACCTTTTTATTACTCTGTTTATGGCTGCTCCTCTGAAAAGAAAGCATTTGTTTCCAGATCACCAAGAGAAACATTAGCTCCTTTTCTGTTCCTTGAGTGGCTAATATTTTCCTTTTTATTGCTTTGGTTATTTTTGTTTTCCTGTGAAAATATCTGATTTTCTGATCCCATAATTTTTTTTTCCTGAAATCTCTTTTGGCTTGGTTAATGCATGTGTAATGTGTAAACTCCATATGGAGAAGGATCTGATGTGCAAATACTGTGAATAGGTTCTGGCATTGCTTTGAGCATGAACCTTGTATTTTTATCTGGGAAAATAATGGTCTCTTAGTGGTTATGCATTTGGTTGAATGTCAGTTCATTTGCTCAAAAATATACAAAGTTTACTGCCAGGCTGGTTGATTTTCTTCAGCTTTAGGCTCACTCTATTTTAATAATGGCTATTCTGTATTCTGTTTATATTTAAAGTTCTTTCAATATCTTTACTTCTTAGGACTACTCATTTCCCTTGCTCTGTGTTTCCCAGTATAGCCCAGCCACTACTCTCTCACAAGCAGCTGGGTTATTTCCTATTGTATTTGTCCTATTCTCCAAAACTTTAGTAGTTATTTGATTTTCCTAACCTCAAGGCCCAGTCCTAGGCAGTAAAAGGTCTTTATCTATAAATACCACAGTTGAAAGGAAGTATTCAAGAAAGCTGAAAATGCAAATGCAGGGGAATCTCATCTAGAGAATGGTCATACAATGATCAGCAGTGAGAGGCAGGTAGGCAAGTAGGCTCTTAGAAAGAAGTGCTTGTAGAAATAGTTTCACAGGAATTAAATACATTTATTTGCTAGACCATTGTTGTGATTATATATTTCAGCATGTTCTGCATGATGAAGTGACTTACTTTTCTAAGCAAAGAAAGTACCACAGAAGAACAAAAATTTCAAGAGGGACAGATGTGTTTACCTATAGACACACAAATTCTTTTGATTGAAGTTATTTTTATTTCCTCTATGACTGTTCATGGAAATGGGCCCTAGCAATATCTAAGTGCAAAAATACTTGCTTTCTCTTCCTATTGTGCCATTTGTCAGCACTCATAATACTAAAAGAAATACAGTGTTGTGATGTAGTGTCATTTTGATATTTTTACCACTTCATAGTTTCAAACTTCAAAGAAGTTGTAAAAAGCACCTTGAATGCTTTGTGGATTTGGTTTACATAGGGTTTGTACTGCAAAAGGGCATCAGCAAAGTATCTTTGACTTCATTTTAATTTCATTCTTATGATGGCAGCTGATCCAGGTACCTCTAGTCAAGTTTCTGTCCAAAAGGACAAATGACATATCATATGAGTCAAGAAAATAGTGCTGCCTTAAATCAAGCCAATAACATTCTTAGAAATATAAGAGATTGTCAGAGGGTAAATGTTTTGCTGTACCAGACAGTCAAAGGATTTTGGTCATGAAGTGTATTCAGTGTGGGGCACTTATAACTTCAGGATATGGCTAAATTGGAGAACAGCAAAGACGAGTATTCCACACCGTGACACCATGACAGGAAAAACTGAAGAATTAGAATAGAGAAAAATAGCCTTAAGGAAATGAGTATTAATTTGATATTCTTTTGTCCCCTGAGTGCATTAAACATTTTATTCTCCATCTGTATATGGAGGGTTTTATTCCCTGTGGTTGGAGGCTTTAGAGTATATTTTTAAAAAAATCTATAGGTAAAATGAGCTTTGTAGAAGAAAAGGCTAGTTGGTTTTTGTAGATGTCTCTCAATACCTTACCTAAATGGGTGACTGAACACGAAGCAGAAAATCTCCAAAGGATTTGCTCTAGCATCAGTGTGGAACAAAGAAGATATTGTGAATGGATAATCTTGTTGGACATGATAACATCTTGCAGTTTATCCTACAGGTCTGTCACATTGATGTTTCAGCCGTTGATACTGTGTAATGATGAGATACCAACAGCAGGAAAAGGCTTAAATAGATAAAGCAAAAGGTGTAGGAGAAAAAAATACATGAGGAGGGAGAATGGAAAACATAATTCATAATATTTTCAGTTTTTATTTGGGCTATTATAGCCATGTTTAGATACAAATATTAGGATATAAGGATTAAACTCCTTAAAAGTATTGGTTTCACAGTTGAGCCTTAAATTATGCTTTGCTTTTCAGCTGCACTAAATCTCAATATAATGCATAGCTACTCTGTCTCTTTGAGTGCCACAGAGGTCTGTTTCATGAACATCAGTAAAATGATGTAGAGACTGATGACACAAGGTGCTGATGAAAATTATGAAACCGTTGTGTTTCTTGCCTTTAGAACAAACTTCTAAAGAATTATCTGCTAAATTTCCTCATGGAAATGAATCTATTTTTCTTTGTTTTTAAAATTATTATTATTATTATTATTAATTATCAGTATTATTATTTTGCCTAAGTGAATAGGGGAAAGGCAAACTGACTATTGTTTTCTGTGAGGCAAACCATATTTTCATATTTCTCTTGCAAACAAAAATATTTTGTAGTTTTCCTCTGATGTATGGAACTCTGGATTCAAATAGTTATTCAGTGATATTCAGTAATTGTACAGTGCTATCTGCTTTTTTTGGCCAGTTAGTAAGTAGACTTAGTGGGGGAAAAAAGGAAAAATAAATAGAGAAATATAAGCAATAGAGAACATATGTGTTTCTAATTGAAATTTAAAATAATGTAGAGAGCAGGGAAGAGCTATGAAGGGTATCTGGAAGTATCAGATGAAAAGAGAGACAGAAAGGCCTGTTAACACAAATGAAAGGGAGATGCAGAACTGGATGCATGGTATATTATTCAAAGGGTAGTCAGAAGTGCTGACCTCATGCATTTTCTGAATGTAGTGCCAAGGTGACAACTTATCCCCAGCATTGCTTCTCACCTCTGCAGATTATTTCTCACTGTATTGTCACTTCCATAAAACCTAGTCAAAATCATCCAGATTGGACTCCATAAACTGGATAAACCCCTGTTGAGTGCATATGTACAGTAAAATGTAGTGTTAAATACAATCCAGTTTTTTTTTTTTTGTTGAAAAATATTGCTGATATGTGGTGTCTTAAGCCTGTTCAATTATATAGCCTGCATGGATATTTTCAATTGCAATTTTTTCTTAATGGCTATTTTGTATATTTCACCTGGCCCTTTTATTGCTTTCTTTACTGTATCTCTTTATAGTAGATTTGATTGTACTTGCAGCAGCCCTACAAGAAAAGTATATACAAAGAATGAGACTTTAATCTGTTTAGCAGAATAATTTATTTTCACTCTAATTTAAAATTGAATGTTGAACTCCGTTTTTTTTTTGAGAAATATTGTTGGCATTTATATGTCTGGGTTTATTATTTTTAGTTGATCTTATCATTTAGATTAGACAAGAAAAACTATAAAAATGAAATATGTTTCATAATATTTGGAGGGAAAAATATATTGTGTCTTTATGATAAATTTGTTTCTTCATAGAATCTTTCTTATGACCTATTTTGTCAGCAAGTTCTTCTATCTGGGAACATTAATTCTGTTGGCTAGACAATTTCAAAATGACAGAGTAAGATTAATAATATAAATATGGGTTTTCCTTGTCTATTGATTTATTGGGTCCTAAATCTCTGAACACTCACCTATATTAGTCATTTTACTATTGAGAGCTATGACAAAAATTTTCTCAGATGTATGAGTGTTTGCAAGGAGCATCTTTGTTAAGTGCAATTGATTAGCAACATGCAACAAAGAAAGAATACCTCCTTTGAAAGTATCACTAATATTTTAGATGGATCAGATATGTATGGACATATTCCATTACTAGGAACTGTGCAAGGGAAAGGCTTAAGAAATGTCTTTGAAATGTGGTCATTGCCTGCTTCTATTTCATCCACTCCAACGTTTTATCCAGCATGGGTGTGGAAAAATTACTTGTCTGAGGCCCTAATTTTATGTGCATTACCAGTGCTATGACAAGTGGGAGACTTGGATCAGGAGACTCATCTTATCAAGACTTGATATACTAGTTTATTTTTTTCTGAATGAACATGAGTACCAGGCTGCACATGAGTGAATAGATAGTATTCTCCTTGCAAACAGGTAAAGTGTGAGCTGGGCTATGTCAGAATGAGTATGATGAGCAGATTGTCCAGATTAAGACTTCCTTCTGGTGCTGGTGTGGCTGTTGGCACATGGAATACTGTGTTCACTGCTTGGGGTTCCCTGCTTCCACTGGCATAGGGAGAAAATGGAGGCAGTCTAGCAGAGGGCTCTCTGCTCAGAGTATTTAATAGACATGGGCTTATTTAGTGTGTTGGGGTGAAGATCCATAGTGGGCTACATGAAGCAGAATTACAGACAGGGTGAAGCAAAAGAAACTTTGGCAATGCTGAGTGAAGGAAAATATCAAGGAAGAATGGCCACAGACTGCAGACCAAGAGATTCAAATACAGCTTAATGGGGCTGATTTAGCTCTGGTTCAGGCTGCTCATTGAGGATGTGGAATCTCCATCCTTGGAGACTTTCAGGACTGGACTATTAAGCACCAGCACAGCTGAACTTCTATTGGCAGAAGCCCTTCTCTGCTCTCAGTGGAGGCTGAACTAGTTCATCTGCAGAGGTCACCTATTGTAAGCACTCCTCTTTTGCAGTGAATGTTATTATGAGGTCTAAGACCTTTTACAATATTTAAAAAAAAAGAATGAGTAATTTTAAAAAAGATAACTTCTTCATTTTGATTTCATGCTAAATAAGTTTCTAAGGCAAATTAGGTGGCTGTTTCTTTCCTCTCATTGGTAAATTTTTTGAGATTAGTTTAGACTTTGCTGGTACCCTCAACTAATGCTGATTCACTCAATTTTAGGGAAGATGGATCTAAGCCTAAACAATGTAATTTCACCTCATGGAATAGTACACTATTGTCATGTCCTTCATTGTTGTCATCTGCCCAGAGAATTGAAAATAAAATTAGAAAAAATATTAATTAATACAGGTGTTTAGTATTGAGCTATCTTCCAGAAAGATAATTTCTACCAGCATACAGCAACTTCACTACAGAGAAAATAAGTTAAAATAAGTGTCAGATCATAGCTTCTTAACATAATTTTCAGATTTCTGTATTTTCATAAAATGTAAATCCACAAATAATTGAGTGCCATGTGTATGTTTTATGTGTTGTGGTTTTAGAAACTGAGGGCATGCAGTCTCTCAACAGTAGCCATAGAGTGAATGTACAGATCTAAGCAGACTATACAGAGGCTCTGTGGAAAGCAGGGCTCTGTTCAACCTCCTTGGGTGTTGTTTGAATGCCTACTAGAATTGGTTGTGTTTTTATTTGTCACTCAAGCTGTATATGTCAAGCACAACAACAAGGGTACCTAGTCTCCCCACCCCAGTGGCAAACTACAGAGAGAAATTCATAAACAGAAACTTACTGGTGAATTATCCACATCCACAATGTCTGCTTCCTACCAGTGTTGAGTGAGACTTACTGCTGTCAGTTTGAAATGATTCCCAGCTGCTGGAAAGCATCAAAACAAAATCTCCCCATGAAGTCTCCTCAGGCATGCTGAGATAAGATAGGGGGACACCTGGGTTGCCCTCAGATACAAGACCTTAAATAAACATCTGAAAAAAGTCCAAAAAAGCAGTAGTCTGGCAGGGATAGAGCTGACACCTCTCTAGCTTTTGACAACTTGCTGGCACTAGTCATAGCTGCAAACCTTATTTTGTGGGTAGACTATCTAGCCTGCTGCAGACTTGTAATATTGGCACTAATTTATGTTTATGAGGAAAAAAAGAGGGAAGCTAGTAATTTTTACTGTTGAGTGGGGACCTTTGAGAGATGATGTTTGAAGGTGCAAAATATGTCAGTCAGACTCTTTGGATTGCAAAAAACTGGTGAAGCACTTGTTAGCAGAGCACAGAGGATCAAAAAAAGTCAGAAGTTCAGAAACCAAGTCTTAGCCTAATCTTCCTTATCAATCAGGGTAACAAAGTACACACAGGCAGACAGTCCACTGCAGTAAAACCTCAGAAAGCCTTTGAATTAAATGTAAAAAAAAAAATCTTCTGAGCTGCTTCCTCTGCATCACTTCATGTTCTGGCAAGTGCGTTTTTCATTGTGCATTGAAAGAAACTGGCCTGACTTACCTGTGGCCAGGCTTTTCATGCTCTTCACTGGAGATTTTCTCAAGCCTGCTGTTGGGGTGTTGTTTTTATTTTGTCAGCTCTGCTGGGTTCACTAATGAGTCTGTCAATACAAACTTTGGCTGCATGTTTTATAGTGCTGAACTGCTTTAAATTTCATTCATTTCTATCATTCACCCTTACGGTGTTCCAAAAGTTGTGATCTACCTATCATCACCAGAGTTGCCTGGAAAAACTTATTTTTCCTCATTCCTTTCCCACATGCATGCCACAGTGTCTAACAGTACTAAAACCCCAATGATTAACATGTTTAAAATATATGAAAGATGTAGGTTCAAGTGCCATTACAGTGGTGGAATACTGTGAGACAGCTTCTTATCTGCATGGTGAAAGTACATCTAAATAACTGGCAGTGTCACTGTGGTGCTATGAAGGTCAATCTGCTCAGTGCATGTGTTTCATATTGTATTTCTCTGACATTTTTTGCCTTTGAGTGAAGATCACAGCTAAAGTAAAATCTGTTTCTTATTCAAGGTGGAGGTAATTTCAGCAAGCTTTTGTAGTGGACTTTTATTTGCCAAGCATGTTAAACTGCTTTTTGTACTGATTTTATATTAAAATGTATAAACACACGTGTGTGTGTGTGTGTATGCCTGCATATATATATATATATATATATATATATATGCACACACACATATATATATACACATATTTATTTTTTTTTACTTCAGCATACTTGTTGCTGTTGGAGATGTCATTTTTCATGTAAGGGTTAAAATGAAGTTTTCAGAGATTGGCGATATAAATAAAATATACTGTTCTTTCTTATTCTAGTAGCACTTTTACCAGTATATCAGAACTATCTGCCAACATGATTACATTCCCTGGGATTTCAATTGATTTTAGTATTTGGATTCTAAGCAGTAGCTTTGTTCTACAGCTTAATACTGAGTCCTGAAGCAGCTTGGTCTCAAGAGATACTTCAAAAAATTTCTTCCATGTGTCCACATATTTGTACATTATGCAAAATAGATTTTAAGACAACCAATTTCCAAAGTGATATGTGGATAAAATAGTAACTGCACATTTAGAGGTTTATGTTTGTTATGATGGAGTTTTAGTTCCCTCATTTCTATACTTGAACATTTTGCAGTGTATAAGTATACATTTGAATGACTGTTTGACTTCACTTGTCTGGGAGGACTTGGGAGTCTTTATTGAGAAACTCTGTCACTGTTTGCTACCTCCAACAGTAAAATATTAGCAGGCTTAAACTTTTTATTTGAGTGACTGTTGTCTCTGCAGTAGTGTACATATCAAAATACAAAAAAGCCATGTGGAATCAAGAAGTCCTGCTACAGGAATGCAATCATCTAGTCTCTGAAGGTGATAGTTATATAAATGTAACTAAACATTTATATAGTTCTATTTTAAAATTATTCCTGCAAGATTTTTTTTAATTATCTTGCACCTTTTAAGAAATGTATCCTGAAAATAGAATTGCTTTTTTTGTGCTAACTTTGAGTTCTCTAAGTTTTGTTATATTTGGATATAATTATGGCATCTTAAAATAAAGAAATTATAATTTTCTCTTTTTCTTTGCAGAGTCACAGTGTACACTCTGTGGGGAGCCTGAAGGTGAGTATGTTTTCCTACTAATATTTTCCAAGGCAACTAGAGGTGAACACTTCACTTTAATAATACTTGTGTATAATAGATTTGAAATAGCACATGAATGATGGAAACCAATAAAAGACATTCGACCCTATGTTAGATACAAAAAATTATTTTGATTAAGCTGAGCACATGCTCCAGTCAGGAAACACCTTAAAGGACAAATATTCCATTAGAACAAAAATTGAAATATTTCTTATTCTTTTATGTGTTTGTCAAACTAATTTGTCAGTAAGTGAGAGTGTAAAGAGACATTTAAGGACAAAAATTTGAGAATGGAAAATATAAAGATGGAATGTAAAATAGAAATTGAAAATATTTTTAGAATAGACATTACATTTACAGAGAGGCTAACACATTTTAGCAGATGAAGTGAATAAATCCTGCTTCTGAAATAAAGATAATTAAGCAGAAACCTATGTAGTTCAAATACATGTCCACATGATAGTGTTGGTTTGTTTTGTCAGGGTTTTTTTCAAGTAACTAATTTAATACCAAGATGAGACCCACATTTTGCTTAAATGAATGCTCAAGTAATGAGAATATGATTTTTAAAGTATGCCATTATTTAAAAAAAAATCTGTAATTTATTCATTTATTAACATTGGTGTTGTTATAAAGAAAATGTTAAAAGGTTGACTTAGTTTGAAATCAGCCACCTGTAGTCTTTTTAAGGAAAAGTTCAAAATAGTCAATGTAAATGCTAGATCAAAGTATATGAATTAAAAACTAAAATTATATATTATGGGCTCTTCACAAAGACAGTTTTATGCCTTGAATAGTTGCTGAAAAATAAGTTTAAATTTCTAATGTTTTATAAAATTTAGGAGGGACAAGTTATTAAGATATGAAGCCTGGAAGTGGAAGGCTTTGAGACCTTGCATCTAGAGAAATAAGTCTGTAAATTAAAGAATAATTATCTTCTCCTATATTATCTACTGACAAATAATTCTTTTAGAAATTTGTTTTGACTGCATTCCTTTAATAAACAGTCACTTGTTGATTTTTAAATTTTCTTTGTCCCTTATTTGATAAATTTATATTAATACAGATATGTGTATGAAAAGGAAAAATGAGATTGGTGTTTGTTTGCCTTTCATGAGATATTTCTCTCCTGATAAGGTTGGACAACTTTAAAGTCATGCATTGGATTAGTTCTGTTTTATTATATGCTGTGCCTGCTTCATAACAATACTATTCCTTTATTTTCATTACTGCTCTTTCATACCTCTTCAGCTTTGCAAATATTAATAAATATATATGGACTTTGTAAAAAGGGAATTTAAAAAAAGGGTAATTTTTTTTTAAACATTTATATGACTAAAAACCCACCTTCAAAATATAGCTACATGTATTACTGTAGGAACAGTCCTCAAAGAATATATAGTTCAGTTTTTAGCTATACAGAAATGAACTTTCCCAGGCATGAATGTCTCCTGGATCACCAGTCTCTCCTCTAAAGCACAGTATTTGTGGAATGCTAATTATTAATTACCTGTCTCAATTTTAAAAATATTGATATAGCTGTCACCTTAGATTAGTGACAAGATATAGAATCTGAGGTTTTTCCCTTGCCAGGTTAGCACACTATCTAACACTGATGATTCACAGAAGTTTGATGTGTGATTTTGTGATGAAAAAGCACTTGCTCTGGGGATATGAGGTTAGTTTTTAGAAGGCCATTCTAAGAGGAGCTTCATATCTCTGTTGTATAAACCAAAATAAAAACAAAAGCCCTTCAAAAATATCCTTTTCCTATACTATGTTCTATACATTTTACTATGGTTCCATAATATACTAAGAGAAGGGAAGAATTAAAAAAAAAACAAGTTTTTGCAGTGTTCTAAGTGTAATTTCTGGCTTTTCTCTGTAGACTTCTTCAGAAATTTGAGGTACTTTGTAGCTTGTAGCTTGCTTTTCTGGAATTTGAGGAAAATTCGGAGAGTATCAGTTAAAGTTAGATACTGTTTACCTCCAAGTTCCCTTTTTCTTCCTCTTCAAATTAAAAAAAATCAAAGTTCATTATGTGCCCCAAAGTCCTTTAGTATATAAAGGTGAATTTGCAGAATTATAGGACAGATTTGCCACAGTGTAGTCCTCCTGTGCTAGTTTCCAAAGTGTTAAGCAGAGATTTATCTGAGAAATAGTAGATGTGGGGAAATCTCCTCTGCTTGGGTGAGAGGAAGACAGTGTATCACATCTTACGTTTTCTGGGCTCCTCTGAAGCTGATTATGCCATTTCTTGAAAGACCTGCTGGCAGTGTTGTGATCATGTTTGGCCTTCTGTGACAGTGACAGAATGGAAGCATTTTGCAAGGCTCAAATTCTAATTGTCAAATTGGCCAGCTGTAGTCTCACTGCTCTCATTACGGCTCAGCCTTTCTCTAACCATCACTCCCAAAACCAGCACTTTTCTGCTGGATTATCTCAGTGTCATAAAAATGACTGTGTAAAACAGAACTCTTTGCTGGGGGCACTTTGCCAAGCTTTTAGCAGTTAGTGCTGCATTGCAGGAAGCAAGGGCATTTATCTGCATACACGTTGTTGCACAGGTGTGGAACAATGTGTGTGCATCGAGCATATTTTTTATCAGATATGGAAGGGAGATACAAATCCTGAGAGTACAGATTTCTCATTTCAGTGTTTTGTCTGGGAACTTGTGGTTCTGCAGTTAAGTGTGTCATGTCCTCCTTTGCAACCTATCTAAAGAGAACAGGTTATACAGGACTGAGGTCATGTTTAAGTCTTTTGTGTGAGCTGCAAGGACTTTTGTGTTCTGCTTCAAAAATCATGGGTTTGCTCTGTTATTGATAGTGTGCCAGGCACCATTCCTGTCAGTGTGAGATATTTGAAGACCATCAGGTTTTTTTTATACTGGGAGGAAACTAAAATTTCAGAATCCCATTAGCATGGCTACTTCAAGCAGATCCATCTTCTGGAAACACAAGAGCAGCAGTGACGTGTTTTCAGAGAGGTGGCAACAGCTACATTTGGGGAAGTGATCTGCACTTGACAGATTATGTTGTCATGGTAAACATTGCTGGGTTGTTTGCTATATTCCTGCTCAGATTTTAAGTGAGGATGTCATGTTACAGCCTTTGTGACAGGTGAAGTATTCTGTTAGACACACTGGTGTAGTCATGAGAAGTTTCAGGAGCAGTTATCCCCTTAAATTCTCTAGCAGATATTTCTGTTCTTTCTAAACCTTTGTATTTATTCACAGAAGGTTTTGAATGGATGATATGATCAAATGTAGTGTTCTATGTTATCACAGCAGAAAACAAGTACTTTTGGTGGCGGCTAAGGTTTCAGTAGACCCCACTGTCTTCTCAAAGCCTATACAAATGAAAGCTTTTATTCCAGGCATTTTTAATATCCTTCATAAGTCCACTAGTGTCTTCTTCTTTCTATAATTTGTCCAGGTAGTTCAGATTCTTCCTCAGTGTCTCAGATCTCTTTTGGGCTGTGGTGTACACCTACAGTTTGAATTAAGGTCACCCATTATTCTTTTGCCAGTAACTGGTACAACAACTGGTTTGGTGTTGTTAGACTTGCTGGGTTTGAGGTAGCAATTTTTGACTAGTGAGTCTTTTAATTAATAAAATTAATATTCTACACAAAAGGAGAGCTTAGAGGAGACCTATTTCTTAATGTATCTCACATTGCACATTTTTTCCTATACTTGTTCTTCTTCTAAGTTAAACAGCTAATAGTTCATACAGCCAATGCATAGGTACTGAATGACTCCAAGTGTCAAAAGATTCAGAAATTTCTCACAATTCTATTTTATCTGATAATAAATCCAATTGTCAGAAGATTAAAGTTTTTTTTACTGTTGATTTAAATTTTGAGCTCAGATGCCCACATAATTTTGTCTTTCTCCTGAGAAAAAATAAGTTTGTGCAAAATTTTTAGCAGTTACAAGAATGCTAGCATGTGTCACAGATTTACTCTTGCAGAAGTTTATGTCAGTTACTTGTAGGAGGATTTTTAATATGAATAATACTGGAAGATGAATTTAATTTATTTTTATTCTATTTTTATTTATTAAAGGAAGTTTTGAATGTTCTGAAATAAAAACAAATTGTTTTGTTTAATTTTATTTTCTCACAAAGATGCATAAAATATTCAGTATAACTTGGGAAATATAAGAAACATAAATAAAGAGTTGAGAGTAACAACAAAAAACTATATTCCTTGATTAAATTTTTTTTTTTCAGATATGTCAGTTTTAGAGAGGTGTATTTATTTCAGGTGCTATCAGCTTTGGTGCCTTCTGTGCTCTGTTTAATGCTAGTGTGTTGGAGTTTTGAGTGAAATAAGTCTGGTTTTTTGCCTTGTTTTGTTTGTCTGTTTTATTTTGTTTGGTTGGGGCTTTTTGGTTTGGTTTTGGTTTTGTTTTTCTTCTTTAAATAAAGAATCTGGAGAGTAGGTAGTTGAAAAAAATACCCTAAATTTGGCAATATGTCTTAATATTGATGATGTTCCATCTGGGTAGTTCTGGCTCTGAATATAAACATTTCCCTTGGTATCTCATGGAAAACTATTACACACATATTAATAACTCCAGAGAATTTCCTTAATCTTCATTTTTGCCAGTCTTTAACATTTAGTAATCTACACTGAGAGCTGACAGTTTTGCCACTATTAGCAATGACTTTCAAGAGTCCTGTAGTCTTAACTTTTTGTACTTCTGTTGTATTTAGTAGACCAAAATAAAAGTTGTCTGAGAAAGCAAAGTACATTTCACAACACATAATCCTGACATTTTTAAGGAAAGAATAATAGATAGTAAAATATACCTTGCCTAATTTATTATTTCTCCTTTTCATGCTACTTATAAAAAGATCACAATTGTTTCTTCATGTGAGGAAGTTTCTTGTTCTGCATATATACCACGAAATACTAAAATAGATTATGGTTCCTGCTATGAACATAATAATAATTCATAATTATTACCTGAAGTGATTGAGATTATGCTGAGTTTATTCAGTCATGTACGTGAAATTTTATGTAAATATAGGATCAAGATCTTCAATCTTTCTGCTTTGGTCTATTTGTACACCAACACCTTGGTTTTCATAAACAGACACATTTGTGCACCTGAATGAACTTTCTTCCTTTCATTTAAGTATGATAAATAAAATTACTGGTAGTATGAAACTTCCTCCGGATCCAAGCATTATTAATAAATATTTTTAACACTTTAGTTACTACTCTCAAAGTGATTTGGTTTGTCATTTTTACAGAGGCTTTTTCAAGTTTCACAGAATGGTATTGCTGTACTCCTTTTGGGAGTACATTATTGTACTCCATTGGGTTGTCTGTAAATGCTGAACTGTTTTTAAAAAACAGGTATGTTAGATACGCTGCACAGTTTTAAAAATAACCTGCAAAATTTGGAGATTGCATGAAACGTAATATTTTTTAATCTCTTTTTTTGGACTAATATATGAGATTCTACCAGTTAATTTCTTTGGGAGACCAGGCTAGAGTATATTCACAATGGGCATTATTCTTGAACTGTGCTGGGTTTTATATAAAGTGAAGAGGTATGATGTGTATCATGATTTTTAGGAAAGAGTTACAGTATTTTTTTCTTCAAACAATGTTGAACCACAGGTTGGTGCTGCATTTTCGTGTCGCCTGCATTTGGGCAGACAGAAAAAGTCTATAGTATGTCTGCTAATGATTTAGTTGCTGCAAAAATTCTCAGTTTCTGGTTATACTTGAATTATTTGAAGATTCAATTTTGAACCTTTATATTTAAATAGTTTAAAAAGTTATATATGACATTAAAATTATTAATTTTGTTTATAACTAGTAATAAAGCTGCCCATTTTTTCTAGTTGAATTGAAATAGAGAATGGTGTATTCAAAAGCCTAGGTCCTATGTAAACTGAGTATGAGATATGGTGATACTAATTTTGGTTCTTTTATAGTTTATCTTGTGGTTAGATATAAGATATAAATATTTAAAGAAACAAATCTCATTTTATTTTGAGAAAATAAATTATTTTCTTTAATAAAGTGTGTCCCAGGCCATCACTTAATTTATATTTGGAATAAATTAAATTAATTCTTTAGCTCTTTTTACTTCTCATACGTGCAGGAAACAGCTGTACTCAAAACTACATTGTTATTCTTGTTTTTTTCATCTACTGATCCACTCCCCTGAGTTTTGCAAACCAAAAAAAGAAAAAAACTTATTTAATTTAGATAAATATGATGTAATCCCAAATGCACATTCATTTCACATTGCTGTGATTAAACAAACAAACAAAACCAAAGACAAGGACCATCTTATCTCTTTTGCTCCAATATGACTGAATAAGTGAAAAGCTGATTAGATTTCTGGGGATGAGGGAAGTAAAGTTGGCCTCGAAGGCTATAGTCAGCACACGCTTAGGGCTTCATGCAGCATTAGAAATGTGAATATTTCCTCTGCCAACAGTGGATGAAGTTGCAAATGTAAGTGGAATAAATTGTCTCAGGGCTGCAGTGTTTACGGGAGTGGAGGCAGGTGTAAGGTCTAGAAGATGCTGATATTTTAAATTAACCTTTGCATAGAGGTACATATGTATGTATGTACACTTCATGCTTCCATATGTCTTCTTTTGCTGTTCAGCACATTTTCATATCACATGAAATGTCCTGTTTTGAATAGTTGTTCTTATGTCAGATTTGTCTGCTGAATGTTAATTTCTGCAGAAGGACTTTCTTCTTAAAGATGCTGTTTTAGGAGTATATCTCATAAATGAAAACTTTTACAGTGTGAACTGTGTGTGCTTTCCTTAGCTTCTAATTCCCATGCTCTGCAATTCCACTGTAATTCTTCTTTGTATGTATATATAGCAGAACTCTTTCTGTTGAATAGTAATGTCTACAGAATACTGCCTACAACTTCTAGCATACTTTATGGTTTAGAAACATATTTCTGCATCTCTGTAGGATAAGAAACATGGTGGGCTTCTACCTAAACATAGAGATTTATTTTTTTAAAGATGGCACATTTCAACATTCATTCCTTATTTAATTTACTATGGATTTGACCCAGTAAAGCTGAAGTAGCTGATATTATGGGTCAGGGTTTTTTTGTTCTGGAGTCTGTAGATTGGGGTGGACAGTTTGCAAATTTGATTTGATTTTCACCATATCATTCCCTGGACCTGTCTTTTAGTCCCAGGCTCAGGGAAGGCTCAGATGGTCATCTTGGCCTCTGCAGACATCTGTTTGAAAGGAAACCTAGGCCTCCCTTAAGTTGCAGTTTTATGTCTTACAGGAGCCTTGTGCTACTGGGGCATTGTAGGTATCTTTGTCCTTTTCTAGGAAAAGGTGAGGCTAATTCTAAATGTAAAGTGGAACATGAGCGAGATGGGAAATGCTCTAAGTGCCAGTGGATCTTATTTATGTAAGGTTAAGTTATTGTTTCTCAATCATTGTTTAATTCTTCTGGGTAGAGTCTTTAAAAATTTGCAACTGTAAAGTTTGAGAAGCACAGATCTAACAGAAAGCAGAGGAAAACTTCCATTCCTATCACCACATATTGTGAGCTTCAAGACTGAATATTTCCATCATCTGAAACCTATGCACAAATAAATTACATTATTATTATTGCACAAAGGTACACATTAAATTCTGACTGAGCAGATCATGAATGATTTTTTTACTTTGGTTCTAGATCGCCAATCCAAAAAGGTTAAGAAATAGTGTGCTAGCAAAAGAAAGATGGTTTTGAAGACAAAATCTGCGCTAATTTTAAAGAGATTTCCATTCAGAAAGAATGCTGATTTCTCCTAGAATACATCTGCATAAATCTTAGATAACTTAGATAAGTTCTTAAATCCTAGATAGCTAAGATAAACTTAGATGACTTCTGACAACATTCAACAATGTACGAAAATCCTGAGCTCTTACTTAGTGCAGAGCTACAACTGATATTAATGGAAATATTATGTAGAAAAAGAACTAGGACTTTCACAGCAAAGAACTTAAAGCAGATTGATTTAGTCTTCTGCACCTGCTGATTATTTTTCATAGGCTTTCGTCACAATTGTAGTCACTGGAGTCTTCTCACACCTTATAAAATATTAAAGGCAACGTTTTTCTGTAATAATATGTGACAACAAAATACCTTCCAGTTTGCGGTTGGAAATAATTTTTTTTGTATCTGCTGACTGTTTATGAAAATGAAAAATGTGATGGCAGCAACTGTGTTAATAACAATTATCTTGTGCAGATGAATGTTAAACAAGCTTTTCAGTGCTGGTCTCTGAAAAACATTTTAGAAAAATCTTGACATGATATTGTTCGAGTTACTGGAAAAATGCATTTCCAGGTGCATCAAGAGGCAGCATGTCCTTCACAGTGCAGTTCCTACCCCAGAGCTGGTTTTACAAATTTTAACCCCACACAATATAGCAGAAACTTGGGTGAGTTATTTTTCTCAGTGGTACAAATGGACTACCAATGAATGCCTTACCATGCTCAGCAAAAGGAGTAAACCCTTACATTAATGCTTCACAGAGGTCATGGTTCACTCTTTATTTGTTTTACTTAATGTGGCCCATGAAAAGACAATGGAACAAATGTATCCTGGGCTTTGTATATGGTCCAACAAGTTATGTGGAAGAAAACGATAATAATTTTGTTTGCTCTTTAGAATGGACTCATTGTTTAATTAAAAACTTTGAATGTTGGACTTGGTTACACTAATGTCCATTATCAGCAGTCCTTATGAGACAGACTAATTATTAAAACATGGAAATAATTTATCATTCAGTGTATGTGGAGACAGTAATCTCTTGGGAGTTTTTAGCTTATACTGAATTTTCATTATGCCATTAAATTTTTTGTTTGTCAAGTACATAATAACAGTGTCCTTTCTAAGAGCTGAATCAGACTCCAATCAGACTCCATTCTGAAAATAAACTTTTAAGATACTTCCATCTCAACAGTCTCTGTTCCTTACCAAGAGCATCTAAAACTAGTGACGGAACAAGGTTCCTCTTGTAGATATTGTAAGCTATGGATTTTGTGAACTGAAAGAAGACTTTAAGTTAATGCCATGAATGGCACCATGGGTATTTTATTTTCACCTTCTCCTCAATAACCTTCGGTTCATCATATAGATACAAAAGAAAATTAATTCTCTTACTGATGAAGAGCATGTGTGTGCTTTCTTTCTTCCTTTGTTTTCCTTCATATTTACTGTGTAAAAACTATGTTAAAAATAATTTTGTGCTAGACATAGTGATTTTCACTTTTCTGGTGGTGAAGCACCTGATTAAGTGGTTGTTTCACTACTGCAATTTTTGGCGTATACCACAGAAACTACAGGGAGGATCTGGAGGATATTCCTGTGGACATGCCAAAAATAATCTTCTTTGTTTGGTCTATGGTAGCAGACTAGACACTATCATCAAGAGAAGTCCATGCAGTCCAAGTTCTGGACTTTCCTTCTGTAAGCTAAATCTGATTCTTGATGCCATGTATCGTTTACGTATGTGTTATGTTTTCTAGCTAGCCAGTTGCTGAGAGTTTAAACCCAGCTTGGGAGAAGGTTTTTGGGAATGATTTACTTCATGTTGTAAAAATGCTCTCATAAAAGGACATGTTATTACTGTCTCTGCCATGAGAAACTCTTTGTAGCAATCAATATGTAATTTAGGAATCCTGCTTGATACCAAAGGTTCTCTGCCTGCAAATGTTGGGTCTGAGTGCACTCTGTTTTAAACATGGGGCTTTTTTATAATCTGTATATGAATGTCTTCATATTGGTCTAAAACCTAGAAAAGATAAAAGGAAAAACTCTTGCTTTAGGCAAAAGACTAGCAATGTAAGGTTTCTAAGCTTCAACAGCCATAGATATAAATGCATTTACCACAAGACATATGACAAGGACAAAATCAGCTTTCAAGGTTGAATTTCAGATATTTGGTAAATAAGCAACAGATTCACTGACTAATGGAGGACTTCAGGTAGAAAAGAGATCAAATTCCACTTAACAAAGGAGAAGCCAGAATTGTGGAAGAGAGGTAAAGCTTTAGATGGTGAGACATACACAAGAGCAGAACTAGGAAAACATAAAAACTTCTGCTGTCACCAACCGCGATATTTAAGATCAGCAAGAAACAAAGGAAGGGAGATCCCTCTCTGTGTTTTATTTTTATGACACGGTATAAGCTGTTTTTCTTGTGCTGGATCATGGCTTAAGTGGCATCACAACAAGATAAATGTGATTTATTTGCAGAATCTTCATAAATCTAATTTGTTTGTTAGTGTTCAATGTCTTTAACCTTCAAAAGGTGACCTGAGATTACCCATAACCTGAGGGGAGACAGGCACATTTATGATCTCCCCAACCAATATAGCTGAGCTTCGAGTTCTCATTTTGTGACAGGAGAGTGGAGAGACCATGGAAGGAGATTAAACACATCCATTTCTCTACTGGGAAAAGCAAATACAGAAGCATCATCCAGCACAAAAGATCAGCTGTGGATATGATAGAAGATGTAACAAAAGAGGAACAAAGACCAACTTTGTAACTGAAATTCTTGCTCTATTCCGTTGATGCAGGATTTTTTTCCCGTGTCATAGCCTTAAAGGGTGGTGGTTTTAACACTTGCAGAGAATTTGGCCCCATTTTAGCATTTTATTATGTCTGTGGAAAATATTCGTACTCTGCTAAACCACATAGTACCTTCCTGCCACAATTATTTCAACAGAGAAAGCCCAGGACTTGATGTACCTGACTGAGTAGACAACACAAACTGAAATGATTAATTTGTTTGAAATGGGATAGTTAAGGAAATTTTGCACTAAGTTTTTTCTTTGAGATAGATGAGGCTGAATACTTTGTGCCTGCATTTGCGCTCTATTCCTAACATTATCTTTTAGAAAGATCAGCCGCTGAATATGAAGATGTATAAAGACTTTTACAATATATTTTAACTAGACATTGACAAATCAATCATTCCAACTCACAGTGGAAAGAAAAAGGCAATTTGTTACTGTCTCCAAGAATGATGAAGATAACAGGAAGAGTTTGAGGAGAATCCAAAATGGAACATTGGCAGAAGCAGAAACAAAATACAGCCCTAGCTGACTGTGAAGCTGCCCACTATCCCTGCTGACTGATTACAGATATTGCTGTAAAAGTACAATTACTGGTTCTGAACATCTAGCATTCTGTAGGAAACCTACCTTACCCTCACAACTGAAAAATATGGTTACTCATTAATATCTGATTAATTACATTTACAGTGGAAACTTCAGAAACAACCAACTCTGGAGATATAAATTCAGGACTTGGTATTAAAAAGAATAATGTCCCATATGGTATTCTAGGATACTGCTACAAATACATTTTTAAATTCTAGGTCATATTAAATAATATGTTATTATAGCTAAATTAAAAAAAAAATACAGTCACTCTATATGGTTTTCAGTATATCTTTTCTTTTTGTCAGAGAGTATTTTCTCCAGAAAACCTGCTGCTGGAGAATGAAGTGCTTCCAACAGAGAATTAGGAAAAAAACAATGAATCCACATTTAAGGTTCAAAAGCTGAATTAGTAAACAGCACAATTATGTAGTGAGAGAACAGTGTCCCATTTTAGTCTGTTGTGAATCAGCTGTGATCACATCACAAAATGCTGTGCCATTCAGTAGGGATCTAAGTGACCATAGTAGTGGAAGGCTCTGAGGCAGAACCTAACACAGCTTGTTTTAAATAGAGTCACAGAGTGGTTTGGGTTGGAAGGGAGCTTTACATCATCCAGTTCCACCCCCCTGCCATGGGCAGGGACAACTCACATTAGACCAGGTTGCTCAAAGCCCCATCCAGCCTGGGCTTCAACACTTTCAGGGAAGGAGCATCCACAACTGCTCTGGACAACCTGTTCCAATGCCTCACCACCCCCATAATGAAGATTTTTTTCCTAATGTCTAATCCAAATCTCTCTGTTTTCAGTATAGTAAATACATAAGACGTAAACTGTTGTCAGAATGTTTATGCTTGTTTTGTAGTGATTGGTTGTTTACTAAACTTTAAATTCCAAATAACATCTAGTATGTTTTGGTTGAGTCTACAGAGACTTAATAAACTGTATGATCTAAAAAGTGAGCAAATGTACAATGAAGACAAAGGGTATTTATGAATCAAAAGTGACACTATTTAACAGAAGCAATATTTTAATAAAATTTGTAGAAATTAATTATAATTGTTTTCAAACGAAAATGTGGGAATACAGAAGGGAAATTCCAAAAATGTCAGCCTCTTTCTCTCTGACTGTTTAGAAAGAGATAAATGCATTGTAAATATTCACAGCTTTGATGTTCTCTTCAACTCATCAATTCCTTATGGAACATTTTTCACTCTGTGGTAAACATCTCTGCTGTCTCACCCTGAATTTAGTGCCATAGCTCCCTCCGTTCCTCTTTCCATTTCCTTGCAACACCATGTATCATACTCCATCTATTAAAATATGCACAATAGAGAATTTTGTTTCTTATTTGAACAGGTAGTACATTGATTAATAAATGCTGCATAATTTATTGAAGAAGTAATTGCTCATACAGTGGTAAATTAAGCTCCCTAGCTATACTGAACTTCTGGAAAGCTTTTTTATGGCTGTAATTTCTGGTGGAATAACATTGATACAGTGTGTCTCCTCAGGAGAAGTGACTATAATGAATATTAATTTTAAGGGAGTGATCTAAAAGTTTGGGTTGAGCTTAATTTTTGAAGAAAAGGTCAGACCTGTTGTAAAGAAAACATATCTTGGAAATGAAGGGACTGAGATGACAATGTGCTTAATAATGTCTTATAAAATAAATATACTCCATTGCTGATTGACAAGCTCTCCAACAGATGTGAGAGATTTGTTCAGAACAGGAACACTGAAGCTGAGTCTGTTTTTCCAGATGAATATTCTGGTCTGGATTAAAGTCTAATGTAGAACAGATCTTCAGTGGCCTATGTAATCATTCTTTCTTTGAAAAAATAGATGGTTGCTTATCAATAATGGTACAAGAGAAATAGACAAACACATAAACCAAAAGCAAAATTCAGTTACCTATTCTCATTCTGTTTTTAAGGAATAGAAGTGAAACAAAGAGCATGAAGACAACAGTTCTGTTCAGTGAATAATTCCATTTAGTTAACTTCAATTTGTTTGGTATTTTCTATGATTTATAGTTCTACAGTTTGAGAAATGTTAATTTGGATAATCAGATTTAAAGTATGGCCTCTCAGTATACATTTTAACATGCTTAAGAGACATTTGTAGTAATATCACATTTTGAGAGGACATGAGTGTATTGCTAGGCTTAAAATCTCATTTTTACCAACATTAATTTTACAGAAAAGTACTTGGAACACTAAAAGTAGAAGCTTGCTATACTTGCTGCTAGAAGGTTTTTTGGTGATATTTAGGATGCTGACATCAATCTGTCTGTTTTGAATTCACTTAAGTGCTTGAGTTCACAGCCCTGGCTAAAGCAAGGGGATTGCTGGCTCCTAGACAGCAACTTCACTGACCTTGTTTGATCCTGCCTTCATCAGCTCCCAGGGATTGTTTTCAAACTGAGTGTAAAACAAGTACCTTCTTCAGTGACTCAATAATCCAAGTCTGGCCACTTAATATGTGATTTTTGTGTTTTCATTATATTTCAGAAACAAAAAGATGAAGTCATGTTCTGTTTATCAACATGTTTTGTTTACCCTCTAGTCAACTTGTGTCTCTTGCTCTTTTACTGCACTGAGCAGGGAAACGACCTTGATCCTCAAAAGAGATCTGAATGTTTACATCAAATAATAAAGGCAAGCTCAAGGGCTGCTCTCTGAGTACATATCAGAGCTTCAATGAGTGGGTTGTTTTCCAGTTTAGTTTTTGATGAGAAAAGGAAAAAGTGTTAATGCAAAGACACAAAGTATGTAATTAAGCATGTAGTAGGAATTGAACATACTCCTGAAAGAGAAAATCTCAGTTTCTTAGGTAAGCTAATTCATTCTGTCCTTTGTCTCAATTCTCAAACTGATGCACAAGACAAGATTGGCTAAATTGATCTACAGATTATTTTTCTCTCTTCCCACTGTGATTTCCTTTCTTTTGTCTTACTTCAATCAAGTAGGCTTTATAAAAGTATAAATCAAACAGTTGAATGCAACCACTTATAACTCCTTTGATTACTACTATTTTTTTTTCCAGAACTGCATATTTAATGTATAAGATAGCTGAATGGGTAGTCAGAGAGGCAACTTTCAACCTGAGTACTAATAAATTAAGACCAATAGATAGTTCCTATTTCTTATATAGAAAAGTATTAAATATTTTGAAAAGTCCTTCAAATCATTCTCTGCTTCCACTGCCACTTGTCCCTAAATGTCCATAGACAGCACTTATAACACAGCACAAGTGTATGCTAGTAAGGATGATTGATAGAATTGCCTTGGAGTTTGTGTGATGAGGAATGAAAACTGCTGCAGCTCTCAGGTCTGCAACAGGATGGCAATTGTTTGATCAGCTGTGGCATCCTGACTAAAACTCTGGTGAGACTGGAGCCTTTCAGTCTTACAGAATTCAGACATGTCAGAGCTTTGGCTGTTCCCAAAGCAAAGCAATGCTGTGAAGATGGCAAAAAAATCACTTGCAGAATTGTAGCTGCTGTGCTCTGTGTCTGGAATGTGTAAAAGTCTCAGACTCTCAGATACATATTTCAGTAGCTCAGGGTGAGCAGGTTACCTGCTGGCACCTTTACTAGAAGAAGGTGAAATAGTCTATTCTTGGAGGAAATTCACAACTGGAGAGGTTATTTAAAACAAAACAAAACAGAACAAAACAAACCCACAAAGGAAATGGGGTTCAAGAAGGAGGTACCATGGGAGCAGCAAAAATATAGCTGATACAGCATTATATAGAAGTTATGCCTGTGAGACAAAGGGTCATTATCACAGGACATTTGTACATTTTACTGTTGACCTACTGGGTCATGAGGGCAATGACAGAAATCTTCTACAGGATCTCAGGAGACATTCTGAAATACACAGCTGCCAGGCCTCAGACTAAGAACAATGTATGCACTTTTAAAAGTAAAATTCAGCTGTGAAATTGCTGGTCAATCAACAGCCTAAGAAAAGGCTAACACATTATTTTTTTAATGGTCTGCTTAGCTGCTCAATTGAGCACACACTTTGTATTAAGCAGTCAAGTCTAAATATTTCATTATGTGTTAGTAATAACCAGCTTAAGCCTGTGCTGACATTTTTTTTTGTTGAATTAAGTATATTTTTGACAGCTGTGGGAAAAGAGAAGTTATTTGTTTCATAGATCAATAGGACTGCCCCACCAACCATTGAATTCCCACTGAAAAATCAACATCAGTTGGCTCTTAATTATCAAGTCAGCCTTAATGGTCAAGAATGTAAAGCTAAATACTACAGTGAAGTAATGTTGAATGGCATGGGGGGAAAAAAAAAGGGATTTAAGGGCTAAATATAATAAGAATTTCAGGGATGAATATAAGCATTTCTACTATGCTTTACTTGCATAATCAAGTTACCAAAAACACAAAGCTGAAATTAAGAATTACTTAAAATTATAAAACCCTGAAATATCTGAAATGGGACCTGTTTATGAATACTTTCTGTATGCAAACCCATCTTTTAAAAGCCTACTTTCCATGAGAACATCGCTGGTGTTATTAACTGACATTCAAGATGCTTTCATCTATTTTATCAAACTAGTACATTTTTGATATACAGATATCCCATAATACCTCCAGCAGTTAACTCATCCCTTGTTAACACAGAATGGAGTTTAATTTGCTGTTGAACAAAGTCTCCTGTCAGGTGTTTTTGCTGACACAAAAACAGCACAAGGCTGTTTTTTTCCTCCAAAAGACATTCAGACAAAAGCGTATATGTATTCAAAGTGAGGTCTTTTATCATTTTAATCAATTTTGAGCTTAATATGCTTAATATAATTTATTTACTATCTAATGTAGCTCCCCTTTGGTGAGAAACATGAGCATTTAATGACCTGCAAAATGCTTTTATGTAACTAAATTCTACAAACATTTGACAATTAATTGAATTAACTATGTCTTGAAATCTGCCATTCTGGGAATAGTCTAGTGATTGATAAAAAAGCCTGCTTTCTATGTATAAAGCAATTTTTTCTCTTCCTACAGCTGTGTCCATGATTTTCACTGTGAATCAGGGTACATGTATGTAAGGAGTCATAAGATAAATGGCCTTAGACTTAATAAAGCTTTAATATAAAAAAGTATATTCTTGTTTTAGATAAAAAATGCATCACAGTTGTACCTACTAGATCACTTGAACATTTGAGGTGTGTATTTACTTTTTTTCCTGTAAAAACGAGGGTGAAATATCTGGGGAAAAATATTTAGACAAGCTGTACTACTTCTTGCTCACAAGTGTTATTTTAGCCTAAATTTTTTAGCTAGGTTTTTATTTATTTATTTATTGGTCAATCTAAGGAAAAAAAATTGTGGGAAAAGAAAGGCACTGAAAGTGACACTGTCCAGGATGATGTAATATTAGCTATGTTAGTTATGTTAGTTATGGATGAAGATTTTTAATTTGGTTTCCATTTTGCATATGTTTTGTGAACCCTTCCATCACGTTGTGCTCTGCACTGCGAGTCCCAGCCTGCAGAATTCTTTGGGGACAAAGCTGAATAACTTTTTGTGTTACTAATCTCTACAGATATAAACTTAATCCTAAACTTGTTTCCAGAAAATAAGAGTATCTGTTGATTACTCATATGCTCCACAATTAACCAGTTACAGTATTAAAAAATAGATGGACCAACTTGCTTTAAAGGCAAAATACAGCCAGTGACCCATAAATGAGAATTCAGAAGAGTATTTTGTTATGCCTGTTTAGGGTGAAAATAAGGATTAGGAAAGCATGTAAAGTGTGAGCACCATTCCTAAGTCCAGGGTGAGTTATGTGTACTGACAAGTAAACCATCTCTGCTCCAGCCTGTACACCCAGCATCTCTCTGCTGCAGGCTATTCATCATCCTGCAGATACAGTTACTGTCCTTCTTTCTCTCCCAAGCAAATTACCCTGCACTTCCCTCTTTGCTATCTTTTCTCCTTCTTCAACAACTTCAGACTTCCTCAGGCTCACCTTCAAATTTTGTATGTCAAGCTTGCCTGCAGCTTGACTCACTTGGCCCTGCTGTGGCTTGTTTACTTTGATTTAATTAAAATGCACCCATCCAGAACTCGGTCCGCCTTGCAGAACCTTACATTTCTGCAGGATTTTCACACTGCTTTCTCTATAAGCCTGGAACAACCTCTTTCTTCAATTGCAGCAAGCAATGTAAAATTTTTCCCTCAAAACCATCCTTTGCCTGAATCCTTTCTTAACTACCAAACCTCTATTTTTACCTCCTTTAGCCAGTCATGAATTTATTTCAGTTACTGAAGAAATAAACTACTGTGGTTAGTGGTTAGGAAGGTCAACCTTAAAGTCATTGTTTATTTCTGTGTTCTTTTTTTCCGGTGCTTTTAAGATTTTTGTTAGTAGCAGGAGTGTAGCTTCATCATATGAACACTAATTACTTTACTGTGGTTGGAAAAAACCCAGTATATTTTCTTATGTTAGCCAAGTAGTTTTGGATGGGAAGAATTAGCAAATGGAAAAGTGTGTCTTACTAAGCTAGCCAGTAATTAAAAAAATTAATAAAAGGAAAAAAAAAGGAAGAAAAACAAGAAGTTGTGAGTTTCTCATATATGGAGCCACAGCTTTGTTCCTAAGAGAACATCAATAACAGTGTTAAAATTGTATACTTCAAGCCATTAAGAACCTGAATAAATATAATTTATTAACCTTTGGAATAATTTTTATTTTTGCTTTTTTTTGTTTTTTTTTCTCAAGCAAGAAGACTTTCTTATTAATCTCTTCTTTTTCTTTCCTTATTCCTCTCTCTATTTCCAATTCTATTCTCCAAAGCTCATTCTCATCCTTTCTTCCTGCTCCATTCTCTTACCACTTCTTTCTTCTGTATATTGCTCATGAGTTCAGTTTTTGCTGTGGCAATTGCTCTTTTCACTCCCTTTAGCCATAGTCAAACATCCTGCACCTGGCTCCCCCACTACAAGCAACAGAGAGAAAGAACAATGTGGGTGTGTCAGGAACAAACACAAAGCCATGGATGAAATGCAAAGTGTGAATTTATTTTCGTTGACCTCAGCAGCTGGGGGATCCCCCCAGCAGCCCTGGGCCGTGGCACAGGCTGGGTGGAACATGGGCACCACGGAACCTGCTCCATGCCAGAGGGTGGCTGGAGCTGCTGTTTCCACGCAGGAATTCCAGGGATTCTCACAAGCACTGTGTGAGTTCAGTTAACCACTGGGCTTTGATCTTTCCCACAGCAGGGCAGGAGTCTCAGGCAGCTTCATAGGCCTATGTTAACTAAACACAAATGTTCTGCTTGTCAACTACACAAGACTGAAATGTTATTAGTGTAACACGTATGTTCTTCTACACCCCATCTGTAATCTCTTGAACTGTTGCAATAATCCTCACCATTCTTCCACTGTGTTCCCACACTGTGCCTCAAGCCTGCTCATTGGACTTTAATTCTTTAAAGACCTCTATAACGTCAGATGAATCTTTGCTGACTGTAAAATCAGTGTTGTGGAATACTGCAGATATCAGCTCCTGGTCAGATGAATCCCACTCTCACTGACTGCTCCAGTTTTCTTTGAAATGTGTTCTTGGAAGTCCTGAATCTGAGCAGAAATCAGTCAGGTTATGATATTGTCTGGATGCCTGGTTCTGCCTCCAGAGCAGCCACAGGGACTCCTAAAACTCTAATTTTTGTGTTTATAAAGGGGGAAACATTTCTTGCTTATACATTGCTGAGGAAGAGCCATCACTTAGTGTTGGAAGCAGACTTAGTTGAGTTAGTACTTACAGGCACACTTTGACTTTAAATCAGCAATTTGGCTGTGATAAAGTGTGCCTGGAGGAGTGAAGAGCAGCAGAGGAACTGCACTTGGTTCAGTGCTGCTCCTGGAGCATCACTGTTTGCTAGACACATTACAGAGCTGCTCAGTTTTCCTCCTGCAACTCAGTGTACTAGCTAAACTCCTGAAACTGTACATTTTTTAAACTTTTAACTTTTCTGTTTCTGCAGAACCACTTTTGAGAAATACCCTTTTTGCTTTGCCGTTGTGATACAAAACCATTGGTGTTATGGTATTTAGAACAAGATATTTATCAAGGAGCAGTACACAGGTCACAAAGAGCTTGAGAGATCTGAAGTCCTTACTTGAGTTTTCACATCAAAGGAGTTTTTGGCTAAATATTTTGTATTTCTTTTATTAATCCAACTTCTGTTTTGGTTTCCATTTTTTTAACTTTCTTTTCCCGATGTTAGCTGTCAAAGATATGTCAATATATCAATAAACAGTTAAATACTTAATTTTTTCTTTAATCAGCATTTCACTTGAGTATTTTATTGGTTATTAGTATGAAAGGTATTGTTCTCTCAGCTTCAAATTACAAATCTGTGTATTCACTCTGTTTTTATGGTAACTTCCTCCCCAGAAAATCAAAATTACTGAAATTTCTTCTGGCTCTAAGGATGGCTAAAACTGGTATAATACTCTGCTGAGAAAAAAAAGGCTATGCTGCACAAAACCACATTTTTATTAATGTTTATTTTTGTCATGGAAGTCTTCAGAGTATTCTTCTAGGGTCTCTAATAAGAAATGCTAAGAGGTATTTAATGGTGTTGGTTTTAATTAATTTAGGAAGACTTTAATTCATGATCAAAATATTGGGTTATCCTCGACAAACTTGGTTCAATTTTTTTTTCCCAGTGGGTGTTACATTTTTTCTATTATTAAAGTATGACCTTATTTTTATGAAACCTTTAAGAAAATTTTTGTCTTTTATTTAGTAATGTTTTTATTATATTCATGGAACTTCAGAATGGTTTGGGTTGGAAAGGACCCTCAAGACCATATTGTTCCAACCTCCCTGCAGCAGGCAAGGGCACTCTCCACTAGACCAGGCTGCTCAAAGCCCCATCCAGCCTGGGCTTCAACACTTTCAAGGAAGGAGCATCCACAACTGCTCTGGACAACTGTTCCATTGCCTCATCACCCTCATAGTGAAGGGGTTTTTCCTAATATCTATTCTAAACCTGCCCTATTTCAGTTTTAAGCCATTTCCCCTTGTCCTATATCTCCGTGCCCTGGTAAAAGTTCCCTCTACAGCTTGCTTGTATGTCCCCTTCAGGTAGTCTACCTGCATTTAGATCACTCAGAAGCCTTTTCTCCACACTGAACAACCCCAACTCTCCTCATAGGAGACCTGCTGCAGCCTTCTGATCATCTTCATGGCCTGCTTTGGACTCACCCTCCTTGTCCTTCTTCTTTTGGGGTCCCAGAGCTGACAACAGTCCTCTAGCTGGGGTGTCACGAGAGCAGAATCACCTTTGAAATGAATGACTGAAGAATTCTGCTTTCCTATAAGTTGAAGTTGCTGATATGTCTTATAAGTTGCTGATATGTAGCCTGCAGATATCCAGCTACTGTGATTAGATCAAACAAGGAAGGCTTGTTTATAGTAGGAGACACTGTGGGCTCATGAAAGTCAAATTTTCGTCAATTCTGCACTATTAGCTATTAGAACTATTGCTATTGTTTTCCTGTGCTGCAAATGAGCACAATTTCATTAAAATATTTCTGACCTTTTTAGTACACGTACTTTCCTTTTGAGATTCTAAAACTGTCTTGATTTATTCTAGACCTGAAGGAAAATATCAACTTTTTATTCAATTGTTTTCCAATTATTTTTGTATTTGTGCACAAGGACTAATGAAAGTAATTCTAGAGAAATTGAAAGAATTTATTCTAAAAGCAAGAGCTGCACTGCCCATTTCAGACTTTAACAATCTGCTCCCCTATATAAATGCTAGTTGCTTCCAGTTCCACTACAGCAGTGGATTCTGACATTCAGAACTGCAGGAGCATATTCAGAGAACAAAAAGCATTTGAGTTATTGAAATCACAGAGTATTTCATATGCTTCTGTGTGTTTGCTCTATCAGCCTAGATTATATTTACCTTCACAAAAGCTTTATCACATGAGCACAGCAATTCATTTCAGTAAGTCGCTCCTGTCCATTCTCTTCTCATCTGTAAATTCAGTTGAAAGTTTGTTCAAAGTAATAAAGAAAAAATTTATACTAGCTTTACAGGAAGGATAAGTAGCAGCCATTTACATTTTTAAGATCTTAAAAAAATAGATTGATCTAAGTAAATAGAATATCTTCTGAAATAATTTCTTTGTATGCAATTTAGAATTTTCATTAATGTGTGCCATCTTAAATATAGATGTTTTTAACTCCACGAGATCAGTCGAGGTTATTTCATTTTAATGTCATCTTTCTGGATATGACTTTGAAGATGAGTAAGGCTCAAAATCTGCTAGGCAGGACCTGCAGTGTGGTTTGGATTAACTGTGTCAGTGGTACAGATGAATTTCTCTGGTAGGCAATAACTCTTGCTGCTCTGGCAGTGCTGGTGACAGTGAAAGCCCTCTGACTCTCCAGCCTGGACAGATGATTGAACTGCTCAACACCATCATGAAGACCTTTTATGTCCCTCGGTTTGCCTGAGTAGTCTAGAAAATATGTTTGTACCAAAAGTACATTCAGAATCATAGTCTTTTATTTGTCTCATAAATCTCAACGTAATATCCAGCCTAGTGTGAGACTTTGATAATTAAACTCTACAGTGAAAGCTATGTGCTTCATGGATCATTGGATATGCTAATTACCTTTTACTAGGACTGTCACCTGTATTTATGTTGTGGTAAGCAATAGAATAAATTCATGTACTTGGCAAAATTGATAGTTATGAAGGTATTTTAACTATGGTGGATTTTTTTTGGTAAAACATAGAAATATGATATTTTTTTTCTCTGTACTCTGGCTAAATGAAACTGAGCATCTTAATCTGAGTAGGTCTGTTGAGGGTTTTTTTCACTTCATAAAGTGTATTTGCAATGTATTTTGTGTTTTTTATTGCACTTGGGTTTACATGCCCTTTTACCCTTCTCAAAATTGGAAAAAAATGTTCAAAGCTTGAATTGGATAAACAGATCTATTCTGTGTAATTCAATAACTGCTTCATATTGCATAAATGGTTCATATTGCACAATATGGGAGGCTATCAATATATTTTTCTCCTCTTTTCTATGATACAAGAGCACTAAGGCAGTGCTAGAAAAATGTAGAGTAGATCTCTCATTTACAACAATGGTGTCCAGTTTATTCTTTAATTTTATGCAAAATTTTATTTATTTTTAATTAGGTATTAGATCTCATTAGAGAAGAGAAGCAATTGAGTAAATATATATGAATATCCACTTCAAATGTAGCCAAATTCTTGTTTATATTTTATCTGAAAGTGGTATAATAACAAATGTGACTTCCTTAATTAGAAATTAGAGGCAGAATTAAGCTTTTTGTAACATTAATATAGGAAAACGACAGGAAAACATGCAATGTCTTGTAAAGCAAGAAACTATACCTATCTGACCTCCTCATGAAAATAAGCTGAAGTTTATAAATAACAAAAATATTAGATCAAACAGAAACTAGTACTATTGTATTTTCCCTCTGAAAGACTTTGACATTTCAAGATAAAAAATCAAGTTTCCAAATAAAAAATGTTTATTTAGGGTGACATTTTGACGTCTTTATAACACATTCATGTGACAAATACTTGTTTCTGTAGAAGTTCCTGGTGATGTACCTTTACCCAAATGGCTGGGGTTTTTGGTTCTCTGTTGTATTACCAAAGAGTCAACTCCAAAAACTGTCTAACAAATTTTGAGTGAGCTCACTGAGGATGAAAATAACAGAAAGTGGAAAAAAGCCAGCTAATGCTTTTCAATAGAAAGCAATAAGAAGATGATAAAGGCACAAATCATGACATTCTGATTACCTGTGTCTATTTGAAATGTCATTTTAGAAATCACGCAGCTCCTTTTTCAGTGCAGCACAGTAATAGCTTAACTGCTCTGCCTCTGAAAGCTACAGGTGTTCTCATGTTCTTGAGCACTTAGAGGTGTGTGGTTTGTTTATCTGCACAAACACAGGTACCAGTGTAAAGGTTGAACCAGAGTAAAATTTTTTATGTAATCACTTCCCTAAGAGTCAAAATATGTCTTCAGGACATAATTTAAAAATTAAATCCCACTTTACTTGTATTAAAAGAAATATTTCTGGTGATTTTCCTGGGTGCAATAATGAACTTCTGGTTATAGCTCCACTTTATCCACTGTTATATGAACACTTCGAGTATCTTTCTAATTTTTTATCTTTTTATGTTATTTTAGAGGTGTTTTTCCTTAAAGTTCTTGTACCATCATATATTTATCAATATGCTCCATTTTGTTTAAGTTTTTTTTTTCTGGTAAACAAAACTGTATTTGTTCATGCAGAAATGTTGCATCTGTAGTGAAACTCACAGGAGTTTGATTTTTTAGCTTGAGCTGATTGTTTTAAATATGGTTGCAAATCAGCAGGAATTTTCCCCCTATTAAATGTTACTGTGTGCTTATGGGAAAAAAAAATTAAAGTGTGATTCTTGGACATAATACTTAAGAGTAAGCAGTATCATGCAGTCTCAGCTTGTCCACATAGTCTGAACACCAAAACAGAACTCACATTGTTCAGAATTGGTCTGGAAGCATATGGGTCAACCTGATTTAACTTTGCACATACCTCCTTTGTGATCAAATTGTTTTCCCAATTATCTGAGAAATTCAGGTGGTGTAAAAGATTACATCTGCATCTCCTTCATAGTTTAATAGGTCCTACAGGCCTTTCCAGCTCTGGCAGCAAATCATTAGTAATTGTTTGCTGAGAGAAATTTCTTGACTTATTGTCGGCACATCTGATGGCGATTACATCTCCTGCCTTAGCTTTTTTATGAGAATATTATATGGAATAATGTCAAAAGCTTTAATTAAAAGTCTGTAACTTCCCTCTTATCTAGTTGACTTGTAGAAGGAAAGTAGACTGGCATACTGGCTTGACATGAGTTCTTTCTGATAGATGTTCATGTATTCTTTTACAATCTTGTCTTCTAGGAGCTTGCGGATATCACGGTTAATACTTGTCTTAAAAGTTATTAAGCTAATTAGGTGTTTCTTTGGGCATGAGAATTTTATATTGGTTGTTTTGGGGTTTTTTCTTCTCCTACAGGTCCTTGATAAATACTTAGTAATATTCAGAATTTCAGTGCCTAATTTCATAAAAACTTCAAAGTGAATGTTTTCAATCTCTGCCCCATTGCTCACATTTGGCTGATCTGCATCTTATTTTATCATATTTTCTTTATCTGTACATTCAATTATGCTTTTTAAATTAATTCTGTTCAATTAATATTCACTATTTGTAGCTCATTTAAATATTTAAGGGAAAAGGCAATAGAATGGGTTATCCTTCCTTTATGTAGTTTTGTCTCTGTTCTCTTTCACATTCTTTTATTTTCATTGTTCAAGTATAGTTATGGACTCTTTCTGTTACCTTCTCTTCCTTGTTCCAATAATAACTTTTTTGGTTTTTTTCACACTAGTCTTTTTGATTTATTTTCAAATGAACGTAAAGTACTCCCATGTGTTTCTATGATTCCTTTTCTACTTTCAGATCATTAAAGAGTTCCTAGCTCAGCCAGAAATATCTCCAGCTTTCCTTCCTCTGTTTTCTTCACATATGTACAATTCGTCTCTGTACACTTGGTAACAAAATGTACAGTCTTGCTAATGGGAATATTTTCAAACTGCATGCTCAGATTAGTTGAAATGTGTCTTACTGTGTTTCTGTACCTACTAGGATGTACTTTTTGAATAAGCTACTAAATGTACTACTTTGTTTTATTCAGACAGAGAAAAGACAAGACAGAATTTGAAGTGTACACACAAAGATGAAAGCATCTCATGGCACTCATGATATCAGAAACAGCAAAAGATTCAGCTTTCAGCAAACCAATGCACTTAGATTAGCAAATCCTTAGTTTGAGATTTTCTGTAGCTGTTTGCAAAAACAATCCTCTCTTCAGTCCTTGCTGTTTTGGTCAGGACAGTACAGGAGTGCATAGCCAATTGGATTGCAGTGTTTTCCCCTAAAGGCTAAGTCTCAGCAGGAACTAGAAGATATTGTCTCTTAAGGAGACAGATGCTGTCAATCCTATTATGATATTGCTTTTTTTTCTTAAGCAAGATAGCAGCTCTTGGCAATTGCAGAGCCTGGAAATCAGTAGAAACCAGCTGCTGGGAGATGTCTTCATCGATTCCTCTGATGATGCTGTCACTCCTTGGTTTTGGTCCTGTATTAGCCCTGCTTCCAAAAACTGTCTATCTACAGATACTGTCTCCAGCATCTCCACCTTAGCTTGCTTACTACAACTTAGATTTACTTTTCAAAAGACACTTGAGGTTTTTGAAATCTATTATTGCTATTTATTTTACTCAACTTTCCAATTAATTTAAATTTTAACTGTAATAGCTGTTTTTCCAATTAATTTTCTCCCTCTAGATTCTCACTGAATTCCTCACAACTAATTAAAATTAAATCTGATATAGCTGCTCACCAGAAGAATAAAAGGAAATTCTTGTATATGCTCTCTTTCTTCTCAGACCTCCTTTTATGACATTGAATAAACTGGACTCTTCCTTCTTCCTGAATTCAGAGGAAAATTGCTTCTTAGGGAAGCATGCCTGCCCTTAAAAAATTAATTGTACCATTCGCGTCAATATTGCAGTTCTGTGATTTGTCTCACAAAGAAATGCTGGAAACAATCTTCTGTAACTTTAGTTGTCTAATAGGACAGATAAATGTCCTGTCTCAATAGAAAATGATTTTATGAAGAATTACAAAGTAGAATTATTTATATACAAGAGTCTAACAGAGCTTTAAAATACAAGAAGCAACTTGCTTGACTCAGAAAATAATTTGAAAGCTAGAGAGTGTGAGTACCAGTTATTTTTTAGCCAGCTGAAACAGTTTCTTGTCTCTAGGAAAAATGTTAACATTCAGAAGGAGAGACGAATACATTTCACTTGAGAATTTCTTCCAGATGGTGTCACATGGATTTCCAAAGATTAGATATTATATCCCCATTTATCATTATGCTGTTCGAACATGCAGTAAGGTCATAGAGCAGCCCTACATTATTTTGTGTGAATTTGTTCTTATTCTTTCGTACTCTTTTTTTGAGATCTAATCAAGAAGTGTGACTATCCCTACTATGATTGCATAGCCAATCTACTCTTGTTCTCACAAGTGAAAATGTTTACACTGGACATGACAGGTAACACGCAGATGTTTCTTCCTAAGAAATAATCAAAAGGGTTTGTTTCTGCTATCTTTAATCCTATACTTTCACATATACCAGGAACCTCTTTGGCTCCTTTGAGATATGTGTGGAGATACACATACACACGTTGACATTGTAACCTTACCAAAGAAAAGGAGATGTTTAATCCAATAAAGTATCAAAAGCATGAGACATTATCTCACGTTAGTGATTTCAATGTTTGAAGAAGGAAAATTGTTTTAACCACTAGGAGTTTGCTGAATCGCTTGGGGGGAAAAGCACTGGAGAAAACAGAAACTGTTGCAGTTCCTAGATGATGTCTTTTTACCACCCTTCCTGCAAAGGGTCACAAATGCAGTTCTTCATTATTGATATCTAAATTGATGCAGTGGGGTCTGCTATGGAGGAATTCTGATCATCCTCAGCTGGGACAGAGGATGCTTTAACTATTAGAGGGGATATATAAAACAAAATTCTCTGAAAGATTGAATTCTGGACAGTTCAGAATGGACATTGAATGTCAGTTGTCTGAGATCTTTTCTGAATATTTCTCAATTGTTCATACATCATGTGGAGCGTAATGCAAATAAATCTGGGAAGTGGTGCTAATCTCTGGAGCTGAATAATCTGTGAGGCTAATAACATCTACAGGTGTTGTTTGACTGCTCACTGAGACAACAGAATATTGTATAGATGCATGTTATGGGGAGCATCCACCATCATGAGTTCTGAGTGAAGCCAGAACCCCTTGCAAAATAGAATCAGACCATGTAATTAAGGCCAGTCAAGCTAGGGTGACAGTACCCCAGTACTGAAGTACCCCAGTAAACTAATTCTTGCACTTTCTCACTATTGAAAGGCTCATTTTTGAAAATAATGTTCTTTATTGCATTTTTTTTGTTTGTGTGTATAATACATATTTGTATCTGTTGGTTGTTTGTCATTGAAAGTCTTATTAATTGTAATATTGTCTACTGTTTTCAATGGAAATAGTGGGGCTTTTATTTTTACATCTTATGAGAAAGTGTATCCTTTAGCACCTTTCCAGAATATCAAGCAGCTTGTCCTAATTTTCACTGCATTTCACTGCAAGTAATAGATGCTGTCCAGAAAAAAAAAAAAATAAAAAGGAAACAACCCAGCTATTTCAGTAGGAGTTGCAAGCACCAGCTACAGTCTGTGGAAACACTCTTCAACCTGAATCCTATAATTTATAAACTTTCTTCCAAGGAAATGCTGGATACAGAAAGGCATGCCTTCCTTTATTGCCCTCTGCAAAAGAGAATGGTTGCAGTACATGTGCCATCTTAGGAATTTTGGCTGGCAGTGAGCAGCTGTCCACATCACAGGACTGTGCAGAGGAAGATGAGACTCGGTTTACCACTCCAGTTAGGAGCATGGGCCATTCCCTTGGCATCTCCTTACCCTGTGGGGAATTCCTGCACACCATAAACAAAAAGAAAGCTAGCAGAAGAGCACTACAGAAACCCTGCCAAAATGAAATAGTGGAACAAACAAACGTTCTTATAGCAACCTCACGATGATGTGTTGTACAAACCTAAACCCAAGGAGTAGCCTCCCACATAAAATAGCAAAAGAATTCAGAGCAGAGCTTCAGAGAGCAGAGTTCACTGTGTCTGTTGCCTCTGACAGACTGAATATCCCTCTCCTCATAACCATATTGGAAACAATCTGCAAGACTGAAATAGAGATCAGAAGTTTGATCCAGTGAAACCAGCTTCTCCCTCCCACAAAGCAGTGAAGAGCCATCAACAAGTTCTTATGAAATTTCGTGCTAGAAGTGCATTTCTTACTGGACTGTGTGGGAAGGATGAGTAATAGGCTCTTCATTGTGTTTCACTTTTATACCCTTTCCCTCAGAATAGATACACAGTAATTTTCTGGAATCTCAGCAGTCGACCACTTGCTTTGCAATTCATCAAAATTGGCTATTCTTTATTTAAGCAAGCGATAACATTTATTCTTCTGATGTGCTGGCATATCTGTGTTTAAATATTTACAATAACTTTCATATATGTTGTAAAATATTTAGGATATGTCAAATGGAAAGAAGCTAGAAACTGTGGCTTCAGAACGGAGGAATAGTATGTACTATTTTGGAGAAGCATAGTTTATCAAAAACTTGAGTGTAAAGTGCTTTAAGTGGTATGATAATCTGTCTCTATGGCTGATAATTTGAAACACCTAGTGAAGAATTGTGGAAAGCCCCATGTGGTTATATACTCTTCGAGAAGAATTAGCTCTGAAGGTCATGTTCTTTGAGGGAAGCCCATTTCTCTCTCATGATCAATGGTCTTCCCCTTCAGATATTTTTTACTTCCTCCTATCTCTTCACAGTAGATAATTCCACACTGCCCTCATCATGCCTGATTATTTCCACTTTTTAATTGTCCTTTCTAGATAGGTAAGGCATTATCTCTCCCACATATCAAATGTGTTGCATCTATTCTTCTATTTCTGTTCCCCAGATATTTCATAAACCTCTTCATTGGTTAGATTCTTCTCATTCTTTTTGTTTTCTCTTAATCAGTCCTTGCACGGTTCTGCTTCTGTCTGAATCTTTTGCCTTTTTGTCCTCCCTTATGTTCGAACACTATGTAGTTTTTCTCTTTTATTGCTTTCAGATTTTGGCTTTCTAACCACACACAACCTCTTCAGTTGCTAAAAGATTCCTTTTTCAAAGAAATTTATTTTTTGATAACTCAGACATTGAACACGTGTATGTTAATGTTTGCGAATGCCAGCATTTTAGATTTAGAACCATTGATTATTTAGTTTTGATACTGCCTGGGGTGGCAGAGTCTGGTAGCCCACTGCAGTGCAGCTCTTATGGTTCTGTATCCCAAGGCTCAAAAATGCTGAGCAGCTGTGTGTGAGAGACATATATAATATGTTCATATATATGGACACTTGTATTGCTATTCATGTGCAGGCATATATACCTATCCATATATAAATGTGTGTATATACACATCTATGAACTTCAGAACACTCTGGAAGCTGGCCTTAGACTCTCAGTCTGCCTGGAAGCTCACCATAGAACCCCAAGTCTCCCTAGGTGCTGGCACACAGACTCAGGAGGCCCACAGCCCAGCTCAGGCTCCTGGTGTTGAGATCTCTCATCCTGTTTGCCATGCAGTCCAGCTTGATGCCCACCAGCATTCAGCTGTGCCAACTCAGAACAAAAGTGCATCTACATAGAAAGTATATATAATAGGATTAAAAATATGCATATAAAATATATATGGGGTGATCAAGCACAGGGCATAGTCAGACAGGTATTATGTTTTGTTGCCTGTTTCCATTTAACCCCATTTATTTGATCAACCTCTATATTCCTTTTTACCACCTTGAGTCCTTCCACTAAACACCCCACAATAAATTCCACTCATTCCCAAAGTTTCTTTAAAATACTCCTTATGAAAGTTTTACACAGTCTCCAAAAATGTTCTTTCTCTTCATCCCACAAGGAGTCTCAAACCTTTGAGGACAACTACCCCCTCCAACATGGGATGTGCAGGAGTGTTTCTTTCACTGAATCACCTCGGGGTCTTTCACTCAGGAACCATGGTGTAGCAGGTGCCCTTTCTGGTCTTGGGGAGCCTCTGATTTAGTGTTCCACTTTTCACTGATTAGGTTACTTGGGTTCCTCTACTAGTCATTGTTCTTTCCAGTCCTCACTGGGCTTGTTGTTTTGGTGGTGATTAGCCTTCAATAAAATCAAATAAACTAACACACTGGAAAAAGATCCATCTCAGCCACATCAAGTAAATAATCTTGCTTTGTGGAAAACTCCTGGGTATTTTTCTCCTTTGAAAGATGTTACCAGTATGTTTCTGGCTTGGGATTTTTACTATGATCTTGTCTTGGGGTGATTTTATAAAATACTGTATCTCCTATCATCTGCTTTATGGCCAGAAATGGGTGCTATAGACTTCAAATTGGGCCTGGGGAAAGGGGAGGAAGCAGGGAGAATTCTTTTGGCAGTTTGTGTTCAGCTCTCACATACTCCCTCATTTTTCTAAGCTCTGCAGCAGAGAGAGGGAGTACATTTTTTGCATTTAACTAGCTTCTTCTTGTTAGCTGAGGCAAGAAGATTTTTCCAGGGATTGTGGCTTCTTCTTCTGGAACTGTTCATCTTTGCTCCAGTCTGAGATCCAGCTGCAGGACAGCCTCATCCTGGCTCTGGACTTCGGAAGAAGATGAGCATAACTCTAAAATCCACCAGCTTTCTCCACAGTGAGAAGGTTATTCCTTTTTTCCATGTCTATGGGCACTCTGCCTGTTACATAAAGACTTTTTCACTTTCCTCCAAAAAATTCCTTTTTTATCAGTGGGAGAGGTAGTGCTGAAAGCTGGCTTCTTTAAAGGAGACATTCATTTCAGGACATTTCTTGTTAAATTTGTCTCAAACCAAGACAAATCCATTACGGAAGATTAACTTTTTAGCTCAGACAGGATTTTGCAGAAGTGTTTTAGCTATTGAGACTTTATTAGAAGTATCAAGAGTAAAACACTTCTCACTTGTTTTGAAGTCTTCTGTTGTGGTCTAGTATGTCAGGTGCAAATCCATTGTATTCTGCCTAATTTCTGATTCCTTAACACTCATAAAGACCATGGTGCAGAATCACTCATTGTCTATGATTAACCCTTGAAATCTAAGTTGTATTTAAGTAGTATCACCTTATTATGCAATGACATTTCAAAGTCCTTTGCATAAGGCACTTGTTCATTGAATTCTGTGGTGTCTACTGCCAGCCAAAAAGACTGAGAGCACAATGGGGAAATAAGTGAGCTTTCAGCTCTGATTTAGGGCCGTGGGGAGTTAGCATCCTTGGCAGAGTTGGGCATAGAGCACAAGAAAGACTGGGATACGTGCAGAAGAAATGGCAGTAAATCTGTCCACATGTACTCTCAAGGAATGCAGAGTACAGTTGGATCTATTCAAACTTCACTGGAGTGTTTAAAGTGGGCCTTATGAAAAAAATCTGTTTGGAATAATCCTGGAATAAACATGGGAAAGCAAACAGTGTGTGTATGACATTCAAGATAAAAAGACACCTGAGCAGCTATCTGAACCATAACAACACTAGTCATATATAAAACTTGATGAAAGCTTGAAAATTTTGTGAGAAGTTTCGATAATCTGAAATTGTCCTTCTAAATTCTGAAGAAGCTAAAAATTTCTATCATTTCATTTGAAAGGCATATATAGAAATTATTTTGATCTTGTTCTGTTTACTAGTTCTTAAAAAAATACACCTCTCCTGGGATGAAAGTATAGACACTTGCATACACCTCTCCTGGGATGAAAGTATAGACATTTGCATACACAAAAACTAACTACATCTTATGTGTATTCTGATGTTAATTTAGACATTTTCAATATGCATTCAATGATGAGTTTTATTTCATAACAGGAACACTTACTGAGAACAGTGTTAGAACAAAGGGCTCCAGGTTCAAGAGTATGACATCTGGGGGCTTTTTATACTTTAAATATTCAAATTGTATGTTTTTGAAATGTTTGTGTTTTCCAAAATGCGTTATTAACATGAAAATATTGTAGCACTTAAAATACCAACCTATGAAAATTATGAAGTAGTGTAAAGGTTTTTTTTATCTATTTGAGCTATTAAAGGTGGTTGCTGAGGCAATGAGATAAATATGTTTAGAGTAACAGCAACATAGAGCGGGAGCAGTATGATTATTAGTTACACATAAATGTTAGTACATGTTTGTGCTACACTGTCTCAAATCCCTGTAGAATTGAGTTCTTTGCGTCTGCTGTGATTGAAATCCAAACCTGATATATAGATGAGAAACAAGAGGAAGGTTTGATTTGCTAGTTGCTTGCTGAATTTTACTTCTGCACTTCATGGACAAACTTCTGTCAAAATCTTTAATGTTTACTCAAAAATATTCCTGTGTATTCAGCATTCACACCTGACTTGTGAATGAATGCAAAAAGTCAAAGTGTCTCTCAAACATTTCTTTACTTCGTAGGAGAGGAATTCTGTAAAGCAATACCATTACTTTACAAACCATCCTTCACAGAAAACTTTATCATAAGATGGTCAGCACAGAGATTCATAAACTGAAGCAGATGAAGATAAATTTTACTCTAGTTTATAGAAAAACATGAGCCTATATCAATTTTATGGGATGGAGAAAACATAAATCTGCAGCAAAGAAAGGGTAGTAAAAAGACCAAGTGTAGTAAATAGATAGGATTTATCTTTAGATGTGATTATGGAGTAGACAACAAGTCGGTAAAGTCACAGGTGAGAAGGTTTTGGGTTTAGGAATGAGCAATTTCTAAACATTCAGGAAATTAGGCTGGGAGGGACAGAGTCATGAAACCTATGATAGACAATAGATTAAATATATTTTTAAGGATGAATTCTGAAATGCTTTGGAACCTTTTAGTAGGGTTATGTATGAGACATGAAAGGAGAAAATTTTTAAAAATAAAAATAACTGAAAATTCTGATCTGAGTCAAAGGGTAGGTATGTGTGCTGGCATTCAGTGGGGAAGCAGGTGGAAGAAATTAATCTCATTTAAGATGAGGTTTTGCAATTTGGATTTCTGAATGTAAATGAGTTGTACAAGGCAGTCTTTGAAATCATGGCAGAGAAGTAGGCGTGTAGCTCAGCAGACATCAGCTTTAAGGTAAAACTGTGACTTGTTTCTCATCACTGATTTTAGAGGGAACCTACATGATGAAGGCAGATACAATGTCTATATTAGATATCTATTTGATCAGTGAAGCACTCTATTCCTCTCCTTTTCTTTTATGCAGCTCACCTTTGCCACCTCAGGCAAAAAAGCATCCAGGAAGCTAGAAGGATGGGTGCTGAAATTTTCCTGTCGTTTCAGCTCTTTGATGAGGACTGCATCCAAACTGGATCATATGTTATAGTATCCAATATTGGTATCTTAAGAAAAAAAAAAACAGGAAAAAAAGCAAACCTTTAATAATCTACTCATAAATACATGGCTCAAATCCCATATGAAAAGAGAACCTTTGCTGAGACAGCTGCAACACAACCATTTCCCATTTCCTTTTCATTTCTTAAGCAGAGAGCACAGAAACAGGTGAATAACTAGGGCTTCTGCCAGCTGCTTTGTTTTGCTTCTGTGTGTTACAGCTAACTTAGAGAAATCAGGAAACTCTATACAGATTGTCAGTCCTCCTCCACTGTACTAAACAAAAGGTCTGTCTGTATCTTTACCAGACATTTATAGATGAATACAAATCCCGTGCCGTGTACAGCTTGCTCAGGACCTATACATAGAATATTGTTCATGTGTAATTATGCAGGAATGTTAGGACAGACTGTAATTTGAAATGGACTATTAAAAAGTTTTGTAGTAGTTACATTAGTTTTCATTACCTTTTCTTCTGAAACAGATGTCCACACCTTTTGAGCAGATATCTACATTTCCACAACATCACATCTGCCTCCTGCTGTTCTTTCCTATTGTTTCTTTCCTCACACATCAATTTAAGAGTATGTGTTACTAGTGCCAGTGAAACATATGGAGAATTAGGAGTGGCTGTGCTTGATAAACCCAGATGCTACAAATATTAGATTATGCACCCACACTGCTTCTTTTTCTTATTAACATATATGACCTTAGTGTCACTGTGATGCAGTACAATGTAGACAGAAGCTGGTGCTCCTGCCTCAATTCAACCAAAGATTTTTACAGATAGTCTCTCTAGAGTGTGGTTACTGGAATGGGTATCCTGGGTTTCAGCAGAGATTCTGGGAAATGAGAGGGTGGAAATGGCTTTGCTGGCCAGACCTCTCCCCTCTCTCTTGCACTGTGAGCTGCACCACATAGAGACAAGGGCTGGAAAGGAGTGTGGAGCCCCAAGCCCTGCTGTCACAGCTATGTCACATAAAATAATAAATGTGTGGAGCTACAGTGCCTGACTGTGGTAGTGTCTGTTTTAGACCTGTTTAGTGAGATATTTAGTGTTTTTCAGGTGCTGAAGGGAATGATGAATAAGAGGCTAGAATGGTGATAAATTTATCTCTAGAGTAAGTAGGAACTCGAAGGTAAGAAGCAGGGCTGGTAACATTGTGAAAGCAAAGCACAAGAGCAATTTAATGGAAAAGTCTGCCTTGACAAAGAGCAGGCAGGGTGAATGTACTTGCAAATCTTAAATGCTCTGAACAGATTAATCTTTGATCACTGTGACAAACTGAAAGTTTGTAAGTATATTCAATTACTGACAGTTTATATCTGATTATTCACCACTTGCAGTGAACTGTGAAATAGCAGCATATTTATGTTTCATGTTTATGGAATTATGATTTTATTACTTATTAAATACTTTTTCACATGAAGCCAGTATGATAGTTCAGTATTCACTGGGAAGCTTCCCCCACCTGGAGGTTTAGGAGCTTGAGAGAAGTGGGAAGCCTGACTGCCACTGGAAACTGAGGCAAAGCAGTCACTGAGTAGTTCAGCTTTCTTCATGTACCTTGTCAGCCATTCTCCCTTTTCATTTCTCAGGGAGGTAGAGTCTCCATGGCCTTTCATTTCTAGCCTATGTACTTAGAGAATGCTTTTTTGTTATTCTTCACAGAAGAATAACCTTTCAAACACAGGAATAATTTGTTCCTCTCTATTATTTAGCTCAGATGCATCAGCCCTCCCACCCATCTGAAGATCATCAGTATAGATAAAAAGAAGATTTATATTTTTCTAGCATTTCACTTAGTTAAATTATCTTTATTTTACTTGCAGTGTTTGTCATCAACATCACCACTTGATTTTGGCTGTATATTGTCAAGTTCAGTGTTATTGAATTCTCATTCATCTTTTAAAGTTGCTTAGTGAGGTGGTAAATTTTTTTCTGTGCCTCAAACTCTTACTTGTTCACAAATTAAAATGAAAAAACATTTTACAACTTCATCAATCAGCTACTTAATTTTCAGAGGTTTAAGGCAAGTAAGCCCTCTTAAGCATGAGGAAAATGTCTTAGTAACAGCATTGGTCTGTATTTGACAAAAGCTGGTGAATGCAAGCTTTTTTGCTGTTGTTAATGACCTTTCTTAGTCTAGTAATGTTGGCGCTGTAAAATTTCATTCACATTAATCATGAACCTAGTGAGAATATGAAGATATTATGCAAAAAAAGTCAAAACTGGTCTCTCAAACCATTCAGTGTTACTGCTGTTATCACACAACCTTCTGCCCATATTCTATTTAGCTCACAATTGTTCACTTGTTACCATCCTTGGATCTTGTTCACTCTTCCAGCAGTAAGACCAATGCAGTTATATTTTACCATTTGCTTGAATCCTTCTCTTAAAAGCAGCAGCACATGTCTCCTTAGAATATGGATTTTCTTTTTAAAAATATATATATTTAATTGATTTTTCCTTTTTTCTCTTGCTTTAAAAAGAATTTTGAAATATAGCACATCTTCTATAACAGTATTTTCAAACATACCACTATGAGTCTATCAGAAATAACTAGGTATAAGTATCACTAATGAGTAAACAGGTGTTTAATCCAGATTAAGGCATTTAGGTGTATAAAATGTTTAATTCCTAAAAAACTCCTCCAAATTTGAAGTTTCATACTACAAGTATTTTTTTTTCCATGTAAGCTATTTATTTCAAAATTGCTTGTAACTAATCTTGCTATGAATTTGTGTTTTTTAAAATGCTGGAATTTTGAAAGGCAAGAGAGTAAGAGAAAGTACTTGAGGTGAAGGAGGTAGTGGTGTTCCTGGTGGCTCTTTTTTTTACATTATGAATAGACTAATTCAAACTCAATTTTCTATTTGTATGTCTGCTGCTTAAACCTACAGAGAAAAATATCTACACTTCATTCATTGATGTAAGAAGCCTGTCAAAATAGAAAACAGAATAGCTCCTATTTGTGAGTGATCTCACTCAGGTTTTTCATCATGTATGTTACTGAGTCTCTAGCTCTTTCCATTAGCAGCAGTTGTCCATAGCCATGCACGTTGTGAACCATTCATTAGTATTCCTTGTGGCTTGCAAATCCCATGCCTGGAAGTTGTATGTGGTGTTCTAAGTTTAATCCTTCCCTGTTCACTTTATACCTCTCCTCTCTGAAGCACTTGTGGTTGTTGCAGGGTTTGAAGAAAGGCCATAACCAGAAACAATACCATGATTTTTGAATCCCAACTTCTATTAATTCTCTATTTTCTTTCCCATAATATGATTGTTTCCCAGAAGGCCCCATAGCCCATATAAACAACACAAAGAGTCAAATTCTATGACAACATATTGAGCAATAGGAAAAAAAATGTAAATGTACAGTTCAGCTTCAAAACTTTCACAAACATTTCCATTTAAAAATTATTTGAAATTTGTCAAAGTATTGTAGAAAATAAATGAGCTGCAGAAGCAGCAAACAAGCCTGTGGACTGTGAAATAAGTATGCTGTGGTTGATGACTGTTTACCTTTCTTAAGAAAATGACCCCATTGTTGTCATAGGTTGTACAATAGGTAAATACCTCCTAATAACTCAAGAGAAATTTTCTTCACTTTCCAAAGGAGAAAAGTGTAGGGACAGTAAGAAGAAAGTCTCCCATAGCTAACTTTAATTTTTTAAGCTCAATTTGGTTATAGTCATGCCTTTTTTCCTTTTGTTTTTCTATCCTTCTGGGTACCCTGGTTTTGAAGGCAAGAACACCCAGGTTTATGACATGGTGATAAGCCAAAGGATGCTTTTAGCCAAATCTCTGCTCTGTATGACTTTAAAGATCAGGAGCTCAGAGAATATTATATAGTGTGTGCGGTCACAATTCCCTTTACATGCAGCCAATGTAATTTTCCCTAATGTTTATTAATTAATCTTTAAAAAGTCTTAAAATTCATTCAGATTTGAAAACTCTTCAGAGTCTGGATTTCAGACTGTTATCCTGTCTCCTGGTATATGACCTTAAATGCAAGATATTAATAAATTATTTTAACTCTCTCTCAGCTACTTAGCCAAAAAATTTGTGTTACTTTTATTTATTTATTTTTAAACTAATGTAAGGCAGGCTAATATTTTAGATAATGTAAAATGTATGAGACTTTAGAGAGGTTAAGGTTTTAAGCAGCTTTCAAAGCCTTAGATCATTTTAATTCTGCCTCTTTTAAAGACAGAAAAAAATCCTGGAAAGAGTTTTAAGCAATAACTAAAAGACTAAAAGTTAGGCCATACAAGAAAAATACTGTGGAGACAAGTACCTTGTCTGGTTATTGTGCTCTTCCCAAGCCACATTTATCTTTTCTTTCAAGCATATGTTTTACCTGCCCAATAGGACACTCAGACGCTTCCAGTTTTTGCTGAATTAAGCCCTTGTATTGCAAACTTGATGGAGGATGAACTCCATTCCAAAGATCACCCATGTATCACTCCTAAGCTTCAAAGTCTGAGTGAAGTGCTGGTCCTGCTAAAGGCAATAGGACTTTTGCCATTGGCTCAGCTGCTTATTTTGAAAGATTCTTTACAGTTTGCACAAGTGGTCAAAGTTGTGCAAAGGTGACAGCACAGCTGGGACATTTGTACTGTTGCACATGGTAGAACAAAGACTTAAAATTGTTTCTTTTGGAATTGAAAACAGTAGAAAGTACATTTGCAGATATGTAGTATCAACAAATATGCTTTTCACCAAAGTAAAATGTCAAGCCTAGAGGGTTAATGATTTTAAAATGAGAATGCAAAAATGGGAACTAAATTGAAAACTACTTTAGAATTTCAGTTATAGCAGAGTCTGACATTGCAAATAGTATTATATTTTGCAGATATTTCATTCTATTACTTTCTACTTTGAAGAGGCTTCAAGACCAGTCTGTCTGGTTTGTCAGGGCTTTTTTTCCTCTTGTGGTACAGGAGTGCTGCACTAGACAAGGCTCTTATCACTGAACTGGCTGTTCATCAAGATCCTGACTTAACAGTGTGGCATTCCACAAGTGTCTGTGCAGTTTAGATTTAGCATTCTAGATTGCTCTTACAATTGACTGTTGTTTGCTTGTAGTGAAAGACTGGAGAAGCAATGAAATGGGATGAAAAGAAGCAGGAAAAATAAAGTAACATTTAAATTAGGCAATCCGTGAACCATTAATAAATTGTTAAAAGACTCTGCTTACAGCCTGGGATAACTTTTTCAGATATCCTACCTAAAACAGACTTTGCAGGCTAAAATTAAATTAGATAATCACTCTTTTGATCACCCTTCTCTTATCTTTGTTCATTGTTTTACAATCACAATTGCAATCCAACCAACAGGAGGAGATAAATTCCAAAGGACAAATAATCTTGCAATTTCTGCTTGTGCAGTGCCCAGCATAGAAAGACATCAAATAAAAACCAAACAATTGATGGTAATAAAGACTGATAAAGCATCCTGCACTGGCATATATTTTCAAAGTTTTCTGTTTGTGCTCCTATTTTCAATTATAAAGCAGAAGATAAAAGATGTGATAGTGAAAAATAGTAGGACCTAGAAAATTGTTGGCAAAAAAAATTACTGCTTGTTTCTAAAATGAAGTGTGAACTCTTTAATAAACCAGAAATGGTATTGTGGGGGACATTCCAAGAACTGTAGAGTTGCAGATAAAAACTGAATATTTCAGAGAGAGGCTGAAAAAAACCCAAATGCAGCTGGATATAGTTTTGCAATATATTTGTACACTATGAATGTATGGAATAGCTAAGAACTCTCATTTGTTAAGGACTGCTTCACCAAGGTCACCTTTCTGTGTTGTTTGCATAGCAGTCAGATGTTATTGTTAGGGGAATATGGTATATTATAGTGCCTGATTCATAAATCTTTGCTTTTTGCCTCATTTATCATTCTACTGGTGGTATCAACAAAGTAAAACTCTGGTTGGCCACCTTTGTAAAAATAAGGCTGGAAATCTACTCTGATTTCAGACTGGTAAGAAGAGCTAAGATGTGAAATCCCAGCTGGAGTGCAGTCATTAGGTGTTTTGTCAGAGTTGTAAGCAAATTAAGGACTTGCACTCACTTTGAGGGCCAAGAGAAGGGGCTTCACTGATGTACCCTAACTGATACTAGGTGCTTTCCTGCTCCCAAAGATGGCTCTGACTCATGTGGGTGGCAACTATATGTGATATGACAAGTAATTTTAAGTGTAGTTATATTTAAACAAAATTTAAAGGTTATTTGGAATCAAAGATTATTTAAACAAAATCCTGGGAGTCAGATGAAATGTAATTTTTTTTTCCTTGAGGAATCTTTTCATCCAAGATGCAGGGAATAATTTCCAAGTTTTACTGCTTGCTTTTTTTTAATTAGATGTATGTCTGAGTATACCATCATTAAACAGAATGAAAAGACAATTAACATTACTGGATTAAATTTGTATATATTAATTAAATAACAATTTTCAGCAAAGTATTTAATAAAGCTCTGAAGTCTGATTATAGTTCTCTTACCAGCCCTTTTTAGTTTACCGTTATTTGGTTACTGTCAGGATTTGAGCCCAGTTCAGATATGTACAGATTTGTGAATTATCTTGCAATTACAAATATAGTGGCAATTCGCTGGTTCACTGTTTTGACTTTTCTAGACACAATATGTCTTTGCACACCTGTACCAAGTCCCTAATGAGTTTATGAACCTCACAACTGCTCTTGTGTGCTGTTAACAAGTCTCTTATAGAGTTCTCTGTTGTGTGGAGCATTGTTATGTTTTGATCAGTTCATTTGTCTCCCCTCAGTCTTGAGGTCTAATTGGTTATCTTGTTGGTAGTTATATACAGTCTTTATCTGAAATGATGACATAGTTCCTGGTTTAGTTATTTATTTTTTTTAAAAATTAATTTTAAGAGTCCATCTGTATGTATATTCCAAAGAATAACCTCTATTGAGGGTACCTTTTCATAGCTGAGCTTTTCCTGCTCTGGGATTAGGTTTCTTGCTCATCATGTAAATGGTTGAGCATACACAGTCTGTTCTTCTGGACCTTTCTGGAAATGGGTTGGGTGTTTTGAGGGTCTTTGGTGATCTCAGTACCCCACTACTGGATTGACTCTCAGTAGACTGCTCATGACCACTTTGTGACCCCATCCCTTTGCTTGCCCTGTTCTTTATGTTGTGCAATCACCACAGACCAGAACAGGGAAATTGGCCCCACCTCTTTATAGCTCCTCTTTCTAGCCATATCCTGTCTTAATTTGCCCACTTGAGTGGCCATTGCTGTTTAAAGCATAGCAACACATTTTACTCCTTACTGTCCAGGTTTTTACAGTGACTAGTAATATCCTCTTTAGTAAAAATAACTCTACATCATCATTGCTCGGTATGTGTTTTGGGGTAGATGATGTCCCAATTACAGCATGTGTCCTGGGTGCCTGCCAGCTGCAGTAAAGATTTTTCTCCTTTTATTTAAACAATTTTGATCTTCCCTGGTGATTAGTTTTGCAGCAAATGCACAGCATTGTGTCACTTTGGCATAGCCCAGGGTATCTCTTGATTCATGGTTAGGGCAGAGAGCTCCAGTGCTGTGCTGAGTAAGCAGTACAACTCTTCTGTGCAGTTTCATGACATGAACTTTGTTAATACCCTATATCTGTCTGCATCCAAAACTCTTCACTGTTATATTTGAGATTGTGAAGAAGGAGACAGGATATCAAGAGAATTGGAAAAAAAGCAATCACACTGCTTGACGGTAAACAGAACAAAGAGAACAATCTGGCAATTGTTGACAGTTAGCATCAATCCTCAGAAAAATTCTAGAGCAAAAAGTCAAATAAAGTAGAGGAGCAAAGCACTAGGTGTCATATATTTTTTATTTGATGCAGTACACTCTCTAGGATACTTTCATTAACAACCCAGATGATGGAATAGAGTATGTTTATTGTGTCTTGAAATGATCCAAAACTGGGAGAGAACTCATATGCTGGAAGATGGGATTGGATTTCAAAGTGATAATGACAAAGCAGTGGTGCATGGGAAAACATAAAGCAGGAATTATTTACTGCAGTGATACAAAATGAGGACAGCTGCTTTGGTGGGTGTTTTTCCAAAAAAGCTGAGCATGAACCCACTGTGCTGTAAAAGAGAAAAAAAAAAAAAACCAAAACAAAAAAACCAAGCACAAATCTAAAGTACAGCCAGGAAGATGCATAAAGTAATCAGAAATGTGGCTTATGGTGGACTAGCCATCTAGGAATCTGATGTTTGGGGCACTGTACTTCAAGAACCATGTGGTGCAGTGGAGATAGTCTGAAATAAATGAATGAGATGAATTACAGTTCTGTAAAGTTTGACCTGTTTCATTACTGAAAAACACTTTAAAATGGCAAAGTCAATGACGAACTGTCATATTTCTCTTTCTAAGTGATGGAACCTCCACCATTGGAGGTTTTTAAAAACTGATCAAACAGGTCTTGGAAACAATGCAGATAATATTTATCTTACCTGGGAGCCAGATGACCTCCCTAGGTTCCTTCAAGCCCCATTTTTTTATTACCTCAGGATTATTAAAGCAGAAGTTCAAAGTTTTGATCACAACTGAATTGTAAACCAAATAAATGCTTAATATTTTTTAATTTCTTAATAAAAGATCTCTCTGAGTGGATTAGACTGACATTACAGTGTTTGTACATATATATATGTATATGTTGAGAAATTTTGTTTCAGCTGGACAGGTTTGACAAACTTTGTATAGTTATCCAGATGGAGTTGTCAATGTTGCTGGTGTTGAGGTATCTATGATAAACAGTAGTGGAAAAATTGGATTTCTTCCTTTATCAAGTCACTCTTATAGATTTCTCTTATCAATGGACATTTTTTATTTTGAAGACACGTGCTCCTATCTGACCGTATGACTTTTTATTATTTATTGTTTATTTACTATTTATTATTTATTACCATTTTTCACATATTAACAAATGTTTGAGGGATAAAGAAAAAAAAAACTAATTTAAGAGCAGCAGAATCAGGATCTTGGAATAATTTAACTGATAGACTCTCACTTCAACAGGAATTGAATACATTCTTCAATATACTAAGGGCTTTGGACCCTTAAAATTAGGATATTATATTTTTTCCCCTTTACTATTGAACTCATGCCTTCCACGCAGCTCAATCGTGGTCTTTGAATTTTCTTCCTCTAAACTTGAAATAAATATTTAATCAGAATGTAAGCATTTTCTGTTGGATGTTTTGTATTCAGTTTGAACTGCTTGATGTCACCTTAACGATAAAACTGGGATAGCATAACAGGTGCTTATTGTCTTTTTCTTCCTCATTGTCTTTCAGATGTTATGTTTTGGCATATGTTAGTGGCTGTCAAGGGGATATTATTGATCTGCTGAGACATCTGCTCCACTCACATTAATTTGACTGTTCTTTCATGAAAGATGAGTGCCTTATGACATCCCATTCCTAGCACAGTAATACTGACCAGAATACTGCAGCTGGAAATTAATCTTATTTAAGATGTACCTCTAAATTATACAGTTTTTGTTTCCTTCTAATTGAATGCCATTCTTTTTCATGGAATTATCACGTCATGTACTATATAAGGAATAAAAGTCCAAGTATTTAAATAGTTACATTTTTTTTCAAAATACATTTTAACTAAAACAATAACATTTATTAAAATTAAAAATTTTAACAAAATACATTTAATATTTGATGTAGCAGTAAAAAGGCAAAACTGTTTCATAGAATCACAGCAAGGTTCGTGTTGGGTGATACCTTAAAGAACATCTAATTCCAAGCCCCGTGCCATGGCAAGGACACCTTCCATTAGACCAATTGCTTGGGTTCCCATGCAGCCTGGCCTTGAACACTTCTAGGGATAGGACATCCACAAATTTCTGGGCGCTCACCACCCTTACAGCAAAGAATTAGTTCCTAGTGTGTACCTAAACTTATCCTCTGACTGTTTTAGGCCATTCCTCCTTGTCCTATCAGTACATGTCCTTCTCCACCCTTTTTGAAGGCTCTCTTCAGCTACTGGAAGGTGCTCTAAGGTCTCTCTGGAGCCTTCTCTTGTCCAGGAGGAGCAATCCCAACTCTTTCAGCCTGTCTTCACAGGAGAGGTGCTCCATCCCTCTGAGCAGCTTCTTGGCCCTTCTCTGGACTCCAGGAGGTCCACGCTTTTTTTTCTGGGGGTGGCCAGAGCTGGACACAGCAGTGCAGGTGGGGCATCATGAGAGTGAAACAGAGGGTGAAAATCACATCTCACCCTGCTGGCCACACTGCTTTGGATGCAGCCCAGGACACAACTGGCTTTCTGGGCTGCCAGCACACCCTGCTGGCTCATGTCAAGTTTCTGGTCAACCAACACCCCCAAATCTTTCTCCTCAGGGCTGCTGTCAATCCAGCCTCCATACAAACTGTATCTGTTCTTGGAATTCCCCCAGTTTATGTGTGAGACTATCATAAAAGAGACTTGAAAATATCTTAGGGAATAACCATAATCCAGAAAAGAATCAATTGATCTTTTTAAAAGAGGAAATTAATTCATGGGCCCAGGCAATAGTATACTTTCAGTGATATTTCTGAAAGAAAAATATGATCATTTTATTAAATTGAGAAAGAAAGGAAGTGAAATTCAACATGCTAAATGCAAAAATAGAAACCTGGCAGGCATCAGCTAAAGCAGCATCCAGAAATTCCCCTCTTTCCCCTAATTTAACCCATGACTCAAAAACAACCCCCTTTTGTACTATCCAAGTTGAAAAATATAATTTTATCTTGAACAAATTTAACTGAAAACAGTGCAGATTTAAAAAATCTTGAGGACACACAGTCATTTAGTCCAAGTAGCCTAACTTTCCTCTAGCTTGAGCTACCAACAACTGTGGTTAGTTTAACTAAGGTATTATTTTCTAAAAGTGTTTTGATTTGTGTCTAAATATAAATTTTATTTCAAAAGTGGATGAAGTTCTGCTTTGAATATCAGTTTTACATTTCCCTATAGTTCTTAATCGTACTACTTTTTATCTTTGAAGTTGTAAGCAGATTAGTGAACAAACTGGTCTGAATACAATCCAGTATAAAGTGTTACACCCTAGTGTTACATCTCAGGTGATATGGTTCTGAAAAAAGATATTTTGAATGATCTGGAATATAATATATAAATTCCCTTCTTTCATATAACCATAGTTATATAGTTAGATAAAGATATAGTTAATTAGCAGAAGTTCTAGGAGCCCAAGAGGAAGAGCATCACATTTATATTACACTAAACCAATTTGACTGTGCTATTTTCTTTGCTATCATTGAAATTTCAGATTATATTAGTATGAGTGCACTGCATAGGATCTGGTTTTGCTTCCATTGAACTCAATGGCAAAATTCCCATTAATTTAAATGGCAGAAAGAATGATCTCCAAATGTTCCTTATATTAAACTATTCACAAGCTGTGCCTTCTTCATGTTAATCGGCAATGAATTTTGTTTGTCAGCTGATAATTTTGCATTAAAATAATTATAAAGAGATGTGATGACAGCCTGCCATTTTTTGTTCCCTCAGTCAAACCGTTGATGTGATGGACTATGTGATTTCTTCATTTAATAAACCGCCAGCTGAAGTTGCAAATGCTGTAACTGACACAAATCAGAAATGTTTACAAAAAAATCTTTAATATAATTTAAGAAATGCTTTTAGTGAAAACAAAATTTGTCTACTTGTTTTCTATTCCAGACAAATAGCTTTCAGAGTTCTGTATATTTAAATTTACTCTCAGACCTCTGAGATAAGGAAATAGAAGGCGAAACAATTCATTCAGTTGTTGTCATTTTGGCTACCACATGTGCCATATAAATAAATATGTAGAAAAATTAAAATTAGCAAAATGGCATCAGGCTTCTGGTAATATGGATTAATCAGAAAATCAAAGGCAGCATTCTACTTTTCTCCCTAATTCTTGTGTATACAAAAGATCTTTTTACTTCTACAGTGTATGAATTCCATTGAACCCAAATTACTGGCTTCTCACATGCATGACTGTAACCCAAGGAGACCTCTACATATTTGAGCAGGGAAAAGAGCAAATCCTCCTTATCTTCCTTTTTGTTCATGGTGAACACTGCCTAAGGCTTTTTCCTCCTCTTTTGACCTAATTAATAACCTTGCTGCTTTTGAGGAAACTTAGCAAGCTGTATTCATTTCTATTAAACAACTGTTCAGAAGGAATTGGCAAGGAAAATGTAATATTAACATGACATGACAGAAAAATTGTTAAAATTGCTCTAGTGACAACTAATACTTATATTTCAGATGGCAAACAATGAAAATTTGTTTGACTTTATTTTTTTTCACCATAAAACACTGGTTGCTTGGTGTATTGCTAACTACACAATGCTCTTCATTATGACTGTAATGCTGTAATGTCATCACTTAGAGTAAAACTTTCCCAGTTACTGCAGAAAGTGGGCTAAGATCCTGTGTTACACATAAAACAACCATTTGAAAGAAGCCATTTAGTTGAAAATGATCCCTGGAAGCATCATTCTATGTGCCATTTACCACTAGAGCCAATGCATAGTTTTAGACACCATGGAATGTGATGCATCAGGAAGACAAGAAATCACTGTGTTTTTGCAAAAGAGGTACAGAAGTATAGAATCATTTGGGTTAGAAAAGAACTTTAGGGTAAACAAGACCAACCACTAATCCAGCATTGCCAAGTCCACCACTGAATCACATTCCTAAAAGCCATCAACACCACTTTTAAATACCTGAAGGAATGGTGACTCCAACTCTTACTTCCCGGGGAAGACTTTCAGTGATTGACAACCCTTTCTATGAGGAAAGTTTTCCTTATTCCAATTTAAACATCCCCTGGCACAACATGGCACTGTCTCCTCTCATCATTTCACTTGTTACTTGGGAGATGAGACTGATCCCCACTTCTCTTCAATCTCCTTTTGGGTTCTTGTAGAGAGATGAGCCCACCCTCACCCTCCTTTTCTCCAGCCTCTGCTCCTCTGCTGCTCCTCATCAGACTTGTGCTCCCTTCATGAGCTCCAGTACCTTTCCACACTCCAGCAGCTCAGTGTCTGAAGTGTAGTGCCTGCAACTGGACACAGCACTCGAGGTGTGGCCTCAGCAGTGCTGAGCACAGGGGACAATCCCTGCCCTGCTCTGCTGGCCACACCATGGCTGATACAGGCCAGGTGCCACTGGCCTTCCTGGCCACCAGGGCACACCCTGGCTCATGTTCAGCTGCTGCCATCAGCACCTCCAGGTCCTTTTACACTGGGCAGCTTTCCAGACACTCTGTCCCCAGCCTGCAGCACTGCCTGGGATTGTTGTGACCCAAGGGCACTATCTAGCACTTGGTCTTGAACCTCTCACAACTGGCCTTGACCCATCAATTCAGCTATTCCAGATCCCTCTGTAGCATCTTTCTAAACTCCAGCAGCTTAACATCCAACTTGATGTGATCTGCAGACTCTGGGAGGCTGCATTCAGTCCCCTCATCCAGACTGTTGATAAAGATACCAAACAGAACTGTCCCCAGTACCAAGCCCCAGAGAACATCACTCATGGCCAGCTGCCAGCTGGATATGTCTCCATTCACCACCACTCTCTGAGCCCAGCCATTCAGCCAGTTTTTACTCATTGTGCACTGTCCAAGCCATGAGCAGCCAGTTTCTCTTAGAGAATGCTGTGGGAAATGGTGCCAAAGGCTTTTCTGAAGCTCGGGTAGGCAACATCCACAGCCTTTCCTTCATCAAGTAAGTGGGTCCTTCTGTCATAAAAGAATATCTGGTGGGTCAAGCAGCACCTGCCTTTCATGAACCTGCCTTTCTTGTAAATGGGTGTCACATTTGCTAACTTCCAGTCCTCTCCTCCCCAGGTAACCAGGACTGCTGGTATATGATGGAAAATGGCTCAATGAACTCTTCCCAAGCTCTTCCACCAGCTCCCCCAGTACCTTTGGATCAATCCTAAGTTGCATTGGTGTAGATGCACCTCACCTGGGCTCTTGATCCTGACACCTTTTTCAAGGGGAGAAGCTCTAATTCCTACATGACCATTCTCAGGCACTTCCATGGTTACTAACACCTTAATAAACCTTGTATCTCCATCCTCCATGTCCCCTGAGGTGGGAGGCTTTGCTAGCCCACTAGCCCTCAAATACTGGCATGCTAGCCCCAGACCTTTCTCTAGCAATTCTGGTTTTATTTCTTTCCCCCTTCAAATCTACTTTAAAGCTCTTTCAGTGAGCCCTGGCAATTCCTGTGAAAAATCTTTCTCCCCCTTTGAGACAGGTATGCCTTGTCTGTTGCCAGCAGGCTCAGTGTTGTGTAAACACATGGTCAAAAACCTCTAAAATCTGCTGGTGATACCAGGCTTGGAGCCAGGTATTGATCTGCTGACTCTTCCTGTTTCTTCCTTTATCATTCCCTGCAGCTGGAAGGATAGAGGAGGACATTGCTTGTGCTCCTGATCCCTTAACAAGTCATCCCAAGGCCCTAAGGTCTCTCAAATGCTCTCAGACGTCGTTGCTGCCCACCTGGAAAATCAATAATGGATAATAATCTCAGGCCCATATCAGGGTAGGAAGCTTTCTTTTCACATCTTTAACCTGGTGTCACTCTGGAGAAGATCTCTAAATCCTCACAGCTTTGTCTAAGGCCCTCAAGTCTTGAAAAAGAGGCCTACATAAAAAACATGGAACAAGAGTCTGTTCTGCACCAGTGACCTGGACAAGGCCAGAGGGAACTCAGTATGAATGATGTGGGTCATTTTTTTACTTGCCATAACAGATGTTTCTCAGAGAGATAAATGGCTACTGATGCCTGATACAGTATCTTAGAGGAATTATACTGGACTGCTTTAAAAAGGGGCAATGTAACTGAATTTGTTGATGTGTGACCAGGTTCAACACTTGTAGTTTTCTCTAGAGGACTGGTGAAACATGCTTACTGAAAGAAAAAAAGCCTATGTTCATAATAATTTGAAAGTAAATGTTACTAAGATCACTTGGCAAGGTTATTTGTCCCTGTCATGTCTCATAATTGTAGCTTTATCTTTTTTTTTTTTTTTTAAATATTTAGGTATTTTTTGATAACTTTTAGCTACTGTAAAAATATAGGAAGACCACATTTGCAATAAAAAATTATGTATGTAGAATTTGGAGGAACATTCATAGCTGAACTCTGGCTTATAGCGATGTACTTTTGAAGAGATGTGAAATACCACTTTTTGACATGACATTCTTCATTTTTCAGACACTCATCCTTCTGTAAAAGGAGATTTCAGTACAAGTTTTTACTAATAAGTAGAAATTTTTGCTAGTTCCTGAAATGTTCTTTATGTAATTAGAAAAAAAACCAAACTTATTAAGGAAGACTTTTAAAGCTTAGTTCATTAAAAGTCATTGTAAGTTCTGTTTTCTTTCTTTTTTTTTTTTCATATATCTCAGCTGGATGGTCCAGAAAATTGCATTTGCTTGTATAACAAAAAAAAAATTACCCTGAAAACTGTTTCAACAGTTTTAACAGAAAGTAGAGTGACAGCCTCTTGTTTGCTCTTTGTTATAGATAGTTTTACTGTCTTGACCTGTTTCTGTTTTAAAGGATGGGGGGAAAAGCTGCTCATTAAATTTACTGTTCTTTTTCTACTCACATTTTCCTTAAGAGTGTTTTCAGAAAGGCCAGAAATATTGATAGCTATTTGACAATACACATCAAGAAAAAGAGATGGTATCCCCAAAGCTAAAAATAGAGGTTTAATTTAGGTACCCTTTTTTCTGTTGACCAGTTTAGGGAGTGTGAATACCTAAAGACAAACATTGTGAATAATCCACAAAGACCCAGCTGCAAACTTAACATTTAACAAAACCAAGTAAATTAGTTGTGTTGATTGCAGAGTAAAATAATTCTTTTCTAGTCATTGATGGAACCATTGCAAAGCTTCAAAAAAAATGTGCTGGCTCAGGTATTGTCCTAATCCTCAACTGCATTTACTAACATCTCCATACCTTTTCACTCAGGATGTAGGTGTTACTTAGGTATGATGTAATAGTTATAATGCAGATATAGAGATTTGGAGTGGTAGGAAGGCCATGTATAAATAGTCTCCATAAGTAACATGCTAAGATTCTTCACCAGTTGCATCCACTTTACTGTGTCTCAGTGCCACAGAATCAATCACTTCACCACGTGTAAAAGTCAAAGCAGAAAACACTTGGATACACACACTGCTCTTCCAAATTCTCATGTGCTTAATCCAGCTACACAGCAAGAGGTAACACATAAGGTACAATTGTTGAGTTGGAGTAGTGTAATGTGGTGAATGGCAGCCCTGCCTTCTCTGCCAAGGGAGAGAGGACTCTGCACTGATTAGGTGCAGCAGCCCTAACATGCACATCTGGACACGTTCTTCTTCTCTCTGCTTCCTCTGCTCCCATTTTTGCAAGTGCTGTGGTGCTCCACCCTTCTTGTTAATTCCATTGTATTTCCCATATATTTTGGTTATTTCAGTATTGAATTAATATTCCTTGTCCTCTCTTACGCCCCATAGTGGGTTCAGCCCAGTTCCTGGAGTTGTACTCCTTTGATGACCATTAATTGACCATTTTTGGTTTGTGTTCGTTCCCTCAGGCTCTGTGATACCACACCATGCTTATCTTCTAAGGCTTTTGTTATCATTTTGTGCTTTAACTCCCTAAGGCACCTGCTATACTCCTGAGATTGCTCAATCAGGAAGTGACCCACAAGAGGTGTAGTTCTACTGTAAAAATGTATATTTTTTTTTTTCTCTATTTTTGACACAAACAAGGAAATATATAATAGCACTAACATTAGTTGTTAATGAAGAGAAAGTACCAAAACCAGCCTCCAAACATCAATGGATGCTTTTGCCTGACAAGTTCCTAAATTCCTTGTGTTACTTATATAACCAGACTGTCATCAATCTTAAGAAGAGTTATTGCATCATTTGATTATGACAAAAAACCATTCTGATTTTCTACATTTAAAATTAGTAATAGACATCAATAATCCTTGGATAGCTAGCATCGATAGTTACAAGCAAAAGTATAGCAGGCTTTAATTTTTACTAGAAAATGTGGCCTTGTTACTGTAGCCATTATAACACCAACTAGTACTATATTGACTATATATATTTTACATTCTGAGTACTGCATTTTTAGGTATATTATATAAGATACCATACAGGCTTTAAAAATCTCTATATTCTCACATTTTTTGTATTCTTACTCCAAGTGCTGTGACATGAACAAGATCTTTTTAGGTGAAAGAAAGTTATTTTTGCAGGATATGGCAAAGCAGCATTAGACACAGCTCTGCCTTCCTTTCCTTTGATACAGTTTGTACTGGATTAGCCATACCCAGATTTTTAAATGACACCTTTGTCATTAGTATGTTTTCAGTGTCCATCTTTTAAAAGGTCTGTTGTGTGAGGCATTGCTGACTCTGTACTTTCTAATTCTTTGACAGATTAAGCGTTCATAAATGTGGGGTGCTTTAGCTTGAAATTTTTTCAGTTTGACAAAAACTGGTGGTATATATTGGAAGGACATGACTTGTGAAATTAGTAAAGCAAAATGCTAATTGTTGCTAAAAAACCAATGTGCTGTTTTATACCTTTAAGTGTTCATTTGTGAACCAGCCAATTGTGACTGGCTGTTATATTCTGAAAGTTTCCTTCTTTATGGTACTATTGCATGATTTAATTTTCATAATTTCTTAGTCCTCAGAAGAACACTGCAATTTGGGTTTTACTCTTTTTTTTGTGGGGGTTTTGAAAGCTGTTTGAGATATTATTTAAGATATTTAGTTCCAGTTGACTGACTATTGCACAATCAGGAGACTTTATTTTTTACTCTAACAAAGAAAAAAAGGTTTTCATCCACCAGAAACAAGATCACTAGATATAAAGATCTAAGATTTTGTTGTCTGCTTGTTTTCATGGACCGTTTTCTTGAACAATGGCTTATAACTCATCAGTGGCTAGATATAAAATACATTGGACTTCAGAGACTTTGATGGCGACAGGAAAATGTTTTACTACAAGGAAAAATTTATCATGTGAAGCTCTTAGGAAAACCTCTAAGAACAATTCAGTCTACTGGTTAATAAATACACTATGCCAAAGCTAAAATATTTTCATTTTGTTTACTACTGTAGTTTCTTTTAACAAGAGATGAAATTTTTAAAATCATACAGTTCATTGTATTGGCAAATAAATCCAGTGCCAAAGTGAAAATACCTAGGGTTTTGTTTTCCATTTATTTTTTTTTAGGAGACAGGATTTTGGTTTTTGCACTCTGATTATTAAAATATTGCAAAATATTTTGTTAGTAGTTATTATTGCTCCTCAATGTATAACCTCACAGAAAGACTAAATTCCAAAAAATACATATTCATATCAGACTAAAATATTATTACTCTAATACTATGAAAGAGAGTGAAGTAAAACAAGCAAGCTACCTAGAATGTGTTTAGGTTTCATCTTTAATCTATTAAAAATTTCAGAAAACCAAACTGTTACCAGTAGTATCCTTCCTAGCATAGGTACTCAGCTGTTTTGTTTGCCTAATTCATCTTTCCACAATGTTTATTTAGGGAACATACTGAGAAGTTAAAAAGGTCCATAGTATGCTCAGCTTGTTTATAAGATGTGAAACTCCCATATCAGTTTGATTTTCTGCCTTTTCAGGCTTTCAAGATGATGGGGATAGAGGGAGAAGTAAAAAGAAAAACCCAGAAAATATTTTCAATGATATATAAACAAAAAGGTAAAAAACCAAAAAAGAGTACCTTACAGAAACACTTTTTGAGGTAGGATAAAAGAGCAGGGTACAGCAAGAAAAGGGTTTTATTACTTTATAACTTCTATGATCAAATGCATGTGAATGCAGTAGCTCTACATCTTCAGCACAAATGAATGCCATACCCACAGTTTCAGTAACCTTTATCCTATTGAATTACTTCTCAAAGCTTCCACCTCTCTCTTTTTACAGAGCCTTACTGATTTTTCTTCCAAGAGAAAATAAACAGAATTTGTCGTGACCTTTCTTCATTCTTTGGCTTGCTTTTTTTCTTCTCTTTTTCCTGTTTTCATCGTGTTCAGAGAAGTTTGTCCTTCTCTTTGCTTTTCTCACCTCTCCACTTTCTTGAATTCCTGCATCATTAATCTCCCCTACATGAGCTGGTGTCCATTTTACACTGAACTTTTCATTACCTTAGCAGAGGTTGGAAGAGACGAGGTTTCCACTAGATAATGGAAACTTCTAACTCATTGCTAATTCTTCTTGATTTCTCTAATGTTTTCCCTCTGATGGCTTACAGAGAGTAATGCTGTTTGTAAGAGTGACTTTTCCTTACACTACACCTGCACAAGACAGCTTACAAAAAGCTTTAACTTCTCATAAAGCAGAAAGTTATTTTTTCAGTAAGAACAGCAGTCCTGATTCAATAAATCAAAGATTTATCTAGCACTTGGAATCTGCTCTTACCCATAGATCCCTCAGGTGGGAAGCTATTTACTTACAGGCCGTTAATAGGAAAAACAATTTGCAGGAGCACAGACTGACTTCAGGCTATGTGTAGCCAGAGCAATGTGTGCAAATAGGATATATTTATTACTGTCCTCTGCTGATATTTTAAGACTAATGCATCTCTTCTTCTACAAAAATACAATCCTTTTTAGAAATCTGAGCTTTTTCTACTGCAGTGTGTGATCCACATCTAAATTGTGTTTTTCATGTGGGCGTTTAAATCTGGAAGTCTGCACACAAAACCTCTCTGAGCCACAAGACAGCTCTAAAAGCATATAAAAGACACTGCTTTGTAGTCTGAACATTTAATTTGTTCTGAAGAGTTACTACTGATGAAGAAAACACCCATGCATACATGTATCTAATGTGTAAAGAGAACACTGTCAGAGAGAACCATTAAGATAGTTTTTGAGGAGTAAAGAGCATCCTAAGTGACTGTGATGTGTGGGTTAGCTGACTTAACCAAGGGAAATAGGGCTGTGCTGATTGGGTTCACACGTTCTAAACCTGTCTAAAGTGCTCACACTGTCAGACTGATGCTGTTAGATTTACTCTGAGCTAAACCAGAAAACACCACAGGTCTTTTCCACTGCTTGAAGATCAAGCTGTGTTGAACAGAATGCCAAATGAATAATCTTTTACTACTCCACCATGTTTCAACACTGTAGGTATCTGAAGATGTAGCACTGAAACAGTTTTAATCAAACCTCTCAGCTTAATTTATCAGTGTGAAATTTTCCACACAGTTTTGCAAAGAAATTTAGGGCCCTTTTTTCAGTTGTGTTAAACTTGTGATAAAGAAAGACATAAATATATCTTAAAAATTCCTGTCATTAGCAACAGCAGTTTCATTCAACAAATTGCTTTTCATTTCTGTGTTTTAAGAACAGAAACTTTTCTGATGGGTTTCACAGGTATGAGAATGATTGTTCAAGAATACTAGGCAACTACAAGTACTAACAATAATTCAGGCCACAGAATTAATTATTTTATTCCAGAAATTTAGCAGAAAAATATTTCTATGTTTTTCTATCTTTTCTATGATTTTTTATTGACAATAAGAATACTATATAAGAAATAAATCACAATAGATGAATTTATCACTCGAATAAAAAGAGAATGTTTTCAATACCATGGGAGGAAATGAAACCTGGCTTTAAAATGGATCTCTGAAAAAAATCAAGGGGTAAAAAAAGGACATTTGTAGCTTCATTAAGGGTAGAATCTTCTTTCTTTTTTTCTCTTCCTTCCTCTTGACATGAAAAATACATGCTGGACTCTGCTATCACCCTATTTATTTATATATTTTAGTTGTCTCCCTTATGTAGACACTTTGTTGCAGCTTGATAGTGTGGTTATATTTGATCCATATTATCTATATATATTTGATATCTATTCTCCAGATGTTCTCCACTTGCTTTAATCTTTGCCATTGACTAAGTTTCTATAGGTATCAAAACAAGACAGCTGAACTTGTAGCACCGATTCTGTGACCTGGACCCGAGTGTTCATTTCCCCTTTCTTGCAAGTGTTCACTGTAGTTCTTTCCTTAGTGAATGGGAAAAACTTCCAGAAGACCAGTGGCTGGGAAGGGCTCACTGAGGCAGCTGCAGGCAAATGTTTGTAGTTATGACCCTTTCTTGATTTCACATCTAATACGAGACAGTCAGCATAAGGAAAGGAGTTAGTGCATAAGAATGTGATCCAAATCAAACCAAAATGTCGAGAGCAAAACTGTTGCATTAAAATTTTTACAAAGTACACTTTTTTAAAAGTATTTTTTAAAGCACATATTGCAGCTAGGGAATCTGTGTAATGGTAACAAGGCTGATAGAGATTTCAAGAAGCTTTCAGTTTTTCCATTTTTTATTCCAGCTACATGAAGTAGTCTTTTTCTAAGAAATAAATGCTGAAATGTTAAGAACCTCACATGCAGTGGTGCAGGATGCAAACTAGGGCAGAATGAGTAGAAAACATTTTGTTCTAGAGTTCATGAGTCTGTCTTACCCCCTCTGGGTATAGATTATGTTTCAGAACATTGAATAGCAGCATAAAAAAGTCAGTTCCTTTTGTAGCTAAATGAACTATGAATTAAATTTGTTATCAGATGACCAGTAGCTGTTAAGCATTTTCCAGCTGAGTAAGCTAATAAACCTATTTACTCTTTCTGCACGAGCAAGCACAGGCCCATTAGCTGCAGATGCCTTCAGCAATATTCTCTGACATATAGAAGGTCATTCTCCTCTCATTGTCTTCATATCTTTATAGTTTAATGGTTAGCAAAAAGAACAGCTGCAATAGTTCTAATTAGTAATTTAAAATTGCAGTTGTAGGATTTTTATCCTCTTTAACCTCATTCTGACGGATTAGTGCTTTAGATGCATTTACTTTGAAGACTTGATTTAAACTGAAATCACCTGTAGTAATTTAAATTGTCAGAGGCTTTATTAAAATTTGGTAGGAAAAATCTTGTGCACATCAAAAGACCTTGCTCTTGTTCTTTACTTTGTTATTCAGCACTTGAGTGTTCACTTGCAAGATCCTTTGCAAGTGATGGATCAGGCAGAAGCTAATGGGTGATTTAATTTGCCATGTCTTCTGACAGGTACTGTGTACTTTCTCATTTTGTGACAAGGTGGCAGGACAGGTTCAGTTTTCTGATACATTTCTCAGAACCTGTTGCACTCCTGTAAGTTTCTGCAGTAGGGCAACAAAAATGAAAATACACTACTGCTTTTATTGCCTGCAGGGCCATGTCTTCTTCATCAGTGTCCTGTACAGCTGCTACACCAGCTTTCTGTGCTCTTCTACAAATATGTTTTGGAAGGACAGAGGCAGTTCACAGTGCAAGTTCATGACACACAAACAACAGGAGACAACAAATTTCATTTTTGCTTTGTAAGGGTGATAAAGTTTGTGATGTTTTTTGGTGAATCTATGGAGTGTTGCTTCTGGATCTTTGAGTTTTTCTGTTTGATCAGAGCAACAGTTATTTTAATTTTTTTTCACTGCTGTGAATAAGATACCTGATGGAGAAGAATATACTCTCCCCCACTCCAGGTAGAAGAAGTTTTATTCCATGCTCTTTTCCCTCCTAGGGTGCTTATATCATGCCTAGATATTTCCAGTTGTTTCTGTAATTTCCTCAATTTTCTATTCTATTTATTTTTTTTAACATTTATTACTATGCTACATAAGCTTCGCAAGTTTATAAAGGGATTTAAATACCTGCTTACATTTCTTTGGGTTTCTGTTTTCATTTCACACCTCAATTTGCTTAGAATGATTTCCAAGTTCCTACAGTTCCACCATGAATGGATAGAACCCTTTTGTAATTTCTGGTATCAAGAGGATAAATATTAATAAACCAGTATTTTTACTTTTACTAAGAGGCTAAAAATATTAATTCCATTAACAAATATTGATATTCTTACTGTGATTATTGATAAAGGGTGCTAGAAATAAAATCAAAATTTAGTTACACTAAATATCTGTTTTAACTCAGTAATTTTTCTGTGCTCTTCAGATATACCCAGCTGTTCAGATTCAGCTTTTTGCCAGGGGGAAAGAAGTGTAAAGTTACTTAAGTGCTAAATTAAAATTAATATCAGCAGTAAACCCTGAAACTGGCTGTGAGTAACTTCATGTCATCAGATGAACTTTCCTGCCTTAGGGTGATTTATTCTGGAAGAAATACAGCTAGTTCTTGTCTCTCTTATTTCTTATTCAGTACTGGGCTTTCTATATATTAGAAATCTTTATCTGGCTTAGCCTCCATTTCTGTGTGTTCTTTGAGCTCTGCTGACAATGACATTTTTGATTGGAAAGGCTTTCCTTTCTTTTGGCTGCCCCACAGCTTTCATTATACTTGCTTTGGTTGCAGAAGAAGGAAATCCAGACTTTGCTGCTGCTTTTCCTTCCATCTCCTTCCTGGTGCTAGAGGATTCAAGTCTTTGGTCCCCAGGCTGGCCTTTCTCAGTTCTGCACTTATTGCATGTGTGAGGATGTTGAAGTTCTTGCTCTGTGAGAAATTTGTAACTGTGTGACATGGAAAAGTGTTTTTCAATGAATTTTAAATTCGTATCTCAAAAGTTCTGAAGTATCATTTCCCTTCCACAGGTGTCTGAGAGTTTGAAGTGCTCTTATATATGAACAGTTTATGTATGAATGCTTAGGACCTGGTTACCATAAGAGCTCTAATGACTTCCAAAGTCTCTGAAAATTTGCATTATCTGCAAACCTCTAAATACTCTTTCAGTATTTGAAATTTATATGGCTAGAGTTGTTACCACACATTTTTTGCTAGCTATCCATGTAGGAATCTTATTTTATTTTCTGAGTGTAGTAATCAAGCTGCCAATATATAATTCTTAAATCTATACCTAGGGTGAATAGGAAATCCCAGAACTTCCATAAAGAATACACCACAAAACTGATAACATAAAATCTTTGTTTGCACTGAGGGAACATAGTTATAGTATATAAAAAAAATTAAATTCAAGAATATGTATAAATCACAAACCCCGAAAAAAAAGTAGTTTAAGAATAAGAATGGTATTTTAAACAGAGGGACATGGACTAGAGCAATATTTTTTAGACCAAATTTCTTTTGCTGTATACTATCTTGTAGATAAAATTACTGGTACAAAACAGTTGTTTTGCATAGTCTTGTCATTATTCAAGCAATTTTTCGTTAAAAAGTTATCTCAAAATCTGACAGAAATGGGGGAAATTCTGAGTCTTACTGTCTGCCTTGTGAGCTGTGCTGTTCCCTCAATAGCACCTCAGAAGTGCTGTCAAGGGCTTTGATGCCCTAAAGCCAGCTTTTTTTGAGCAGGCAACACCTGAAAATAAAATTGAAAAAAAAAATCAAAATGACTGGACTAAAAAAAAATGGTGTTTGTCCATTTATTTCCTCCTGGTCTCCATGCCCTTGCATGTGATCCTTTCTTCCCAACTTGGTCCCCACCCAGGAAGCTCTCCATTGACTCTTGTGAGCTGCATTCAATCCCTTCTTTAGCAGTAGGGAGCAGGCACTCTGACCTGTGCCGTGGGCTCTGTTTGCTGCCCTCCCCACCTGTCCCTCAGCCTGTGGCTCCGTGCTGGAGACCTCTCTGCCATGGAACACATCCCTGCCCTGCCCTGGGCAGGAGCAGCCCTGGCCTCCCTCCGCACGCTTCGCCCAGTGGAAGGCACGGCCACCAGGAGAAGGCAAACAAGGGCGTCCAGCCCCAGACTACTGAAAGAACGTAGCACAAACAACATATAAATGGTCTGCCACTGCTGAGCAAATGAGTTTTTAGGAAGGTTCAGAAGACAGTTTGGGAACTAGATGCTGGAATTTTAAATCATACTATGTTGGTTTTTCTGCAATCCATACACTGATATTTCTAGGACAATCTTAGGTTGTCTTGAGTATGTTATAATATTGCCAACTTCCGATTCAAATTTAGATTTTCAAAGTTTCTGAGTACCATATGTAGGCAAAAGAGAGCAACCTGTGTCACTGAAGACAGAAGGATTTTTTGTCCCTCTTGACATGATGGTGCTTACTTTCAGAGTAGTGATTCATTAGGTGTGAATTAGAGAGCCACTCAGTGTTTGGTTTTCTCTGGGGCCCAATTTGAACAGTACATGAATGCATATTCTTGTCATACCACTGCCATTCACTCCCGTGTCTTTCTCCTGCCAAAATGAAACTGATTACAACAATGATCTCTACCCAAGTGATTCTTTATTTTTTTAACTCAGAAAAATTCTGTCATGATTTGCACTCCCACAAATTGCTGTACACCAAATGTTTCATCCATTATAGCTATGAATGATAAACTAACATATTTACTTACTGTTGCTGCCAGCCCTAAGTGAAGTTTCAAAACAAAGCTAAAGCCTCACAACCTCACAGCTACTGTGTCTAACTAATGCTGTTCTGGTTTATCTACAAAAAATGAATTACTGTACTTTTTACATACTTGAGCACAGGTTGTGTATGAGCTGTTCATAACGTTTCTATTGTTGCTAGAGGCTGTTTCAAAGTCCTTTCCAGCCAGAAGTATCATCAAAATTTTCATACACTTTCATAGCAGCAGTAAAACATTGGTAAAATATGGTTAACAGTAAATACAAACTTTATGAGCAGTGTTTGAATCCATAGCTCAGTGGTATTAACTGAGACAAGAAGGGAAGTAGGATTGTTGTATTTACAGAAAATAGTACTCAGGACAATGTCCTTTCTTCTTAGTTTTGTACTACTCATGAATTTTAGGAAAAAAAAAAGTAATTAAGTGTTAAGCTAGTATTTTCTGTGGATTTACATTCCTGAATTCAATGTTGGGGGATGTTCTCACCCTCTGCTGCACTAGAATTTTGGGGGAAGGGGGAAATATATTCTCCTGATGTCTTAAAATCCTCCCCTCACCCCTCAGTTCTGCAACTGTCCTTTGCACTTTTGTTTGGGTTTTAAAAAATATTTTAGATTAAGAGTTCCAAAGAATAATACCCAGGCAGAACTCCCATGCAGACAAGAAAAAAAACCCTCATATTGTATCTAAGTTCTTATTACAGCATTTGTACTCCTGATCTTTGCACTCTCTTTGTTTCTGTTACACCAAATAAAGGGTTAAATGAGTGCTTTTCTGTTGACCCTTGTGAAGGCTACTACCTATAGCAGTTTCACTCAGACTAAAGATTTCTAATAAGGCAGTTACATGGTTTGAGAAGAGTGAAATTTTCAGAATAAAACCAACAACAGTGATTAGTGTTTAGAAACATAATTATTGTGTGAGTAGATGCTATCACTTAATACCAATGAAAGAGCAAATTAGGGCTTTATTTCTACAGCCTATCTATAAGCAATGGATAGATTGTTTTTCTATTGTATAGAAAGATATAGACTTATGAAAAGAAAAATGCAAAACAGCATCTATGTGGAGCCTTTTATTTGTACATTGCTTTTGTGGAGGTAGTAAGGTTTCTATCCAGTGCTGCTTTCCGTCTCAATTGCTTTGACTTTAATGGGGATTTTCAAAAAAGCATCACACAGAAGTCTGTAAAAGAAGATTTTATGTTGTGGTTTAACTATGTGAGTACTTGATTTAGGTGTTATTATTTATCATTGTACTTGCCACAATTCTTTATTGCTCTTAGTTGTAATATTCAATTTTCCTTTCCCAATACTTTCTTTCACTTTGGTCTAACCTGAATTGGCACAGAAACTGTGTGATTATGTATTCCATTAAGTATCATGAAGTATTCATTAATGTAAGCATTAAGGAATCTTTTGAACTTTTCTTTTTAAGCTATTTGTTTTGCATTAAGATTCTTGTGATGTTGACAGAGTAGAAAATGTATAGATCTACTGTTTATTGACTGACAAGGACTGATCTCATATTAATTCACAATATTATCATTAGATCCCTGTAATAAACAGAATATAAGCTTTCAGAAGAATAGGCCAAGAAAAGAACTGCACAGAAGAGCCAGTCTATCTCCTGCCCTTGCAGGACTGGTGATGCTGACCAGATATTTGATCTAACTGGTTTTTCATTGCTTCCAATGTTGGAAAGACCATAATATCACCATCAATTCTGCTCCTATTCTACACTATTCTTGCTGTTAGAAATTTCACCTAATATTTGACAGAAGTCTTGCCTGTTTCAGAATAAGCACCTCATTTTTTTTTCTGCATATGAGAATAGAAATAGATTATTCCTTCCCTTTGGCGACAACCTTCCCCACATTTGCAGACTGATATTGTACTCTGTTGGTTCTATATCTATTAGACTTTAGGGTCATGTATTTCAGAGTTCTGATCAGTGTCTCCTCTGTACACTCTCTCCTGTCAAATCTGCAGACAGCTGAGGCCCTAACCTGTACTGCACGAGAAAAGAGAACAACTTTCCATATCTTGCAGTTTCTGTCCTTGCTTATATGTCCCACTGTTTCCACAAATAATAATATTGTCTATCTAAAGTGTGCTAAACTGTAACAGTAAACACTTTTTTGTTTAGAACAGACATATGGCAATTTGTCCTCCAGCTGGTGTCTTACAATTAATTTTTCCCCACTGAATTCAGTATCTTGTACTTGTCCTTACTAAATTCAATCCTATTTGATTTTTTCTTTAAGAATTTGTTTAGTTTACAAGATAATTGTAAGCCTGACCTCATGCTGTCCCAGTGACATACCCAGTCAGTCACACAATCCCATGTGATCAAAAAAACCCCAAATTGCCATTACTTACTCATCAGTATTAAGTCATTAAGTTATTTAACATAACATAAGGAAATGGCCTTAACTTGCTCCAGGGGAAGTTCAGATAAAATGTTAGAAAAAAAATTTCACTGAAAGTGGTCAGACATTGGAATAAGTTACACAGGGAGGTGGTGGAGTCACTGCTCTGGAAGGTTCAAGAGGTGTCTGGATGTGGCACTTAGGGATATGGGCTGGGAGTGATTATGGTGGTGCTGGATTGGATGATCTTGAAGCTGTCTTCTGGCCTTTATGATTCTGAGATTTCCACTGTGAATGTCTGGTTAGGATACAATTTTTTTACTTTCTACCAGTTCAATTAAGTAATTTCATCTAGAATGTGTACTTCCCATTGTCTGTGACACTGCTGCCTTTGTCATATGGGCCAGTGACAAAAGAGATAAGAAAGTCAGAGACACCCAAGGCTCACCCTCATATATAAGATTTTCTACTCTAACACAAAAAGAAATCATTCTATTCTAGACAGACAAAATGTGGCCTGCCAATCCTTTGCTTTGTTCTTCCAAGTGCTTATATATTGTTATTTGTTTTAAATTTTTTCCATTCCCCAGAATTTCTAATTTCTACCCCTTCCCTTTAAAGGTTTAAGCTGTTTCCCTTTGTAATTATGTAATACCTTGTCCATTCTCCACAAGATTGAGATAATTTAATAGAATTAGTGGCATAAATATTCCTACTTGTCCTACAAGCCAGAGCTTCCAAAGAGTAGTATTTTTCAGTCATAGCAGAAATGTGGGAGCCTGCTGCTCCAGGTACCTGTCTCTAGTTACCCTGGGCTCTGCTCAGATAGGTCAGAATAAACACACTCAGTGCAAAAGCAAATATAGAATGTCATTAAAAAAACCTTGAACTAAAATGAAAAATGGTCTGTGACTAACAACTCTCCTTTTGTCCTCCATCCACTTATAAATATGCTATAAGTACTTGTTCCACAAGTTTTCCACAGTTGTGCACTAGGATTAGTCTGTTTTCATTCCTGTCCTCAGGTAGCATAAATCACCCCCTGGAAATGTGTTTTTATCTGTTGGTTATAGAAGGAGACTAAACAAACATCATATATTAAATAGCTAATTTTTCATAGGCTACATGCAGACATGGTTATTAAGGAAATTTCATTAACTTACTCGGCAGAGCAGTAGTAGAGCTGGGAATAGGCCAGTGCTTCTGAACTCCTTTCTTTGACTTCTCTGCACCTCTAATTGTTGCCTTTGTACATTGCATTACAAAAGAGAATTTTAACTTGCAGCTAACATATAGAAAGGCCAACTTCTGCTATTGTTTTGTACAGAAAATTATTTTTCACTTGCGACTGTGAGAACTCTATCAATATGGGCATTGGTGAATGTAATGCAAAATTCAGATTTTATTTTTAAAATTGGTTTTTAATTCCAGTACCTACTTTAAGTACTGTGCACCAAATTATCAGGTATCATTGTGAAAACTGCCCTCGCAGAGTTTGATATAATATATATTAGTGATTGTAATGGAGATTGATGGGATATCAGCTTTTTGAAGGACTTTATGTTACTGATTGTACAGCTTTACCTGAGGCCAACTTGGTATAAGTTTATTAGAGAGAAAATTTAAAGCAAACATGAAGCATATTGTTTGCCCACCTCTTTTTTTTTTTTTTTTTTTTTTTTGGTAAGCATCTGGTTTTGAGGGTCAGGGATAAAGTTTGGCAGAATATTTGCACAACCTCTCCATATTTTCAAGTTTTTTATATTAATTTTTCATATCTTGTGTCTAAAGAAAACTAATAAAATAACTAATTAAATGAAGTTAATCCCTTGGCATGTAATCAGAAGGGATGAGGACTCTGTTTTGTGATGCCTGATTATTTTTTCTCTTCTCTGAGGAGACAGCACATGAGATGTACAATGTGCATCAACCCAGATGCAAAGATCTATTAATATATTTCTCCTCTGTATATAATCAGCAGCAATGGTGCTTTCATTGCTGATGCCTGGTCCTTGCAGGTTAGAATCCAAGATTTATCTGGGAACTCAAACCCATTCAGCTGGCCCTTAGGCAGAAGAGTGGTGTAAATCTCCTTCAACAATAAAAGAACAATAAGGTAATGGAGTCCATTCTGCCCAAAGGTGCACATGCAATACTGCAGATACTGGTAAAAAATAGGATTAAGAGATTTAGGGCACATGCATATCCTGTAGATGAATGTAGGGACAGAAGAGAGTGATCAGAACGTGGGATAGATTTCTGGCTAAGCACACAGCACTGGCCATCAGAAGGCATTGCCCCACTGGATTAACTCACCTGCCACTCATCCTGCTGCTCCCTCAGCAGGGCTGCCCACAGAGCAAAGGAAGAGGAGACTGGTGGGCTCTCAATGTCCAACACCTCTCTGATGAGAAAAGTACATTGTAGGCATATATAATGTGTGAGGAGAAGATGAAGAGGCCAAGATCTCCCAGGGAAAAGGAGCAGAAGAACAGCAACATGAAATGTGAGGGCAGACAGGTCACGTCTTTGGGACCTCCAGGGGTGGGAGAAAACAACACTTCACTTTTGCTGCTTTCATTGCTTAGAACCTATTCTGTTTGTCTCAGTACAGAGCTGAACCTACTGCAGAAATTCAGGGTGGATTTGATAAGGACTCCTTCAATCCCATTCAGAAGCTTCTCAATGTTAGCAAATTCTTGACATTATGCAATAAATTTGGGCAAAATGCTGCTTGAATTTATTTAAAATCTGTTCAGGAATTAGAAAGCTGTAAATTTTTGCTAAGAATACAGATGGACTTCAATAACATGTTTTGCAGTGCTGTTTCAGAAAAGAAAGAAAAAGGTAAAAAATCCAAATTAATTTAAGTTTAATGGTATCTTCACAGAGATTCTAAAGCCAGTTCTAAGAAACTGTCTTGCCTGAGGCTGCTGACTTCAGTTTTCTCTCATAATTAGACTTTCTTACACTTTTTTTCTTTCTTGTCACATTCAGTTGCAGTAAGACAATTAAACTAAGAAATATGAAAGATAGATATTATCCTTTCCACTTTTTGTCAGTGAAATAGATCTTCTAACAACTAAATCACTGCAAGATTTGTAGGACAGAAAACAGCTCCCTTTTCTCATTGATAAGTGCCTGAAAACAATGATATCTTACTTCTTAAGCAACAGTATTTAAAATTATGCATCTTATTCTTTTTATGACACATCCTCTCACAATATTCAACTGGCTCAGGATAAATGCTAAGTAGCACCACAGGACAAGAATCAGAATTTTTTGGACTGCTTTTCTTGGGTTTTTTGGTTGGTTGGTTGGTTGCTGGGTTGGTTGGTTGGTTGGTTGGTTGATTAGTTGTTTTTTAAATGTCATAACCAAATTTCCTGACATAAAATAAGCTAAGAAATGCTATGAAGGCAAATTAAGATTGTAATTAGAAACATACATTACTGTAGAGGATTTTGAGTTTTATAAGTCACATGGTTTATTTTATTTTATTTTATTTTATTTTATTTTATTTTATTTTATTTTATTTTATTTTATTTTATTTTATTTTATTTTATTTTATTTTATTTTATTTTATTTATTTGTGGATGATCTCCAGACTTGTGAGGTTGTGGACTTGGGGGGTTTTGAAGGGGTTTTTTAATGGCTGTCATCATATAAATATTAATGGTGCATTGAGGTTCATATTCATAATATATCCAGATGGGAAAACATTGTTTCTACAAAGTTCAAGCAGTTAATTTTGGAGGCAGATCTTATTCCATATCAAAGCTGTTTAAAAAAAAAAAAAAAGGAAACTAATACAACCTTCTTATTGTTTCACATTTTGTTAAACTCCAGAACATATAATATGTAGAAATGCTAAAATTTGAAAGGAGGTCTTTGTCATTTAGAAATTGCACAGGCAGACTAGACTAGGCTTTAAATACAGTTATTTTTAAAATTTTCAGATAACCTTTTTTCTCCATTTGAAAATGCTGATTTTTCAAAACTGAGTCTTTTCCCGAGAACAAAACAGTTTCTTTAGAAAGGTTTTTCAAAGCCAAAGTTGGTCAAAGTGAAAGAGACCCAGAACAATTTGGCTGCTTGCCTATTTGCATGCCAGAGTCCAGAATTAACTTATAGCTCAGATATATATCCTGGATTTAGAGATGGTAATTGACTTGTTCACTCTGTTTTACCTGTACATTATGTATTTTACAATAAGCTTCAGAAGAATCATACCTAGGATTTAGGTTATGAATAAATAGTTGTTATCTCATCTAATAGTTGAATATTTAAAATCTAAAAAATCAAATACTTTGGATGTTGAACCATATTCTGTACTGGAATTATTCCACTGACTCCAGTTAGTTATAACATGAAATAATTTTCTCCTCTGGTTATATTCCACACGAACAATGTTGAAAGCACAAAACTGTGTTGAAAGAATGTTAAACCAATCAAGTGAAGCAATCAAATCTGGAAATGCCTGTGGGCAAAAGCCAACTCAGCCTTTAGTTCATTCCCTTGTGCATAGGGATTTTAATTACATTATCACAAACTTTCCCCCATGAAATCCCTTCTCCTGTTCCACAGTCTTTTCCTTCTGAATTCAATGCAATTCTTACCTCCATGAAATCAAAGGGTGTGTTGCAGGCGTTTCTGACAGAACTCTGGTGTGTATCACTGAAAACATTGACAGCTCTCCTAAGCTGCCACGTCAGAGACTGGCCACTGTTAGTGAATGGGACACAGAGCACAGCTCATCACGGGTGCTCTGCATCTCCGGGCCAGTCACACGGGGTGCTTTTGCCACTTGTTCCTGCAGGGCTTGTTTCAGCCTCCAATACAGTTAGCTCCTGTCGCTCCAGAAATATAAATGGGTCCTGCCTTTAGTCTGATGGCATTGGGGTGCACTGGTAACTACTGGAGCTTTGTATTCCTGATCCAATGGAAACAGATTCTAATACATTTTTAGAGAAAGTAGAGAATCCTACTACCAGTAGTAGAGGAGCCCTGCCTCAAACAGGTGGAGAAGAGGGACAACTGGTTGGATCCAGTATGCAACAATTCAACACTATATTCTGTTTTTCCTACCCTCATGGAAAGCTGTAACAACAGATGAAGTGCAAAGGCATGGACTTAATTAACTCAGTGGGCTTTTTTAGGGATGGTCCATAAACTAAGTAAAATGTGTGTGTTTATAAATATACATGTATATATAGGCACTGGGAGAGTGATGATGGTTTACTGGGATGTACTGGAAAATGTAGGACGTGGTCATGGCATAAATTATGTGGAATAGAGGTGGATAATACTCTGGTTTTAACTAGGATAGAGCTAATTTTCTTCTTACTAGCTGGTACAGTGCTATGTTTTGCATTTAGTTTGAGAATTATGTTGATAACACTCTGATTTTTAGCTGTTGCTAATAGCATTTACCCTAAATCAAGGAGTTTTCAGTTTCCCATACTCTGCCAGTGAGCAAATGCACAAAAAGCTGGGAGGGGGCATGGCCAGGGAAGCTGACCAAAGGGATATTCCAGACCACACAATGTCATGCCCAGTGTATAAACTGGGGGAAACTATGGGCAGGACCAATCACTGCATTGGTCAGAAGGTACAACTGCATATTACATCACTACTTGTCTTTCTGGCATTTTATTCCTCTTCCTCTTTTATTTCAGTCATTAAATTGATCTTATCTCAGTCTACAGGTTTTACCTTCTTTTGATTCTCCACCCACCACAGTGAGGGGCTGTGAGCAAGTGGCTGCTTGTCATGCAATTGCTGTTTTGGATCAAGCCACAGCTACTTAAGTAGATGCTTCTTTTCCCCTCCTCCTTAGCTTTTGTACAGCTACAGTCCTTGGAAGACTCAGCTGGCTTAGTATAACTGGAATTGTCCTAATATTTAGTAAATCACTGAGTCAGCTTTGTGAAATAAAGCTCGACTTGATACTTTATATGTCAATGTATAAACATAGTTATTTAGTCTTTCTGAAACCAGGCAGGGCATCAAAGGCTTGAAATATTGGTTTGTTTTATCTGATAAAAAGAAAAAAAAGACAGGAGAACAAATATGGAAAAGTACTGTCTCTTGGTTAGCAGAACATAATGAATGATGTATGAAAGACCAGATCAAACTGAGCACAAATGTGAAAGCAATCTCACATGATTTAGAGGAAGAGAAGCTGTTGCTGTGTTGAAAATGAGAGAAAATAACCTTTTGTTCAGAAAAGCCTTCTGATTCAACAGCTTATATTTCTATAATTTTCAAGGGGAAAAAAAGTCACTGAAAATCGGGGAAAGTGGGAAAGAGGAGGCATTTCCAGAAGTTAAAGAATGAGATAAACTGAAAGAATTTGACAAGAAGAAGGCAGCTTCCGAGAGACATGTCATAGTATTTGACATGATTAGTGGCATAAAGTGAAACAGTTGAATTTCAGAGGATTTCTTGCCTTTCTCACGAAGAAAGCAGATTTAGAATGGAACAGCAATAAAAGTGAGCAGATATATTTTCTTGAAGTTCACTTTTCAGAAAACAAGATTTTTTTTTTTTTTTCTTTTTTCTCTTTTGGTGTGGTATTATGGAACTTCTGAGACTCCTCATTTGCCCAGAGCCTACCTTTAGAATTTCATCAGACTGTTTCACAAATATCTCAACATCACATATATATTTTGATTTTTATTTAGCATATTTTTAATTTTTATAGTTTTCTGGTCTCAAAAATTTGATAGCTTGATATTTCTGAGAGTCATGATATTACCCTATCATGATGTGTATTTTGTCTTTACTTCTTGAGTCATGGAATGCAAATGCTCCATGACAATGTATGATAAATTGAAGTTTTAACATTTCATATGGAAAGACAAAATGCATATATCAGATAAAATGTGTATTGATTAAATTGCATGTATCAGATGCAAGTAGACTCTCAAATTTCTACCATCTTTTTGATGTCAGATATAGAAATTCTATGTATAAAGAATGATTTTTAGATTTTGATTAAGTATAAATAACCTATGGCTGCCTGTATTAGCCATCTCCTGAATTTGGAAACTGTGTTTTTTCTCTGTGATATTATTTGTAAACATAGGAAAGAGTTACACTTCCTGTTTGAGAACAGAAATCAGCTCTGGCCCAAAGTTAATGCGTTATTTATTTTATTTTATACATCCTATGACCACGCTGCAGTTCTGGCTGGACTGGAATAAATTTACATATGTCCTTTAAAAAAAAAGAGTTAGAAATACAACTACCTAGAAAGCTTTAGGTGTCAGGCTGTCCCCATGTGTTGTAAGATGGGCTGATGGGGAAGAAGGCTGGCCTGGGTAAACAGAGAACGTTTCCTGAAACTCAGGAAAAACTGGAAAGTTTATGACCTTTGGAAGAAGGGGCAGGAAACTTGGGAATACTATAAGGACACAATGAGTTTAAGAAGGGATAAAATTAGAAGGGCCAAAGCCCATTTGGTATTTAGTCTGACTACTGATGTAAAAGACAATAAAAATGTTTTTATCATTACATCAGAAACAAAAAGGGGGTTAAGGAGAATCTCCATCTCTTATGGAATGCTGTGATAAAGGATGAGGAAAAGGCTGGGGTACTTGATGCCTTCTTTACCTCTGTCTTGGACAGTTGTTCTCCAGTTCCAGGCTCTGGAGCTGGAATATAGGTACTGAGAATGGAACAAAACCCCCATAACCCAAGGGCAAATGGTTGGTAACCTGGTATACAACTTACACATTTACAAGTCTATGGGGCTGGATGGGAGTCACCCAAGGGTGCTGAGGGAGCTGTTGGAAAAGCTCACCAAGCCACTCCATCAATTATCAGCAGCTCTGGCTAAGCAGAGAGGTCTGAGGTGACTGGAAGGTAGCAAATGTGAAGCTAGGACAACCCAGCCAGCACAAGTTTATGAAAGGCAGGTCCTGCCTGGCTGACTTGATCTCCTTTATGGATATTGTCTACCTGGACAAATAAAAAGCCTGTGACACCATTCCCACAGCATTCTCTTGGAGAAAATGGAGTCTATGGCTTGAATGGTGTGCTGTTCTCTGGGTAAAATCTGTCTGGATAGCCAGGCCTAGAGAGTTGTGGTGAGTGGAATTCCATCCTACTGGCAGCTGGTCCTGAGTGGTGCTCCTCAGGGCTCAGATTTGGGGCCAGTCCTGTTGAGTATCTATACCAATGACTTGTGTGAGGAGATTGAGTACACCCTCACAAAGTTTCCAGATCACACCAAGCCAGGTGGCAGTGCTGATCTGCTGGAGGGTAGGAAGGCTTTGCAGAGGGGTGTGCCCAGGCTGGATGAATGGTATGAGAGATTGTGTAAGATTCAACAAGACCAAGTGCCAGGTGCTGCCCTTGGGTCACAACAACCCCCTGCTACAGGCTGGGGCAGAGCATTGGAAAGCTGCCCAGTGGAAAAGGACCTGGGGGTGCTGGTCAGCAGCAGCTGAACATGAGCCAGAAGTGAGATGAGCTGGCCAAGGCAGCCATAGCACCCTGGCCTGTATCAGCCATGGTGTGGCCAGCAGGAGCAGGGCAGGGATTGTCCCCTGTGCTCAGCACTGGTGTGGCCACATCTGCAGTGCTGTGTCCAGTTCTGGCCTCATCACTGGAAGAAATACATTAAGGGGCTGGAGAGAGTCCAGAGAAGGGCAGTGGAGCTGGGGAAGGGTCTGGAGCCTAAGTCCTGTGAGAGAGCTGGGGACTTTTAGCCTGGGGAAACAGGCTCAGACAGAGCCTTGTTACTCCTTACGAGGACCTGAGAGGAGCTGGTAGTGAGGGGAAGTTGGTCTCATCTCCCAAGGAACAAGTGATAGGGCATGAGCAAACAGGTTTATATTAGATATTAGGAAAACTTTCTTCACTGGAAGAGATGTCCAGCATTTGAACATGCTGCCCAGGAAAGTGGTGGAATCACCATCCCTGGAGGTGTTTAAAAGATGTGTAGATGTGGCACTTAGGGACAGGCTTTAGTGGTGTACTTAGCAGTGCTAGATTAATGGTTGAACTTGAGGATATTCAGGGTCTTTTTCAACCTAAATGATTCTATGTTTTTAAGGTGTTGGTTATTAAATGATCAGGCATAAGCAATTTTAAAAGTGCTTTTGATCTTAAAAAGGTTTGTGGATATGCTAAGACACTAAAGTGCATTAGGTAAAAGAGGTGCTTTCACCTCTTCCATGGCTAAACCAGCTACACAAGTAGAAGTCACTGGGAAAGCATGAAAAATGTTTGTGTTGACCTTTCTGAAAAACTTTTTCATTTGTATGCTTGTTTTACATAAATGCACATGTCAGCATAACAGTGTGCCTGTAGATGATTCTATGTGCCTTCCTGGAAGTGTTTGGGTTGCTACATGTGGTGAGGATGGCATGCCTGTGGTAGTCCACTGGGAAATGCTGCCTTCAATACGAGGCAGTAAAGCTGTGATGAACTCCACAGGGTCCAAATCACAGTATACTTGTCTCAGATGATAGGTGTCCATGACTGCTCAGAGCTGGGGAATTCTGCCTCTGAAAAGTCTCTGCACTCAAGCAGGGTGGGAGCTGCTGCTGCTGTCAGTTCAGCATCCATCACTGCAGGAAACCAGGGCTGGGATTTCACCCATTATGTACTTTTAGTTTCCTGATGAGAGCATTAATGTGCTGATCTTGAGATGTCTGTATGCAGCTGAAGGTTCTACAACATATTTTAAGAAGCTCATTAAAACCCTGCATTGAATTTGGATAAACCAGTCCTGAGGCCATGATTATACTATGAAGCATGAGCAGACCAATTGCTTGAGATCAGCAGCAGAAGAAAATGGATTAATGATGGCTTTCAAAATGTGGGGAAACTGTTTCTGGAGTTTCTATTTTTTGTTAGTGGTTGTTTTTCTTCAGTTTTTTAAAGTGGGACAAAGTAAAGAAATGAGGAGAACATGTTTTGGAAGAAGGGAAGCAAATCATGATCCAGTTTAGTTGCCCAGGGTAGGTGCTGCTGCCACGTGTGGCCAGGCTGCAGGGTATATATGATGAAGTGAAGGACCCTTTGAGGGACTCCCTGGGCAACTACCTGAGAGCTCCCGTGTGCTGTTATGATCCCGTGTCTCTGTGCAGACAGCTTGTGCTGGCCTCCCAGCCGTGCACTGTGAAAACTGAGTGAGAGGCAAGCACAAGATGAGCTGTGTGTTTGAAGAATTCAATGGCCAGTGTGAATGATTACCAATTATTAATAATAACAGATGCTTTCTGTTACAGAAACTAGACTTATTAATAAAGCTCCCCTAATTTTTTTTTTTTTTTTTGGTGGTTTGTCTCCCTCAATTCAGTTGTCTCATCAGGAGTAATTGACTTCTTTTTCCTACTTTGTCAACACTATAGCCATATGTGGCCTATAATCTCCCTGGGCAACCTCTGCCAGTGCTCAGTCCCTCTAATGACTGAAAAAAAAAGGTGTTTCCTGGTGTTCAGCTGGATCCTTTGTTTCTAGCCATTGTTAAATTTCTTCCTGGAATAACATAAATCAGAAAGCAAAATATAAAGTGGCAGAGTATCAACCTGTATAATTATCATATAATTTTAAGAGATGGGGAAAATGATCAGTGAATATTTGCACTAGAGACTGACAGAACTAAGTTTATTTTTGTCTAGGACTTATTTTAATTGACCATTTTAAACATCTGAGGCCATCAAATTTACCAGTTTTAAACCAGCAATTTTTCCATGTCTAAATCATTCCCATTTTATACTTGTGACTTCTCAGATCCACACCCATATATGTAGATTATTTTCCTGAAAGATTCTTATGGCGAGATTCATCTCCAATTACCTACACTACAGGTTATGTAGAAATGTAGCTGTCTAAGCTCACTCTGTGGTTATTAGACATCTTGTCAATGGAAAGACCTCTTCTACATATTCTTCTGTACGAGTTTAATTTCTACTCTTCAATGTAATTAATTGACTCAATTTCAACTACTTCTCCATTGGAGCTAATGGAAGCTCAGACACGTATCTTACCACAAAACACCTCTACTGAAGAAAAGTAAGTTTGAATCTTGCTCTTAATGGTATCGCAGGAAAAAATGCTGGTTAAATGAAACCCTGGTTAGCAGTATAAATTTAATCTACTTATCTCAATGTGATGTAAATTTTTATCAAAAAATAAATACTATCAAATTGAATCAAAACAATAAATAGGCTTTCCAATGTCATATTGATAATTTGTCATAACAAATGGTTCAGCTGGATTTTTTTTCTCTTTGAATTATCCCCAAAAATAGAAACAAATTCCAAACATCAGCACAAGTGAGCAGTAAGTTTGTAAGATGGTGACTGATGATGGCATTGTTATGAAATCTTGAGTGCAACTTTTATGCAAACTCTTTTTTTTGTTGTTGTTGTTTTTCTTGTAAGGGAAGTTCTGAAATAAAAGGTTTACATTTCCATTAAAATTTTAATTGTGCTCTTTAAAGGATTGGTGGCCAATGCATGCAAATAGCCTATTAATGAAAATAAGAGAGACTCCAAAAACAGATTTATTGCAGTAGGTTAGGGTTATAGTGACAAATAATAAATAGAGGAGACCAAGTTGAGGCAACAGGACTGTGCAAGAGTTGCTTCTACTGTAAAAACAGTTTTTCAGTGAATAATTTACATGATTTCTGGAGCTGAAGGGAAACTGCCCCTGTAGAAGATAATGAAGAATTGTTCACCTATTTCTCCTTTAGCCTCTGGCTTTAGGTTTGGGTAGTACCAAATTAACCCTCAAATCTTGGAGCAGCCAAACTCACAATCCCAATCCAATCTAGAGTCACCGGCCAATAGTTTTCACTGACCTGGTTGTCAAAAAAACGGTTGTAGCTTCTAGTTAATGCAAATCATTTTCATCTTCAGCCATTGTACCTCTATGCCACTCTTCATGCTCTTTGCAACCAGCCCTTCATATTCCAAATATTATGAGCAGCTGGACTCCACTCATCTTGCTTAAAGAAGACTTGAGCTTTGTAGAATTCATGGTCCAGGTGTTGTGCACACCTGCAAGAGCTCCTAAGTTCTGCTGCCCAGTTAGGGGCTTATAATAAAATAAGATTGAGTCTAACTGGAGATTTAGCAAAGCAGAGACACTTATTTCTTGCTGACAATCGCTGTTAAAACACTTAGGAGCAGGGCAAAATCTTGTATTTTCAAGAGAGCATGATTTAGCATTCATTAGCTTTTTCTAACCTTTCTAAGCAGGTACCAGCCCCCAGAGATAGTTTGGTATTACATCATCTTGCTGCCAATGCCCTGGAGAGCCTTTAATGTTAAATTACTTAAATGTGCTCTGCACCTTAAATGTGTTTTCCTGTGCTCTCTAAAAGTCATCCCTTCCACTCATTTTGTGTTGGCATTCTGCCAGCACGTGTCAGTGGCAGCCATGCAGTGCTTTGATATTTTAATGTAAGCACAGCACAAGGAATACCATGAGCGAAAAGTCAAAAACTTAACACCGCATTGTACAGTGAACACATTTTACTACTTGTAAAATAGGAGGAATGGGCCTTGGAGGCAAGATACAGAGAGGACTACATCTTTTGCTAATCAACTCTAGGAAGAAATAATTAGTTTATTGGCATGAAAATCTTGTACTATCTCCAACGTCTATTTTGCACTGAGCTAATAAAATGTGGTGCACCAGAGATACTGCTTGCTAAAACGTGCACGCACATTCCCCTTTTTAAAAAATCATGCTTTGCATTATAACTCAAAGCCAACTGTATTGTCAATCACCAGTTTATTACCTAAATCAATGACTTATAGTAGGAATCAGATCTGGATTTCATGAGTGTAATTCCTTGATAACTGCTAATGTGGACATGTTGCTATGTTGCCTTAAACAGGGGATGAAAGTGTGTGTCACTTTTATGTTTCTCCACTTTCATCTCAGATTCCTGCTGCTTAGAAAGTCTTATGTATGAAAATAAAAGTGAATAGCAACAAATCTGGGCAATTCACTAAATAAATGGAATGGAGGAAAATTGGATTCTACTCGTTCAGGTTTACTTAATTGAAAATCAGTCAAGGAAACTGAGAAATGCTCTTAATAATAACAGGAAATGATGATTTTTCTGCTGCCCTTGGAGTCCACAGAAGAGTAGAAGAAATCTCATGGCAGAGACTAAATATTCCAGTTGTTTCAGCAAAGGTTTCATTCCATTATAACTGCAGTAATTTTGTGTATTGAACTCTAGCAGGGAAATGTTGCACACTGTATTTATCTTTATATGGGAAACTTTACCTTGCCTGCCTATGCAGTGCTAGCTCACATCATTCTTTGTGAAATGTAATGATGGAATTGGGGCATGTGGATCATGATTTGTGGGTTCAATATACCATAAAATCTTCTGGTCTTGGCTAGCAAAGTAGGTCAGATTTTCTTTAACAGTTCACACAGGACACATGCTTGGGTGACAAACTACCTTGTTTTCAGTTAGTGTAGGCTGACTTGTAAGAAAATAAACACATCCACAATTTATATCAACAGCTTAACACAAAGTATTACCCAGAAGTGTTGTTTTATACTGGGACAAGAGCCTAATTAATTTGCATAAACTTATCTACATTTCTTTCAGAATAGCATTTTAATAGTGATTTCTGCTGCACATTACAATGTGTACATGAACGTTTCAGATTCAAGTCCCACTTTTCTCATTACATTGCAGAGATTTTTTTGTTTTGGTTTGGGTTTCCTGTTTTAGTTTGGGTTTTTGGTTGGTTGGTTGGTTGGTTGGTTGGTTGGCTGGTTGTTTTTTTGTTTGTTTGTTTTTATTTTTAAAAATCCCATTGTCTGAGTAGATAGTTTTCACTGCGATAAGAAGAAGATAATTTTTTCATCTTCTGTTCTTTTTCTTGGATCTTCATGTTTTGCATTGGGATATTTTTATTAATGACATAGAACAGATGTTTCCAAACACCTTATTGCTGTGAAAGGATGTGCCACAGGATGAGCACAGTGACAGCAGTTTGGACAATTTGAGTATTAGATCATTTTTGGGTGATTCTGATTTGCAAGGTAGCTGTGTGCTGTCTCTGTGCTCTCAGGGAGCAGTCAATGCCTGGCTAGATGCTCCATATTCTGGTTTTGGTGTGGTTTTTATGGACTCCTGGGGGGCAAGGGCATTTTTCTATCTCTTAGGCTCTGAAATAAAAAATCCTGAGGATGCTTTTTTTCCTCTGTAGTTTATGATAAGGCTTGAGACCCCACATAGTGGAATTATTAGTTAATTCATTGTGTTCAGCAATTTGGATTTCAGAAAGCAATTCTCTCTAGTGAATTTATCACATTTTAGATTGTTCTCTCCTTTGTTCACTTACAAAACTAAGCATGTTCACAGTCCTCAGAAAATGTCTCAGTTAAGCTGTTGTAAGTTTTTAGATCCTAGCACGTTTTTCTTCCTGTCTAAAGAGTTTCTTCTGCTATTCCAGGATTGGTAAATATTTTCCCAGTGACTTCTAGAATTAGTTATTGCATTAGGAAAAGTTCAGAATTTCTGTAGCCTAAACCATTAACTGTGAACCTTATATCTGTTGACTGTTGTAATAAGAAAACAACTTTTTTTTTAAGATTAAGTAGTTTATAAACAGTACTTGTCCAGGCACTGCTAGTAAATACAATCAATTCCTAAAAATTACAAGAAAGCTCATTTATAAACATATAAACAGATAAATTGGGAAAAAAAAATAAAAAAGAAAGTGTAAAAACTAGAGTAGACTAAATTAGGTCTCTTATTTGTTGTGATCATGAAAGAAAATATTTTTAAAGGATACAATCTAAAAAGCATCCTGCACTTTTCTAATTATTGTTCTTGTGTACAAAGATAGAACAAAAGTTTATACCCAAGATACGTGTTTCTGAAATCAGAGGTTCATTTGCAAAGTATTGTAAAATTCGTTTTTAATTGTGGTATGTGTGTCTTAAACAATAAATAAATTAGCTTCTCATAGTGTTCAAAGCTTTCATCTTTAGACAGATAATAATTTACGTCTTTACAAAACTATGGAGAAAAAACATTCATCATGTAATGTTAAATTTCCTGGTTTGCTTTTCTATATATATGATTAAAGTTTTGTATTGATGATAATGTGATATTTGGTGCCAGGTTTGCTTTTGATTTTTTGTGCTTTTTAATATTAAATTAGTGTTAAAGATGATCTTTTCACTGTTTTAATTTCAGATTTGGATTCTCTAACAGGGCATGCATTTCCAGGTAAAGTGGACAGTTAGATTAGATTATGTTATTTGTTTGTTTTATACTCAGTTTATTAAGTTTTCTTGGAGGGTGGGGGGAAAGGGATGTTGTAAAATTTATTTGGTGTGCTTCTGACAGCCTTTTGTTATGTGTCAAAATTGTACTATTAGTTGGGTTTTTTATATTTAAGATAAAGGAAGAAAAGGTAGCTATTACATGCACTAGATTAGATTTAGGTTTAAAGATTAGAATTGAAAATTTGCATTAAATTTAAACTATTATATCATTGATGTAAACAATCCAAGGGGAGAGAATTATTCCCAAACAGCAAGTCCTAATGAAGAGATTTTAAGTTATTCAAACTTGCATGTGATTCTGTAAGACAGGTAAAAAAACCCCACTAGTCAGTATTTAAGGAAAGCAAACATTCAAGACATATAAGACTTAGTTTCCAGTTTTATTACTAGAATTGTAGTGTAGGTAAGAGGTTTTGAATAGCAAGAATATTTTCAATAGAGAGTCAAGAAAGAATGATAGCACAATTACATTAATCTCTGGATTCTACTGTACATGCACACTTTTTATGCTGTGTAGAACTAAAATTTAAATATAGTACATTCAATTAAAAATTTTAGCATTTTACAACTACACTTTACAATTCAAATATTTTGAGTTGGGAATTTTTTAGTCGAAATACAAGAGGAGAGAATTTGATGCTAAGTAATCATGTGAACTTCTGTGCTACTTGGGCAGAAATTTTGGCACTGAAGGAATATAAAGGAACACGTTCTGAAATAAAGTAAATCTCTGCTGCAAATATGCAAGCTCTTTCTGTACTCAAAATTTTCTTGAATAATGCTTCAGTTAAACAGGCTGTAAAACTAAGGCATAATATTTGTATAACAAAGAGATTTAGTCAAAATTTGTGATGATATTTCTCATTAGAATGATATAACTATTTATTGTCATTGGCCTCTAAAGTGTCTAGTGCATAGTATAATATTCCTCCTTTAGTTTTTCCTTTAAGATCTTTCCTTAAAAATTATGGGAGTATAGATTCATTTAAGGCTTTCCAAGCATTCCTGCACTGTAGTCATTAGATATGCTGTAAGATATAGAACAAAATAGACCAACAAAACAAAAAAGTTTAGAAGTTCATTATAATGAAATTTGTGTGCAGTGTGGAGCACATCTGGGTACAGATTCTGTCAGAGTTATTTGTACTTAAATACAGCAGCACAAGTGAAGTCTGTCTGAGAAGTCAGAAGACTAAGTGCAGATTTTGTCATTTTTACCCCAGATGAGGAAACTCCTATTCTGAGTGTTTTGGTTTGGTTTGAGTAAGGATACCCATGGAATAACATACTGCTTAATTAGGGCATCTTATAAACTTGATCTTCATAAGTGCTGTCAAATACATGCATGTGTCATCAAAAGAGACATTGAGACAAGCAGGATCAGTGTATGTTGGTTTTTTTTTTTTCTCTACTTTTTAAAGGTTGAGTCTGCTTTTGTTTTTGCATGAATATTTTATGTTACTGGATGGTGCTGTCACGGTGTGTCGTATTCTTCCTTTGTAACATGACAACATAATCATAATAAGCAATACTGACAACAGAGCCTTATATTGATACGTACACCTCAGAATCATGGCAAAGAGAAACCATCCTTATTCTGCATGGAAAATGTCCTGAACTGCACAACAGATGCTTTACATGCCTGCATTACATTCCAGGTGTAGCTGTGCACAAATCCATTAAATGGCCCTTATTTAGCATAGACAGAAATATCTTAGAATCTAACAAACTGTCAAAGGGATGTAGGAGAATAATATAGGCAGCCAATAAGCACGAAAGCCTGGGTGGACTTCACTTAAATAGGTATTTATTTGGAGACTCACCATATGAACATGCTACTGCGCAGCTCAGAAATCACTAGAAGAACCATCTCCCATTTTATGCTTTATTTGACAGAGACATACTCTTTACACATAAAAGGGTAAAATAGCAGAATGTTCTTTCTTGCCTTCAGCTTTAATTACATGTATTAATCAATTCATTACAGTATTCTGCTAATATAGTGCAGAATGTGTATTTACAGATGTAGCTAAACTAAAAACCAAAAGGGATGCTTATGTATATATGCTGGAAAACACAGAAGAGTAAATCCTGATACCTATGTGTTAACATGATTACTCTAGTTAAGATAAAGTATGTTAACTTTCAAGCAGATAGAAGAGATCAAGGTGTAACTTATGCATCTTTAATAGCAATTAGTTAATTACCTGAGATATGTGTGTTAACAGGTGATTTGTATCTCATGCTGAGCAAACACAAACCCAGCTCATTTGAGATTTCTATTTATCTCACCTTGGAAAAATGCACACCCTTTGAGCTAATCCAGCAGGATTAATTAACAAGACCTCTAAGGGTATGGTGATCCAATAGTTTTTCACTTAACCCTTGGCCAGTGCTCTGCAGGAGCAGAGCATGAAATGACTCCTTTCCTTAAGTCATGTAGCAGTGTCAGTGAAATGCTGAATGGGTGCTACTGCCAGAGCCTTAGCAGGGCAGACATGAAACCTGCTTCTGCACTGACCTAATCACACAGGTTCCAGGGCAGAAGGGGTTTGCATCCATCTAGATAACTTTAAGTTCATGTTGGATTTGGATGCAACTGCTTTGTGAATTTCAGGCTAAGAGGAAATACTTTCCCTATTCAGAGACAGATAAAAATATAAATCACACCAAAGTATCTGTCTGGTCTTTATGTGAAGGGAAAAAATATTCTTTATAACCCTTGCAGTTGATCAGCTGAAACCCTAAAGTACGAGATTTGATTATAGTCATTGTCTTAATGCAGAGCTGCAAGTGTTATGGGCATGTTGAGAACTTCCAGAAGCTGGATTAAAGCATCTCTTTTACAATGATATCTAATCTCGTCCTAAAGCTCCAAGCAATGGCGAGTCCACCAGCTCCCCTGGTAAGCCATTCCAATATTTAATTACCCATAGTGCTAGGAAATTGAAATGTTGTGGAAAGGTTGAACTTGTCTAATTTCAGCTGCCAGTCTTCCTTTTGCTATGCCTTTGTCAGCAACACTGAAATTCCCCCTTTTTCAGGTATGTTTTCTGAACAAGTGTTTATGACAAACTGCAGTGACCTGTGGAAAGGTCTCTGTGCAGAGAAGCTGTGCCACCTGGCCTGATGAACTTACTGCCTTCATCTGCAAACCTGGCCTCTTTCATAGGCTATCACAATTTTATCACCCCTATGACTACTAAAAATTTTTATACAGTAGTCAAGGTACATTTCAACTTTTGTTCTGGTAAATTTGATATGCTGTACTCTTTAAGGCTCACACTGTAAGACTGGTTTTCTGACAGCTGTCCTAGAAACCCCTGTTTTTCAAAAACTATGAGAATTTATTCACTTAGAATTTTGTAAATGCTGTATATAGAAGTAATTTTTATTTGTACATAACACTTCGTTCTTAGTTCTCCCTTTTTAAGGATTTAGCTACGGTTCAGGTTACAATGATTGTCTGTGTCAAGCAAACCAAGTGGTAATCCTAGAAGGTTAGACAGAATAGGAAGCAGCATTTTTTTCCCTAGTTTGATGTGGCTGACATGCAATACGAGGTGGAAGGGAATGCTCTTGTGCCAGAATATGAAATCTAGTAGTTTTCATCTTGTGAAATCTGGGTGGGCGCTGACTTCTAGGTGATCATTAGTCCAAAGAAAAAGGAGAATTAGCCAGGATGAGTCTCTAAGGAGTGGGATGACGAAAAAAAGGTTAGAGATTTTGAAGTCCATTTAAATGCTTTTCTCAGACTACATCCCTACAACTAATGTCTTGTATTAGCTCACTTAGAAGATTAAGAAAGTACCTTTAATACAAAGGAGCTTCATGATGAAGATAGTTAATAGCAGTTGTCAGCCTTGATTTCTATGGGCTGTGAAGCACAACTGTGAATTCCTGCTTTGAATCACATAAAAATTAGTTAGGTGCCACCTGAGTTAGGAATCTACAGTAGGTAATCCAAATGCACCTTCTGCATCTCTGTTAATTTTTCTTTTAAATCAGCTTTAGTGTGTTTTCTCTTTTCCCTGCTACTACCCCAAAGTACTCAACTGGTCAGTAAGATCCACAGATTTAATTTTTCATTGTGTCAATGATGAATGCTGTTTTGTTGCTATTCATCTAAATAGGCTTGAGGCTTTCTGAAATACCTCAGGGACGAATATATTTTTTCAGACTTCTTCACTGTTGGCAGTGTAATGCTGGATTTCAACTTCAATATTTTTTTTCATTTCTGGAAGTCCCTTTATAGTCTAGGGAACAGACTGTTGTCTTCAGGATTGTCAGTAAAAGTAAGTGCAAAGTGGAATGAGCGTTCTCAGGTCTTTGAATAATAGCTCGAGCTATGGTAGGAACTTTGCATGTGCAGTCCTGTGGGAAGTGTTTAGAGAGAGAGTCTCAAATTCTAATCAAATATAGAATGGACCTCAAAATACCCATTCTAATTCCTGGGTGTATCCAATCAAGGTAGTTGGTCAGTGACCTGCTCATTTTCCAGAAGAAATAACACTTTGTCTATAAAATGAGCATCATCTCATGAATTAGTTAATGGCTTGTTGAACTGTGCACTTTCCTACTCACAGATCTGCTAGGTCAACAATTTAAGTTTCATTCAGTACACCAGTACTGGGTATTGTGGCTGAAATAAAAGTTTATCTGTGAGTGTCTTCTCAGCCATATTATTTGCAGTTTCTGTAGCGTTGAATCAGAAGCACAGAAAGTCTCATCTTTACCCTTTTTTTCTGCCTTTGCCTAAAGTATGTGTAAGATAGGGTAGAAAATGAAGTTTGGATGACTTAGGACAAATAACAGAATATCAAAGTTAAGTGTTATTTCATTAGAGCGGACAGATTTCTAAAGAACAAAATTGAAGAAAATACTACTTTGTAGCTTGTTTTGGCTAACTGTCATCTTGATTTTATCTGGGGAAATGCTTGCCTAAACAATTGAGTCTGCTAAGAATTGGAAGTTTTTTAAATCTTTCTACTGAATTTCAGTAACATTATCATGAATGTTCAAAAAAATAAGATCTGTCAGCTTGGACTGAAGACAAGCCTGAATTTTAAAAAAAGGTAAAAAACAAAGTTTAAAAAAAAAAAAAGTAAGCCATCAAACCATAAGAGGGTGGAGTGTGCTGAGCTAGTAAACAAAACAAAGATAAAAAGATCACTCACAGATGAGCTCCTTCTGAGCTTCTGTAAAATTGAATGAACAAAATCAAACTAAAAATAATTCATCTTGCATTTATTGTACTCATCTAGTATGCATCTGGTATAAATTTTATGAAGAATTAATAACTTTTTCAGTTCTGTTAATTTCTTCCAGTTCTGTGTTTGCCCCTTGACTTCTTTGTTCCAAGTGAAAACCATGAGGAGAAAGTTTGTGTGTACCCTATCTTGCCTTTAGACTCTTAGTTGGGATGTAACTGTGCATAGTCCTGCTGTTCAAAATATCAGTTTTTCAGATGAACTCGCAGGTAAAAAAACATCAATTATGTTCCAACATGAAAAGTCTGCTCTGGGAATCTGCACTTGGGGTGGGGCGTGGGGTAGATATTAAAACATTATTTTAAATGGATAGAACATTTTTGAATTTGTTTTGTTTCTGAGCTCTTTCAGGCTCCTGGTCCAAAATACTCACATGTTTTCAGTCTGGGTTGCTCTGCAGCCTGCCTCTTCTGGGTCGTTTGGCAATGGGGATTGCATGTCACTGAGCAAAGCTCTCCTGGGCTGGGGGTACAGCTGGGCTGGGGCTTGCACAGCGTGCTGCTGTGTCCTTGCTCTAGAGGGTAACCCAGTCATGGAGTCACAAAGATGGGAAAACAAGTGAAAAAAGCAAAAGTGAAAGGTATATTTACTTTTCTTGAAAATATGGCAATTTCAGAAGTGAAGAAACTATATACTCCTCCTTTGACACTAGGAGTCTCACAGAGACATATGGTATTGATGCTTTGCCACATGAGTTTATTTTGGTCTTTAGGATTACTTGGTCTCATTTCTTTGGCTCTTAGCTATGATTCATACTTGTTTCACAAGAACTGTATAAAGAGCTGTTGATATAGAGGTACTTCAGGTATTACTAGTAATTTCTTAGCCATTTATGTAACATGATTTATACCAAGTCTTAATGAGTTCTGCACAATTCTTGATCTTGTTTAATGTGAAGTTAATGATTTATTTTTAGTTGTGTTTTTAATTAATTATTTTTGGTATTTTATTAATTATTGTTTTTAAGTGCTCTGGGGTATTTCATGGTGAGGGTATAGGATAGGGTATAGAGTAATTATATACATTCAAAGCTTATCTTCTGGCCAGCTTTGACTCCTCATCTAAAACCTGCTGTCTTTTGTTTCATCATTTTGATAGCATGGATTAAATGTAGATTGTTTTCACAGCTAAATATAGACAATGTTTTTAATTCATCAGGTAGTAGCTTCTTAAGTAGACAAATATTAACTATACTGTATTGATGGGGTTTGTATTTACTGTCATTATGTATTGTCCAATGCTACTCCTTGGCTACATGTTTAGACCAGCTCGTTACAGCTGAATGTTGTACTTAGAATAAATAAATCGTTTATATTAGTGCATATTCTTCTAATATATATATGAAAATATATAATTTTTACAAGACACAATATAAATCATGACTATTGTTATCATTGGTGGACAATTAAGTGGTCCAGCAGAACTTTTTAATGAATTTTAATTGTTTGCTGCATTAAAAAACATATTTTTTTAAAATGGTTTCTATTTTAGTTCTAATTTTTATAGGTATTAATTTATCATTTTCCCTGATATTATATCACTTCAGATTTTTTTTAATTTATCGTTTTGGAATATATATTTATTTCAGACCTTTAAATTTTTCCTTTTCTTTTAATGAGCAGTTGGAGCTGTGAATTACAAAAACTATCCAAGGAGAATAGATTTTCAGATTATTTTCTATAAGCCAACAGGTTCTGCCCAGAAGTTTTATGTATTGCATAGATCACCAGTCAGGTATTTCTTTGCTGCTACAAGATTTTTGACAATAATAAATCATACTGCTATATAACACATTCTTATGACACTCTCAAATTACACTCTCAATGCTAAAATGACACAAGCAGTCTTTACTACTTCAAAGTAAACTTGCTGATAGAATTTAAATTTTATTTTTGAAATAGCTCTAGAACTGTTTCCTTATTCAGATTTCAGGCAAGGAAGTGATCGTAATGATCAGACATGATAGGTGCTGGTGTTTTCCTTGGTTGTCTCTACCTCTGAACAAATATGGCTGTGTTTTTTCTGCAATCATAAATTTTGGAGATGGTAGTGTAAGACTTATCTATCAAAATCAGTGACTTGTGTATTTGTGTTTGATTTTAATGCAAGACTAGGCACTGTTAATTAATATGGAGATGACTTTTTACAGTTCTGGTGGCTGACAATCAATTTTTCAGAAACAGAATAGTTATTATTCTTGTTAGTTTGGCAGGGATACTCAACCTGCCTCGCAGTTCAAGAACTGGTTATTGCTGTGATTATGAGTCTGTCAGAGGGGATTAGAGAATTTGTCCTGTAGGACAATAAAGACTCATGCACTATTTCAGTAGCATAATCTAATGCTCATTTATTGCATATGTTGAACTGCAAGATAAAAATACCCTTGTAATAATTTCTCTGGTAGGTGTAATGCTTTTTTCTTTTTATACCAGCTGTTTAAGCCTTCATCAAAGATCATACATAATTAGTTTGTATGAATGAAATGATAGCCAGGTTGTTCATATTTGTTTGGATGGATGTAGAAATAGAGGATTATCTTCCCTGTGTCAGGATCTTTGGCTGTAAGAAATCATGCATTGTAATGTAGCTGGAAAAAAGAAGCTAAGTGCCATGTTTAAATTTTATATATTCCTTAGGTGAAGCTCATAAGTAGAATATATTGCATCCTACCCTTGATCTCTGAATTGCTCCTGACAAATAATCATGTTACCTACCCACAGGACAAGTGTGCTCCAGCATCACAGCTTCTACTCCAGCTACCTGTGCCAGTTTCTGGTTTTGGTGCACTTGCCAAAATGAGAAAATAACTTAGAAGTCAGATAAATTATCTGCACCCTAATATCATATATAATTAATTCTCAGTGGTGGAGTAAAAAACTTAGTGTTTTTACCTTCTGCATATTTTTATAGTAAGGAAAATCTGTGAGAAGGTGAGTGCCTTAGGGTCCCTGTCAGGGGCTGAGCTCAGGAGAACTTCAGAGACAGAGCCATCACTTCATTACAGCGTCTATCAAATGCAATGTCCAATATAGCTTGCTTTCAAAAGCATCCATTTCCCATGGACAGGTGGTGATTCACTTGCTGACATCAATCAGATTTCTCCTTCAAAAGGAATTCTTCCAGCCTCACTGAGAAAATAGTATAAGACATTATTCTTTGCAAGGCAAGGATAGCAGACTGCAATCCTATACTTCCAGTAGGTAGAAATTGATGGTGCTCCCCATGATCTTTCCATTTAGACCACAGCTACTCAAGTGTGAAATTTCAGAGTATCTTTAGTGAGAATATTAGTTCTGCTGCCTTTTTAAGTTCTTACTTTAAAATTTTTTACAGGCTTTTTTAAAATTTAAAAATATGGAGCCAGATGTTTTTTAAAAGCACTTTTAAGTGATTCAGATTAATAACAAGATTCATGAAATCATTGGGGAAGCAAAAGACTTAAGACTATGGGAGTGTGTCAGCAGTGTGTTAAATTAGTAACTGTGTGTAGGCTCAATATGAGATTTAACAGGTGCCCCAGATATGTTCTGCTGACTCTCTGCATTGAAGTGAATTTTATTTTGGTAACTGAGAGGAGGAAGGAGAGAAGGAAGGAATTGGCCAGTGAAGAAGCTGCTTCTGCACATTCCAGAAAGAATCAGACTAACATGAGAGTCAGCCAGCTTCAGATGCCTTTCACTGGATCTCCTGCACAACAAAGAGAGCTAGATTAGTATGTGGTGAGTTGAAAATGGTAGATAATCCCACGAAACACAGGTAAAAAGAGAAAGAAGCATTGTTCTGCATCTGTTATAAAATCTATGCTTTCCTCAGCATTTCCAGCATTTTGTCTGTTTACTGCATCAGTCTTAGAAGACATACTTTTGTACTTTGTAAGCTGCATTGACAATGAAGTCCCTAGAATGGAAAGCAGCTATCTTAGCTAAATTATGTTGCCTGTTGCTATGGAAATTGTAGCTCATGAATTTTTATGTAAGTGCTTGAGGTACAATACTTATGACATCTTATCTTAAAAGCAATGTTTATACTTCGTTCACCATCGGGTTTTTGCTTTATTTTTAATGACAATATTGGGCAGTAATCCCCAAGAGCAAATGCTGAAATAGCATACCATTCCATGGAAATATGTTTCATCATAATTAACTGGGCAGTTTTTGAATTGCAACATAATGAAGAAGTTATCAACCTTTAAATCTGATTTATATATCCATTGCCAATGCTTTAAAAATGTATAGTTACAAGAAAATGCAAATAATTTCAAGCAAACATTGTTTATTCTGTTTATTCTGCATGTTGCAATTAAGACCCTACCTGCCTTCTTTCAGTATTCCCTTTATGTAATTTTTTGTTCTAAGCTGAGATGTAGCAAAAAACCTCAATATTAAGACAGACTTCAGAGATTAAACCCAAAGCCCTCATAAGTTTTATCCAAAACTTCATTTCCTTTTATATCTTATAAAACATTCTCACTGAATATACCCAAAAATTTGTTTTCTTCCTGCAGAGAATTACTTGCATTCTCATAACATTTTCCACATCATGTAAAATACACCCACTGCACTCATTTATTTCTTACTTAATAGAAAAGTGCTATATTTGTCTTGAAATCACAGACTGGAATTTGAAACTCATATTTTCCCAATTATTTTATCAAATTATGTAACTGCTAAATAAACAGAGAACTATCTATCTGCAAGAGACCAGAAACAAGCCAAGCAGAAGAAATTTTCCCCGGAACACTATATTTATGTAAAACATGTGATCCTAGTAAGGTAATTGAATATTATAAGATGAAAGCAATTCTTTAGGAATGTGGAGATGCCTTCATCTCAAAAAATCAGACTGCAAGTACATTCCTTGGGCAAACAAGGCACCAACTAACACAAGGCTTGCATAGTGCCTTCAAGCATTTAGTGGATTATTGCTGGGACTTTTGTCATGGTAAGAGAAGGAAATATACGTAGTCATAAAATAATTGTTATTCCTTTCACTTTTCTTTGATCAAACCTTCCTTTCCTCCACGTCTGTAATTACCCGGCCTCATCTATTGTAGGACCAAGTCATCCCTTTTTTTTTACACCTGATCTGAGTCCCACTGCCCCAGCTGAGTGAACCATGCTGCCCAGTGCCTGTTACTGCATCTGCCAGAGTGAGCTGACGTGGGCTGTGCTCTGAGCTCCCTGCTGGCATGGGCATCCTCACTGTTAAGTGACAGAGCACTCCTTGTCCGTGTGCCTGGGTGTGTTTCAAGGACTTAGGTTGGCAATGCATCTTTCCCAATAAACAGTTTGGATGCAGGCACCTTATTAGTGGAAGTGGAAGAGGGGATGAAGGATTTCAGTGGTACAAACAAGAGCTGTGTAGTGGCAGCCCAGGCTCATTTCATTTACGCTAGCTCGTGGTTTAAGCACAGCCACTCACTCACTCTCCTCCAAGGGGAGAGAATTAAAAGGGTGAAAGTGAGAAAACATACGTGGAGATAAAGACAGGTTAATAGGTAAAGCAAAAGCTGCAAACACAGCGAAAGCAAAGAATCTATTCACTACTTCATTCAGCTGTTCCCAAGAAAGGTCATCATCATGTGTAACACTGACTTGTGAAGACAGTCATCACTCTGAATGTCCCTGCCTTCCTTCTTCTTCCCCTAGCTTTATGTCATGACACCATAAGTTGTGAGACATCCCTGAGCTCATTTGTGATCAATGATCAAGTGTCCCAGCTGTGTCCCCTCCAGGCTCCTCGTGCACCCACACCCCAGCCCCACTGGTGGGTGGGGTGGGGTGAGGGGCAGAAAAGACCTTGGCTCTGTGCAAGCACTGCTCAGCCATAACAAAAACACCTGTTTTATCAGCTCAAATCCAAAACACAGCCCCATATCAGTTGCTCGTGAAAAAAATTAACTCTACCTCTGCCAGGACCATTACAACATGTAAATAGAGCCTATGCAGATATAAGCAAGTCTGCACTGGTACAGAGATACTATCTCCTTCTGACTATTGCATTTGTTTCTTCTGTAACCATCAGATAGTCAAGTTTTCCCTGTTAGGGCCTGCACAGAACTGGGGGGCAGGCAGTTCCTCCCCTGGTAGGCATTATTGTACTGACTGAAGATAATTGAACCATAACACTTTACATTGACTGAGAAAAGGGTACACATATACCACAATGCCAAAGTGCTCTGCCATTTCCCTCCCCTGTGCACCATGAGGTTGACCCTAGTCACCCTCATTATTATCTATGGAGCTTTCTATAGATATTAAAGTCCTAGCTGAGAATATTCTGACTTATTTTTAAAATAAAAGCTTTACAGCTGTTCCTGCCTGATCTCAAAAACAACTTTCCTTGCATGATCTGATTCCTTTCAATTAAAAAAGTTTTGTCATCACGAAATTGTCTTCAACTGCATTTATTTCCAGTAATTTCTTCAATCTTTCTGCTCTGTCTGATTTTTCTTTTATCTGTTGGTGTAATTTAAGATGAGGAATACATTTCAGTCTTTCAAACAAACCCCGTTACTGGCCCAATTAAGAAAGTGACAGGACTCCCAAGTAAGGGTTTGCTTGATGCACTAACTTCTGTCAAGGTGGATTATAGCTGTTTGTTGATTGTCATGCACTTTAATGATATTAGTGAATTTCATGGTCTGAAGACATTTTACTATTCGCTCCTCATATACTCTAAACACACTTACATAGTGTGTTATTTTGCTATTTAAGATCATCACTTTCAGTTTTCTTTACCTCTTTCTATTTTAGTGCTTAGTCTTTAAAATATTTCCTACAGTTTGCATGACCTTTTGCAAACCTCTCCAACACATTTGTTATGCAATAGGAGACATGTCTGCAATAAAAATGATGATATGGATGTTTCAATCTTTTTATGTCTTTGAAGGCATTTTTTTTATTTATTGAGACAAAAGCACATTTTGTGAACAAGATCTTTCTCATGTGAATACCAAAATCTTAGTCAATTTGCACAATACAGTAAATTATTTTTTCTTGAAACAGAAGTGTTTGGGGGTGTTTGAGATATTTTTCTTGCTTACAAAGCTGAAGTCTAACCTATTTTCCCATCAGTGCTAGATATGCAAAGAATGCTAGATAAGGTGTCAGCCATGTTACGAGAAGATAAAAATAAAACTATCACTGTCTTAAAGTGTTTTCATAGTAGACTTTATATTCTTAATATTTCTAAAAAGTATACAAAATTAAAGTTTTGTAAATCTATGGACATTCTGGACCAGATTCAATAAAACTTTCTTCTGGATTGTTACTGCAATTCATATTGTTCTCAAATCCCAATGCTAAGCTCAAAATCCCTAAAAATTGCCCTGCTGATTTGCCTGAGTTTTTATTACCAGTTGTTGGCATGTAAGTAAGTAGAAGCATAGCTGAGGCCCTGACTTCACAGGGCCTCCCTTAGAGCAAGTAGGTCAGTTCTGGAAACTGATTTCCATACATTAGGCACTAGAGAAGTACAGCCTGTGCCAGGACAGCGGATGCTGGAAGTTCTCAATTCTGAGTCTGCAGTTCTGGGCATTAGCCTCTTCACAATCTGCACCCAGGTGGGTGTGAGAAAGGGGAGGGCAGAGCCCTTTGCTTTTTGTGCCCTGCTCTGCACACTTCAAATTACTCAGCAGTATGGGCACCTTCTGCTCCGGGTGAGCTTGGGCCAGGTCTCGGGGGTGAGCAGTGGCATGTGTTGGCTGGTGAATCAGTGCTGGGCTCACAGGCTCGTTAGGCATTGTGGTGTAAGGCATTGTGGTGTAAGGCATTGTGTTAGAGTCCCTGCATGTTTGAGTCATCTCCTGGAGGGGCTCGGGGTAAGAAAGAGTCTACACAGGGAGAGAATATTGTTAGTAATTGCCTTCTAGAATTGGTTTCTTATTGTTTTCTTTGCAAAACTGGTTTTTTCCTTAAAATATAATGTTATGCCTTGCTAAATCATCCTAGAAGACTATTCATGTTCTGTTGGGGCAAAATGAGCAGTTAAAACTGGCAAGGTTTGGTTGCAGGAAATGCCAAGGACTGGGGATGGCAGGGGCTATGGGTATTTTTTTGCAGTTGTCACTGATGAGTGGGAGTTGTGCCAACTACCAAATTTGAGCCTTACAGAAGAACTTGTTTGGAAGAGGAGACATCAGGGAAGACCTCTGCTTCTAAGTAGTGTCTAATGTTCCTGTCTCTCACGTTAGTCTAACTGTTCAGGTCAACTGTTTTTCTTTATTGGAGATAACAGAGCAAGAACTTTTGAAATGGAAAAGATTTATTCTTCGGGTTTTACTCAAGAGGAAAAAAATCAGCTGGGGTTTAATGAGACTTGCCTGTTTCGTTTTATTTTTCCTTTTAAAGAAATTCACTGTGGAACCCTTGACATGATTTATTTGTATATTAATATCTGATTCTACATTTGGTTTTCAGAGGTGACATTCATTCCACCTAACTAAGTATTTACACTCTAGGTGTCTCTGTTAAAGCTAGTTACCTCAGACTCTACAGTAAATGGAGAGAAACAAGTACTTTCAGGATAAGATTCATCTGACCTATTTAAGGTGTCTCTTTTAAGATTAGAGGAATAGCAGCCTATTCACCCAACAGCACTTCATCTACACCCTGACTGTATATGGACTCAAAAGTGTTTGCCAAGATTCATTTAGGCAGCTGAGTTTTGCTCCTATTGAGCCAAATAAACATGCAAGATATGTCTGGGCTTCAAAAGTACATTGAAGTATTTTGGTAGAATTCTGGCCAAGTAATATAAATCTGTTTCTGGAGTTTCAGTGAGTGATAAGTAAATGTTTTTTCCATCAGCTACTCTGCATAAGAATTTATTAAGGTATCAAGTACAGTCAAGTCTTAATCAGGATAACTGATGAGCATGATAACATGCACAAAATAAGTTCCTATTTAGGCAAATGGAAAGTCTAACTCCCCGTGAATTGTGTTCATTGTCTGACTTTTCATCCCACGTAACAGCCCATACAGTGGCAATGTTGCTGCTACCCTGCAACTGTCTGAGCATTGCTCAGCTAATGCCCTTGTGCCATCTGGGCACTCAGCTTCTGCCAGCTCCGGTGTCAGGCCTGGCTTCTGCCTAAGAGGAGTCACTATTCTGCATTTCCCTACTATTTTCTGATTTTCACAAACTATCTCTAGTAATTTGTATTCTCTTTTACGTCGAGTCTTGAATTCACAGTTAGCTGCAAACTGTCAAACCAATGAACAACCTGATTGCACCAGTCAGGTCTTAAAATTCTATGCCAAAAGTACAAATTAGGCACATATAAATACATAGTGAAATGGCAGTTGCAGACACTAATATTACTGATGCTCTAGAAAATGGAGGTGAAAGTCCCTAAATTCATATTTATTTGAGTTGTAAATCTTTGTAATGCAGTGCCATAAGTAGGCAGCTAAGCATGGGGTCAGTCTACACAGAACTTCCTTGGGTTGGTCTGCAGCATAACAAGCCTCCAGGTGGAAAAATGTCAGATTTAGTAAGTGAGAATCCAGTGTCTGAAGCGTTGTTATGGACAGAGAAGGAGGCTGGCACGGTGCTGGCAGCAGGCATGGAAGCACAGCTGAGCGGGGACTCAGGGGAGCAGCCCGTGCTGGCTCCGAGCTGCCGAGAGCCAGGCGGGCACGGGCGAGCAGACACAGACCTGCCAGGGCAGGGACCTTGCTGCTGTCAGCCTCCACTTGGGAGCACTGCCAGTGCTGCTCCCACCTGCCTCTGCACAGGAGTTAGTTCTGCAGGCAGTGGAATTTTGTCCACTGAACCCAGCTTTATGCTGCTTTTCTTTGGTTTTTATATCTTTTCGCATAATAAATTTTAGCTGAGCAGATACATGGTCTTTTTTAACACAAAAAGTTTGGCAAATGCTCAGGTGGATAAACAGAATTAATACTATAAAAATCAAGTGAGTTTGATCAAATTAAGATGGCCAAGCCTGGCTTCCCCTCTGTAATTCATGGTTCTTCTAGATGTCTATACTTATAGTCATTTTGCTCAGGCTCTGAACTGGTCATTTGTGAGCAAGTTTCAAGCCAAAAAGCCTTGCAGCCATATTTAATGTGATACAGTTTGGAGATAAAAAAGCCCTGCTGGGGACTTAGTTGTAGCCCAGTGCTGTGCTAATGACAACTTACACGGTTATCACATGGAAGTTGGCTCAGGCATAATCATCAAAGCCTGGCAAAAAGCTTTACAGAAACCCTCAGTACCGATAATCTCATGTTGTATTTTGCCTGCAGTTTGTGAGAAGGAAGAGCTGACTGAGACATTAAGCTAGCTAATAAGGCTTGCAGAAGTACAGGATTCAGAAAACATCATTAAAGCCAATGATAATTGTAAACAACACCTTTTCAAATATGATCTTTAAGACAGACTAAAGTGCCACTTAAAATGCACTTTTAAAAGTGGGCTCTGTGTCCAGCTGCCTGAAAAAAGTCTCACAAGTACTTCTACAGCTCTAATCATGATGCTGTGCTTTTCACGCCTTTTTGTGCTGATCCTGGCTTAAAAGGTCAGACATGTAACATTCATTACTTTGACCTCGCAGCATCAGGCATCTGTAGCAGTTCAGTCTGTAGCTATTATTCCCTAAACACTTGGAGAGAAAGCTAGAGGCCTCAAAGTGCTGACTTTTGAGTTTTCTCATGTTTCAATGAGAAGATTTTTCTATTGAAAATGACACAAACTATGTCGTGAGTCTATCAATAAGTCTCTAATGTAGGGTGGGAATAGAAAAACAGGGACTGGCTGCCAGCAGAAATTCGTACACAACTAGAATACACAAATGCCTATTGGAAGCACAGGATTTGGGTGGTTCTCTTTTTTTTTTTTTAAATTTATTTATGTAATAATATCTCTATCTAAGGCTTAATGAAGTGCTACTAACCTGTAAGACATCAGGCTGAATATAAACTCACATTAAACATTTTAGTTTTGTCTCCATAGAAACTAAATGTTCAAATGTGTTAAGTTATTTTTGTCTTTGGAGTATTTATGTGCCTCAGAATTTGGACAGAATTTGGAGGGAAAAACTATGATCTCAATAAAATGGTGTTATCTTATGGACTACTAGGTGAATGAGATGTATTTGAAAAACTGGTATGGCAAAAATAAACCCTGGAAAGAGAGAAATTCAGAACTCTGTATTGCAAATGAACTAATCCTACTGTTCCATCAACTTGAAAAAATCTGTAAAGTGAAATATATCCAATTTAGAATGTCCAGAATCATCACTTTCTTGTGGTTGGGCCTTTGAAATCTAATTGAAGTAAGGAAGTCCATTGAAGGATGGATATCAGTATAACCATTTAAAATGGTTAAAATTGTTAAAATGGCTAAATTTAATCTCAATTGATACTTTGTTTCTCAGGAGAGAGATTACACTTTCTCAGAATCAAGGAAAAATACCACTGCAGCTGAATTAAAGTTCACATTATTTGACTTTTTAATATAGAGTTTTACTACAGAAAACCTGTCCTCCAAAGTAGGAGAGCTCAGAGAATGAAGAGCTTCAGCTCAGTAGCAGAGAGCTTCAGTTGCAGCACTTCAGAGTGGCTGTTTTCAACCCTGTGACTTAGAAGAAGAGTTGGTGTTTATTTTTACTGGTTTTATCTGGATACAGGTAATGTCTGAAACTCAATTGCTGGGTGCTGTTACTGTACTGAATCAGTACATACTGATATTTTAAGAGTCATCACTTCCTAGAAGGTACTGACACTCCCTCTCTTTTAAAATAATTTTATTACATGAGGGATAGTTAGAATGAGTTATGGTAAAACTCCAACAATATCAATAAAAACCAAGATAACATGAAGCCACATTCTTTGTGTCATATAATAACTTATATTCATTTGTCGTTTCCTGTTGCAAGTCAGAAAGACAAAAGAAGGGGAAAAAAAGGGAAACCACAGGAAGTGCTGGAAAGGTGATAGCCAGAACATAGTGACAGTCAGGAGGAAACCCATGCAGAGACAGAAAATTTCTACGTACAGCAGAGAACAAACTTGATATTTATACAGATGCTGTGACACAAACACAAGCACACATTACATCTTCATAGCAAATAATTTCACTGCCTTCACGAAACAACACAGTAGAGTCTTTAATGTCTCTTCAAAGGCTCTAGGTTAACTAAAGAATTGCAACACATTTATTCTGGAGATAGTAAAAATCCATGGGATAGTAAAAAGTGGCTTTAAGAAAAACAAGGTAAGCAGAGTGTCACAGAGAGGTGCACTGGAAAAGAGGTGAATTAGCAGTGGAAAGGAGTACAGTAAACTTATGTGTTGTGTAGCTGTGTGCTCTCAGGGATGTGCCCCTTAATTGCGTGGTACTGTCCAAAAAATAGCCATTTTATAAGCTAAGTCAAATTCTATGGGGTTACATTTTCTTAGGGTATACAATGTCATTTTTTTAAGGCAATTAAATTTGTGTTATCAAATGAAAAGAAGGCAATCTATTTATTAAACATACTGATCAATGGGCATTGCTATGAATGGTGTGCTTTATCTATGCAGAAGGTAGTCACTAAATCATATAAAACAGATGCTAGCATTCTTTCTTTTTAGCTAGAAAATATCTGCCTTATGAGTATGTTGTACGTTCATTGTTGCAGTGTCAGACTTGCAAAACTATTTCTTGCTTTAAGAATGACAATTATGCTGTCCCAGTTTATGAAGGGAAAATTGAACAGGATATGATGCTACACAAGAATACTGAAGCACGACTCTCTTCACTCATAAAAGATGGAGACAATTTGATGTAGTGAGCAGTAGGGTCAATTCTTTACCAATCAGTGTAAATGTATAGTATTCCATATTTTTATGAGCAGGTTGTTAAAATCTAGCATCACAAAATAATACAAATGTTAAGGGAGCTCTGCATATCATCTGGTCTAGGTGGCACTCAAAGCAATGCCAGCTTGGAGTTTCTCAGGGCCTTGTACAGTCAAGTTTGAACATCTCCAAGGATGCAGATATCTGCAGCCTTTCTAGAAAACCTGGTCCAATATTTGAAAAAATTCAAGGGCGTCCCATTAAATCATATTTAACTCTATCCACCTGGAATTCCAATTCCTCTTCTGCAAAGCTGCCTTGGAATCAATTGACCACCAGCCTCAGCTGAGGTAAGAGGCTATGACATGCCAGATGCAGGACTTGACACCACAAGTTTATTGTCAGCCTGTTCCTCTGCCAGGTTCTTGTGAATAGCAGTAGTAATAGGTATTGTACTGACCTTTCCCCTAAACTGATGCTGCTGACAGAGGACTGGCACCTCCTCCAGAAAGTAGTGAAGGTGTTGAACAACTGACCCCAGATTTAAGGTGTGGAGATGCCACTAGTATCCAGCCACTGGATAGTTTTTATTGGTGATCACAACACTGCAAACCCAGCTGTCCAGCTGATTTTGTGCTCACCATAAGAATAGGTAGTCCATCTATCCAAACCCATGCCTGTGGATTTATAAATGGACATTAATTATACTAATAGCACATGTAATAATCATGAATATTAATGCATTGCATTCGTGTTACTCTTGCTGAAAACAGTATGCTCCCAGTACATGATTAGTATTTAGCTGGTACACTAGGATGTTTCTGCTATGCAGCTGTTTCCACTTCAATTCAGAGTCTTTGGAATTGGATATTTCAAAGACAGATATTATCTTATTATGCATTTCAGTTCTGTTCCAGATGGGCTGGTAAATGATTCTTTCTAGAAGCAGTGTTATAACATGGGTATATTCCTACAGGTCTGATCCCAGGGAAGCTGAAATGAATGAATATAGTCCCATCAATGTTTCTAGGTTTCCTATTGGACTCAGTGAGCTCCCAAGTTGATGTTAAATAAATGCACTTGCATTATGGAGGCACTGGTGAGAACACCAGCAAAGAGTGTTAAGGAAGCATCGTAAGTGAATAAATGTAGTTTAAACCTCAACCTGTAAACTTGATTAAATTTACAAGAGATCACTACAAATGGTTATGATACCACTCATCACATAGAGAATTCAGGTGAGAATGAGGCAGTAATGTTTTAAGCCAAGATTCCAAGCAGGATTTTGGAAATACATGGAATATTTAAAACATGCATTATAAAAAGTATATAAAAGTAGATTTAGATCCTTACTCTGAAATCTCCACTCTCTTAGTGCAGAGTAGATGTTCTATTAGTATTGAGATATTATAGTGAAAAACACCAAAGAAATATAAATACATGCACAAAATGATGGTATGTGATGAAAAATACTCAAAAGCAACAATTTTGTGATTAATTTAAGTGTTTTGGGAAATTATTTTTCCTTTATCCATCGAACTGGAAACTTGCTCACAGCAAATTTCAGTCTTCTGTGATGATCTCTCATAAAGAATCTTTAAAAACCTTGTTACCTGCATTGTAAAAAAAAAAAAATATTCTTGCATGTTTTCATCTAGAAATATGAAGCTTTTCAAGTAATACAGGATTAGAGATGATTTTGGAAGTTTTGAGTCACGTATTTAAAATATTTTAAAAGCCCTGCTATTAAAATGCTTTAGCCACCTTTTTGTAAAACAGGTGCACATTATTTAAAATAAAAGTAGCTGGAAGTTTTCATCAGGTCTAATATTTGCTTGGCCTTTTTTTCTCGCAGTATTACTTTTCATTGTCTCCAGTAGAGCTTTCCATTATTAATGAGCCTCTTAGTACTCTTTGTACAGGAAGGTGAAGCACCCAAGGGAAAAGTCAGAAGAGTAGATTCTTATCTGCAGCGTTGGATGTGCCAGTGGGGGAGCTCAGGATCGTGCACGGGCAGCAGAGTCTGGCAGGGAGGGCTGCCATGAGCTGATGGTGAGGGTACTCTGTGGCCATGAGAAGGAGCTGCCCCCACCCTTCCTCCCAGCTGCCAGTCAGAAAAAACGTGCTGAACCACAGAGGTGCAAAACAGCCAAGGAATACCATTGGTGCCATTACCTGCCCAAAGCTGCCAGTTTAGCTAGTGTTGCAGCTATTCCCTGCTTATAAACAGAAGTAGCATTTCTGTTGCTGCTGATCGTATGTTTAGATTGCAGTAGCTCCACATGGCCTGGAAGAGAACCATTCCATCCTCTATGCATGAAAAAATAAGAGAGGGGGGAAAAAAAACCCCATTTTTCTTAGTTTAATGGCTTCTGTATATTGAACTATGCCCAATTTGAAAATTTCTGTATCATGAACATGAAATATATTGAACTTTCATGTTCAATATCTTTTCTGTTGTAAAAAGCTATATTAAAAATTACACTGTACACAAGTCTTTTAGGATATTGATTAAACTTTTATGCTTAAGTAATATCTCTGTAAACCTATCATTTTGAGATTAAAGCTCTTTGTATTGCTGAGGTAGTGGGAAGTGCATTTTCACACAGCTTTTGAAGTTCTTATTCATGAGTGATCAGTGACTTTGAATATTGCAGTAGAGAAAAAAGTGTGACATATTTGTGTTTTGTAGTTCTTAATATGCTTTATACATGTATTATTAATAACAAGGAAAAATGAATATTTGTTTTAGGCAGTGCAATTCTTTGCTTTAGACTATCACAAATGCTTTAATCTTTTTCAATTTCCCATTTTCTTGAAGTCTGAATGTAAATTGAACATATTTTATTAAAAAACTGACAGGTCATAGAAATCTGATCCTGAATTATGAACATCTCTTAAAACTGAAAAGTTGCAATTGCACAGAGTTAAATGGAGAATCATATATGAAGAGAGAAACGTGAAAGAGATTTTAGAGAATCATCTCGTTTTGTTAAAATCTCAACACAATCTCATTCTTCTTTTCTTAATTTCTTTCTATTTCAAGCTGCAAAAAATCCCAAGTTTGTCCTGAATTCTTTTTATTTGTTTTTGTGTGGCATTTTGAATTTTGTCTGTTCTCCAGAAATGACAGAGGTTCCACCACTACTTGGGCTTTAGTTTGGCATGCCTTTGGGTAGGGGCCTAGAATAAGATCTGTGTGTTTGATTAACACCAATGTGTGGGGTTTCCATTTATTTCTGTGAAACAGAGTTTATTGTTCATCTTTTTGAGTGTTTCATGCAGCATATACAGCATGGCCTGATCTCAAGTCATAAAAGTAATTTTCAATAATCTGGTTTTTAGTCTTTCCTGAATTCTTCTATTCACTTTCTAAGGAAGTATAATGCTATTAAATTGAAATCCATGGAGAACATAAATACATATGTGGAATATAGATACTTTTCTGCATTGCAGTAGCAATGATAACAGGGACAAGTCCTCCTCCTCCTTCATCTTTTTTTTATTTTATTCATTTGAAATAAATCCTAAGAAATCATACATCAAATATAGTAAAAAAATCTCAGGATGAACCCAGATTTTGGGACATGCCCATGTCAAGACCTCTGCCTCTCTACCTTTAAACTAGTTACTTCATTACGTAGCATTTTCTGGTTTAGAATGACAGGCAGCTTTTAATCGATGTCAACATAGTACTTGTTCCTGTCTTATCATTTCCTTACCAGTTTTTGATCTGACAGCTTATCAAATGCCTGGGTGAAATACAGACAGATTGCTTTCATCATCTTTCTATCATCTATTTCCTTGGCCACCCTTTCAAAGAACTCACTCTGGTTTGTTTGGCAAATAAATATTAGTTGGCATTTGGGATTTTTTTTCCTTTTGTCATCCTCTAAGAAGCAGACCCTGTTTTCCTTAATGACTGATGTGAGTGTTTTGCCCAGAGGATAGGCTGGTCTCTAAGGAGTTGCATTTTTCACTCCTGTTTATTTCTTTAGTAGAATGGCTGATGTATTTAGCCCTTTACAAGTAGCTGGTCTGTAACAGCACAGATTACAGCAAGACAGTCTGTTCCTGAAGGTCCTGGAGAATGCCACTCTGGTATCATGGATAAAAAAAAAAAAAAAAAGGACCCCAAAAGTTAAAAAATAAATCTATTCAAGTACTGATGATTTTTTAAGCTGACATGTCACCTCCTATGTCAACTTGTACAGGGGAAACCTAGAAATCTCCTCTCTGCAATTTCAACCTGTGTTTTGCAGCTGGTTGCCTACACTGCTGAGCTCTGTATGCATAGCAGAGAGAAATAAAATATTAGGATCTGTTCCTGAAAGGTTAAAGTAAGTAATGAAAAGTGAAGCTAAGGCTGTTTCATGGGATGGTGTTTTTACCATCAGTATCCTGAATGCCACTAGGGGAAGGGACAGGCTCTCCAATTCCAGTCCCTGACAGGAGATCTGCAAGTCTGCCTCATGCTTGGTGGGTACCACCTTGCAGTTCTCTGTGCCTGCCTCCAGAGCTGGAGATGTGCTGGGAAATTCAGAGTGGGGAAGAGCTTGTGATGCAGCTCCCAGCTGCTGAGAGTTGGGATTCTGGCCAGTGGCATGAAAGGTCTTTGTGCTGCAGCCCATGCTGTCAATGTGTGTTATCATGAGTGTCACTGAAAGGTCAACCCTTCTGGAAATTCAAACAGAGATCAGCTGCCTGGCCTATGATTTTTAGATGGTGATAGAGCTTAGGAAGGATTCAGAAGCCTAGTTTAGCAGTGGTTATATTTCCAAAACCTTGTCATATTGCCTTAAGGGGCATTTCCTGACCAACAAAGAAACTACCAGTGAAAAGTAGGATTCTGGATTCTAGACCTCTCTTAGCAGCTGGTTTTACCAATGTCCATATTTAAGGTTGCCTGAATGCCATATCTAATTTCTAAAATCTAGGTCACACCAGGTGACACACAGTATGACAAATCATTTATATGCATTAAGTGGGTTCCTTTCCCTTTGCAGTCTCCAGTATCTTTAGAACTGACATTTTGCTGACTAACTCTTTCAGGGCCTTTTCTCTGACATGCTTACTCCAGCCCTGTAAGACTTCCATGCAAATTTTTGGAAAGTTCAGTGTTAACTTTTCTAGTGCTGAATTATTGGCCTCCTCTCCCATGCAAGGACAACAGGCCATATGACCTTCTTAGGTGAGAATGAAGGCTTGATATTACATCTTTGACATAATGAAAGTACATGCATTGTGCTAATGAAAGATATTACTTTGAAATGAGTTCTATAATACAGTTCAAGTCTGTGGACCATTAAATAACTCTCATAGTGCAGAGTCACCAATCTATTAATTTCCATCCCTTTATAACTATGAATCCTTTTATCCTTATTTTAATCTTATTTTTAATCTATTTATCCTTATTTTATCCTTTGATTATCCCTCTATTTTATCTTGTGCAGAAGAACAAAATTTAATATTATTTCTTAGATTTGAATTTAAATATGGATATGAACTGGCTTAATTAATCATCTGTGCATATGACTAACCATATAATACCTACCAAACCAATTAAAAGATAACTAGCACTGTCAAAGCAACTGGCAGTGTATAATGGGATGTGAATAAGGAGAAAGACAAAAGCTCTCATCCTGCAGAGCCTCTATGGCTGGTTGGCATGTCTGTTTCCCCAGGCAGCAGGGAATGCACAGAACACTGGGAAAGGTACAGTCCTTGAGTCTGACAAATGACATAAGCACAATTTTAAGATTTCTAATTATATCTAGTATGCTATATTTCTGTAAATATTTAACTTATTTTATGAAGGAATAGTTTTATAAAAGCTATATTTGTTTTCTATATAATTTCAAAATTATAATGTATAGCCAGAAAAAGGCTTACCTCCCATATCCATGTCCTCAGCTCACTCAAAATCTTTTTTTTAACATTACCTTATCTTTCTACACTTTTTGTTTAATGATAGTCATACAAATACAGACTAGATTTTCCTGTAGTTTTTAGTTACAAACAATGACTATTGCAAACCTTCGAAACTTGGGGGGAAAAAGTGCATGACAGACAAAATGTTCTTTATCCAGGACATGATTTGCACCTAATAATTGCACAATGCTTTGGCATCATTAGATCTAGTGAATCTAAAAAGAATGTGACACTTCTCCTGTGTCACTTTAGCATGGCAAGATTTACTGTAATGCTGAAGGATAAATTTCAGTGGTTAATGAATTGTAAATATTACCATGCAAGTTAAGCCCTTTTTCATGGAAGCCGGAAGGATTCTGCATTATTCTAGTTGCTATATAAGTACATAAAAAGGAGTAAAAGACCATGTTGCATTCACTTTTGAATGTCTCATTGAATTACATATTTTACAGCACTGGCATCAAGAGTCTTTGTATCAAGTGAAAAAAAAAAGTCATTTAATTCAGCTAGGTGTTAATTCTGCTTCAGTGGACAATTCAGACATGAGTCTCCAGGGAAATCCAATCCCAAACAGGAAATAAAATCAGCTGCAAATGAGGCTCAGCTTTTCCAAAGACAGGTTATATTTGAACACAGCCCCAGGATTGTGGCATCCTGTGTGCTAGCAAGCCACACAGATTTTACATACTGCAGCATGCTGCCATTCAGAAATAAATAAAATAAATAAAGTGGTGCAAACTCAAGCATCTCTCCATGGCAACAGCTGCATCACTTGAGCCTCGTGCCACTTCCTGAGCAACTGCACATAGAAAATAAGCCAGCAGCCAGCACGGGGAAAAACAATAGAGACAGGTACATAAAATCTGGCCAGGCTGTCAGGCATAGTCTTTTAGGCTTTAGGACTGCCTTTTAACTCTGTCTCAGTGTGTTCTGTGGTAGGGTCCCATTTATCCTCACCCTGGCACAGGGGTAGAAGGTTGGGTGGCTAATGGCAGAGCTAAAGCTGGGATGATGCAGAATCTTCTTTTCAGCATGGGCCTCACACAACAGCCTTGCCCTTGGCAGGTCTGGTGGGCAGGAGGAAGGGCAGGTCTTCCCAGAGCCAGCAGCATCAGGTCCCTCCAGTGATTCTCCCAAACAGGTGTGGAGCTGCACCTGAAGCCAATCTGCAGCAGCCAGGCAGTAAGGCAGGTTGTGGCACCTGTAGCACTATTCCCCAAACTTTATCTGGCCCTTTGAACAGTGGTCAATTTTACTCACTCAGCCTCTTTCACTGAATCTGTTTTAGTGAGTAAAATGGGCCACAGTAAGTGGCTAAACTGTCCTCTCTCAGAGCAGTCCTCTCTCATTCCAAATGTCCTGGAGAAAGCCCTAAGGTGACCATGTGCAGTCTGGAGGGAGCCTGGGTGGGAAGGCTGCAGCCCAGCCCCATATGATGCTACCTGTCAAATCCTGTGGAGGAAATTGGAGCAGTATTTACATGCCTGCCCCAATCCACTTCATTAATTTCCAGATAAAAATGATGGAAACAGGTCGACATCAGGATGGCATAAACAGGCTATGCTTTTCTTTACAGTTTTGCACTTTGAGCAGAGACATTCAAGCAGAGATGGGCAGAGTGAGCTGCTGGAAGGACCAGACTTGCCTTGCATTCAACACACTGATTTGGCTAGGAGGAGATTAACAGTCATCTAGCAAATTTTGTCACCGCAGAGATGGGAATCTTACAGTGTTTCTGATATTCTTCCTGCTTAATAATGTTCATAATGGAATTAAATACAGTTGTGCCTAATCAGGATCAAAGTTCATGACCTCCATTGTATGGAGGCATTCCATATCTAATGGGTTTCTCTGCTACAGCAGTCTACATACTGCTCAATATTAAATTTTTGAAACTTGGTACCATATGAGAGGTGGAAACCCTGTATTCAGACTTTATAAGTGTACACCAAGCAAATATACATAAGGGTATCAAGTGTGTATTTAGCATCTATCTATTCTACTCTTCTTTAGCCAGTTTCCATGCCTAATAATGACAACATTTTCAGAAGAAATTGCTATAAATCAATTTTTTATTATATAAGTCAAGCCCATTTTATGTTACACAAACATTTTGTTACACTTTGCAAATGTGCTGCTTAGAGAACGGCTCACTTACCAGCACTGTGAAAAATGGTAACCAGTGCTGAACCAAGTGACACGTGACTATTGAGAGAATTAATGCAGGGATGAGTAAAAACTCCAAATCTCTCCTTTTTGATAGAAATAAATTGACTATAAATGTCTTTGCAGCATACTTTCTTAGATTAACAGGTCAATTTGCCAAGCAAATGTCCTAGTCATTGGATTAGAGAAACACACTCTTCAGGGGTCACTGAATGCTTAATTATTTAAGCAAGATGGAACAGCTAAAACTGGAAAAAAAATACCATTAGCCTTGTGGTAAGGGTACTTAGCTGTCATTGAGAGATGTAGAGTCAAGCCCCTGCATCAAGGCAAGCAGTGTATAGGCACCACACAGGACAGCTGACCATTTGTCTTTTGGCAGTTCTTCAACAGCAGTGCTTACATCTCTAATAGCAGTGTTTATGTGACAACTTCCTCATGAAAATTTTTAAATTTCATTTTTGCCCTAGTGAAGATTAAGACCCTAGCCTCATTTTATTTACAAAGAAAAAGAGTCTGGCTAGCTAGACATTCTGATTAGTTTTCAGAAACAATGTTAGGGGTTTTTTTCCTACTGAATATGCAAAATTTGGTGGATTTAGTAACTGAATTTGTGAACAGAGAGCAAATGTATATATATCATTGGGACAATGGGAGGTCAAAAGGGAAAAAAAGATGTCATGAGGAGAGTAATAAGAAATATCACTTTACTGATGCCAGTGTCCAGCAGCTGCTTTGGAATTTTTCTTTTTCCAATTTAAAGGAAGATCCTTATAGCTGCAAATTCTTTATGGCCCATTTGTTACTGGTAAATATTGACCAGCATTGTTGTTCTACCATACCTTGTGTGGGAGATGCTCTCTGCTAGATGATCTGCTGCACTTAGAGTCAGTCAAGGTCTCTGTCTTTGTTGGACTCCTGCAGACTCAGATAAAGTGGCAGCCTGCTTGGAAAAGCAGAGGAAACAGCTGAAGGCAGCACTTGAGTGTCTTCCCATTACCACTGAGAGCTATTCAAACATGTATTTTCCTTGTTTCTGGTCATAGCTGTATAGTAATTTTGTACATGTAATCGAGTACAATCATCCTTAATGCAGACATTTTAGAAAACTGTGCCATTTCAGACTTATTTAGGCTGTACATTTTACAGGCTGGCTGTGACAACTCTGCTATAACATAAATCTTGAAAGTTTTTCTAACATAATTTCTTGGGAGGGACAGAAAATAGATAACACATAATTAGAGTGGAGCTTTTGAGATGCATATAATAGCAGACTCAAGGTGTGGAAAATTTTCCTTTTATTAGTGTGAGGATGATATGAAATTCACTGACTTCAGAAAAAGCTGTATTTTTATGCCCAGAGATAAATTTGAGCCTTCAAACACACATAGCTTATGTGTGTTGTCCTTATATATTCCTGGAAACGTCTGTAATGGCTGTTTTAGAGATGTGTGCAAAAGCTCAAAATCACTTCAAAGCACAATTATTCTTTGAAGTGGTCAGCTAAGAATGGTCACCTTATCAAAATTTGAAGAGACATATTAAAGTAGCCATTTGGATGCTGTATCCAGATAATAAGGGTTCAGAAAGAGACGTTTTATGTCTATACTCATCTAATCTCTCTTAAAATCACATACACATCTTAAGCCACCTTTGAAGTAGTTTTGTAGGCACTACTTACAGACCAGGTAATGTGGACCACAGCTGTGTGTGGCTTAGTCAGCACACCTGTTTAGCCATTCCCTGTGCTCAGTGTTTTGCTGCTGCTGCAAAACATCTGGAAACACCAACTTGGAGGAGCTGTTGCTGACTGCAGTAAAATTAGAAACCTTGTGTGAAGCTGGGGGAGTCAGCTGTTGGTTCTGGATCTAAACCACTATTTCCTGGATAGACACAAGATTGCTCTGTCCTGCTCCAGGGCAAATGAAAGCTGCTTGGATGTGGCTGCCAGGGTGCTGACCCTAAGCTAATAAACCCTCCCTCACCAGAACTTACTGGCTCAGACTCATCACCATGTTAATTGCTTTTTATATCTTACAAACATAAGCTATGCAGAAGGGACAAGTGAACACATGTCTTCTTATAAATAACTATTCAGACATTGAATAAGCCAAATTGTCTGGTGGAAATAAAAGTGAGACACAGACAGTCCTTGAGCCCAGCTGTTTACTCTAGTTTTCCTATAAAAGCCTGAACACTGTGTGTCTCAGATGGGAGGTGAAAGGAATACCAAATTGCATTAGCCGAGTTTTCCTCTGGTTCTTTTTCATCTCAATGGAAAGCATCTCAAATCTCAGGTTTCCACTTGGCATAAAAGAGCAAGAGTAAATCCTTTTGTATGATTTGTCTGTTGGAACAGAGGAATAATTAGAGACTGTTTATCAGTCTATGAACTGACTCATTGCTTCTACCTTTAATGGTTCTTTTGTGTTCAGAGCTGATCTGAATTGTGCATTAACCAGGGATTCAGGAGATCTACTTATTGCCATAGCCTGTGGCATGGCTTCTGGCAACAAAACCTTACTTGATTGTTTCCCAATTTGTAAATTATGAATAGTGACACCAACTACCAACTATTCCATCAGAAAATCTGAGATATACTCATGAGGAGAAGTATATATTAGAGAGAGGTATTATCATAATAATTGTTTACTTCTTGGATAACTGAACAATAATTGATGAGTAATATTTAGTGCATTTAAGTATTAATACATGAAATTTTATAGATATCTTGAGAGGGCTGTTCAGTGTAGAAAATCAAAATTAGAGTTTGAAGGAATAGATTAGATAGGTGAAAAGATTCCTACGTTGTGTCTCCTGATGGAATTTAGGTTCTTTCTACCTAGGCCAGTATGTTTCAGGTAAACAAAATTAGCAAAAAATATTAGATTCTGAGGGAATATTAGAGTTAGTAACATAGTGCAGATCTGAGATCTAAACCTTTGGACTCGTAGGTAGAAATATGATTAGGCTTAGGTAGATAGGTGGCATTTACATTGCATTTGTAAATATTCAGAACATATTTGAGAATCTAGCTCCCTTTGTAGGGATCTAGCCCTGAAAACAAGTTCTGTAACTTTGAAACAGGAATTTTTTGTCAAAAGCATTGCCTAAATTCTGGTATGTCACATCAATCACATCTATACTAGTACCAGAGCAAGGATTTGAACCCTATTTCTTTTCAGAACATATTCAGTTATGAGCAAATGTGAACTTCACAAGAGTCACACAAGTGTATGTATGGCTGTGCACAGAGGTGTAGCAGATAGCAATTAATGCCTACAGAAAAGGAGACACAAACAGTAAATTTCTGAGACCTTTTTTCATCTAAAGAAGTCTCAATGTTATATTTCTATTAAAGAAAAAAAAAAGGCAAGAAGGAAAATCAGAAGAAAGAATTGGAGGATGCATTTTTGAATGTGATTGCCTTTACCTCCATGCTAATGGTTTTCACAAGCCAACACTTTTTCTTGCTGGAAAGTAAAAAGAAAATCTCATAAAAAGTTGGGAGAAGAGAGAGAAAACTGCTTCATTTCTTCAGCAAGAGTTGGCAACAGCTGTAGCACAGCTGAGTTCTTATAAGTGTCGTGGGGAAAAGCTACACCATTAATGGTAATTTATCTTATGTGGTTCTCCAGGCTCTGACTATTATCTAAGTGCTTTGTGCCAAATGTAATAAAATGGCCAGATTTCTCATTATAGAAAGCATAAATTGCTGAAGGCAAATATATTATGAGGGAAACTGTCAATACGATAATTGTGCACTCTTGTCACTAAATTGCAGAAAATATATATATTTATGAATATGCTAACCCTCTAGACCATTTACTGGTAGAATAACTGGAAGAGTGTGCACTGAGGATGTTTTATTCTTTTTGTCATTTTTATGGCTACATAGCTTATAGAGATGGCACATTACAATATATTTTTAAAACATTATAAATAGGTCAGGATGCCCTGTGTGCCCAGTAGAAGTCAGACACTTGTTATAATATCATTTTAGAAATTACAAAATTATTTGAGCAATAAATTAACTATCAATTCAAGGGAAATGAAAATCAGTGGATGTAAGTTGGGCTTTTGTTAAAAGTATTAAGTCAGCCAGTTTTACTGATGAAATACATGCTTCTCATATATAAATATTCTGAATGTTTCTGGTGATAGTCATCAAAGAAATACTGGCTAAGGTCATTTTATCAGTATAATAGTATAATTTAAAATATTAATTTAATTTAAAATATTATTTATTATGAAAATAATTGATATTTTAACAACAGCATTTGTATGCTATTAATAACTTGAGGTTTGTTATCTTTAACAGGAATAGTTCCTAAGTCTAAGAGTTAAAATATAGTCAACCAATCTGACTATTCCCTGTTTTAGGATTGTCTGTGAAAACCATGATGCAATTTTCATATATTAAATAAAATGATGCATCATAAAAAAAAAATTTCCCAAAAAGGAAGTCTTCAGAATATGTGGATGGGAAGGAAAGAAGGGAAGTGGAAACAGAGAAGAGGAAAGGGAAGAATTCTAAGTTCTTCTGGGCCACTCACCAGTGACTCAGTTCTGTGTTACTCTTGTTACCTTCTTAGTGACCAGGAAGGAATTTGGGATGGAAGGGCTGAAAAAGAGAAACAGGGTTACCATCCTCAGCAAAAGAGAGAATGTGAAACATAGAAAGTACCCACCAAGTACTTTGGGTGCATCCCAGCTCTCTGTGGATGCTCCATCTATCTGCATGCTGGAAGGACCTGCCTTACCCAAGCTCTTTTTCCTGGACATCAATAGGATCTGGAATCTGCTCCAGTCCCAGTGTTAAACGAGACACATAGCTTAGCTGGCCTATGTACCTCAGCTGCCAGGCCTTAAAATTATCCAAGATGCTGGAAAAAAGAAAGAATAAGAGTTCATGTACAAATTAAAACCATAGTTTCTTCATTTACCATTCGGTTCTTTAGCTTCACTTACAACTTTGAAATCAAGAAAATTACTCTGTTTTTCTTGTGCCCTTATGTTTAGAATGGCCTTAGGTAATGCTGGCAAGCATTAGACTAGAGCTCAGTTCAGAATTAAAGTATCAAATATATGTACCTACAGACAAAGATGGCTAGATGTCTCTAAATTCCCATGACATTCATTAAAGTTCTCATCAGTGGGGCCTCATCTCACCATGCAGAGTCCATTGACTATATTTAATAAATCTTTGAGTATGTGACAGCTTAGATGTTTAGCACATATGTAGACACCTTCATTAATAAGTAGCTATTATGGGTGAATTAAATCTCACCTACAATATTGTAATAAAAGCATAACAAATTATAGCCAGACTATTAGAATATTTGGCCTGGATACAACATGGTGAGATGGCTGTAAAAGTTGTTCTGCTTAATATTCCTGCATGGGGTAGGTGTTATATCTACATCTATGTAGAAACATACCCTGGAATAGAGTCAGGAAATGAACCCATGTGGCATGAGCTGAACTACCTTTTGTTGGTAAATCTGTCAGCCTCCAAAACATGCCTGTGCACATGGATGTGAGCAAGAAAAGTGTTTGTTGGAAATGGCAGGGATCTCTTCATCTCCCAGCAACATTCTGATCTCACATCACGACTGAAACCCCTTTAGGATGTGGGTGCTGGGTGGCACGAGCAAAAAACATGCAGCAGACCAATCCAACAATTTATCCACATCTGGCTACACACCAGAGCCTGGGGACATTCCTAGGAATTGTTTAATTTATTACGTACTCATAGCTTTTAGGAGTATTTCTCATCTGTATAACTCGTAGGCTTTTCTTTTGAATCCAGCATGATCCAGCTGGACTGAAAGAGTGTTACAGTGCTGTAAAAAAAATATAGCAGCTTGTTTACAAATGAATGAAAAAAATCCACAAACGCTAATCCAAGAAATCAAGAAATAAGGTACATATCATTCTGTTTACAGCTTCCATCCACAGCTTATAATAACTGAGTTATTGGTACAGCAATGCAACATTTCTTGGATTTTCTAGAAATGCACACAGAACAAGTGGAATGGGAAGGTAAATGGTGCCATGGAAACAGAATTTAGATACTGCCTTGAGCAGGATGGTAGTGTAGTGTAGGACTAACAAAAGGATGTATAATGATTATGTTAAATATGGTCTAAATGTGAGTGAATCTTACCTGTAAATAGAAGATAACTCAATACATTTATGTTTGGCTATTTTCCACCTCCTCCCCCCCAAAACAAAACTATCTCACAGGACAGTGAATTATGAGATTTTTATTCTGTAGTGCCATGCCTACTGACTTTTAGAAGTAACAGATGTATTTTTGTACTGTATTTGAATGCATTCACAAGTCACATTTCTTTTCGTTGTTTTTACTGTAAAATAATACAGTTAGCTCTAAGTGTGTTGGAAATCTCTCTCACTGTCAACTTCAGTGCAAACTTAAATTATGACAATGGATAAAAGAAAAAATGAAACTCGAATGGTTTTGTGCAGATAGCCTAGTCCAAAGAAAACCTCTCTCTAGCTTTTGTAGTAAAATTTGGATTCGGCAAATTGCAATGTTTTTCTTTAATACTTGTCTTAAGCATTCACTTGAAATTATTTCAATAAAATTAAAATATTTTTTTTTCCTTATTACATTCTTTTTTTGCCTTGCACATAACATTTTTCTTCCAGCATTGCTGAAATGTTGCACTCACCACCAGATTTTGGCATCTGTGTGCTGAATCTAGTCTTTACATTGTGCAATGTCTATTATGTCTTTCTGCTTTGAAATTATCCATCCAGCTATTCTGATCTATAAATAGCAACATACTGGTGAAATAAAATTCTGAAGAAGTAATTTAACAGGATTTATGTTTCTGTCCCTACTTGTTTTGAATGAGCTGTCACAGTATGCTGGGAAGCCTAGAATGTGTGCTTTAGGAGCTAATAAAAATTAAGACAGTTTGGAACTAGGAGTTGCTTGGCATCTAATTTTAGAACCATCATATTTTTAATCATTATATTTACAAGACTGCAAGCTGGAGAGACCAGGGAGAGTGCCAGGAGAACGAAATGTCTCAGTTTGTGGGAGCAGCTGATGCCACGGTCCAGCACAGGCAACCAGCAGCTGCAGTGAGCAGTGGAAGGACACACAGCCCTTCTCCCACGAGCACTGCCCATTCCACTCCATCCACACTGCTTCCAGTGGGCCCATTGCAGCCACCTGGGCAAGGAAGAGCTGAATAAACTCAGAAATAGAAACTCAGGAGCTGTCTTTGGAGACTCCCACTGTATTGCGCACTACAGGAGATTGAATAGCTGAGGCAGAAAAACTCTGGCCAAGGTTTCAAATCAAACCAGCAGCAAAATCAATAATTAGGACACACAAGTTCCTTATTCACAGCTTTCTTCCATTTGCCCAGATGATGCCACTTCACCATTCCTTTATAATTTTTCTTTTTTATCCCAGAAATTTAACTGTAATTGCGAATTTCAATTCATCTTTGAAAGGCCCTTTGAAAGGCCAGGGCATGAGAGCCTCAACATGCATTGGAAAGCATGGCCAATGGTACTAACTTGTCTTCTTGAAAATCGAAAATAGAATATTGAATTCCATTTTGTGTATTAAATGAAATATTTATCACAAGAAATTTAGGGGAAAGGATTTCAAAGGTCAAATTTTCCATTATGGTCTAGCAGCAGAAAGGACAGCACAGATCTTCAGAGAAAAGCTAAGGTAAAAATATCACTTTATTCTTAACCTTGACATGCAGACTCTTCATTTAATTCAGCAAACTGCATCCTGTTGCTACTCAACCTCTTATCCCTTTGACATTCACCTATAAGAGCAATGCTTCACAATTTCTATATATTGTTTTTCCTTTCATTAATTCTTCCACACTTCAGGTGTGCTCTTTCTGCATGCTCTGAAGCAGTTCTGTGAAAGTAATATCTTTGAAGAGGGAATTGTGTGGCTTTTTCCACTTTCTGATTAATTGTAAACAGGTGATTTCCTTTTTAAAAAATGTGTGACTCTCCCCCTCATTTCTGCCTGATAAAAGTTAAAACTTTTTCTGCAACCTTCAGGTGCCCAATCTACAACCCATGGGCTGGGAAAAAACCGCTAGAAAACATCTTCTAGAGCTTTCTGATTTCTCAGCCATACATAACCTGAGCTTTAACATTTTCTATGCATTTCAGACTCAGTCTCTGTTGTGTTTGTCTCCTGTTCACCCTTTCCATGCAATTTGGTCAATCTCATAAACTCATATTTGTTTTTAGGAATGAAGGAACTTTTAGGAATGAAGATACTTTTTATCATGAGGTTTTTTTGTTATTATTATTTTTCCTGTAAGACTTTGTAGTTTGAATTGCTCATGTTACTGTTATCCATAGAGATCTCATACCTCAAGTCTGGCATCCAGTCATTTTTGCAATGAGAATGGAGATGGTATGTACTGCAAACACAACATCCTAATAAAAGGAAAAAAGGAGATGGTCAAATGATGGTCAGAAAAGCAATAGAGAAGTTGCAGGTATTTTAGTAAAGTGCAGTCTGTACGAATCAGTAAAAATGCTGGACTAGTAGGGAAAAGAGAAAAAGGGAAATTAACAAAAATTTGCAAACTGAGCATATTAAATCTAATTTAGATTTTAATTTTGATGCACAATGACAAAAAGTTGGATGTAAGCATTTTTTTACAGCAGGAAGTAGTGATTCAGATTAAGGAATACTCTGAAAACTACTCTGAAATCTAAGAATGCAACAAGAGAAAATATGTTTTGTCTGGTGAATAATTTCTAGTGCAGAACATTATCTCCATAATATATTTTTCCATGGATTTGTTACTTGAAAAGCAATTCAAGCAAGCTTTTACATTTTGAAAAACTATCTTCCAGGCTTTATTTTGTTTTGTTTTTCTCACATTGTTGGCTTTGCCTAGACAAAGCAAGACATTTGGCATTTGAAGACAGAAGCCTCAGGACTCCAGCCCATGTAAAATATTCTATTTTTATTGCTAATGATTAAAATCAGAAAAACAAAAAATGAGTGTTAGCACTTTGGAGTCCACACAGACTCACCAAAATTCACGTTAATTCAACAAGAAGAAGCTGTTGGCAATTGAATAAATGACAGGTTCATTTTGACCAAAGGTGAGGTTTTATACACCAAGTACAATAGTGATGCTGAAAGATACCTAACACTTAAAAGTAAAGAAGAAAAAAATTATTTAGAGTGAAGAAGTAAACTGATGTCTCATGAAAACACTGAGTTACCAGTCACCAGATTATGTGATTAACAGCCCAGGAATTAGCAAGGCTTGTATTAGTTTCTTTTAAAAAACATCCTTGCTTGTATTCATCATTATTCTTTAATTTATTTTTCTACTTATTCACCTTTCTGTTTCCTTTCAGACAAAATCTAGTTTGTTTGTTGGGGTTTTTTTGTTTGTTTTTTTTCCCTCAGGAGGTGCTTTTTCTTCCCCATTTTTTTCCAACAGAATACATTTTTTTTGGACATGTAAAATCTGTAACTGCACTTAGGAATAAAAGTTCATGAAGGATATTGTAATTCCTTTAAATTCTAGTTCAATATAAAACCCTCTAAATTTTGAATTCTTCAGCTAGCAATATGCACCCATATTGGGCACTTCTATGACAGGCCTGTCTCAGAGCTGAAATGCTGCTCAGCAAGGTCTCTGGGCTGCAGCCGTGCTCCTAGAGAACAGAGGAAGGGTTCCAAGGAGAGGGAATTTATTTCCTTTGCTGAGCTATGGTGAAGCTTTGTTGCAATCAAAATATCTTCATAACATGTCTTGACTCCAGGCAACAGGAGCCAAAAATGCTGGATGTTTTCTGAGCAGCATTTATGTTAACAAGATTTCTTTCGGTTTCCCCACTTCTCTTTTTGAAAGTGTTTGATTGGTATGAACTCTTTCTCATCTGCTCATGAACTGGCTTTTACTTCCTATGTCTTACTTTTTAAAGACTATTCAAACAAATGTTGGCCTTTACCCACTTCAACAAATCAGAAGTATTAACATTTTTCTCACCTGTGGTATGTGCATAAGCAGCTGTTGTAATAAACATAGTGAATTTTAGGGGATATTGAAACATCTTGTTATAGGAGACTCCAAATGATGAAATGGATAGCTGTAACATTATTGGAAAGAAAAAATGTAGCATTGATATCTCTGAAAAAATCTTGAACATGTTTAGATAAATAATCTCTGATACAAAAAATGCACTTTAAATGCCAGAGAATGTTAATTACTTGAAATTTAATACGAAAATTAATTAAGGAACAGCACAAGTACAAAGTAAGAATGCCTGTTGCTTTTCTCAGCAGATAATTGACAGCTTTGAAATCCTAATGAAAGCCAAGCTTGAGACAAAGCTATTATAAGTGTGTATTATTTTATGTAGAAGTGAGTTTTGGGCACACATTTTAAAAAATCATCTTCATAAAGAAAACACCAAGAATAATCTGGAGCTACAAGGAAAAAAAAAATGATGTTAAAAAAAAATCTAAGAAAAAAATTAGGGAGGTATTACATGACGTGAATCCCAGCAATAAAAGCAGGCTGGACATGTACTTAGGATCCTGAAGGATTTCTACAGTTATCTTCTGTCTCTACTTTTTTACTTCATGTCCATGGAAAAAGGAGAAGATTGAACAAAATAAATAATTTTTAAATATGATTTACAAACAATAGAAGAAATATATTGTTGGCTAAAAATGTTTTGACTGGTAGTGGGAAAAACAGAAAAACATGTTGATAGTTGTGAGAAAGGCTGTTAGGATCAGGAAGTCAAATATAACCTATAGATGTCTCAAACATTTCAGACAGGAGGGATTCTAGTAATCCCTTAAAAATTCCTGCTTACTATGCTGGGTAAAGAGTTTTCCAGTTTGCACTTGGCAAGCAGGCAGTAGGTTTCTACCACTATACCTGTAAAATTTACTTCTGATTATCTGATGTATCATGATATGAGGAAGTTTTATTTTTCACCCTGGTGTTGTCCTTTCTATAGATGTATCGTATTCTTCCTAATTATGTTCAAATGGATAGAAAAAAAGGCAAGAAGAATGGAAACAATGAAAGGAAACCTGTCTATTTTTAAAACTTTTACAGAGTTTATAACACTGACATAATTGAAATAGCAGAATAAAAAGACCTACAGGATTTTTATAAAGTATAGACTGAAACATTGAAATTAATTTTACTCATACTTTCATATGTTCTGTACAGTTTTAGATGCATCTCCAGGGGAAATCTGATTCCCGTAAATGGAAATAGATGTATATGTAAATTAATGATGGTTTTTAAATTCAATATATACAGACAGTGCAGTCCTAAGTTGCCACTCCATTTGCATACCCATTTGTTTACTATTTTACTATTTGCTATTATTTATTTACTATAGTCATAGATCAGAGAGTCTGTTTCCAGAAGTCTTATGTGTATATTGTCACAATATTTATTTGTCAGTTACATGAATCATGACCTATGCAAGAGACATCTCTATCTTCCTACACAGAGCACCCAAAGCTTTTTTTCTTTGTTGCTTTTTTATGTTGTATTTTTCATCCTTAAAGCCATTAGCATTCTTTAAAAAAATAAAAGACCAGGATGAAAAATTCCATGGCTGCAGAGTTTCCAGGTGTCCTAACCTCCATTTGAGGGCTTTGCTCTTCCAGATTGTGGACTTTTTTCATGAACTGTTTTCAGTAAAATAGTTCTTCTAATGAGTATTTGAAATACTAATACTATCATATTATTAGGAATAACCATAATAATTTAGTATTAATTACTTATTTCATTACTTATATGTATATATGAGCAATGCAACAATGAGATTTTGTAAATTTAAGAGAACAGTATTTATAATCTTTAATTTCAAGATGATCAAATAAGAGGAGAGATTACTACAACACAGGTTGAGCAGCAATTTATATCATGCCAAGGAGAACTTTCAATGGAGTTTTTCTTGCTATTTACAACTTCTGATTGGAGTTTTGAGAAGAAGAAAGCTGTTTCCAACTGAGAAACTAACCATAAAGGAACAGCTGGGGATATTTGATTCCCCTGGGTTTACCCACGGCTGTGTCCATGTGTCCAGAACACGAGGAGTATAACTTAATGAATTGTGAAGGAAACCCTGTCATGCTGTCCTGGACAGCATTGTCCACAGACAGGTATTTATCCTGCCATCAAGTGTGATTTCCTTTAATTAGTTCAGCAGATTGGCTGATGTGTTAACTCCAGCACTGATGGCAGCAAGGCTGCTGCTGCTCAGGCTTCAGTGAAGTTTGTGCAGGACTCAGTGTCTGTTCTTGGTGTTGAAGGCCTGAGTTGCTATTGCTTAGCAACTGGTCATTTCTAGCCAGATTAAAGTTTTGTGTCCTGCCGTGATTCTTAATAAGACATATGATCTTGAGCAGGTGTGTTTATGGATATGAGAACAGGGAGCTGAAGATGGATAAGCACACATCAGCATGTAGGAGATGGCAAACTACTGGAGTGAGCACAGGATAGCACAAGAGGCCCTGCTCTCACTGACTCAAAGATTTAGCAAAATTTAGGGTGGGGGAGAGGGTATTTGAACATAACTTTATGGGATTTTGCATCAGTGAAAACATTTCAACAAATGTCATGTTCTATATCTTTCAAAGGCGGTAAGTTTCAGTCACTGACAATTCCCCTTTAGTCCACAAATCCAAAAACTTTAAAAGAAGTTCTGTGGGGAAAAAAATGTTTCTGTTCCCCTCCCTTTTATGGAATGAGCTGCAAAATGCAATAACTAAGGTTAGAAAAGGCTTCTAAGATCGTTGAATCCAACTGCCCACTAAGTCGACCATTTGCATGGTGCAAATATTAGTAATTTCAAATCAAGTGTGGAGGATATTCAACAGGTATAGTCTTATTTGGAGAATTAAACATTTGAACAGAAAACAGTTTTTCACTATTACAGGACTTGTCAGGATTGCAAATTTTTAGGACTGCAGCAAAACTGGGTTGTGGGCTGACCCCAGCCAGCAGCTAAATGCCCACACAACTGCTTCCTCATTCCCTCTGCCACTGGATGGGGAGAGGATAGAAGGAAGGTGAAAAGACTCGTGGACCAAGATAATGACAGTTAATAAAGAAAGTAAGAGCTGTACACGCAACCAAACAGAGGAATTAATCATCAGCAGGAAAGTGTGTAGCCATTCCTTGGAAACGAGGGACTCAGCAACCATAACAATGACTTGGAAGACAAATCCACAACCACATACTGTGGTTATTGCCATAACCACAAACATCCTTCCTCTTCCTCCTTCATGACATGAAGAAAGCGAGCTTCATCCCAGACAGACCCAGCAGAAAGTGAAACCTTTGTGGTTTGGCATGGTGAATCATCCTCTGTCTTAACAAACATTTTACCATTTAAATTAGTTTAAATAGGTCCAACAAAAAACATAGAAAATATAAAGCCCAGAACACCAAGATACTTGAAGTGGTTGATCAAAGTGAGGGACTTGTTTTCTAACACCAAAACAGACCCAGATAAAGTAACAGCTGACAGCTGCTTCTTCTAGGCTGAATTAATGTCAAAATTAGCAAGTTCTTCCAAGGCAGATTTCCTTCTCTCTTTGACTGGAAGAGGAAACCTTCATCAAAATTGATACATTCCTGCAAAGAAATTTAGGTCTCAAGGAGTTGATATTTTCTTAGAACGGGCATAATAAGTGAAAAAAGGAAGAAAAACAAGAAAACCCCCAACAACACTCTCCCCCAAAAATGTACTTATCCATCAAGGAGTAAGTCAAGAAAAATTCCTCAGGAAATCCAAAAGGAAGGGATGCATAAGGCATGCTCAGAGGTTATGTTTTGATTAAGAGACTGCACAGAGCACAGCCATCAATGATGCCATAGCTGATTGTCTGCACAGATGTGATGGGAGATTATTCTACATATAAGAAATGAGTGTGCAGCAATGAAATTTAACCCATTAAATGCTTTCAGTGCTGGAACTAATGGCTAGAAAGTTATTGATATATGTTTCTTGTCAATATGGCATCTTTTTTGCTTATTTATTTTTAAAATATGCCACTTTGACACAGTCGTATTCTATCTGCCACCTTTAAATGCATGGTGTGCTTTCAATGCCTTTGCCATTTTCCTTTGGACTGACTCCAAATAAAGTTAAACCAACGGAAGATCTTATATGAAGAGACTCCATAATTTGATTCAAATTAGCTTTTTGCTCAGAGGCCAGAGAATGGATACAAAAAATAATATTACTTTCAAAATAAAGTCATTAGTAATCATTAAAGCAGCAGCCAAATGCAGACAGTATTGCAGCTGCATTTAAAAAAATGGAAGTGGAAGTCAAACATTACTACTAATCACTGCCATTGTCCTGAAAGAGCAGAAATTAAGCCCTGATTTAAACTCATTTTAAATCCCATTACTGAGAGACCAAATTACTAAAATTGTAGAGGCCTTACTCATGGATTTCCGTGGAACAAAACCATCTTTGCATTCTTAAAACTCACAAGCATCCTTAAGAGCTACCAGAATGACAGCACAGGAACTACATCCAGTTGCATGGGTGAATAATGGGTACATGGAAGCAAAATTCCTAGTCCTGTCTTGCTGATGTGACTTGACTGATGGGGTAAGAAGCTGACAGGTTATTTTATTCTACTTGCCCTTTCCTTCTGAGACAACAGAGAAGAGATGAAAGTTTTGTCATGATGGCATGCCTCTCTTGTGGGAATTCACAGAATTTGCTAATTCATTTTCAGTCAAGGAGATTGTCACTACCAGGCTTGATTTGAGCATTGCATCAGAAATTAAAGTCTCAATATTCCATTTTAGGCTTCTGGCCTTTTTGGTACCTCTATTTATGGCCTAGAATAAACAAAGATATGGAGAAGCAAAATGAGTCTAACAGTAATCATTTGGTTTCCACTTGTAATTTGAACTTGAAGACCATTATACAAGCTTTTGTCCTCCTACCCTTGAGAATGCAGCCATAGCTGAAATACTGCATGACTGTATGTAAAATCCCAACAAATGTTTATGGGTGTCCTGAACAGCTGTTATAGTAAGATTGTGGTAAAAATGGATTGCAATTAAAAGATACTATGTTCAAGGTACTGGAACTGCCCAAATATAACCTTAAACAGAATGTTTTATTTCTTATATATTTTGTGTCTGTGATGGACAGATCAAAGTGAGGGCCCTGCCACATTAGTGTGTTGCAGTAGTTTATTGGTCACCATATGTCTGCTGAGCCTGGGTAACTGAACCTCTTTACATTGTACTGTTGGCAGATACGATCCTATTCCAGGTACTTTTACCTTACAGGCTGTGGTTTAACTGATTTAACTTAGCTTTCAGGCAGGTGGATGGTTACTTCAGCAGAGCTGATATTCTTAAGCACATTAAACCAACCAAATCTGATCGAGTACATAAGCTGATATTATTAAAAATTTTGTTGCTGTTGTTAAATTTTTCAGTTGTGTGAGTTCCTGCAAAGAGCAAGCTGGATGTATTTCTGACCATGTATTGTTGCCAGGGCAGGAAAAGGCCAAGTGAACATCTGTGCAAAGTACCTTTAGTGCCTTGCAGATACAGGAGTAGAAAGAGTCCACGTATATCATGTCAGTGACCTTGGCACTGCGTGGGTACTCGCCCACACACAGACCTCAAAGACAAATTCTTGTAGTGAGCAAGGTCTGGAATCTATTTTACTTTGTGGCTCAGGTAGGACTAGCAGCAGTTAAAAGTGGAAGAAATTTAGGTTATAGCTCTGCCAGCATAGCAGCTACAAACATAACCATAGCTAGTGAGGTGACCTGAACAAATAGCACCTTTGCTGAGAGCAAATATTTGTGTTCAGTTTCTCAGTTCCTTTTTAAGCAACCATGACAGTCTGGCTTAATGTCATTTTCCTTTAGGCCCTCATTTGAGGATGGAGGTGATGAGACTGGAAACTCAGCACTTTCCTTAGTCCCTGGAGAAATGAGCTGGGCAGAGATCAGTCTAGAGCTGCCCACTCCTCCCCACCAAGGGGAGGAAGACAAGGGTGCCCAGGCTCCCCAGGTGCTTCAATGAAAAGCCTATCCTTGAGAAATTAAATTAAAAATGTGTCTCTTTTGATGAGATCAGTACGGTGAACTTTAAGATTAGGCACTGGCCAAGCATCTGCATACCCTTTGCAGCATCCTAAATATTGATTCTGCCCATCCCACAAGAGACAGCTTATCATTTTCTTTCCGTTTTCACTGGCCATAGAGAATTGATTCTCCTTCAACTTCATTTCTGTTTGTGTCATAGGGAAAATCCAAATAACCAGCAGCTGCTCAGGTTGTAATTGAATGTCACAACCAACAAACAGAAAGGTTCACCTCAGCCCCATTGTAACTGGTTTTAAAATGTAATGAGTCAGTGTGTCTGTATATCCTAAGCAATCACAGAAATATCTGCTATATATTACACAATTTCTAGAGCAACTAGAGAGGAGCCAAGGAGGACTGCACCCACTGTGCAGTGTTAAACAAATGCATTAGTGAGAAAGCTCTCTGTGGTGAGGTAGTTGGCAAAATCCTTTTCTTTGTAAAACACAACCTTCCTGAAACTGTTTATGAGTCTGTTCCAAACAAATTCCTCCTTAAAAATGCAGGGGGAAAAAAGAGATTTTCAATTGTTGAAGCACCCTCTTTTGACATTTTTAGAAATTTTATTTTTCTACCTTGAATATGTGCTGCCTGACATCTCTTTTAACTTGTGAAAAAAGATAAAACAGTAAGAAATTAATTTGAAAATATAGACGTTTCTTTCATTTTAGATTATCACTTAACAATTTTATTAATTTTACATTATTTTTAAACTGTGATTTTATAATCTGTAGCTGAAAATTGCTATGGGAACAAGGAGGTAAAATTCTTAGATTTTCCTAAATATTTGCAGTGCTCCATTAAAGACCGGGTGGTACAAATAACTCAGGAAAGCACAGAGCTGGGACTATACATGCATCATGCACAAAATCTTCAGGTGACCTTCAACCTGTGCCATATTATTTGTACCTCACTTGTATTAAGAAGAAGAAGATTTAAAAAAAAAAAAGAAATACTAATGTAGCAGAATTAAAAGGGAAAAGAAGAAAAAATAAATATGAAGGAGATGGAAAAGAGAAGGATACAGGATAATGGATAGATGAGAGAGATGGAAGGAAGTAGATGTGAGAGCAAATCTCACATTGCAATTGCATAGAGATGGTGGGGGAGGAACTATAACCAGTTGCTGGAAAATGCATTAAATCTGAGCCACGGAGCATAACTTCAGCAGCATCCACAGGATGATGAAAACATAGGGCAAATAAATGAGGCATCCTGATCCATGAGTCTGCCTGCCACAGCTGCTCCAGACCCATGATTCTTTCTAGGAAGAAAACTTGTTCTGATTATTGCTGCTTTTGAGAGAGAAAAAAGGCTCATTTATAGGTTCTGCATTTCATATCTGCTTAAATTGCCGAAAGGAAGCTTCATATTATATAATATATAATCATATTTGCTAAATAAAAAATCCCATCAGCTGTCAATCTCACCACCCTAGCATTTAGGTGTTCACAGAAAACCTCACCAAAATTGTCTTGTGTAGGAATGAATATATTTGAGCCCTTCCTCTGCTCTCTGTTAACCTTGCACGTAGAGAAAAACACATGCACATCCTGTCTCCAGTTATAGAGAGTTTCATCATCTAATGTCAAAGGCCTCATTGAGGGGTTTCACAGCTGCAGATACTAATAGCTAATTTCAGGTTTCAGTGGAACTGCTGACTTTGCCCTCACTTCCCATTGGGGTCAAAGGTTTTCCATGCTAAATGTCTCATAGCATGGTAGATCAGTGTAACAAATGCAGTTGTTCTCTAATGATAAAATATCTTATTTATTGAACATTTGAAAGACAGGGACATTGCTCAGACCTTTTGCCCCACCATAAAATGAATCTGTAAAATCAGCATAACTTGACCTAGTAATAATTGTTATATATCTGGTTGTGGTTTTTACCAAAGAGTAAAGCAAAATATAGTGTGAGAGTATCTAGTTTTAACCAGACAATGGAAAGGTTAGAAAACCCATGTTCTGTCAACATTAGTATTAGAGATTTCAGTAATTTTTAAAGAAAGTCTTAAATAAATGCCTTTTCTAAAAATTATTTTGAAATACATTGAAAAGGCTAATTTCACCTACAGTTTATTTTTTTCTAAATTACATTTCATTTCCATGCATGTGCAGAAGATAGAAAGATCACTATGATCACAGTCATCAGTAAGAAAAATACCTTGTTTCTTTGTCACAAACCAGTGCAACTCAGGGACAATTTTTATGTACTTTTAGGAGAGGTGTAAATCAAGTTTTCTGACTTGTTACTCTTCTCTCACTACTGGACTTGGTTCTACATTTTGCTCTGGCATTCTTCCTCACCTTTGACTCTCTTAAGTATGTTTGCATGCAATTTCTGCAGGTATTTTAATAATTTGGTGAGCATTTTACTTCTCTGACAGGATAGTTAAGACTTCACAGCTGTGCAAAATCCTTCTGTGCTCCTGACATGCATTTTCTATTTCCTCCCTGCCAAGGTCCAAGACAGACTTCCTGGACCTCCTCAATTGTCCACTGTGAGGTAGCTGAGAGTTCTTCCAGGAGCTGGCACAGTGGGTGGAAGAGGAAAGTGTACCAAAGGAAATTGTTGCAGATTACCTGCATAAAGAAATATAATGGATTCTGAAGAGCTGTAGGGAGAACTAGAGATTTTTCTGGGGTATCCAGAGCTACTAGGTTCACAGAATGTGGGTTATAATTCACAGTAATGAGATATAATTTTAATATTCTCACTTTTTATTATAGAATATTTGGGACTCCTCTCATAGACCCTGAAAACCAATAAAGGGTAAATAGCTTGCTCAGGGATTGACGTAGTCATTCAGCCCTGAAAAATCCGGGAAGAAAGAACTTTTAGGAATTCTGCAGACTGTTTGAAGCACAGCACACAAAGCCATGTTTGAACACAATGCCTTATCACTGAGTTACTTTTTTTTCCTCACAATCACTTGTTCATTTTGATATGAGAAGATAGAGCTATTTAACTGAATTATTCATTTAAGTGTTAGATTGACTGAAAAGTAACTCTGCTTTAAGACTTCACAGCATCATCCAACACGTTTTTGCATTTAGTGCTTTAATTGAGGAAGGGAAGAGGAACTTGTAGATCTCTGGGATAAGAGGGATAAGGCAGCTCAGAAAGCCTTCCAAGGAGCAAAATGACCCTGGCTGGCTCAGGAGAGGCTGCTGTGGGGAACCAAAGCTTTCCAGGGTGATCACCACAATATTGCCAAGGCAACCTGTGTTTTGTGGGTGATTTTCAGCTGCCAAAAGCTGGGAGGTGGGAGTTCATGTGCCAAGACCAAGATGATCCCTGACATCCCTTCTGTGATCCCCTGCAATATATTTTATTTTATTCTTTTAGAATCTGGGGGACACAGCTGGCTTCCTCTCCCTGATTTATTAGGCTGTGTTTTTGGCCACTCCCTCCAAAACCTGACCCCTGATTTCATAGTCCTGCTGTTTGGAGCTATACTGTATAAAAGTGGAAAGGCTGGATTAAAGAAAGAGAACTAGAATTCCTCAGTCCTGATTTTCAGGGGATGTGAAGGGTGGTTTGTTTTAAGAGCTTTGTAAGTAAAAGACTGGGATACTTCAATATTTATTAGTGTAATATATAAGAGAAGTATGTTTGTGTTTGGTAAGCCAAACAAATTGTCTCTCTTGGGCGCAACTTAATATGACTAGTGAATTCTCTAAGTTATGAAAAGGGCAGATGAAAATGTTTTTAAAAATTGAAGAAAAAAAACCAGAGAACCACACCATACCACAGCTAAAAAAACAAAACAAAACAAAAAAAACAAAAACAACAAAAGAAAATAAAAAAAACACCAAAAAACAAACGTGCTGTAAAGCCATTTGAATTTCTGGCTGGTGTGTGTGAAAATGGCATGGCAGAGAAACAAAAATGTACAGAGAAGAGTGAAAAGCATAATTAAAGTTTTAGAATAGCTCTGCCGTAGTAAACTACCAAGCAGATTGATTCTTTGGTTTGGAAAAGGGAGGACTAAGGGAGGGATATGATCTGCACAATTATAAATTATATAGACATAGTGAGTAGGGCTCAATGATGCATTATTTTTCACAACCAAAGAACTAGAGGCACCTAATTTAATTATCAGGCATCCTGATAAACAAACAAAAAGGAAATTCTTTTTCAAATAAAGCATAATTAAATTGTGAGGTGCATTGGCACAGGATGCAGTGGAGGCTATCAGTATAAATGGGCTCAGAGAAGATTAGATAAATCCATAGAGGATAGACCCATTGGTGACTATTAAAAATTATGGTCTAGATTAAACTTCTGTCTCAGGAAGTCCCTTAAGTGCTGGTTGCAGGAAGTTGGAAAGGTATTTTAGGCAATCTATGTTGCCCTGTTTCTAGCAATATCCTTTTGGGCCAGTGCTTGAGCAAGCACACTGAAATGAAAAGATCTATGCTGAATTCATCAGGAGCATGTCTGTGTTTTTGTGTGTGTGTGTGTGTGAGAGAGAGAGAGAGAGAAATAAGAACAAGAAAAAAGGAGGCTATGATGAGAAAAGCAAAAGCAACTTAATTAAAAAATTACTTCCTCTTACTGTTAATACTTTTCACACAGACCTCTTGCAAAGGAAAACCTCAATAACCCTAAGTCTGCTACTATCAGCTTTAATTTTCATTTCAATCAGAGTTTTCCCAGCCCTGCTGTCCTTCTGTGTATTTGTTGCTTATCAGCATGCTATGAGAACAATGCATGAGAATATTGTATTTGACAATACTGCCACCTGGGCTACATCTCTAGTAAATTAAACAGTGCCAGGACAATGCCCAACAAATAGGAATTGGATTACTTGCAATGCTGCTCAAACAGGTCCCTGTCTTAGTCTTACAATTGGTCAGCTAATTTTCTCTGTCCCAAATGATTCCCAGGCTTTACTATGGAATTAGCATGGACCAGGGATCATTCCCCATCACAGTTTGGATGGATCCAACCTGTTCTTCTTGAAGATATGGCTAGAGCATTCCAGTTGACCTTATGGCTGGAGGAGGAGCCTTCACCATGCCTAGTGTGCTTTATGGATGCAATATAAAAATTTGATGTAACCTCTTGAGGACTGGGTAAGGAAAGGAATAGGTTTTCTAGAAGTGTTTTTAGCCTCTTGGGGAAGTCCAAACCAATCCAATTAGCTGTCAGGAGGGGCAAGGAGTCCATAACATCTCCCAGGCATGCAGACATTTGGTTGTTTCCCTGAGGTCAGGACCAGCTCTCAGTTCTCTGTTCTCATGACATACATTGAGCAGTCTGGGGATGTCTTTGGCCAGGGTGAAAAGCCACCTGCAGGAAATGTCTTGATTTCATAGCAGGACTTGAGATACAGGAGATTTCTCTTTTAGATCTTTAAGTTTCCCTGTCTGGTAGAGGTGATTTTGTCTTCTCAGATTATGGAGTGATGTGGTGAGTGTCCCATATTCATCCTCTGGACACATTCTGTCATTATGTGATTGAATTAAATTCCAGCTGCAGTTTAATTCAGACATTTTTAGGTCTGTGTTTTCTCTCATTTGTTGCCAGTCTTATAATTCCAGGCACTGTATAAAAACTAAAAAACAACAGCTGCCATAGAGAGCTTGCAGGCTGAAAGAAAAGAACACAGTGAAAAAAACTGATGTGAGGTCCAGAGCAGCCCAATAATAAATGAATCAAAATCCTGTGAACTAAGTTCAGTATCAGTTCTAGCTCAGTCTTGCTCTTATATTGTGATGGAGAAGGCAGTTAATTGATTATAAGTCTTGCTGATGTGAACCTTTTAAAGTATGTGAGCAACTAGTCCACTGACAATGGAGCCTATTTTTGGATGGATATGTTATAAAAGAAGACAATTAGGAGATGGAAACAGCATGCCTGGTTGTTAAGGGTAGAATGAATGCATGGAAAATGAGGGCCAACAAAGAGACAAGACTTTGCAGGTGGAGAAAGAGAATTTAAACTGATGGATCAGGTTCAGAGAGCAGACAGAGGTTAAAGCTGAGATGACAAAATTTGAAGGATGGGCAAAGTGATTATTCATCCCTGCCACATACTCTTGACCAGGTTTGGCCCATGCCAAGCAGTGCTTTCCTAGAGAGCATCTCCTCAGCAGGGTGTGGAGCAGCACAAGCCAGGCCACACTCCTGACACACATCCAGCCTGTGCTGGGACAAAGGCTGTGCCATGCCAGCTTGATCTTGGGCACTGGTCTGTGTCATTCCCCACTGTACATGCAGTAGCTTCAGGGTTGAACGAGCCGTCTGGATGTGTCAAGCTGGTTCCAACTCAGCAATATCTCCTGACATTTCCAAGCTTAAGTCTGGAAAACTTCAGCTGTGACAAGTTCCTATCACAGTTCTGAGTGTCATCTGTGCAGTGTTGCACTGGAATGAATGACAGATACATCACATATTTAAAAAGGAAAATGAGATACTACATGTAAGTGATAGTTTGTGCTCTCCTACTTATGCAGATCACAGCATCATTTTACTATACATTGAGCTTTCACAGAAGCAAATTTCTCTGCATTTTAGAGTCTTTCATTTTTTGTCAATGTTTTGAGCCCTGTTGAGAGTGAAGACTTTTCCTTCTGTTTTAGTTTCAGGTTCAGAGCAAGACTCTTTCTTTAAATTTAGACCTGTCTGGGATGCAGTAGTTTGTATATTGATGTGTCCCTTGTGTGTGAACTGTGTTCCATATATTGCTAAAGACCTTATATTGTAAATCATCCTATTTTCATATTCTCTTTGTTTGCAATCCATTGCCCATTTAAGCATTCCATGCTAAGAACAAGACTTTCTTCTATGTCCACTGATGTAGAATGTCCTACCAGGAGGCAGCAAAGGGCAAGCTGAGGGCCTGTATATCTATGAGACAGAGAAGGTGAATGGCATGAAATGAATGCACTCATTCCCTGACACTTGCATTTCAGCATGAGTGGGAATGCTGTGACAATCTGCATGATTCCATTACTGTGACACATGAAGTGCTCATGAATGCTGTGTGTTCATGAATGAAGGCCATGATTTTCATTTTTATGGTCAATAATACAAATGGCAATTTCTAGGAAAAAATTAAACGGAAGAAACAAAGGCCAGTTATGCATGATGCTGCAGGAATAATATGAGTTTGGAGTACAGTTTAATCTCATACAAAGAGTATCTCTGTAAAAGTTCCAGAGCCACCAAGACTCTAGATTAATTTATGCTTCATAAGTGCAGAACACAAAAAACTGAATCTCTTCAAGGGCTGAAATGAAAAAAAGCCTTTTGAAAAGAATAAAAATTATGAAATAGTAATGTGAATACATACTTATAAAATATAAAGAAATAAGAAGTCCTCATAATTAGGAAGTAAACTAATCATTAAGACCTAGTCATAAACCTCATAAAGATTCATAAACGTAAGAGAATGACAAAGAAATTCTAAGTTCCTTTGAAATAGCTGCAATTGACCCTATTTATAACAGAATCTAGCTCTTCTGCAGGAAGGACATTACATCTCTTTGTTCTCTCTATAGGCTTTTCTAGACAACCCACTGACATTAACAAATGTAGTACAGTTGCAAGAAAGAAATTAATTTTAATCCTAATTCTAATGGGAAATTGAGACAGAAAGAGATTAAGTGGATTGTTCAAATTTGCACAGGAATGCTTACAGCAAAATCAGAATCTGACTTATGGATCTCATTGCATGATCTTTCCCTTTAATTTTGGAAAGAACATTTTTTTTTTTTTTTTTTTTTTCCTCAAACACCTCACACCCACAAATGTTTAGTCTTGATTAGCCCACTCCTAGCATCTTAGTCTAGTTTTGGGGCAGATTTGTGTTATGATGCTGATTTTTTGAAAGGGAAAATAATGTTATGCATTCATTCTGTATGTGTTTCTGAATATATGTGCATGATAAACCTTTGGAATCAATTAATAGCTTTTTCAAAAATATAAAACTATCTTCTTTATTTTGAAGTTAGCAGTAAGATCTCCTACTTACTTACAAGAATCTAAAGGATCCTTACGAATATTTTTGTTATAGCTTTCATTACTTACAACTGATTCCTGTGCAGCCACATTAGAGGATAAGCATGTGAGTTATACAATATAGGCAGATCATGTGAGCAAAGTCTCCATGGAAACTGCCTAATTTGTGCTTTTATTTAATTAGAGTTGTCCATTACCTCTCCAAATGAAGTTTAATTTAAATTCATATGCCAGTCATTTTTTAAATTGTGTATGACTTTTCATCCATCACTTACTGAGATCTCTTGTAGGCTGTATTTTAGCAGACTGAGTTTATTTAACAATTGAGTTTATAAACAGGATGTTTATTTGACAGCTCAGCTTATCCAACATTCTTAACATCCTTGGAACTAATTTTCTATGCAGTATCTGTGCTGTACAACTTATTGTTATCAGTTGGATATTCTTAACCTCAGAAATTGTCAAAAACCTCAGAACAATTGCTTGAGAGATCCACATGAGTATATTCACTCATTTGGCTTGCTGTGAGATAATTGGGAAAAAATCAGACTACAAATAAAAAGTATAACCAAGGCCAAGAAATATGCAAAATGCATGTGTTTGTTAAATGGAGCATTGAAACAGGCAAAACTGTGTCTATTGTAAGCTGCACCACAAAAACCAGCTGGTCTCATTGAGGCACTCTTAAGAAAAGTCTGAGTTGGTTCGACCTTACAGAAGTGTCTGCCTAAAGGTATGATAGCATGAACTGATGTGAGTTATTTGGAAGTCATCAGTCCTTGGTTGTGCACCAGAAAAAACATAGTCTGCAATACCTGATTTTATCTTTCTTTCAAGAGCTGCTGGTTGAATGTATAGTGGGAGGATATGAAGTACTCCATTATTTTCCAGTTCTTACAGGGTAACATAAACAGATGATAAAAAAGAGGACAGTGGAAGTCTGTGTATACTCAATAATTCCCACCCACCTGAGACACCAGCAAATATGGAGAATAGAGAAAAGTATAAAAAACATTAAAAATCTAGTATTGAATAAATACATGAAACATATTGCTGACGTATTTTGTATTGTAATGTATATAATCTGAAGCAAATCTTGCATCTCATGGAATTGTTACTGACACAGTTTTCCATTTGCAGCTCCATTACAGAATTATCTAGACTAGGTGCCTGGTCCAAAATTAGGTCACATGCCAGCATGACAAGAGGGCAATGCAGAGGCAGCAAACTGCAGTTCTGAAAGGATATAAGCAATGTAGCTCAGAGCTGCACTCTGGACATTCAGAATAGACATATAATCCAGGTTTAAATACTCTTTCAGAATTACAGAAGTTATCTCTGGAAAAAAAATTAAATGTTATTGATAGCAAAAAGTCATCATCACAGCATTATCATAGTTCACAACAGCAGAATTGAAATGTGTGTATAAAAGGTAATAAAAGTGGCCTAAGAATCATGTGTGGGAAGTGCTAGAGGTGCAACTGGAGAACCAACAATAAGGATTCTTCTGGAGTAATTACATGAAAGCTAAAAGACAGTACAATTTAAAAATTGGAAAGAACGATGAAAAAGATGTTACAAAAAAGCCATTTATGAATATTATTACACTAGTGATTTAAAAATGTCTAGCAAAATTAAAATAATCGTAATTAATAGTATTGCTAATAGAAGAACACTTGAAAAACTGGCAAAGGGACAGATACTGCAGATAATAGCAACTCAGCAGCTTCACATTGACAGAGGTCCCGAATGGTAATAGGTGTCACTGAGTGGATTTAAAAACTGGTGGAGAGTTATGTCTGGACGTAGAAAAATATCAGAGTTATTAAAGAGCTACTTTGTTTCTGTCTTTTCAGAAGAAGAGGGTGGCGATCTGCTCAAGGCGGGCTTCAGTTTTCCAGGGACGCCCGAGGAGGAGCTAGGTACAGATGCACCTCTCAGACACCTGGTTCCGCTCGCGCGGCCTGGCGCGGCCGGGCAGCGCGCAGCGCGCGGCTCTGGGGCGCAGCCCCAGGGACAGCCCCCAAACTCGCCCAGGAAAACCCTTCTGGGCTGTTCCCACCTGCTCCCTAAGGCTAGAGAACGCAAAGGGAACTCGCCAGGTTTGGGTAACACGCAGGCAACCGAGAATTCAAAGCACGGTGTTCAAGGAAATTGGCAGCCTTCCTTCTTTTGTGTTTTTCTCCTTGTCTTACTCTTTGTAGAACACCCTAAATGCAGATGAAAATTTTCAGAGTTTCAGAGTTTTCAGTGTTACCTTTCCAATTTGAAAAAATAACAGAAGCAAGAAGAAATCAGAAACTCTTAAAGCCCATGAGGAAAATCTTGATACTTCTGTCTTACAAAGCTAGTACTAAAATGTCCCACTGGCTTCGATTTTATACATTTTGACTGTGAAAAGATTGAGTTTCTGTTCCTGGAATTTCATACTCAGATTGTCACTGGTTTATGTGAAATCTGTCAAAATTTTGATTTAGGTGCAATTGCAATTTATATGCAATGTGGTTATTTTTAGAAAAGCAATATGAGAAGTGGTTTCTATGTGTTTGCTACTTAAAGCTCCCTTTATTCAACATGAGCTTACTTACATTTCAGAAGTCAGTGTAAAGTAATTTTTCTTTTTGTGCATATGCTCATGTTAATATATTGCAACAGTTTATTTTTTGCTATTAGGATATTGTTGTAGTTGACAAGAATATTATAAACTCTTGCCCTGACCGTGTTATTACCCACTGCTAGGAAGAGAAATTATAGTTGCTGTATTAAGAAAAACTAGCTAAGCAGTTGGAACAAGGAGCATGAATTCAGACAGGTTATGTCCCTGTGTTTAGCCAACCTCTTAAAAGAGGATTTTCTCAAACAAGTAGTGTTTACCACTCAGTTGCACTTAAATCAGGGAGTGCAATAAATGTTCAATGTAAAAGTATCTGTACTGGACTTTTTTATTCACTTAACATTTCAAAACAAGTGAAAAGAAGCTACAGGACACATTCCAAAGATTAGACAGAAGAATGTGTTAAGGAAGAGACTGAAGAAGCCTCAGGCAGTTTCTGCCTTAATCAAAGTGGTGTAAGAGGGAAGATATCATTAAACATTAGGCTTTCAAGGAATCTCACAAGTGGATCCCATGGAGGAGTCATGAAATGAACAAGTCTCACAGCCTTCCTGGGCATTTGGAGTTTTTTCACCCTGCTGTCCCATTTCACAGCACATGGGAAGTAGTTCAGATGTCCTGGGTTAGAATTCATCTCATCTGAGAGTTGGAAAGTATTTCAGATGTAGAAGTCTAAATTGTAGGTCTCAGGACTTCTTTTAGAGTCAATGAAGAGTGATAGCCTTTTCTAGGACATAGCAGGTTTGGCCTACTTTAGGAGCTTAATGAAGAGTGAGATAAGTCACGAATTTAGAGGTATGTCAAAATTGTTCTGTTTCCCATTTGTTTGAGAAAGAGCTGCAGGATTTCTGGAGCCAGAGTAAATGATATACAAGTCAATAATATTAAAAGTCAGGTATCTATAGGAGCAAGGACCCTCTTACAAAATAGGTAATCAAAGATTAACACAAAGATATATCCTAGCTGACCAATCATCCAGAACCCTGACTAGGAAGAAGATGAGGGATTAGTCAGAAATGAGAAATAGGAAAGAAAAACAGCAATAAGAAAAACAAATAACAGCTAGACTACAAAGAAATTAAGCTACTTTTAAACATTTCAACTGTTGATGGCCAAATGACTGAAAAAATATGCCAAAAGCATTGCTCCTGAACTTTGTCCTTATTAGAGTCCTCTGAAAATAAGTACCAAAGATGCTAGATAATACATGAGAAGAGGTGGATAGCTTTAATATTTTCAGAAGAAAATCCTTTCCTCCTCACAGGACCTAGTTACCACACTGGAGGTGGTCAAAGTAAGTGGACTGGAGATCATCAGAAATGTAAAAACATATAATATCCCCCTCTCCCTATAGAGAATCACTGAAATTGGAAGGACTTTTAGAAAAGTTGTGGGATAGTTAAATTCTGTGGAGACAAGCTCTGCAGTTACAGCTGTGTTCATGTGCTACACCTCTACAGATGGATAGGACATACCTGTCTTTCTGTCTTTGCCCCAGTGTTGTGTTCTGTCACTTGAAGATTTGTGTTCAAATCAATGAGCTGGATATATAACTTTAGTGGAAAAAACTGCAAACATCTTTCTTAGTCTTAATTATTTCTTGCTTTTGGACATGTACAAAGTTAATTATTTTTTGGAGCTAAATATGATTCCGGATGGATACTCTAATGTCTGGAATATGGAAATAGGCCCACTTCTTTTCTGTATATACATAACCCAATGACTATGTCATAATTTTGTATGAACAGTCTCAATCTGACTGACTGCTAGAGACCTTCATCCCTGAAGAAAACACAGAAAGGACTTTCCTTGAGAGGTAAAATAAATTGCCCTGAGTCAATACAGAGTCAGGATGGTGTTCTTTGAGGTAGCTGTAACTGCAGGGCCATTCATTATTCTAGACTCTCTTTGGCCTGAGGAGCTTAAAGTTATGATTTCTCTGCTACTGAAAGATCTCTGGCTCCAGGTCCTTGTTTGTAAAATGGGTTTAGAATTTTCTAGTGAGGTTTGGGGCTTTGGTGGAGTTTAATTAATGTTTGCACAGTATCGCACCAGAGTGAAAATGCTGAATAGACATTAAATAATATTTTTAATAAAATGAACCACTGCCTTAATTGGAAAAAAGTGTCAAGGGATAGGACTGATCTCAACTCTTTTCCATATTGATCCTGTAAAAGACCTCATTAGTTAGAACAGGCAGAAGTGCAAAAACAAAAACAAAAACAAAAACAAACAAAAAACCCAAAAACACAAAACCAAAAATAAAAACCTCTTATCCAAGCATTAACAGTCAGTTTTTGAGAACAATGCTTCATAGCTTTTCCTTTAACATTTATTTCTTATCAGAGTTCAGGGTGTACCAGAGATACTAGATTCACACTCACACCTAAACTTCCTATTCTTTTCACTAGGAATATCTCAGATAAGAAACCTGGTTAACCAAATAAGAAAGTAAAGGTAGCAGGGCATGGTGATGGGAGCAAGAGATCTGTTGTGTGAGCTCAAGCAGCTCACTGTAAGTCTCATGGAAACTGGAGTTTTTTCATTCTAAGCTTTCTTCTAGCTGGTGTTTATATTATCTAGACAATATTATTGTGTTAGGAAAAAAAAATTTAATGAAACTACTCTTTTCTATGCTATCTGAAAATTTCTCAGTCTTGTGTACTTTAGGCATGTAATGGGCAAGGCAATATTTTGCTTTAGGTGTCAAAAGCAAATAGTGCAATCTTAACAAGAGACATAGAAAAAATCCGTGTTTGAAAGGCATTCAAATAGTATAAGAAATGTGAACAGGGAAGGTGGGATTAACTTCTCTTTAAACATATATTTTAATAGGTACTACGTACACAGAGTAAAGGCAGGAAAATAGATTACTGAAAAAATTTTAACTCCTTTCTGCAGGTGATGAAAACTTTTACTTTACGTAAGTTTTATAGTTAGCAGTATCTAATGTCTAGCAAAGAAAGAGAACTTGCACTAAAGGCTTTTTGCCTTTTTTTTGCCTTTGCCTTTTACTACAGTAAATTGCTGTTTCCTCTTCAGGAATGGATATTGAGTTGATGGTAAGGAAAAGTTGAAACCTGTAAAACAGGTTGCAGTTAATAATAATGCTCGTAACATGCCCCGATTGCAAAGTAAACTGTAAGGGAGTTTAAGGGCAGGTTACAAAAATGTATTTTCGTTTCACAGTTGATGCTTTTGATTAATTGGTAAGGTTCAAGTGTCAGACAGTAACTCGTGGTTATTCAATCACTGTTGATTGCATGATCATGCCTTTATGACCTCATGTGTTGGAAGGAAGAAAGGACATGGCTGCTCTTGAAATGAAAACATGAATGAAGTCCTGACTTTTCAGTCTGTCTGTCCTTCTACTGTATTATCCCTCCTTGCTCAGTAAAGTCAGTGTCTGAACATTTCTCAAGGGTTTTCACTTCATGTACCAGGAACTACAGGAAATTTTACCAGAGGAGGACAGAGGAGGGGTTGTCAGTGAGCTCTTGACTCTTGACTGTGCCACATCCTTGGTGCACCTTCCCCCAGAGCATCCAGGGATAGTCAGACATCTGTAGACTGACTGCAGCTGGTGGGGCTTCACTCAGGCACATGGCTTAGCCACACAGAGTAGCCACTACAGTGACACTCACCCCAGTAATCAGCAGGCACAGTAACACTCTGGTTTAAATTCCTGTATGGGCCACAGACTGAATGTTTCCCTGGTTTGTGACACTAACACTCAGAGGCACACAAGTTTTATTCTAGTCCTGTGAGGAATTGAAGTCGAGAGTCTACAAGAGATATGCTCAAAGGATCATTGCAACCCAGTGATGTAAGGTCAAAACTCTCCATGGCAGCTCACACCCCTGCCCATGGCCTTGTCCTGAACTACACAAATAATTCATGGCTGACAGAAAACTTGACTGCAGATTTCCCAAGTTAGTCCTCTAACCACTGTCTGACATATAATAAAAACATGTAGCCAAGTGGTTTGGTATGACAATTTTAAAGTCTTTCAAATTTACAAGAGATTTTAAATATGGCATGCCCCAATATGATTCAGTGCCATATAATTTGTTAATTGTGAGTAGATGAACAGATACTGAAAAAAAATAGCCTTTCTTATTCATCTTATTCCATCATATCTTGAAATAATTCTACTTCATATCCTTTGTTTTTCTGTACTCAAAACTGTAATGTAGAAGCTTATTGATATGATAATCAAGACTGTAGAAAACATTAATGAAATAATAGGAAATGTTTCTCAGAAAATAGATTTTGAACTTTAAATTCCTTTTAGTTATGCTTGAGAACTTATTCTGTAAATAATTTTCAGTCATAGAACAAAATCATATCATATGACCTGATCATATAAAAACATGCTAACTGTCCAGCATTTTAATTATAGATTGTTGGCAACAAATGCTTACAAACAATCTGCAGATCAGAAGCTATTTCCAAAAATTAAATACCTCATAATGTCAAATAACTACAAAAATCCCATTAGGCCCAAGGTCAATTCACAAGCAGGCGAAGATATTTGTAAGGGTGTAAGAATAATCAAATTGGATATTTGTAATGAATTATTCATCCACTTCCACTACAGAATACAAAGAGGGTTATGCATTCATAAACAACTATTTCTGTTCTAAATGATTTCACGTGTGGGATGTTAGCAAAGAAGGGACATTTTCCTCTCCCTCGTGGCCTGCTGACCTCTGTAACACCTGGGTGTGTACCTGACTTGCAACATTTACCTTCCCATACAGAGTGTGATGGCTGCTGCAGAGGTGAGATGGTGATGATGAGATGAGACGAGATGAGATGAGATGAGATGAGATGAGATGACATGACATGACATGACATGACATGACATGACATGACATGAGATACCACCTGCTTGGCCACACCTGTGTTCCTCAATGAGTGTTTTCATTGTATTCTCCCTTTTCAAAAGGATAAACTATGAAGCCTTTAAAATGTATGCCTATGACGAGCAGCTTAAATGATGTCTACTTGATTTCCTCAGGAAAAAAGTTACCATGCTCTACCTCCACATTCCTGTGGAATTCCTCCACAATTCCCATCATTGCCTGCTTAGGTTCTGTCAGGAGTGAGGCAATTTTGGCACAACCAGGGTGGTGGAGATGCTTCCAGCGTGGAGGCAAAGACAGAAGTTTTCTGCCAGAGTGCTGGGCACACAGACCCCTGTGATCCCAAGGGAATTTGCACTGGCAGAAGCAGTGCAGCAGTATAAACATCAGCAAAGATTGCTAACACAATCCCAGCTTTCACTGCTGAATTCAGTTGTCACCTTTCATTGTGCAACTTCACTTGTTTTTCCATCTCTTTTATAATGTCATTTCTCTTCATAAGAGAACAGACAGCACCATCCTGAGATGCCTTTTGTCTCAAACTGGCCCAGAGTGGGGGTGCTTAAACCAGCACCTTGTCCCAGGATCAGGAGTCGCCGCTTGGCCCTTCACTGCCACAAGGAAAATCTGGGTGCTAGTGATTGTGGGGAACAGCAATTAATGTTTGCAAAGCAGAGCTCAGCCAGGCAGGAAAGAGACAGCACCCTGATTTGGAAAATTCCCAGTCTGGAAGTTATGTAAAGAGGAAGATTTTCTGCTTGTTACTATAGCAACAGGTTTAAAAGGGATCTTGTCACCAGGCTGCTATTTCTTCCTGTACCCCACAGGAAAATCAGGATGAGTCCTCCTCCATCTCAGTGGGTTGAACTGAACAGAAAAGTTCACCATACAATGGCAAAGCAGCAAGAGGCAGTGCCAAGAGTGTACACCTAAGCAGATAATGATGGACTCCAAAAATGTAAAATAATTTTTTTGAGTCAGACCATGGCTAAAACTAAAATTTTTGGTGAATCAAAAGTCTGAAAGGAACCAATGCTGAAGCTTACAGAAAATCAAATAATTTTCTTCAATTTTGATAATTTAAAAGCTGAATTAATGTTTTAAAAAAGAAAATATGAAGTTATTTTTGAAATAGAATAGTATTTTAAATCAGTCATTGATCCATGGCAATGCTTTCAGTAATTAATTATTACATTATTTCTTTTCCAAAAAAGCAGTCTGTAAAATAATTGAAATCTTTAAAATATATCCATGTTTTAAAGAAATAAGAAAATGCAATTTAGAGGGAATATATGATAAATATTTTTGCTTGGATACATGAACATTAGTTCTTGCAGTCCCCTTAGTACTGGATGGATTAAAAACTTTCTCCATGATGATATATCATCACAAAAAGTGAACAAATTCAGAAGAATTCTAGAAACACTGAGAAAAAAAATCAGAGAAGGAGATGATAGATATCAGCATTATTTCTTTTGTTTGATTTTTGTTTAAGGATCAGTGATAAGTATTTCTTAGTAGAAAAGAAACCCTGGAGATTTGGTGGTTCCATGCAACTGAATAGTTGGTCCAAGTGGTTTGGATCCTTGGGATTAAATTTTGGTAATTATGCCATCACAGGCTGTATTTCAAAAGAACCACCTTTCCATGTCATCATCTTTGTGACTGGGAACCCTTGCAGGTTTCTAACACATTTATTCCAGTCCAGCAAAATTGTGCATTCTGCAAAATGCAGCTCTGCTTGGAGATGATCTACCTCAAGTAACACAGGGGTCACAGGTAAAATGACCAAGAACTTTTCTCAGCAAATATCTACAATTATTCTTGGCCCCATTAAGTTAATGGGAGATTTGTTACTGCTATCAACATGACAAGGACTTCCCTTGTACTTCCAGAGATGGGCATAGATTTCTGTGTATACCTTTGAGTTGTACCGTGCAATTACTTTGGCTTCCTTTAATTGCTGAGAAAATAGTGGCAGTTTTATGACCCTGAGGGAAATGGATTGTCTCATGGCCTAATAACTGCAAGCAGCAAAATTTCATTCTTTAGGAAAGGAAATCCATAAAGTCAGGCACAATAAAGAACAAAAGAAGTTTAATGGTGTTGGGTTAGCATTTCTGCTCTGTATTTGGAAGCATTATAACCAATTGTTCAATGATATTCACAGAGTGAAGCCCTGGTTGACTTCATACAGCTGGATTTTTCCAGAAAATAAGTTTACATGTTAGTTATTTTAGGTCAGTCTAGTTCTGCTACATTCTATTTTTTTCAAAACTTCGCTGATCCTACAGATTCTGTGAAAAAATATTAGTCATAAATCATTCTGTGGCCTTACCTGTGTCATAGCACTGTTGAAAGGTGAATAATGGCAATGTACTTCAAACTTGAAAAGCACTGTGAAGTTCTGTGTGCTGCATACTAGTTGGTAGCAAGACATCACACACTTCAAACCAATGGAAATTCGTTTTGCACCATCCTGAGGACTCCCTGCATTGCTCCACTCCATATCCTGAAGCTTTATACAAATTCCATATTGCCTCTCACAGATTTCTGTCCTGTTCTTTTTCATGGCATGGGCACAATATTGTGACTTTCATCCTCTCCATACAGTCCAAGGGCCGATTTTTCCACCTAGGAGATGTGAGATGTCAGATGTCTTCATTCCTCAAATACTGTTTCCACATTTCTTCCTTTTCACATATAGCATGCCCTGTTCTCCATTCCAGGCAATCATTCTTATAACCTGGGTTTAGCTTGCCCCTGGTCAAGCTTTCCCCAGTTATCACAACACTCTGCTTTCCTTCCTCCCAGTATATTTGTGCTTTGTGTCCCCCACCAGCCTGTTCCATTTTTGCTCATTGACTATTATTCTGCACTCCTTTTATTATATACCCTTTTCTCTTATCATGCTTATTTATCTCAGAAATAAATCTCTTGAGATGTTGGACTACAAGTCTACTAATCTTTATTTGAAAGATGGATAGATCTGAAAAATTGTTGGGCTGAACAATAGGATTTGGTCCTATCAAATATTTGTTCCACATGCAGACAACTGCAGAACAGTGCTCAAAACTGACTCTACTGAATAAATTGTATTCCACATGGTCCTTACCTCCCCCATTGGGTTTCCTAACTTTGTTCCAATTTGGTGTGTTCGGGACTCTGGTGCTATTCTCAGAATACAATTTGAATATCCATTTTTGCCTAACATGGGAGTTATAAAAACCATCTTAACCTTGGTCACTGTCATGTGGTTCCACTGAATTAGCTGTCAAAAACATTTTCCATGGTTTAACAGTATCCATGTGCCTCAGATCACCTAAATGTTCATTTCTGAGGAAGGTTTCTGCACTGGAGCTTGTCAGCTGCAGTTTTTGCCGTTGTCAGCAGTAACAAATATGTACATGAAGGGTAGTATTCATCTGTTGATTTTGGACACATAGTTCAGGCTCTAGAAGAATCATGCCAGTTTCTCAGTCAAAAATAAAACTACATCCAAATTCCGTATTTGTAACAATCTTTCCTGGTGTTGTTTTTAATCACACCTGTGTATCAGTTCCTATTTGTGAAGTATGGAACTGTGATGGTGACAGTTTAACTGTGTGGGCTGGACACACCCTCCAGCTCTGTTTGCACTGCTAGTGGAAACAGAGCCAGACATGCCTGTCACACAGCACCCAGGATTCTGAATAGAGAATTAGATTTGTTTTTCAGGTTTATGTGTCAGAACAAACCAATCACCCACATGCAGTCCATGTGCTGTTTGAGAGCTTTGGGCATTTTGGTGCTCAGAACCACCTACTTCTCTCCTTTGACTGTGCAGAGAGACTGGGTGCATAAAGGACCTTGTTGCAACAGGGCTGTGAGAACCAATGCAGCTTGTCTTTGAGGGGATGCCACTCAATGTTCACTATTTCAAATAAGCAGCCTGAGTAGTTATGTAGGAATTCACAGAAAAGTCAATGCACTGCATGAAGAGCAAACACAAATATACAAGTTGTCTTCTAAAAGTGGAAGATGATCACTCAATCTTTGCAGTTTTATGTAAATTTTATACAGGATGTTGTTCTACATAAATAGGTTGGAAATCTCATGAGACCATAGCAGAAGCTTAAGCCATTTTCATTTTCAGACTTCTTCCTTGCATTTTGCCAATTAGTCACTCTTCTCAAGCCCTGCAAATACTCATTTTCAAGGCTAGAATAGAACAGAGAAAAATACTACTACAAGTTAATGAGGAAACAGTGCTCATATAATACTATTTAATGCAGACCTTGGGCAGACATTTTTCTAGCTAAAACATTTTAATTATCCATTTTCATGTTTAATGTCTACTTATTTAATTAATATGTCAATTTTCCCAATATTTCATTTTTTATTAGTTATAGGTTAAGCTGTGATATATATTTTTCATTATGCATTTCAGCACTGATTCAACTGTGTGAAACAGCAACATGCAGCAGTCTGGTTTTGTCTATCACATATTTTTGAAAGCTAGGTTAGGTGTCTCTTTTCAGCAGTGCATTTTCCTGGTTACAGTAGGCAGAAGAACTATTCCTTCTTCAATGAAAACAGCACAGATGTTTCAGATGGGAAAATAGTTTACTGATAAGCTGATAAGGTTAAAGCAATTCAAATTATTTTCTCAATAGAAAGAAAAATAAGAAAAAAAATCAGCCATCGTTTAGTAGTTCCAGAGAGTATTGTCATACCCTGAAAGCTTGCTTCTAATATGCAACACTCAAAAAGATTTGTGGAGACATGCACTTCTACTGAATGTCAGAGAAGTTTGTGTGTTTTTATATTGATGTTCATTAGCCAAGAGCAGTGTTCCAAGAACTCCAGAAATGCATTGCTCTTATGTTTCATTACTTGGAGGGTTCTAGCCTTCTGACCTAGAACATTAATAGCAATTTTAATTTGTTATTTCAAACATTGCAAACCAAATTTCTTGGCCCTTGATACCAACTAGCACAAGGAAAAGTCTTGGATTATCTAAAAATTGTAGCCAGGTGCCAAGCACAGGCAAACCAATGTCTGCTTGGAGCAAGAGAACAACTCTTTAAAAGTCCAGAACTGAAAACAGAACAAAAATCAGGGCATGACATGGCACAACAGGGAAAAGAGTTGAAAGAGATAGGAAGGGACGCAGAAATCCTTCCATCTGCCAAGGTTAAAGGCTGACATATCTGTACAGTAGTCTCTGAAAAAGAAAAGCTTTAAGAGGATTTTCAGGGTTTTGGAATTACTGGATTCTCTGACATAACAGCCCGTGTCTTGTTCTAGGTCCACCCCCAACCCCAGTCTTTAAGTACTATCTGACTATCCACTGAAGTTAATTGGAAGATTCCATTTTGCTCAGATGAAATCTAAAAAAAGCCATTCATTCCTATGCTCTTATATTTTTCTCTGTTCCTATTCCTTTATCTCTGTCTGCTTTAGGTTATGTTTATTTATTCTTCTGTCTTCCCTTAGCTTTTTAGTTCTGATGGTGGCATTTTGTGTTTTTAGAGTGATTGCCCAGAGCAAACATAGGAGCTGCTGTAAAAAAAAACAAACTTCAAGACATAGACTAAAACTTCAGTCTAATCTGTCATTATTTGATCTATCAAATATGAAACTATTTAATTATACCAAAATGTCTTTTGAAAGGATTGAGAAAAAAAAATAGTACTGTAGCTTTGTGAATTTTTATTAATCAGCTGAACTGTGGTCACTGACCATAGACTTTTACCCCCTTGCAAATGCTAGGAAAGTATGTTAGTTTAGCAGAATTTTAAGCTAGCACATTTTTCTTGGCAGGCTAAGAGCTAGCACATGGGCAATTACACTGCTTTGGTACCACACACTAATTCATTCAGCCACAGCTCAACTGTTTCTTCAAGCACTTCAGTTTCCTGAAGAAAGTTGACTGAATAATACAAATTACTTGATAAATTTATATATTGTATTTCAAAATTCTGAATAATTTTCAAAAGGTTTGTATGAATAAGTAGTTGTGTCCGGGATAAAGAACAAGTTTGATGTCCTAGATAGACAAACCTAATTGTAGTAATAAATCTAAATGATGCACATGTAAGTAATTTGGGAGTTTATCTAGTTTTAGTTACTCTCTATGACAGAGTTAAGAGGGGGCAATTACTTCTGGAAAACTACTTTTTAATTCATGTTTTAATTATTTTGATTACTCTTAAAAAATGCCTATAGCAGTTTCTAGCTACTGTGTTTCAAACAAAAATAATTCAGACATTCCATGTAGCACACAAAATGCTGTATGAAAGCACGCTATGTGAAAGTAACACACAGAAAATTGTATTTTTCTATAGCTGCAATGAGCTGGAAACACAGGGAGCCATGAGGGACAGAAAAGCTGTTTTTAGATTATCAACTTCAGTGCAGTCAAATCATCACATCTCATATTCCTAGGTGTATAACAGGATGAAAATGCTTGAAGCCTTCTGGGCTATGTTTGATGTTGCATGAGACCTAAAGAAATCACCAGGGACTAGCAATTCTGTGCTCAAGAACTCATTCAAAATTAGTTTCTTATTCTCTTTCTTTCATTCTGGATCTCTGCCATGCTCTTACTTTTTTTTTGTCTAAATACATTGGGGAGGCATAGTACAGTTATATTCATTCACAGATGTGCAAGATTGTGATGAAAAGGCTTGGAGTTGACTCTCATCATGCTGTTAGAGTGACAGAAGAGCTTCCTTCCACTTCCCTCTGGCTCACACCTCTGTGAATATCAATATCAGAAAATCCATGAGCATTTTGGAAAATGTTTCCTGTATTTCAACTTCCTATTTCTGTAAAAGGAGAACAGTACCTTCCACATAGAATCAAGAATATTTTGGGTTGAAAGGCACCTTTAAAGGTCATCTAATCCAACCTCCCTGTAATAGGCAGGGTTATCTTCAACTAGATCAATCTCTTCCAGTATTTTACCACCTTCACTGTAAAAAACACTTCTTCATTCTATGTAATCTCATGGGTTTGTAAGAACTACAGTAGAAATCTTTGTCAGGTGCTTTGGGAACCCTTTATGGGAAGTACAGACTAAGTAAATTCAGCACATGGTCCATTATTATTCCCCTGATAATGTTTGGCAATATCCTGGATAAAGTACCACTAATTACAGGACTACTTATGTGGCTGAATTCCAAAGCACTGTTATAATTTACTGCCATGTCTGTATATAATCAAAATTATGTCATCTCAAAGAAACAGTTATATTTCCTTCCTGTAACAACATTTATCCAAGGTATTATAACCTAAATAGGACAACAAACTGAGTAATCAGCAGTAATAAGATTTTATTTTAATGTGATAATAGCCAAGGATTAAGTAAAAGAAACAGACAGGGAAACAAAATTGAAGCTGAAAAGGGTATATGCAGAGACCCATCAGTTTCATGCCATGATAAAGTATGGAAGTGCCATTTGTACCCTTAAATCCATCTTTGACTTCAGTGTGGCACCGTTGTACCTAGGCTGAAGAATACTTCCCTGTCTATTAGTTTAATGCTGCATCCATTTTAAAATGTTGTGTGCAACTCTTGAAATTAAGGTGTAATAAAATTATCAAAGCATCTCCCACAATAGGAAATATACAGCATTTAGGTTATGAGACAGCTGATGCTAAAGACTTGCAACCGATTGCCTTATGTACTGAAGGTATCATGAAGTAACACATATTAATTGAATAAAATTAGAGACATATGTGTATTGATCTGTTTCATGACCATATCCAGGCATTGAGTTTTCACCAACAGTGGAAATGTGATTTAGAACAGTTTTGTCATATGGTTAGAAACCCTTCAAAGTGCTGCCAATTACTGTGTTATCTCTACAGTCTGGTTTCAAGTGTCCAGTTAATAAATATTCACTGGCTTCCATTCTGGTTGAGACCTGCGACTTCCTTCTATCAACCACCTGTGCAAGATAATTTAGATTCTTAGAGCAAATTTGCAGAAAGGCTGTGCTAAGTGGGTTGTATAAACACTTACACATCTGTCTTATCCTCTAAAGGATTATCTTGCATCTTATCTCTTTGTCTGCTATTGAAATGTTTCTTAAATAAGCTGAAATTGAAGAGGGAAAGTGAATGAGAAAATCAAATTGAAGTATTTCTGGGGTTGTTTTTAATTTTCTGTTTGTAACATTTGGACAGCTGCAAGAAATTGCATGAGAGAAAAAAAATCAAAGGCTTAAGTATCAAAATCTTTGCTTACAAGCTACTCTTATTTAGCAATCATGCTTGCATAATAACCACAACTTGGAGCACATGATTCATAGGAACAAGTAATCAAGTATATAAAACCCCATAGCTTGTACCTAAATATATTTGTTTTTTTCAGAAATAACTTAGAGTCATTAAGTAAATATTTTGTAGTGTGGTCATAAAAAGGGGGAAACTGCCTAATAGAGAATACTCTACATGTATGGCAATAGCAATAATACTTCTGGACTAAGGATAACAGATGTTCAAATAGTATGAAGTGCTTATTGATGAACTGCTTAGCAATAAAAAAATTTAGTCATTTCAGCACGTTCATATTTTTTCTTCTTGCTGTTTGTTATTTTTACTTATGAAGAGTGAACTTAGGATCATGAAGCTGAGATTCATTGAAGAAAATGAAGTTCAATTCATGGTATACAAAAATGACTCCATGGAGAAAGGATACATGTAATATATCCAACTGTGAAACCACCGATATAGAAACTAGACCCATGTAACTTAAATGATTAGCCACAAAGTTTGCCATATGAGCTATAAATATTAAATAATAAATTGAATACTTGAATGTATCCATTAGATTTGAGTAAATTTACACAACGAATAGCTTCATAACATCTAGAATTGCTAGAAGACAATTTTGCAAAGAGAAAGGAGGCTGTATTCAGCCCATAGTTTACTCATAGTGAACAATTTTAATCAGTTTTTAAATGGTGGAAGAAATTTCACGAATGGTGAGACTTTCCACCAAGGTCTTAGAGAAAAAATGTTTAGTTTTTCAATATACTTGGAATTTTCAGGTTAATCTTTTAATCAGACACATAACACAGGTTTTATGTGTTCTCATGACAGACCAGCAGTACTCATGGTCGCCTTCTCAGCACTTCAATGAAGAAAGATACTCTCCTGCTTCGAGGAATATGAAAGGATTATCTGGTAGTCGCAATCAACCACAGTTATGTTCAGCTCATACTTGTGGCTTAGCATCCCCTGAAGATTGTGAGCATACCCACGACCATATCCACCATGGGCAGGAGCCAAGGCCGTCGTATCTTCTCAGCCCCACGGAGAGTTGCCCGCTGGACCACCACCGTTGCTCCCCACGCAGCTCCATCCATTCTGAGTGCATGATGATGCCCATGGTAATGGGCGATCACATGTCAAGTAGCACTTTCCCCAGAATGCACTACAGCTCTCATTACGACTCCAGAGACGACTGCGCCATGTCTCACGGTAACCCTAAGATTAACCGCATTCCTGCAAACCTTTTGGACCAATTTGAGAAACAGCTTCCTCTCCACCGGGATGGCTTTCATACCTTACAGTACCAGCGGACCTCAACAGCTGCGGAGCAGCGCAGCGAGAGCCCGGGAAGGATACGCCATCTCGTTCATTCCGTCCAGAAACTGTTTACTAAATCTCATTCTCTGGAAGGATCATCCAAGGGCAATGTTAATGGAACAAAGGGAGACAGTCGAGGGGACGATCATCATCATGGGCACCATTCCAAGCACAGCAAAAGGAGTAAAAGTAAGGAGCGAAAACCAGAAAGCAAGCATAAATCTGGAATGAGTAGCTGGTGGAGCTCTGATGATAATTTGGACAGCGATAGCACTTACCGAACCCCTAGCGTGGTAAATAGGCACCATGCAGATCATATATCCCACTGCTATCCTGAGGCACTCCAGGGGCATTTTGGGGATCTCTCATTGAAGACTTCCAAAAGTAACAATGATGTGAAGTGTTCGGCTTGTGAAGGGCTACCAATGACCCCTGATAGTAAATATATGAAAAGGAGTTCTTGGTCCACGCTTACAGTGAGTCAGGCTAAAGAAGCTTATCGCAAATCATCACTGAACTTAGATAAGCCTCTGGTTCATCAGGAAATCAAACCTTCCTTGAGGCCGTGCCATTACCTTCAGGTAAGAGGAAGATTTTCTTGAGATTTTTAATGAAAAGAGCATCACAGTATATGCCATAGTCATCATAAAAAATATACAAAGGCACCTCTCTAAGAATGTCTGTATGGCTCTTCTAATGCAGATGTCAGATATTTCATTAAAGTGAGAAATCTCTGCCTTTTGTCTTTGTTTATGGACCACAGATTAAAAACTATAAAACAGGTGTGATATAAATTAGTTTCATGTCAGTAGATGTGTTTTCATCTTTGGAATCCACACTGAACACCTTGATGAAATATATATACTGTACTACAAAGGGAGCAGACCTCTCAGCAGTCTGAGAGCTAGAAAAAGGCTTTCAAACACATGAAATGAGTGATTTTAAAAACAGGCTGTGGGAAATCCTTTTTTTGCGTTCTTTTATTCCTTCTCTCTATGTTTTTGTAAGTAACAAAAGAATGGATTTGCTGGTGTACCAAATTGCTTTGTTGTGGTGATGATCAGCCACATATTTATTTTTAATGATTGGATCACCCAGGATCATATTGAACTGAGCCTCTTTTGAAGCCATACTATAACAACATCTGTGTTAAAAGATACATGGGTACCTCAGAGAGAGAGATATTTCAGGCCTGGGCCTCAGACTGGTTTTGATGGTGTTCTGCACAGGTTTTCTCTTGCAGCAACAAAGAAGCTCCCACTTTCTCCTACATTTCAATTTTAATGCCCTCTGCTTGATGCCATTTGCCACCCCAAAGTCACACTAATGTAACTACTTACCATGCTGCAAAATTATCCGGATTATAAAGTGACATGGGTTTAAAAAATACTTTCCCAAATACTATTTTTAGACATTTGCATAATTTACCTGGCCTATGTCCAGTGCAGTGCCATCACAAGTGACATAAGGACATCAGATTATGCAGAGAGCTCTAGTGGGTGCAGAGCAGAAAGGAGAGAGAGTACTCAGAGGAGAACTTCAGCTGGCTTTGTCACCAGAAAAAATGTAGTATATATAAATATTCCTTTAGTAATTTGTACTAAGTATAGCCTGCAAAGCCCACATTGTTCCGAGCACGTTCTCTTCTATTTCTTTTTAAGGAACTCCTTTTCTCCAGAACTTCACCAATTCTCACATTAACCTGAGGAAATATCTAGTCCAGATCTATGTATTTGGAGATTTTCAGTTTCTCTGGGCCCTGCAGAAATGACTGTACTTCTGTGCAGATCTCTTCTCAGAGCTATAGGTGTCCAATAGCAATGAGTCACACTTGAAGAGCCAGATCTTTTCAAATGCATGTGCAGACATCCAGGATCAATCTTCCCTACTGAAACAGGGAAAGTTTCTGATTGCAGAGAAAGGAAAATAAATTGCAGCCCTCAGAGCATTACCATGCAAATTGATTCCAATCTAGACTGACAGCTGTGGTATTTTATCATACCCAAGTACATTCTCATGTATGTAAAATAGACTGCACTTCCCTGGAAGTTTTTGATCTAACTGAAGGAGCCAGAACTGAAAGTGCGTCATGTGTAGAGACTTCCACTCTGTGTGAAGTGTCTGTGTTCTAAAACCATGCATACAGCTGTGACTTACAGAGAAGTTTAGATAAGACTAGTTTTTTCCTTCCCATTACATGCTTCTACCCTGACAGTTCTGGCTCCTCTATACCTCTTTTGGGTTTACTGCTTTCCTTGTCGACCATATTTCATTATTTCTTCTTCCCCATTCCTCCACTCCTACATTTCATTTGTCTTTGCAGAAGCCATCAATTTTTGCTTTCCATTGGCCTTCTCCTTACTCCCAGCTGATATCAGCATCGTTAAGTGAATGTGAAAGACTGAGCTCACAAACTAACCTGGCTATCACTAAGTTTTAGATCAAGCCCAGTGACAAGCCTAGGGGTCAGAAAAGCACACTTCTTTACAGTCATTTTTTATGCTTTTTGTGAATTAAGATTAATACAGAAAGGAATTTTCATTCTGTAATTATGCAGGTTTATCCAGCTTAAAATCTAGGAGATGTGAATTCAAATTTTTGCTGCGCAAAGACTTTGTGATTTTTAAGACCCTTTAAAAATGGGATAGTACCCATTTCCTATTCACAGGGATCCTGTAATGGAAATATGTTAAGACTCAAGTGCTCAGTTACTACCACAAGGAATCTATACTTGTGTCCAAACCAATAATACACGGAATTCTATAACAGAAATATTCTCATTAAAAAATACTAAATCAAGCCATATGTTCCATTATATCAGAATGTGCCATTCAGAGCATAGATATCCTTCAGACTGAGTGGCTGGCTTATTCACTCGCCCAAGGTCAGCAACCAAATTGAGGGGACTCCATTCTGTCAATGTCTTAACTAAATGCTTGGTTTTGAAACTTCTACTTTGAGGGATGTTGGGCTGTCTCGATGTAATTATTAAGAACAGAAATATGCCCCATTATTAGCTCTGCCAGGAACTTTCTCTCTGATCCAGGAAATGTAATTTGTTAATTGCTGCACACCTCAATTGCTGTATCTGAAAAACTGAAGAAAGAAATTTAACTTTTCTTACGGCAGTGTAAGCAGCATCACTGAATAAAGATTGGATAAAAATAACCATTAGGTTCAGAAAGTAGAAAGGTAGAGAAACATGTCAGAATCCTTACCCAGGAGAGTTTACTGCCTTGCTGGACAGTAGATGGCTATGAGAATTCAAGGGATTATGATGTGCAGCAGCAGATTTCCCTGAGGTGCACAAGTGAACAGATCAGCATAAAACCCCAAAGCCTTTCACAGGGTCTCTGTTTTAAAGTGATATTAAATACATTTGTCCCGACTGATGTCAGCTATATTTTAAATTTTTTTTTTATAATAAAATGTAAAATTATAGTCCTTCTATGAATACACAAATATGTAGGCATTCCTCAGAATAACAAAAATTAAATTTCTATGTTTATATGTTAATTGTATCAATTTATTTATATTTATACATGGCTGCTGCTCTACTACCTAGTTATATGAGGTTTCTCTATAGCCAACTCACTTTTCTATCTATTGGTTTTCTTCCTATAATTTTTTTCAGCATCTTCATGAAGTATTTCTACTTCTGTTTTCCACTGTGTCTTTTGATATGCAGAATCTCAAACTGAAAGACCATGGTAGTCTTAGGCCTGTGCTTGAGACCTTGTTTTTTGTCTTATGTTTCTGGGCTTCCACTTTGCCTCACACCATAATTACTGAACTTCTTTTCCTTCAAACTGAAACTCTGAAGAGTGAATTTAGGAATTTTCTGTCTAGAAAGGAAGCTGCTAGCAAAGTAACAAGTGCCTGGAAACAGGAGATGACACAAAGGATTTTGAAGGCGTCTGCTCCATTATATGCTTCAGTCATGTCCTAGAGTTGAAAGCAAGTATTTCTTTAACCTGATAAATCTCCAAGCCTAATCTCTGGCTCTTCTTTTAGGTTTTCACATTCCCATCTCCTTGCAGCTAAGGCATCTCCTTGGACTGGGAGTGTGTGCTGTAAGTCAGAGGTGATTCAGTCAACACTCAGTCAGCCTTTTTCAAGCATGGATGGTCATCTAGTCCTAAAGTGGATGGTTTGACAGAACTAAATTAGTTGAAATAAAGCAGTATAAAGTAGTGATTGTTTTTCCCATTTAAAACCCAGATCAGATTTGCATCACTCCTTCTACAGTGGAGGTGATGGGAACATACAGGGACAAGGGAGAGGGGAAGGGTGAGAAGCTCATTTGGGAGGGCTGTAATGTCAATCAGTTGATCAGCTACCACCTTCAAGAGCAGAGGGCAATCATTTGTAACTGTACATTAACAGCATTTATCAGACCATGTCTTGTGATTGATTAGCTGCACTTATTATGTATGAGACTTTAATTTCTATTTTGAATGCAGACAAATTGAGCATTTCAGTGCATTTCTGGGCACCAAACACTCTGCCATCTCACTCAGCAGGCAAAACAGCCCAAGAAGAACATACATGCCATAATGCACACTTTTGTATAGTTTTAGCCATAGTGGCTGCTCCTGTTTTCCAAGTCATTTAAATTTTAACATAAAATATGTTAAGAAAAAGATAAATGAGCTGTGAGATCTCCTCTGCTTTCATCAGCTGTTCTGGCTAATTAGGTTTCACACGTGTACAGTGCAATGACTTTGATTAATTCCACTCTGATATGAGTGCAGGCATAGGAGCAAAGATTTTTAACAGAAAAAGGAAAATGATATGAACCAGATAACTGTGCTGAAAGGATGTGCACAAAAGAGTCACTTAGGTTTCCAGAACTGAGATAACTTTGAATGCTAGTTAAAGAAAAATAATTCCTACAATAGAGCCAAAAGATAGGCAAGGGCATCACACTCACCCATGACTGTAGTTCTGGAGCACAGTGTTATGTGTCACTGATTAATATTCCTTCCTCACCCATTCAACAGCCTCCAAAGCAGCAAGCAATTGGGGTAAACATACCACAAGGTACAGTGAATGAGTCAGCACTATAAAAAGGAAATAGAATGTTGTTCTAAAAATGGCTTCAACCCACTCCTGTCTTCCTAGTGCATTTAAGAACGAGCGTCATCGGTTACAGCAGAGGCACTGCTAAGCATGTGGATAATAATGTCAGCTGGGAGCTCTACAGAATGAAAGAAAAGCACAGAGTTGGTCTTCTTAAAAAAGAAAAAGAAAAAAGCAGCAGTTTTGAGAAGGCTCTTTGCTGATTTAAGTTAAGGCTACATGGAGAAAATCTTTGAGTACAAGCTAATGGATAAATAGGCCTTAAGCCCTCAATTACCTTTTCCCAGGAACTCTACTGTATGAGTGTGACAGAACAGATTCCCACAAATGAAACCACTGCCCTTGTGAGGCACACCACTGCTTTGCACTCTGCCTCTGGTTTGCAGGGATACACGGATTTGAACTCAATGCACTCTTCTCAGCACTTCATCTTTGTGAAACTAGATTGTTTGCTTTACATAAAACCCATGCATGAACTACAGAAACTACATCCAGTCCCCTACAGTAAGTGCACACTGTGGAGCTAGGCAGAGCCAGCAGAGATTTGATACTCGCCTCCAAATCACTATCACCCACGCTGCCTTCACAATGATTTATGACCAGCCACCACTCAAGAATTAACTGGGCTGTTTCCACAGCAGGAAAAGCTAGTATAGACAGTAGGGTAGCAGGGCAGTCTGCATCCTAAATCAGCATGGAGGAATGCTGTACCATTTGGTTTTCTACAGCCCATTACAGTCCCACAAGGATGTCTCAGCCATTCCTACGCCTTCCCAGTCAGCAGTGGAGATGTGCAAGACAAACAGGTAGTGCCCAGACAAAAAGGGAAATGAAGGGACAGTTTTTGCCTATGGTCCATTCACAGTGTTAATGTCAGCTTGCAACATCTTGTGGAGCATTAAATAAAAAGAAGTAATAAAGCTTACACTTCCCTTTATTTACAGAATGCTGATGGGTTTGTGTATCACAGATCCCAGAAACTCATATACACCTCCTAAGGGAAAAAAATACAGAAAAAGGAAAATTTTAAAAAATACATTCAATCAATGAATTGTAAAGCAAAGCTCTGACCAAACAGCTGTCTTAAATCACTGGTATCTTGAATTACTGTGTCAATCAGTGATACAGTGCACTGCTTCCATGCCCATGTACTAGGATCCTCATATTGGATAAAATGAATTACTGAAACTTTTTCCAAACGAGAGTAGTAAGATTTCAGAGTTATTATTTTCTTAAAGCTGCCAGAACATGTCCCTATTACTGTGGAAATGTCAAAGCTGTGAGTAGAAAAGGGAGGCTGTGATCCCACTGCCCTTTAATCAGGGGGAGTTGTCCTCCTTCATGATGTTAGAAGTGTGTTGCCAAATTGTTTTTCAGTGTTCACTTCACTGAAGCTGAAGGGTGACCTTTGCAGTTGTTAGTCAAAGGTGTCACTGGTTCTGAAGAAGTTTTCATACAGGAGTACCTTGCTATTACATACACTCAGGCCATCTGTTGAAGGAGACTGCCAGGAACACACACTTGGGGCTGTAATGACTGAACACTCTCCTAGGCCACGGGCTTGCTGCCTGGGGCACACCCAGCTGCTCTCCTGAGCACTCCATGCCATTTTTCCTGCAAGGATGTGTGAAAAAATGGTAAAGTATTCACAATGTTGCTTTGTTTTTGTTTTTGTTTTTTTCTGTGTTTGGCCATCTTACAGTGCACTGATTAAAGCTTGTTTTTTAAAGTAGAATTGCAAATGTATTTAAATAGGTCATTGTCTGTATGGACAGGTTTCCTCGTACTTTGGTAGGGAAACACTTTTTGAAAAGTATTCAGATAGTTAATCACTGCATAGTAGATAGACAGGGAAAAAATACTTATTTTGCCCTGGAAGCTATATAATTGCAGTCATCTGAACTTAACTCTTCAAACATTACGTCAATCATTAGTTAAAATCAGAAAAAATTGATGAGAGGCAAATATATCTATTAAATAGCCTTAAAATATTTGAGTTTTAAAGACATACTATTTTTTCAGTAGTAGACCTGTAACAAACTGAAAAAAAGTTATATTATTTCCTGCTTCAATTTAATAAGATGCTGTTTACCACAGGCTGGGTTCTGAGTCAGCCCTGCATATGCTGCCTTTTAGGTTCATCCCTCTCTAGCCTTATAATAACTCTGCAAAACTGGAGACCTTGCCCCTTAGTCTCTGTGGTTTCAGAGGTGCTGTGCATTGTAAGTTTGTTGAGAGCACCTTTCCTTTTCTTTTCTTTATGGACTTTTTTTTTTTTTCTCTTACTTTATACATCTGTAACCCTTGAACGGTCTGTGGGGTCTTGCCAGACTCAGTAAAAACTTGTGGTCAGCTTCAGGTGCTGCTGTTGTTCCCCCCTGGGTCTTATCTGCTGCCTGCCAGTCAGGCAGCCCAGCTGGCAAGTGAATTCCTAGCTCCCTTTCACCTGTAGTAAGAGACAGCTGCAATCCTGTTTTGGTCTTTAGCCTTTTGATGCTTGGTTTTCGCAGAACTTGCATTTAATTCAATTTATAGAAAAGAATTTTAAGGAAAATGTAACTATGAGCTGGCCCAAAAAGACAAAGACATATACAAACAAATTCTGGGTGCAAACTCTGTTTCTTGGCAGAAAAGCAGCTTGTTGTGGCACGCTGCAAAGTTCCAAGTTTTGATCTTTGATATTTCTGTGAATTTCTACTAGGAAAATAATTGCTACCTTATGCTACATCTATTCTATCAAATTACAGTGCCAGGATGGTTTCCTTGGCACTGCATTCTGATCCTCAATACTGTTACATGGCTCAGCAGGTCTCAGGCATTTTTTTCATCCAAGCTAGCCAATTTTTTCCTAAACTCTCTCCAGAGCACACTTGGTTCAGAATTTAGCACAGGCCAGGGTGTGTTCCTGGTAGCCACACTTTTTCAGAGGTAAGGATTGCTCCACAGCATGGGAGTGAAGTGCTGCAGGGCAGCACCTCCAGGCAAGACCCACTGCCTTTACTAACCTGTGTTTGCCCAGCCCTGAGGCAGTCATCACCCCTTTAGCATCCTTCTCTCCCCGAGTTCTTATGGCTGTGCAGCAGCACAGTGAGTTGGAGCAACTCACCAGCTCAGCTGAACACCTACCTTTACTATCCTTACTACTGTTGTTAGGACAATTTTTCAGGTAGCCCTTTAGGTCATTTGACCATTACTAGCGTTGCTTGAAAAGCTGAATATTGCTTAAGGAAAACTTGCCCCACTGAAGTTAATGGTAATATAATTTTAAAGTAGCTTGAGCTGACCACAAAGCAGTGTCCTTGATCACATACAAAAGGAAATAGGCAGCCAACTGAAATAGAGGTTTCTTGGTTGAAACTCTGCTGGTTTTGTGTCTTAGATTGAGAGACTATTACAGGTTCTCATTAGAGGCCAAGCCCTCCCTTCAGTCTGAGTTCACCTTATACTCAAAGCCCTGGCACAAGATCTCAGTGAGCTCAGCAAGCTAAAATCACCCACAGTGTGGACAAGCCCATGAATGCTGTCTGCCTGCACCTTGCTCCACCATGTCAAAACAACACAGAGTCCTGAGGGTCCCAGAGAGACCCAACAACACAGCAGAGGATTTGCAGGTGGCTGAACTGCAAGGATCTGTGCCATCAATATGAGCACAGATGGTAATGGGGTGGGAATTTGGCCCATTTTCATCCAGATAGTATAAACAAAACCACAAAGTCCTCACAACACCAATTACAGTATTTAGCCATCCTCGAGTTATAATTCACATTGTTGCCGGAGAACCAGTTGGGAAACATAGTGCTGGTTCTTTTCCTTTTTTTTTTTTTCTTTTTTTTTCATTCATCACTTTTGAGATGTGAGTTATAAAACATTTTTTAAGTGAAAAGAGCACAACTTCTTAGGAAACATAGGAGCAATTTTAGTACACTGGACAGAAATCTTTCCATGGAAGGTTGCTTAGTGCAGTTTGCTTGGAACTCCACCTGAGAGAATAAAATCAGGCAATAAATAATGCTGACAATGATTTTTCTATTTGAATATCTCCCAGCTGGAACAGTATGTTTGTGTTCTGTGATCTGCATGGGTGTCCAGATTATTTCCAAATCCCAAATTCCTGGACTCGTTTTCAACTCAATGTAAAGCATAGATTGTTTGGGATCTCCATTATTTCCTTCCTCTTTCTGTAGTACTATGGCTGTTCAGAGCAAAGCCTGGAGAGAATGGCTGGCAAGGTAAAGATGACTTGTTTTCTCAGATTAGCTCCTGCCTTGATGGACAGTGGCAACACACCTTCAGGAATGCTGCAAGAACTCTCTGTGCTTCCGAGCTGTCAAGTTCAAGGAGTAGAGGGTGGCATGTGAAAATTAAAGCTAATTACGAAGAATGATATTGTTAGTGGTGAGGAGGAGTCCCTGGCATGTTTTGTAGAGATTTTTCAATGACTTCATTGCATAATTCATGTTCTTTGCACAATGAATCAGCACATTAAAAAAAAAAAGCCACACAGAAGAAACTAGTCTAAAATGTGCACTGAGAATTGTGGTGAGTTGTAGACACAAGATTAGCTACTGAGGAAAGAAACTTCTCATTTCAGCTACTGCACTCTTCCCTCCTGCAGAAATCCTAAGCAACACGGTCTAGAATCCACAGCCAGTAAACAGGGGAATGTCGTAGTGCCATTAACTTCAGAAAAAATAATCTTGTAATGGCTTGGTGCTCCTTCTTGAGTGAAATTTTGGAAAACACTCCCATCTTCCACTGTAGTATCAAGGAAACCTTCTACCATTGCAAAAAATCATCTCTGTCTGCCCTCCAAGATTGTCATTTACTTTCATCTACTTGCAGCTGTGCACAAAGGCTGTTTTTCTGAGGCTCTTGAAGACGTGATCTAGGAGAAAACCTCTTACCTGCATTTCAGATTGTGTCATCTTCTTGACCAGCTGAGAAAGCATAAAATTGCAAAAATTATATGTCTCCAACAGAGTGTTTCATATCTTATCCTTCTTCACATCATATATAGTCTAATTCCATGTGCAGACAGCTTCTATCAAAATGTGAAATTTGTATTACTAAAATAAGATTTAACTAAAAATCAATATTTCAGCTAATTTTATATCTGCATGGTATTTAAATTTCACAGAACTCCTATGAGGTAGGTAATCCTCACTTTAACCTTTGGGAATGAGAAATATGAAGTGATAGTCATCTCCCTCAGCTGAAGCCCTTTATTTAGGAGAGTTTCATTTTAGATAGTAAAGTAATCAGCAGTTTTAAGAAGATCAGCAGTTTTAAGAAGATCAGCAGTTTAGTTGTGGAACATCTTGTAAAATTCTGGGAGCTGTGAGCAAATGCATAGAAGTGGATGGAACAACAGGAGCAGGACTGTTTTGAAATGTCAAAGATTGTTGCCATTTTGACTGTTTTAGCTAAACCCTAAACTGAAGTAAACTTAAAAAAATCCCAAATTAACAGTGGTCAAAGTCCAGAAGAATTAGTATTTTGTTGTTTCTTCCAGTTTTGTTGTCTGTATTGCTTACATACAAGATTAGATATTCACACTCCTAGAATTACTTTTAGGGGCCTAGGTTACCTATGTCTCATAAAGTATAAGGAAAAGACTTTTTCCCCCTAAGTGCAGTCAAACATTGGAACAGATTGTCTAGAGAGGTTGGTGGAGTCTTCATCTTTGGAAATACTTAAAATATTCAAAAATCCAGATGGACAGAGTCAAATTATCACTGAATATCCTGAGTTGGAAGGGACCCACAAGGATCACTGAGTCCAGTTCCTGTCCCCGCACAGCAGCATCCCCTAGAATCACTCCATGTGCTCTAGAGCACCATCCAAGCACTTCTTGAGCTCTGTCAGGCTTGGGGCTGTGACCACTGCCCTGGGGAGCTGTTCCAGTGCCCAAACACCCTCTGGGTGAAGAACCTTTTCCTGATATCCAACCTAAACCTCCCCTGGCACAGCTTCAGGCCATTCCCTCAGGTCCTGTCAGTGTCACCACAGAGATCAGGGTCTGTCCCTCCTCTTCCCCTCACAGCAACCTGCTGTACCTGACCATGCTTTGAGCAGAAGGCTAGACTAGAGACCTCCAGAGTCCATTCCAACCTCAGCAATTCCATTAATTCTATCTTGTTCTGTTGTTTTGTTAAATCCATCTCTGTTTTCCCTGACAACATGCTGTTGTTTTTTCTTTCTGAGAATCAGGGGACAGACTTGATGCTGAAGTCCACTTAGGGGTCCAAAATCCTTCTTCTGTTAGATTTGGTCTGAGCACAATCAGTGCACTCAATAGAAAGAATAGAAACACAGAATCATTTAGACTGGAAAGTACCTTTAAGGTCATTGAGGCCAACTGTTAGCTCAGCACTGCCACGTCCACCACTAAACCATGTCACATCTACATGTCTTTTAAATACCTCCAGGGATGGTGATTCAGCTACTTACCTGGTTCATTTTAATCAAATTAAAACACATCGTAAAACAAATAAAATAATAAAAGAAGAAAAATAAGAATGCTACTCACACAAATATATACTGTTTCTATACAAGGGAGATAGAAATAAGATTTGGAATAAAATTCAGAAATCATAACTTTCACGGCCATTAACTGGTCATGTGACACTCTAGGCATTTAACAAAAAAATTAGTATTAAGGGGTATTTTAAGACATGAACTTCTAACAAAGAACAAGGATAGTGACATTTCATCTAAAGCAAGGATATTTTCTTTTATAGTAGCAAAGTTTCTAGAATACCCACTGTGAAGATGATAGTTTGGTTTCTTCTTTAGCCTATAGAAGGTCAAACATCATCTTCTCAGTTCCCTGAATTGCATCCTGAGCAGCAGGATATACATCAGTTTGGAGCAGAGGTACTTCTTTCTTTGTTTAGTGGCTCCACAAGTTTTATCCAAGCACTCTTTTATATAAAATTCATGTGAATTCACGCTTGGCCTAGGGGCTATAACTAAGCTCCCTCTTTTCAGGTAAATGCCTGATCACAAAGCTGCATCACACCCTTTTATGTGAATGGAGTCCCTGTCTCTTAACCAGATCTCCCCAGGCAATCTGTGAGTCCTTCATGAAAAGGCTGGGAGTGACAAAAAGAGGAGAGCATAACAGTTTATTTATGAGCCCTAGGTCGTCGTCTTCCTGAGCTCACCAAACATTATTGATTAGAAGGTGACCAAGAAGGTCCTCCACTTCTACAGCTGTTTTATCATAGAAGAAAGAATAAGGCTTCTGTTCTTTAAAAAATAAACAAACCCCAAACTTTTTTCTTCAAAAGATGATTTTAGGATCTGATGGGGAAATAACAGAAGGCCTTTCTGCTGCCTGTAACCAGATACAGTGAGTCCAAGAAAGGGATAATTATTTGAGATTTTTCTTTGCACTTTACATTTTGATTGCTAACTAGATGGACCTTTTGTATGCTACTTTGAAGGAAATACCTCTCCTGAATGACTTTATGGGAATTTAGGATCCTTCCTAATGTTTTGGAATTCAATTTCAGTTCAGCTTCATAACATGTAGTAAGTGTTAGGTACCAAGTGCTTTATTAAAATTGACCCTGGGTGATTAATGTAAGATATCAAAATGAATCAGTAGATGGACAATTGAAAGATGTCAAATTTTCTGAACCTTGGACTCCTTAGAGCAACAGTGAATGATACTTGTGAAGGAGACTCATCATTCTCTGTAATAGTTGTAGCCAGATCAGCAGCCAGACCTTGTCAGCCAGCCTTTCTTGCAAAAGGAAATTCATATGGTAATATGCAGTCTAACTCCTTTGTGGATAGAAACTGCATATACAAGGATTCATGTTAACATCTTGAACAGAAGGAAGGCCTTTTTAGACATTATAAATATCAGCACTCATCACTGTACGTAAGTAGATAATTAGGGTAATTATTCCAAATTAGCAGCTGCAAGCCCTGCAGATGGGAATTTCAGGGGCTGGTAACTATTGTAAGATAGAATTTCTGTAAGTTGCAAAGCCCTTTCCATACTTTTGGAAGATGCATATTTAATGACCCTCATACATGATTTAAATATTTTTGTTAATATCTCAAAATAAAAATCATCCCTGAACTCGTATAATGCTTTTTGCTTTTCTTTAAAGCTGTGTTGGGGTCTGAGATGGCCTGGATTTGGAAAGATTTTTCCAAGTATTTAACCTATCAACTCAGGTAAATGAAGAACTAGGCTGAACTGGGACTCAAATTTTGCTTCTATTCTCAGTCCATGAGGAAAAACAGTGTCAAGGGCCCTTTTTAAATTTTATTTTTATTTTGAAGATGGCAAAAAGACTCCAGCTGTTTTCCACAGCTCTGGGTGAAACCTTCTGAGAGAGCACATGATCAAACTTCCTCACCAGTTTCCAGAAGCATTTTCACTGTGTTCATTATATTGTGCTGCTTTGAATGGCTTAAGGGAAAAAAAAATCCAACAAAACCCAGATATTTTAATTGTGAATAATTTTGTAAAAACCATATAAATGCTTCTGTGATAGCCAATGAGTTGGTCTGATTAGAAAAGATTCTCATTGCCTTGTGTACCATGAGCACATCACAAGCACAAATGGAGCAGGACTTCTTTGGTTTTTAGCTTTGGTCTGTAGCTGTTATGTGAATTCAGATAACTTGTGAATTCAGACAACAAAAGAAATGAAATCAACAGAAACAGTAAAGCACATAACTTTAAGATTTGTCTTTATCACAGTGAAGAAGCTTAATTTTTTAGATACTTTAATGTACAAAATCAGTCATTCCTATCTTTTAAATTAAGATTGCAACTTCAATTAACAAATAAGCCTGTGTTGTACTCATTTAAATCCAGTCCTTATCTAGTTATTTGAACATGAAATTTCAGAAAAAATAAAGTTGAGAAAGTAATAATTTTCTGCATTTGAATAAGTAAAAGGTTACTGATCAATGTCTTTTTAAAATTTCTATTTCATTATCTTTGAACTAAAATGAAGGAAATAAGTTTCTAGCCAAAATATTTTATTAAAAAGTTACAAGGGATTCTTTTTTAAGAAAATAATATTAAGACATGATAATTCTGTTTTAGTACTGAAAATTGAAAAGTATATCTTGTAGTGGGCCTATGCAGATGCCAGTAACTGCTTTTTCAGCATTTAAATTTTGGCTTTAGCCATGCTGACATATATTTAATAAAGAATATTTAAAAATAAGAGTATGTTTATAAGATGTCAAGTAGTAAAATAACCCTCCATGTCAGATTTTTACAACTGTTAGTGTTGTCAGCTGTAGATTAAAAATGCTGAATTTAATATATATATTTTTAGTATTTTAAATGACTGGCTATGACTATGACTACATGTAAGTGATTTTTAGATCTCATGGAATCATTAAAAACACTCCTGCAACATTAATCTTATACATATTAGGTCTGAGAAAAGAAATGAGAATGATGTACCACTTAAAGGCTTTAAGTTTGGGAAGATTTTCAATGCTTCCTTTCCAATCACCATCCAAAGCTGCATAATGTAAAAAGTTCATTTCTTTGCATGATCTAACTCATATTTCACTTAGATTCATGCTCTGTCCTATTACTTTGCATAAGAACATGACTCTTTTTTTTCCCCTCTGTTAGTTATGTCTAACATTTTTCTTATATATGCAATCTACTTCATCTCTTCTTATCTGAATTCATCTTCAATTTTTTTTTTCTGTCTTAAGCTTGGGCTTTTTAATTTAATATCTCTATTTTTACTTGTTCACACCCTTTTAAAACTTCATTTCTCCCTTAATCCCTTTTTAGGACTCAAAGCCCCAGGTCTGTTCCCCTGGTGTGAGTGGCTAATTCATCTTCAAAGGGCTGTAAAGATGGCAAGCAGATCATGTTAGTTATTTAAACCAAATCTCCAAGACTGCTGAAACCAGTGGGAGCATTTGCTTCAGCTCCACAGTGAACTCTGTCTATAGAAGCTTTCAAATATATTTGATTTGAAAATCTTTATTAGACATACTGCCTTGCAGAAACTACTAAATATATGTTTAATTGAGATTTCAGACCTATAGCATAATGGTAAATAAAGGCATTAAACTGTTTAATATAGATGGAATCATAATGTTGATAAAGGATTTGATACTGTCAAGGGCATCAGCCTTGGTCCACTGATGAACTCTGTCACATCCTACTTTTTAACCATGAGTCCTTATAATGCACTTCAGAGAGTTGCCTATATCATTTAAACTAAGCAAATGCATAAGTGTATTTTCTGGATTAGAGCCAGAGGATTTACCACCTTGGAAGATTAAATTAAAAAACAAAAAACAAAAAACAATACTGGCAGAGACAGACTTGCTGTATTTAATCATAAGCATTAAAACAAGGCTGATTTCATTTTGGATTGAAGAATCCACTCCTGCTCAATTGTTTGGTAATTTGTGGTGCAGAGAGATTTCCATCCACCAGCTGTGCATTATCTGACTACCAATCTCACTATTTAGAAATCCACTTGAACTGCATAGAAGTAACTGCAATCGTGCAACCACACACATTAAACTGGTTGCATTTCTGATAAATTACAGTCTCTATGAACTGTTTTGCAGTTTCTAAATAGAAAAAAGACAAATTATTCTTTTTTTTTTTTAACCACAGAAGTTTGCCCTAAATCATAATCCTATCCATTTATACCAAGATCTTGGCTTAGTTTATCTTTAATACACCATTCACCTCCCTGAAAGCCCCTTATATAAGGGCTGAAAATCCCTTATAAGGACTATTGGTAATAAACCCCAATGTGCTCAGCTTTCAATGAGTTTTAGGTCTAATATACCTGATACTCTTATCTGATGAAAATCTATATGCAAACTTAAAGCTGCTTCCTGCAGTTTGGAGCACATTGACAAATAGATATTACAGCTTAACTCACAATCCATGACTTCATTGTTCCTTGGGTTCTAACATTTATAAACTGAAAATTTCCAGCTCTGAAGTTGAATGGCAAAATCATTTAGGGTTCTTAGAAATCTCTTTGTAAGCAATCTGTTTATGAAGAATAAAAAATTCATTTCTTGTCTTTGTAAAATGAAAAATGGAAGGAAGTATTTAAACATATGAAAAGAATAAAGCACATTCTGTGTGTATGTTTTATGGTCTCTGTTAGGTACCTCAGGATGAATGGGGAGGATACCCAGCTGGTGGGAAAGATGAAGAGATCCCATGCAGAAGAATGAGAAGTGGGAGCTATATTAAGGCCATGGGAGATGAAGAAAGTGGAGATTCTGATACTAGCCCCAAGACATCGCCAAAATTAACAGTTCGACCAGAGTCATTATTAAAATCCATTGGGCAAAGACCACTCGGAGATCATCAAAAGTAAGCTTCACTACACTTTTCTGGAAGCTGTCATGACTTGGATAACTTTTATTTTTGTCTCATGGGCAATGGTCAGCTTCCATAGGAAAAAAATATCTGTAGCTTAAAAGGTAATTTTTTTTGCTTTATTTTAATTTAGCTACAGTTTCTTGTGGTTACTGGATGGAAACCTGACATCTTCTCCCATCCTTCTACTTCTGAATGGGTTTGTTATGTTTTCTGAAGGAAATATATACATATTTTATGCCAAAATTTCAAAGTGCTGATTTTTTTTCTTTAGAAGAATAAGTTTGTATTATATTTTTTTTGTTATTTCGTTGCTTTCTCTGAAATAGAACATATACTTTATTCTATACTAGATATAATATTAAGGATGTAATTGTACCATATATATGGGGCATTTTACACCTTTTTTATGTATCAGCTATACTGTATCATACTCATTTAAACACATTGTGGAGGATTTTGTTTGACTGGGTTATTTTTCATTCATACTACCATTCATACTATGTACAATATGGCCTATTAAATAACTAAAGCAAATCTTAAAACTACAGGGAAATATGTAGCTACATGTGTTTTCCAATAGCTATTTATTTTCCTCTCCTTTCATCTTTTCAATATATCATTTTGTAAGTAAACTATAAATATACTTGCCAGGGGAGTTTCAAAATGGTAGCCTGATTTAAAATATGTAGATTCTATTAATGTGACTGGATTTTTCTCATGGCTTAATGGTTTTATCTTTTTGCCTGGGACATAAACTAAAGAAATTAAGGGTGAAACCTTTGACCAAGTGTTGTTTATAGTTTTGTAGGTAATACCATATGGTTTACCATAGTGACTCCCCTTTTCATAAAATAAAATAAAACAAAAACCCTAGGCAAAAATCCTTTTGGCTTAATTAAATTTAATCATTTACCTTGCAAACTGCAAGAAAGACATCAAATTTCACTATTATTGAAGAGAAGAGTTTCCAACTTCGTTGCTTATTGTACTGTCCCAGCCACTGCCTGGCTGGGTTTTGGGCATGGTGGTAGCCCAGGGATCATTCCCAGAGACTGGTTGCAGCCATCCCAGTTTTGCAGAGTACATCTTATCTTACTTGTGCCACAAACTGAAATCTTTTATTAGACACTGTTCTAACTTTCCAAGAACTTAAACCGAATAAAATATGTTCTGTGATGTTCTTTGTTTCCACCTATGGTTGAGCCTCCCGCAAGGGAATCTGGGCAGCAGCACAATTTTTCCAGGGAGTGACAGGTCTTGGTGCCTGCCCTAGACCACTACAGCTTATAAATAGATTCAGACAGCAATTAAACATAACCAAACATACATATTCAAAAAAGAAATAAATTTCAAGACAGAAAGTCTTCCTGATTTGTTAAATTCTGAAGGCAGGTGGTTATTAGTAGGCCAATACCAAATGTTGTGTCTTCTGTCAGTTTTCCATGTATTGCAAATACACCACTCAAAATTTAATTGATTAAAGCATGTGTGCTCTGCTGATGCATGTACTGGGGTTGACAGCTGTGCTTGTTCATGGCCCCAGAGGATTTCATGGCATAGTTACCACTAACCAGTCAGAAAAGAAGGAAGGTTTTTGTAATATTATACAATATTATTAGGGGTTCTATTGAAAATTTGTCACTAGCACTGGACTATGAATAACTGAGCACCCAGGCTGCTCCTGCTGACAGATATCTTTTAAGTCCCCAGTTTTTCCTTAAACTGAAGGGCAACATCTTGAATCTGCCTAACATTCACGGGTTTTTCAGTGAGCTTCAAGCAGAAATATGACAACTATTGTGGTTCTTGTAAGTCTTTCTTGCAAAAATCTACAGATTTCAGCAATCCTAAAGCAGACAAAAAATTTCTTGCACAGAAATGCAAAATGGTGACCCTAAACTTGGGTTTCCTCCACAAGCCATCTCCTCCCAGTATATTTGTCTCCCTGTCACTGTGCTTGCCTTTTCTGTCTGGCAGATGTCCATGTAGGATATAGCAATGGATAATGGCTATGGAGCCTTCCTTCCTCCTCCAGCATGGCTCAGCAATCCCCACTGCACGCCGAGTACCATTTGTACCACTGAGCATGCTGCTGAACCAGAAGCCAGGGCTTTGAACAGCATTCCTGCATGTATAGCAGGGTTGAACAGCATTTCTGGCATGTGTTATGAGAAATTACATAATTCAAGATGTCAGCTGCATTAGCTGGCTTTTTAGCTTGTTTACCCAGATGGAGGGAGCTAGTGCACAGAAATAAAATGGGGGTTTAATTCTCTTAGTCCTCTGCTGGGGTGACAGGGTAGCTCAGAACTGCAGTCTGCCAGAGCACCAGTAGACTTGTAATAAAAGCTGAATATTGATAGTTTTGGCAGTATAAAAACATCTATTGGCTGCAAAACAAAAGTAGATGGATTTCATAAGAAAAAGCCTAGTTTTCCATCACTATCCTGAATACCATTAAATGAAAATGAGAACAGCCTTCACTTAACCTTCAACAGACGTTTGACATGTGTGTGTGTTTCTCCTCTGAGTATTGTTAGGCATCTTTGCAAGGATTTTTTTCTCATTTAAATTCTGTTTATGCTTCGACAAAAGTAAGCCCTATTTTGCTGGTTTGTGTTGCTCAAAGATTCAGCAAATGGAACATTAGAAGTTTCTAAACAAAATAAATGCATATCTGCATCTGAATAAATAAATACAAATAGATAAATGTAAATGATATAATAGGAGCATTAAAATTATGAAATAATAGCTTTTAAGTTGCTTTTGGAAAGGAGTGTATTTTACTCCAAGCTGGTGGGGAAAAAAGAAGTGCATAGTCTGCCACTGCTGGTTTATAAAGCTGACAGAAGAAGGTCATACACCCAACCACAGCCATTTGATCACCACTTCTGCCAGAGAGACAGCACAGCCAGCAGCATCCCCAGCCCACCCCCAGCCTAGGCCAGCTGTCTCACCTCTGGAGAGGGCCAAGACATGGCTCAGGGACCAGCTCTGATGGATGCAGCCACGCTCACTGTAGGATAAGAAAGCTTGGCCAAAGGTTCAGGTAATGAACCTGGCTTATTTCTGAGTATAGCTATAAAGGGGCTCAGTTTTTTTCTGGACTTTTCAAAAATTAAATGCACCTAAATATTTAGTTTACTCAATGAAGATAAATGTATTTCAATTCTTTATTTTTCAAAAAACTAAATAGTATGTTGCACTACTTAGTCCAATAACATCAATTTGAAGGCCAGTATAATTTATTAGTATTATTAGGAAATTGCATTTGAGCAAATTATAATGCAATCAGACTTGCTGTGGTAGAGACAGGACACATACCTGAATCTGCTTCCTTTCAACTTTTTGTTTTCTTGGAATAGTGCCAGAAGTCCTATTTAATGCGGAAATTATGTTGACTCCCAGTAGCTCTGGGAAAAAAAAATGTTGAATTTTATAATTTTTTTAAAAATTATTTTTCACTATTGATAAAAAATTGTTCAGATGTCACCTTTGGTATATCAGAAATTAAATGCAAGCCCTTTTATTCAGTCCATTGCTGTGCTGTGATGCTCCTGAAGATGAAGTTAAACTGTGTTGGAAGGCAGTAGTTTGTAGAAAGCATGTCATATACTTCTAGGCATTTTCATTTAAATTAAAGATCAAACAACTGAACAGCTTATGGAGTGGATAACTGAAACAAAGGGAGTGTCTGTCCCTGTCCTAAAAAAGTTTTGTGCAATCCTGGAAGAGAGGCTCACATTATTTGTAAGGGTATCCTTCCAACCTAGTAAATGTCATTTTTCTGTATTTATGACAAAAACCAAGCAAAGCTGAGATGGAAGCATCAGAGACACTGGGATCCAGAAAGCAAAGTGTAAAATAAAACAAGAATTTTATACTCTGAACTAGGAGAGGAATTCTGAAAAACTGAAGATAATATGGTTATTTGATGCTTTTCATTTTCAGAAAAAAAATACTTAATATACTGATTATGCAAATGAACAGAATAACACTGTAGAAATAGCAACTTCCATTTTCAATATCTCCTTTCTGAAGTGTTGTGAAAGACTCTGAAAACCATCTCACCATTTAGTCAAAATTGATAACAATAGCTTTTAGCCCAAAGTAAATACACTCTATTTGAAGATCATACTGGTATCACTCACACAAATGAAGAGTCATGCTGTGCTCAAGTTTTTCCATTATGCTCTGAAGTGACTCACAGGAAACTATGAAGATGAAATAGGTTAAACTACAGTAAAATAAATTCAGTGACAGCAATGTGTACTTCTGTTTTGTAAACCTCTAATGGTAGACTTTTGTGTTTCTGGTAGTCCAGACATCTTAAGCTGCTGGGTGGGCAGACAGACATGTGAGCACAGAGGTAGTACAAAAATATGGTCTTTCAATGAGGAAGGGAATCTGCAATAGTACAAATTATTTGGCAAACTACCACAGTACAATACCAGTGATACTTGAAATCGTCTTGAGAATCCCAAACTAAGTTTTTAGCCTATCCTCTGCCAGATTTTGGCCACTGTATGGAATGAGTATGTTAAATTATGAATCATGCTCTTAGAGAGAAAGCATGTTTAACATCTTTGTTTTGTAGATTTTTACACCCATAGCACACCTGAAGAGCATGATGCATGTCCATATTTCAGCCACTCTTACTCACAGTAAGATTCTCACAGTCTGGTATCTCATCACAAAACACTTTATTCAATATTGTATAGTATGTCTAAAGCCTGAAATGGTTGATGTGTTTTCTGGGCTTATAGTAAACCAGAGCAAAAGAATGGCTTTTCACTGCTCTGCCTCTTCTCAGAGTGAGAGATTGCATCTATCCATGACCACACTAACTTAATACTTATCTGGACTGTTATCCAAGGCATGTCCACATGTTCTGTTCTGTAGACTTTATTATGGCAACAAAAATGTGACCAAAGCACACAGCAGGAGGATTAAACCCCGACCAGATCTGACAGCACTTAGCTGCCAGACCCCTTGGCTCAGCAGGAATCATGGAACAGCACAGGCTCCTCTAAGATCTATGGAAAATCCCCATTAAAAAAAAAAAAAAAAAGAAAAAAAAATCTTTCCATTTGCAATTATTTGTGCTAACCATAATATGCTTACAACAGAGAAAGTGGAAGCCAAAAGAGAAGTTTGCAAGCAATGTATAACACCATCCCTGTGGGTTTTCATCCATCTTTGCCCATGACAGTGCAGACTCCATTATCCCTTAGTACCAAGCAAATTTGTGAGTGTTTCTCCTAACACACACCCCTTGGCAAGTGAACACAGAAAAGGCCATTGGCAAGAGTGCACATGTGGGGGAGTGAGTGTGCTGCAAAAATATCACAGATTGAGAGTTAAAGCACACCTTCCTTGCTAGAGAAATTAATGTCCTCTTTCAACATTATTCATTGCTGTGCACCAGTGATCCAAGCCTTTTCTAATTTTTAAGGTAAACTTCAATTTGCCATTAACTCTTCTCCCTTTTTAAATTAGGAATTGTTTTGAAGCCACTCCTGAGAAATATTCTTAATAGAAGATATGAGGAAAATCACTAGAAAAGAAACCCTCATCTTTTATAGCTTTTTATTTATCTTTGGGTTGTTTTCCCTGAATCTTCTGACTCTAAAAAGCCTCATTACACACTTCATTAGTAGCTATCTGAGGCCCTATAGTGTAGTAGCATCTACTCAGAGTCTCTGAGGGGTGAAATTGGAGATTTACTGAGGAGAGTTGGAGGGCTAATTACAAAGCCTTATCAACTAATAATGTAATCAGAGGGCCACTGGCACGGTGATGTCTTCTCTGCTGCAGTCAATAAGATCTGGGTTAGATTAGGCTGCAGGGTTAAGAGGAAATGCTGATGAAGGGCAGACAGTCATCTGGCTACCTAGGAAACATCTTTTGTGGGGTCAGAAGGCATCTCCATCTTTTCTTCCTTTGCAGAATAATAGCAAATGCTCTTAAGCAGTGTTAGGCATCTTGTTCTCTGGAAGTAGCATGGTGTGAAGCACAGGGAGTCGCTGAGCCCAGATTTCCCACCTTGTTTTAGTAAATACCAGCTCTATGCTTAGGGCTGAAATGTATTACCCTGGATTAGGGATGGAAGGGGGGTCCTAAGGCTCTAAACAAAGTCCAGATTCTTTTCAGGAATTAAGCAGGCTTTTCACAGAAGGATGCAATTACATGATGGATTGTGGATAAAATGCAATAAGATTCAGGTCAATATAACAAACACAAATAGTGACATCCAAGGGGAAATATGCTTCTGGTTTTTGGTGTCTATTTGTTTCTGCTTCCTACAAATATATTAGTTTTACTTTTCATTTGAAAATGACCAAAAGCTGATTTTCTCATTTGTTAAGCTTTCAATAAAAAACTGAATAGGACTATAAAGGATGTGTACAGAAACACTTCTTCAGGCAAGGATTTGAAAATTAAGATGCTGTTGGTTAAAAAACAAGAAATTATATACATATATACTAATATACATATATATATATATATATACACATATATATATATATTCACTTTTCCCAATTCTACTCAATTGCTTCTCTGGAAACTACATAGTCTCATTTAGATCTACTGGTTTTAAAGGACTTACATGTGTGTTTAGATTAAGCTCATGTTCAAATGCTTTAATGAGGCCTGATAGCCAGCAGTCTACAATTGTTCTACCCAATTAAAACTTTTTGCATGTGTACACGTGTAGGCATCAAAAGCAAAAGGAAAAAAAAAAGTGAGAGATAGCTTCCTTAATGAATATTTCAATTCCACAAATTAATTTAGGAATATACATCCAATATTTGAGTTCTGCTTTGATCCATGGTCCCATTTGCTGAACTGCCACATGATACTTTAAATGCCCTTTAAGTTTTTGCCATAGCACTGCCTCATTTTTGTTGATGCTGTCCAGCTTGTTGCCTGCTTGCCCAGGCAAGCTCAAAATATTATATTGGAACAAGACTTTTAGGATTAGCTATAGATTAGCTATATGTGTAAATCACCTTTTAGAAAGTTTAGAGTTTAGATTTCTCATATCCTACTTTTTTTCATTGCATGCACATTTTGAGTGATTTGGAATACAGGCTTGGTTGAGCTTCTGTACATCCTCTGTATCTTTGCAAGGAGTGATCAAACCACCAGACTGTTTAACGATTCTGATGATTTCCTCTCATTCTCTTCTGGTTCATGTTGTACCAAATCCCTAAACACTTTCTGACAGTAAGAGTTCTCTCCTACCAGTGATTAGTAGGCATTTCATAAGGATGGTAACAGCAGTCTCCACCTCTTTCCTAGCATATTCCTGTAATAAATCAAATGTTCAATGTCTTTCAGGCATACTTTTAAAAAAGATATGGGTCAATGATGTATTATCTAGGCATCTAAATAATTTCATTTGGCCCAAATTCTCATATCTGCCAGTGATCAAAGAGAAGCTTCAGACTGGCAAATATTAGAAAAGGAATTCTTTGGTACAGATAAATTTATGAGATTTATGTGCACTTTCAGTTTCCAAAGAGCCAGACTAAATGTGCTACTCGAAAGGGAGAATCAGACTTAATGTCACCCTCTGAGTTCTCCAATGGGCTGCATGCAGGCACATCTGGGCCCCTTTGCAGAGCTCTATTGACTCCAGCAGGGCTCCATGGAGATACTGTGTGACTAGCAGCTGCTGTACAATGGCACTGCTGGATAGGCTTAATCATTAGATTCTGGTCGATGAGTTATTTCATGTATCTAGAAAGACATAGTTAAGATAGATCCAGATAGAGAAATGAATGCCCATTGAAATGCAAATCTCTCAATAAAATAGGTTTTGATAAGTGATGCTACTTTGATAATTCTAATGCACCTCCCTTTTAGGCACCCAAGATGAATTCTTTTACAAATTTTATCTTTTTGTCCCAGAAAGATGCTTCTGAATTGCTTATACCGATTTGAACAGAAGTGATTGTGCTTTCTTTAATGTTCCCATTCATTCTCACATTTTTGCACAAATGCAGGCATGATCATGAAAATAAAAAGGTATGATTTTAGAATATGGCAATTCCAAAAATTACTTTGATGGACCATGGACTTTCTTTATACTGGATGCTCTCTGAATAAACCTGATAAACCCATTCAGAGTCAGAAGGTGACCTTCTTGCTGCAACTTTTAGAGGCCTCAGAAGAGGTTAATTCACTTTCGGTGCCTTCTTGACCCAGGGTGTACTGATGGCTGAACATTTGACAGAGAAGAGGTACTCTGAGGAGTGATCAGTATTTAGAATGTGAGTGGATCAAGGAATAACCTTGGCAAGTATATTGCTGGCATCACAATCATACTGGTTTTAACAATGATATTAGATTTATGACAAAGTATGTGATGTCAATCACTTATTAGAAAATGCAGAGTAAAGAAACAGAACCAGTGAGACTGAGACATCCTTTCTCAGGAGTTATATAGTCCATTATCCCCCTGAGGTTGTCTTGGCTATGAAGTGTTGTTGCTCAGGAATTAGAATTTGTAGGAAGAAGTTAAGGGACTTCTAGCTTCTGCCCTGTACTTGGCTGTAGTGGGTTAAACCACAACATCAGCACTGGTGATGCCACACTTCAATTCCTGTATCCAGTTTTGAACCCCTCATTTCAAGAAGGACAAGGAGGTGCTGGAGCATGTCCAGACAAGGGCAGCAGGGCTTGTGAAGAGTCTGAAGTCCTGTGGGGATTGGCTGAGGGGTTGTTTAGCCTGGAGAAGAGGAGGCTCAGAGGAGCCTTATCACTCTATGGCTGCCTGAAAGGAGGTTGTAGCCAGGCAGAGGTCAGCCTCAGCCTGCAGGCAACCAGTGCCAGGACAAGAGGAAGCAGCCTTAAGCTGCACCAGGGGAGGTTTAGGTTGGACATTAGGAATTTCTTCACAGAAAGAGTGATTGGGCAGTGGAATGGGCTGCCCAGGGAAGTGGTGGAGTCACCATCCCTGGAGGTGTTTAAGGAAAGACTGGACAGGGCAGTCAGTTCCATGATCCAGTTGAGAAGGTGGTGTTAGGTCACAGGTTGAACTTTATGATCTCAGAGGCTTTTTCCAACCTACTTGAATCTGTGATTTTGTAATTGTTTTGTGCTGTTTTTGACCATGGACAAGCTCTAAGATGTAAAACTCTGCCATTTTCTAATTCTGGAATTTCAAGCTGTCCTGAAAGTGAAACAGCATTGTTTCCATCCATATCTTTTCACCAAACAACAAAATTATTCATCTTTTGTAAAACATGCAATGTTTGCATAAGTCCTGGTGCAGTACTGTATGTTGTAAATCTAGCTCACAGTAATGCTCATCATGCAGCAGTGCCAAGAGACTTCAGGAAACATTCCACAAACCATCCTGGGTGTTCATAGCATCTGATCTCAGTGACAACAAAGGATGGGCCGAGTGCTACACAAAGGGATAGATTTTGACTAAGAGATGTGAGGTGCTGTGGCACACATTGCAGGGGGAATGCCTCAAATTCCCCAGCACCAAATGTGAAGTCACCATGCTACTTCAGACACTATCCATGGTCCCATAAACTTTCCAAAAGTTATATAAAACAATGGAATTCAGGGGGAAAAAAACAATGAAATAATGTTAGCTCTCTCTTATTGATAAAGTATCTCACTCTTTTAACAAACACACCATTAATATAAAAGGAAACAGGAGGTTAAATATTAGATTGCTGAAGACAAGGAAATGAGAGTCTTTCTATTATCATTAGTTAATGCCCTTCCCTTATCATTAGTTAATGTGTTATTGCAGCTATTGGATTAGCTTGCATTATTTTTCCTTTTATTAAAACATGTTCTAAATAGCTCTCTGGTTTTCCGAATCTTTTTTCAAAAAGGCCTAAGTTGGGAAAAGATAAGGAGATATAGACATCCTTTCCCATCTCCTGAAATCTCTTCACAAACCTTATATAGTGCTTTTTTATTACAGTACAAGAAAATTTAAATTTATTTCTACATGTTTGATATGTGTCCTAATAAGGATGACTAGAAGACAAGGAAAAGCACAAATTTAAATTGGGCGTTTGGAGTCAAAAGGATTTTAAAAAATCATCCTTTTTAATTTTCCTTTGGGTTTGGGGTTTTTTTATCACATCTTGTTGCTTGTTGTAAGGTTAAAGTAACATGTGTTTTCCTGCAATTATTTTCCCCCATTCTGCTCTTAAATTTTGCTCTTGACAAAGTGTGGGCAAGAACAGTTAGTTTGCACAAGAAGTCAAAGTGGTTTTGGATTTGTGGTAGCCTCCTAAGTGAGGAGGTGGGATTAGTTGGCTGCAGCAGGTTGAGCAGGACTTTGGTGACAAATCGAGGGTGTAAGGGGCACTTTTGAAATCTGCACAGGACAGAAGGATAAGTGGCCCAATGCTGATTTCTGGGGGGGTGTCTTAGAAGACCTTGAACAGGAAAGTGTGAGCTGGGATTAAAGAGGGAGCAGTAAGGATTAGGATTTGGGTGGGTCAACAATGAAAAAGAGCTGTCCTTGGGGGTGCTGGTAAATGTGAGTGCTGAGCCTGGAGGAGGGGATGGCTTTCAGGTAGGAGCATCAGGGCACATGAGGTTTGGATACAGAAGCCTGAGTTCTTGCAGTTTAGAGAAATGGAGACTGCAATGCAAGACTCTTAGGAACTGCTTTGGACTGCTTTTGGACTACTGTCTCTTCCCTTGAAGGAAGATTCTTGATCTTTTTTTTTTTTTTTTGAACATGCAGCCTAGCCTCTCTGCCATTCACTCTGTACCAGGGTGACAGGCTATCCCAGCTGTGCTATCAGACATGCCAACAGTTGTCCCATCCCAGATAAGCATGTCGTGCTATAGCTGACTTTATCTGGTTGTAATAGAGTATTTTGTCCTCCCTGAACACACTCAGGCAATCTGCTGAGTGCTGAACGTGCTGTTGGAAATTTAGCTATTTACACTGGGAGTCTTTCACTTTTAGAGCAGAGGTTCCCAAAAGCTGCACGGTCATTACATGGAAGTGCTTTTTTCCCCAAAATTTCTTTAGGCTTTGAGCCTTTCTTTTCAGCTAAGATATTTCTCATTAAATGTAAGACCTCTGTCTGGCTGCCATGAACTTTTCTGAAGCCAATGGAAAATAGAAAGTAACCCTTGGGGACAGAAAAGCTTTTAAAGGACATCTCTTCCTAGAATCTAGTCTATTCAGAAAAGCGAGTAGGAAGACAGCAGACATACTAATTTAATTTTTCCTATTTGTCATACCCTATTCCTCCTTTTCCATAATACTGATTTTTAGAGCCACCTCTTTGATGTTACTGTGTGTATTTGTTTAGTGGTCCTAAAGATGATCTGTTAAAACACCTCATTTGCACATGCTTGCCTTACCCTTCTGCAGAGATCAGCTGAAATATAAGATCATCTGTGCTGCTACAGGACATAAAATAAAACTATTTCATTTTTTCAAAGCAAAAGAACTTTGATATCTTGGAAATGAAGGTCAAGAATTTTGTTCCTAAGCTTATAGATAGAGTGGATGTCATTAAAAAGTCAGCATTTACTAAGGCCAGATGCTGATTGTGTTTTCTAGCATTGTTGATAAGCATGAGACTTCCATGAGCAACAGATCATGACATTTGAGAGCAACTTCCCATGTAACTCTGGCATTTCACTTCTGGATCATCTTTATAGAAAGGTCATAATTTTCACCATTCATCAACACATTTATCCCAGAGGATAACTTTGAGATTATATCTTAAGAATAAAAACTAATATTTTATCAGAAAATTTTCAGTGTTAATCAAATGAGTGTAAAATTGTTTTTTAGCTACAGTTCCATGGTTCAATTAACCTCCTCTGATAAATGAAAAATTATTTAACTATAAGGTAATATCCAAAGTCATTCATCAAAACTCAGCTGCTTGGAAGTACTGTGGAATACTGGGCTTCTTTCCATAAGCAATTATTTCTGTAAAGATTGTTGATGGTATTTAACGATAGCAATACCTAAGAAGGAACCAGAATGTGATTAATTAAATAGTAGGTTGTTAAGCATTATTTAGCAAGGGGGACAGTTATTAGAATCAGGTTTGAATTAATTAATTTGAAGTATTTTATACAGTAATTTCTAATTTAATTCTATTCCTTCTATCTTTTCTTAATATGCCCCATGTTTTAATGAAATCTCAAAGCAGTTTATGAGCTCAGAATCTAGATTTTGCCACCTGATGATGACAAGCAGAACGTCCAGGAGGGATTTATTTGTTTTGAAAAAATACTAATGTACTAACATCAAAGAGATTATTGACAATACCAGACAGATTAAAAGTCCCTCTTCCCTGGTGAGACCCCACCTGCAGTAGTGTGTCCAGGTCAGGAGTCAGCACAAGAAAGATGTGGACCCTTAGATCAGGTGCACAGGAGGCCACAAGATGATCAGAGGGCTGGAGCATCTCTGCTGTGAGGACAGGCTGAGAGATCTGGGGATGTTCAGCCTGGAGAAGGCACCCTTGCAACCTTCCAGTATCTAAATGGAGCTTTTAAAGGAGAGAGAGTGACTTTTCACCTAGGTAGGTAGTAATAGGACAAGGGCTGATCAGTTTGAACTTGGAGATTTAGGTTAAGTCTTAGGAAGAAATTATTGGCTGTGAGGGTGGTGAGGCCCTGGCACAGGCTGCCCAGAGAAGCTGTGGATGCCCCATCCCTGGATATGTTTAGGGCCAGGTTGGATGGGGCTTTGAGCAATGTGGTCTAGTGGGAGATGTGCTTGCCTTTGGCAGGGGGTTGGAGCTACATGATCTTTAAGGTCCCTTCCAACACAAGCCATTCTGTGATTCCATGAGTAAGTAAAGTATATGCAAAAATCAGAATGACACAGAGCAGCTGTCAGTCAACAGCCTATCTATAGAGGAAAGGAAGTTTAGTTACATCCAGCAACTAAATGTGAATAGTGAGGCTTTACACCACTTCACCTAATCTGTTATATTTGTCTTCATACCTATGGGAACAAACAAATGCTCTTGTTTTTATCCTCTAGAACCAAATTAGACCCACTATCAGACTGTTATTTTAATCATAGAATTGCTCTGACTGTAATGACTTAATTAACCTCTGAGCACGTACCTGCAATAAGCTCATCCATTTTCATTTTGGTTTTAGCAGTTATAGCATAGTTTCTACATAGTTTACCTCTGGCAAGAGGTTAGAGAGACATTCCATAGAAGGAACTAAATAGACAGGAAGAAATTAATTGTTTTTCTCTCCAGGGAAATTTCTTAGGATTTTGAAAGAATGGCTGTCCTGAGCAAAGATGAAAACAAAATACATCCTTTTTTTCTTGCTTCACCAGCTCTGTTGCTTTTCTTTGGATATACTCCAGCAAATTTATTAGGAAAATTTTCTTCATTTAAACAGTTATCAGGCATTGGAACAGGCTGCCCAGGGAAATGGCTGAGTCACCATCCCTGGGGGTATTTAAAAGACATGTAGATGTGGTGCTTAGGGACACAGTTTAGCAACGGACTTGGCAACATTCAGTTGACAGTTGGATTCAATGATGTCAGGGGCCTTTTCCAAAGTAAATGATTCTGTGAATCTAAGGCAGATGCACCAAGGAAGCAAGGCTGTGTCTATGTTGACCCTGAGATGGGAGAACACATGGAAATGCCTGAGAACAGACCTCCCAAGTATCAGGATCTCTAAATCCCATCTGCTCTTGCAGCTGGTGGTGTGAGGGAATACTGGATCATCACACATCAGACATCAAAGGACATGGCCACACGGGAGATGGAGCTCAGTGCTCTGCTTTTCTAGGCAAAGCCATGATAACATGTTTGAGATTGCTCCCAGAGTGCTCCTTGGGGATTGCATCCAAACTCAGGCTGTGTCTGCTCCATGAGGAAGGCTGAGATTTTCCTCAAGCACCAGCCCATGGTCATGCTCAGTGTTTGATACACATGGTCTGAGAAACAAAACCCTGGTTTGTGCTTGGTCTTGTGGCAGGAGTTGAATCTGTGGCTTTCTCACTCACTGAGTGGTCTCCAGTGATTCTTCCAGAGAGGAAACTCACTTTCACCGGGAAATTTCCAGCACCCCAGGCACATGTCACAGACACTGCTGGACTGACCAACTCTGCCAGCTCAGCACAAAGTGACTGTATGGCCAATATTTGGCATTCAACTGGCCCAAATCTAATTTCCCAGAAGCCTTTTTTGCTCAAGCTGCCTTTAAGGAAAAAATATGAAATCTGCCTGTTTACTGCATGAAACCAAATACTGTCTGGGACACTAATTCATTTCTGCACTGATGTGCAGGGGAAAGTTATAAAATGTGATTTACAGAGGTTCTGAGAACTCTGGCATACCAGAGTTTAATTTTTTTATATTCAAGGCAAAGTACTGCACTTTTCTCAGGTTTATTTATTTTCCAGGAATGTTAATCAATACATTTAAAACAGAACACGAAGACCAGCATACACTTGGTGTGAAAGCATACTGAAGAGAGCTCAGTGTGGTGTTATGGTCCCAGTCTTGCAAAATGGGAAACATTTTATAATAAAACAATTTCTAGAGCTTCCTGTAGTTGCTCTGGGCACCTTATTAATTTTTTTTTCTAGCTGAACATGGGATATTTTAATCTTTTGTAAAACTATATCAATTCTTGGAAGATAAAAGGGCTCTTGATGCCTAAAACACTGATGAAAACCGGATTACAAGTAGCAGATTTTATCGACTAAGAAAGAGTTTTAAGTTACTTTGGTTTGTGCTTTAGCTGTTTTTTGTTCCTGTTGACCCAGACATTGTCTTTTAGTAAAGTTCAATGTTAATAGCCAGGAGGATTGATGGTGTTTCAATAGAGCAAAAAAATTTCATATCATCTAGGTAGCAGAGCCACAGATAGATTGTCTGCTTGTAAGACATTTGGCTACAACAGATCTGTGATGTTTTATAAGGACTGAGATTTGGACCCAGGGGAGTGGGTTTGTGTGTTTCATACAAATTACTGTCTTTAGTGTCCTAATTGATTCCATCTGTAGTTTTACACCCTTTCCTTTTTTTCTTCCTCTTTCCTTTGTAGTCAGAGCTACCTTCAAACTGCAAGTGACGTGCCTGGGGGTCACAACCTGGATCCCTCTGCAAACTACAATTCCCCAAAGTTTCGCTCCAGGAATCAGAGCTATATGAGAGCAGTGAGCACGCTCAGTCAGGCCAGCTGTGTTAGTCAGGTGGGAAACTCTTGTTATAATTTCTTTATAGGTTAACTGCAGATGTGAGAGTTGTAACTAGTGGATGGATTCAGTTTTTTTGCATTTTTAAAATTAATACCAAACTGACGTTGTGAATTGTGGAAGTAATTCAGTTCTAAGGAACATAACTAAAATGTCAAGAAAAATACTGAATGCTGGAGGCAAAGAGACACTATTAAACGTGATACTTTCCATTTATTTTTCATTAAAAATATAAATACTGGTGCTTTTATTTTTAGTCCATATTAAATATTTAAATGTTAAGAAGATTCAGACTGAGCATGAGGAGTACACTCCTACAATACTCATCATGTGAAAATACCTGCTCTGATTTCAGTAAGTGTGGGTTGCCAGATTAAGATATAGATTGAAAAAATTATGCTCCAAAGGAGAAGTTACTCATCCTAAATCAAATCACACACTTTTCTTCAGTGAAAGAATAAGTCCTATCCACTATTCTATGTATGGGGATTAAAGCTACAGTCTTCCTCCCTACCAGTGTTATGTCTGTTAGTCAGTACTAACTCATGCTAAAGTGAAGTCTGAATCACACCTGGAGTGCAATAAGCCATAAGAATTACGTACATGTTCTCTTTAGCAGAGGACTTTACATAAAATTCCCAATGTTTCTAATGTTTATTGGTCCTGACTCTTCTTCCCTGTGTTGTTTCATGACAGATGGGCCCTGCCCTCTTCTCAGACATGGTACTTAATATTTCTTTGACCGTTTAGTGATCCACCTAAGGGTATACACACAAATGGTTATGTTAAAAGAGACATCTTTTTAAAGCAAGTTCATTCATATTCAATTTGTGTTGCATGGCTATTCAGGCCTGGGTTCAACTCATCTAACTTGATGCTTTTAACTGAGGCAACAACTAAAGCTTCCTCTGTAGTTAATGGAGCAAGAGAGTTTCTTCCAGGACAGTGCACATCCCAAGTGGGCTGAGAGCCCTCAGGAAGTGCTTGTCAATCTGCCCTGACTGCAGAGAGCTGGGAGGGGCTAGTCACCTGACTAGTGCCCTTCAGTCAAATTCCTTAATTGATATGATGTAATTCTAAATGCAATCTTATGTAGCACACATTAAAATTAGAAAGTCAGTCATTTTCCAAACCTTTCACCGTTTTTTTCACAGCTCCCTCGTGAAAACTGTTCCAATCATTCTGAAGCCTTGGTTTATATTAAAGCTGGTTTGGTTATTTTGTCTTTTTATAACACTGTGCTTTTGAGAAAGTTTCATGTGTATTAAATCCTGCATTCAAAGCAAATGCTGTCTGCTGCCACCTAAAAATGTTTTCACATAGAACTAGTTTAACATCTTCTGCTTCTTTGACCATGTCTATGCACAGAGATGTTCACTGAGCTGTCCATGATGATTAGTTGATTTCAGTAGTGGTTAAAATTCTTCATTTCAGTGTGCATTACCTGGAAAGTGTCCACAATAGATTTCATTTGCAGGTAGATTGCTCAATTGGCCAGATTAACTAAACCTGCTGCATATAGTTCCTTGCTTTTTCAGTGTTCACTAACCTATGCAACTTTGTGTTAGCCACACACTTCCTGCCTCACAGTCCAGCTGTTTCCAGACCATTAATAAATGCATTTAATAGGTATTACCCAAAGCAAATGTATTGAAATATCAAGTTCTGAACATTTGCTGTTTCCTGTGCTTTTTCCATGACACCATCCTCCTCTTGTTCTGTCTACCTAATAGCAGTGTGTATAATTTGTGGTATTTTTAAATGCCTTTTGTGAGATCCTTTCTTTTACACACCTGACAAAGGGTAGACTGAAGAAGAATGCTGAATTCCATGATTTATATTATTAAGTTCAAAAACTTTCAATTTTCTCTGGTCAATCATTTTAGTTTGAAAGGAGTAGCTAAGACTTGCAGAGTTTATGGACTAAATTACCATATATATCCTGATCAACAATATTGTGAAATAGTTCAGAGTAAGATTTTATTGATCTCTGAGATTGCATGTCTACTTAACTTTATTAAAAGCAAATTTTATGAAGAGTAATTTAATTCTTTTCAGAAGATTTTTAGTAGCCAACATATTTACACGAAATTAAAATATCAGTTATTCAGGTATTCATAACCATCAGAATTTCTCTATAAAATTTCCATTTACTTAACCAAAACCCTAAAACATTTGAAACATTTGATGGGACTCTCTTTCCATAATGAATAAAGCACTAGGAGCACTTAGCAGCTGTATAAGAAAATTAGTATCAACTAGATGTTCCATTCAATGATGCCATAAATTTAACTTATAAAATTATTCATACTGATTCTGATTTCTAGCACTCACTTTTTAGAAAAAAATAATTTTCAGAAAGTCATGCAATATTTGTCCAGTGTTAACTAGCAATCTGATTTTGGATAAGCATAATATTGAATTATTCAGGTACATTTACAGGTAGCTGGGGCTGCCTTCAGGGAACCTTTGTGCCTACAGTGAGTGCTGTAGGTAGAATTAAGGCGCTAATCCTCAAAACAACAACATATGGTTACCCAGAGAGGTTCCCCAAGCCTGGCCACTCTGCCTAAGCCCAGTTTATCATGAAAATTGCCTCTAAAAAAGGCACAGTGTTGCATCATGCCCAGCCTGCAAGGCAGGGTCAGCAGGTAGATGCTGGGTCCTGGCCAAGTGCTGCAGGGAGCTGGAGGTGCTGCTGAAACACCCCAAGGGCACAACCTGCTAGAGGGTCCGGGAGGCACAGCTGGGCTGCCCTGACTGGCAGGGTCCCACAGCCAGCAGAAGTCTCAGATTTTATATAATGCTGCTGAGGAGAGGGTTCTTCCATGGCAGTGAGCTGCTAACCCAGTCAAGCAGGGAGTGAGTTTGGCTTGGGTCCCTCCTCAGCTATGCCAAAAGATATGAAATGTAACATTAATGTATGGCATGTGTGATGCATTTAATATAGACACATTTAATATACGTGTAAACAGCTGATGTAAGTTAAACAATGTGAATGTGATCAGAAGGGATTACTACATTTTAACTATTTGCTAAAACAGTTCTTCATCAATGTACAGGTGTCCATTTGAGATGTTGAGGCCGTGATGATCACAAAAAGCAAGTCAAAAATCAAATGCATTGTTGTTGTTTATTCAGATGAGTGAAGCAGAGGTTAATGGACAGTTTGAATCGGTGTGTGAATCAGTGTTTAGTGAAGTTGAAGCTCAGGCAATGGATGCCCTTGACCTCCCTGGGTGTTTCCGGACAAGAAGCCACAGTTACTTGCGTGCCATTCAGGCAGGCTATTCCCAAGATGATGAATGTATACCTGCGCTGACATCTTCCAACATCACCTCAACCATCAGGTCAACCACAGGTAAGCAAGTCTCCACTGACCTTCCACTGCTCTGCATGTAAAAGCATATCAGCTTGTTTTCTAAAAGGATGTTTGACTCTAGAAACATTTTCCCTATGTAGGGATAATGTTTGATACCAGCATTCTTATGTTTGTAATACTGTACCATTGTGGCTACGTCTTGGAATAAGCTCCTCTGGGAGGAATCTTGCATGCATATTGTAATGGACCTGGATTTTTGACCTCCATTTCACATACATAGAGTTATCTAGGTGCAAATATAAAAATGCAAGTGCAAATGGTATCATTTCAATATTGTTAGACATTTATGTGGTTTATCAAGTAATTGCTCTTCTAAATGAGGTTCGTTGTGCTAATTTTAGTTTAGGTTGTTACCTAACTACCAAAAAAAAAGAGAAGTAAAATTTAAAAAAATTTGTCTAAATACTCAAAGGCAGTTAATGGAAAAAGTAATTAATTACTTTTAGGGAACTGTATCAGTGCATTGAATTGTAAATGTTTTGGCAAGCCTCACACAACTGCTATTATTCATCAGTAGCCATTAGCATTCATTCTTACAACACTCACTGTTAAGATCTTTTAACATTCTTCTGGCACTTTCTTTTTTCTTATTAGTTGCTTAGCAAAGACGATAGCTTTATCCATTTTTGAATTTTAGCATGTATTGGTAGAGAAAAGATTGCACAGAGAGCCGTTAAATTTTAGTGAAATCTATAGGAAATACATATTCTTGGTAAATTGATCCAAATTCACTTCTACGTTTCCAAATATGCTAATGCCAGTTCCTAATTATGATATTGTTCTTGCCACATTCAGTTGTAGTGCAGGCTACTCATCTACAAAAAGGTAAAAGATGAGTTCAAAATGTATCATATAAAAATACTTTAAAAATTATTTGCTTCACACATCTGTTGTATAACAGAACATTGGGAGCTTAGAAAGGAAGCTGTGGTTGAATAACATATATTTGCATTCCAGAAGTAGCATAAAATGTTCTTTTATCTTAAGCATAGTATTTTAATTGTTATATAAAACTTTGTGTAAAACTAGAAATTGTTGCTCACAGTGCCCCCTCTAGGGATGTTTCTGTTCTTTGATTAATAGAGGTGCTATCATGATATAAAATGAGATCTTATTGCTACCCCAGGGACTAATTTTTGTCTTTATCATATGTTACTGTGTGATCATTGTGAAGACACCTTCCATGGCAAAAGACACAAATAGATGCTTATTTTGGAGTCTGACTCCAAGTACTGAATTGGAATATTTTCAGAATTACCTTGGTTACCAAGAATTACCTTAGTTACTTGGTTGAAAGAATTTATTTTATTTCCCTCAGAGTGACAAAGCTGAATAATATAATATTTTTGGGAAAATATGAGATTAGGTAGTAAGTATGTTTACATCACAGGATTTTTGTACTCATGAAAAATGTTTTGCATTGATTAGTAGTCTTCTGATTAAATACTGTGCTTTTGAAAATTTTAAGCTTCATTTCACATATAACTTTTTCATCTCAGAACTTACTTATCAGATAGATTTTCTTGCTCACAATGTAATTCTTCTTCTTTGTTGTGGTGAAGTGATATTGGCAATCTGTGGAAAAAAGATTATTTGAGGTGTTTTCCTGATCCAAAATTATTTCCATGCCTATGGACTGTATGCAGCTCTGAGTGTGATTCTGTAATTAGAATGTCTTCTCTGTGCCACTGAGCAAGTTTGTCCTCAGCTTCTCTATAAGGTAAACATGAAAATCAGAAATAATTATCTGACATACAGGAAGAGTAAGGATTACGTGATTCACTTTCAATGGAAATTTCAGTTGCCAAACAAGTTCTTGTTTTTAAAATCAATCCTAAGTGTAATGCTTCCATTTTTCTCTCTTCAGCCCTTGTCACTTTGGAGGGAGATGCTGCCTTTCCTATCCTTACTATAATTTTTACAAAAATCTTACTTCTTTCCTATCTGAAAATTGTAAAAGAAGCAGTTGCCTGAAATGTGAAAATAATGTTGCCAGATATTTGACATTCAAATAAATGCCAGAAAGGTCAGACTTTCATATCAGCTTTTAGTTCCAATTCTGTCTTTTGAATTCTTAGGAAAATTACATTAACTTCTTTTTTGCTTCTTCTTGGCAAAGAAACTAAAGAATTTTTTTAGAAAATTAACAGCCATTTCAATTTAATTATTCCATTCAATTTTAGTTATATAGGTCATGACTGCCCCTTATCATTGTCATAAAGCAATTGGTTCATAACACACAGGCTTAGCTAAAAATTAATTCTTGTAACTAAAAATGTAAACCTAAAATAAAATTGTAGTATTTGATCTCTGAATTCAATTACAAAAGTATAGAATATATATTTACTGCATGCATTTTCCTAAAACATTCCTATATGAATTAGCAACTTTCAGGAGGTTGCAACTATAGTGAATATTATGTGGGACATTATTAATGGACTATGCTAACAGGATTTTCTAATGGATGGAAAAAGAACTACCAGCATTGGGCTCTGCTTAACTGCATGCAGCTTTCCAGAGAAAGCCCAATGAAACATTGGTGCTAAAGAACACATAACTTCTGCATGGATCCATGTGTTTAATTATTTGTGGAATTTCTCCGCCTCTGGAGGAGACTGTGGCAAGGCCCAGGGCACTCCCTGTTGCCCCAGGTGTAAGTGGATGAGACAAGTGACAGTGCAGAGGAGGCAGCCAGCATTGCTGGCCCTGGTAAGCCAGACCTGGCCTCTGTGTGACCCCTGCTGAGACTCTTGTTTCACCGAGGTTAGGGAATTTCTAGCCATCACATTTCATTTTGTGAGGAGATAATGAACCCAGTAAAAGATACTTGATGTTAAAAGCCCTGAATGGCAGCATATGCTTTCTGTCTCTGAACCGTATCCAGTCACAGCTGTCAGATGCACAGCTGAGAAAATACAGCTCCAGCTGCTGCTGCCTCCCACCTCGTTCCTCCATCACAGACAACATGTAATTTCCTGAATGGGAAGTCACTGAATGCAGGAGTCATCCTAAGTGCTACTGACTTACAGCTCTGCTGCTCCTGCAAGCAGAGCTTCACTTTTCAGGGAGAGTTCATAGAAACTGGGTCACTTTCCCAGGCAGGGGCAGCCCGGTGCCCTGCTGTGTAAGCTCCCCATGCCACAGCCAGCTGGGCAGACCCCTGCCCGTGGCACAGGAGGGCGGAGGGTGCAGTGGAAGCACAGGCTGCAGGGTGCTGGGGCTGTGCCACCACAGCTGAGCCCACAGCCAGCCCTGGCTCAGGGTGCTGCTGGGGAGTGGGGCAGCAGTCGGGAGCAGTGCTGCAGGCACACCTTGCCCCACCTGCAGCGCCTGGCTTCTCTTACTCGAGAGCAGTTCAGATACTGCAGTACAGCAGTAGACTGTTCTATGGGAACATAACCAGCAAGGACCTCTGGAAGACATTAATAATCCCCTCCCTCGTTTCCCTTTTGTCTGAGAAGGTCAACTTATTTTTCCTTACAAGTTCTGTATGTAGAGAGAGTCCTTTATATTAATCACTCTGTACGTTATAGACTGTTTCAGGATGTCTCTTCACAGGTTTTTTACTTTGGTTTTACTGTGAATGCAGAAACACTGAATTGCAATGTAATGGAGGTAGCAGTTAGGATGGTTTCATGTGAAGCAGAAGAACAAGCTACAATCCCTTCCCTCAGAGAGAGATAGAGAGAATAACTTGATATTTGCACTTCTGGCCAACTTGAACACCAACTTATCATCTGTTCAGATGTGGGGGCACACATATTTTCTCCTGATGATATTATATTCCTTGTATAAAACACTTTCATCTTTACTGAGATAAACACTTCTTCTCTGGACCACTGCTCAGGATGTTTACCCACCAGGTGGAATATCTTCTCAGCATATATTGCTTTTATATTCAAATTGAAACAGCTAGCCAGAAATACTAAATAGGTGACTCAATCAGATGTAAAAAATCCTTGTCCAGCAACAAGCATGGACTAAGCAGCCTCTGTTAAGTTCTTTGGTTTTTAGTCTGATGTACAAAAGAAAGGATCATTTTAAGTTTTTTAAAACTATTCCGTGTATTCCTCTAACCCTTTTTTTTTTTTTTTTTTTTTTTTTTTTTTTTTGCTAAAACAGTATTTTTTGGCTGGATTAATGATAAATGAATGGATTAATGATTTAAAAAATCCACCTAGCTACAGACTTCAGCACAATGAGGACTTGGTCAGGATACATAAAGGCATCCTGGATTTCTGTCCAACATTAAATGTCCAAACTAATTTCTCCCACTTCAGGGATTTCCTGCTAATCTTAAGAAAAAATTAGCATGAAGCATTGCTGGATTTAGCATTGCTAGTAACTGTATTCCTAGCCTTAAGTTCCCAGTATACTGCATAAAGTTTTTTCATTTTTCTAGAAAACATAGCATAATGAAATCTGTCAGATTTTTCCAACCTTAATGATTCTCTCAGCTGTGCATGCATCTCCTTCTTTCTGATTCATAGCAGGTAGCTCAACTGAGCTCATGCCTGCTAAAGATTTCATTGAGGGAAAATGAAATGTAGGGAACTGTCTTTGGGCCATTTTACTTTTGTTAGTCATCTGGATTCTGCTTGGCAATGAGTAAACTTCAGAGAATTCCACATTTACTGAACTATTCAGCACTAATTCCAAAATCAATTAATTCAAACAAGGTCACATTGGATCAGGGAGTTTTCAATTAGAGCTCCTACAATACTCAGGATACCTGAGGATTTGCAGGTTTCCCTTCTCCTGACTTCAAGCTATTTTCAGCTTTCCATTTCCAAATAAAGTGCTCTGTAAGGGGAATTTTTACAGCCCATTTTTGATTTTTAGCCACAAAACTCTCATGGTCAGTGAACTGATTACATAGTCATGTACTTACAAAAATCAAATGAATGAGAATATGATATTTCATGGAGAAATTGTACTGTTCCATAGCATGGCTACCCCTTCAAACTCTAAAAGCACTGTTTCACTGGTTGCTATCTGAACACTAATAACATTAGTTATTGTTTTTTAGGTTTTTCTGGTTTGTCAGGTTTTTTGTCACATATGAGAATACCAAAGGTGGGGAAAAGCCATGGTGCTACTAGATATGGCAATCCTCCCAGAGAAAAACATAAGTGTTAGGACTGCTCAGCTTGGGGAAGAAAAAGCTCAGAAGGAATTTTATAAATGTGTACAAATATAAAAATTTAGGGAGAAAATGCTCTTCTATTCTTAAAAGAAAAATTATTTGTGACCAACAGATGTGTGGCTTTCTTTTATTTCCTCAAATACGTGATACTTCATCCAGGTGGCTGTTTGGATCTTCTTAATCTGATGCACTATGGCTAGGAAAATCCAGCCAAACAGGGAAAAACCTATGCATGAAGTAACATCTCCACAATTTCTGTTCTCTCTATAGCAATAAATGCTCAGTCTGAGAGGATTTTACTGGTATCCATTGCTAAGTAATAGCTAGCAGTGGAATCCACAACAGGTATGTTTAAAGATAGAAAGCATTGAGTCCAAATAAGATATAGGAGGCTGTATTCTTAATCATAATTTATTATGTTGACTTTCTTTAATTACTGTTGGGGCTCTATGGAATTATCTGACACTCTAACTCTCTGCAGGAAACACCATCTATCTCTGGGAGCATTTAGGCATCCTGAGTTAATCCTCTGATGGTGTGCCAACTTGTGTTCCTATACTGTGAGAATGAATCTTATCCTAACTAATAATGATGAGCCCAGTTCTACACTTGGATATGGACACATAATTTTCATTGCTCTGGGTGTATCTGGAGAGCATAATTAGTCTTTAATATTTTTTTAACATACTGAAGTTCTGCTGCTGTGCTGACACTGCTGCTCAAGAGCAGCTCTACAGGGTAGAAATGACCCAGGAAGTCTAGGATGAAGGTGACACAAACACTTTGGTTCAAGGAGCTCGACAGGATGGCCAAGGGGCTGTCACAGCTGTTCACAACTCTGGGATTCCTGGAGATGGAGTAAGGCTGTGCTAATCAGGGCTGCCTGGCCTCTTCAAGCTGATGAGGCATGAAAGCAGTTGGAACAGTAAGCCAGGAGCTTTTCATAATTTTCATTCTCCCTGGTGCAGATTATATTCAGAGTCAAAGATAAAAAATGAAGTCACTGCCTTCCATCTATGGTTAGTTTAAAAATGCGTAATGACTGTTTCTCTCTTGCTCCTGCTGTTCTGTGCTTGACAAAATTCCTCCATAACCCTCTGGATTTGCCAGACATCTGGCTCTTTTTTTTATTAAAAAGGACACGTATGCTGCCTCCCCTGGCTGAATTTGGCTTCAAAGCTGTTCTGTTCACAGTTTTCTCAGCTATGTTTTATTTATGGTATTATATGGTTAAAAAAAAATATCAGAAAAATATAGCATGCAAGGAAGGTGATTCACTGCTCAGTTTGAACCCTTCCTGATGTGGTAGAAGCTGACAGTGGCAGATGTAAATCTCAGCCCAGCTGTTCACCCTGAGGTTGCCAGAGGGCTTTGTCTGTGCAGCTGAGGGAAGCACACAGGATGGGTGACCCTGCAAGCACCAGTTCATCGTGCTCCTTTGCACTGGAAAAGAAGGAAGGATACCACCTATGCTTCTCCTCCTGTGAAAGAAAATAACCACTGATGAGTCTTCTCAGAAGCTCTGCATGTGTTCAGTCCTGTTTTTTTGTTGAAGGTATGTATGTCAGGAGCAGTAATGATATGCCATGCCAGTGATACAAACATCACTTGAGCCATTTCTGCATCAGGGAACTTTTTCAGACTCAGATCTACCCTAGAAAGACAATTGATAAACCTGATATTTAAAACATACTGGAAAGATTTTTTCCAAAATATCAGAAAAAATAAAGACACTAAACCTGGTGAATTCCTAGGGCATAACCTGTCAGAATTAGCCTTTGACCAGACAGGTTAGTTGAACTGTGTTGGGTTAGCCTTCAGATAAAGTCAACTAAACATAGATGCTTTTGTGCAATATAAGTTGTCTAAGTCCCATGACAACAAACTCTGGTTAGTTCAAAGGCAATTGACTGGTACCATTTGAGACATTTCAGACACCTACACAGGACCTAGAAGAGAATTGCATCATTTTGGACAAGAAGCTGTTGTTTAGGGAGGAAGGCTTCAGTACCTATATTTTGGTGAGTTAGACTCAGACTGAATACAGTGTATGGATCCTATTGTGCTCCAACACAGAATCAACAAACCTCAAACTACACTGAGGTGTTTTATTGTCAATGACCAGCACTTTTATCGTTCCTGACAAAGTCTTACTTGCTGTAAGGCCAAGGTTCAGTCTCAATATATAGTCCATTAAAAATTACACACTGGAAACCACAAACACCAGAGTAATCCCAACAGCACACTACTACTACTCAAGGGCAACTAGAGGACATCCAGAGTTATGGAAGATACTTAGTTTGAAGTGAGTAAAATATCACTTGGCTTTCTGAGAATGAGCACAGCATATCAAGGACACATCAACATTAATCTAATATGCATTTCTTTACCTTGTGGGACATTCCTGTGTCCAGAAAAATACATTTATTTCCACTCTTTGTTTCCTTCCTCCAGTGAAAGAAATTATACAAATTTCAGTTATGAAAGTTCATCTCATGTGATACATATATGTAAAATGTAGGTGTCAAAGGCAATCACCTTAATATCCAATTATAGCAAATGGATATATGTGTCCTTTATAACTTGCACCCATTATGAAAGAAATGGTGCTCTGGATATCCCTGTTTCTCACTGTTGTCTATTAAAATGGCCTACAATGATAGCATTGTATAGCTGCCTAATTTTCATTAATCTAAGGCAAAAGTTAAACCTATTCAAATTGCATTTTAGGATGAAAACTAAGGTTAAAATCGGGTCCCATGAAACCAAGGGAAACTGAGAGAACCAGGCTCTGACTTACAAATCTGAGAGGTCAAAACAGAGCAGCACCCTTTTCTACACCTTAATACAGGGCTGGGAGGCTGCAAGTAGCTTTTTAGCACTGGTTTTGACACTCATACTGACTCCATCCATCTGCTTCTTGGGTAAAAATCGGCTAATGGATTTGACAAAAAAGTGCACTCTGGGTTTGTGCCCAGGCTTGTGATCTCTGTGGATTAATTGTTTAAAGGCATTAAATTGCATTTGTTTAAAATATCTAATAATCACTTAAGTTCTTTAATGCAGATTATTATCATAATATAGTGATAAAATTATACAACATTTCCTTAAGGGTTTTTGAGAAACAAAAAAAAAAAATGTTTTTCTCATCCTCTTCATCTTAAAATTCCTTACTGTAAGTTAAATAAAATTACAAGCTACACATAGTTACTGTAAGAAAGAAAATAGAAAAAAGAAAAAACAAAACCAATTACAAGCCTACATAACATTCATGAGGGGGTTTAGGAGGCTGGTGAAAATTAATTTAACTGAGTGAGAAGGTGCGTGTTCAAAAAGAAATTCCATGGAAAAATTTTTCAGTATTTTTGTTTTGTTTCAGTGTGAAAAGAATGGCACAAAAAATGATTCTTACTGTTTGGAACTTTTTTTCTCTTTTTCTCTTACTGTGTTGATGATGGGACAAATGCAGTCGCTATTCCTGAAAAGCTGCACATACATTTTGAAAATTAAATATAATTAAAGGAACATTTTTCCTTCCTGTAACTGAAAAACTGAGATAGTGTTTTTTAATGCAACTTCAGTATTTTAGAGGCACATAAGAACTGTTTGGAAGAGCAGTACAGCTGTCAGCACTTTGCTGTGCCATCTACAGGATACTGGTTAGTCTGTAATTTCTTGCTAATTAACTGATCTAAAATAGAACCCTTTGTAACCAGTCCATCAGCAATCTATGAGGTTTGTGTTGCCCACATCTCTTTTAATTTTAGCAAAGGCCTACAGTTTCTGATCTTGATGTCTTGTTTGATTTGCATTTCTGTTTTGAGACTAACATTAATTAGACTGTCAAAACATATTTATCATTTATGTAACATGGAGCTGCCTACAGACCTCAGTTTTCTCAATATGGAGGTAACATCTTGCACACTGAATTACTTAATTATAGTAATTCCTTTTATACATTTCTTCTCCAGGGAGACTGTAGAGGCTCCAGCTTTTTCCAAATTTAGTGGTCACATTTCCACTTAATTGTTAGTTTCCTGTACAAAATCAGATAGATGTTCAGAACTGAATCCTAAAAGGATCTACTCTGAATATTGAGACTAACCTGTTGCCCACACAGATTTTTCTTTTTTCTTTTTTTAAAAAAAAACCTCATCCAGCAATTTTGCCTTATTCCAGTAAATTTTAATTGAGGTTATGTGTCATACTAATGCTTTCAGTGGTTTTTAAAAGTACTGCCCAGATTCTGTTTATCAGAGAGATGTCAAAGACAGATGCTGCTTTAAAAAATAAGGGTTTTATATGTAATTTATTTGGCAGCAGCATCTCAGTGATGCATTATTTTGAAAAACTTGGTAAAAAAAATTATATATAGGAAGCATAGTTCTTATCTGTGTCAATAATATGTTAATATAATGGTCCAGATCCTGAGCTGGTATGAATTGGACAGATTCCACTGACTTCAATATCAATATTTTCAATGGGATTAAAAGCATGGTCTAATCTAGTGCCTCAAACTTGTAATTCAATGTTAAAAATTACAGAAATACAGAAGGTTTGCCCTTCATTCCTGTCTGGAGTTACAAAGAGACCTTGGGCAAAGCTGGTACTGGCTGCTGTGTAGTAGTTTCAGCAGGAGGGATCAAGGTGCTGGAAATTGGGTTTCAGTCATTACTGCAGGCAAGTTCCATTCAGATTTGCTTTACCACGCAGCTCACAGGGGATGAGGAGCAGGGGAGATGAAGCTCCCACCTTTCCAAAGAACACTGGTAACAAAAGACAGGAGAGGTTATGTCCCAAACCAGTGTGTCCCGGGACCAGAGCTTTTGGCTGGAGTTTTTCTCATCCCTTTAGGCATTTCATAGCACCACGGAATCATGAAGTTTGGATAAGACCTCCAAGGTCATCGAGTCCAACCTGTGACTGAACACCACCGTGTCAACTGAATCAACTGCCAGGCCCACTTGTTACTTAAACACTTCCAGTGATGGCAACTGGAAAAACTTGGATGTCCTAATTTGAGCTGGTTGTCCTTGGTTGTCTTTATGGCTGACAGAGAAAAGCATAGGATGATTCATTTCCTGGTAAAATAAGCATCTAAAATGGGCAAGAATTGCCCCCAGAATTGCTTATTTTTCTCACAGTAATTCTAAAAGTGATTGGACAACTAACTTAGACCAGGATGACTGGAATTTTTTCAGTGACTGATGTGAGATTGATTCCCATGTATAGCTCCCAAAAACTGTCTTGAAGATCCTATGTAATTCACTGTTACTAAAAGACTCTACTTAAAATACTGGCACAGAATAAATGCAACATTTTGCCCTCACAGACTTTACCAACATGAGACTACCAATTAACATCTGACTTTAGGGTGTAACAAATATCCAGGTTAACTTAATCACAAGACATGTAAAATGATCCAACAGGAAAAAAGATTACAAAGTTATAGATGCATAATATCCAGGCAATGCTTTAATATACGTAGTTTAAATAAAATGTAACCTGTGCTGATAAAAATCATCTAGGTGTAAGCAGTCCTTACAAAACAAATCTCATAAAAATATCACAGTGATATTTTTCTATGTCATATATATATAATAGTGATATATATATATATATATATATATATATATATATCACTGTTTCTTACTGTTTAATCTCAAAAGGAATAGACAGGATCTTTTCACAGATTACCAAACTCGAGACTCTCTCTAATGAGAAAACTCTCTGGTTTCTTTACTGGCTAGGATTCATCATGGAGGCCTGAATGAGAAAAGGGAAGAAGCAGAAAGATTCACAACGAAAGTATCTCTCTGATTATGTTAGAGAGAAATTTATTCAGAATTTAATTAAAAGTGTTAAATTAATTAAAACCAAAATTATCCCTTGAATTTCAATCACAGTATGGCATTGGTAAGTTTTAATGACTACTTTTGCAAGGTTTGAATATCCTTACAATTAAAAAAACCCATTCTCAATTACCTTAAAAATGGAGAACCTCCTGAACATGGAAAGCCCTCAGAAATTATAGAATCTTTCACTGCCAGATCAGCAAGCAAAGGTGTGGATCTTTCCAGGGAGGAACAAAGGAAAGGGCTGGAGAACCCTGGACTGTATGTGACATGTTTGCCTTGCCTGCCCTACACCCACATACAGACAATATTTCAATTTAAGTACAAGTGGGTGTGTTAGAGGAGCACTCTGAAGGACTTGATTTACATTCAGGGGCCTGTCCAGGGTCAGGCAATGGAGCAAATCTCTCTTTTTTCTGTGCAGCCTGAGCACATAACTAACTGCTCCAGCACTGAAAGAAGAAAGTAGAGACCCCAATCATCAGTGTAGGTTTTGAGGCAGTCACTGAGAGCACACATTGAAATGGCAAGCTTGGATCCAAACAGACTGATTTACTGATTTACTTGAATCCAAAGTCTGATTAAACCTTTTTGTCTTCATTCTAACAGATCCATTTTTCTTAATTAAATACCAGAGGCTACACGTGTTAAAACTAAGCATTTTAAAATATTTTTGTTATGACTGAACTTTAAAGATATTACTGATTCAAGAAGGAAACCCCTTACTAACATTTCAGAATTTGACTGAGAAAAGCTGATTATTCTGTACAATTAAACTGGCCTGTTTGACACTACAGTCTCCTTTTAATGATGGCTGGAGTCAGAGACTGGTGTAGATGGAAGTTGTAAAGAGACATATATAAAAAGATGTGTCCCAACACCCCCTCTTTTAAATTGTATTCTTATTTTTGACATTCATACTTTGTTAGAAAAAGCATCAAATAATTAATTCTTCGTGTAAGAAATAAACTCTTTTAGTGTCTGAGATTTTTTTCCTCTAAAGTCCCCTTTGATTTCTTAATGTTCTTTTAATGATCATCATTCTGTGTTTTGAGAAGTAACTGTTAGGCATCCATATGTACATTTTTATTTTAGGAGTAACTCAGATTTTCTAATAACCATGATGGAGAACAGTGGAGAGATTGCAGGACATTTCAGGGACAGTCATGTTAGCTGGAGCTTCCAAAGCCTCTGGCTAGAACAGTATGCACCAAAAGACAATTCCAAAATCTGACTACTCTTTTGATACAGGATTATATTTGCCTTTCGTTATGAGAAGGTCTCTTTTTCTTCTTCTGAAATAATTTCAGGGTTGGTGTTGAATTTCCCAGTGCAAAGCAGAAGCTCTAGCACCAGCCTGGGCACCTGCATTGTGTTTCTCCTGGTGCTGTGGTGCTCAGAGGAGCCCTGTGTGCCTTCAGGAACCTGCCCCTGGGACCTCTGCCTCCAGGGCAGCTCCGAGCTCCCTGCAGAGTAATTATCCTCCTTTTGAATAAACCTTCTTACAAGAAGGAAAATCCAGCTTACTCCTGCCACAACCATTTCCTTTAATTGATGATGCTTTCATGTAAATTCATCATCCAGCTAACTTTGTGATCTCAGCCTAAATAATGTTATTTTGACTAAGTGCTTAATGGTTATATTGATTTGTAAAAACCCCTCAGGTGATTGTATCTTGCAAATGGACCAAAAGTGGTGATTTATTAAAAAGCTGCCTTTTGAAAGGTGTTCTGAATGTCACCTACAGCCACTGCTATTTCATCAATTAGATCACATTTCTCCTACTGCCTTGTGTCTGTGAAGGTCTAATATAAGATCTTATATCTCAATTGACTTATTTTAGTAATTTTATTTCTAGTATAAACTTTTTTTTATACTGAAATGTGGGCAGAATAACTGACTTGTATGGCTGTAACAACGGTAACTTTCAGCAAGTTTAGGCAAGTGCAGCGTAGATTAAGAGGGATATTCTGTTCTGCTTGCAGCTATATCAGTTAAAATGTTGCATATCTGGATTATCTGGAAATCTTCCTTGTGTTTCTACTCTGTATACCCAAACCACCAAATTGCCAGTTCTCCACTGCTGGAATTGTCTTCCTGGCTACTCTGTAGTATTGTCATGGCATCTGATATTTTGCTTGTGACTGATGCTGCCTGGCTGGCATCACACACCACATTAAAAAAAACACTTTGGTTTACAGAACAGGTCATTTGTAGCCATCTCTGTGCCAGCTTTGGCACTGCTGGGCATGTGAGGGTCTGGCACTTAAGGTATCAATCCTTACAAAACTAATTTGATGTTTTGCTCTTTTTACTGACTGAGTGACAAATTAATGCATGTTATGCTGCATTGCTACATTCTCATTTCTCCTCAACAATTTATACCTGGTTTGCATCATTGTTTAATCCAAACCACTATGAAGCAGCACAGAACCACTGTGTTTTCCCTGCATTTCTCTAACAATGCCCTTCCTTAAAGGAAAATCCAGTGGAGCCAATTGCACATATTTATGTTGAAGTGGAGCAAGTGCCTAAGCAGTTAATACTTTGATTCTAATAGGAGTCTGAAATACCCATATGGTTTAGAACTAGAACAGTTTCTTACCATTTTTTGTAATTTTTAATTGATCATCGTAAGCTAATAGAGGGAGACAGAATGTATGTTAGGAACTTAAAAATATATTTTTCCCATTTTTTAAATTAGGTTAAAAAAAGATCTGCTTTATATATCAAGATAGCCTTTTAATTTAACTGGAAAGAACATTTTAGTTTCTTTTTCTAGTTTTTTCATAAAAAGATATATTTATGTCTTGTGCCTCTAGTTTCTTTTTCTTTGCATTTCACAGCAGCTAAAGATTTTGCAAACTGAATAACAGCATTGTAGAGGCCTATTGCTTTTACTTTGCTTGAGCCTCAAGCAGGACTGGTGAGAGAAATATCAGGAATGTCCAGGATATGCACACTAAAACCACTAAAAATTAAAGAAATCAGAAACTAAAGAAATCAGAAATCTTTGGTCAGCACCAGAAACAACAGGAAGTTCTCCTGGATTGATGTTGTATGATGCAAAGGTGACAGGAGCCCCTGTCCATCAGCATAAGCAGATGATAAATAAAAAGTTCCTTGTCTATTAGGAGAAGGAAATGTTTCTTCCCGTATATAATGTGTTGTATTTACGATTGCCAGGACCAAGAACTAGACATGATAGAAAAGCATTATTCTTGATAATAGGACAATTCTCAGATGCCATTACTAATTGAAACAATTTGCAAGTGACATAAAATTTCATGCTTCAGACCTTAAGGGCAGTACTTATTTATTAGAGATCTAAACTCAAGCATGAACAGTAAACTGTGGACTACTGTGTTACTTTCTTCTTTAACAAGACCCTAATCTGTTATTTAGTCATCTCTTAAGTCAGCAACACATTCCAAGTTATCCCACTTACTTCACTAGAACCTCTTTAAAGCAAATAGAATTTGGTTGCAAGATTTTACTCTCTGCCCTTTTACTTTATTTTGTTAATCTCCAATTAATCCCTAGATTTCTGTCTCTGAAACTGTTATTCCAGATAAGAATTCATTAACAGCGTAGAGATGGATTTTTTTATTCCCTGCTCAATATTTGATCTCTGTGACTGTATAGGAATTCATTTAATTTCTTCCTGCCATATTTCACTGTAAACATGTAGCCAGTTTCTCACAAACTTCCAGTCTACTGCAAGTTTCTTCTACTTGTTGAACTTGTTGAACATCTGTGGGATTTTTAATTTCTGCTTAGTGTTCATGATCAAATCGCTTGCCAGAACACTGCAGTTACTCTAATACTTGGTGGCTTTAAATCATGTCACTCCTGCTGAAGTAATCAGATGTTTTTTAGAATAAAATATTCAATCCTAGAGGGAGAGAAAACGGGGGGAAGCAAAAAGGCAAGAAATTGTTTTGATTTTGCCACAGGGAGAATTTTTCTTCTTCAGAAATGAAAATGAAGATTAAGTCAGCTATGAAGGGTTGCAATAGCAGTTTAACATTCATATTCATTAGAGAGAGAAGTGATCTGCTGCTCAATTAGCAGGGATATACCTGCTTGTGATGTTTCATTATCACATTAACCATATGTTTGATTATTCACTGCTATTCTTTTACATGAAGTCAGATGTGAAAAACAGTAAAGCAGTTATCACAGTGATAACCTATCTTATGTTACAGGTAAAATTGGCTTCCTGTGCTGGATATTGTTCACCCTATTTCACCACATTTTCTCTATTTCTAATGTTGATCACTTGCATCTACATTTGCAGGGGGAGGTGGGGGATAAGCATTATGGCAACTCTCATAGTGAAAACATTCCTCAGACCCACTGCTTGAGTTCATTAGACTCTGTCTTAATTTCCAATCCTTACAGCCTCCCCCTTCTGTGAACTTTCTGTACTCCCTAAAGCATCTGAAAAATATTGAGTTTTTACTTTCTTCTTAATTGCTGGTAACAAAACTGACAGGAGATAAGATTGGTGATAGGGCAACAGAATGGCACTTCAAAAAAAGCCATCTCAGATTCTGAAGAGCATGTTTCACATGCTTTACATATTTCACTCTGTTAGAGCAATTTAGCTCAGAGCAAGGCTATAAATCTCTACCAGAATTGAGCAGCATCAATAGTATTTCAAAATATTCTTTAAATTGAGGTTTTCTTTCCTAGCTCTGTCTTTCTCTCCTTTATGTATGACAACACTTTTATTTATGATTATCAGGAGTCAACATTTAAGAGTTGCTTTTCTAGACTCACTGTTCACATAGGCTAGCCTGGTGATACAGACTTAGCAGTCCAAGGTGTTAATCCCTAAGCTGATCTCTTCATTCCAGATAGCTGCAACAAAGGTTTATATAAAAGTACACAATTGGAGAGGCTGACTTCATTGCTCGTTAGCCCATACTGGTGTAATGGGAAGAGGAGCTCTTATAGAATCCTTTTTGGACTCAAGTAACCCCAATTCCAAGGTCACCTGAGACTCTGTTGCAATGTCAATCCATTTAGTAACACTACACAAAGGCAAACTTACTCCTGTAACTATATAGGAAGTGAATTGGACTTGGTTTCTCCATGCAGGAATAAAAGAAAGATATACTACAATGCATTTTTTTATCAGTTCCTAATTTTATGAATTATGATTATATATGCTTTGGGGAAAATACTCTTACACAACAGAAATACTCTTATTAGTACCAAGAAAAGGTGAAAAAGTGCATAATGGGCTTAGACAATTAGAAAATTCAGCTATGTGATATGCATGACTAAATATTAATCTATGAAATTTTTAAAATTTTGTAAGGAACAGTACTGGAACAGTTCTGCATCTGTAGAGTTTTCTTGGATCTTTTATTGAGCCCTATGCTGGAAGACAGAATCTATGTTAAACCAGCCTCATAACTGCTCTGCTCATCAAAGTCTTAATAGCTTTGCATATATTACAATATTTTTAACAGGCCTTGAATTTCCTTTTATTAACTGTATTGTGAATATTTTTAAAATATATGCTTCTTGCACAAGTAACCAACCTTGCCTAATTCCCACCAGTGTACCTGGAAGGATTTTAAAAGGTTAAAGTATGGTATACCATAAAGTAGAATTTGTTGAATAATATTTTGTTCCAGATATTGATACTATTTTCTTAGTATACTGTATCCATACAAAGCTCACAGTTCAAATGATAAAAACAGGGGGGAAATAATCTTCCTTTATTTCTTTTATGAGCTTGATCCCATAATCTCAGGAGCCTCAGTGCCTACTTACCCAGCACAAGCCTTAACACACATATCTTTGCTAACTCTTTCATCTTCATTGTAATTTGGGACTCCCATTTCCACCTTTCATTCTTTCTTGTCGAAGTAAAATGTTTCTGTGGACAGCCATCTGACTCTGAGCGACACTTTCAAATAATAGTGAGGTTCATGAAGGGCACTACAAAACACTACGATAAGTTTTAAGTAGCACAGTCTTAAGGTGATTTCTCTCATCAAGTTTCCATCAGATTAATTTTCAATTCTCTCTTTCTATTTTTCTTTCTGCTTATTTTTTTCCCCTTTTGATTCTTTGCATAGCTGTAACTTACACAAGCTACAAGAAAACGCCGCCGCCGGTGCCGCCCCGCACCACGTCCAAGCCGCTGATCTCCGTGACGGCGCAGAGCAGCACGGAGTCCACGCAGGACGCGTACCACGACAGCCGGACGCAGAGGATGTCGCCGTGGCCGCAGGACGGCCGGGGGCTCTACAACTCCACCGACAGCCTGGACAGCAACAAGGCCATGAACCTGGCCCTGGAGACGGCGGCTGCCCAGCGCCACGCGGCCGAGGGCCAGGGCAGCTCCATCCGCACCAGCGACAAGGCCATCCTCGTGACAAAGGCCGAGGAGTTTCTCAAGAGCCGGCGCTCCTCTATAGGCATCCAGGTAGCCCATCATTAACATCTGTCTCTGACGAATTGCTCCTCTTCTTTCCGTAAATAGCATAGAACGAGTCGTTCAGCTTCACTCGCTCTAATAATCCAACAAACAACCCCTGGTGCTTAGCGTTAATTGCAATTCCCATCATGGCTCGGCAGAAAAGTCTCCGGCTAATACACTGTACCTGGGAGAAAATGAATGAATAAATCTCTAGGGAGGTTACCTGTCATTAGCACTTGATAGGAAAATTATGCTGCAGAGCTACAGGTGAACAGCATGTTCATCTCCTTCCCTCCATGAATTCACAGTCCTTTTTATAGAATTTCACCAGCTTTAAAATGCTTTACTGTACTTTTTCCATTATATTTCTCTTCTGACCTTGGAAAATGTGTAAAGCCACTCAATCTTCAAGTATTCTACTCAAAAAGAGATCCTTGCCCTTTTAATTGCGCTTGGAAGAAGGTATCAAAAAAGAGAAAGAAATGTTCTGCTGTAGACACAGCATAATTAGAGATGGCAAGTAGTAAAATAACACTAACAAATACAGTCTTTGAGCATTCTTCCATTTGTCCATCAAAACCCACAATATTTATTTCACCTGACAAAATGCATGTCAGACTGTGGAAAGCTCAGTCAAGTTCTGTTGTTTCGGGCAAATGAAATAAGACAATTCCAAATGCAAATTTTGATAGCTATTCCTTCTGCTAAATGGTAAGTACTAGATAGCTAGAAATGGTCATTTGTTCAAATTTTTAGGACATACCAAGTAATAATAAAAATTGGAAAGTTGAACTTGCAAAGAGTGTGAAGCCCTTTGAGACAGAAGTAGAGGAAAATGTAGGCTTCTGTTCTGATGAATATCCCCTTTTACATCACTGGGTTCAATTTGTGCTTACTTTTGCTAGATTAGCAATGGAGAAACTGACATTTATTTTGACATAGGTATTGTGGAGACAGCAGCATAGTTCTTGAGAAGGTAATTGTCCATGTAAAAAGCCCAGTGAGTGACTGCATATTAGAAATATACAAGAATATAAAAGAAAGGATATTATTTTCCTTAAAAGTAGTAATTGCATTTCCATTAATTTCATAATATAGTCATAGAAAAGTGTTTGGGTTAAGCATGTCACAGCTGCTGATTGAACTTCACAGGTTAACATTTTAGCATGCTGTAATTTTGCCATTCCATAATGCATTAGACTAATGGGAAGAAATCAGCTTTGCCAGAAAGCTGTTTGTCCATTTCCTTGATATAAAAGTTTTTACTTCTGATTCTTTGGATACAGAAAAGTAAAATTCAATTTAACAACCATGGCAAAATATTCACATTGCTACTTTTCAAGTGTTTTACAAAGTAATTAGTGTATCCTAAATTGTTCAGAAAAGGAGCTTGGAAGATAACACTGAAAAGTTCAAACGAGCAGCAAAGAAATCTTTAGTACCTTTTAGCCTTACCTAACCTGAAACTTGCTATTCAGAAAGGAATAGTATCTGGTGGTGTTCTTATCTCTCCTTTGCAGCAGCTGTGCACAATGGTATTTACCAATATTGGTGTCTTGATTAGGTCAGTCCTGATATTCCAGTGGTTAAATCTGGAACTTTGATTTCATTGCTTGATCCTGTTTATTACTACAGATGATGGCCAGTATTTTCACTGGGCCCTGACCCTTCTTTAAGTGTGCTGTGTTTCATAATATGTGTTTACAATCCACAAAAACACCCGTGCAATGATTTCCATGGAGGCAGTGGATTTTCCACAGCAACTTGTCACCTGACACTTGGACTGTAGCAGTGGTCCTCAGATGCACACTTGGAGAAAGGCAAATGTTGTTTGCAACAGGAGGTCTTAGAAGGGTGACATGTTTATTATCTTTCAAGAAATACAAACTGCTTGGTTGCACCATGTGACATTAGATAAGGTTGACTTTTCAACAGTATCCTGAGTACATTTTAGTTGTTTGGGATTTTTTTCAGCACTAAGGTTCAAACATCACATTAGTGCGAAAAGTACATTTCAGCAGTATTTTTAAATAGGAAATGCATTTTTTTTATGTTGCTATTGCCAAGATTGGACAGAATAAAAAGCACGAGGTAGAATGTTCTTATTGCACACTACACAGATAGTAATTTATGCACCCAAAGTACAGTTGCAGTATTTAATTCCTTTTAGACTTCTGCGTCAAAGTACCTTGGAAAAGGATGTTTTTTATTTGCATATTTCCTTGATTGACTAAATGACTTGTTTTCTCATTAGCATGCCATGCCAGGGTAATGCATTGAATTTGCATTTATTTGCATTAGTTAATTTGCTATCAGGATGGTTAATTTGTGCATTTTTTACTGTTCCACTCTTTTAACACATTGATGGGAGGATGTTTGCCAAGAGAGCTTCATACAGGAGCAGAAAGGGATGAACAAAGGTACAGAGTGACCAGCAGTGCCACTGCAAGTGCAAATGGCCCCACCCCAGGGCTCCATGTCTTTGGGATGTGTCTTTGGGATGTTTCTTTGAGATCTTTGGGATATATGATTTGTGTAGTGTACCTGTAGTGAATGCAAGTGAATACAAGTCCTTTTAAAAAGCCCTGGCATGCTAGACATGTGCCAATAGGGTTGGTGTTCACATGCACAGAGACCCCAAACTCCTAGGAGTTCCTATACATCTGTAACATTCCTACACATCTGTCAAGCACTGGAGTTACTACACATCTGTAACTCCTGTCTGCAGAGACAGACAACAGCACAGATACACTAATCCATCTCACAGTATGTTAGTCCTATCCCAGATGGGCATTTTGAAATAAGTAAATAAATAAATAAATAAATAAATAAATAAATAAATAAATAAATAAATAAATAAATAGAAAAACTTTGGAAATTAAGCTTTTCCAGAAAATAGCTGGGGCTTTTGAGTTTTGGTTAATTTTTTGTTTTATTTTTTCCACTGACATATTTAAAACAAGACAAATGTTGTCAAGCATGTCAGTAGGCACTGGGAAAAAAATGCTGACTTATAAATTCAAATTAATTTTAAAATACTGATTTCGAGATTAAAAATTTAGTCAGCAATTGAAAATACATGGATATGAAAAGAACAAGACTCTTGTAATGCTGGTAGCTATGAACTTCATATCTGTCTTCTATCATGACAGCAAAAGACTAATCAAAGTATGTGAATTAAAATGGAGAGTAGGGATTGTCAAGAGTAAAATAAGCACTAAATCAGAACAAGGTTGTTGCTAAGATATTTTCCAGGATTTTCCTCGCTCTTTTGCACACCCTGGTATATATGCTAATGATTAACATTTCAAAATCTGCTCTAGTTATAAACCATTTCATATTATAAGCATTGGGAATGTGAGATATATGAGAAAACATGTCAAGAAATTCCTCCTATTTATTTCAATACTTCAAAACATGCAGTCCTTTGTTTCTTCTCTACTTAAAGGCATCACAAAATGAACAGAAACCCTGGAAACGGATGAGATGAAAACAAATGTTCTAAGTGTGAAGGCTGATTCACGGTCGTATTTTTGGAGACAAACACTAATTGTAGTGTAGAGAATGGACTCAGTCATCTTCATTTATCATCAGAAGATCACGCTTCAAATTACCTAGTGTGTTTTTTATACTCTCCAGAATCTACATTGAACAAATCCTTCTTATAAATTAAAGGCTGTATCCAGGGAGATTAATGCAATAGCTTGGTTGCCTGAGTATTTTTGTGACAAAAGAGGATCTTCTGCATAATTTAATTAAATATATATATATATATATATATATATACATAAAATGAAATTATTCATGTATACTCATGTATTTAATTATTCACATGGTAAAAATGTTGTTCATGATATTCTGCTGTCTCAAACTAGAATTCCCCTTTAACACAAAGCATTTGGTACTCATATGTTAAATGTCCTTAGATAGGCACCTACATTTTCTTTGTACAGTTTAGGTTATAACATCTCTGTCAGTGCTGTACTTCAGAGTATATACAGCAACCAGAAAAATATTTGCATTGATTACACTAGGCTTTGGACAAATGATCCAAAGCTATAGAAGTAAGTATTGTTTATTTTCCTCCTAAAATGACTGTTAGACTGTGCTTTTGTGAGAGGAGTGTATGAAGACCTTTGCCTGGAGAAGTCAGTGAGTATTTACTGGTTAAGAGCAATTTGCCACTTGGCATTAAATGCACAAAAGAAGTTATCACTACTGTGTGCATTATTTTCTTGCTACAATCTCATATAAGATTGACATAAATCCCATTTCTAAACTCTGGCTTGTATTTTTAGTAAAAAGTCCTTTCTTAAAAGATCAGAGGAAGTTTTCAAGCTGCTCTTTTCGGTAATTAGCAGTTACTGTGCCATGCCACATATTTGAGTAGTCCAGATGTACAGCTGGGAAGTAGTGGAATGGCAAAATGGAGCTCCATGGTGAGACACAAAAAAATCTCACGAGCATGGAAGTATAGGTTTATTTTGCTGGCATTCTAAAAATTATTTTTAAAGAGTTTTTGGCTGGTTAAAATATTCCATCAGTTAAAGAAAGCAATAGCTGTTAGTACTGTAGTTTTATTTGAAGGGTTTTTCCTACTTTGAAGTCACTGCATACAAATAAGGTCTCCCCATACCTAAGAATGGTTATCTGAATTCACAATTACATGTACTTGATCTAGTGTCAAAAGTAGTGTTTTCTACTCTATTTTAGTCTTGTTATCTCTCAGAAGCCTATGCAAGAGAGGAAGGCTGAATTATTTCCCTTCCTGTACATCATCAGAGAGAATGTTTATTAAACTCTAATTATAGAATAAATTGGTTACAGCAGTGAAAACCCATTGAGGGCAGTGAAATCGCATAGGGAGAGATAATGTGGCCTGAAGGACTCTTACTGCTAATGTTTATGAGAGAGAAGCAAAAGTCAACAGGTTAAAATCTGTTTTCTTATGCATTGAATACATTAACTTCAAGTCTACCTTTGAGACAGTATGCATAGAAGCTTAGATTGGAATTTTTAGGATGCTACAATTTTATTGCAGTTGCAGTGCTTATGTTTAAGAGCAGAACAAGGCTTTAACACAGAAATAAAGACTGTTTTTAGAGTAGTTAAAATATTACCTTAAAAAAGTATAGTAAATACTTTAAAAGAATAATTTAGTTCATGCATTCTTTGCTAGAATGAGTGCCTGTAAATATACTAAAATTGATTATAACAAGCAAGTTACTTGCAGTAGTGATTTGCATTTATTCAAATAATTTTGTGTTCCTATAATTTACTTGTGGATCCTTTGCTACCAAGGCAGTGTTAGTATCTGACACTTTGTTTTCAGATTTAGAGCTGTATCAGTCAGCAGTGGCTGATCTCTGAGGATTAGCAGTATTGTCTGTTCCTTGTATCAACAGCAAGGAATGTGAAGGGATGGTTATGTCTTGTGAAAGGTAAGACATAGAATCATAGAATCATGGAATATCCTGAGCTGGAAGTGACTCACAAGGATCATTTATAAAATAGAAATAATCTCAAGGTGCTCCATTATATTTCCTACTAATATAATAAGCCTATGAACATAAGCACATATGGCAACATTTTTCATGGCATAAAATGCCAATTTTTAGGGAAGTTTTAGCTCTTTTTTTGCAATGAGAGAGGAAGGTGATGTACTATATTAGATCTACTCCTTTCTTCTGCCTTTTGGTATGACTGCCTATTTTTTCTTTCCTCTTTTGTGTGAGATTCCATCATAAACATATCAAGATAAAATTTTTCACATTATTTTGCTTTATTGAGACTGTAGGCCAATTTGAATAGATTAAGGATTTTAGAACCCGTGTAAATATTAAAACAATAATGAATCAAGGAACATAAAAACAGTTTTAGTAAAACTTATTTGAGTTTCAAGAGTCATACAATCAAACCAAATGCATTCCTGTTTATCCTCTGCTCATTTGAGTTTAGCCTGGCCAATTGAAAGAAAGAGTTTCCTGCTGTTTTCTAGCAGAAGTCTATAATATCTGTCATACTGCAATATAATTTATTTGCTCATTCTTTTTATTTATGATTGCAAATTATTGTCTTATTTTCCACTTCTACTTGTGTTGGTATTTGCCTCTATTTTACATTTTGTTGATTGTTACAATATTTACAATGCTAGATTTTGCCTGCACACACACACACACACACACAAAATTGGCATTCTTCTGCTGCTACAAGGCATAGTGAGAAAATGAAAGCATTAAAATATCAAGGCAATCATCAGGTCATTTAGTTAGTGTCAGTCTTGGCAAGCTGGAGGGAAGGATAATTTGGCAAGAGTTTGTATTTAGAGATAAGTAATATCATTTTTATTTTGATATCTGGATAATAATTTTCTTTTTTTTTTTTTTATAAAATTTTAGAGCCTATTACTGCATTTGTACCTGTGAATTTTAGGTATCGATTTCACATTGGGTCAATTACTCAGGATTATATCTCCAGGTGAAATGCCAGTAAGAAAACACTTGAAAACAGACAGATGAAAAAGACTTTTTCTCAATGTATTTCATCAGTAGAGAGATACCAACTCATTCCAAATATAAAACGTAAATCTGCCTCAACACATCAGAAGCAGAGTTCAAAAGAAGACCTACCATTTCTTGCTAAACCAACCCATGTAGCTGGCAAAACAGGTATGTTTTTGATATGCAATAAGGAGGAAGGGTGCCTGCTTTGTTCCAGAAAAAATTGATGGACCAATTGATGTTCTCCGTAGGGGCCTTTCCTTGTTTATGTCTTTGGACCATCGTGTTTACAACAACACCATGGTTGAGCTGCTGAGCCATCTCTGTGGAAAGCAAGTCTATTCTCTGTCCACTGGCCATTGCTCACCTCCAGAGTGTTACTAGCCATGTGTTACCCCCAGAGCTGTGATACCATTGACCCTCCTTACCCTACTTCTGTGTTCAGGAATCTGGCCTACACCTCATACCCTGGGACTTACTCCCTAGATACTGAGGAGCACATCATATAAAAATGGTCATCCTAAGGATATCACTCTTTGAAGGAAGTGCAGTGCTTTGGAAAGGGCTGAAGGCAAAGACTGACGTGCAGAGTTGGCAGCTTGGCTTCATCCCTTTGGCTTTGTCTCAGGTCTGAACTGACGCACAATGCCCTGTCCTTCCATGCTGAGCCATGTGAGTGAGCAGAACGTCCTGATAAATCTTTTGTTCCCATCTGCTCAACTTCTTCAGTCTGGCCACCCACAAACCTCTTTTCCCTTGTCAAACCTTGAGGCTTGTAACCCTGTGGAGCCTGTGTCTACATCACTGACACCATCATCTGGAGTTGCATTCAGTCAAACAAATTCTAGGAACTTGATCAGCAAGCAGAAGTAATAAGAAAATCTGATGGTCTTCTCCTATGGACCCAGTCCAATAGAATGATAAAATAGAATTGAATTATGGAATAGTTTGGGTTGGAAGGAACTTTAAAGATCATCTAGTCACAGCCCACTTCCATGGGCAAGAACTTCTTTCAGTAGACCAGGGAGCTCAGTGTGCCCTCCAATTTGGCCTCAAACACACTTCCAAGGATAAGGCACCCACAATTTCTCTGGGAAATCTGTTCCTAAATTATGTTATTTAACTCAGACTGGTTGCTTTGGGATGAACCCCAGCAGGATAGCTCTTAGCAACACTTTAGACTTCCTGATCACTCCAATTGTTTTTATGGATTTCAGCATCAAACAACATCCCCCAGAAAATGTTCCCCCACCTCAGACATCATCTTCCTGCTAGCACACCTACAGGTGAAACCAGTAGCCACAGTTTAAGCATTTTGTGTTATCTGCTCTTATACACTACAGTCACAGAATGGGTTGGGTTGGAAGAGATCACACTGGGTCATGTGGTCCAACTTCCCTGCTAAAGCATCCCAGAGCACATTGCACAGGAGTGCATCCAGATAGTTCTTGAATATCTCCAGGGAGGCAGACTCCACAGCCTCTCTGGGCAATCTGTTCCAGTGCTTGGTCACTCACATGTAAAGGAGTTCTTCCATTGTTCAGTTTCTGCCCATTGACTCTTGTCTTGTTGCTTGGCACCACTGAGAAAAGCCTTGAAATATCCTCTTTATACCCTCCCTTCAGATACCTGTGGACATTCATAAGGTCCCTTCTCAATCATCTCCCTCTACCTCTGAGAATGAGTTGACTCTTGAAAACCTGTCCACACGTTTGATGGAGGTCTCATTTCAGAAGTCAAAGCTGCAAGTGCAACTTGCCTCTCTGCTCCCCCCCAACAGCCTACATGAGTATCTCATTCTTTGCCCGTTTAATTCAGGAAATTATTGAGTTTTATATGCAGCTTTTCTCAAATCTCTGGAAGGACTAGGTGAGTGCCTAGTCCCTCACTTAGACTAGAATTTGTTATTTAAGGCTCTTTTGGACTCTTCTTTGCTATAGATAAATCTGCATTTCCTGATAGGTAGACATCTCTTTGTGGTAACAACTGGACCTCGTGGCTGATTTGCACTGAGCAATGTTCTTTCAGAGACTGTGGCCCCCCAAACAGCTGAAGCTTCTCACTCATATTGGAGCCAAGATCCACCTTAGCTAGGAAACCAATGAACTTCTCATTTCATTTGGTTGTTCCATCTTTTTTCCCCCAAGCTGCTACCTCTGTGGTTGAGGGTTTTTTTTTACTGTCAGTGTCACGAGGAATCTTTCTTTTTATACTGACAACATCACATTCCAGAGACTGTTACCAAGGCTGATATTTTCGTTCTCTCCGTGCACTGCCCATCAAAATGAATACAGCAAACTTCCATGTAGCTGCCAGGGTGGAAACAGATGGAAGCATGCACTGTCCCCTAGACCTTATTCAGAGCAAAGGGAATTGCTGGGAAATGTGTCTTTTATGGACTGTTGTCACACTGATAGCACACTTTGCCTGGTGCTATACTGTGCAGTTCAAGCATGGCATTAACTTTTACTAAAGGACTCCTGCACTAGCTGTTCTCATGAGCATCTACATGATTCTCACACAGATAAATATGAATGGCTGGCTGGAATTGCCTTCCATGTGAGTGTACACTGAGCTACAGCTTAAAGATGGAAGGAGAAGTTACCAGCACCTGCCTTCCTCAAGTAGCTCCACGTATGCACTCGTTTCCCACCCTCCCCCCACCTTGTCCCTGCATCTCTTCAGAAACCAGGTGGGGTTGGGACTGTGCAGCTGAGACACAGCTGCAAAGACCATCACGCTCTTTCCAGAGAAGCCTGTGACTGCTGCAAGGACAAAACTTTTCTTATCATCAGATATAATCTTTGAATTCACACCTGGAGTGTGCATATTGAAAAACTAGTTCATACTTTTTTAAAATTATTATTATTATTATTTAACAGTGAAAATATCATTCAGAAGGAAAAGTCAGTTCTACTCTTTTTTTTCCTGCCTCTCCCTTGATTCAGTATAATTTGCATACTGCAGCACTTGCTCTGTCTGTGTCAAAGACTTGGGGGTGGTGTGGTGGTGTGGAGTGCTATATAAAATCCCACAGAAACTTGCAAACGCAACTCTCAGTCTTGAAGGAGACTACTGTGAATGTATTTTGGTGAGTGCATTTCAGATGGGAATGCTATAAAAAGTGAATAATTGCCTGCTTGATACAGCATTTTCAGGACTGTGTTATTAAAAAAAGGTGAGATAGGGCATTCTGCTGTATCCCTCACATAATTTAATGGCTTTATATTTGTCAACACAGTTGTCGATAAAATTTCATTGCTCCATTTCTTTTTATCACTTGCAAGCTTATGGGGCTACTTGAGATTTTATTTTATTTTGTAAATCAAGGACTATAATGAGACTGGTTTATAATAATATAAAAAGGGGTTACCCTGTGGATTCCTCATTCTAAGAACAGCCCTTCCAGACCAAGCCTACTCCCTGATTCCACCAAACTGAGTAATTGCTTCTGCTTGGGTTTGAAATAGGGAATTACAAAGCAGAAGAACTTGTGCAAAACTTTAATAAGACACAACACCAAAACAATAATACCTGTTGCATTTATTTTACTATGCTAGGTGTTTCTTAGCAGTAAGAGATTAAATATATAATTAATTCTGAATGAGTGTGTGTAAAATTGTGCTGAGTTGCCAATGCTCATTCTGCAGATGTATCTTTTGTGTTGAATTAGGTGGAAACAGCAACTGATTCAGACACTGAAAGCAGAGGCCTACGGGAATACCACTCTGTTGGAATACAAGTGGAAGATGAAAAACGGTAATTTATGCATGTTCAACAATCTGTAGTCTTTCACAACACAACATACATTTGTAAACAGATTTCATAAATGACACCTGATAGGTGCTGCCACTAAATAATCCCCAAAGTCAAATTTCTTATATGCATGGTTGTCATTTGGTAAAATTTTTTGGAGATTGCTTAGCAGTTGCTTCACGTTTAACTAACTTTCTAGTTTTTAATTGGAGGAAAGGATGTTAAAGTATTAAATTGAAATAGTGGCTTAATATAATTTCATTATCAACAGAACAAATACTAAGAGCTACATATTGGAACAGTCTCCCTTCAATAGGACTCCTCATGCTGATCCAGGCTTTCCCAGCCCACAAAAGGAGGCGCAGTTCTTAGGATGGTGCCTTTATTCTAAACTAGAATCAGCTTTTTGATTTGTTCAGTCTTTCTCTAATTTTGTAAAGCTGCTGGCTGGCCCATGTACTGACCCAGAGGTTATCCCTGGCAGATACTGTTTGTCAAGTACTGGACCAGGACCATTATCTCATTTAACAGCAGCTGTCTGAGAGAATCTGGCTGCTAATTGCCTTTTTGCCATCACTGACTGCAAATGATTGAAACTATAGACTCCAATGTGAAAAGATTTCACAAATAATCTTTGCTTCTCTATCTAACTTTTTAACACAAAACTTTTCTAAAATGTCATTATTCAGTGTCATATAACAGTGGAAAATCACCTTTTAATGGGCATCCAATAAGGCCAAAAAACCCCCAACCACAGTCTTGAACATGCTGATACTCTCTTTCTTTTATTACAGGATTCTCAAAAGTCCTAACTGAGCAGATTTTTCTACTTAAAATTCTGACCACGTGAAAATTTTTTATATATATACTTTACAGACTTCTATCAGGAAGTTCTACTTCTGCTAGTTATTTCCAGTTTGTTTAGTAATGATACGTGCTATTTTGTAGTATGAGAATAAATCAATACTTGCTTCCAGAGATAATTTAAATTATTTTCTTTTGTACCCTTGCTTAGATCAATGACTCTACTATTTTTCCTTTCTGTTGCTACTCACCATCTCATTTAATGAGACATACACAAAAAAATGTTTAACACAAAGTCCAGTGATAAGAACATAATCCACTTTTTTTCACTGACACATTATTCTGTGCCTCTGTGCCATCACATATGTTATTTATATGCCTTAATATTTTTTCTTTCTTCCCTCTTCACCAAGACATGGACGATTCAAGCGCTCAAACAGTGTGACAGCAGCTGTCCAAGCTGACCTGGAGCTGGAGGGTTTTCCAGGACACATCACCATGGAGGATAAGGGACTTCAGTTTGGCTCCTCATTCCAGCAGCACTCAGAGCCCAGCACACCCACCCAATACAGTGCAGTGAGAACTGTACGGACACAGGGACTGTTCAGTTACAGAGAAGACTATAGGACCCCAGTTGACACCTCAAACCTTCCACCACCAGAGCCCTGGCTAGAGCCAGCCATCGAGACAGTAGAGACTGGTCGGATGTCTCCTTGTCGACGGGACGGATCTTGGTTTATGAAGTTACTACACACTGAAACTAAGAGAATGGAAGGATGGTGCAAAGAAATGGAAAGAGAAGCAGAAGAAAATGATCTTTCTGAAGAAAGTAAGAACATTTCAGTATATTTTCTTACAGACAATTACTATAATATGAAATCTCTTAGGATAAAGCTGTGAGCTGTGTTTTGTCCTCACTCATTCTGTAGGAGCAAAGAACTGTAATGCATAAGAACACTGTCCTGCAACTGGCTGTGCAAGATGGTGTTTCCCAGAGTAAGCTTTTGTGGACGTAGTTAAGGAGCCAACTCTAGAGTCCAGTGTAGGTCCAAAGTCTGGTATTACATAGAGCTCAGATGGTGCAATAGCTCCATCCACAGCTCCAAATCTGATGCTTTCTTCCCACTCACTTCTGTGGCTCCAGTGCTTGACCCTGTGCCAGAGCACACAGAGTGGTCTTATAAGAACACTGTTTTGCTCTTTTTCTGAAACCTGCAATTTGCCTCTTAGTGAGCAGCCATTTTAAAAATGTTTCCATTCCTTTACAGGCTCTTCGGCCTGCTGGAAGAACAGAAAGCAGTAGCAGGCAAGAGCAATAGTTAAAGGACTTCTGCAGTTAGACAGGCATATACATTATTAGAAAATTCAGCTGCATTTTCTTATTACAATTTTGTCAAGAATCATTATTATTCTCTCGTGTCCTGTGGACACCTTGAAAGGAGTGATGGGATAAAGTGAAAAATAATGTAGACAATTTTGGAACAAGTTCCAAGACAGCACTAATGATAGTAATATATCAAAGTGGTCCTAGGACACAGTAGCCAGCTCCCTATGATTCCCTTTGAGGTCAATTATCCTTGTTCTTCAGGCTCAGTTTTATAAATATTTCAAACCCTGGCAATCTGAATTATTGTCTCAGCTGAGATTTTCTCAGATCACAAATGAATTCATATTAAGCTTTCTTATTAGCATCTTTCCTTGCACTCTTACAAATTTCACTTTTGTGGTCATCTTCTTTCCCCCTCAATGAGTTCTTACTATGATGTACCCTCAAGTCTTGAGCCAGGCCATGGTGACTAAAAGGCCAATTTCTATTTCTGGCACTGACCTTTTCAAAGCAAAGAATGTCTATGTTTTTACGTCATCATTATTTTATTTTGCAGTCATATTTCTCTGCTGTATTGTGCACAAGTCTTCCAAGTAATAACAGAGGATTTGGGCTGGTTTTCCTTCCTTTAGCCTCTGGTGCTTTCTGAACTGTGGGTTTTGTCTTTATTTTCACCTCACCAGAGTAGAGCTCAGAATTCTCCCCTTCCATTGATACTATGAAGACTTTAATACCCTTTTAGAGACTGTTAAATAACAACATATTTGCTTTGATTAGCCTGTGGAAGAATTTCCAAGCTTTTCATAATGGTCATTCCTCAGTACTTCTTTTTTTTTCACATGTGTCCTATTTTTCAGTTCTTCAAGTCTTTGCAGTGCTGAGTACTGACGTTTCAATATCATCATTAAGAATCCCAAAGCACCTGCTTCCCAGATCACCTGTTACTGATGTAGGAACATCAGTGTTTTCAGTCTGAAGCAGAAGTTCAAAGAGCAAGACTTTGATCTCCTTTGAAAGAGTAAGATTATTAGGGAGCGAAGGGGAAAAACACACAGTTCTTTAGCCCATTTCTTTCGTAGTGAGGAGTCTGCAGGCAAGAGCTGGACTTCTCCTACCTCCTCTCTCTGTAAGCTCCTCTTGCACAGCCCTAGTCAAAACTGCAGCCACACGAAATGAGCAATGGAAACACACTCACATCAGTGCTCTCTCACTTGGAGATGTGGAGAGGCAGTTAGAGCTGTTATTCTTTGGAATATGAAACTGGGTATTACATGAGGAAAACTTGGATTACCTGACTTTAGCTGACTACCTGTCCTGAGGTGCAGTACCATTCTCCTTCCCATCATGAGAACCTATACTTTTGCACTCCAGAAATACCCTGGAACACCTTGCTGCATGGTGAAATGGCAATCAAGAAGGTAATTTTCTGTAAATTGTACATAGGACATGACAATATGGACTTCAGTAATTTTTTTTTATATATTTTGAGTTAGTGACACCCTTTTAACTTGGAATATTGCAGCCAAAAAACCAAAACAGTACTGGGATTTTGTTTCCCTGTTTGAAGAGGGACTCAAATTTGGAACAGAACAAGAAAAAGCAGTTCCCTAATAAGAGAGTTGATAAAATACAGCTGAAACCCTTGAAATCTCTTTTTTTTAAACTAACAAAATGGGTTAATTACTTGTGCTTGTGGGAACACTTTGACCTCCCTAATAGGTAAAAGGAGTTATAGAATAGGTCTACATAGTGTTTGCAAAGTCAGAATTTGTGTTCAGCTGTCAAAAGTGAACCTCAAAGTCATGATTTTTCATTGTATTTTCATTTTCACTCATTTCAAGAGATCTTTCTGAAATAATTTTCAAAATGCATTATTTTAAATGGTGTTTGTCTTGCTTTGAAAGACAAGTGTCTGCTAAGGAAGAGAGGAGCCTCTCTAGAAATGCAAAATGTAAACTCCATCCCTTCCAAATTACTATAATTTTGAAATTAAGGCAAAGATAGGGGAATAGGAATAAGAGTTCTTTGCTAGGAAAATTAAAATAAAAATACATAATACAAAAATAAAAACACTGACAGAGTCAGAATACAACCTGACACCCTGTCAGTCAGTGTTGGTAGCAGTCCCCCTGCAGTGGCAGATGTGGTTCAGTTGAAGCAGTGCTCCTGTAGAAGGTGCAGTTTTCCTCTGAAGGTCCAGGGATGATGTAGAAGGGTCTGGTTTTTCTCTGGAATCGAGTAGAAAAAGGCTACCTTGGTGTTCCAAATCTCAGTTTTTATCTAGGTAGGAAAGGCTTGGCTGCTCCCCCTGGCTGGAGCATCTGCCAGTGGGATGATGTAATTTTATCAGTCACACAGTGGGAATCAATGGCCCATTAACAGATGATATCTTCCTGGAGGAAGGATGGCTTGTGGAAAAGCTAAAGATGACTGCCCCACTTGGTTTTAACAAACGGCCCATTAGCAAAGGATATCTCTCCCGGAGATAGGGATCACTGCCCCACCTGGTTTCAGCAAATGGTGATAGAACACATACTTTTGATCACATCCTGTATTGCAACCCAAGACAGTATCCTTTCATCTAATGACACTTACATCAAATAAAAGGAAGTTTTTATAGAATTAATTTCACCGAGGGAATGAGCTTCACAGCATTCTAAAATCTCTGTGTGAATAATTTTTTTCTTGTTGAGCTTTTAGAATATTTTGTATCCCCAGTCTGAGCAACAGAGGTTGTAAGTTCTGTGTCCTCAAGAACTTAAGTTTATTGATACCCCAGCACAAATGTGTCTTGACATATTTAAACATTTGCCAGTTCCTTGAAGAAAATAAACAGAAATGGCTGAGCCAAAAGCAAATAAATATGGTTTTCCATCTTCCAGCAAGACTACTATTCCCAAAACACTTCACAGCAAAGTTTGCACACTTAAATTGTCATTCTTAATGCTGAATAATTTCTTTTTGTCCTGGATATATTAATTGTACTTGAAGGCTTAATATAGCTTTGCATCTCATAGGAGAAGGCTGTCCTTATGATACCACTTCTATTTTATTTTAAGCAAGGGAACAGTTAAAAGAGAACTGCATTTTAGAAAACAATTTCAGTTTTGGTGTTAACACAGCAGCCCTGAGATCACCAAAAGCTGTCTGATAGCTATATGGATTTTTTCTTTCACTGTAGCTTTTCTCCCATAATGTTGTTTTAAGAACTTCACTCATCAGGTCTTAGACAGAGAGATAATCATTGCAGCACAAATAACCTCTCTCTCCTTTTCAAAGAGGTTTTTTTTTATTTGGTCAGTTGCCATGAGTTTTATTTTGAAGTCTCTGCAAAGTTCTTATATTTTTTATGGAGGCAGTTATTTGTGTTCTGTTTATTATTTATATGTGTCTGTGTGTCTGTGTGTGTTCATTTATATGTAAAAAATATAGATATGTGTCTGTAACAGTTCCTAGGGTTTGACATCTGGTCATTTGCACTCACAGGGTACCTCCAGGCAAAGATGTGTGCTTCTCATGGGTGCTGACTGGAGTTTCAGTTTTACACCCTGAAAATTGTGTTTGGCTGCTGGTGTGTAGGTGATGACAAGAAAAACAATTTCAAGTGTCACAAAGCTGTTGAAGACCAAGAGGGTCAGGACTCTGTGTCCCATGAGCACGGTGATGGGAGCAGGGAGAGCAGAGCAGGGAGAGGGAACCACAGTCCCTGCCCACAGCTTGCAGGCAGGGTCTGGCAGGGGAAAGAAGACAACGCCCTGGACTTCTTAGTGCCACATGCTTGGCCACTAGAGTGCTTCACTATGGAGAACAGATCCACAGGGCTTACTCTCACAGAAAAATCCTTAGATAGGTGCAAAAATTAACTATAGGAACTATAGGATAAGCTATGCCAGCAGAAACGTTGTTTTGCTGGTATCCTCTGCATTGTGGTTAGGAGCTCTGCTGGCATAGCAGTAAAGTGATCTCTAGTGGGGAAAAACATAAAGATATTAGAGTGGGAGCTCAAAGTATCACCTCTCTCTCCCATTCCCCTTAATTCCATGGATACTGGACCATTCCTTGCTAATCCTCTAGCTGATATTTCCACAGTACTGCAAAGGCTTTACTAATGCAATAGAATAGTAATAGAAAACACAGAGTAAAATCTCCCATAATTTTAAGGGAATAAAAATCAACAAAAAACCCTCACAGCCAATTGATTTTAGTATATTCATGAATTAATTATCCATTAAAGCTTTCTTAGGTGCTTGACCAAATACAGGTTATCCTTTAACCAAAGAGAAACTACTGACAAAATTTTCTAATGCTTTTCATAAACCTGTCCTTCAGGAGCTACTGCAATTTCCAGTTGGAATGTTGTAAATGTAACGAATAACTTAACTGTACTGGAACAGTCTGTAAAGTCCTACAGTGTGGCATCCAAGAATTCATCCCAGCATTTTTATTGTTCTGCTGAAATTTTCTCCTTTTGAACTTAGCTTTGTTGAGGTAAAAAGCAAATTTGCAGCAAGTCCCAGTTGGTGACTTACCCTCCAGAGCACTGCCATTGTTGTCCCAAAATGCCATCTGAACATTATATGTTTGTCTTTGTCTACAAGCTCTCTTCATAGTGAAAAAGATATTTCTAAAGATTACTAATTTAGGTTTAGAGATTCGACAAATATCAAGCTCTACTTTGAGTTAGGAAGGTGACGTAAATGCAAGTTTCAATATTTTCTCAGGTGTATTTTCTCAGATTATGGAGTAATTTATTTACAAGTATAGAGGGGGAATGGAATGAAAATTTAAATTAAAACATGTCATTTAAATAGACAGTAATGGATGGCAGAAGTAGATTGATTGTTAGCAGTTTCTCACTGCTGGTACAGCAGTGGGACAATTGAACAAAGCTTTTAACCTGTCAAGATCAGAGTTACAGCATCAGTTTATAATCAATTTCATCAATACAGACCTAACTTTTCCCTCTCTACATTTGTGATATGAAATCATTTTTGATTACAAGGTTTTGTAGAATTTCTGAAGCAATTTACACAATCTCTAATCAGGGTGTAAATCCTGAGCCTACTTTTTCTGAAGTCATGGTCAGGGTTTTGCATATCTTCAGAGCTGAAGTCATATAGGACCATACAACAAAGATAAAGTGCTTCATATGCTTCAGGGAGCAGAATTAAAGTTGTGTGACTCTTTCCTGACATTTGGGCAAATACAAAATTGTCTTAATGCAAGGAGCTATATGGATTAAATGAAGATTATTTATGTGTATTGGTATATTTTATCGTAATTTATTTACAAGAAAAATCTTATAGTCATCACCAAACATCTCAATCTCTTCAGTCTCTAACATTCATCATTCTTTCATGGAGATAATCAATCTGCACTCATCAGAATAATTCCCCAATGCATGAAATTAATAACAAGGCTTTGGATGTCTATTAATATTGTGCTAAAGATTATGAGTTGAAGTGTTTTAATACTTTAATTTAATTACATCAAGGCAGAGTAGCATGAATATGAGAGATTCTAACCTCTATGTTTTATTACATCTGATTTACTTATTAAAATGGAAATAGAGTTAGATCTTTAGTAAATGCTAGGGCTGTAATTATACATGTGTATTCAGCACTGTGACTCAGTGGCACATGCAAACATTGCAGTCTTATATTCCTGACAAATGTGTATCACACCAAAATGCTGCATTGCCAGTGCCTAAGTCCTGACCAGTCTGACTGGGCTTAAAATCAGTAATGCTTATTGACACGATGCTTCATGATAATGAAGATAAAATTAATGTTTATTTAATATGAGGGTTTGGGTAACTGAGATTCACTAGAAAATATAAGACATATGGATTCTGTCAGGATCTATATTTCTGCAGAAGAGCTAAAAGCAATTCCCCTTACTCAGACTGTGTATTTGAGCTATGAACTGTAAAATTCAGCAGAGGAAATAAAAACTAAACTTTACTCACTAGAGGCAAGCAGTAGAACCATCAGCCCATGGAATCATCATCTCTTTTTTTTGTTTTGTTTTGTTTTTTTGTTTTTTTGTTTTTTGTTCAGTGAATCATTGAACATAGCATGGAATAGGTGATGTCAGGGACCTGTTACAGCATAATTCCTCATCCTGGAAAAGGAGGACCTCTGACCCCACACTGGGAGTTTGTCTTATGTCCTAAGTACAGATCACCAAGAGAAAAAGGAGGATACAAGGCTGTTTGTCACTGAAGTCATTGCCTTTATTTAAAATGTTGAAAACCAAATTAAAGCAATTTGTGTCAAATCAATTGAAACATTTTTATTTATGTTTTTGTATGTTTGTTCAGGTTTTAACACTCCAAATATTCCTTTCTGTATGCCAATAACACTGTAGAGGAAAGTGTGGGGTTTGGTGATCAAAAACCCCAAACCAATTAAAATGCTTTATGTCATTTGGCCAACGGAACAAAAACAAACCTCAGTGAATTACTCATGCAGCCCTGAACCACTTAACCCTTCTACGATGGATGTCACACAGGACTGATGAATTATGTATATTTCTGTTTAATTTACTGTTGTGGCACAGCTGTACTGTTTGTCTAACAGAAAATGGAATAGAGTTTGAGAACCACAGCTCTACATATTAGCACATGCCTTGAAAGCTACTGAGATTGTAACTGCAGCCCAAAACTTTCAAATTATCTCTTGCTGCTATTTGTAGGTGAGCAGATGTTTCACTGGTTGAAAGAAAGCTGAATTAAATGTAAAATCTTCTACCAAAATACTGTTTTCACATGCCGTCCTATATTTATTCTAAATAGCAACAAAATGTTAAGTCCTGCCACAGTTTAATGTTTCCTACATTAGGAGCTGCAGATCTGTTGGGCTGTAGCAGCTTTTATCAGCACTCACCATCCTGTTTAAATTATCAAACTTGGTTTCTCCAAATTGAAGTAAAATATATCAGAGTAATTCCTGTCTACCATTACCCCACCTCCCTATATCTTTAACATTATTTGCAGATCTCGAAATTCTCCATCTAAAAGAAATCTTTCATTGAGACCACAGCTTATAATGTTATTGAAAATGGGGGGTTTTTTTCATCATAGAGATGGATGTGGAGGAAAGGAAGTGTAGGAAAGGATATGTAGGAAGGTATAGAAAAGCATGGTGGTACCTACCAAAGTGTGGTATTTATCCCAGCAATGTGGGAGTCAGGATGTGTTATCCTTAGGGATAAGCCAGTCCCTTCAGGTAGTACTGCCAATAGAAAGACAGAGGCATCTCCAGGAGGAAATTCAGCTCATCTAAAAATAAGTGCCTAACATGGCTGAGCTACTGAACTCAGATCACTGATTATAATGCATTAAAAATTTTAATTTAGACTGATGACTCTTGGAAACAAAGTCACGTAAAATGAGTTTGGTTGTTTTCCCCAGTGCGTCCTGTGAGGGCATCTACACAGACAGTGAGGAAATACCAACACAGCCAGGGGGGCTGATCCTGGCTCAGCAAAGTCCTGGAGCACCTGTTTGTGCCCCACTTTGTCTGAAGCTCCTGTGCTGAGGTCTGTGTATATTTTCCTGGGCAGAAAACCTGTAATTCCTACTGGGTGTATCAAAACTTGTCTCAGAGATGTAATTCCTGTGAGGATCTAATCCTTATGGTAGAAGTATGTTATATTTCAGTTGAATGTAATAACTTTACCCTCAGAACAGATAAAGAGATCTCACTCAGGGATCATCCACAAGTGTAGTGAGTGAAGTAATTTGCAATCACAGAACCAGAAGATATAATCTAAGGCCTTTGACATCAGAAGGAACAGGCATCCAACTGATTCTTGAGGCAAGACAATTTCAACAGCTCTAAATTTACATGAGCAAATATAAATGGGAAAGATGTAATTTACTTTGAAATTTAAGAGTGTTTTCAAAGTCATATTGATGGATGATGGATTGATGGATGCCCACTTCAGGAAGCTGAATATAGTCAGTCCCTTGTTTTTTTCTACTTCCTTAAGCAAGTAAAGTGTAAGCTGTTTTGACTTATTAATATAATATTTATTATTCATTCATTATTGCCAAAAGATAAGGTGCCACTGAGCTGGCCTATACCTCAGTCTTTTTAAAAAGTATTTTACGTGTATAATCACAAGCAACAAAACCAAATATTTACTTCCATTTTAAAATAACCAAGAATTTCACCTGCATATGTTTCAGCTGGATATCGTATTTGCTGCAAAAAAAACCATTTATTGGTAATAATCCATCTGTATGCTTAGTTCTAGGTAAGATCCGAAGTGCTGTTGGAAGTGCTCAGCTCCTCATGTCTCAGAAATTCCAGCAATTTTATTGGCTTTGTCAGCAAAATCTGGTAAGTCACTTTGCCCAGCTATTCTTGAAGAGTTTAAGTTTATTCATCTGTAATATTCCACAAAATGTCACATTAAATTTTAGATTTTAATATTTTTACTTCAAGAACAACTGTAGTGCACCCGAGCAGTAGCATTCTGAAATGTTATTTTCATGTCCCACATTTACTTCCCTCTTTTTTTAAACTAAGTACTTAAGTATGATGTTAGTAGATTTTTTTAAACTAATATGTAATTTCAGTAATTTCAGTATGTTATGTTATGTTTTTCTCTTTTTGCTGTCTTTATTAAACAAAATAAAATAAGAGAACAAATGCAAGTTTTCTGAGACATAATATTGTGGCTTATTTTTGCAATATTCTAACATAATAACAATATTTCATGTAAGAAAGGGGGAATTTTTCACATTGCAATCAGTGGAAAATAGTAAAATAGAATAGTAGAGAATACATGATCCATCTTTCTACCTACCTGAAAATAGGACTGATCATGGAAATAAGATATCTATAATGTTCATCAAATTGAGTTGGGTAATTTGCACTGCCAATTATATATGAGATGTCCTGGGGCTAAAGGAACAGATGCATTATATTACTTATGAGGGTTACTGCTATTGTTCTGGAAGTTCATTAGAGACTAATTCAATTCTAAATGTTATCTTCATTAATATGACAGCAGCCATCAGCCATACAAACGTTGTGGGAAGATAATACTAATCAATAGAAGAACATAATTCTTCTAGCTACAGCTGGTGGTAGAGCACCTTTCTTTGTCTCTCTCAAATACCAAGTGTACCTTTTCCTTCTCACTGTCCCTAAACCTCATATCTTGAAAGTACTGAATTTTGTTGTGTGCATGATAGCAGGCATAACCTACACATCTGCTCACATACTTTTCTTTGCTCATTGGGATTTGTCACATAACTTCCACGAACAACTTCTGCAAAGACCTACTTGCTACTTTCTGTCTGTAAATTTAAACATTCGGAATACCTGCAATGAAATAATACTGAGATAATAATTCAAAAATGCCATACCTTCTGATAGATATATGGTCCTCATTAGGAAAGAATCCACTTATCCACTTCAAAAACTCTGTCAAAACAAGAACTTTTAAAAGCTGTTACAGAATAACAGAGGATTTATTCAAAGTCTGACAAGCAAGAATTTACCACATCTATATTATCAATTACATCATGTGTGCTCCTATCTAGTAATTTGTTTCATACCAAAAGAAGGGAATCTTCATCATTGAGGGTTTCTCTCTGCAAATTTAAAAATGCCCTCTGTTATCTGATTGATTAAGCTATGCAAAATAAGATTTGGAGAGCCTAACCTCCACTCCACTTCATTTATCTTCAAGTGGGCCCAGCATTTGTGTTCAAGAGCATTACTGTAATAGCAACAGCTGTTCAGGAGTGAGAACAATTCATTACTGCAAAAGCAATAGGAGTGCAAGGAGAAATCTACAGCTTTGTAGACAAGACAACCAAAAAGCTGGCAAGATTTTACTTCTCTTTTTCTCCTTTGGATAATAAGCCTCTGAACTCCATAACAATGGCTTTACCCCCACTCTCAAGATTTAGGCTCTAAATATCCTTCACTTTCATTAAATCAGTAATGGGCTCTGCAGAAAGCAGCAGCTGCAAAACTGAGTGTAGGTCATTCATGTCTGGAGGCTTTTCTTCCTGTACCTAATGATAAAGTTTGTTGCTAAATAGTCACTTAGTGCATTCCTACATCAGGCTTTCCATAGGCTCCTAAGGCAGCATCTCAGTGCCCCAGGGGAATGCTGCCAGCTTGTGCATTCCCTCTCTCTAAAACATCCATCACGTACAAGGGCTGCCACACGGCAGTTTCTCTGACAGTGTTCAGCTTAAATGTAGGACACAGAACAACAGCTTTTACTTTCCCCAATTCAAATTGCAACAAGGGTTTTAGAGCAATATACTCACACAAACTGAGATTTGACCATGAAGGTCACCTATGGATTTTTCTAAAGGACCATGGGAACTTCAAATGGCATATTTGATTATGCTCTGCGTTAGGAACTCTTATTCAAAGACTGTCACTTAGGGGAAATTCACAGAAATGTAAGCTTCAATGAGGTTTTCTTTTTTATGAATCTGGCTGGCTATGTGTATACTGTTCCCACTAACTATTTAGAAAAAATGTCATTACTGATTAATAAATAGTCTCTTCTGCATTATTCACATTACTTTTTGTAACACCTTTTTTTCTTTGAAGTGTCCTTCTCCATGCCCTCTAGTCAGCACAGATCCTGCTCAGCTTGTGTGTCATGGTTGCAGGTTAAAACAGAGCATCTTGAGCTCCATCTAGGTACTTGCTGCTTGCTTCAGGTCTCCTTCAAAACGAGGGCTGCAAAGCTGAATTCCAAGTAAGATACAAATAAATAAGCAGTTTCTGAGAAGGAGCAGGTTAAGCCAATCTTTTCAAAACTTAGTTGGCTATAATAGTACTTATTTGTGCCAGCATTTATCCATGAGCTCTGGCTGTGTAAGAAGCAGGAGGCAGCCCTCTTGTGTCCAGACCACACACGGCACAGCCCTCTGCAGGAGTCGTGCTGCAGGCCATGGTCTTTGCAAGCACCGTGAGCAGAGTGGGGAGCACAAAGGTACAGAACAGCAATTAGCCTTCATTCAGAAGGCAATGCCCTTGCAATCAGCGGCATCGTTTTCTGGCTGTTCAGAGGAAGCTGGGGAGAGTGACTGAGAATACCAGGAAGGAGACAAGAGATTGCAAGGTAAGACAGACTGCTGTATGAATTTCGCACAGGGAGTCAGTTCCTAAGAGCCTGAAATATTGAACTCTGTAGAGTAAGTAACACCACTGACATAAAGTTTAAATTGTTTTGTAACAAATTGGGATCCACCCAATTATTTAGTTTTCAGTAAACACCAATCTGAAGTTGTAATGTTTCCTAGAAGTCTGTTATAATCTATATGGCCAATTCTCTTAAATCACAGAATCTCCCTATTAAAAGGAAATTTTCTTCTAGTGAAAACGACACTTAAGTTGTTCTTGGCCCAGATTCTAGCACGGATCTAGATATAGGTGAAACAGCATGTTGTCATGCTCAGTTCTGGGCACTCATCTCCCACAGTGGCATTTGTAAACTCAAGTTTGAGCAGCAATTCCTAGTTTAAAACCCTTAGAAATGTGTGATTCACAGGAGGAATTCAATAGCAATGCTGACTTATCTCCCAGTTTCTAGATAACTGTGGGGTTGTGTTTAAATATAAAATGCCTTTGACCACTAGATTTGAAAAAGGTGGGGAACAGAGCCTGCCATAGCAGCAATGATGCTAACATAGCAAGCTAGTCTTTGCAGGTTTTGCCCAGGAAGGGAGAGATCCAGAGTTTGTTTGGTGTGGTTTTGACGTCCTCTCTCCCAGCTCTGCTCTTTACACCATCATAATGGCTTCCTTCTGTCCTGGAAGGAAAAAGTCATTTCTTCATTACCTTCAGATTAAGCCCTATTTCAATAGAGTGAAAATCTCCACTTTGTACTAAAGTCTCAGTGCCTCAGAGAGCAGAGGGTTAGGAGTCTGAACACTACATTATAATACATTTTTTATCCAGCACTGGCATCAGGTTAATTATCAAATACAGGGTCATCTTGCTAATTGTTACCACCAATGTTTGCTCCATTAAGTCTTTTGCACATAGAGCCTCTTAATTGCAGTACCTGGAGGTAATGTCTTCCCAGTTCCTGAGTGTGATTCAACTCCCCAAAGAGCAAAATGCAATCATCCCATCAAGATTTCATACCTCATGTATTCATTTGAAAATGCAAGACAATGTAAACATCAAGTTCAGCATAAAGTGACAATGTCTTTGTGGGATTGTTTTGTCTTAATCAGCTGTCTGAATGTAATTTTTAACCAAGAAGACTTCAGGCTGGCTGGAATACAAGCCACATTCCCCTTGCCTTTAATAGTCAGCAGACAGAAGCTGTCAGCTTGTTCCTTTTTAGAAATGCAGGTCAGCACAGCATATGGTGCTAAGGAACTCCCCATGCCACAGATTCAGAAGGCTGGCATGTGACTTCCAACTCATTCATGTTTGGGTTGTGTAGGAGGCACAGAGCTTTCCAGTCACAGCTCCCAGCTGCAGAGCACACAGAGCCTCAGCACTGAGCAGTGCTGCAGCAATGAAATCTGGCAGCATGCCCTTCCTGCCTCAGTGCACACCACTGAAATCCTCCTGGAGCATTCACGTTCTCTCCTTTGTGCCTTTCAGGACCCGAGTGCCATGCCAAGACCAACTTCCCAGGACCTTGCAGGTTTCTGGGACTTACTGCAGCTCTCAATTGAAGACGTTAGCATGAAGTTTGATGAACTGCACCAGTTGAAACTCAATGAATGGAAAATAATAGAATCACCTGAAAGGAAGGTAAGCAGACCGTGGACAATACCATTTACTCCTCATTTGTAGTTCTGCAGTCTCCTGTTAAATGCAATAGTGAAACACAATAGGTTTCTAACCCTGGGAATTATTTAATTGGCATGGCCCAATTTTTACATGGAAACTTTCAATCAGATGTCAGGAGTATTTTCTTTTTTTAACAATGTTGAGCTGAATTATATAACAAATATAATAGATTTTGCTAAGGTAGTTTGCTCCATTACACTTCTGTTCAAATTATTTGATTCACATTCTAAAAACTAGAACAGAAATATGTTCTTATTAATTCAGACTGAAGACAATAGGCCAAGAATTCAAACAAGGTAAATTCAGCACTCTGCTATTTGGGGCAGCTCAAACTGGAACAATGTAGTGTTTAACCCTTCATGTATGACAAGAATGATAACAGAACAGGAATGAGAGAAAAGCATGTGACAAAACATAGCACAGGTCATGCTAAAGCTCAGCCAACACACTTTGGGGGACAAAGTGCTGCTGGAGAACTCCCTGCACCTCTGCCATGCAACTCCACCGTTTGGGAGATGCCCCACATGATGCTTACAAACCAAAGGTGACAGATTGCCATAAAAGCAGTGTAATTCTGAAACTGCCTTTCACCTCTCTAGAGCTTCATCCCTTACCTTGATTATCCCACTATCCTTGCTGATTATTGTATTAGACAGATGAAAACAGCATTTGGTTTGAGTCAGTACTGTTGGCCTCAGGTGAATTCTTGTTTGGTTTGGGAGGAATTAGGAGGCATTTTGACAACTTTTTCATTTCTTCATGCTCCTCTTGGATTTTAATTTTCAGCCAACGGGTTGGTGGATGGTGAGTTTGCAACTCTTGCTTACTAGTGACAACTGGAAGTAAGAAATTATTATAGTGACAGCAACAGTGATATTCCTAGGAGAGAAATAACTAAAAGTGGGGGAAAAAAATAAGATGGGATGACAGGAAGGGAGCCTTTATGAAAACAGGAGATAGAGAAAATAAAGCCAGGCAGAACTGGCTATCCTGGGGTATAGCATCTTAGGCTGTCACACTGTTCCTGTTTAATGCAGAACTATGTTTTTAAATAACCTTAGTTATTTAGTCCTGGCTATTGCATTTGGATAGTAGAGTCAGAATTAGTTTAAAAAAAAAAAAACAACCAAAAAACACCCCAACCAAACAATCAAAAAAATGAGAAGTCTGTAAATCATAAGTGTATCAGTTCAATTTTTGTATTATTTGAATCCTGCTGTGCATCAAATTAACTGTGTTCTCCATAAGGAACAGCCCATACTCTGGACTATTACCAGAAATAAAAAAGAATATAAGAAATTATACAGCAAAAAGATCTATCATAATAACCATACCTATACAAATGAAGTTATGGAGTCTTCATCTTCAGGGCTATGCAGTCCAATATTAAACATGAAATATAAACAAACAAACAAAAAAACTGATTTAACTTCAAAGTTACATGTAATTTCAAGTGCACTTTTAATGGGGATTGTATGAAATCACCTCCAGAGGTCCATTTCTTTTAAGCTGAATTAGTGTACAATGCCTTGATTATAGGCCCTCATATGATATTTCACAGTCTCTAAATGGTCAAAACAATTCTTTATTCAACACCTGCAGAGAAATTTACAGCTACTTTGGTAAAAAAATCTACTGATTTTCACTTTCTAATTTGATAATCGTTCAGAATAATTTTCTTTAAAGTGGCCCAGGCTTGCAAGCAGAACAATTAGCCCTACATTCTCTTTCTGGTTGGCACTTGAATGCTTCCACAGAGCAATTCCTGGAGGAGACTAAACTAATAGACATGTATACACAGCTGCTATCTAATATCCAGCTGAGGCTAAACTCAGTATGATTAATTTAATCAGAAATCCTGTCCTGCTAACTTTAGTGAGTCTTTTCACTTGATCAGACCACACAGATGTGCTGAATTCCTATTGGAGAGACAGTGTGTGTTTCTGTTTATAATGAGTGTAATAATGTGTCAGCTTAAATTAAACAAAGCCCGTATGAAAGTGAGGTGTGCAGATTGCATGTGCCAATACCTGCAAGGATGGTGGAAGGCAGCACAGTCTTTTTTCAGGCACAGGACTGCAGAATACATAATGGTTGTCAAGTAAGAGGGTTTTGTCAGTGTCCCTAGTGTGGATAGCTGTTCATGTAATCCATTAGTCAGCTGATGGGCAAGCACAAATTGAGCATGCTTGATGTATGTAATCAGTATTTTGCTTTTCATGTCTTTGATGTGCATGCTCTGCTGACAAGTGCCTTTTACGTGCAGCTCACCCTTAGCTTTAATGCCCTATTGCAGGAAGAAAGAAAGATTCCTCCTCCTGTACCAAAGAAGCCCCCAAAAGGAAAATTCCCTATCACAAGAGAAAAATCTCTGGACCTACCTGACAGACAACGGCAAGAAGCCAGAAGACGGCTGATGGCTGCCAAGCGAGCAGCCTCTTTCCGGCAGAATTCAGCCACAGAGCGTGCAGACAGCATTGAGATCTACATCCCAGAGGCTCAAACCCGGCTTTAAAGACAGAATGCTGCACAGTTCCTTTTTTTAAACAAAATGCTTGTACAGTTTGTCACTTACCTGGTAATTTTTGTCTCATTCTCTCCACTAAATATGCCCTTGATGTTGTGTTCTTTGTGCCATAAGCACAGTGGAATGCTTTTGATTTCCTCAGAATTTGCTGAGCTCACCGCAAGAACGACTTCTTTTTTGTATTTATTGTCTGACTTACAATCAGCTACAATGGATAGGGCTTGTCAAGACCTGACTTATCCAATATATTCTCAGAGGACAACAAGAAACACCTCTTGAGATGGAACCCAGCTTACTTTTTGTTATTTATATTTTTATAAAATGTGTGATAATTAGGGATAAGAATAACAAACTATAAATGGGTGCATCTCACCATTCACTAGAGGCATTAGCTAATCCAAGTAGAAGGTGCTACAAATGTAAAGAGCAGGAAAGAAAGAACCCATTTATCTCCTTGACCTCCAGTTTCTTTTCCTAGAATCCAGCTAACATATTTACCCATGCACTCTGCCACTCTTCTCATCTTTGTTACTGCAAAATAACATTAGGCCTCTCATCTCATTCAAGTTTCTGGAGATGAACAGGGATATCCAGCCACTAAAACTCCAAAGTTCATCAGAAACCAAGAAGCATACAAGTCTGGTGATGGTGGGAATGTCCACTAAGAAACATTTGCTGTTAGCAGTATAACGACACTCTGAAACCTAAACAAAATTGTAATGCAAGAGGACTTGAGTGATGGGTGAAAGGAAAATGGAAGCCTTAAAAAGTTAGATCTTCTCTAGTAAGATGAGTAAAGAAAAAGTTATACTTGCTCCTTTGGATGACTCATTGCATTTTTAAAAGTTCTTTTACATGTTAATATTTATTTTATAAACCTTTTCTCTTTCATTTCAAGAGCTGTGCTACATGTACTATTTCAAACTCTCAAATTGTTATAACAATTGAGTTTCCAGGGTATCCTTGAGAACAAAAAAATCTTGCTTGTTTAAAATGCCAGTTGTGATGTTGTAAACAGTTTAAGAAATATGAATGTGAGTGGTAAGTATATATAAGTTTAAATGGTTATGTTAAGGTAAAGGTGAACTGTGGTTTACAGTTGTATTTTTTTTAGAACTATTTTTCTATGCAGTATCATTTATGGCAAGAATAAGGTTCTTGCTTGCTTCAGACATAGAAAAAAAACAAAAAACTGACTCAAGAGATAAGTGATAAGGAGAATAATATATTTTCAAGCCTCATATTGTCAAAGAGAGAAGTGGTAGCTACCACAGTCAAGAGGCTTTCATTTAAAACAAATTAGGACAGAATTATTCCACTTCACTTACCTTCCAGAGCCAACCAAGCAATCCAGCACTTGGAAGTCTTCAGGTGAAGACGCAATAAAATGAGTAACACACAGCCCCCCATACCAAGCTTTGAATCCTATTGAACACAAGTTTAGGTGAAAAGAGCAAGAATCCAGTGAGACAGACAGCCCCAGCTGCCACATTCCCTATTTACCTGCTTTAACAAATGCAATGTATTTAGCCATAGGCAGAACAACTTTTTATTCTACTCGAGCACTTTGGTTCTTCACCTGTTGAGCACTTTAAATCCAAATCCCACACACCCTGCAGCCTGATGGATGACTGAAAACACAGAGTACCATAGGTTATGCAGATCTGACATTGCTTCAAATCTATTTTCTTTTGGTTGGTCGGTTGTTTTTTCCCTTCTCTTTTTCCTACAGTGTGTGGTATTAAGCATGAGTTCTGTCTTTGGACAGCTGATAAAGCATGCTTGGCTTCAAAGTATGAATTTTTAGAGATGAAGTTTTGAGAAGTTTCTGTGAGAAGACACCCTTGTAATTTGAGCCTGGTATCTGGTATATACTTTGCCAAATAGCCTTAAACTATATTTGAAGCAAAAACCAAGACGAATGTATATCCTTTGAGAATGCAAAAAAAAAAAGAAAAAAAAGAAAAAAAAAGGAATAAAAAATAAAGAATCCCTGAAGTATTCTTCTATAGATGAAAGCATTGTATTTCCCATCCCTTGTGTTTTCAAGGCATTTTCTATTAAGGAAAGAGCTGAATCCTAGGCAGTGTACAATATTGATGCTACTTCCTATATTTGTTGTACTATTTTAAATACAGAAGTACATGCAGAGACTGGCATCTTTAGTCTTGAAAACTGGTATCTTTAAGTGGAGCTGCTAATTAGAATATCCACACAAAACCAAAGCCAGTATTTTTCCTAGGTTGAAGAAATTTGAAATAGAGAAACACGTACCTGTACACATAATAGACATATGGAAGCTGACACATTTTTCTAATTTTAAGTACACTTCCAGAGGAATCACACTTATTTTACTTGCTTGAACCCTCCTACCTGCAGCAACAGGTCATGCAATTAAGACAAGCTGTACCTGATCCTGCCAGTAATCAGACTTTATGAAGAGAAATTTTAAACCAAACAGATTAGAGGTAAACTGAGATCCTATCTGGCCTAATAATGCTGACTTGGAGAAGTCTGTGTTCTACATTTCCCATGCTGTTATAAGAAAATTCCCAATATAAGATTTATAAATCTATGATTTCTGTTTGTTCCACCAAACAAAAACACCCAAATAAACAAACAAAAAAACCCACAAAAAACAATTGGAAAAAAAACAAAAGTAAACTAGATGCCTACCAACAAATCTGATAATGGTATCTGTGCACCTTACATTTTGAAGTGCATATATTAAATTATTGTACAGGTAACATTATATCTTTTAAGGCAAATAAGCCATTCCAACTGGTTAGTTTAGAAAAGATAACATTATGCTTATCATATTTGTATTGCAAATAAATCAGATTACTTCATTCTCTGTCATGAGAAACACCATATTTTAATAAACATGTGACCAGATCAATTTTAATCTGACTCCACATCACAAAAATAAATGTCAGTTACAAAAACAAAGTAGGAGGAGCATAAATAAACAGAAAGATAGAAACTAGAATTCTTTCTCCCATGAAAGTTCATGTGGGTACTCAGAACAGCTGAATATAGCAAAATAGTCTAGTGCTTAATTAAATATTAATTGGGCTAATATGTATTTTAACACTTTAAAACTATAGAAAGTCTCTGTTCATTTAATCATTGCCTGTAAAACACAAGTATACTAAACAGAATTCAGCAAATTTAAATAAGGAATAAGGCCTGAATGGTAGAATTGTTGATATTTGCCATACTTATTTTTGCTTTGTATATTTTTTTAGATTTGAAATTCTTTGTCATTTGGTGAAGTACATTATGAAATGTTTTATTATTTCATGTCCACCTGATTAGAGTGGCCTTTGGCAGAATGCAAAGATGAACAACGTTGTACAGTTTAAAACCAAAAAATCATATTTTAATTCATGCTTAAACCTTGACACTATATTAGATTTGAGATCATTCAGGAAGGAATTGAAGTGTTCATAGGAAAGTGTGTGAATTTCATAGATATAGAGAGATGTAACGTATATTTCATACAATGGAAATTATTTGTTTTAAAATAAGCCCATGTCCTGCTGTATCAGTAAATTAGTACTCTGCTTCCTCAGCACTGCATTTAGTATAGAGTCAAGGAACGTTGGGTCACTGGGTGGTTTTGCTGCGTGGTGGGGTGTCACCGTGGCCCAGCGTGCCGCCCTGCAGCCTCCTGGTGGCCTTGGACGCTGTGCCCTCGCCTCCCCTGGCCCCGTGGCACCCCAGGCAGTGCCACCAGATCTGTCCCAGGCCCCCCTAACCCAGAGCAGAGCCTCCACATCTGCCCAGCCCAGCCTTTTCCACTCAAAGCCTGCCTGCCCAGCTGGCGGGGTTGATTCCTCCTCAGCATTTCGGTGTTGGCACCATGGCAAGGGCACACTGGAGGCTGGCCCATCAGTGCTGGTTTGTGCATGCCAGTTTGAGGGCTGAAGCTGCTTTGGCAGCTCCAGGTGTCAAGCTGTGTGCACTGAAAACCTGTGAAAGCAGACCCTCAGTGTAAGAGAGCTTAAATGAACCGTGAGGCAATGTTACTCCTGTTACTGTTCCCAGAGCATCTTAGGATGCAGGGACACCACCCGCCAGCTGCGCTCGAGGTAAGGAATACCAACAGACCCCTTAGTGTCTAGAGAGGTGCTTCCTGGTGTTTGACAGGTTGACACCCACACTTATACAGTGCCTTTCATCCAGAAGGATCTCCAAGCACTTTATTAGCCAACACACAAACTCCAGGCTGGGCTGCAGCTGGGACAGGTGCAGCATGGCGGGATGCTGGGGGTTCTCCCACCTGTCCCCATGCTGCTGGGGAGCTTTCCTTCCACAGCACCCTTCCAGCATCTGGGACCTCACAGTCTGAGCCTGTGCTGACGGAGAAAAAGAGATTCACTGAACCAAGAGGAAGACCTGAGCAAAGCAGGGATGAGGGCAATCAGTGCTCATACCATCCCCCAGGGAATAGGCAGGGAGTGATGAGCATCAAACTAACCTTCCAAAACAATCTCTGCCTTTTCCCTTCCTGACAACGGCAGTGAGGTCCCAGCAGTGGAGGAGCTCCCTGGAGGGTGCTGGAGGAGACTCCTGGCCGGTGCCAGGCACAGGAGCTGATGGCACCAGCAGCTGAGCCCTCTTGGCCAGGACTCTTGGCAAGTCTCCCCTTCACAAGTGCATTTCCCCACTTTCTTAGCGGGAGAGATCCACCCGGGGTACTTGCTGCACAAGCAGCCTTCCCCAGGCTCCCTGTTCCATCCCCAGGTCTGCCCTCAGCCCAGCTAGCACGAGGGATGACGTGGGGCACAGGACTTAGGCATGATGATTGATGACTGTGCTTTGGTTTGGGCAGCTGCTCTTTCATGAGACTAACCCTAAGCCTAAGGGTCCTTTTAGGGCAGAGCAATGGGGACAGCTCTCTGCATGGCCAGGATCAGCAGAAGAGAGCTCACCATTTCACACTGCACAGAATAGAAGAGGATAAATGCATTTATCAATATACACATAAGGGATTAATCACTGTCCAGAGAACCAGACCCAGGAGCCACAGTCAATGCTCACATTCCTGTAGATTGTGTCACTTTCTTGCAGCTCATCCTCACACTTTTGGCTGTGGCAGGCTCACTGCCTACTGCAGCCCCATGGCCCATCAGCAACTGTTCGCTCTGCTCACCTCCAGGGACCATCTTTCAGGAACAGATGTTTTATGGCATACTCATATGCATATACAAAGTCCTGTCAGGAATTAAGCCCTCTGTATCCACAGAAATTGCTTAATTTATCTCTGAAATGCAGCTACCTCTATGGCATAATGGTGTAGCTGTTTAACTACATAATAGGCTGTTCAGGACAGCAAGTATAAAAACAAAATTGAAATGGAACATTGCCCAAAAGAAAATTTGGCCAGCATCTGTGGGCTGATTCAGCTCCTCTTAATGAAATAAAATTCCAATAGCTGAAAGAGGCCACGGCATTCATTACTGAATGTCTTTTCCAACATAAACAATTCTATGATTCTGTATCTAAAAATGGTGTTCCAGATCTTTTCTCATTAAATGTATATCACATTCATAAAAGATGATGGCAGAACCCTTTGCACACCCAGCTTTTGTCTCATTACCCTTCATGGCCAGAAGAGAACTGGGCTTCTGAAGTCAGATTGTACTTAAGGTAAATTAGTCTGTCTACACAGCTTGCTCTTTAACTGAGCAAACACAAAACAGTTTTCATCAGCTGGCAATTTAATTCTATATTTTATTAAGGCCAAATTGTTATTTTTCTAAAGTGGTTTTGTTGGACAGGATTTTTTACTTCTCTAGGTACAAGACCATGGATAGTTTCACCTAAGCATAAATGAGGAGGAGGCTTATTTGAATATATAGTCATTATTTACAAACACAGCCATTAGTGAGGAATTTTCTTCTTACCTTGCCACTCTTTCACTCAAGACACTATTTCCTATTCCTAAAGCTTCACTGTCATGCAAGTTTCTTATTTGTGAGATGGATTATTGCAGAGCACCGGGCTAAGGTCTGATCCCAGTTGTATTAGAATCAATGCTCAGAAACTGAAACTAGCAAGAAATATCAGATTTGAAAGAATATAATTCAGATCAATATCTGACTTAGCAAGTCTGAGGTAGGAAGGACTCCTGGTTCAAGTGTGCCATTACTTTGTAGGAGCTCATTTTTCCTTTCAGGTAGGTCAGAGTAATGCAGAGGGCTCAGTAGTAGGTTTGAGTCTCTGAAAAGAGTCCTCATAAAGAAATGCCAACTTTGTTTATAATTATCATGGAATCCACATGTTCATATCCATGCCTTGATTTACCCTTTGGAGGTTTAATAGAATGGCCATCTCATTTTAAAAGGGCTCAGCATGTTTAGTTCAATTTATACATTAATTTCCTGACTAAAGTAAAATTCCTTTTCAAGTAGCCTGGCTTACATGCTCTAAATCTGTTCTTTCCTGAAGAAAAGCCACTATGGCTGTGCAGGATTTTCTGTACAGAGACAAAACTCATACTTTCATTTACCATGGACATGCCAAAATAATCAAGTGTGGCCTAAGGACTAAATTAAATGCCTCCTATAGAACTTCAAGGAATGTTAGAACCAGGAAACTAGCTGTTTAGTTATCATTAAAAGTATATATAAATATATATAAATATATATATACATAGGAAATCATATCAACAATGAGGATGAACTGAGTGCCAAATATTCACCATCTGTAAAAAGCTACACTTCACTAGAATTAAACTATTTTATGTAATTATTTCTCATGCTTTTATGGTTCTTTTGATAAATTCTATTTAGTAGCATGCAGGATACCTAAATTGAATGTACAGTATGTTGTTTCATTGCTACAATAATTTATTGCTTCTCAGTAATATCTTCTTTACCAGAATGTTATTTGTTACTTTGAAGACATATTTGAAAATTGTTTTATTATTGAGTTATTCTTCTTTTTCATGGTTCTCTACTCACCTCCAGCTGATTGTAAGAAAATGTGCTTCACTATTTTGCCCCATGGCTCTTTTATGAAGCTGCCTCTTTCAATTGGTTTATGTATTGTTTATGTTCATCTCCTGTAAATAATTCTGCAATTAAATTTTTTGAGAAAAGATAGAGTACACTCTTTATTGCATTTTAAATTTTGCATTAGTTAAATCTGACATTTCCAGTTAGAAAATTTGTAGACAACACTAAACTATTACTTTCAGACTTGCAGCCTTTGGAGTGTTAGGAAATAAATTCAGAAATTAATTTTATAGGATTTTAGATAGAATCAAAGGAAGACACACATAAAATCTGATGGGAAATAGCAAATAATAGAATAAGCTGTGCCATTCCATCGATGTATTTTGATTTATAGTTATTAATACTATAGATATAGAATGTCATTCACTGATTTTGAGTGAGAACATTGTGTATTATTTAAAGAAAAAATACTAGTCTCTTTTGCTTGTAAAAACCTCAAACTGAATTACCTGTAAGTGGTCATTAGTGAGCAGAAGTAACTGAATGGATTTTTTTTTTTTACAAAGTGAGTCCTGAAGCATCTCTGTGTGTTTTTACTGTTTGCAACAAGATAACCAAAAAGAGCTTCTGGCCTCCTTCGTGGTTTTCAGCTCCTTTCAGGGCAGACAAGTCTCCTTCTGGGAATGGCTTTAGCAACTCAGCAGAAAATTTGATCAATACTTTGCCACATTTCTTGATTAGATAGAAGCCATGGTAGGCATGAAAAAAAGATTAGTCTAAACAAAGGAGGTATCAGAAATAATGTTTAAAATATAAATTTATTTGGCATTGAAAATGCCTAGTTGCTTGAATCAGCAGATTTTTATTGCTCATGTATTATATATACCATTGTAATGCTTAGGAGCTCTAGCTACAGACCACGTGCACACTTGAACATTCTACATTTACAAACTGAAGATTTTCCCATACCATGAAAAGTTTACAGCCCAGCCATTAGATAAGAAATAACAGATCAGCAGAAGCGGGAGAGAAAATGATGGGGAAAAGTGAGATGCTATTAGTTAAAACGAAGAGCAGTATCCCAGCACCCCATCAGTTGTCATCTGTTTTGCAGCCATCAGAGAAAGAGGGGATAATGAAGTGGAAGATACCCTCTTCCCAAGAAGGGATTGCATTCAAGAAAGACTTTTCTTTGTAAATTTAACACAGAGATGATGAACTTTGGCATCCTGAGCCACCTGGAGGGGAAGATGACCTCCTGATTTAATCACTGGTGTTAGGTGCACCATGGACAGGTGCTGTACAAAGAGGCTGTGAAATGTCTTGACAGTAAGACTAATAAAATTCAACATTCAGTACTCTGATGGCTCATTGCTTCTATGAAGGAATTTTCATTTTAATATCTGTTGTGGAAGGCTCAAAATTTTCCAGCTGTATATCAGCAGTTTTAATAAGAATGAAATTCAGAGAGAGGTCATTAGAGAAGCTTAGTGGTTGTTTTTGTCTGTCCTAACACTGGATGTTATAACATGGATCATCACTTGCAGCAGTTCTGTACTATTATATCAGAACTAAGGCTTTGGTCGCTTCTAGCCGAAATTCCAGTAACCTCTTAGCATCTCTTATCCTTCATGAGTTCCCTAAAATAAGCTGATCCTTCCTGCAATCTGGAAAGGATCTCAGGACTAACAAGCAAGCTGTTTCTTGTACAACAGCTTACAGATGGCTGAATGTCAGCCTCAGTATTATAGGCATAACCACATAAATGAGGACAGGCATCGCTGATGAGCTAGTAAGGTCAAGTAAAGCTGGGGCATAGATGTGACATATTTTATTTCAATTGCTGAACCAAATAATCAGGTGCAGAGTACATGCTCTGGAATTAACATATTTATTCCAATTGAACTGCACTGACACTGACAGTGGGTTTGTGGAAGGCTGCTATTGTTTTAATTGTAGCAGCACAGCTGAAGTGTGAAAATTTTGAAATGTAGAAAAGTACCTTACATAACCTATTGCAGCCTTAAAACAATTCCTGCACAAATTTTGCTGTGACTTTTTAAACAAGCAATTTATAAGTAGCTAGAGGATAACACAGTGATAAAAATTAGGCAACCCTGGTTTGCCAACATCCTATCACGTCAGCCAATTTAATTTTCCTCTTTAACAAGAAGAATGGCCTAAGGAATTAGGTAAAAAGAGTAGGCTGTTATAAATCTTCATTTCATTGAGGGTTATGATTCAGTTCCAGTATATAATTTTCATATGAAACTAGGAAAATATTCTCTAATTTTTTTTTTCTAAAATAAAGACTGATGCATCTAAAAATATTCTTTTAAATATACATATGTGTTTGACCTTTTGTGAAATCTGAAGGCCTTTTGAAGTGTGAGAAGGAGAAAAATCTAACCTGGTCTCAGTATTATTCAGCAATATAATTGACAACTTTGATGATTTACTAAAAAAATTATATTCGATATTATATTCATTGACCTGGGAGTAGTTACAGGTTCTGTGGAAGATATGATCAAAATTCACAGTGATCTCAAGAAAACAAGTATGCTTTCTAAATTCAATGTGATGTAATCCATAGAAGAAAAAATGCTATATTGAATGCTATACTAAATGTTGTGCTCAGATGTGACAGAATATTTTTTTGTGAAAAAGCAGAGCAAAGAAAATGTGATCACAAGCTAAAGGAGAGTCAGCCTGATGCAAAACCAACACAAGCAAAATCACGTGCTTTTAAGAAAAGAGGAAATTTAATAGTGAATGTATTAGCATATCATTAAATCAGTGTGGCTTAACAAATTATTGTGCTGTGTAATCATCCGTGTATACACAACCTTATATTGCAGCACACACACCTTATTGGACTTGACAGTGCAAGCCAAGCTAAAACAAATTACCCATAGAAGGAAGAGGTCTTCAGATCGATAGAAATCAAACTTGTGTGTCTGAGACATGGCTCATTCTCCCCCATCCAGGCTGCTCAGTAGAAATCTCCATGGGCACTGCTTTTGCTCTATGTCAAGTGCCAAAGGACCTCTAACAGCCTTGGCTGGAGATGGTGTTTGTCTCTGTCCTATGAACCCCAGGAAGGTCTGGAATACAGGACAGGGGTTTTTTGTGTGCTTGTCTGCCCGCGTTTAGGAACCTGACTCTCATAGTTGGGCAAAGGTGTGATACAGACTCTCTGGATCTTGCTATCTTCAACTTAGCCACTTCCACCCACATTCTGTCTGAGATGGCAGAAATTACCCTCTGAATCTCGAGCAAACACTCAAACACAAAATGTTAACAAGAGAGATAGGCAGAAACATTTCATAATGCCTTAAAATGACACTGACTGGCTGAGTACCCAGTGATGCCACTGAGAGAATGGCAAGTCAGATGCTGGGGATGTTGGGGCATTTCCTGTGTGCTACAGAAGTTCTTGTTCCACTTTGTTCAATACTGTTGAGTTTTGGTTAGAGTATTAAATCCTGTTTTGGAGGAATTGAGAAGTAGTGAAGAAAACTTGAAAGAAAGTAACAAGGATTATAAAATATTTAGAAAGCATGACATAAGTGAACAGAGTTCAGAACCTGAATCAAAAAAAGACTGATTTGTTTCAATAAAATGAGTTGTTATGAGCTGTTAATGAAATTACTTTCCCATTCCCTGGCAGGAGGTTATTAGCATTATTAGCAGAAAAGTCTATATTTTGTTTCTTTGGATAAGGGTAGTGAATCCCTCTTTAACTATTTAACTCTAGGACAAGGTAGCAAACATATCCTGTACAGCTTTGCAGCTGTGATCCAAGTCAGAACTCCCTGAAGAGCCACAGGAACCACAATCCAGCATCCTGCCTGCACACATCTCTGAAAGGGATGTGCCTAGACCACTGGTTCCCTCATCTCACTTGATGAGATCCTATTTAGAAGCAACTGATCATTTGCAAGTGTGAAGGAGGCATTCACCTGCCAGAGCTGCCAGTGCTGCTCCCCAGCTCTTCCCAGAAGGAGAAGCTGGCCAGGAAGGAGGATACAAGGGGCTAGTGCCTCTGCTGGCCTCAGCACATGGGGAGGTGAGTGCTCAGGGTCTCCCCTTCTTCTCCTGTGTGCTATGGGGTTATCAGCTCACAAAGGAACAAAGATGGGCTGCTCTTGAATAAAACACCTTAATACTAAATAAGGAGTCGCAGAAAATTGGTGATAGCAGCTGAGTCAGCAGTGCTCTTTTCTCAGTATGAGGTTCATATCCCTTTTTATTAGTAGCAGGCACTAGGCTGCTTGAGTTTTTGCAAATTAAGAAAAAAATCTAAAGAAAATTTCTGCTCCAATAAGGAGTAACATCACCTCAGCGTTCACACCTGAACAGAAGCCCAGATTCTGACCAGGAGTAGACATTATTAACCTGCTTAGCCAGAATCTCTTCAAAAGTCTTTGTGGTTTTTGTGTGGTTCGTGTATCCTTTGTGACCCACACTAACTCACCTGCATAGGTGAGAGCTATCCAAAACATGGAGGAGTTTGCTTGTCAGAAGGGCTCTGCATCTGTCATTGCCATCCTTGGCTTCCTCCTTGCAGCTGAGCACCATCACACACACTGCAGGGCTTGGCACTAAAATATTTGAGGAGGACAGGGCTTAGGTCAATGGAATGGAAAATAATGACAAATCAATTTAAATGCAGATCCTGGAGGAGTATATTATAATAGACTGCTTCAGACAAATCTTAAAAGGAAATTAGCTTTAGCAAAAATCAAGGATTCAGTGTATTAAAAAGTGACATAATCCCAATCATAAGAGAGGTGATAAATCAGTTTTGCCAGATAGGAAATAAATCATGACTGAACAGTAAGGGAAGCAGATGAATGTTATGCTTTGGGGTTTGAATATGTCAAAGTGAATTTTGTAAAATGTTTATAAATTTATGAAGCATTGACAACATCTTTAAAAGATCTGGTATTTAGAATTTTATGAATGTTTATATTTATATATTTTGTATGAGTTTATGTGGCTTCATATGTGTGTATGTGTATATATATATATATATATATATATATATACACACACACACATATGTATATGTGTACATATAATATGTATGCATATATTTATCCATAGAGAAATAAAAGGAGAGCAACCGTAAATTTTATACATATTTAATTTTTTCAAATGGCCAGAAATCATATTCTGTTTGGCTTGTGCATGTCTGTATCTCGTGATAAAACCATTTGCTTGTCTAAATCACAGAAGAAGAAAGATGAAAAGGAAGGCTAAGGAAAGGGAAGACCTATAGAACAAAACCAATGCTATATTCTTTATTCTTTGTTTATTGAAATACATTATTTCTTTGGATTTGGAATAATTCATAATTCTGCTTCACAGTGAAAGAGCATTTTTGGGCTGATTCACACTACATATCAGTTTCTACAGCCAGATCTCAAATCAAATATACACATGCATAATGTGCCAGAAAGCAAACAGATTCTTCATGAGATGAGCTAATTCATTGAAACACTTTTCAGCCTCAATTAGGAGGTGGTTTTACTGTTTTGAGACAAACTGGTGTATAACAAATTCAAGATCTTTTAATCTTCCACTCAGATTCACTTCATTCTCCCAAATCTTTCCAAAACATGTATTACTGTCATCTTATTTAATGAGACACAGAATAAAAGAATTTTACAAGAGCATCCTCATTTGAAATAACAAGTAAGAAGCTGTAACCCTTCATCAGATTTTACATCTTTAATTAGTAACTGAAGAAGGAAAAAAAGCTTTATATCTGAAGATGAATATGAATTTCTATCCATTCAGTTAGAAGGGTCATTTAAGACCACATGTAAACCAGCTGTGATAGCACATCTGGAGGGGAGGTTCCCTCTGTGTGTCATTTCCCAGCTTGCTTGTCTCCAAATATCAAAGTAAGTGTAGTAAAAATGCTGTTGTAAGTCAGGGGCTACAAAGTTTTCCCTGGAATTTACTGTGTCACAGGAGAATGAGGTGATACAAGGAGAGGAGGGTTTTGTGCACAGGAGGACCTGAGGAGCAGACAACAGCATTCCACGGACATGTGAAAGTCTTGTAGGAAGTTTCTGGGGCACATTTACCATCTGTGATGTGTTTCATTTGATGGCATTTACCTTGTAAGACATAACAGATTGTGACCCTTCCTTGGCTTCTTTCTGGGATCAACTTTTCTGGGAAACAGAATAGCTGGTCCATGAGTTGCTAAGTATTTATCTTTATTGTCATAAATGAAATATCTGTAAATATCTCCTGTGACGATCTCTTGTGTTATCTAGTGTCAGATGCTATACTGTGACAACTGACTCTTTTTTACAAAGATTAATGGCTTCGGGTGAAGCTAATATTGTATTTTTACCTGTGAAGAAAAAGGTTAGGTGAGTTCAGGAACAAGTTAAGTGATAACCCTCAGTAAATTCATGAAAGGGGGTCGTTTTCAAGGTAAAATGTGTGAGGGAAGTTGTTCCTGAGGAAGTGGGTGAGAGATGTCAGAGATGCATGAGAATGAACAATAGATGCTTTTCAGTCACAAGTTCATTTTCAGTAGCTAAAAAATGAAAAATTATTATGACCAAAATAGTGTTTAACTTGCTGAAATTCTCATTCCACTAACTTACATTACCCAAGGGTGATCTGGATTTCAGAAATCACATGAGGAGCTGACGGCCCTTTCAACCCCTACAACATCTCTGTGCTCTCTCTGCTGATGTGCTCCCCTTTCTGGATATCTCCAAAGTTTTAATGTTATTTGCTTTTGCTCTAAAAAAACCCAGACACTTTCCAGGGTCCTGGGAGTTCCCTCCTTGTACACTGCTGGTTAAAGGCAGACTTCCTTTGACCCTTCTTGCTTCATTTTACTTATTCTGGGAGGAATCTCACTGTTTCTTACATTTAGATAAATAAACCAGTATAACCTGTATAAAAATTGGTATAAATGTAGTTATCCCAAAAAGGAAACAGAAACAATAGATTAGAGAATGCTTTTGAATATTGTCTGGAGGGACAGTCTGGTGAGGCACTAAATTATTCAGTTCCTTTTGGCCGTGTCAAACAGGACAGAAGCAGCTTTTCCCAGTCCCATTTTGCCAGTGTGGAAAGTGTGAGAAATGAGAGGCGTCCATCTCATCCCTCCCAGGCTGCCCTCCTGGAAGCCTCCAAAGGCAGGCGGGGCGCGCAGAGCCGCCGCTCCCTCTCGCAGCTGGGCTGGGGGCTGCTGGCACAGGCACACTGCACTGCGTGCCAACAGGCTCAGCCAGCACTCCTGAGCACAGCTCTCCCACTTTCAGAAGTTTATACTGCCACCCATTGCTCCATCTGAGCACATTTTCCCCGAAAGTGATAGCAAGCTCCTGAGCAGATTTAATTCGCAGTGACACATTTCTCTTTCTGGAATCACAGCTCTCCATCACAGCAAACAGATATATTTGGGAATAATGGTTTCTGAAGTGTGGCTGCGTAGGTTAGAGTGGAAATGCTCTCTCAAAGTGTGATCAGACTGTGGAGTCATTGCATCTATTTTCAGTGCCTGCTTCTTCTCAGCCAAGAATACTTCGGCCCCAGCTTTGTCCCTCTGCCACAGGGGTTTTGTTCCAGATGTTGTCAGTACATTGCAGTGATGAAGGGAAAAAAAATTCAGGCCTTCATAACCTTTTGAGGCTGAGCATCATTGCCTGACAAGACACATTACATCACGTGATTGGAAACAAGTGCAGGTGCAATGGGAACTATGGCTCCTATAAAGTGAGATGAGAAGGAAACTGCATTTGGGACTGTGCTGGTACATCTGGGCCATCAATGTATGCTGCTGAAATAATGGAATCTATGTTCTTCTGTGGACAGAGCTTACAAAAAAAAAGGCATTAAACCAATATATCAGCAGTCAGTGTAAGCACAAAATTCAAGAGCTTTCTTCAACGCCAATGATTCGCTACTCTTCAGAGAGTTTGGGAGATTTCATGTTATCATATAGTTCAACAAATGTTTCCCTGCATCATGCTTGTGCTATTCAAAAAACTTTATTTTTAATTTCATTTTTTTCACTTTGACTTCAGCTGCTGTATCTATACACAACCAGCTTGCATCTGTGTTCCAACACATGCACACATGTGCATAGACAATAAATTCCTTTACACCAGTACTTGTCATTAATGAAGTTCAGTCTCAAATTTTCCATGCTATTGGTCAGCATCTCATCAAATTATCTGGCAGAACATTTGGAGGCATACATTTGTAAGAATACATTTCTGTAAGTGGGACTAGGAAAGAAAATTAATTTTGTTTGTATTTTTTTAAAGAAGTGATACTCATTTCACTAGCATCATAGCACTGAGGAACTCCGTGGTATTTCTAGAGTAAAGCTCAGCTCTGCATAAGTCATGGAAAAAAAAAAACAAAAAAAACCAGAAGCCATTTGTGCATGGCAGCTCAAGCTGGAGGGATTTTGAGAGCTTCAGGTCACAGCAATCATCCAGAGCCCAGTAAAAGGACAGAATAGGAGACCAGGATTTTCCCTCTACTTTTTTTCTTCCAGCTTTGAAGAGTCTGGGATGAGAAGATTTTGCTAACTGGAAGCTAAGAAGTATCTCCAGGGATGTTTGTTTTTTCCTGTCTAGTGCTCAGGAAGCAAGAAGTTACTGAGGAAGAAATCCAGCTCATACCTGAGAGGGAGGGCAGCAAGCTTGAGAGGAGGAACAGGAAAAGAGCCAGGGGGGAGGAAAGGTATGCTTCAGGAAACAGGAAGAAATACATGAAAAACGTGCTGATGGAGGCCAAGACTGGCTGCTGGGATGGAATAGGATCTTATCCTCCCTGGCCCAGACTGAATTCAGAGCTACTCAACAGTAAAAGTTCAGCTACTCCCTGAAAAAACAATAGATCATTACTCAGCTGTCTCAGCCCTCTTAAGACACCAGTTCACATGGAAGCCAGTAAAAATGATGGAAGGGTCTAGTCCTTTCACATGCCAAACTGGATTTTAGTTTGGTAACTAAAGCATTACCAAAGGGTTGGGAGATTTTAAAAGACTCTTTCAGTGTGCAAGAGCACAAAAAAACCCCAACCTGTCCCTCAACCTATAAAGAACAGATTAAATACAGTTTATATCAGACCAAAAGAGCTGTTGGGAGGCAGGATGAGCAAGCTCCCAGTCGGCTCATGGAGGGTTTTTCAGAACCCTCTCTCCATTTTCTCACTGGCAGTGCAGCCACATAATATGCAAGTGTGAGAAACTACAAGTAAACAAAGGGATTTTATAGCACAGCAAGGAGAAAACTACATAATGAAATTAAACAAGGTTCTCATCTGAACATAAAAGAACTTCAATAATTCTAATTAATGGCCAGGAGACACATTACAAGACACAAGACAAGCAATGAGGCATAAATGAATAAATAAACACATCAAGAATGCTGAATCACAGAATATATTTTGTTCATTTTATTTGTAATTTTTTCATTCAAATTACAAGAAAAAATTAAATTGGAGTCGTAGGTAATATTCAGATCTTGTTAATGCTTTAAAACTAAATCAACAAATCAAACTCACTACAAAATATTGCAGATGCAATTTCACTTCAATAATGCATAATCAGCCACAGTATGCCAGGGAGGATCAGCAGTACATTCACTGAACATAAGGTATACCAGATCTTATAAAAGTACCTGCTGTTGACTCTGTACTCATGCTTGAATAATCTTGTCCCTCACTTTAGCCTGGGCTTATCCCTGTGGATTCATGAATAGCACTTGAACTTTAAATCTACAATTGGAATTTGTTTTTTCCTCTGACTGCCTATATTTAAACCATTGAATCAAGCAGAGAACCTCCTTTTATACCTCTAAGTAAAATAATTTAAAGCATATCTTAAGTTTAAGCTAAGTTAGATACCACCTGGTTTCTTCAGTTCCAAAATAACAATGTAAGACTTGGTCTATAATATTGATACACAATTTTTTAAATTCCAAAAATAATAAAATTATTACAGTGCTGCGTGAAAGCAATAAATAATTCTGTTTCTTCTAAATTAAAAATGCTGTGAAAGACAGCTCTTGTATGACTGAGCATTTTCTCAAGTAGTGATTTTAAAGGGAGTGTCTAAGTGACAGTTCCATCCAGCCCATATGGGTTGCTGAAATCCAGCAATTAAGGGAACTTTTAATAGCTACAGCAATCTACACCCCAGTACTGTCTCATACCATTGGTAGAAAAAGCTGAGTTAATGAGAGGTCACAGGACAGAAATCACTTACTCTGCTCTAGTGAACAAATTGTCACTTATATGCAAGGACTGCATGAGGGTTTGTGGCACAAGCATTTGGAACATATTTCTGTATACTGGAGACAAGGAGGAACCCTATTAGTATCAGATGGAAAGACAAAAGTGCAATTTAAAAATGAAGATTTGTCATAAATATCAGGATGAACTTCACAACATGAAAACTGACATGAGAAAACACCTTCTCCAAGACTGTGGTTTCCCCTCCTCCCTGCTCTAGTCCACTACCACAGGAATGGCCAAGCAGAAAAGTCTCTGAAGCCAAGTTTGCACCTGGCTGGGCTCAGTCTATGCTCAGCAAGTTTTCTCCAATGAGAAAAACAACATTATTTTGTATATTTGGGGATGGAAAAAAATCCGCTATTCCTATTCTTGAAACATTAAGTAGCTCCTGTATTTATCCACCTAGAGAAAAGACACAAATAAATTCAAAATTTACCTTTATTAACTACAAATGGATTTTCAAAGCACTAATAAAGGATCATTTACCAGAGTCTGATACTAACTGGTGGGGCATAGAATGGAGTAGCTGGTACCAGGGTACTAGTCACAGCCTAGTTGAGAGTAGAGAGGACAAAGGATATTCCTCTCCACCTGTAGATGTTATCTTCCATAACATTTTGATGGCAGTTTCCATCTAGTAGATTTTTCTTGCACCATGTTTCTCTGCTGCTATATTACTGCTTTCTCTGGATAAATGCTGTCTGCACCAGGAAGAATGAAAAAAAAATTGAGCAATCAAATTTTTTTTAAAAAAGACATTCCATAGGAAACTGTCCAATCCCTTAAAAATGTGTTCCTCAAATAGTCCATTTTTGCAAGTCATCTCAACACCAACAAATCAGAACAGAACATTCTGATGGAATGAAAAAAGATTATGAACAGAAAAAGCAACTTCAAACAAGTTGTTGTTACATTTACATGTAAAACAGCTAAGAAAGTAAGTTCAGCTCTAATTATGCTTAAAACCCCCTTATTTTACATTTTTGGGCATAGAACTTTGAGTCCATATATAGTCTTTAAAAGACACCCCCAAATTTAGAGTTGTGAAAGTTATGTTGAACTTCAGAAAATGTCTAACAGGTGAGCACAAAAATAATCTGTTTAGTTTATAAAAAAATCCCCACCCAGCCCACCTTACTCCAACCTCAAAAATCTAAGATGTCATCTGATTTCAATATATCAGTATTTTCCAGGGAGAAAGTACTGGGAATTAATAGGCTTTTTAGCCTAGCAGGGAAAAGTACAACAGGCAGCACATAAGGTGAAGGTAGACAGCTTCAAAATCCTGAGAAGGCCTGCATTTTAACTGAGATTAGTCACTGGAACAAGCTGCTAATAAAAGCAGCAAATTCATTTCTTTGGCCTTCAAAAGCACAATAACTGGATTTCTGAAAATAAGCATTAGTCAAACTCCAGTGATGAAGCCTGATAAAGGAACGACTGAGCGAATGTTAATGGTGTGTGATGTGCAGGAGGCTGGATTACACGCTCTAGTGATAGCATCTCTCCTTAAACGCCCTGAGTAAATACAGCATTGTACTTGCTTCAAGCATAATGATCAGAATTCTGCAAATCCATCTTCTTCTTCTCCTCAATTTTATGTTCCTTTTCAGAAATCAGGGAGACAATTGTCATGCTCCAGTCTGTCTGCTTTGCTATTTTTTATGCTCCTAAACCTTGAAAAGAAGCATAATTCACTTTATGACCCCTTCACACTAATATGGTATTATAATATAAATTAAAGCTGGGGCCATTATATTTATTGCTGCTAAACCCACAGAAATGACAGGCACTCACTGGGCTTGCTGTAGCCTCAGGCATGTGGAATAAATGGCAAGATTTTAGAGACTCCTTGGGAGCCTCAGATCTCATTTCAGCTCTATGAAAAAATAAACACTAAAGATGTTTAAGTAACTGCTTAAAAAGCTTATTTTTTTTATTTTATTAAACTATTTATTTAATTAATTAAAACAGTAATTTCAATTCTGCAGATTTGTGTCATGCCTGTCCCATATCAGACTTTGGCCTGTTGTATCTTCTCTATTTCTCTGCAAGGAAAGTTCCCACTGCATCCTCCATTGTTGAATGATTTCCAGCACTGGTTTAAGTTTAAATGGGAAAAAAAGTATTTGTTAATAGTAATATACTTGAAAAGTGTGGAAGTGATGCAAGGAAGCCACTGCTACCATTTGCTCTGAGTCGTTCTGCAGGTGAGGACTGTGCCCCTTTTTGACAAGATCTTTCAAATATCCGTGTGCCTGACACGGTGAATAAGTTCTGGTTTCACGACAGCAGCACTGCAGCCTGTTTCCCTGGATTTAACGTCCATGCATGCTCCCCAGCTGCTGCCGGCCCGGGCAGAGAGCAGCCGCGCTGCTGCGGGCGGGGCGCAGGGCAGGGCGGCACGGCCGGTCCCGCGGGGCTCGGGGCTGCCGGGCTGGGACACGGCGGGGACACGGGGGACAGCCGGGAACACCGCGCTCTGCAGCTGGGACTGGGACATCCAGCTGTGAGGGGTGATGGTGAGCCCTGTTAGGGGCCTGTGCACCTGTAAGGAGCCATGCCCCTGCTTCCCCATCCGGGGCTGTTGTCATTTCGGAAGGGTAACCAACAGCCTGCTGTTTGCTCCTGCTCCGGGGATGAGTGCTCCATTCCCTGCCAGTGTAACCAGGATTAACCCCAAATCCGCCGGGGTAGGGTCATCTCCAACTCCGCCGAGCCGCAGCCCCCCGCAGAAGCATCAGCACCGCTGCGGGAACGCGGCGGAGCCTTCGGGACCCCGGGCTTCGGTTCTGCCCGGCTGCACATGGCCGGGACTTCTGCCGGGCTGGAAAAGGCGACGAGACAGGGAGAGATGGATCCTGCACGGTCCCCCACGGCACACACCCAGACACCCCCGGTGCCGGTCCGGGTCCCGGTCCGGGTCCCGGTGCCGGTCCGTGTCCCGGTGCCGGTGCCGGTCCGGGTCCCCGTCCGGGTCGCGCTGCCCGCGCCAGGTGGCAGCAGAGCCGCAGCGAAGGGCTCGGAGCCAGCGCCGCGCCCCGCCGGAGGGCGGCACGGGAAAGCTGCAGGGCTTGGGAGTTTCCTTAACCGCGGAAAACGTGCGGGGGTCTATGTTTGTTTGCGTGGTTTGAAGTCAATAATAAATAAAAAGGAAAACAGGGAAAACTGGGCGCGCAGCTGAGCTGCTCCGAAGTGACCTGGGCTCCGCGGAGCGTGGTGAGCGCACCACAAGCTCTTCGCAGGAGCTGCGGAGCCTCGGCCACACGCTGCTTCTGCAAGGAGAATTTGGGGCAAGGAGAATTTGCCAAAGAGTGACAAACCCCATGAAAGATTGTTTAAAATGTGTCGGATCTTTACACACAGTGGCCAAGTTCCCTTCCAAAAGACAAAATCTCATTAATTTACCCTTTGCCTTCTCTTGCTGTGATGTATTGCAATGCCACTCTGATGTTTTAATCATTAGCAAGTGAGACACAGCAAGACGACCTTTTAGTAAAATTATTGTTGCAACCAGCACCCAAACCCTTTCTGAGCAGTAAATTTCGAGCACTGAAACTCAGGTGAGTTTCCTCAGTATTTCAGTCCTCAGGACAGTTTCAATCTTAATTACTGACTTTTACAGGGTCAACCCTAGACTGCTACTATGAAGCTACTGAAATTTTTTATCATGGAGGTTTTATTATAGAGGCCAGTCCTATCCTGTGCCTGACTTTATTTGTAATAATTATAAATCAGACCTTTAACCTGTCAGTGGATAAGAATAGTAGGGTGACTATAATTTCAGGGGATTTGCTGTAGTATTTCTTACAGGCTGCTCTTAGACCATTTAAAGCTGTAAATTTGAAGACTAGAAACTAAAGCAAGAAATTGTAAAATCCTTTTTACAGGCCAGCCTTTCCCAGGTAACATTACATCAACTTTTAAGTGGCATAAGGTTGCTCATCCCCAGAGCCATCAAGGGCTTGACAGACTCTGTGCCACTGACTGATGTTGTGTCTCCCAACCAATGTAAGCAATACTGCATCTCTCATACCTGCCTCAAACCAGACATGGACATTAAAACTGAGGATGAGACCCCCCAATCCCTGAGCTCTACCTGTGAACACCTCCTACCCCAGATGGAGAGGGACAGCTACAACCAAACTATGCAGTTGGCCCTACAGCCCTGGAAAAGTCATGAGGGCACCCTGCTGCTCAGGCAGAGTCTGTAAAGCCAAATACAGCCACAGGGTGGAGAAAGAACTGTGTAACTAAAACTGCACCTGGGGATACAGCCTAATCATACCAACCCCTGGGAGCACAGCACTTGTAATCCCTCAGGAACACTGGTTCCAGGAGCTGGATGCTAGCTTCCCACTTTGCTTTGTTAGAGAAGCCTCTGGAGTAGTTGCAAGATATGCATCTATGCAAGAGTTCAGATTGTGAATGTGAGATGAATTAGACTATTGCATTTCTGTAGGCCTTAATTCCTGAAAAAGTTTAATTTGCTTTATTTGGAGCTGCTGCAATAGTTTTTGTGAGTAATCCCCTATTTTAATTAGAGGAAGTAAACATATATGTGGAAAAAGAAAATAAATGCAGAATGTTCTGCACTTGGTGTCAGAAATGCACCCTCAGACCTAAAGTGGTCATTCAGGAAGATGGGTTGACAGGGTCCACTGGCAGATGTAGTCAATCATTGTCTGGTGTGGCACTCAGAGGCAGTGAAAACACATGAGGGAAAAGCAGAGACCACATCTGACACAGTCGATGGAGTCTATGTAGAGGTTTCTCCTCTCTGCAGATAAATTGTTCTCCTTCTGTAATGGGCAGGCTGTCAGATATCACTGAAGTTGTAGCCAGCACATTTTCATTGCAAACTGTTGTGCCTTCTATACTGTGACCTATGTTGAACCTTCCTGCCAGTATCACGTTTATCCTGTGTTAGCAACCCTTCCTGGGCTGCTTGTGAGAGATGTGGGGATGCATGGGGCTGATAACCCAGAAAGAAACAGCCCTGGCTGGTTCCCAGGCTTTGGCAGGCACACGTGGATTTCTGGCCCTGTCACCAAAGCCTCTCTGGTATGCCTTGCCTCAGATCTTGTGCAGCAAACTGCGCAACTGCCAAGGAGCCCAATTGCTTCCAAAAGCAGGCTTTGACCTTGTGTGTAGCTGACCTACCCTGACTGCAGCAGCACCTTCTCACTGCTGAGCCCCTGCTCCCAACAGCCAGGCACCAGGACAGGCATGGTCCTAGAGGCTGGGGACCAAGTCATTGATGTCCTCTGGGTCCCAGGGTCACACAGAGCTCAGCTGTCAAAAAATATTCCCTATAAAACACGTTTTTTTTCCATTGACTAGAGGAAAACTGGGGATATACAGTATAAGGCTGAGCTATGCACCACAAACATCCTTTCTGAAGATCTCCAGGATTTCTCTTCTTTTTTTTTCCTCTGCTTACCTGTTGCCTAAAGGCAGAGCCAACCTCTGAATATTTGTGACATTTTTTCTCCAACAGAATTTTCCTAAATATGATTAAAATTCAAAGTGCACCTTGTTCTATTTTATAGATAAGTTGCCTGAAGGGTGTATTCAAATCAGAGAAATCACAAGCACATGCCTGCTTATTCTTTCACATCCTAGGTGTACACCCATGGCTCCGCTTAAGGAAAACTTTATCATGTCAATTGATAAATGCATACATACATTCAACAAAAATGCTGCAGTGTTGAAAAGAATTTGAAAGCATTTTTCATTTAGGTGGGACAAACCATGCCTTTCTATCAAAGCAACCCTCAGGTACATAGCTGATGCTTAATTTAAAATATACTTATTAAAATGAACTAGCACATAAAGAAAACAGTTAAGAATTATTAGGGAAACCCACGGTAGAAAAATAGTGCTTTCACAGAGCCTAAGCAAGACCTCCAACCTTCATAAATAAATATTTTGTAACTTTACCTTATTTTGCACAATTACTGAATTACAAGAAGGAAACTCGAAAATCAAGGCTCCTTTAAGACATCAATGAACATAACCTCAGTTTTTAACTATAATATGAAAGCAAGATTAAGTAACAAGGCATCAAAGTAAAACAATGATAATGGTGTGAAATTTCTGTTCTAAAATAATTTTGCACTAGTTTTTTCCCAACTGGCAGGTTTAGTATGGCCAAACAAGTTTCATATATGGAAATTTGTTCCTAAACTCACTAAGGAGACCTCTGCTCTTACTTTTATTGTTTTTTCTGGTACTTTTCTAGTGTTTCTTCTCCATTAAAAACAGAAACAATAAATGCCACAAATCTCTGCAATGAGGCTCGTCCCCCCAAAAATATTGTTCATATATTTAAAATTGATATTTATTGCACCCAAAATACATATGAGGGTTGTTTGGTTTTTCTTTCCACAATCACTTTTATCGACACTCTCCTTTCTTCCTCAGGTAGTTCCTCTGCACTGAACAGAGATGCTTGCCTGACCCTGCCACATTCTCTGGGCTCTGCTCAGTACCTCTGACAGTGGTTTTCATACACAGAAATACTTGTATTTTATATACTCTCCAATCCAAAATGTCCCTGGATTTCAGAGGATGTATTTTCTGTCCTCTATGTTAGGCAGTTGTGAAAAGTGTGATTTAGACAGTGATTTACATCATCTGTGGCACAGCCTTCACAGCACTCAGATGGTGCTTAATGATACCATTGCAGAGTAGCTCATAAAACTGGGCACATAAATGTTTTTATGATTATTGACATGTATGGGCTCCATTCCATATATCTTCTTGAATTTAGGCATCTCTGCTGAACTAGCTGTTGATTGATTTTTGCCATTCTGCTGTGCACCTGGTAAGAGGTCTGAGCTAAAAGCAGCTAAGGCATCAAGCCATTTGTTTCTCCAGGGTTGCCAGCCCCTGGAAAAACATCACTGAATGGCTGAGAAACATTAAGAAAGAAATCAGTAAGACCTCTCTTTTCTTCTAGCTTGAATTTTGTTCTTTGTGTGAAGAAAGAGATCTTTTATATATTAATTTGAGAACACACAAGACTTAACTGGAAAAGATTCCCTTCAAACCATCTCAAGCTGTTATCCTGTCATCAGGAAAACAAACATGCTACTAACTGAGCTGTCGTTGTTTCTAAGAAGTCAATCTTTAAGCCACCCTTCTCTCCATCGTTTAAAGTAGTCTTACAGAAATGTGATCTGTCAAGTGTGAACAAGCCAAACCATAGGAAAGGAATATCAGCCAGAAGGATTAAAATACTGAAGCAGGAAGATGCTGAGAGATGAATCCCATGACTTTGGATAAAGGGCCTTGTAAGAGAAAAGTTTGGTAGTTTGGCAGAAAAGAGATTTGGGAATGGGGAAGAGATATAGAGTGGAGGATCATTTTGGTGTGGAAAAGGGGCTGAGGATGTCTTACCTCGCAATAGTAGGGGAGAGGGGAGATGGGCACTGAAGTGAGGTGAGAGGGATTTGAGAATTGAGCCTAAGGGTATTGCAAAATGGAAGACAGGAGTAGACATGACAGGAGTATTTATTAGACAAGGCTGATGACACTGATCATTGTCAGTGCCCTCCTGTGCACACACAAGCACACTCCCAACGCCTCCTTCCTGGGCAAGCAGCTGCTGACAGTGCAAAGGGGCACATCAGGGTGTGCTGGCAGCAGCAGATTAGCTGTCCCTTCTGTTGAGAAATCACTTTTCAGCCACAGCTAAAACTGGTTTATTCCAGGATGAATGTTTCCTGCTGCACTGTAGAAAGCTGACATCCATGTGAGTCTGTGGAAACCTGGTGTTGGGCAGCTGAAGGCTCTCGTGACCCACCTAACTGTTTTACTGTCAATTCAGTTGTGATTTCTGTCTAAATGTCCCTCCATTCCTGCCTAGAGCCTTCTGACCAAATTCATACTGAACTGGGACCAGTAATCTGCCTCACATTTTTTCAGCCCTCCCCAGCTCTCATATAGCATCCCTGCTCAGATGTTTTGGTATGGATCTGGCAACATCACATCACATTTATTTTTCTTGTTCCTTCAGCTTCATTAACCTAACGTCTGTCCATGAGCTGCTTTTCTAGAGAAAAAAAAAAAAAAAAAAAGAAAAAAAAAGATCCAACAAACATCTTCAGTTAATATGCTACAAGAAAATGTTTTTTAAAACAACTCTCCTTTTCAGTAGAATAGCTATGCCATGTTTTCTTGGCCAAAATTGTTGACAGTACAAAAGTATTAACAACTACAGTTGAATAATTTTATTTTAAAATATTTGCATATATAAAAACTATTTTCTTTAGAAATGCTTACATTCTACAGCCTATTTGCATGTAGATAAGTAAGACCAAAGGTCCTTCAATAATGTTTTAAGTTCACTCTCTTGTCCTTCAGAAATAGACTGGGCAGAACTAACAAAGAAAATTACAGTTAAAGAGTTGTTTAAAAATCTATTACTTCTCAGCTACAGCATCTCAATTAAAAACTGTGTTTCTGTAAAGAGGCTAACACCTACCTATGAATCCAATGGAGATGCCAGGGGGATACAGGAGGAGCCACACAGTGATTTAGTGGGAGATCAAGAGTCTGATCACAGAAAAATGTGCTCACCTACCCTAGTCATAAAACTATGACTTCAGGCACAAAGAACATACCTCCACAGTAGTGTTCAGGGAAAAGAAATGTAGAAAGAAATTTGGAGATCATTCTGGTAGTCTTTCTGTACAAACATGGGGCTAGAAAAGTGATGCAGTATTTTCATAGTATTTTCCTATGGGTTGCTGGCAAAACAAGTACTAGAATACTGCTTTCAAATAAATAAAGATCCAAAAAAGTTATAGATTAAACCTTTTATAGATTGCTTAATCATCCTAAAAGCTTGTTCTATTTAAATAATCAAAGATTAAAGGCCCCTTGATCACAATTTATAAATGCCAAAACTAGCTGTTGAAGGTGTAATGAAATTCAGTGACTGGAAGATGAAGCTAAACCATTTCAGACCATAAATAATGCTCTCATTAGTTATCTGTGTACATATTAACTCTTGAAACTGTCTGTCAAGGGTTGCCTATCACTAAAAAGTATTAAATCAACATGGGTTTTTTAATTTGGTAGACATGCCTTAATTCAGCAACATCTATTGGATTTGAAGCAAACTAAATAATGGATGTCCATTGACCTGTGTTACTCAGAGGACTGAAGTAAATAATTTTAAGGCCTATATTAATCACTAAGTTCTTTAATTTATCCCATGAAAATAAAAATGTCATATCTTAGCCAGGTGAGTTCATCCTTATGTCTTATTTATTTATTCTATTTCCAGTATTAGAATATTCTTTGCAGGGGATACTTCCTTCCTCCCACAGCCAGCAAAAACCCTAAAACAGACACAGGGACACATCCTGGCCTCTGGATTGTGTTGACACCTTTGTCAGGAAGCCTTCACAGAGGCCATGATGGCTCAGATTGGGACATTTTCACCAGCACTGTTGTCCAAAGGGATTACAGAGAAGGTGAAATTATTTGGGGTTGTAACCATACCCTGTTGAGAGATACCCCATGACAGCTGCTTCTTTTAAAATGCATTGCAGTGCAGCCTGGAAACAATGAGGTCATTTTTCAAGGAAAGAGACATCTAAGTGTGCTTCTCATTACGTTCCCAGTCAGGCAATTCCAAAGCCTAATCACCCCTCTGCCTTTTTACTTGGCTGGCAGTGATTCATTACCTCCCTGGGACCATGTGTCAAATGACAGTAACCTGCTCTCTGGGGGCTCCCAAGCTTTAGGTACTGCTATGCAGTGTGCTGGAACTCCAAGGTGCATTTCAGCATGTCACCCAGACCAGCACAGTGACTGGCCTGTCACCTCTGTCCATGATGATGGTGGGAGCACATAAAAGCTTAAGAAGAGAAGATGGGGAAAGGGGTTGTGGTCTTATTGCAGCCTTGCAACCTAAAGAGAGCTTGCAAGAAAGCTGGACAGGGACTTTTTACGGGTTAAATTAGATACCAGGAAGAAATTCTTTATTGTGAGGGTGGTGAGGCACCAGAACAAGTTTCTCTGAGAAGTTGTGGATGTCCTGTCGCTGAAAGTGTTCCAAAGCCAGGCTGGATGTGATTCTGAACAGCTTGGTTTAGCAAAGAGTGTCCCTGCCCATGGCAGAGGGAGTTGGAACTAGATGATCATTAAGGTTGCGTCCAATATTATTTGATTCTGATTTCACCTGACCCTTTTATTACAGTTCATCATTTTTCTTAGATATTTGCTAACAGCTACTGGCCTTGGATCTGACATATATAAGCAATGAGAACTGTATACTTAGGGAGAAGGCTGTTACAACTTGCTGCTAGTCAAATGATAAACTATTTTGTATTTGGTGTAATGTTAATTTATTTTTTTTTGCCAGTTATAGTCATATAACACTTTGGCCTAACTTAAGGTTTGTGATAGACAGATTTGGTCAAGGCTTTCTCTTTTGTAAAGAAAGCCTTTACATCACTTTTTCTGCCATTAAGGACTGGTGCTTTATGAATCTTTTGGATATGAAATGAATCCCCACTCATTCTGAAGAACCAGACAATGGACTCTCCAGCTCCAGGCTGTGTCAGCTAAAAGGGCATGACAGGGCTGCTGCCAGACACTCCTGTTCCACCCCAGCTGTTACCTAAGCTATTTGCAAAATTGTTCCTTCCCTACCTGGAGCTTACTGCAACAGGTCAGAAAAAGATTACTGGCCAAGGTAGCCCAGCTCGCCTTGACAGGAGTATAAGCAGCTCAGGAACAGATTAGAAGGGGCAGAAAGCTGCAACATGAAGGGTGAGGGAGAGGTGGTCAGCTGAAAACAACAGCTTCAGCCAAATCTTGCAGTGAACATGTGCAGCAGCCTTAGTTTTACTTGATTTCTCATCTAAAATAAGGAGTACAATAGAAAGTAGGATTTTCCTCTGGCAGCTTCTACTTATCCCAATCTGATATGCATACCTCCCCCTAAATGCTGGATTTTAATTTGCCCACTGAGCCCTATAAAAGCCCTTCTTTGTTCTTATTCACTTCCCACTCACTTCTAAAGACAGTGGCTGTGATCATATTGTGAATTGTGTTATGCAGCAGTACCAATTTGTACTTGAACTTATACCTGACTGTTACTTTGGAAGAAATTGAAAGTATTTTCTCATTTTTCATTCTTCAGGTCACTTTGTGAAAAATTCACCTTCTGCAATACATGATGGGTTTGTAAGTCACAATAACTCAAATCAAAAACTTAATTTAACAAATTGAATTTATGCAATTTGTTGCTATTGCCAATGTATTCACTTCTTTCATGCTGCTTCCAACTACCAGTTCCAGCTGTGTACTGAATACAAAATGGAGACTGGGGAATATATAGGAGGTAAAATAAGAAGTGTGTATCTAGATCCTTATGTTTGGGCTTCAGGCAAAGTTGGTATTTTATTACTTATTGCTGTGCAATATGGTTTTGATGACCAGATTTCCTCAGAAACCTGTCATTTGGAAGTACTCAGTATTTTTTGTTTGTTTTTGTTTATCCTCTTCAGCAGTGGTAATGATTAATCTGATTCTTTTGGCATGCAGTTTTAAATCCAGTCACTTCAGCAGAATGAAACTTTAACCTTAGCAAATGGAAATCTACTGCCTTGTCAGTGTAGAGTTCTTTTCTTTGTGCTGAAGGGCTAAATGTTCAGTAAACTCTCCTACAATGATTTCATGAATACACCTGCTCTCTCCTTGGTTGTCAGTTTGACTTTTGATAGTGTAGGTAAATTTATATTTCATTTTATAGGGAAAAGTGAGCTACCTCTGCTAAAAGCCTTAAGGGAGGTTTCACTCTGTGCTATTTCACCCCTTTCTGTGAAAAACATTTCCTGAGGGACATTTTATTTCACAGAATATTCTGAGTTGGACAGGATTCACAAGGATCATCGAGTCCAGCTCTGAAGTGAATGGCTCATACAGGGATTGAAGCCATGACCTTGGTGTTATTAGCACCATGTTCTACCCAACTGAGCTAATAATGAAACCTTTAATTACCTTAAGACCAAATCAGAAATAGAATTACTTGGCAGCTAAAATCTAGTTTCTGTTAATAGCCTATCCCCTGGAGGTAGTGGAACAGCAGAGATCCTGCACCTCTGGCACTGTAAAAACTGTCTCCTTTTAACAAAGGTGTTGACTCATTAACTGGTTTCTTTTACCTTTGGTTTGTTCTCTTTTTATCAGATATTAATTTCATTTGGAATGCTTATACATAAAGATGAGCCTGATGCATGGGAGTTCTGGTCTTCCAAATAACCAGCAAAAAACTAGGGCCATTGTTTTCTACAGCTTGTGTAAGCAGGTGTTACTTTTCTGTCGATTCATAAATACAGCAACTTCAGTTCAGACAGTCACCATCATAGAAAAAAATGTACTCTGATTACAGTGAAGACCTTTGCTCTAACTCTCAATGGGGTTTTTCCTTTATCAACATAATTGATTCCAAAATGATGTGTTGGAAGACATAAGAAGGCTAAGAATCAGTTAAATGTTCACCGAATGTGGATTCTTTTCTCAAGAACAAGAAAACCAGCTGACTTCACATTTAGGGAAGTTGTCAAGTTCAGTGGAAGTGAGAAGATAGTATCTAATAAGAAGTTAATCATTTCACCAGGGCTGCTTTATTTAGGAGTCTATCAGTGTGAAGTTGTAAACTTATGTAGAATATATTTGAATTTTCCTTGTGCTGTGTTTTCAAGTGCCTAAACCTTCTGAAATAAAAGGATGGAACAGAAACTAACACTCATCTCCAACACAATGTACACATGTAGTGAACAGGTACAGTGTTGTGCTGTAGCATCATCATTTCCAAAGGAAGGAGGGTGGGTATATAACTAGAGCCCAGTTCAGCCTTCAGACCACCAAAAACTGGCTCCTTCCATAGCCTGCTGCTCACCAGCAGGGCCTGCCAGCATTACCCTTTGAACTTGACAAAATATTTACACATAGATTTAATAGATTACAGTCTCAGTCCACAAAGACTTATTTGTGCTTTTAATTGTGAGAAATCCCACTGAAATATTGATAAAGTTGGGTGCCAATTTTTCTGAGAAAAAAGCTTGAAAACTTGTTCATATTCTGTGTGGCCATTATGGATTGCAAAATCAAATTGTTTTGAGAGAAGCAAGGCAAAGGAAACTTGTTTCCTGTAATCTTTCCATCAGAAATTCCTCTCATATCAGGTTATTCCCCTGGTCTACTGCCATCCTTAGCAATTTGTAGAATGAGCTGGCCCTGTGCATGAATCTGATGATGTGTGATCTGATGAGTTTTTGTAACCTCTGGTAATTGATGGACCTATAGCCAAACAGGACAGAGAACTCTTGTTTTGTGGTGCAGCCTTTCTTTTCATGAGGTACTAAGAGTTCCTTTCTACTGATTTCTATTAAACTTTTCAGGTCATATTTACTTTTGATTAAACCAGCCAACTAGTTCAAAACATAATATAAAAATCTCTTCCGAGCTGATGTGCAAAGGGTAAGATAACGTAAAACGTTATTTCTTTAAAATTCTATGATTTGTTAATTGTGTGTTTTCCTCTAATTTTTCTTAAAATACTCTAAAGGCTACTACAACGGGTTATTTCAGTGGGGTTTTGATTAAGCTTGCAAGAAAGAGGAGAGGATAACTTGGCAGAAAATCTCTGACATGTGTTCCTTCTTGTCCTTGAAGTATATTCTTTTCCCTCTGTGGATATGACTTGTGAATGAAGGGCCTTAAGTCTTACCTTTCACATCAAACTATGTGATGAACCTACTGCAGTATGCAAGAGTCTGGCAAAATAGTGAAAAGGCCAGTTTACTCTTTACTGAAAGTGAAAATTCAGGAAGAATGGAATACAAAGAAACGGGAAAAGACCACACAGGGCCTGACCATGAACTGGTATAAATCAGTTCAGTGACCATGTGCTGGATGATGCCTTCTGTTTCAGCACACCACACCAATGCAGTAAATAGCAGACTGATGAAAGCTCTAGGCTCATTTAACACTGACAGATTTATGGCAGATATCAAACACTTGACTCCTGACCATTGCATATTAACCTAGCTTTGAGGAGAAAGGAGGTATTAAGAAGATTTTGCAGCACCACAGGCTTAGTTAAATGAAAATCTGCATTAGGGATTAAAAGAGACAACATAACTGCTGTTTACTAGCATTAGTATGTGTAGAATTTATTTTTAGAAATTCATGAAGTAAATTGTAAGAATCTTCTTATTCTAAAGAAATGTAAATAGATTAAATTTTTTAAAAAATCCATATTTTGCAGGTCTAGAGTAATTTGCCATAAAAGCAGCTTGTTCACAGTTGTTGTTTTAAACATACATTTCTTCCAAATATTCCTAGCAAATGTTGTAACAAAAATTATTTTCCTTTTCATTTCTAATATTAATTGTTGCTTTATACTCTTGTAATTTTTCCCCAGTACTGCTATTTCTGAAATAACTGAATATTTCCACTTGGATCAGGATGAAAACAAGAAAATAATTCACCACTTTCCATCTTCTTTACTTCTTGTAGGCTGCTTATTTCAAGAAACCATTTAAGCTGTTCAGAATCTTCTTACTATGATGGATTTGCTGTCATTTTGCTGAAATCCCCAAAATTAAACTTGTCATATTACTGGCTGAGGCTACAGAATTGTTCATCATTTCTGCCCACTGTTGCCACACAATAATTGTATGGTCCTTAACTTCACCTCAGAAAATTTTCACAGTAACTGTAGCTGTCTACTGATACAACTGAAAGATGGTCTGAGGTGATACCTGGGATCAAACCCGTGCTAGAGATCCATTGGTAAGCAAGTCATTGGCTGCCCTTATTCAACAAACATAATTTTACCTGCTGGTGAGACTACCTCAAGCTAAATAAAGCCCCAGAATGATAAGCATGTGTTCCAGGAGACAGACACAGTATTTTCCTTTGATTCCCGAAGAGGCACTGTGTGAGAAATGAGAAAGAAGCACTAGACATTCTAGGCCAACCTGAAACACCAGGTAAGACTAACCTTCGTGACTACAGCTGTGAAGCAAGAGCCTAAATACTAAGGCAGAATAACTTGTTCTAGCAAACATTGTTAAGACATGTTGTTTGGTGAGGGAGGAATAAAAAGGTTCAACTGCAAACCCAGGATCTTATCATCACCTCGTGGTACTTACCTGAAGCCAGCCAGAAGCAACTGAGGAACTTAAGTCCAGGACTGAATACAGTCAGTATTATCCTTACTTGTTATTCCTATGGGATAATAGAAGGGGTTAGGGACACCAGTGATACTGGGCACTAGAAGGTAAAGATCCTCAGATAGGACCATAAAGAGACATTGACCAGACAGAAGTAGTAAAAAGAGGAAGAAAAAAAAATTAAATATATTTTAGCAATGACCCAACAGACATGTTTACGGTGCATGGAATATAAAGGGAAGCTTGCAAAATGGAAAGAGACTAAGAAGTCTGTGGATTGAGTATGAACTTAAGGAGACAAAGAGGAGGTGAATCTACAATGACTTATTTGCAGATCAACTGTAGAGCCAGCAGAAGAGAGAATTTGAGATTCGGATAAATTCATGACAGAAATGATTGGACCGAGCAGGAGAGACCTTGGAAGTGTCATGTGTTACAATAGAAATAAATTAGGATTAGGAAAAAAAGAAAAAAAAAAAAAAAAGGATAGCTTATCTTGCCTTAAATGGAATTAAAAGAATGAGAAGAAATAGTGAAGGAATAATTGCCCAAAGGCTGTACTTGGTGAGGTCCAACTAAACAGTGAACAAGGAATAGCCAGATGTCACAGGTTCAGCATGGGAATGAGTGATGTCCTGAACAATGGTGACATGTAACAGAGATTTTGGAGTGAAACTGAGGTATCCAATACTACTCAACAGTGGTTGTATACCTCCAGCATTTTCATGGAATGTTCACAAACAGAAATAGAGGATAACCTTGAGAGAGACTGAGTAAAGAGTCTCCAGATTTTCTATATCACTTCCATTATTTGGAAAGATTCAAGCAGACAGAAACCAACAGTTTCATTGCTGTGATCTTCCCCATAGCTGGTAGCTCAAAGTGTGGATGCTCAGAAAATCTGAATTGTTTAAAATTTTGAGAATACCAAGTGTTTCAAGGCAACTTTTCCACTATCTGTTTCTGAAGCATAAAGAGATGATTAATTTATTAAAAATTGACTATAAGTGAAATACAAAAAGAGTTTCTGCAGAACTCCCAGCACTAAAGAAAGCATAGCAGTCTAGGTAGATGAATATGTTATGCAATGTAAAGAATTCTGAATTCATGGCACACATGAAAGCCTTGTAATACAGGTTTTCTAAAAGAAGTCAAGTATACTTCCTACTAGCTAAGAGGAAAAATGCCTTAAACAAGCATGTTTAAAGTGCTCATTTTAACAATCGTGATTTGCATCTAGGAATACTGCATAAGTACTTGCTGGACAAGAATCAGAAGAACTTTGAGAGTGTGTGTAAAGCATTGAAAAAACCCAGATTACACATTTGGTATTGCCACAGTGTTCCTTGAGGCAGGCATGCAGTAAGCCTCCCACAGACTTGATCCAAAGCTCTCACAATTAGCAGTAAAGGTCCCACAGATCTGAACCCAGATTGTAGATTAGAAGGTGAAGAAGGTGTAAATTTCAGTTTAAAAAGAGAATTCAAGAAGCATGTCTCTGAAATACAGGATTTTGTGGTAGGTCAACATAAATTGTGCAGATATTGTGAATCAATGTCTGTAAACATGCAAGTTTTCTAAAACTTTGGGAGCAGAGAGCTAAAACCTTTTGAGAAGTCAGTGAGTTCTTGGCTTTCAAATTAGCTGTAGAGTTTTTATCCTCTATTAAGAAGATTACCAGCTCAGGTTTTATTTATGGTCATGTGACTTAGTTCAACATACACTGACTACAAGTGTTTGGTACTCTGGAATTAAAAAATGAATGAAAATAACCTTAGGCAGTAACTTGAGTTCCTTCATAAGTACTTAGAGGATGGCAAAGAGCTATAAAATGGTCAGGGAATAGCCTCATCAGGCAGGCTTTCTTCCAGTCTCCATCCCTTTTCTTTGCAACAGATAACTTCTGGCCTCACCATGCCATGTCTCCTGCAAAAAGAAAAATCCCCTCTGTTGCCTCTGCAAAAGGCAGAATTCAGAGTGGCTTATTGTGGACTTTTCTGCCACTTCATGTCCAAGGAAAACGTTTACAGGACAAACATTTTTCTGCAACGGATGGATTAATTTGATAGTAGGTTTGAAACTCCTTCCTCATCTTGGTCCTTAAGCACATTGCCCCCCCTCACTGTGAATGGCAATGGAAGCACAGGTTGGCCATATTCTGTATTCCCACCACATGCACATAAAATCATACTGTAGTGGCCCTGCAGTCTCTGCAAGCAGTAGGCTCCCCTCTCACTGAAGGTGTCACTGTTTGGCATTGTGTCCCCCATACTCATCTCCTAAGCTGACCTTTTAGAGCTCTCTCACCACTGAGAGGGGACTAGTCTGCTTCTGGAAGCACAGGGAGCAGGAAAAGGACTTGGGATCATGGCAGTTTGATTTGGGGAATAATGAAAACAAAAGTGTTAAAACTAAAGACATTTTTAACTATCATTAGGTATCTGTGTATTTGTAAATAAAACAGAAGAGCTACTGATTTGTTTTGACACGCAATATTTAATTATTGCTATGGCACTAAGGCATGCTAAGGTTCAACTGAACTAACTGGTACTTGTCTAAAGGGTTCCTGGGAATTGGGTGTGGGTCCATTTGAAGCAGCAATATGATCAAAATTACCTTCTGAGGCCAACAATTATACACATATTTTGGGAATAATGTATATCGAAATAATTTCCAATTCACAGCAGGGATGCAACCACTTGTTTCAAAGTAAAAGGCAGCCCCACATGCTGGAGGATATATACAGACAGACATATATATGTATATATTATTACATATACACATGGATGCCTGCCAGGAGGTGCTCTTTGCTCTTCCAGCCTTGACATTCTGAAGATGCTGAGTAACTCTTCCAAAATTGAGACAGTCTAGATAGGAAATTTAGCTTTGGACAAGGCATGCTGCAGCACCCAGACTGAATGTCTGCAAAAGGGAGAATTGAGTATGACATAATGTGGAAGATGAGCTGCACTACAGGAAGAACTACTTTAAAACACCTGAAGTGATCATAATGAAACGCCTACAAAAAAGCTGTTACTAAGTATGGTTGTAGTATCAGTAGAAGATTCAGAAAGCAACACTGAACTATTTCAGCATGGGTATGGCTGCCAGTAACTAAAATATGTGATGTTGCTCTGAGAGGGCAAGAAAGGCAGCAAGGACAAAGAAAATCCACAAGAAAGACAACAGCCAGTGATCTTTGCTTTTGACATTATGGTCACAGTTCTTTGTATGTAAGTAAAAAAATCTCCTTCCTTGACAACTTAAAGGAATTATTTAAAGACAGTCCTGGCAAAGAATAAGATTGGGGAAAGCTAAAACACATGCCCTTGGTACATAAGCCCCATCATATTGCTTGAGAGAGCAACTTATTCCCAGCTTTTGCTTGATCAGCTTTATCATCCTTTTTCAGGTTTCCCAGGACAGCACCTGCTAGGAAACAGAGGTTGATCAGCTAAGAAGTACTTTTCAAGTGAGAACTCCTCCAGATTTTTACTTCACATCTCTCAGGCCCTGAGGTATGTTTTCCCCTTCAGTGTTAGTAAATGGCTCTAACCATATCCAGTACTTTGAAACAAATTTACTCTCCCTTTTATGCAAAAATGAATCCTCCTGTCTACAAGACCAAATTTGCCAGAGCTTATCATTAGGATCTCTGTCACTCAGTTGTGCCTGCTGTATGAAATCAGTGTTTTGGCTGAAATTTCTTGCCCAGCATTTACTGCTGACCAGGTCCTCCTGAGGTTGCTGCTGGGGAAGTGGCAGGAGTGCTCTGCCTGTGACTCACCTCAGTGGCACACAGGCAGAGTCTGGGTGTGCAGGCACCGAGCCCTGCTGTCCCTTGGGGCTGCCTGCAGAGGAGTTCAGAGCAACCCAGCACATTAAGGGAAGGCACAAGAGGTAGGTTTTGTCCCCAGACTTTCCCAAGCAGCAGGTGTTGCTGGCTGCCTGGCATAAAAACAGATCTTAAATTTTCACAGAACTCATGGGTCTGCCACAGCCCCTGGTATCACACTAGCAATTAAAAGCTAATGCAGAAAACCCCTGCTGATCAGTTATCCCATTACGGTGTCAGGACCCAGTTTTCCACAGGGAATGGCAGCACTTCCCTCTCCCCGTCTGGAAACCAAGAACATGTCACACTGTCGATGCAGATTTTCCAGCTCTGGTCTCTCATCATTGGTAGACTCAGGTTCGGATTTCAGCTGCTCTAGGCCAATCTTCCACGTGACAGAAGTTATGGTTTGCTTTTATTTGTCTTTTTTGATCTCTCTTTTTGAGAAATCACCTGATCTGTTGTGGAACTGAGAGTTTCCCTGGAAAAACAGAGCCCCCGCCAGTCCCTCCTGCTGAAGACCAAACACGGGGCGGGCGCGGGACTGTCACACAGCCGAGGGAGCCTCCGCGGCAGTTTCAGTGACCTCGGCAGATTCAGCCTGAGTCACTGGGATGACAACATCAATTGTCGCACATACGAAGGGAATCATGTAGCAGAACATCGCGACATCCATTTAATAACGCGCTGCGTTTAATGAAACGGGGTGATTACAGCTCTGCCGCCACCGATATTCCCATTCCGCCGTCGGTCCCGCGGAGCAGGCGCCTCCCGAGCGCTGACCCTCAGCGGCGGCAGCGGAACGCCCCGTGTAAACACGGCGCCCCCGCCCGCGTGGTACAGCCGCGCCCCCCCATCCCGCGCGCCCGGTGGTTGGCGCTGACGGCGGCGCATGCGCGCAGGGCACCCGGCGGCTGCGGGCGGTGCTGCGGAGCGCCGGGTCGGGTCGGGCCGGGGCCTCCCCAGGCGGGTCGGGCTGGGCCGGGCCGGGCCGGGCGCTCCTGGGGGACCGGGGAGGGCCGTCCCGTCATTGCGGGCAGCGCTGTGGGTGAGGAGCGGGATTTGTGCGTGGGGGCCGGTGTGGTGCGGGGCTCGGCGGCCGCGGGAGGTGTCGGTGCCGTGTCTGTGCGGGCCCGCAGGAGCTGCCGCGGCCCTGCTAGAGCGGGGCTTGCGGCACCGGGTCGCGCTCTTCAGGGCCTGGTCGTGCTGTGTTTTGCCCTGGTTTTCCTCGGAGAGATGAGGGCGGGGGTGCTGGAACCTGGAGTCGGGCTTGCCAGGTGTGATGCCGTGGAGGGGGCGAAGGGCCTTTTCTGCCGGCCCATCCCCCTCCTGCAGCGGGGCACCTGCGGGCGGAGGGAGGGCGAGTCGGGGCCCCGCGGGAGGCGCCGGGGAGCGGTGGTGCCGTTTGCTGCCCGCCGAAGCGCGGCGGGAGCTCCCCGCCGGGCTCTGCCCTCGGTGGGCTTGGTGCTCTTTTCACTTGCGTTCACCTGACTCCCAAACGCGCAGGGCTGTTCAGCGCTCACGGCTTGCGGTGCTCGTGCTCCTGTCACCTCGTATGGTTCATAAAACGAGCTGGAGTTAAAATATTTCAATGTTGTCTGACCTTTCCTCCCCACAAGCCTTTGTTTTTGAACTGCAGCATGTTCAGGAAGTTTCAGACAACTTGAGGCACTTAATGCTGGGCTGTTCAACTAATTACAGTGATGTTGCCAGTAATATGTAATAACGTTGCTTGTCTGCATTCCATACTCTGTTTCCATTTTTGAATCTTCTTTTTTTTTCTCCTTTTTTGGTAAGTGGCTTAATGTTCAGAAATTTGACTCTGATTGCAGAGCCTTGTTTTGAGCCATGATCATTTCAGCCCTTTTTGGTCTAAGTGGTCCCCATTACTGCATTCGTTTTCTGTAGTTTTATGTCCTGGATCTGTATTTGAGATTCTGAATTGCACCCAAAGCTGTAGCAAATGCTGGAAAATCAGTGCGGGAAAAGCAGGGGAGTAGGACAATAACTATGCAATGCTGTTGAAATAAAGGTTTCATAAGTAACAAAACAGGATTTACTTCTTGTATTTTCTCTTCCCCTTTCTTGCCTTCTTACTTGACCCTCTTCTGCTTTTGCTTCAGTGCATTACTTTGTACTAGTAGGGACTTCAAAGGCCAGTTGTAAATCTTGTTGTTTAAGGTCTTTTTTTGTCTGTCTACCTGTCTTTGGGATGACTGTGCCTAATGGCAGCAGGACCACAGTCATAACTGTGCAGTGGATGTGAGCCCTCTGTGGTTTAGAATCTATATATGTGGATGTACTTAAAAATTCACTAAACTTTTTTCTCCTTGTTCCAGATGGAAGAGTTCATGATCCCTGGTTTGCATAGTTACAGAGGCTAAATAGGCACGGAGGAGACTATAGTAGGGATGAGAAGTGTCAAAAGAGAAGAAATGAATCCTACAAATGATGATCCAGTGTTTGGGACCATTTTTGACTGGGACTATCTCTTATGGGAAAATCGTTTGACATTTTTATCTGCTGGTTTTTTTATCTACTTGGGAGTATTTCTTCTGTCTCACTGGTTGTCTTCTTGGAGAAGTACCACTTACCGTGCCTTGTCTGCAAAGGAGAAGGTGTTTTGGAATATGGCAGTCACACGTGGTGTGTTTGGACTTCAGAGCTGTGTTGCTGGGTTATGGGCTTTGCTCATAGATCCCGTTTTTCATGCTGACAAAGTCTATTCACAGCAAAAGTGGAGTTGGTTTAACTGTTTAATAGCAGCTGGATTTTTCTTGCTTGAAAATGTAGCAGTTCATGTGTCCAACATTATTTTTAGAACATTTGATATTTTCTTGGTAGTTCATCATTTGCTTGCTTTTGGTGGCTTGGCTGGTTTAGTAATTAATGTGAAATCTGGACATTATCTTCCTTTGATGGGAATGTTGCTGGAGATGAGTACTCCCTCAACGTGCATTTCCTGGATGCTTCTGAAGGTAAGAATATGATCATTTTCAGATTGTTTGTAACAGTTTTCATGCATTCCCTTGTCTGTAAATAATCTCTGTGGTTTATTTGGATAGTTTTTCATCAAAACTGCATTTATCCAGTTGGTATCTGTGTTATTGTCATACCTGCTTATGTCATGATCCCACCTTGTGCAGCCTCCAAGTAGTTTGGTGCTGTGTGCACGTGCACAGTGGGACCATAGATCCATACCAAGTTTGAGATGCCACACTGGAATAACATTGTGGAGTAACATTGCACTATGAGGAAAAAATGCCTGAAAGTGTGGGTATATGAAAGCTGGATATTTGTATTAGTTCTACAGATTCCTCAGTTCCTTATCTTGAAGTAACAATCTCACTTCTGCATACTTTGTGTTCTTACTTTTCTAGGCTGGCCGTGCTAACAGCTTTTTCTGGAAGGCAAACCAGTGGGTGATGATCCATCTGTTCCACTGCCGCATGATTCTTACCTACCACATGTGGTGGGTGTGTATTTTCAACTGGAATTCTATTGTAGAAAATCTGGGACTTCTTCACTTCATTGTTTTATTCTCGGGATTATTTGCTGTTACATTAATACTTAACCCATACTGGACATACAAAAAAACTCAGCAACTCCTCAAACCCAACTGACTGGAACTTTGAAAATAAAGCAGTGGAAAATGGAAAATTAAACGGTGAAACACATCAAAAGAAGAGGATTTAGCGCTGAAAGTACAGTTTTCCCAGCAGGGTAACAGAAGAATACAATGTAAACTCATTCTTTGCATGTGAACTAGAAGATTTTGCAAGAAGCTCATTGACACAGTGCCTCCTTGCTGGTAGTACTGTGTATGCACCACAAGTGTTGAAAAGCATTGTTTATGTTTCTTATATGTACACATAAAAGAACTTCAGCCCTCATTATGAATTACACCAACAGTTTGTCACATTGGACAGTGTTTCATAATTTAGTAGTGATGTGCTCCCTAATGGCATGTTTTTTTCCCTGATGCTTCAAAGTAGCTTTACAGTAAGTCATCTATTAGCTCAGCTTGAATCAAGTTTAACTTGAATCCTATTTCACATGTGATGGAGATACTGATACTGAAAATTATGTTAAATTGTTTATTAAGAACAATTATGATCCAAGTTAGGTATGCATGGGTACCTAATTCCTGTGTGCCAGTGAATCATTCCAAGTGGCAGAACTGGTCAGTATGCAGGTAGAATGCAGTCATGGCCCACGTTTGGGTTTTGTTGTTGGTTGGTTTGTGGGTTTGGGATTTTTTGGGTATTTGTTTTTGTTTTTTTTTTCTTTAAGTGCACTTAAGGAACAGGAAAATAATATTTGAGTTTGAGTGTTTGCTGTCAAAGTTGTAGTTTTCAGGTTGCCCTCAGTATGGGAGGAGTTCATACCCTTCAAGACCATGCATATGGAGATCCAGGCATTTGCCATATGAGTGGTCTGGAAGGTAATCATAGTGGCCCCTTCTGGACTTGAAATCAATGAAATACAAGTGGCAACATCAGAAGGTGACCCTGTATTGTCTTTGAAAAAAATGCTGCTTGATAAGTAAAATTATTTTGTTTGTAGGTCCCACATGAGGGATCATGCAATTAGTTCCTCTAGTGCTTCTCTTACGGCTCCTCTTATTTTTGGGAATGCACTTAGGTTTTTTTAAATGATTTCAGACTCCGAGGTGACTTCTCTATGGAGGAAAGCCCATATCACCTTGTGTGGGAACTTGGTTGTTTTAATATTTTTATTTAACTTTAAAGAGCAAACCAAGTGACACTAACAATCCATTGCACTTTGCCACATGACAAAAGTCTTTCCTTGACCTGAGAAACTGAGTTGCTCTTTAGATAGGGACTAATGGTGATGGATGCTCTCCCACTTACATTGGTTTGATGGTTCCTGGGTGAAATGTTGGGAAGTGGATGGAGGGATAAAGATCATGACAGAAGAGAGTGACGCCTAGTGGCAGGAGAATGACAGGGTATTAGTTTTGGTGCTTGGAACATACGAGATTTTAAAAAATGGTTAATTGGAACTCTGTGTGACATGACTGCTACACAGATTTATTTCCCAAAGCATTAAGATTGGGCAAGCCCAAGCTGTGAAGGATTTTAGATCAAGCCATGAATTAAAGGCTTTGTGGACTGATCTGTGGTGGAGCATATTGTTTTAAATGTCTGAGGGAAGCACTCTGGTGTAAACAGCCCCATTTTATTAATTTTTGGTGAGAATGTCTTTGATTTGTTCTGAGTGAAGGGAGTGGTTGGGTTGCTGTGTTCCCTGATTCACTGTGTGTGAGCACAGAGTTGAATTGCCATTCTATAACGGGGAGGAAACTTCTTACTTTAGGTCACAAATAGATAGCCAGATCTTGTTGATAATGATGAAGTGGTTAATATCTGAAATTGCCTATTCAAAACCAGGCTGAGAGGGTCACAGTAATTTTATCCAACAGCTCTGTCTGTTATTTAATAGATAAAATCTAAATTTGAAGCTACCTTCTTATTTCTAAGCTGGGCAGAATGAAGTTGCAGTGTTGTCTGCCTGAGCACCATCCTATAGTAAAAACGGTTCTCAAAAGTTTGAAATGGTGGACCTGTCTTGAGGAGTTGTATGTGGAAGAGTAATGCTAAAAGTACTTTGGAAGGGGATGAATTCCCTTACTATGGAACCAAAAAATATTATCTGAATGCATATCTTTCAGAATCCAAACCTCACTTGCAGGAGTTCTGGGGAGAAAGGCAGAGAATAAGTCATCAGGTATCTGAATGATGGTGTACTCTATGAAGCTTAAAACTTGAAGGTTTGGATTTGATGAAAAAAGGTAATAATTGTAAAATCCCAGCTACAGAATTCTGAAGAATCCTAATAGCAAATCAGAAGAAGTTTGGGATAAGTGTGTAATTCTTTCAGTGGATGGCCAAAGAATGTGAAATTCACTTAAGAATATGAAATTTCTATGTGCTAAAATAAAAGAATATGGAGGGGTAGGGGGTTAGTAGTGAATTGAGACTGAAAAAAGACAGGTGGGAATTTATGTAATAGAGCCAGATGTCTAAAGTTTGAGATTTTATGTTCTTAATTTGTATAACTTTATTAGTTGAATTTTAAATCTTTCATTAAAATTATGTTTTTATCATCGTGCAGTCTTTTTAGTTTGCATCCTAGTGTGAGTGTTTTCACAAAAAGACTTAGGATTTGCATGTCTTAACTGTGTAATGACTGTATAGAGCCTGTTAACCTAAACACTGGTAGACCTGCTAGATCAAGAAAGCTATGCAATAAAGCAAATAAAAGCACTTATTTTATTTCTGTTGTTTAGGAGTACTTTACAGTCCAGCTAGAAACAACACAACAAAAATATACAGACCTTTCTTCTTCATCTTCTTCATGGCTTAGTGTTGGTGTTACCAATTCTGTTGCACAAAGCCTCTTTTTTAACACTTGACTATAAAAGGACCTTTTATAAAGGCATGTAGCAATAGGACAAGAGTAATGGCTTTAAACTAAAAGAGGGGAGAGCTAGATTGAACTGGGAAGAAATTGTTCCCTATGAGGGTGGTGAGGCCCGGGAACAGGTTGCCCAGAGAAATTGTGGATACCTCATCCCTGGAAGTGTTCAAGGTGAGGTTGGATGGGGCTTTGAACAGCCAGATGTAGTGGAAGGTGTCCCTGCCTACAGCAGGAGGGTTGGAACTGGATAATCTGTAAGGTCTCTTCCAATCCCAGACTTCTGGGATTCTTGTTTTGGTTTTTGATTCTTTTTTTTTTATTTTTCTGGTTTATTATTGTGGAAGTCACATTGCTATAAAATAAGTCTGAAGAAATTCTTGAACAGAGGGTTTTGGTGTTTATTTACCCTTGTAACTGAGTCCTCCTTTTAAGCCCTAACGTAGAGTACCCATATCTTGTTAGTAAATTTTGTTTTAGTGAAATTAATCTCAGTCCTGTTGGGCCTTCTTAAACAGCCTCATTCACAATCCTATTTAGGAAAGTTCAGTCAGCTTCAGTAGTGGCTGGGTTGTGTCACAGGGTATGCTGCTGTGGATTTGGAAAACTTGCATAATATGATTTTGGGTGAATTGTTTGCCAAGGTGACTGCTAGGGACTGGCACTGCTTTCTTGTTGAACAAGCAAAAAATCCAAACAACAAAAACCCAAACCAGCAAACTGTGGTGAGGGATGGTGGTGTTCAGTTTTGGTTTGGGTTTTTTGGTTTTTTTAAAGAAAAATGTCTGATCTGAGACACCTTGTCTAGTCTTCTGGTTCTTACTGTCTTCATACAACATTCCTAAATCAGAGTTTGTGTTTTCCTCCATTTCTATCCAATGGTTTTTTTCCAAAACTTGTCATTGTTTTGGAGCCCCTGAACCCACCAATTTTTAAATTTTTATTTTTACTTGCAGTACTGGTCATGATCTTGGAGGAGTCACATTACCACCACGATATGTTTGTCTAATAGTTTTCAATACATCCAGTCAGGCCCATCTTCCACTAAATATTCATGTCCAAATCTTTCAGAGTGTTTTTGTGTTTTACAGATGACATGGATTAAATACTAATGTGATATGTAGTTATAAGAAACCCTCTTTAACCTCAGGGAAACTCCCCTTTAAAGTGAATTTAAAGGTATTAAGCAAACTCAAGTCTGCTCTTGTACTATATAACATTTGTTGAAAAGCATCTTTACACTGTACATAAATAAAAGTATTTTATTGAATAGCTGTCTATTGTGAGTTTCATTTACTGATTAAAATAATGCCTGTTATTTTTTACTTGCTATTTGTAGTTTAAACAGTTTTTGCAGTGCATGCACTAAAACAGTGATTTATTTTTGACAAAGGTAATATCGTATTCATGGAAATAGCTATAGAAATCTTGTAAACCAATGTCCCTTCACCAGCATTTCATGTGTTATTCCTACAAACACATTTAGAACACTAGAAGCTGTGCCATATGTAAGTAAGTATTAAAAAACAGTTTAAAAACCATCTCTTGGGAGTGACCCTTCTGGCTTGTGCATTTGAAGTGTGTGGTCCATTTTTGCATTAGGCTCTGACTGTGAAGACACTTCATTTGGTACCACATGACGCTTCATGTTTAGTATAAGCTACCTTAAATAAACAACAAAAACAACAAACATAAAGACTGAAAACTTGCCCCGTTGCAAAATATAAGTGTTTCAGGATGTTTTTCAGGAATTAATTCCTGATGCTTTCTAGATTAGTAAGTCAAAGGAACACAGCATCATTACTGGCATTTTAATTATTATAAGAATGCACAGTGCAAGTAACTGGATGGCTGCCTCTACAATGAAGTCCCCAAGATTAATTAAAGCAGAAGCAAGACATTTGTATGTACAGCTCCACTAACTGTGAGATGTGTGTGGGTACAGACTGGGATGAGAAGAACAATGTATAATAGTGTTTTTATTAATAAAGTCCTTTTTTTTTTTTTTTTTTTTTTTTTTTGGTAGATGATCTGTAAAATGAATTTAAATGTTGTTGTTTTGCTATTCCGTGTTTCAATTAATAGGTAAACACATTTTACTTTGTAATGTTAAAACATATTCTCAGAAAAATATTGGAGCAGACTTGTGCCAACCATGTTATACAGCAGTTACAGTCTTTTGGTCTTGTGTCAGTGCACTGTTAACTTAAATTGGAACAAAAAATTTCAAGCAGTGATCATTAATGAAGTAAACTATGCCTGTTGATGTAGTTGTCAGCCCCCAGATTTGTTTCTAGTGTTGGAGGAGACATTTCATGCACTGGATCTGATTGACTAATTTTAACCTGTTCTGCTAGTGGTGATGCCACAGAGCAGGAACAAATATTTTGCAGCACATTTTGCCTTCCTCTTTTCCCTAAGTTGAACACTGGTGTGTGGGGTGGAATGATGATGATGCAGAAAACCTGCAAGGCCATAGCAGACCTTGTTCACAGTTCAAGGTGGCAGGCAGGCCAAGCTTGGAAGGAGTGGGGCCTGCTCACCCATCCACAAATTAGAAAGCAAGGAAATTGGCTGTTCAGCATTGCTTGCTGTTATTGTGTGTTCTGAGAACCAGTAAGGGTCACTTCTGAGTCCTTAGGAATATGACCTGAGCAGAGAGAGTGGAAATTTAATGCTAGCTTTGTCAAATGCAGTACTTCTGATCTGAAATTTGTATTTCCTCGTATGATTGCAGCTGCCTCTGCTCCTTTGACTTCTTGGCTCACATTAGTGTGCTATATAAGTTGACAGTGTTTTCACCACTATGGCTTCTGTAAAGAATAGTGAGGTTTTAGTACTGGTAATTGATTCTGGCAGCTCCAGATATTTGTTCGGATTTATATATTGCTATATCTATCTGCAACTTCCTTCTCTTGCCTTGCTGCCTCTACTACTAAAAGCAGTTTACCAGGTGAATGCTGCATGTTGGTACTGGAGCTGTACTCATTCAAGTTTAAGCATGGGGCTTGCAACAAGAAGGGGACAAAATATACCCGAGAAAAGACTAATTTTGTAGAAGATAGAGAGTTGACTTTGCTATGTTTCTGAACCTTGCAGTTCTGCTGTCAGGATCTTTTAAGTGTAAATCAAGGTGGTAACTATGATACCTTGAAAAACAGCCATGCAGACAAACTGCAGAAGCATATAGAGTACTTTTGCATGGAGGTTTGCATAGAATAGGCATATGGCATCTAACAAGAGCTTGTTGGTCTTGTTTTGTGGGTCGTGTTTACAGGAAGAAAGTGTATCCTGGAAAGCAGCAGTAGCCTTCCTTCCTAAGGAGTCACTAAGAGTTAAATCAGAAAAAGCCAGGAGGCTTTGGGATGAGGTAGAGGGAACTGGTTGTTACATTGTATACTGCTGACGATGTTGTGGTTACATATTGAATATATACGTCTTCTGATGCTTTAACTCTTCCTTTTTTTCTCTCAGCATCATATTGAGTGTTACTGTGACACTGGTTGAGGCTAAATTTAAAAACTTTTTAGGACATCAAAATTGCAAAACAATATATTGCCCAAGGAAAGAGCCTAAGGTCTATTCTAATTTAAAGTAATTTATTCTTGTATCCTCACTGCCTTTTTATCTTACATAATTATTTTTCACCCCTGGAGACTCTTTTGCATATTCATGAGTACAACTCAATCTGCTCTTTTGTTTTGCCAGCCATCCTAATACTTTTTGTTTGTCACTTTTCCCACTTGAATTCCTTTTTATTACATGTTGGCAACTTGTACATAGTATGTGATATAAAGTCTTCTCAGTATGTTGTATTACACCAGAACCTCGTTCCCTCTCCTGGGAACGGTTCTGCTCTGGCCAAAGGCCGCATTTGTCTTTCAGGGTTGCATGGCCTCACCGCTTTGTGGTGCTTCTGAGAGGAAATTCATTGAAGTTTTTCCCTTTATCAGCTTCAGGATGAAGAAGAGCCATCAGAGAAAAGTGAAAAAACTGAAAGTAGGAATGTTGTGTTATAGAAACAACTTGTGCATAGGACAGTCTGGGGTGCGGGTGCCAGGCCCTGGCAGCAGCAGGGGCTCCGTGAGGGGAGGCCGGGGCTGCCCCAGCCGGACACAGCTGGTTCCAGCCAGATCCAACCGGATCCAAACAGATCCAACCGGATCCAAACAGATCCAACCGGATCCAAACAGATCCAACCGGATCCAGCCAGATCGAACCCCTCACGGCAGGGCGCGGCTGAGCCACGGGCAGGATCAGCGTGGGGGGAAATGTGGGCAGAAGGCAGAAACCCTGCACAAGGGTGAGGAGAACAACGTGAGAGAAACAGCTCTGCGAGCACCAAGTTCAGTGAAGGAGGGGGAGGAGCTGCTCCAGGGCACCAGAGCAGATCCACCTGCAGCCATGGAGGAGCCCTTGGAGGAGCAGGTTTGTCCTGAAGGACTGCAGCCTGTGGGCACCCACACTAAAGCAGAGGAGAAAGGAGAGGAGGAAGAAGTACAGGGAGGAGCTGTTACTGACTGACCACAGCCCCGGTTCCCATCCCACTGTCCCCCCTCAGGGTGGAGGAGGCCAAGGAGCTGGAAATGGAGTGATGTTGAGCCTGGTGAGAAGGAAGAACAGGGGGGGCAGGTCTTTTCACTTTTGTCTTTGTTTCTTACCATCCCATTTTTAATTTTAATTGGCAAAAAATGAACTTGCCCCAAGCTGAGTCTGTTTGGCCCATGACAGTAGTTCTAAGGGATCTTCTTGTCTTCATTTTGACCTACAAGATTTCCATCTTGTTTTCTCCCACAATCCTGCTGATGAGGAGGAATGAGAGAGCAGCTGGGTGAAGGTGCGGCCAAGGTAAATCCATCACAAGAAGTTATGGCATCAGCTGTACTATCACTTACATACCATTCACGACAATAAGAGCTCTGCTCCTGAGAAATATTAAAATGTAGGAAAATTTATACCTAGTCTGTCTGAATTGGCAGTCTGAGAATTTGACTTGCAAATACTCTTTGTAAAAGAAGGAAAGAAGTGAAATGAAATGCATTAATGAAAGAAGTTCTAGTGCTAGTAAAAGATCACAATATTATAAAATTAAATTGTCAGGTTAACCTGTACTGGTGTGCTCAGAACTGAGGAATGGTCTCCCAGTAGTGGTGCTGGTGCTTCAGGAAGATGTGAGAGATGAGTCAGCAGTAAGCATCAAAACAGGATGTGAATAAACAGTGTTTTTGTAAATCCAAATGTTATTTTTGATGTTATAGTCTTAATTTAGGAAAACTGTAGCTTTCTTTTATTTTTAAATACATAAAATATAGTATATATTATATATATAAATTTTAAAAAATTGTCTCTCAATCTGGTTTGGTAAGGAAAGTAGAGGGGACCTGTAACTTTACAAGGCTCCAGCATGTGTTCTGCAGATGCATGAGTTAAGCAAGCTCATTGGATGTCCTGGCTTGGAGTGGATTCTGAGGGGTAAGCAGATGATATCCTGTCTTCATGGGGGACACAGCTGGGAACAACTGAATTTCCAGTGGATGAGTATTCCCTAGGAAAAAGTGCCAGCTACATCAGCTGTTAAATAGAAGAATCTGAGAAAACTGGGCTTTGCTGGGGAACTTGATAACCTAAGTTTTAGTTGTTTTGTTCAGATTCCATGCAGTATTTTGGAAAGCACGCTATCAGAATGATGGCTTATATCTTAGGTGTCATAAATTTAGGTGTACATTCAACAATGCCAATTTCCATGGAAGGAGAAAGAGGCACCCCATATTCATGGCATTGTGCACAGGGGTCAGGACACAGGCCAGGGCTGATGGTGTCCTCAAGATGCCCTGTACGTGAGCTGGAGTGGGTGGATGGTGTAGATGTGTGGTGAAGATGCATGGGGTAGATGACCTATGTGCAGTAGCTCAGAGGTGAAGTGTCTTTGCTGAAGCCGCAGTAATCAGAAATGAGAGTAAGTAAATTTTGGGGAGGTTTCATGCAAGTATCATCAGTAAAACCAAATTTAAACATCAGCTTCATTGGAATCTGGTAATAAAAACATCATGTTAACAGTGGAGACAGCCATTATCTGTACTCTAATTATCAACAACTAATTATGGGTGGATAAACAATGAATTTATGATTGCAATTATTAGGGTGCTAATTATTACTGCTAATAGGCAGCTATAAAACAGTAGGAAAGTGCAAGTTATTTTGAAAGTTAGTTTTTCTTTTTTATAAGTTGATTTGCTATTGTTGGATTTGTCCAACAAAGTTTCCACAGTAACCTTTTCTTGGAATATATGTATGGTCATCAGAATCAAAAGGAGTTGTCAAAGATCAAAAGGGTTCACAAAAATACTTGCATAAGGATTTCAATTTTGTCTAAGATAATTGTGAAAGGTAAGATAATCTGTGAAAGGTAATTATGAAAGGGAGAATTTATTGCATATAGATTGTGAGATAAGTGTCAAAAGGAGAAGGATATTGCTAGTAAATGGTATTTTTTATTACAGAATCAAGATAGCTGTACTTGGTCTAGGTAGGTGTCTGTTTTTTGAAGTGGCCTCTAATGATAAGTACTTATTGAGCAGTTTGCCAAAGATTGATTCCCCACTATTCCAGCTCCTGAAATGATAGCTTGGTGTGAAATGCAGTGTATTTTAAAAATTACAAAAACAACAGGATAAAATGGTCTCTGATGGAACTGAGTGCTGTCTGATATGAACTGAACATCATAATGGTATTCCTGGCCTTAACTTTTACTATGGCCCAATGTTCTTGTTTGTTTTCTTTCACAGAACCTATAGAGTCATATGAAAGCTATTTTGAGTCAATGCTATAATGAGCTGCATTAAAAAGAAACAACGTTGTGAAAATAGAAACATTTTTGAAAGGAATAGTTTGAAAATTTTGTGATTCAGACTGTGTGAACCCACTCAAAGACTTGGTATCTGTGAATCTGTGTTGTTAAACTACAGACAGAGAAAAAATATAGGGAAAAGGCGGATTAATCAAATGTCAAATGCCATCATTTTCTGGTAATGTTTTCCTGTAATGATAATGAATTTTCTGTTTACTGAGAGTATTTTATTACTTACTGCAGAATGAGTTTACTTAAATGGGTAGGGATCACTGCTGGATGATGCATGGATCTTTGAACAGCATTTAGCTCAAAGATTTCATTCTTAAAAGTGGTCCAAAGATTTCAGGTGATACTTAACTATATTAAACAGTTGTAATGACTTATAATTTATTTAAGAATTTATAATGTACTTAAGAGCATTTATTTTTATTGAAGTGTGACAGATGTGTACACGGATATATTGTAAGGTAGACATTTGCAAAATGATTGCATCTTGTAAAGGTTTTCTGTTCTAACTAAGTGGCATGGTCAGTCCTGAATGTATAAATCGCTGGTGTTACTCTCAGGACAGGCATTCCACTCTTGAGTGGCACTGGCTTTGGGTGGCTGTGTGGTTGGTTGGTCAGCGCGGGTCTGCAGCGATTCTCGCCGTCAGGACTGTCACGACAGGAGGATGCAAACAGCAAAAATGTTCGGCACGAGGTGCCGGCGTCTCTAGACAGCATTTACATTGAAATCTATGACTGGATTTTAAGTTATAAATGAGACTAAAATCCAAAACAGCGCCGTGGCCCAGTGTGTACGCTGGCGTGCTGGGGGCTATTCGTGAGCAGGAGGCCGAGTGTGCCGAGTGTGCCGCCCGGGTCGGGTGCGGCGCCGGTGGCCGCGGCCAGGCCGCTCCGCTCTCTCCCCGCCGCTCCGAGCGGCGCGGGCCGGCGGGGCCGAGCGGCGGGAGGCGCTCCCGGGCCGGCGGGGCCGAGCGGCGGCAGGAATGCGGCGGGCCGGGGGACAGAGGTGCCGGCCCGGCCCGGCCCGGCCCGGCGGGGCAGCTGCGATCCAGCGGGGCGGGCGCTGAGGGCGGCGGCGGCCGCGGCGGGGCGGGGCCGGGCGGGCCGGGGCGGGCGGCTCCCGCCGGCGCTCAGGAGCTCCGCCCGGCGGCCAGTGCGAGCTCCGCGGGCAGTGACGTGTCCGGGCCGCGGGCAGGAGCGGGGCGGAGCGGGCCGGGCCGGGCCGGGCGGCGGCCCCTCATAGCGTTCGGCGGCGGCTCCGGCCGCGGCGGCGGAGGTGGGTGCTCGCTTCGCGCCGGTGCCGCTCCGCTGCTGTCACGGGAAGTTCGCTCCGCGGAGGGTGGGCTCGGTGCTAGCTGCGAGCCGCCCTGCAGGGCGGGGGCTGCGGGCGGCGGGCGCTGGACACCGGCGGGAGTTCGGCGGGGGACCCGCCGGGCGAGGCGGGCGGGACGCGCGGTGTGGGATTGTCATTAAACAGGTTTAGCCGTGCGAGGTGGGTCACCGCAGCGAGCGTGCGAGGGGTCCGAAAAGCGCCTTGGCCAAACTTCCCGCTGTTGAGCTGAGGTGAAGTTTCTTCCGCGAGGTTTTCGCGGGGGGTTTCTCGCGTGTGCGCCGTGTTCCGCGGTGTGGGCAGCGCCGGCTCCGCTTCCCTCCCCTCTCCATCAGCTACGGACGCGGCTATGGAAAATAGAGCTCCCTTGGGGGCTGGAGTTCCTTTCCTCCCCCGTTCTTCAGAGCTGGTGTCGACCAGATTTTTAGTTGGCATCTGCAATTATATTGGTTGTTTTGAAACAGGGGAAAATACTTCTTCAATACTGTCCTTTTATGTATTTTTTTTCCTTTGGTTTCTTTGTAATTAACGGTGCAGCTATCGGAGTTACATGGTTGTTTGTGGTGATCCCAAACCATGCAGTTGCTTTTGCAAGATGCCCTGTGCTTACAGCGTAAAGTAAGAAGAGCTTTAAAAGATTGCCCAGTCATGCACTAGACGAGTGAGTGAGCAAGCTGTGTCAATAGGCAGTACCAAGGGCTTGGAAAGGCAGCTATTCATAATTTGACCACAGCAAAGGCTTGTTTTACAGATTTTTAGATGGTGTTTGTATTTTTGGCCAAAACAGTTTTATCCATCTTAAATTCTGTCCTCTTTCATTTACATATTTCTTCCAATCCATTTTTTTCTTTCCCAGAGATACTAAGATCATGGCTTTTACCTTGATCTAGCAGGTTTTAAGTTGATTAATTGCAATGTAAAAAGCACCTTTTTTTTCAGTCTTGCAGTTTAACTGTTAACATTAAAAATTGTAGGGTTGCTGCCTTTTTTTTATGAGTCAGGAAATAAAAAATATTGCTTAAAACTATTTCATGCTAAATAAATACAGTGAGATTATACCAACATTGTTAATTTGTGGCTATTTTTATTGTAAATAAAATAATTTTTTTTCCCTAAAGCCTTCACTCTGCTTGGTGAACCCCAGTGAAAAATCTGTTCTGTAGTAGAAATGAAGTATAACATTTTAAAAATTTTCTGCTGGCACTCAGGAGACACAGGTTTATTGCCTGAATGTGGGACATGTTCGGTGCCTACAACTTCAAGCCCATTATTCAGGCAGGGGTTCTGGCTGTTCAGCTTTTTCCTTCAATGGGCCCTTCATTCTTTTCACTTGGGTGATCTGTTTGATCTTGATAATCTGTCTGACTTGCTTTGTTTAATCCATCTTGTCTTTTTTTTTTTTTTTTCCCTCCTTCTCACCCTCAGGCTTAGTACTCCATGAACTAGTTACATGTGTTTATCTGGTTGTGAACAGTAGTTCTTTAGATACTACCTTGAAATCTGATGTTTCCGGAAGCTTTGCCATGAGATTTCAAGATTTTTTTTTTTATAATATATTCTATGGATTCCTTAGATTACCCATGGCATTGTACATGAGATGTGACTTACTGTGTGAGTGATGACAGGTGTCTTGTGGTGGTACTGGGTTTCCAGCATGTGGGGCTTCTGTGGCTGATACCCACAGATGGATGTGGTAGGAGAAAGGACCATGGAAGCAAACAGACACCTGAGTAATGGGCTGTCCATCATCTGCTGCTGCGTGTGGGGACCTGGCAGCATCCTATGGGTTTGGGCTGCAGGATTTGGAGAGAAGCCCCAGGGCTGTGTGATGGGTGTGTGCAGTCTGGCGCTGCAGCTCTGAGATGTGGAAGCCAAATGCACCAGGCCAGTGATGAGCATGCTAAAGTACTGAAAAGGGGGTTGCCTCCTTCCCTCCATGCTGAGGAGCTCTCTTTGACCCTGAGCTATGCTAATGTTTAGCAGGTAGGCTATGATTTCACTCATCAGTAGACAGCAAAAATCCTTTCCCATACTGGAATACTGTAAAACAAGCTTTATCTTGCCAGGCTGGGCTGGATGGGGCTCTGAGCAACCTGGTCTGGTGGAAAATGTCCCTGCCTCATACATGGCAAGGGGTTTGGAACCTGGATGATTTTTAAGGTCCCTCCCAACCCAAACCATTCTGACGATTTTGTGAAGAAATCTCAACAGCAGAGGAGTTTTTCAGTTGATTCTAAGCTGTTTAGGAATCATTGCATAGTTTATATAAACATTTGAAGGAAGAAAACAAACCTGAAGGGCTATTGTTAGACTTCATAATTGTTAACGGAATTCAATGCAATTGGGAATAGTACGTTGCTTATTTATACAACAGGAAGTCTGCCTCTATATTAATTGGAAATTATTTTTAGAATCTGATGTAGAAAATTTATAAACTTCAGTCTATTTCTGAGGCAGTCAGGAAGCAAAAGCTGCAGTCCAGAAGAAGGAGGTTTTGATTCAGACTTTCAGACTAAACTTTCTATGTTGTGCAAAGCTGCAGTCAGTTTATTTGTGCATCTGTAGTACGCTGTTCTCAGTTTTGTTAGTGATGGAGAAATGAGCTGAGATACTTCTTTTCTTCATTTTACGTATGTGGGACAGTAATTTTGTCTCCACTTATATACAGTGACTTCTATTTCACCTTTTTCTTTATGCATTTCCATTTACAGTTTTACTTTAGAATGTTAGAAGGGATCCCATGAAGTTGTCATATGGTTTCTAAAAGGTATTTTAAAAACTGTCTTTCTGTAAATTGAGCTTCCTGATGGTCTTTGGGCTGTAATTCCTGGATTATCCTTGGATGCTTCTTGTGGAATATCTATTGCGGCAGTTGTACCTTAAACTTCCTTTGGAGTTACAGTGTTAAACACTGTGAATGCAATTGTACTTACTTTTTGAACATTTTGAATGTTATAATGAAACAACAAATAGGATTCATTGATATTGATATGAATTAATCTTTCATTTTGGATGTATACGACAGCATGGTTTGAGGGAAGCATTTTTCATATCTAAGATCATATTTTGTTAAAATTAGCATTTATTACAGATAATTTTTGCCCATTCCTTTTAATACAATGCCATTCTTGTTATTGCATCTGTTTGTGGAAAAACAATATTGGTAAATTCATTTCTGAATTTAGAGATAGTTTAGCAAGAAGAAAAGCTGCAAGCCTGGATGCTTGGGAACTTTCAGGGATTAGTTCATAAACTGAAGCCTGACAATTACTTAGAGGAGACTACAGGCCTATCATGAGGGAGAGAGGCTCTTTGTTATAAAGTAGTAGGAGGCACATCAGCAAGGTAAACCAGAATTCTTATTATCGACCTATACAACTATGTCTTAGCATTCTTTTTTTTTTCAAATCTTTCTCAGTTATGTCATTGTATGTGTGATCATGTGGTATGCAGAGAGCAGAATATTGTGACTCATGTTCTGTCACATATCCATGGCAGAAAAGTGCTGCATTATTATTAGCATCTTTTGAGATTGTAATCCATTGGACATTTTCTTATCGTAAAGAATCTTGAGTTTTACTTGCACCAAAATAGTGTAGGTTATTTAGAAACCAGGAATATGTAAAAGTAGAACTTGTTTTTAAGGGAGTGATGACAAGTAATGCTAAACAAGAGTTGAAAAATATGTTTTCAAACTTGTGGTTTTAGATCAAAAACTTGATTCATGTTTATTCTGAAATGCCTGAATCAGCAAGACTGTGGGAAGTGATGCATAACTGCACAACATTGATTATGTCCTACATGTCCACTGCTCACTCAGGAAGCCTGAAGCTTAATGTCAAATGCGTGGGTGAAGCAGTTAAGCAGAGCAAAATAAATTGTTCTACTTACGTGCTGCTGAATAGGGGCATTATCTTGCAAAAATCTGTTTCAGTGACTTACTGTACTGTACAATACTTGTTGCTTGGGACTGAACCATGAATGTGAACTATTAGGATCCAAGCTCAAGGTCAAACATTCATTCTTGTTTCTCTTCTGTAATCTCTTGTTTCTCAAAATGCATTTAAAAATTGCAGAAATCATATGGATATTTTTTCCTTAGAGACACAGACTATACATCTCAAAAACTTCCAAGAAAGAGGGTAAACATTATTTCCTCATCTGCAAAATGGGGTAATAAATTACTGAGAAGTAGATGGCAATATTTAGATTTCCTGGTAGGATCACAGTGAGTCTTGAGCTTATGTCTCTTGATTTTATATTTTTCACTTCTCTAAAGCATTCTCAGTCTCATCCTCAGTGTTCTTTTAGAATTTCATACTTAATATTCAATTGTGTTGCAAACCATGGATTGAATAATTTGAATTTTAAAAACTTCACTTTCAAATTGTAGAAGATTGAGAAGAAAGATATCTAGTAGATAATTTCCAAATCAAGGAAAGAGTGAAGACTGTTGATGCTTGAACTAGATGCAGAACTTACACTTCTGTAGGAATCTAGCTTCCATTATACATTTTTTGAAGACAGGGGCTGTTCTTTGCAGGAACTATTACTATTTTTCTTTCTTCCTGTAATTAATGATTTAACAGCTGCATTACCTGCTTTCTGATTTATTTAAATAAAATTTTGGTGTTAGAAAATCAATGAAAATAGTCTTATTTTTCTAGAGCATGCATTTTAACTTTGTTATTAGAAATGTATTTCCATATTTTACTCCATGTATTTTTGAAACTCAGTAATTAGACTCTATTTATATTCTTAATAACTTTATTCACTAGGTGAAATGCATTTGTTTAACTCAATGATTTTCTAATGATCAGATAGTATGAGTTGTCCTTGATGAGAAACAGCATAGTTACTTTTCCAAGGAAATTAGAACCCAAAGAGCTGAAAATATTCGGGTAAATTGTCTCTGGTTTGCAGGCAGCAGTAGTAACTGAATATTCATTTCAGTGTTTCCTTTCACTTGCATCATTGGAAACAGCTTCTGGTGGAAATTTTCATCAGTTGTCATCAGTCTCTTGAAAGACAACCTATGCCTTGTGAAACTAGGATGCAAAGATTTAGTGCAAGCTGAGACAAGACTTTCTGCTTTTGTAATGAATGTCTGACTAATGTACAAGGGAGGGGAAAAATGCTTTATTGACTGTATCCATAAATAACATTTCCAAGGCTTTTCTTTTTCAATTTAAGACCTTAATTTGCTGGAGAATGAAACCACGTATCTGGAGGTGATATGTATTTTATTACTGTATTTTACATATAAGGGTGATCAGAATTAATATGCTAAATGGTATTTTGGTGCTGCATTTTTAATAAAAAGCATTTCTGAACTCTCTGCATAATAATTCTAATTACACATGTATTCTAATAATATGTATGCAACTGAACCCTGTATAGGTTTACATCACAACTGAAGTGGGCTGCAGCATATAAGGATCTTCTCTGATTAAAAAATAGAAACCTTGATGAGGATATTTCCAATTAAGGTAGTTCTTCATATTCAGCATTGAAAGGAACTAATCTTAATTAAATTTAAAAAAGGAAATTGCAGAAATATGATTGTTTTTCCAGATGAAGTTACTTGCTTGTGATCAAATTATAGCACAAATTGTGAATAATAGTCCTAATAGTCATGTATTTTTATTTTGCTTGCATGTGGGACATGAAGGATCTTTGTCTTGACCCAGTGATGCAGTTTTCTAGTTTGTGTGCACAGAAGAAAAGCAGGTAGTTCTTGACTTAAAGCATACGATGCCACTGTTCCCTTTTAATTCTTCAGATTCTTGCAACTTGTTACAGTGCTCTTGACCTCCAGGATGGTCTGCGAATCCTGGGGTGATGCCTGTCTCCTTACTTTGGTTATTTAAACAATTGCCAGGACAAAAGACAGGAACAAGAGTTAGGTGTCCTAAGTGCATGTTTGGGAACCTCTTTCTTTCCCTGGTTTACTTTTTATCTGTATTCCTCAAGCATTTGTAGATCATGTCTTTTGTAAAGTAAATATATTGCTACTGAGCTTAATGAAACCATATGCTTGTGTTGGATTCAGCAAGGTCTTTTGGAGAATGTCATTGTGATCTAGGGAGGTGTGCTGCTAGGTAGGTGGAAGCCTGGTGGGATGGTTGGATTTGGAGGTGGCTGGTTGGCTGTAACATGAGGCTGATAGCCGGTGGAGAGCCCCAGCTGTCCATCATAGGATGTGTCCAGTTTAATGTTATGCATGAAGTGGAAGTTGACCAGCCCTTGCTCGTGGAGTTTGCAAGTGACACCAAACTGGGGAAAAGGGGAGAGCAGTGGATGTGTTTGAGATTCAGGCTGTCATTCAGAAGGACTTGGGTGGATTGGGGGAGCTGGCTGGCAAGAACTCTGTGGAATTCAGCAATGAGGAGGGTAAGGTTACACACCCAGGAAGGAATGTCTCCTTGGAGGGGAAGAGTTCCTCTCACTCAGCACTTGTCAGACCACACCTGCAGCATTTCATCCAGCTTTGTGTCCACCCCTCACCCCAGTGCAAGAGAGACGAGGATAAAACTGAGCAAGTTCAGCACAAGGCTGCTGTGTCAGGGAGTAGCAGCAATGTCCTGGAAACGAAAGAAGCTTCATGGGGGTCTGGCAGTGTGCTTCCACCAGCTGGCAGACTATGAGGAAGGGGGCAGGACCACAGGCTGTGGCCATAACTGAAGTAAGAGTAGCTCTAGCTAGATGTAAGGACGATGCATTTTTCTAGAAGGACAACAGAACAAGGTGGCAGGATGCCTGACATGGTCGTGCAGTCTGTCTTTAGAGATTTTCCAGTATCTCAGTAAATAAAGTAGCCTGGTCTCACTTGGTAGTGGTCTTGGCTTGGAGCAGCAGGTTGGACTACATGACCTCCTGCCAATCTGAACAAATCTATCAAGCAGTGATTCTGTAATTTGCCTTGCAATAGTAATCTGAAGAGGGGAGGAACATAAATACTAAAAATTTGACAGTGCTGATTGCAATGTGATCAGGATCCTTTAGACAAATCTACAAATGCAATCTTTGCTTCCCTCCTCTTTTTCCTTCCTCTAGGTGATGTACTGAGCAGGAATCTAGGTGTAGAAAAGTTGTAAGTAATATCCTTTAAAAAGAAAGATTAGAAAACCCATCTTCAGCCATGTTTTTGGGGTATCTCTGTAGATTGCTTCTTTTTCAGGGCTTGCTGCTGTGTATTTTCTCTGGTCTCGAGCAGGATACTGTTTGGTGTGAGAAAGGGGAGCAGAAAAAGAAGCAAAGTAGCTTTTGTCAAAGTGGTTTTCATTCTGAAAAATGTGCATCTCTGCAGATTTGGCCTTGTTTGAATTGCTGTAAGAAATAGAATGTCGCTCAACTTTAACTTAGCCAAGAATTGTGCTTCCTTGTAATTTTCTACCTGAACCTATATACTTCCTTTTTATTCCATTGGTTGTGATTTCAGTAATTTTCTTTGCTAAATTTAAGGATAAAATTTGTATCGAACAGGACTCTTAGCTATTAATAAAAGCAAATATATGTTGAAAGAAATAGTGATCCAGTCTTGATACTGACTTCTTTAATGGCTTACAGCATGGGATGGGAAGCTGCCATAATAGAAATGGCTTTTCATTCATACTCACTGTAGACGTCTCTTAAAAATTTTACAGTCTATGTTTCTTAGGAATAATTTGTATGGAGAACAAATTGTACAAACAGTTTTTATTTTTTCTGTCTGTTAGAGAGCCTTCTTGAACTACAGGAGGAAAAAAATAGGCAATTAGCCTACCTTCTGCCTTCTTCTGTCTTGCAATTTCCCTGCACTGCTGAAAGAGTCTTCATAGCAAATTTCAGCAAGAGTTACTTCCCTATACCAGTTTTGTAGTTCTAGGTGGAAGAAGGCTCAATTGGGCATTATACAGCAATATTCACTGTGATGTGGACACAAAGGGATTTTAGACATTCATGGGCTTTATCTTCGCAAGTTTTCTTGTTTTGATGTTTTTGTAGTTTAATTTTTAGACTCTCAGGCTTTCTCAGAGACATTGCATTTCTGCTTGGACTAAGCTTTCTCCACAAGTTTCTTGGAAATCTTTCTCCTTGATTCAGCTTCTGTTTCCTATTACGAAATGTTCATTCTCTCTGCAGTGCTAAGAATGAGGCGTCCTGATGTTGCTGCAGTTACAGTGCACGCACCCTAAAGAGAAGGTATGTGAGTAACCTTTGCAGTTCTTAGGGTGATAGAGCTGACAAAGCTTGGATGCACGTGCCCTTTGGGAGCTCAGTACATAAGTACTGAGGTCTGAATGCTGCACTGCCTTGTAGTTTTGGCAGAGTTTGTGCTGGTGCCATTTTCGTTGCATTCTGACTTTCTGCACAAGCAATGGAAAATAATTTTGTTGAAGTGGAAGTGCAGATGTTGATCAGTATTTGTAATCATTTAGCTGAGAGCTGATGGTCTGTTGTTTGTCCCACAATTAGAGGAAACCATTGAACAAAATCAGATACGCAGATGGAGGTGAGAAGCCTAGTCCTGGAGGCAAAAGGAGTTACCAGAGGTTTAGGAGAAAGGAAAACTGAGTCTCAGAGAGAAATACTGACGTTCTTCTATAGTCTTTGAACAAGTATAAAGGTGTCTTTGCCTTTGTTTCGTTTGCTGAAACTGCCTTTTGCTGTGGAATCTGAACTTCAGTCTCAGATTATGCAGGTATTAGCACTTTGAGGTTGTGAGGTCTGCTGTGGAACATCACAGACTCTCACTTCCTTCAGTAGCAGCTTCCATGGTCAAAGGTGAGTGTAGTTGGTGGAAAATTTGAGATGTTGGGAGCTGTGCTTAGGGATTATTTCAGCTTGGATGATTTTGGTTTCTGGTGTGAGTGCCATTGGATTTCCGACTCTTTTAACTGTGGAGGACTTCTCTGCATTAGAAACGTTGCCCATGAACATCTGGTTTTAGTGTGTTTTTAAATTATTTTTCTTTTTTTTCCTTAAATATCAACTTAAAACTTAAAAAGCATTGCAAACTTGGTCAGGAACTGAATATATTGCAGTATAATAAGGGACCTGCTGTGTTTTTTTTTCTTTGAAAATGCACATATTTAATATGATTATTCCTGATTTTTAGTGCCAAATTTAGGAAGTTACTAGCTAAACATCTGGAATAAACATGCTATTGTGCTACAAGTAGATTTTTATTTTTAACAGTAGTCCCTTAGGTTTGGAATAGGGGGAAAGGAGACAATCCATAGACCACTTTTGTGGCTCACAGCTATCACTGCTATCTCTACCCACCTCTGAAGCAAAGAAAGTTATTAGCATCAAGTCAGGTGAATTCCTTTCACATCTGGATGCCAATGGGAAGTGTTAAACTTTCAGCTAAGTAACTCTGAGAGCTTCTTTCTGTCCCTTTGTTCCTGTGATTGCTGTAGAGTCTGGAGGGGTGCAGTTTGAGTCATTAAACAGAGGTTATACTGTATTTGAGAAGACAATGTTACATGGGAGAGAAGAGCTCCATATTTTTATAGCCTCTGTGTTATTTTGAGTAGGTCAGGGCAGTTGTTCAGTTATTCATATTCAAAATTTTATTATGAAATACTCATGAATATAGTAGCACATGCATTTGATGTTTAATAAGGATTTTTTTTTCTTTTTGTAGTTTTAAAAATGCCTTTGGAACAAAATCGTGATATTCTGTGTCTTAAAAGCTGTTAATTTTTAAAATAGATTTTTATGTTAAGAGTACTGTTAAAAGACTCAGTGGTCTCGATGCTGCATCTGGAGTTTGGTGTTGATTGTGAGGCCCCAGTACAAGTGAGGGGCTGGCAAACTGGAGCAAGGCCAGTAAAGGCTACTGCTGTGGCTTGGGGGTGGGAAGAGGTCAGGAGAGGCTGAGGGAACTGGGCTTGTGTCACTTTGAGAAGAAAGGAATGAAGGGGATTAAATTGCAGTCTTCTGCTTCCCAAGGTGAGATTGGAAAGAAGGTGGAGCCAGGATTTTTCCAGGGTGAACAGCAGGAGAATGGGAGGCAATGCTGCAAGCTGCTGCAAGGCCAGCTCCAGTTTGGCTTATGGGAAAAACTTCCTGGAGCTTCTGGTTTAGCTCAGAAGCAGGATGCTTTTCATGAGATTCCATGACTTTGGGGGGACAAAGGCCCCGAGTGACCTGAGTTAGTTTTGAAAACACCTGTCTTGAGTATATGAGAGAACATTCAGAAATCCCTTTCAGCTTAATTTGAGCTTTGATTTTCATGATTATTGTATAAATGCATCTGTAAGCTGTGCTGTGTGACCTTGTTAGCAGGAGAATCAATGGAAAAGCACTTTGAGCTACAAATGTAAATGTACCATATGCTGCTAGACAAATTAAATCATCTGCCTTAATCTTGATTTAAACATCTTTAAATTGAGGTAGTTCCTCTGCCTCTCTAAAGAAGAGTGAAAAACTTCTCTTTGAAATGTGGTGCTATTAGAGATCGTTCATAAACATGCTGTCTGCTACATAATATGGCAATTATTTTCTTTTTGGAGGGTATTAATGCAATCTGTAATACACAAGCTCTCTTTTCTGCTGCAGGGTTTTTCTCAGCATCTAAAAAGTAGAGGAAAATATGTGGAACTTCAAAATGAGTTAATGCAATGTATAAATCAATCCCTGAGGCATTCTTAAGTGAGAAAGTGTATCTTTCTTCTTGTGAATAACTGCACTGTTCAGATGGGAGCAAGCAGGTCAGTGGGTAGGACTCTAACACTGGGTCTGTGTCCTTCTTTGACACAATTCTGGTGTAATTTGAAGCATGTCACTGTGAGCTAGATCAAAATGGAAATCAAGCTCCATGGTTCAGCTCTGTGTCTTGTTAATATTTGCTGGTGAGGAAGGAATTGATTTTAAAAAATCATTGTTGGAACTTAACTTTGATAAATGTTTAAAAGCTTGCATCATATACTTAAAGAAAAAAAATAATCTGAAAGCCTTTAGCTGCTCTCTTAAAGATGCACTTGGAAAAGGTGCTGAGACTCACTTTCAGAGGTTTGCTGGCTATTACATGTGTCACCTATTTTGTTGAAAACCTATGCTCCAGTCATGAGCAGCTTTAAAAAAATACTGGAAAATAGCCATTTCTTCAAACCATAACTATCTCTTGGCTGACAGTTTTGGTGTGGCAGGATTCATTCCAGACATCTGTAAGTAGGACCAGGCCTTGGAGCTCTGCAGATGTAAACTGTAGAGAAGCTTTAGAAGGAGTGTTGTATAGTGAAAGCACATAATGGAATTTATTGTGTTATAGGCAGATGTTGGGTGAATCCTTTCTGAGCCTTAGCTCTGAAGCTACTTGATTTTGGAATAAGAGTTACCAAAGCTGCAGATAGTTTAAAAGGGAATTTTGTATGTTTAGTAAATGAAGTTGTTATGAATTGTCTCATCATAGTAGGATCTTGCACTACCAGAGTTGTTATCCTTCCTAGTATGTCTATCCTGATAATTCACCCTTGCAAACCTAATGTTAGGGAAGTAGATTGCCTGGTGCTTCCTAGATTTTTTGAAGCTTTTTTTCTTTCTATTCACTGCCACTTTTTCAGTAAGTCGCAATTGATTTGACCTTTGTATCCTGATCCATTTAGTTTAATATTTCGCCACTGTACCTTGAATTTCACTGTCTCCTTCAACTTAATCTTTTCATATTTGGGCTAGGAGACTTCCCAAGGGCTTGAGCTGTTTTGTTGCCAGCAGATGAGATAACTTCTTCAGATGAACATCTCAAGAGTAGGACAGAAAATTCAGCATTGGCTTTTCCACTCTCTTAAAACCATATTAAAGGGATTATCTTTTGTAGTGTTTGGAAACTTACTTTTCCTCCTCAGCCTTATGCTGAAATCTGTCTTTTTGACATGCTGTCTCTTGAGTTAGAGTGAAAATGGGCTGAGGGCAGTGTGTGTGCATTGCTTAGTACAATAGGTTTTCCTTCTGGATGATACTGGAATGTCACTATGAAATAGCATTATGGGGAAGGAAGGATGATGTCTCTCATGGGTTCTGGGCATTGTTCACTTCAGTTGTGTGTTCAGTACCAAAATAGGGGAATGCTTTGTAGAGGTATTATTTTCCTTAAAACATGAGATCAATGGCATTTGAGAAAAGAAGATAAAAGAAAAGATCCTCAGGAACTTGTTTTCTAGAACTTCACTCTCCTCAGGAAAGGTGGAAATAAAGGGACTCAAGCAGAATTTTTAAGATTAGCAAAAAAAAAAAAAATTGGAAAGAAGCTGTGTACAAAGTATGAGGTTAAAACTTGTTATTTCTAATTGCTGAATAGAGAAAAGCATCACAAAAACTGATAAGCTTCCTAGAATTTTTATCCTTTGCTCCTTCACAAAGATTTTGAGATGGAATATATACTCCAAACAGACATTGAAATAACATGTTTTAGTAATCTCCTTGTGATTGTCACAGTGGGAACTGCAGAGTACCAAATAGTTTAAAACTTCGTCTTTCTTCAGCTGGCTTACTGAGATCATTAACAGAATTGGCTCCAAAAGTGAGGGCTGTGTACATAAAAATTTGGACTGTATTCATATCTAAGCAAGAAGCCAGGCAAATTTCCTCTCTTCCATAATGGTATTAGCTAATAGGTGTGAGCTTGGCCAAATTGAAAAGGAGTGTCTCAATATTTGGAAATTGTGTTCATCTACAAAACATGTTCCCTTCGTTTTTGCAGAGTTTTCCAGTCTGCTAAAGGTGCAGTGGATACACTAGAATGGACACAGAGGATTTCCCTCCACCACCACCAGAAGGTAATTGAAATAGTTTGGAGTTTAAAGCAAATTTTCTATAAGAATTTGATTATCTTTCCAGCAGTGATTTTACCTCTGCAACATTCCCTTTCCCCATATCACCCTAAGGCTTGGTCCCAGTGATACTCTGTTGAATCGTGAGCTCCTGTCATCTACTCTGTCTTGTTCCTGGACTTCACTCATTGCTGTAGTTAGAACATGATGGAAAGAAACCTGGAGCCATTGGTCCTTGCTGTCCAAATCTGTCTTGCACTTTATTATATACATTGATAAATTGTTATATAAATATGTATAAATAATATACATTATTGCCTATAAGACAGTTCACTTAATGTTCACGCAGAACTTACATGAAGCCATTTGAGTTTAAAAACAGATTTAATCTTAGTTTTGTTCAGCTGTAACTCTTTAGGAATTTGGGAATTGTCATTCTAGATCAGAACTGCTTCCTCTCTAGTTTAGGCAATGCTACAGATAGAGGTCTGTTTCTAGATACTGCCTAGGGAGTTTGGAATGTGAAAGAAGCAGAAACTTGTGAAATCAGCTTTTAATGGGTTAGATTTCTGGCCAACATTATTGGCAGCTTCGTTTATGCTCTGAGATATCACTGAGGTTGTTGTTGGCAGCAATTCCTTGGCTGTCCATGTCCTAATCCATATGGTCAGGACCCTGAATTTAGCTCAGTTTTGTTTAGTGACAGTTACTGTGAAACTGTCTCCACGGGGTAATCCATCTCCAAAGCAATGCAGTGCTGTAGGGGAAGAGCCATCCCTGAGGAATCAATATTTCCACTTGAGCAAAGGCTGCCGTTTTTCAAAAACAGCCAATAACTGCAGCAACAGCTCCAACTTTGTGCAGCATTTCAGCTTGTGGGACACTGACAAGATTTCAGGGTTATGCAGTTCAGTATGACTCCAGAATTAAAGTTCTTTCTTTGCAAAGGTTTTTATGACGTGTAGAGCTATGTGTATCATGTCCTTACTTTCAGATATATCAGTTCTTGATAGGCTGGGATTAGATTTATTTAAATATTAGATTTATTTTTAGATTGAGATTCTGCTCTACCTAATCTTGCCTCAATGTCAATTAATGCTTTTTTTGGGGGAGGGGAGTGGAATAGGGAGGATTTGGAACAGGCTCCCCAGAGATCAGCACCAAGCCTGACAGAGTTCAAAAAGTGCTTGGTTAATGCTCTCAGACACATGGTATGATTCCAGGGTAGCCATGTGCAGAGCCAGGAGTGGGACTTTGATGAACCTTGTGGGTCCCTTCCAGCTCAGAATATTCTGTGCTTTCTCTCTCATCTGAAAAAGCTATGTCTGAAACTAGTGGAACTTGTATATTTTTTTAGTTTGCCATTGCTAACTCTCTTAAAACCATATTAAAGGGGTTATCAGTGAAGATAAACTTTAATAATAACACTAAAAGACATTTTAGTTAACTTTCTAGATAATTCTCATTGCCTGTTTTGCAGGTGGAAAAGAAGTGAGGATTTTATGGCCAAGTATGGCAGCAAATACACATAACAACTAACAAATGAAGGTTTATTTTGCTTGCATCTACACTGGCAATCCATGTGTCTGTTCAGAAGGGATGAGCAGCACCTGTCAGTGCCTTCAGACAGTGGGCACATGGGTGGGTTATCCTAGCTCGTAGTGAGGATGAGATTCCTGTCGGGTGCTGAACCCTTTTGCTTCACCATTTAAAAAAAATTTACTTTTGGCATAAGGATTCTAAAATCCCGTGCTGGGGCCACAAGATAAAATCAACTGCCTTCTTAAAAAAGGAAGTTCGTATGATGTTGAGGAAATTTTTTTGTTTACTTATTTTTTGTCCTAACAAAGATAGCTGTAGTGCTGAAAGTCATGTGGGCTCCTATCTATCCACAGATGTGTACCCTGCACTATGAATCTCAGCTCTTTTCTTATTGGACAAGTTTTCTATGGTTTTGCCCAGTAAATTCTCCAAACTTATTTTTTATCAATCCTAATGTATAAAAAGGGGAAAAATAGTAGTAAACCTTCACCTTTGTCATGGGGATGTTGCAAGAAAATAGATGAAAGGTCCAATAATGTGTTTTAATTAGTCATAGCCATCTGAATATATGCCTTATTTAAGTTAAGGTGCAGTAAAAGTCAATAGTGAAGCTGCTTCTGCCATTACTTGATGAGGAAAAACTACATGTGATAAAAGAATGGAATGTAACATATTTTATTTGTTTTAATTTATTGTGCTTATGCAACTTATCTGTTCATAGGTGTTTGGACATTCCATTCATGCATTGCTAATCAGGTAGTGACAAGTCTATGCTGGTTACCTTTCCTACCCTAGAGCAAATTCAAGTAGTGAGTAACTTGGAAAAATTATTGCCTATGTGTTCTGTCCTCTAGATTCCTTTAAAAAGAGCTCCTTCTTCTAGTCATGATTAGAAATTTCCTAGTATTTTCCCTATGTATGTCAAAGGAATGTATGTCTTAGCAACCAGGGAGCAGTTGAAGTGGGGTAGATGCAAAGGCTTCCTTGGCTAAGAGCAAAATCCAAGAAAGTGCTTCCAAAATGGATACTTATGATGATAGTGCTAGCTTGTGTTCCCTTCTTTAGTGTGTCTCTACATATGAATTTAGACATGAAGTGCAGGTATTTAGAATTTCTTATATTAAATAATTCCATGGCTATCTTGTGAAATAAAATAGAGGATGATTCTTGTTCTGTCAAAAAAAAAAAAGCTAAATGAAAATGGCAAATTTTATTGTGGCTATAAATTGTAATTATTCTTTTAATTGGTTGCTGTAATGGAGTGTCCTTAACCAGACCCATTTAGACAAGAAGAGGGTATGCTGTGGACTGCAGACTGTGGAGGGAAGAATTACAAAGCTGGTAGTTCTGAGAATCTGGAATCACATTGAGTCTCTCGTGTAGAGGACTTACTTTCACACTGAACAGCTGGGACTGGAGGCTGGGTGTTCATGTTATGATGGTGTTTATGTGTGATGGCCTGTACTTGTGAGATTACTGCTTTATTAGGAGATATCATGTCTGACACATTTTCATTTCTCTACCTGGAAAATACCTGGTCATCTTGAAAAGTGGAAGTCCATTTCTTTTAAGTGAGGATTTGAGAGGTATTTATCAGGGCTGGTTTCCTTTGGAAAGCTGTATTTGTTTGCCTGGCAGGATGGATACCTGAGAAACAGCTTCTTGCCCAGAGGAAACTGAGGGTACTTTCTGTGTCAAGGAGGCTTAGTTTTGCAGTTTCATTGTCTCTGAATATGTCTCTCTCTCAGTCTTTCTGATACATGGCACTATGCCTCATATGATTTATCTGTGAAAACTATTAGAAAGCATTGGGTGTATTGCCTCATACTGAGTGTATGTTTGTTTGTTTCCCATTTATGGAAAATTAACATAAATGACATATTAAAATTCTAAAGTGAAATACTGAAAATTCAGTGTTTGTACATGGGACATAGCAAGAATTAATTTAAATGCATAGTCTTCATATTATTGCCAAATATTCTCTCTATCTGGGAGAGAATCATCTTCATTTGAGTAGTATGAGAGGTGCCCTTAAGGACCAAGTGTAGTGGAGAGCTGGATGTTCACTCACCCACATCACTGTCCCCAGTTCCTTGGGTAAACCTAGATAAATAGCCTTGTCATGATGAAGTTTGGGATTTAAGATGTTTTTTGAAATGAAATTGTTTTCTTCTAAAACTGGTAATAGACTAAAAATATCTCTTACACACCAATTTTGTACACCTTTTTATATAAAAAATATCAGCTCTCTAGACCTGTGAGTGGGATTTTCTTTGCTCCTGATATGGAGACATGTAGAGCAAGGAGGCCAAGGACTTAAATCTGGATATCCTGTATGCAACTGAGTGCCATGATTGTGTCTTTCCACTGTTATTTTTTGTCATTTCCCTGTCAGAGCCAGAACACTAAAATAGTCCTTGCTCGTCTGGCCTGAGTCCTTGGGCAAGAGTGAAGTAGAAACAATTGTGCTCTCATAAAAGTTTCCACTGGGTTAACCTTACACATTGTAACAAAAAAGACACCCCTAAGACAAAAAAACTCACCAACAAACAAAAAACCCACCAACCCCAAAAAAAATGAAAGACAACAAAAACCCCACCAACTTAAAAAAATTTTTGTTTGCTCTAGTAAGGAGCTGCTGGGGAGCTGCTGTGATTTGCTGTAGAGATGACTTTGTCTCGGTTATGGGAGCTGCTTTTTATTCTGTATCTTATATGTATTTCTTTCGGATTATTTAAGTACCTTTTCTACTATTTAGTTGAAAATTTCATAGTTTATTTATGTTGTAAGGGTTTTAAAAAGCTAATTTTGTGGCTGAGACAAGAGGTGGTGAAATTGGGCTTTTTTATATTGACAAGAGAAGCACTTTTATCTTTTATGATTTAGTTTCTGAAGGTACAGAGCATTGAAGACCCTAAGATTGTGTTTATTTACTGTGATTGAGAAAATAAGAATTGCTTAAATTAAGCTGCAGATATAAAGGGAATTGGTCTTGGGCTAAACAATATTGTTAGGTATCTATTTTCAGCATATAGACAGTTACAAATGATTGTAAAAAGGGAGCCAAGATTTCAGAAGAATGGGAACAGAATATGAATTGTAGTTATGAATGGCTCCTTGTTTTTGAAACTGGCAATGGCTTGCTAGTGTCTGACATCCCATCTGTAACAGAACAATTTATTTATTTCTAAAGGTCACATTTCTCTCAGTAAATGAAGGAAAATGCATTGTTTAAGGTAAGGATTAATTATTTTATAAGGCAAACTGTGTAATGAAGAGTAACAAGAAAATTCCCTTTGCAAAAACCATTTATGGTGTGACATGCCACTCCTAATTACATTTTTTTCTTCTAGCCAAGTGTTGGGAAAAACAAAAAATAGAAAATAAATAATTAATAAATAGCTTGTTTCTGGTTTTAGCATCCACAAAGAAAACAAAGTATACATAAATGTAAATATGTCTTATTTTGAAGAAAAATGGTAAAAAACTTTGCTCGATGTTTAGAATGTATTAAAAGATGTTATTGTTATGAATTTCTTGGTGAGTGATTTCATTGTTTTGATAGTATTTGGTGTTTTCTTTCTGAATAATAAGATGTAGTAGTTTTGTTGGGGCTTTTCCTGTTTATTCAGCTGTTCTTTAAGGTGGCTTGACTTTACTTGCTAGCTCTGTGTATGGACAAGGCCCAGACATGTTAATCAGAAAGAGTAGTTGAAGTAAAGGCCTTTCAGGGGATTGCAGCAAAACCTGGTCATTGGTTGGTGGTAACTAGTGTTGAATGCTTAAGAAAAGCCCAGAAATTATAATGGAATTTGTGCTGATTTTTGGGTATTCTTTCAATGAACAGTTAAAACTGAACTCTGAAATTTTGACTTCAGTGAGGCAGCATGTAAGAACAGGGTGGGTTATTTTGTTCTGTACTTCTTTTGCCTTTTTAGGACTTGTATCTGTCATTAACTGGCTGGTATAAATTGCTGGCCAAGAACTGAGAAATTTTTTATTTTGGAGGTTTTTACTTCTGTTTCACTGAACTCAGTAAATATTCACTAACTATGCCTAAAGCCTCTGTGATGATTCCACTCTAGAGTTTACAGAAAGATTCACGGTTTCTATGATTTGTTATAATTCTCTTACCTACTTGTGTATGAGTGTGTCTCAGATAAGAGCTTGTCTGCATTACAATGACTTAAATAAAGTGTCAGTTTTTGAATGAGACATTTATTAAGCACTACTTGCTTTTCCTGCATGGAGGAAATGGAACTATGCCTAGTGATCTGAGTGAAACATACTTTCCGAACATTTTTGGGACAAGACTCTTCCAACCCCCTGTACAGATTTTCTTTTTTCTTCCTCATTGAAATAATCTTTCTAGCCTTATCATATTTTCATTAAAATGAACACAGAAGATGATTTAGTAGGTCAAAGAAGAATTGTTGCAAGAATAAGTCTTACTGTTAAATAGTCTATTGTTGAGCTCAATAACTTTGTTTAGGTGAAGGCATGATAGTTTCTGGATAATCTTATTGCTGTATCCCCATGCTGTGTGTTGGTGCGAGAGATAGAGGGGAATGCAGGTGCTGCCCTGGGGGCAGTGGATTGTTAAGTATAATTTGTCTGGAGGATCTTAGCAGTTTCCTGTGTTGCAAAGGGAAGTAGAAGTAAAATTAACTTTGGCTGGGATTGCTGTTTCCCCATGCATATCAGATGGTGACCCATTCATATTTGCATGAGAACACTTGCCAACTGTATTGGGTCTGGCTGAGGTGGAGTTCATTTTCCCCACAGCAGCTCTCTCTCTGATGTGGCTGGCATTAGCTCTGCTGGATGTAGGGGATGCTTCTGGCAGCTTTTCACAGTAGCCACCACTGTAGCCCCTCCACTACCAAAACCTGGCCGTGGAAAACAAATACACAAAACCAGTTCTTAACAAGACTCTTTATACTGGACAAAATTCCTTCCTGACTTCCATGTGGACTGGCTGAAGGTCTGAATGGTGATGTTTGTTTATGGTGGTTTTCTTTGACCACTCTTGGGGCCAAGGCTGAGCTTCCATGGCTGATGTAAGGGGGCAGTAAGAAGGGCTCTGAGGTTGCTGGACTGAAAGGTCCCAAGGGAACACCATTCTTGCCCAGTATCCACTAAGGTGATAGAATTTCTGGTAACAGGTGTGTTAAAATAGGATTTCTGAGAGTTCAGAAAAATTAGTGTTTCCATGAGTTTGCTTGAATTCCACAGGGTTTTTATCTGAGTTAAAACTGGACTGTACCATGTTATGGCAAAGAAGATCAACATGTGTTCAAATAATAATTTAAAGAAATGCTAAGAAAGGGAATGCTATAAAACTCTCCTCATTAGTTGCTGAGATAATGGATTTGTCATATTTTACATATATTATGCTTAGTTTGAAAATCAGTCTATCATATTAGTGTTCTTTAGGCTGGATGAAGGGGTAACCATAGAAATGAGGAGGTAAGAAGCCAGCTGAAATCCAAAATATTTCCACTATTGTCGTGGATTTACAGGACATAACCATTCTGTTCTAGTTTATACTTTTTTTAGTAAAAGTACAGTAAATTGCTGTAAAATTTAATTCCTAGTTTTTTTCTTTGTCCAGAATTCATCAAAAGGAAAACACAGTTAGTTAAATCTTAATTATTTTTAAACATGTGAACAGGTTGCACTCCATGCTCAGAGTGCTAGATGGAGCTGTAATGGGAACAAGGAACCTTTGGTGTGTGTCTAAAAGGACAGCTGTGATTCCTGGAGCTGTGTGCATCTCCTGATCCCTGCCTGGGCTCTTGCTGTGGAGGTGGGCTGAGCTGTGTGTCAGCATCTCTGGGAAGTCAGAGGCTTTTGGGTGTTCTGAGTGGTGCTTTTGGGGGGCCCCAGTAAATGCTTAAGTGTTGACATTGCTAGACAAAGGGTTATTCAGCCTGGACCAATGATCCAGGATTTAGGCATCTCTTTGCCTAAGTCATCTGAAGGTTCAGTCTAGGAGGTATGTACAACTGCTGGCAAGGGGGAGGAAAAAACATGATCCAAAAATGAAGTCAACATCCTTTGCTGACTTTACCAGACTGTGTCATCCTGGTAGAATGGTGTTGCTAGAGTGATCCAAGACCTAAAAACTCAAGCTTTTGCTCTGGTTGGCTTTCAGCTTTTCTTTAGTATGATAGTCAGTTTATGCACCCCAGCTGTATGTTTTCTTTCTATGGATCTCATGCTAGATATCCAGGGTGTGTCTGGCTGCCTTCTGCTTCATAGGGTTCCCAATTGCTTTTAAAGAGCTTTTAGTCCAAAGTATTGCTAGATGATTCAGCAGATCTTTATTGCTAATTAGAATCAAAAAGACTGTATTAGAGAAATGCATACACCTTAAACCATTAAACAGCAATTGCTTCAAAGTAGAAGTAATTATTTGGAAAACAAGATATTAATAGTTGATAACTGATAGAAAAAAGAAGTGTAGAAGTAAATAACAAGCCAGACTGTTCTCACTGGTGGAAGTTTCCTGAAAAATGGTTATTTTTTCATAAAATTGTTGACTACATAGTCAAAACTACATTTTCTACTATTTTTTTCTGTTTTTCCTTTGTATGTTATTTGTACTTTATGATACCTTATAGTACCTTAACATGCTCTGTCCTTGTGCTACCAGAGCTATTTGATTTCTGTTTCATTAGAGCTCTGGTTTTCCTGTTCCCTGTGTGGATTGTCCAATTGGCAGCACATTGTAGGTGAGTTCAGCAGGTCGTGTGCTCAGTAGCTGGGGCTGGGCTCAGCTGTGCAGCCACCCTCAGCACACCCTTGTACCTCAGCTCAGCTGCCTGGTGGCATTTGTACCAATTCAGATGGGAAACTTCGGGGGTACTAGGGGTTAAGTGTATTGGTATTCCTTGAATACTGATGGGAAGCTAGAAACCTTTAATATGGATAGGTGCTTTTCAGCATAGAGAGGGATCTCTCATGTATTTATGCAGAATTCCAAAGAGTGTCTGTACAGACGTTCCTCACAGCAACAGCAAAATTTCTTGGTGAAATTTGTATATCAGAATGTGCTAATATGTTGCTGGGGTGGAAAAGACATCCTTGGGTCCAGGCTTGATCTGTGTTTCTAGTGGTGGCAGGCAATTCCAGTGCCACCAGTGTGCTGAGTATTTAAAGTAAATGGCCACAAAACACTGATTTTACTTAGCTGCTTTTCTGGTTATCAGGTAGCTAGCACTGAAAAGCAGTGAAACTTGAGGCTTTACAAAGGAGTAGAAGTCTGCTGGTGTTGCTCCTGCTGTTCTATGGACAGCCTGATTCACGTAATGCTTTTATTTTAGACTTTGATTTTTTGCAACTTAATTCTTTTAAATTTTAGCTAATTAGGACTTATATTTTTTAGCGGTGTGTGTAGTTTGTAAACTTCATGATTTTTGCTATTTGTAAGTCTTTACTTACATCCACAGACCTGGGCTTTATTTCAAGGAATGCAGTTTTTTGGTATTAGACATACTGTTGTTAGCAGGCTCTCTGAAACTTGAGCAGGGAGATTCATTGCCCTTCTGAGTCTGGTTTTGAATTTGTTTTTTTATCCAGAAGAACAATATCTGTTGTGCATACTCAACAACATAATTAGTATGTAGTGTGTGTATTTGCAAAATACTAAAGAGGCATTTGTACTTATTTCTTTGTTATTTATTTGCAGGGAAAGCCAGTTAATTCATGTGGTTTTGCTTTTGTTTCCATCACTGGAAGCACTTTTTGCATGAATGTATACTCTTTAGTTTGGTGGGTGTTTTTTTGTAGCTGTTTTCCGCAGAGGCTGGTAACGCTGACATTGTGGTCATGCTTCGGATGTGTGTGCGAGCTGTGTGTAATTAGCAGCGTGCTTGTACCGCAGGGACCCAGGCTCCCTGCAGTGCCAGCTTAGCACAGCTCTGAGTGCAAGGGGAGTGAAAGTCCTTGGCTTTGATCCACTTCCCATGGGAAGGAGCACTCACTCGTGTTTTTGCATACACAGTTTTGTCCTAGATGTTTATCTTCCCCCAGCAAAATGATACTTTCCACCTGTGTGACTGTGTGAGGAGGTGGTTTATGGACGCCAGGCATGCTGGTGGATGTGCTGTGTGACTGGGAAGTGTCAGTGAAGGGCAGTGTTGGCAGGAGCACTTGCTCATACAGGTCAGCCTTTTCCCAGCAAGGTCCCTCCTGTCCTGCACCTTGCCACTCTCCCTGTGCAGGTGCCGGTGCAGGTGTCCTTTGAAGAACGGCAGAAGAGTGATGTGTCAGCTGAGTACCAGAGTGAAAGGATAACTGCAGTTTTCTCTCCTAGGGCTGAAGAATTAGTGGTTACAAGTGGCAGATGAGTGGGTTGAAAATACCATCTTGCTTTCTAGCTGTAGGAATGCAACTTAAGTAGTGCTTTCAAGCTGGGAAAAGCAAGAGGCTGTCCAGTGGCGACCAAGTTTCTTGAAAGCAGTGTTCAGGTTCTTGCTGAATATGAGGCAGCTGTTATTTTACAAAGTTGGTCTAATCTGGAGGCTTCTGCAGGCATGAGTGTTTCCTAGCACAAGGCTCACTATCCTGAGAAACACCAAGCCTCTGCTACAAAATCTCATCTGAAATAAAAAGGGAGCAGCTTTTTATGCTGTTGATGCCATTTATGAGATGCTGTTTCTCCTGGAATACAGCCAGCAGGGTGTGTTTGGTCACAAAAGGTTAGTTTTACAAAAATCATGATAACTCTGAAAATTCAGTCATTTCCTGGTATTTGCATGCTTTCAATACTTATTTCTATTGTACACTTACATAAGGAGTTCAGCAGATTTTAATTGCTGAGAAATACATATCTGTAAAGGGAAGAGATTTCAGAGAAATCTCTGGAATGTATCAATGATAAATAATAAGCATTTAGATTGCTATGTCTGGCAGTTTGTTTTGACTTGTAACCTGTGTAAGCTAGAAATTTTGTAATACCTAAAAATATTCTGAGATAGGGAGAGTAATAGTTGAATTTTTTTTTTACTAAAAATTTTTGTGTATTTTAAGGCACTCAAGTATTTGTAGAAAGTTGAAACATTTGGGGAATCCATTTGAAAGGAAGGTGGGTCTTTGAAGTCCTAAGTGTCTCGTTGCAATCCAAAATAATGAATAAAAAGATAAATGTTTTAAAACTGCATGTTGGAATAAGAGCAAGTAACTCGTGCCAGTATGTTTTAGGTTCAATTATATTCATATATTTTCACTAAATAATAATTAGATATGTGTCATTTGGAGCATTGTGCACTTATTTCCTTAATCAGTCATGGTAGAAGTGACTAAAAATATTTATTGAGTTCTTTAAATATAATAGATGCATTTCTGCTTTTTGTTTCATAATAGCCCATGAACTTAAAAAAAAGAGTACAACTGATGACAAAGATGGCATTCCTAATTATACAGAGGCCTTCAATTTCTAAAAATATTTTTTAAACCTTAAAACATAAAGTATTAGTATTTCTTGGTGGCAGCATGCCTTTTTACATCCAGGGCTTCCAGGTCTATTGTGACTGTGGCCCAGACTGCTGAACTGTTTGTGCTTGGGGTTCTATTTCATTCTTTATCATGGCTTTTTCTTTCATGGAAGAAAGTTGACTTCTTCAATTATCTTCTTCTGGGTCATTATGGATTTATGAGATTGCAAGGGGGAAACAGACATTTGGGGTGCTTTTATTATTTCCAGTGTGCTCATATGGTATTCAAAGTGCACTTGGTAGTAAGTGCAGAGCTATTTTTTCTTACTTCTGTGTCACTAAAATAAACTGTTTAAGAAAACTATTAATGAAGCTTCACTGACTTAATCTGGACTTTAAAATTAATGTCACTCTTTTAACTCCTTACCTGAATTACATTGAACTATAAATAATTTGAGGATAATGGATGGTAAGGCAAATGGTGCCAGGAATTGCTTTGCAATTCACAGAGCAACCAAACATTTTTAAAATTTGCTTATGCCCCAGCAGGTCTCTGTAAACACAACCTAAGTGAGCATATTTTTGAAGTGAACTTAGGAAATGTCATTTCACTGGATAACAAAGCACATAAAAAGTCATAAATTTGTGTGCTGTGCACAGTTATGAGAACATACATTCCTCTTTCTGATTCTAAATTAGCACTTTTGTACTTAATTTAACTTGAAGGCAATGCTTCCATTACATCAGATTTTTTTTTTTTAGTCTTGAAAACTCAAAATAGAAATTTTTAGAAATGTGAGAATTTCCCTGAAGCATTTAGAGAGCTCTTAGAGTGGTATTGCCATAAAATGAACAAGTTCAATCAAGTTTTGTATTCTCATTGCTCTGGCTGCCACACATAAAGCTAAGGATGTGAGCAGTGGTAAAAGGGAAAATTGGATTTTTAGTAGCTAATTTAATAATTTGATGTAATTTCAGACAGACTCTGTCATTCTAAGCATTGTGTGATTGTTATTTCAGAGAAAAAAAGCAGTGCATTTTAAAATTAAAATAATTTAAATTAATTCAATTAATTAATTAAAATAATTAAAACATAGCTGTCCTCTGTGTTTTTTGCCTTTGAAAAACCCCTCCTCACACACCCACCCACCAGACTCCCCCTCACCCCCCTGTTTTGTTTCTGCAAGAACACTTGCCTCATGCACTTTTTGGCTTGATCCTTTTGATTTGCAGATTAAGGATAGGAGAAACTAGGGCTTTCTACGTGAGCATGAAATTTTGCAAGATCTGGTGGTGGTATTTAGCAGCCAGATTCAGCCTGGGTCTAACTGCTGTCTGTCTTCCTAATTGTAGCAGTTAAAAAGAGCTTTTGTTGTGTGTTGTGACATAACACAAAGAACTGTGGAAAACAGGTATTTTCAAAACAGGAATTTTTCTTTTTTTTTGATGTGACATAATCTGTATTTATCTGCAGTTCTGATCAGCTCTTAAGCTGAAGTAAAAAGCCCCCATCCTCTTTTTATTTTATCTTTGTTGTTAAAATACTTTTTCCATTAATTGAAATAGTATGCCCTTGATATTAAAAACTTAAAGGAGAATATTTTTATTAAATATGAGATGGAAGATATCTTTAAATTTAAATGGCTAAAGTTTATGCCTGCAGAATTAAGCAAATGTGGAAATTAGACGAAGCTGAAATACAGTTTTAGAACTTTCTGAACTGAGGACATTTGTTTGTCTCCTGTCTGCACTTTCTGACGGACAATGTATTCTTTCTTTTTTTGTCTCTTTTTGTAATCTTAACCCGCTGTCCCATCAGTGATGGGATTATGGGATCTTTCTAGGCTGCAGTGCCCATTAATCAGGTTCTGTGCCTAGTTTATCTATGGTGCAAAGTAAATGTTTTGAAATGAATGAAGCAGGGCAGTATTAACAGCCATAACAGAAAAAAAAGTTAGGTTGCACATCCAATTTTTTTTTTTTAAATTCATGTTGAGCAGACATCTTCCCCCCTTTTCTTTCTTTTCTCCATTACACAGTCAAGTAACAAGTATTACGGTTTAGTCAGATGGATGCTGAATCAGGAAGAATGCCATGTTTGTCTTTAATCACTTGGAAGAAGTCTGAAGAATTTCTTGCATCTTTCAGGAAAAAAAGACTTGCTAATGGAGAAAGCAAAAATGAGAAGCCTGACTTCATACAGAAGAATTTTTAAAAGGAATTAATCAAAATGAAATTAAATGTCCTGCTGCCTCAGCCATAACACATGACAATAAATGCAGGATAACACTGATTTTTTTGTTCCTTACTATTTTTGCAATTAGTTCACTTTTTTTCCTGCAGAGAGGCTGCATGAAAGATCTTGTTATTTGTGGCTGTGGTAAAATATGCTGGCTCAGCCTGCCTGAAGAAACAGAAGCCTTGGCAGGAATGCTGATTACCATGACAATCTAAGCAGTCTAGAGCTTTGGGGTGTTGTGGGTTTTATCATGAAGATAAAAAATGTGTCCTGGATGGTAGAATAGCTGATAACATCATCATGATGCAGCAGATCCAGTCGTCTTTGCAAGACTTATTTTTCATTTTGTGTTGCCTGTGGAAGTTGGGGGGGAACCTTATCACCTTCAGGTAAATTTTTATAACATACTTGTGTGTTTACATCTTTATCTTTTTTTAGGATACCATTTTATGCTGTAGGTGCATGAAGGGATTTACATTTTCGAGGGTTTTCCCCAAGATCATGGAGAAAGCATGTGCTTCTTCCTGTTCCCTGTCCCGAGTCCCATGTACCAAATCTGTGCTACAGTATCTTCACAGAGAAAAAACCCCCAAACCCACCCTTCCTATCCATATTGGGGTGTCATTATTTCAGCCATTACTTCTTCAAAATTTCCACACCCTCCCTCCACCAGAATGCATATATGTATGGTAATGGAGCTAATAGCATGCTCCATGAGATCCTTGGTTTAAAACTATCTGATTGGAGTAGGAAAACCAATCTGCTGGTCTCTGTTGGAGTGTGTGAACTGAGTTATTGTCACTGGTATTTGGACACTGTTAGAAAAGAATAGACTTAGGAGTTCGAGTTAGAAAGGAAAAAATAATTGAAGTTATAAAGTTGCAAAGTCCCTGTGCAAATAAATTAATCTGTGAAATTTTCTTGTTCAAAAATTGGCCGTTGAAGTGTTTTTTTAAAAATCTTTTGGCTCATTTTGAAAAAAGCAAGTGTATTTGCATTATTACTTGTTTATTTCTTTCCAAGTATTTTCCTTGTTTGCACTAAAGGATTTACTGGAAACTGCATGAGGTTATCAACACATCAATCAACTTTTGTTCTGTTCCAGTAACTTAAAAATCTAAGGGTTCATTGTGAAACTTCATTTGTAATGCAGAGCATTTACTGGTCCCATTAAATCATTCTTAAGAGCAAACAACCAAAGGTGTGTCTTTCTGCACAGTTCTAGAGCATGAACCAAAAGCCACGGGTCCAAATGATGAAGAGGAGGACGAGGGAGAACAGTTTGACTTTGATAGTGGAGATGAGATACCAGAAGCAGACAGGCAAGCCCTTGTGCCCCCTACTCCTGGTCCTGGAAATCACGTAGAGCACCAAGAGGCTGGTGCTGCAGGTAAGTCAACCTCCACTGGGCAAAGTAGTCAAGACTGATCATAGGATGTCTTTTCTTGACTGTGCAATAAAAGTACTTTAACAAGAGTTTTCCATGGTGTTACAGCCCTCCCCTGAGGGTAGCTCAGGTTCTTCTTAATGGATTTCTTGGAGCAGTTCTTAGAGAGAAATGACACTAAATGATTGGTGTTTGTAGATATACGCGTTGGGTTTGTTTTGAAACAGTTTGGTTGCAATGGAAAACATATATGTAGCCATTTTTGTTATTATATATATAGCAATGTGGTGATATCAAAGCATAAAAATACCACCCACTTAATAAAACATAAAGGCAAAAGAAAGGAAGAAAGAGAAAGAAAGGGTAGGAGTAGGAAGATAGATAATCACCACCCATGGATCTGTGATGAGACTATGGAAGTGATGATTGAAGGTCTTGATCTGTCAGAGGTGGGGAAAACACCCACAAAATGCAGGGTTTGGTGGGTTAATACACTCAGGTTCAGGTGGGTGCTCAAGCACCTCTTCTGTGAGGGCAAAGTTTTTGGCTGTTTTTTGATCACATGCAGTCCTCTGGTGGAGGGCATCAGAAATTAGTCAGAGGGCACTTCAGGAGTCCTTTGCAGTTTATGAGCTCTTCTGAGGCAGCTGCCTCTTGTGTCAGTAAGCCTGTGCAAATGTGCCCTTCCCTGGGAGGAGGGTGTGTGTGTAAGGGAGGGCAGTTTGGCATGATAAAAGACATGATCTTGTCTCCCCAAGATCTGCTTCTTACTGGCCTCAGAGCCCAGTTTGTAACCTCTGATGGTGGTCAGTTCATCCTCTCTGTCTTATGCAGACCAGAGGTTTGTCGTTACACCCCCAAAGACTCACTGCCTTTTCTTTGTGAGCTTGCAAACCTGGCCTCAGCAAAGCACCCTGGTACCTCTGAAAATGGTCAATTTGTTTTGAGTCATAATCCAGTCTCTCACACATGGAAATACCCTGCAAGTGTTTTGAAATTCCTGCCAGTTTACAGTCATGGTAGATCTGACAGGGCAAGTGACTGTCTCTTGTAATTCTTGTGAGGTTTCCCATTCAAGTGTGACACACAAACCAATGGATTGGACATAGTCTGAGTGTCACGCTACAGATAAAGTGTATATCCTTGCTGGTCTTAAGACACATTGATGGCTTGAAATAAGCAGTTTCACAGCTAAACTTGCTGGTTGCTGAGCTTGAGATGTTGTGCATAAAACTAAGTGGAGTTTGAGTGTATGAATTTTGTTCATAAGCAGAAGTTATGCTATATATTGAAACATTTTTTATGATATATGCAGATGTTCCTGGTGCTGAGATATAGTCTGGAAATTGCTGTATTCTGCTCAAATTCATACAGCTGATTTTGCTTACTTTGATTCAATTTCCTTTTGTAAACAGATTCACTGTGCTTATGGCAATTAAAGATAGATAACTCTTCAGGTGCTTTGCAGTTTGACAACCTGGAACTTAAACACTATTTTTCCCTGAGCATCTGTTGCTTGCTCACCCTCATTGTGAAGTTGTGCTTGCAGCTTAAAGTAATTTCATCGCTTGGGATGCAGTTCCCTTCAGAGGGGCCTATGGTTCTGCTGTACCTCAGCATGTCTCAAAAAATACTGGGAACTTTGTATAACAGAAAACAATACATTTTCAAAGAGGAAAACTTGTAAAGTTATTTTCTTCCTCTCTTTCTTAACAGCACATTTTCAGGACAGCTCTTTGAGGAATGTCCTTCCAGTGAACTTTTCTTGTCCTCATGACTCCCCCTAAAATATTTCTTGTGTTTGCAAGATTCAAATTCATCTAGAATCCAGATTTTAAGCTTTAGGGTTTAAGACTGTTTTGACTCATGCGCTTATGTCAGCCAAGTTACTGTTTTTCCACTGGCATCTTTGTAACTCATCTTGCTTTGCTCTTGTTGCAATCCTCACCTGTAAAATGGAGAGGTTGGCACTACTGTGTGGGTATTTTGAGTCATAGGTTGTAAGCAACTTGTATAGTAAAGTTCCGGTCCTTGTTTAGCATACTTGCAAAGAGCTATTAGAGCAGCTTGAACAGGTATGAAAAATAAAACTTTGTATTTTTCTTTAATCTTTCAACTAAAGGATCTGGTGATCCAGAACACAGTGAGAAGCTGCAAACATCAGAACCTGCTGCAGAAGGCACTCCAGCTAAAGTAAATCCCTACTCAGTCATAAATATTTCCCCAATCCAAGACAAGGATCCATCCTCATCACCAGAACCAAGTCCTCAAGATGAATGTGCAAGTCCCAGTTTGTCTGCTGGATATTCTGTTCCTGTCCCTTGTGGATATGCTGTGCCATCCAACTTACCTTTGATAGTGCCAGCATACTCCAGCCCTGTCATCATACGCAGTGTTTCCGTAGATGAAGAAGGTACTGAATTTGCTCACCTTACTTTATTTGAGGGGGAGTCCTTGGTTAACCTCAGGTACCTTTCCTGTATAGCACTCACCCTGGGTGAGTATGGTTAATGCTAATTCCTTTTTAACATAATGGAATAGTTTTCAGATCCAGAGTTCAGTGTTCAAGCCAAATGGTTTCTTCTCATACCTTTTATTGTTTTTTCTATATCCTGGCAAAATTTCTCTCCCCTTTGCCTTTTCTATATGCATTTCAGTTTGTTTATTTTCCAATTCTTGTGGATTTAGAATTGCTGTGGGATTTTTCTGTTGATGATTTGATGAATTCTCCATCTGCTAGTACAATTTTAAGATGGAAGAGGAAACTAGAAAGGGAAATAACTATGGATTATTACAGAAACAAGAGATCCATTTTGTAACTAGAGTTGAGAAAGTTGACAGCTTAATGTCAAGATAGTAGGAAAAGAAAGCTCCTCATGTCCTGCCTTTATCTTTTTGTATTTTGAATATACTTCTACAATTCCAGCCTTTTATTTTTACTGCCATTAGGAACCCTGTCAAGTAAAAGCAAATGTTTGTGTGGTCCTTATTACCTGTACAGGAATATATGTTTGAGAGATAGAAGTAAATCTATCAGACATCGTAATTTCTTCTTAACAGCTCTTCTAACAAATAGCTGTGTCTTTTAATTACTTAGTTCTCAAAAATGTGTGATATGAAGAAACTTCTTTTTTTAAACACATGTAAGAATAAAACTGTTGCAAAGAGGGAGATTATTCTTTAGCAAGAATAATTATTCTTAATCAGTTTCTTATGCTAAAATGTGCCATTTGAGCCAAACTGACATTTTATTGCAAGCATTTTCTTTTTTTCTTTTTTTTTCTGCTTGGCAGGTACACAGTCAGCAACTGAAGAATGTCATTATAATTCTGTAAACTTGGAGGACCCTCAGAATAGGTAATTGCCAGTTCATCACGTTTTAATGATTTGTGCAACCTTGATTCCTAAGAAAGCTTGAATTTGATAAGTATTTTCCTTGTGTGATACTTCCATGTTTGTTGGTTTGGTTTCTTTAATTTCTTAGTCCTGTAATTCTGATTGTGTACTAAAATCGCCACTAATGTATGTAACTGTGCATGACATTTTTGAAGACGCTAGGTTGAATTTTTATGGACTGATGGCAATGTCATCTGCAACAGATTGCTGGAGATTTTGTCTAGCCTGCTGCCTTCAGCAGGAGCACTGTCAGTACTCCATCAGGTCAACCTTGCTGGCTGAGCCTTCAAACCCTCCAAGGATGGAGGTGCTGCAGCTTCCCTAAGCAGTCTTCCCTGCTGTATGACCTTCCCTTTTCCACTTTGTCCCCCCTACCTCCCCAAAGGTCCAAACCAAACCTCCCAGCCTGTTGACCATGCCCCCTTTGTCTGGCATTTAAAAAAACAAAAAGGCCCCAAAACCCCCAAAACAAACCCAAATAGAAAAATAACTGATTCTGTCTCTGTAGTTCTGTAGAGAACTTCTGTAGAGTTCTCTTTTGGATAGTTGTAGCTGCTCTTGGATCACCCCATAACATCCTTTTCACCAGACTAAATAATCTCCATGTCTTTTACCTCCTTCCTTGTAAACCATGTGCTTTAGTCCCTTACTTCAGTTTCTCTCTAGAGGTAGCTTCAGTTTCTCCACAACTTTATAGCAGGGGAGTGTTGGGAAGCCAAAACTGGACATGCTGCTACAGGTTTAGCCTCAGTAGCAGCAGGTGGAGGAGGATAACAGCTTTGCCTGATTGCTCCTGATGTAACCCAAAATGTCTTTTGTCCTATTTACTATGAAAAGGAAGCTCTCACTTCACTATCTCTGAGAGAATTTCCTGTGTTCTGGTAGATTAACTCAAAAGTAGAGTATTTTTTAAGATTGTGAAGAAAGTGTTTTCAATTTTCTGACTAAAATTGCAGGACTGTTAACTAGAATAGATTATTCATCACCCATCTACATGCTGAAGCAATATTTTTGACTAACCAGCAGCCTTGGAGTGAAAACTAGAAGGCAGAAATATATTTTTTTGTCTCGTCTTCATGGGTGTTTAAAAACATTGTGGTATAACTTTTACTTCTTTTATTTTATGACCTCTTTTTCAAGTGAAGATAACCAGACCAAGAAGGAGGATGATGCCCTGGCCAAATGGGTTGCAGATCCTGCAAATACAGCATGGATGGAAAGTAAGTACCAGTGAGCACTGAAGTACAGCTGTAGAAGGTGGTCAGTTTTAAGTTTGATCAATAGTATGTGTGTTTACATGCACAAGCAGATTTTATGGGAATGTCCAAGTTCACTTTTACTGTGTGTTTTCAGATAGATTCCAAAACCAAGCTGTACCAGTTAGAGCATTCAACAGTCTAATAAAATTCTGTTTTAGAATAAAGTTAACATTCACTTTTCCACCTTTTGGAGTCTGTAGAATCCTGTGTTATGGAAGTCATTTGGCTCCATCAATGCATGTGCAGTGGAAATAAGCTCCAGTTGGGAGTCTCATCTGTGACTGTATTTGAGATTGCTCTTCTTGTGTGGTAGTTGGCAAATAAGTACTTGGAGGAGGTGAAAGGGAAAGAATTGCCACTGTCTTGGTGTGTGCTGTTGATTCTTGGCTGCATTTTAAACCAGAACAGAGTGTGTGGTTTAAGGACAGGTTATCCTACCTGTTCTCAGCTGTTCCCACTGGGCTGGAGGTTCATCTTTCATATTTTGTGAAGCAGCTGAAGAATTTGTGTTGTCATTCTGCCTCCTAATGTACTATGATGATCATTACATTATTTAGTTTTGATTCTTTTTCAGAAGTCAATTTCAGCTTTTCTGCAGTCATTCAGTAAAGCAATGAGCAGCCTTCAACAGCACAGAACATACTATACTTCTGTAAGAAGTATGGGAGAAATACTGGATTTTGAAGTGGATTTTTGTTTTCAGGCTACCAAAAGTCATCATAAACAATGGAGATAATACTCTGAAATTTCACAGATACCATATTTGTGCATTATTGCAATATTTGAATATAAGATACGCAGGCAAAATGCTAGTGGAGAGAGAGTCATATCTCCATTGTATTAATATATTACAATATAACCAAATTCTTTAAAATAGAATATATCAGTTGGAGAGGACCTCCAGCACTTCAATTGCTTGACTATTTCAGGGCTGACCAAAAGCTAAAGGCATGTTAATGGCTTTGTCCAAATGCCTCCTAAACACTTGGTCCCATTGAAATTTTAGGAAGTTTCTCATTTGTTTTTTCTTTCTGTTTTGGTTTTAGACCCAGATGAGGTAATTTATGATGATGTGCCAAGAGAAGATTCAGACTCTGAACCAGGTTTGAGATCTTTGTAATGCTGAAAGCAATGTAAAATGGAATTTTGTGCGTGTACACTAAACAGATACATTGGTTAAGTACCTGAAGTGTTGTAAATGGAATTAGCATGGTGTCAGTAATTGGTAGGTCTTAAAATTCAGAATTATACTAACACTTAAAGGCTGTCTCAGCAGATCTTGTATACTGCTCTTCTCAGAAGCTGAGTTCTGCTTTGTTTTATAGACACTGTTCCAAATACTTGAGTATTCTGCATATTAGAGAATTACAGTGTTGGGTGTTGTAGGGCCCTGAACAAGGCAAGGTAGTTAGGGAGAGGGTAGTTAAATGATATATGATAACCATTGTCATGGTTATAGAGAGAAGTTCTTTCCTTCAAAGTCCCCTTCAATGTATAAATGCTTGATAGATGGAGGAGATGGTTCAGAGTGGCTGTTCACCATCCTGATTGTGACTCTACAGGAATGTTTTATTTCAGCTTCAAAGTGGTCCACTCCTGATGGTTGTGACCGTGTTTGGAGGGGGCAGAATAGATCTCAAAGTAGTTGCTGGAGTCAAGATTTTACCTTTACTGGAAATTATAGAGTTAGGGCTTGAGAACCATATTTCATTGAGTTCTTGTTCAGGTTTGTTTTGCAATTTATGGGTATAGTGAAGTCTGCTTAAAGATCAGTTGCTACTGACTGATTTTGTGTTTGAGTGAATTGGCTTATTGGGAGCTCAGCATTTTATTTGTCATGGCCCTCAGAGGGTCTAGGTGTTTGATTCTGAAATTGTTAATGAATCAAAAAAACACTTAAAGGCTTTCTTGTGTGAAAACCACATTAATCTTTGAAGCTGTAACAGTTTCATTTCTTGTCCTTAGTAATGTTCAGGCAAGGTGTTTTACAAATTACTACTGAATTTTTTATCATTTATTATTGGAAAGTACTGTGTTACATTCATGACTTGAATACTTATATTACTGTAAGTTCCCTCAGGGGACTGTGCTACTCTGAGCAGGGACATCTTTGTGATGATGCTAACATCTTGTGATCTTGCTGATCAGTCAAGAAACATGTACACTAGGCCCAGGTAGCTGAGCTATTGGTCAGAATCTTTAGCTTAACCCATAAGACATTGATTAAAATTTTGATTTTTCATGTTTTCCCTAAAGACGTTGAAAGATTCTGTGGAAAGAGGTAGTAAGGGAAGTTTCATCTTCTTACATTGATGATCTTGATGTTTATTATTTGTAGATTTTTTTTCAGGAAGATTCAACTGTTCCAAAAAAATTTCAATCAGGCAATCTTCATTAACACAATGTAAGGACAAGATAAATTCACCCAGTCATGGGGTGATCCTGCCCCAAAGCTGACAGCACAGGAGTTAGACTTGCATAAGTCGTGATTTTGACTTACTGTGATGGCTCTTTTAAATTACTCATTGTGCTAAATTACCACTAAAATGTCTTCTTCAGTAACCATGTTTTTAAGGACAGTCTTGATATGCATGCGGATTTAAATTTTTTTAAAAAAATCTGAATCTAGAATCTTCTGTGTTAAAGAATTTAATTAATGTTAATATTAAAATCCAGGGTTTAGATGGATGTGTAAAACATGTCAGCTTTTGAGTATATATTTTTTCTCTGTTTAAATAAAATATAAAATATCTTAAAATCTTGAGTTTAATAGGAGACAGTTGTAAATGCTTCATTATAACCTCTGACAATAGTGATTCCTGGCAGAAGTGTTGTACCATGACAAGTGTCCACACTTTTTTACTTGTATGACAAATAATGCTGCAGGTAGAGTGCATTCCTGTTTCCTGATAAGCAATTGGCTCTAAAATTTCCATTTTATTTTGAGTAAGTTTTATGTTCTTGGCATCTGTGCCAATGGAAAGACCTGTGTCTTTAACAGAAGGTACTTTGGTCAGTCTTTGCAATATGGATTTGAAAAGGTTATGTCTTGAAAAGGTTAATACTTCTAGTTTTTAAAGTAAATTGAGCAAGGTAGCTGCCAGGTGTGGGAGCTATCCAGTGACTGGTGGTGATGAGTCATAAAACACTATTGTGTAACACGTTTCTTACTACTTTGGTCTGATCTGTTCTGCTGGAATTAGTGACATTTTCATTTGATTCTTGCAATGTTTTGGCATTTGTCATTTTAGCTGATGTCCCTAGGGACAAATGGCAAGCTTACAAATTGAAGGATGATACTTCTCAGTGCAGAAGTGCATTCATAGCTACAGTGTAAACTTCCTTTGAAGTTCTAAATAATTTTGTGGGATTTGGACAGAACAGTGTCATTTGAGAAGCACGTTTCTAAAAGGATCATGGTGTGTACCATAACACTGTCCTTGTTTAGTACTCTGTTTCAACAAAGACAATCTACTTTGGCTATTTGAATATTGGATTTAATTCAGAATTTTTAATGTGCATACAAAAGTCTGTCCAATTCTTTATAGCATATCCTGAACAAATTTTTTGGTGCTTGAACAAACATGCATTTCAGTGTAGCTTTTTAAATTTTGGTTTAATTCTTGCAGAGGAAATGATTTATGATGATGTTGAAAATGGTGATGATGGTGGAAACAGCTCATTGGAATATGGGTGGAGTTCAAGTGAGTTTGAAAGCTATGAAGAACAGAGTGATTCTGAGTGTAAAAATGGAATTCCCAGCTCCTTTTTGCGAGGCAACCACAAGAGACATGTATGTATCCTGCAGTGCTGCTCAGTCATCAAGGTTATCCTGGTTTCCAGCATTTGCTTTTCTCACCTGTATTTTTTTTTCCTCAATTCAGTTTCAAATGCCAAGAGCATATTTTTAAAGGAGATATGAATCAGTGTGGAAGTGACAGTACATAAAAAATGTAACAGGGAAAAGAAGAGATGAAAATATTAAACAGAAGCTTCTTACAAAAAATTGGATAAAAATGAAATTTAAAAATAGATTATTTTTGCTTATGGGAAGTTCCTCACCTTCTCTTCTTTTGCAGTTGCTGGATTAGTGTAAGTGGTAAATAAGTGTGGAAAATAATGTGAAGAATAAGTGGGGACAGGCCTGACAAGAATTGAAGGTTTGGGATCATTAGGTGCTTAAAAGTCACAAAACTCTTTGCCACTGTGTTCCCTAGCCTTCTGTCTTAGATGTGCATCAGTTTGCTTGTTTGAAAGTGACTGAGCTTAAAAAACTGCTGAAAGTAAAATATTTTTGTAATCAAAGAGAATTCTGCCTGTTAGGAAAGAAGAGAGGTGTCATGATTAAAATGATTAATCTGTGACACTTCAGGTCTAGTACCTTTGGCTCCATCTGTTCTGTGGGAGGCAGGCAGACACAGGTGACACAGGTGCTTGTCCTCACTGCATCTGTCCCATTGCACAGGGAGACAGGTCCTGGGCTCTTGCCTTCCTGTCACCTTGGCTCCTCTTGTCCTGCCCTTGTGTACCCTCTGTGTGAGAGGCTCCCCAGTGTGTGCTGACTAGGGACAGGCCCCCAAGAGCCACGTGGCAGCTGTGTGTTGTGAGCTGCCCCAGCACCCTGTGGCTGGAATGTGCAGAGTTGCATACAGGATGTTATTTCATGGGACCCTTATTTTCATTTTACAGGTTTCTTAACTTGATAAGAATAAAAGCCTTGCTGTCTCTGTTTCCCTCCAGTACATAGTACATGGTATCTGCTCTCCCCTCACCTCCATCCTTGCTGCCTGTCCTTTGGAAATCAGGGAGTGAGCAATTAACTGCAAGACTTGAGCCCACCCAAATCTGCACTTTGTAAGCTGAGTGCTCATCCTCTGTTTTTGTCTTGGTTTTGTTCTGACTAGAATGATCTTAAGCTGTTACAGCTGTTTGTTTGGGAGTGTTTTTTAACAAGACTGAAAATACTGAGGGTTTTTTTTTAATACCTTCAAAGAGACTAAGAAATTACTTTGCATGGAGTGTGTAAGCCTTAACATGGCTGCTGGCTTATTCTTTAATTTATTTTTTTTTTAATCTTGTCTTGTTATCCCTAGATTCAGCTTGGGCCGTAGTCATAAGAATCTATTTATGTATGTGAACAAAGTAATATTTAAATACATTTTTTTGCAGCTCTTAAAAGTGTACTTTGATCTGTCATGGGAAACTGTTGACAGTGGTTGAATGTGATCATACCAGGATAGGGCACAGAGCAAGAGACTCAGGAGTGATGAGAGAAGAGGGGTGTGCCCTTGGGTACTGCCCTGCAAATGGCTTTTTCAGACCTGTGACAAGAGTTTTTGGGGATTGCCGAATGTGAGGATGGATGTGAGGTGAGGAACACTTAAGGAGGTGGATGGGAAAGTCCGAGTGGCTCTTGCACCTGGACAGGTTGCTGGGAGATGGAGAAATCAGGAAATTAGTGAAGTGTTTTGGCAGGGTGAGGAAAGAAACTTTAGGACTGCTGAAAATATCCACAACAAACAACCAAGAAAACAACAACAAAAAACAACCCAAAAAACCAACTCCAGCCCTCCCTGCACTGGCACTTCAACACAGGCAGACACTGCTCTTCTTTATGTACATTTTCTCTGTATCCATTACTTACTCTAGCTCTCGCTTTTCCTCAGGTCTTGTGATGGATATTGCAGTTTATTCCCTGCACATTGCCTTCTGTAGCCTTTCAGAGCCTGTGAGGGACTTGCCCTACTTATAATTTTAGTGTTAGTTGAAAAGTATGGCATGGTTGAAGGTGGGATTTTTAATTTTAAGTGCTGGTGTGACTTCCTCAAAGACACCTTTTCATTATGATTCTTAGTATTCTATTTATTTACTAATTTATTTTAAGAAGGGAAGGTTTTTGTGCTGTTAAATATTTTTTGTCTGTGAACCAGATGATATTTTCATTATACCACTATAATGCCAGAATCATCATGTTAGAGGTAATTGCATCCTGACCCAGCCTAGTGGAGCTACGTGCTGAGCCTGTTGCTTTGTTTTCAACTCAGGAGGCCTTCTCTTTCCTGGGGCTTTGATCTCTTGCCAAATAATTCTGTTAATATCAAGCTGAGGGGTTTTCTACTGGATTTCTATTATAGGACACACCAAATATTTTCCACTTTTTTTTTCTTTCCTGGTTGCATTTTAACCTCTTTTATCTACTTTTGTCAAAATGTTTAACAATGGTAATTAGTATTCCAGAGCATTCCCTTCTCTGTGATAGTTTCCTTGCCTTGCAAATGAATATATTCATGTATGAGATGGTTACACCAAAGTTCATATAATGAGGTTATGATGCATGTGGAAACTACAAGAACATGAATCCTGTTAGTGTCTCCTTACTTGATTCACTGCCCTATCAATTTTCATATTCTCAGGTGTCAGCAATCTCCACACGTTCTTCAGTATCTTGAGTTTTCTTCTGATTCACTGTTTTGAAGGATAGTCTGAAATACAGACTAGGGTTTGTGTGCAGTGAATAATACTTGTGGTTAAAGCTGATGTATTGTTTCCATGTGTTTTTTAAGTGATAGGCACAATGCAATTAATATATATAATAATATAGTTACCTTAGTTGAAGTGGCTTTGCCCCTGTCTTTACAGAAAAGCACCTGGCAGAGTTCAGCAGTGCCCAGGAGCGATGGTCACTTCCGCAGACTAGAGCTTCCCTCAGTGATAGTTTTCCCTCAGATATTGTTTTCCCTTAGTTGTCTTTGTGTCAGTAGATAGCTGGAGCAATGTGCATGATTTATGTGAGTGCTATAGCATGAAGTTTTCACTACAGCTTTATGAAAAGATTGTGTCTTTTTATACACTGTAGCTTTCTCATGACCTAACGCGTTTAAAGGAGCATTATGAAAAAAAGATGAAAGATTTGATGTCAAACACTGTGGGAGCAGTAGAGATTCAGCAACTAAAGCAAAAACATGAGCTGAAGGTAGTGTAGTTGATTTTTGTAATTAGCTGCATTTCAATAATTGCTTTTCCAGCACAGACAATGTTGTCTTTTATTAATATCTTGAAAAAGTAGACAATTTATGTGAAATGAATTCTGAGTGTGATGAGTTCTTATTGTGCAGTCTTAGAGACTATAATATTGCTATACTCTTAAAAATGCTTGGTCAAGAACTTTTTTTCATGCTTACTTTTAATGTTAACAGTCTCAGAAAATGAGATAGGGCATTGTCTTTCCCTGCTGACTGGTGCCCTTATCCCAGAGAGTGAGCCAGGTATACAACCCTAGTGCCTCTCTGAGAACTTGGCTCCATAGGGCTAGCCTGGCCCTAGCTCTGCAGCCACACAAGATGAAATTGGGAATCCCCCTGCTCTGCAATCTGAATAGAGCCAGTATGAAAAGACTGCGTTTTTGCTAAAAGCTTCAGTCTCAAACCCAGAAATTGCCTGATTGCGGCTTTGTTTGTGTTCTGACAGTAGTGGGGATTTTTTGTTGTGGTGACATTTTGGGAAAAAAGGAGTACATAGCAGGGTATTTTAATAAACATTTTCCAGCAAAGCAAAATTTCTTTGGTGTTTTTGTTTTTTTTTTAATGGAATTTCATTTGGCTGTAGTAGTATACTGTAAGATTATGGAATTCTTAATTAAATCAATGTATTTCTTCAATGAATTAAGTTATTGGTTGTAAATTTTTCCTTCGTAACAGTGTTCATTTAAGGATATAGTTAATATATAACTGAGTCTAGGGGATTATCTTTAGGTCAGAAATACTTTGGAAGAGTTTTTGGGACACTGAAAGATGGACAAGACCTCTGACTGTTAATGACCTGTGAGTAGCAGGTATTTGTTCCGTAAGGTAACATCTGAGACTATTTAAAATTTCTGTTTGAATATAGAAGGGTTCTTAAGAAAACATTTCTGCTCTTTTTGACTTGCATACAATATTGCCATGAAATAAGTCCTTGTCTCTAGTATTAATTTTGTTTTGAAATACAGGAGATTGGCTCTGAGCTTTCATGGTTCTCTCTACTTAGTATATATTCATTTGACTTTGGATGATACTGATAACCTAAAGGTGTGGAGGCTCAAATGTTTTCCTATTATTCACTGAATATATAGACTGTATTTTTTATCTTACAGATGCAAAAGCTTATGAGAGCTGCTAGAGAAGGCACCAAAGATGGACTTGAAAAGACAAAAGCAGCTGTGAAGAAGGGTCGTTCTTTCATTCGGACAAAATCTTTCATTTCTCAAGGTATATGCTACTTACAGTGTTTCTCTTTGATACATTCTCTAGTAATTTCTGAGAAGGAAGATGAGTGGCCTAGCAAATTTTTGTAGTGGAAGCTGAGAGCTAGATGCAGCAAATCAGATATATATCAAAAAACATATAGTATTAATAGTCAGTTCACATGATAGTATGGTCAGTGCATCTTGAGCAGTTTTTTCTGTTTGGGGCAAGAGCCTGAGTTACCTAAGAAATCTGAGGACCACAGAGAAGGATCAACTTAAAAACAATTACAAAAAATCCCACCAAGCAGTGTGATCTAGGTACTGGTAGATGGGGGTGTGGAAGTGATGTTTAATTGCTGTCATGGTGTAACCCCAGCCTTACAGCCACTTGCTCACTCCCCTACCACCAGGACTGGGGAGAGAGTTAGAAGGGTAAGAGTGAGAACTTGTGTGTTGAGATAAAGACAGTTTAGTAATGAACATAAAAGCCACACATAAGCAAAGAAAGACAAGGAACTAGTTCACTGATTCCCAAGGGCAGTGAAGGTGCCTATCCATCTCCAGGAGAGCAGGGCTCCATTACATGCAGTGGTGACTTGGGACACAAATGTCATCACTCTGAACGTCCCCTCCTCTTACTCCTCTTCCTCCCACTTTATATATTAAGCAGGATGTCATATGATCTGGAATATCCTTTTAGTCAATGTGGGTGACCTGTCCTGGCTGTGTCTCCTCCCAGCCTTGCATGCACCCTTGCCAGCCTGACTGTGTGAAATGCAGAAAAGGCCTTGGCTCTGTGTAAACCCTGCTCAGCAATAACAAAAACATCTTTATATTATCAACCATGTGCCCTGCACAAATCCAAAATATAGCTCTGTACTAGCCACTGTGAAGAAAATTAATTCTGCCCCAGCCAAAGCCATCACAGTTACTAACTCTGTCTAGCTCTCTCCATTAGATAACTTAAATGTCAGGAGAGTGTGCTGTTAAGACATGGAAATTTTATTTCCAAAACTCACAAGTTTCTCCCAGCCATCAGATCTGCTTCCCTTATTTCTCTTTTTGTTCTAAGGCAGTTTCTCATACTGTTCTTTATGCTTCCTTTCCTCATGTCTGCTTGTTTGGCTGGCTGTGTACTGCCACCTATCAGTGCATTTTGGTGGTGCTTTCTTCAGTAAAAATTTTTAGCCACAGAGCAATGCAGAATCCCTCACTCCCTTTTGATGAAAGCAAACATTTTGGTTAATTTGCTATTTTAGTTCAGCTATGGAAAAGTGTATGGAATTTCTCTAGCTGAATCATAATATGGGGGTTTTCAGTTTCTTCCCAGGGATAATTTATTTTAAAACTGCTGTTCCTGGAGCTGCAGTGCTTTAACCCAAGTTGTCATGTCCTGCCCTCTGGATAGCCCCATTCTCCTGGCTGAGAGTAGGGAGTAGAGGTCAAGCAAAAGATGCTTAGGCTGTCTCCAGCTGTAGGATATTAGGACACCGTTGAAAAGTGTTCTGTATTAGAGTGCCTATTGGTGGTAGCATTTATATGATTTCACAGATGATACAAAAGTGCTGGGAAATTCCTTTTATTTGGTAAGTGTAAATTTATAATTTCTGTGCTTGGGATGATAGGGTCTTTGCTTTTTTGGTTTTGTTTTGCTTTCTTTCTTCTTTCAATCCACATGTAGAAGCTGACATTTTGGTTATTTATTTGTAGATCATAGATCATCTTGTCTGGAAGAAGAAGAGTTAAATTTATTTATTGATGTGGACTGTATGCATACAGAAGCAATTATGACTCCTATGCCTGAAGGATTATCACAGCAGCAGGTAGTAAGCTTTGGGAAATATGGTCTTCTGCCTCTTCTTTCTCCCCTTCTGCTCTGCATCAATGGGTCTTACATGCCTTTGGTCTTCAAACATATTGGCATTTTACTCAAGTGGACATCAAATTCAGAACTGAATGAGTAGTTTTTTGAAAACTGATGTGTGTACACATAGTTGCATCAGTCCTGAGTACACCCAGAGGTGCAAAATGCTGGATTACATTATAAAATTATCTATAAGAACTATATTGTTTCACTACCTGAACACTCAAACTAAATGTGATGGTTTTGAGTGAAAAAAAGAAGAGAGTTACAGCATTTTTATTGAACCAGAAAACATTGTTCCAGGTGCTCTGGGATTTCTATTGTCAATGTAGAGAATATTCTGTATGCTCTTTGAATCCAAAGATTTTTTTGGTTAAAAAAAACCTTCCCCAGTAAAGTCAAGTCTACAAAAGAATTCGTTTTGCTGTTCACCTCAAACTGTATAGTCACTGTGGAAATCACTTCAAAAAACACTGAAATCAGCTTTGGTTAAGAAATTTTGGCTGAAAATAAATCCCCTGGGTTCATGTTACTGTATTGTTATGACAACTAATAACTGTATGAGAGTTTTTAGCTTCCTGTGGTGTCAAGTCATGAGTTAGTTGATCAGTACTTTAAGAAAATGGGCAAAAAAACCCCAAAGGGACAATTAAGAAGAGGGCTATATAGTTTTGGGATGTCTTTTTTTGTTTGACCTTTTACTTGGGTGAGGTTTAGTTTTCTCTTGTGTTTAACACAGTGAAGTGCTAATCTTGTAACAAAGCAACTACCAAACTGTGTTCCATTACTGTAAGATTTTATTATAATGTGAGATTTCAGCATCAGTCTGAATGCTTTTTTCTTCTTTCCAAACAGAAATTTGAGTTTCACTGGGTAGTTTTGTACAAATAAGTTCACCCTCTTTTGCAAAAAAAAGCCCAGAGTGTTTGTAGTTTGGAACAAACTGGTAATATTTTTATAAGTCATCACAAATATTGCTTATCTGCCGAGGAGGAGCTGTTAAGTGGGCAGGACTGCAGTTAGGAAAGCCAAAGACTCTGGTGGGGCTAGTGAGCTGTGAAAGGCATCAGTGAATAGTTTCTGATATCTATGTTGGCAACAAAAGGAAGCTGAGAAAAACATATGCTGATTGGTGGGGCACAGACCTAGTGATAAAGGTGAGGATTGTCCTCAGGACTCGGCCCATGAGCCCAGAGCTGGTGTGCTGGCTGGAGTGGAAGTCTGCAGCTTTGGGCATACAGGTGTCTGTGAGACCAGATGGGATGGGTATCAGGATGCTGTGAGTAAGGCCTTTCTCAGTCATCTAAGATCAGTGATCAGAAGACTGGGAAAAACTGTCACACTTACCCACAAGAAGGAGAATTGAGTCTGGCCTCACCTCAATCCCAACAAAAGTGATGGAGCACATGCTCTTGGGAGCTGTGTCTGTGTTCAGCAGGACAGGAGGGTGAGTGGGGAAAAATCAGCATAGATGGACCAGAGTCCATTTGTGCATGACCAGCTTGAGCCCCTTTGAGGTGACTGAGGGAACAGGTAGTTGTGGTGACTTTATGGGCTGAGGGAAGCAAAGTGGGTCACTTACCTCTGCCTTAACAGGGCTTTCAGCTATCTCCTGAAGTATTCCTGCACTCCTGTAGGTGAGATACAGTCTGTATGGGTAGACTAAAAGGTGGGTGGAAAACAGGTGAGGATGCCACACTCAGTGAGTCCATGGTGCAAAGTCCAGTGAGTGCTCAGTGTTAGTGCTGTCCCTCAGGAGCAGGCACCAGCCTCTGGCATCAAAAGCCTGTATGAGTAATCTGGATGCCAGCTGCAGTGCACATCTGGAGGTGATGCCAAACTGGAGAGGTGCAGCCACTGTGTGGGGGAGCTTGGCTCCTGATCTGCAGGGCTCTGGTGGGCTGGGGTGCACAGAAACACTGGAGCAGTCCAGGGAGGGCCAGCATAGCCTGGCTGTGGGAAGGGGTCACAGCCCTGGGTGCCCCAGGCCAGGACCCCCTTCCAGCCCAGCTGCCCTGTCACAGCAGAGCTGCTCTGTGGACATGCTGGCTTCAAACAGCAGGTGGCATGATGGCTTCTCTTTAAATCCTGGTGCCCGTATGTTACTGGGGCTGGGGCTCATATCTATTGCAATTACCTGAAGCCACTATTAAGTATTCTTTTTGTGTATTATAGAGCCTGAAATTTTTATTTCTACAGATATTTATTCTTTTCAGAAGAATGAACTGTGACTAAAAGTAGGATTACCAGAGCCACTGATCCACTATACCAAATGAGACACTGCTAAATCCATTCTAAACACAGATTAAACACAACCAATTTCACTGTTTATATCTTAAGCAAAGGCTCAGATAATGTTGAGGTCCTCCTTTGAAATGCCAGTACCTGAAAAAAGATTCTCATATAACCTGCATTTAATAAGACAAAATACAAATGTGGAGAATTTAAAGGCAGTGATGGTGAAAGGAGGCAGGAGGCTGTGGGATTCTGGAGCAGAAAGAAGCAAGCCTGATATTTGAGTTTCATGGTCATTTAGCTTAAAATAGGAAAATTAGCAGTTTTTCCTTCTCTTGTAGTTGTGGAAAGCAGTTTGATCCTACCCCTGTGCTGTCTTCTTCCTCATAGTCCCCCTTTTGAAAACTGGGGTGAGCTGGATTAGGAAATGGATTTGGGTGAAAACAAATCCTTATAACCAGCAAGAAATCTAATTAATGGCAAGAAGCTTAAATTCTAAACCAGATTGGTTCTCCAGTCCTTCCTGTCCTGCTACCTATATGTACATACAAAGTGCATTTCAGCTGAATTACAGAAGCAGAAGGTGGAGGAGGAGGTGTAATAAATAGTAGTTTAACATGAAATATGGTAGCTTTACTTGAAGCTCTTACAACTCTGTCAATGCATGTAAATATAGATATCATGGGGGTTTTCACTTATGCGCGGTAATGGCCAAAAGAGAATGCTGACTTGGATGCTTTCTCAATGATACAGTTTATATGGCCTTAACTTTAAAAGGCAAACAGTGTTTGCTTGTTTACCCTTCATCTTGCTCCTAGTACATTTGTAAAACCTATTAAAAAATAAAGGAACTGATTTTTTGAAAACTTGTTACCTATTTTGTTGTAGCAAATCACAGAAGTAGTGAACATCATCTCATACCTATGATTGTTTCCATTAATGCCTACATGTATACATTTAAGGTGCATAGGATTATAGAATATCCTGATTTGGAAGATCATTAGGATCATTGAAGTTCAACTCCTGGCCCTGCACAGGACAGGTCTAAAAATTGCACTAGGTGGCTGAGAGCATTGTTAAATGCTGAAGTCAAAACACACGTTTCAAAAGTAAAGCTTGGAATTACAACAGTGAGAAAAAAATTACAGATATCAATACAATATTTGTTGTGTTCTTTAAAAGAAGTAGTTTTAGAGTAATAGTAAATATAATTAATTTTGAAGAGGTACAGTATTATTTTATTGCAGTTCCAGTATTGAAATTTGTTTGTATTTCTTTTGTTTATTAATGTGAGAATTTTATCATCGTAATTTCCAACTATAATTAATGTGTTACCTGATTACAGCTTTGGACAAAACTTTGTTGTTTCGACAGGTTGTGAGAAGGTATATTTTGGGCTCTGTAGTTGATAGTGAGAAGAATTACGTGGATGCTCTCAAAAGAATCCTGGAGGTACCTTAATATTTTTGCATTTTTAAATCCTGAATATTTAAAAAAGAATCATTAAAGATCATTAAAGAATCTGTCATATGAGTAACACAGATTTTACTCCAGATGCTTCGTGCCAAATGTTTAGTGATTTCGTGTGTGTATACTGTTGCATAAGTTTTTCTGCTTGTAGAAGTCCATTTTTTTGATGTTTAAATTGATTTGCTTTCTTTTTTCCCACAGCAATATGAAAAGCCCCTTTCAGATATGGAACCAAAATTACTGAGTGAAAGAAAGCTTAAAATGGTCTTTTATCGAATTAAGGAAATTCTTCAGTGCCATTCAATGTTTCAGATTGCGCTGGCGAGTCGTGTATCTGAGTGGGACTCTGTGGAAATGATCGGTGATGTCTTTGTTGCTTCAGTAAGCAAATGTGTCAGAACAGATAATCTGCTTTTATTTTAGTCCTGTTTTTCCATCTCAATATCTTTCTAACTTCGCTGCTATATTCCCATGTTCTCCAATGCCTGTGGCAACTGTCAGAGCATGCATGTACTATCCGGATAAGGAAACTGACACCAACACATGTCTTCAGCTCGGCTGGCAGATGTGAAGGAATTGTGAGAAAAGTTTTCAGGCTTTGATTAATCTTTCAGACATTTAAGTAAACAGTTTATTTTTATGGGAAATTAAAGATTCACAAACCCACTGAAATGAAGGTGAGACTGAGGCTCGGCATCTTGTAAAAAAATAGGTAGTCATACCTAGTAGTGTGCAAGTAGAAAGAAAACACAGTAGGTAATGTCCTGAACTCCTGAATTTGAATTGAGGTGGAGCACTGATAAAAACTATTTGTAAAACTGTATCCCATCATTAATGGAATACACTAAATTCAATACAGGATAGAATTTGCTAATGCTTTAAATTAGAGAAAACAAGAAGCGACCTTGGTTGTTAGAAAAACATTGTTCACCATGAAAGTGTGGATCAAGGAGGCTGACTACCTATCTCCTGGCTTGAATGCTTTGTTTTATTTCCACCCAGGTTCTGGAAATCATCACCTTTTCATGCCTGAGTAAGAGAGCTGGGATCTGATCACACTTCACCCAAAATGAAATAGTTACTAAAGATTTGTTGCTTAAAGCAAACCAGCCTCATTGTGACTGAAGCAAGTTAGGTAGACTTAATGAGACCAGCTCTGCAAAAGAGAGGGATAAAATTAACAAGAAGGCAATGGGTGGTGATCTTCCCATTCCCATGACTGTTGGCAGGCCACACAATCTATCTGCTTTTTTTGATTAGTCCATAATAGCTGAAGTCAGGGTGTGAAGGCCCTGGGACTTTGCTGATTCACTTAATCTGGAAGACAGGTAGTGAGATTATCAGGAGATCTCAGCTGTCACTTTCAATCTCAGTGGATACCCTTTGATTGCCCATAGTCCTCAGATTCTGCCCCAGTGTTCTAGACAAAATGAAGCAATTTCTGTAAATATATTTCTTGTAGTTCACAGCTGTTATATCATTCTGTTTCCAGCCTGTCTTCTGCAGAAAGATTATTTTTAGGCATTACCAGTGTTTCTGTATGTCCAGCACTAGGCCAAGCAAAGCCCTTAGTTCTGAGCAAGTCCCTAACAGCCAGAGGTCTGTATAGCTGTGCTGGCAGAGGTCTTTTGTATTCATAGTTAGGATTTGCCCTTTTTTCTTTTCAGTTTTCTAAATCTATGGTATTGGATGCATACAGTGAATATGTAAACAACTTCAGCACAGCAGTTGGGATTCTGAAGAAATCTTGTGCCACCAAACCTGCCTTTTTAGACTTCTTAAAGGTTAGTTCATTCAATCTTTATATAGTTGTGCATATGTGATAAATAAGAAAGTATGAGTTATAATTTGGGAGGAAATTTGGCTGCTGATACTGTATATTGTCTCACTGTTTTTATAGACTTAATGTCTGTTTTATGGGTTTGGCACAAAAAGACCCCAAAGATTGCCCTTCCAGTATTGTATTTTTGGCATAGTAAAGTGCTGTTAGATCTGGGATGTATTTTGAAGTGGGACAGTAGTCTTATTATTCAAATCAGTTTACTGGTGTTTGCATTACTTTATTTGGCTAAACATTAGGATTCTTCCATATCAGGTGAGCTTCAAATAGTAGTTCATTGTATGAAGCCACTTTTTCATTTGAAATTTATTTTAATTCTAATTTTTTATTGTGTTGTGAGGAGTGCAACTGGATTTCCATTCCACAACAATTTCCCTGGATTTTGAAGATTATGTTTCTGACTTAGGTTTGCAATTGGTGATTTTTTTGCAGAATGCATACTGCCCTGTTGCATATGATGCTTGTCATGATGTGTATGGAGAGCTTGGCACACACAGTAGAAGTTCTGTGAATCCCTAGGGCTGACATTACAGAGGGTACAGAGAATCCATTGCAAGGCTTTTTGGCTGTCTGTGACATTGCTGAGAGTCTGGAAGCTCAGCTTATCTCATTCCCCCAGCATTCTGGATTGAGTCGTGCCTCTTAGAGCTGGTCAGGACAGTTACAGTGGTCCACAAAACAGTAAAGCTATGTGCTTAGTGCAGCTCTTCTAGAGGAGAGTGGCAGGGGTTTCTCTTCAGATCTTAAATTAGCTAATAACTCTTTGGAGTGTGGACAACTGTGCAGGATGATACTCTGGAAGCCTTTAGCACCATGAGGATCAGACCCTCTACTGAGTGTGTAGTCACATGTTAAACATGTTCAACGGTTAAAAGCATGTTTTCCCAATAGGGACATAATCCACACCTCTCTCATCACTGCTTGTCAGGGCCACACTGGTTCTGCTTGAAGAAACACAGCCAAACTCTGATGACAGATGACACTTCTTTACCTTTCCTTTTTTTTTTTTTTTTCCTCCACAAGCAGTGAAGATCAAAATTTCACTACTGCTGTTTGAAAAAAATTAGATGTTTATATAGATAACTATGGAAATAAATTGTTGTGAAGCTGATAGCTGTAGCAATAAATAACAATGTAAGCACAACATCAGTTTAGTGGTGCTTAATATTGTTTAGATTTGCTTTGTTTTTAATATTGAGTATTTCCTGTAACCTTCTATTTCTGGCCATTTCTGGCTTTTTGCAGGAAGAAATTTGTCTGGTTTTATCTGCCATTCCTCGTAACTGAAGTAATGGATTCTAACAATTTTCTTTCTAAATATAAATCAACAGTTTTGCCTTCATTTCTTCTAATGAAGAAGATCAAAATCATTGTTTGCACAGCATTGAGATAATTATGTTTTTCTTAGATTTCCTCTGAAAAAAACATAGGTTGGTTTATAGATTTATAGATGCTGCATTACTGGTATGGCTTTAGCCCACTGTATTTATTTAAGGAGGATATTTCAGTTCAGTGGCAGGCCATTGTTTTAATAGTGATGGGTTTTTCTAAAAGTTTTAATATTTTTAAATTAAGTCTTGATAGTAAATGGAATCTTTCCAGTCTTCCTATTATAATTAATGTAAGCAGTATAGATAATTTTTTAGGAAATGTTTTCCTTTTGTTCTGTAATTGGTGGAAATGTTCTCATGGTAGTAAATGTGGCTTTCTTGCATTGCAGCAGTGTCAGGAGTCAAGCCCTGATCGCATTACACTGTATGGTTTAATGATGAAACCTATCCAACGTTTTCCACAGTTCATTCTACTATTGCAGGTAAAGAATGTTTACCAAAGGGAGGTTCCTCTTGCATAGTTTACTCTTGGTAGCTGTCTTCTGCTAGAGGATCATGCTGCAGTGGAAGTGACAACTAGATCATGGGGGGAATAAATAGAAAATTTCAGTGCATTAAACGTCTGATCTCATAGTCTGATTGTAGGGACAGGCAGTAAGGGCACTGCAGGAAAGCCTTAGCAAACTAGATTTACTATTGATTACTTGCTAAGTAAAGTATAGCTTATAAATTGTTTTCTAGTAAAAGTGTAGTTCAAATATGCTACCTGGTTTTATCTGTTTGTTAGCTAGTAACACCTCAAAACGTGGCTAGGAACTTAGTGGCATTGCTTTCCATTGAAGAAAAAATCAAGAGGATTGAATTCATGTCTTGGATAGTTCAGAATATATGTGAGATGCAGAACAACAGTACACTCTCTGACTACGTGGCTCACAGGACCTGCTAGAGTATTGGTGCAGCTTCCTTCTGACCTGCAGCATCTTGTTTCTCTTCCCATGGAAACTGGATTTGGCAGGGAGTCCCTGGGTCTCATCTCAACAGGAGTCAATCTGCAGGAAGAGCACAGTTCCCCAGTATAGACCTGCTCCAGACAAGTTTGCTGTGTTGTACCTCCTTCCAGAGCACAGCAGATGTATCTCAGCAAGCACCACGTGTTAGCTGTGTTCACCGCAGAGGAGGACAGGCTTTGGGCTGCAGGTCTGGCAGTTACTGTGTGCAAAGGAGCAGAGGCAGTCCTGGGGGCAGCATGTGGGTCACAAGCCATGGTGAGAGTTTTTGAATAGCAGGAACGATGAAGTTTATTGTGGCAGGAAGACAGAGTGAATATATGGGGATTTTTTAAGTGCTCTGGGAATGGAAACAAAGTATAATTCAAACTGTTCCTACTGTATGCCTACAAAAGAGAAAGACTTGGAGGAGCTGTTGTGACCTTAATGAAGTAATGTCTCCTACTTTAGGAGGAGTATGCTGTCCATGTTTTAATGAGGAAAAACAACATTAATAAGATAATACAATATTATTATGATAGTAAATATCAGAAAGGTTTCATTTTAAATAATTTTTATTGACATATGCATATTATAGTATAATACTGATTGCTAGATTTAGTATTATGTCTCTTCTATGTAATTTTGTTCTTTAAATAAGAATATATGTGATCCATTGAGTATATATTTAAAGAATTACTAAGATAATTAAGCAATGTGCTGTCTGCATATTAATTAAATCTTTATTGGTCTTATTCTTTAGTAGTACTTAAGTAAAGAATGTAATTGTAACTGTGCATCCTGTAATCTTTAGAACCTGACTTTGGAAATAAATTTGGGGTTTTTTTTGTCTTGTTTTATAATTACCCCTCAGGATATGCTGAAGAACACTAATAAAGGACATCCTGACAGATTACCTCTACAGATGGCTCTTACAGAACTTGAGACACTGGCAGAGAAGTTAAATGAAAGGAAAAGGGATGCAGATCAGCGCTGTGAAATAAAACAAATAGCAAAAGCAATGAACGAACGTTACCTGAACAAGGTAAGGAAAGTATAATGGAAATGGAAGAGTCAGTTTCTGGGTCTTGAGCAATCTCTACAGCTATGTTGGTTTTTTCTGTATAGCTCAACCACATGGAGTCATTCTAGTGGTAAGATGTGACCTACCTCTGGGACTGAACAGGCTCACTACTGTGTGCTGGAATGGGAAACACACTGAACTAGCCTCAGCAGTGTTGGTGTTCTGTGGCAGTGTAGGAAATAATCATATATAGTAAAATCTCATGCACATTTTCTGCATGGAAAAATTCAACTTTTAATTTATCCTGGAAATGAGGAATTACTCGTGTAAAGAAAGGGACCATGTCCTTATAAGGCAGTGTTTCCAACGCTGAAGTAGATATGCTATTGAATGGGTCCAACATCTTTCTTGTTTTAAGGAAAATCTCAGTCTATTTCATTCATATATTTGCATCGTACAATAGAAATGTCTGAAAAGAACAGACATCTAGAAGACATTCAGTAAGAAAGAAGGAACAGTTTTTAAATTTGAGTTTATTAGTAGCTACCTGTACTGTGGATACATGTATGCTTGTTTTGTTTGTATCAAAAATAATTCCTTCTTTCCCATAAAGAGGGTCATAAAATGCTTCAATTACTGCTTTTGTGAAGTTACAGGTTGTTTTCCTGTGGGCTTCTTCTGAGATAAAGTAGTAGGGATATGCTGAAGGAATGGTGTGGTTTTTGGTGATACGTAGGCACATCTTTTGGGAAAGCAATAGTCAACCAGAAAACACTTGTTTTAAGCTATTTACCAGGAATGGAATACTGAATTTATTGTCACACTGGAACAGTATTTCAATTCTAAGTGCATTAGAAGATGGATTCAGACATTTTACTTTCTTTTCTAGTAGTCATAATCCTGCTTCTTGAAGCAGCTATTAATCATATGGAAATAGTTCCAAGGCACAGAATGTGCTTTTGAAGAGATGGCCCAAGTTACATTTTGTCAGTTGATACTGACTTGTAAGATTTTGTGTGTTATGTGATGGAGGATTCGCTGATATATACATGGGTAGTCACTCCAAATCTCACAGGGTCCTGCAGCCCTTGTGTGTTAATATCACAGTCAGCTGAGTTGGAAGAGACCCACATGGATCATAGAGTCCAGCTCCTGTCTCTGCACAAGACCACCCCTGTGAGTCACACCAAGTGCCTGACAATATTGTCCAAATGCTTCTTGAACTAAATCAGGCTTGTCAGAATTATGTCAGCTTTGACCACTGCCCTGGGGAGCCTGTTCCAGTGCCTGACCACCCTCTAGGTGAAGAATCCTCTTCTCACAAGGAAGCCTGTGGGCTGCAGTGAGGTCTCCTCTCAGTCTCCTTCAGGCTGAGCAGACCAAGTGACCTCAATCATTCCTCTTACAGCTTCCCCTCAAGGCCCTTCACCATCCTTCAGGCCCTCCTTTGGACACTCTCTAGTAGCTTAATATCTATCTTACATTGTGGCACTCAAAACTGCACACAATATTCAGGTGAGGCCAGCTCAGAGCAGAGCAGGACAATTCCCTTCCTTGCCTGGGTGGCAGTGTTGGGCCTGATGCCACCCCAGGACAGGGTTGGTCCCCCTGGGCCTGTATATTTGCATATACAATTTTGGAACAATGCCAGCTAGGGTGAAGGAAGTGGTTGATTGGAAAATTAGTGCATTATGGAGCATTTTATCCTGTTGGACACTATGGAGGAGTGTTTGACATCTAAGGGATAAGTTCACACTTGCACGCAGTGGCTGATCCTCAGCCCTTGAAGGCAAATGTCAGGAGCAATTTGCATGCCAAGATTCTCTGGGAAATGTCATCTTCTCCACAGTCTGCCAGCTGCACTCCTCAGCTGTGAGCCCACGGGGACATTGCAGGCTGAGCACACTTCCTCCTCACACTCTGGCCTCCCACTCTGGGCAGCTGGAATCATGTGCAGGTCTTCAGTGACTGTGAAAGAAGGGACCGAGGAAGGAAATCACAGAAATTGTGGAGAGAATAACTTTTTTCACCAAGAAATTTTTTTCAGTGTGGAAGATTCCCAAAGCAGCCGTGGTCTACTTTGAGATACAAAGCCCTTTAAGTCCACATGGATGACAGCAGAAGTTACTGTTTCTCTAAAGCAAAAGTTTAATAAAGATAACTAATTACCTTGGCAAATCCACCTGCAATCACTTGTTGTGGGATGGCAAGTGATAACCCATCGTTTTTGTTTTTTATGTACTGGATGTTGGATGAACAGTGTGTAATACACAATGCTGATTGTTTTCAAAATCCAGCTACTCAGCAGCGGGAACAGATACCTCATACGGACTGATGATATGCTTGAGACAGTTTATAATGACAAAGGAGAAATTATCAAAACCAAAGAACGGCGACTTTTCATGTTAAATGATGTGCTGATGTGTGCAACAGTAAATATTCGGTAAGATTTTTCTTTTTTTAGATGATCATTTGGACTTCAGGTGTGAAAAAATGGCACTTAAAGAATTGCTTTTGTGTTTTCTAGGAGTAGTCATAATAAGTGGATAACTAGATTTGTTATAGTCCTCCAAATTGCTGGCTGATATTTGGAAGTTCTAGAGTAAATTTTAAGAAAATTTTATCAGTTGGAGATTACAGATAGAAATGCTCTGTAGTGTCTAATTACTGCTGTGTATTAATGCTTAGTGGAATACAGGTGTGCCAGGGTAAGACTTTTTTCTCTTCTTCTTAAATTCAGACTGTAACACACACAGATTTGTAATTTGACAGAATTTGTAAATTCAATCCCACCCTCTGCAAAACAAACAAACAACCTCCAACAAACAAACAAATAAAACAAAACCCATAAACTTAATGCAGGTTGCCAGAACAAACCTGGAACTCACTAACAAAGTTCCAGATGGGGAAGGGTTGTTATCTCTAAGACAAAACATTGAAGGATTAAAGGTGAAATGCTTTGAAAAAATCATTTGCTCGTAGTTCCTTCTGTGCTTTTGTTGGATGTAATTATTACTGTTACTAAGTGTCTGTGTATGCCAAGATTGTGTCACACTCATGTTGCTTGTATCATAAATTGTTTTATGTGATGGTACATTCTGACAAAGAAAATGTGGATCATTAAAATCTTCCAAGAACAGGTTTTCTTAAGCATAATATGAGTTGCTATTTTAATTCACTACTGAAGTGTGAATCCTGTATATATATAAGTGTGTGATTGCTTGAGTGAGAAGTACCACGTAATAAGTACACTTCAGAAAATGAACAAGCTCATGTCAATTATCCTGTGATCATTGCCTTTATAAATTCTTTATTTACTTAGTAATACTTGGATATTGTTTTTAACTATTCATATTTTGTCTTCTTTTATACCAGCATAGTATTGGATTTTCTGTATTTGTACTTGAAGCAGCAAAGTGCAGTCTGTTTTTGTTGTCCATGTTAAAAGTTTATGATCGTGCCAAGTCTCTGAACCTCTGAGGGTCATGTTCTCTGAAAAGTATGTATCTTTTGCAAGCCATAGAAAATTTCTCTGTAGCTAGTGGACCCTATGCACTTGGGAACGTTTGGAGTGTTTGTGGTTTGCAAAAGATAGATATTTTTACAGACCCTCAGGTCTTTGCACACAGTCTAGATGACCAGCAGGAGCTGGTGGCCTAACTCTGAAGTAACAGCAGTTGGATGGGGTGGGTGCTATCCCTAGTGACACAACTGTGTCCTCCTAGTTTTTTTTTCCTTCTCATCAAGGTCAAGAATTTATAAATATTTACTTAAGTTGTGGCTGTTGTATTCTTTGTTCATACTTGCTTCCTCATTGAAACAAAAGTCTGTGTAGCTGAGTAGCTGGATTCAGCATTTAGTTAGTCTCAATAAATGCATTTTGCTGATTTCTCTCAAGCATTTCATTTCTGGATTTCAGTCATGCTTTCTGTGAAGTAAACCTTTTTTTTCACTTTACCATCTCTTTTATCCTTTATAATAAATGTTTCTTACATGTTCTTGAATGGAAATAAGGGAATGAAGGAAACAAGTAAAGTTAGTATTAATGTCATTTCTATTCCTAATGAGCTTCCTCAGTGTGCTCATTCCCTCTGAAATGCCTGTTGTGGTACACACTTCTTAAACAGCAGCTCAGGCAGAATTACTCTTGGAAGCTGTGGCAGTTTCACAGGTTTGCTGTACAGAACTGGGTTGTGGAGCTTGGCAAAAGTGTTGGCTTATCAGCCCTTCAGAGGTTATGTTGTCCTTCCTGTTGCCAGTAGTCATTTGAAGTCATTCACTCCCATAATCTGTGCTTCCTTAAACATAGCAGTTAGGGCTCAAAAATAAGTGCTTCAGAAAAAATAAGGAAAACCTGGAGCCAAAGTATAATTTCCAGTGCTTGTATTAGGATTTCAGAATGCACATTGATCTTAAAAGCTGGTCATTTATGTTTTTGCTATAGAAATAAAAGTACTGTTGTTGGCAGTTCTGTGGTGTTTGTGGACAAGATTAGCTGCACCTGCATGGCTGCTCTTTGCATGCCAGGAAAGGTCAGTCACAAAAGACAGCTTGATCCATGTATTTCTTTGAAGTCGTGCACTGTACTCCAGCTGATAAACAGCAGATTTTAGAAGCTAAAATAATAAATAGTATTCCATGAAACACAGCTGCTTGTCACACTCATAATTTGTGCATCTTGCAGCTCTTCCTATGAAAGCAGTGGCACCGTGACAACTGGCCAGAGGTACTTGTTGAAGTGGAGTGTACCCCTGGGACAAGTGGATGTCATCGAGTATGGCAGCAGTGAGGGCCAAGGAGACAACTGCAGGTTCCCACCCCAGCTCTCTGCTGAAAATGTCATCATTAACTCTAAGCCAAGTAAGTGACAGGAGTTACTGACTTTTACAGACTGCTTTGTTAAAATCCATATTTGAAATTCAATGGGCTACTGAAAACAAATGAAAGCATTTTGTCCATGAAGAGTTTTGTAGCTTGAAGAGTAGTAAAGCCTCTTTCTTTGGAAACTGAGAATGCATAAAGTGACAGCCAGGCTCCTGCCTTGCAACATGAATTACTTGTATTTGTCGTAGTTTAGGATTTTATGCATGAATGAAGGAGTTCTAAAGCATGAGAGTGTGCAGACGTGCAAAAATGTGGGTTTGGTGTAGTGTGCCAAGTGGTCTTGTGGTTTCTGGTTCTGCCTTTGTTCTTTACCCCATAGTTAGAGCAAAGAAGTTTGTCTCAATAAAGATTACCAAGCCACCCTGTTGCTGTGATTAAGAGTCTGGGCACAAGTAAATTCTCACTTGAGAATTTACTCTCTTCTCTCAAGCCCATGGTATCTTGCCTTCTAACTAGTGCTTCAGAAAAAACACCTTAATAAATGTTTTTGAAGCTATATGTTAATAGGTAATTTCCTCCTAGCATCTGTCCCAAAAATGACCTTGAGCTCTGAAGTTTACACATTCTTCTATGGTAATTAATCCCCCCTACAAGTCTACCAACTGCCTATAAGAGGAATATGAATTTTAAGACTTTACTTGTTAGATACACTTTCATACATAAGGAGTTATTTTTATATCTTATTTTTTGCCTAAATATTGCAATATTAAATGCATTTAATATGTCTAGATTGTAATTTGATTCCTATTCATGGATTATAATTCACCTGTGCTATAATTCAGTGCTAGCTCTAGGCATTATTTCACACTACATTTATTTAATATTGCACCCTTGACTTCATGAATTTTCCCACAGTTGTGCTCTAAGGAGGCAGAAATGCTACAGCATCAGAGTGTAGCATTTACTACCCCCTGTATTCTCCAGGATGGTTCTTGTCAGGTCTTGCTCCTGCCGTTGTAAATAGCTACAGAAATTTTATGGGCATTTATGTCTTTATTGCAAGGATGACTTAACTCTTGACTCCTTTTAAGCAAAAATGGACTACTTAGAGAATGAGATTAAAGTCTTTATTTTATAATTTACCAGCTGCTGTATGCACAACTCTGAGAGGACTATATAAAGAAGTGTATTTCCTAAAATTGGGGGTCACTTTTGTATGTGAGTGTGGGAGGAACAGATAATTGAATATTCCTACTATGATTTTGTGAAGAAGTTTCACAGCTGATAAGACCAAATCCTTGCATGTCAGCATGGTCATATGGGGAAGAAAAGCATGAGGGGAGAAACAAAAACTCCTTACCAAACAGACATGTAGAACTTACTCGAACCTCTGGTTTTGAGGTTTTTCGGCTGCATCATGTTTGGTGATGACATTACACAAAAGAAGAAATTACTTTTTACATAATTTGTAAATCAACCTTCAGGTTAAATGGTACTCTAGGTAAAATGTGAACTGAACAAATGAAAGAGGAAGATCATAGCCTTGTGTTTGCACATACTACTGTGTTTGCACTAGCTGTTACTCTGAATGCAGTATTGTTTGAACTGGCCTTTATAGACAAGTTTCTATACACACCTAATTGTGTTAGTTATTCTGTGGAGTTGTCTCCTTTGTTCCAGTTTAAGTTGGCTCCTAAAGATTACAGAAGCTCAGAAAGTACAGCCTTCCTGCAGAGGGATAGACTGGTAAGACTGTGTACTGGTTCAGTGTTGCTTCTTGTTTGCACCACCAAGTTGCTGCATTTTATAATTGATGATGACATGATCTTTAATATATGGTAGTATCACATCATTGGTGAGACTACTGGGTGTTTACTACAAGTTGCAAAAAGCTAACAGAGAAATACTATCTAGTCTGCTTGAAACTTCATATCTTTGCAGTCATCATAAAATTATGTCTCCTGTTTTCGAAGTCTAGGATGAAATCCCAGTGGCCTCTTAGTATGTGGTTTTAATAAAATCTAGTGATCAAGAGCAGTTTGGGATGCTGCAGGCAAAATCCTGAGACAGAAAACCATTTCTCAGATCTGATTTTTAGCTTACATATCCAGTTTGTGTGTATTGAAAAGATATAGAATAATGATGATTCTGTGTAAAATCATTAAGTAGTAGAATGATTACCTCTTGCATTTCTGGAAGACTGATAAAAGTTTGTTTCTGTCTGCCACATGCCAGGTTGAGTACTTAGCTCCTGTAAGGTTAGTATTCTGACATTGCTGCTGTGATTAGCAAGGATTCTTGATGAATTCAGGTTGTGTGCTTGTGAGGATTACTCATTGCTGGTTACATTTCCATTACCATGGCACTTTTTCCTCCACCAAAATCTTTTCTGTGAAGAGGTAGCTGTCACAATTGTACCTTGCTCTTTATTGACCAAATACAATTGGTACTTCCAGTTTTCTATGATGTGCCAAAATAAAAGCAGTATAGTTTAAAGATGCAAACTTTCCTTTGGGTACTGAATAGCTGAATTTGAGTTAATCTTGTACAGCCTGTAATATGCAACTGAAAGGTGGAAAGATTTATGAGTGTGTATAAATCAAAGGCATGCTTTAGTACTGTTCTAAGATGAAAAGCAAGGGCTGTGTGAACTTGGTTTTCACTTCGCAAAATCCTCAGTAGGCAGTTTTCTACCCCATTGAGCTTTGCACAGCAGTCTTTTGTCTCTGAATTCTACAGAACATGTTTAGGGAGTGTTTTTGGTTTTTTTTAAGCCATTTGTATTTTGGTAGGAAGAACTACGTGGGTGTGGGGCAAAGCAGGAAATTTTTACTCAAGTGTATTCTGCCACACTGCCCCATCCTTGATGTGCTATTGCTTTGTTCCTGTTGTTCTCCTCTAGCACCAACAGTAGACTAAATTCTCTTAGTTATGAACATGAAGAAGGATTGAAGTCTGAGCTGTTTGGCAGGGTCTTTTTTTTGTAGGATTCTAATATTTTTTCTTAGTACAAGTGCAATTACAACTTGTCTTTGCTTTCTGCCATAATAACCGGTAAACATTTCACAATCTTAGTCTTCAGGAAAAAACGCATTTCTCTCAGCAAATTAGTCAAACTCCTGTTTCATGTATTAGAGTTAGTCTTGCTTGAAAGTCTGTGTGGGCTCTCTGGCATCCCAGACTGACAATTTTTTGGAAGTAGTTATTTAATTATGTGTGCCAAAAGTGTGATATGTTAATTTCCTTTGTAGAACCATTGGCAGAAAGATGCAAGATAGAGTTTTTCCCCTGGTAAATCCATGAATTGTTTCTGGTAGGCTGTTGCTGTTCTCTTCACCCCAGTTAGTCCATGTGCAGAAGTGTAGACATATTCATAGTGTGGAAAAGTTGAATTAATATAGGAACGGGAATATTTTCAGTGTGAACAGAAATTTTTATATTCTTGGTTTTGATTTACTTCTATTGGTAAGAAATTCACCTCCCTCACCTGGCCAGTTGAGATGCAGTACCTGAGGCCTCTCAGGACATGGCTGGTCCTCCTGGCTCCAGGGTAATGCTGGCCCATATTCAGCTTGCCATTGACAAGGTTCTCCAGATTTCTTTCTGTGTGGCTGCTCTCCAGTGTCTGTGCTCAATCTGTTTGTACATCCAGGTATGCCCTATTCCACCTGCAGAATCCAGCATGTTAATCTCTTGTTAAACTTCCTATGGTTGGTGATTGCCCAGCCCTGTAATTTGTCAAGGTCACCAGTCTGTTGTTGCATCCCATTCACTATAAATAAAACCCTTGGTGCCTGAACTTGTGAGCCAGTTTTTCACCCATCACATGATGTGTTTATCCAGTCGTGTTCTGGACAGTTCGAGGCCTGTGAGAGACCTCCAATCAATAGCTTTACTGAAAACCACAGTTCACATCAACTGGATTCCCCATATCAGCTACCTGGGTTACTTTGTCTAAAAGGAAATTAAATATCTTAAACAGTATTTCGACTTCATGAACTTGTTCAGTCAGGCTGGGACCAATGACTGTGTTGTCTTTCAGGTGTTTTTCATTAGCTCCACAATAACCCTTTTAACTTTACCAGACACTCAGTGATCTTGATGGTCTCTTCCAACCTAATGATTTTGTGATATGAAATATTATTAATACACTTTCCAAAAATATAAATAGTATGGTCAAAGGGCAAATTTGTAACTTCTTACCAAAATATTCAGTATTACCACTCTAGAAGAATCAGAAGACAACCTTCCCTTGCAATTCATCCATGCGTACATAAAATCACTGTGCGTATGTGTATTCCCTTGCCTTTTAAGTGGGAATATAGGAATAGAAGTCAAATATACTGGCCAGAGGTTCAGTTTTTCAGACTTCTGGCACATGTTGTGAGTTTGCAGCACTTTTTGCAAACAGTTGATGGGTTGTGAATTGTTTGTGCTGAGACAAATGCCGGTTTGGTGCTGCGGCAGCAACAACCACTGTCAGTTGCCCGTTCTTGGGTCCCCAAGAATGAAAAGGGTGAGTGAGAAGTTTCTCACAGTGCTTTTAATTAAGAAGACGAGACTAGAGAGAGACTGTAGAACCAAAGGGAGAGGGCTAAGCATCCTGCTGTGTTGGGGTGGGGAAACCAGTGCCTGTCAGCAGTGTTCTGTTCTGGTCAGGTTGATTAGGAGACATAGACAGCATAGACAGTTACTTAAGCAAAGAAACATCAATTTGAGCCATATGTCTAAAGGCTGAAAGGGGAAATAAGCCAGACCCATTTATACTATATATCCATGAAGTATGAGCATTGAAGAAAAGAGTGAAGTAAAAAATCAGGTTAGTATGTTTATGGCTGCATTTTAGTGTCATTTTTTTTTCTTTCACAGGTTTACAGTTTGTAACTGAGAGCAAAGCTCAGCACTGCTAAACCATGGCTGTTCCCCTTTCTCATTCAGACTTCCAGGGATACATTTGTACTCTGTTTCCACTTGATTGTGTTCTTGATCTCTGTGGGGTTTGTTTGCTGTCAGATATAGTAGTGACATGATGCTAAAGTGCAGAAATGATTCCTCTCTTCCAAGTTTCCTTCTGCTTGATGCAGTCACTTTGTGTCGGTCTCTGAGTGTTGCCAGGGAAACAGAGGGATGTTTGATGGGCTACAGTGTGCACTTGTTTCTGTCAGCATCTTGCTCAGTGGAACAGCAGCTCTTTTCAAAAATGGAGATAGTGCTGCTGTGATAGCCGTTCCCTTTAAAGCTGGATTTTTTTGCAGGTTTGTCTAATAAGAGGTACAGACTTGGGGAAAAAAACAAGTCAGCTTTATGATCTCTATGGCACAGCAATAGTAATAAAATATCCAGAGTAAGCAAAGTTAATATTAAGTGACATATCAAGTCCAGCATTGGTGATAAGATTTTAGAAAGAATGATGTGGCATGACTTGCTAATTGAACTAGCTTTCATCTCAATGAAATATATAAAGATTAATAATGTAAGTTCTTTATTTTAAAAAGTTAATGTTATTGAAGACAATACTGTGCACTAAAGAAGATTTAATATGTTTAGAAATATAAACTGTCACTGATACATGCAAACAAAACACCAAAGATTTTAACTAAATCTAGTGCCAAAGAGTCTGTTCATCTGAGCAAATGGGGTGACCTTAAATAGTTCACTTTGTTGAGCAGACATAAGTTTCTATCTAGTGGATTAGGCAAGGATAAATTTTGGTGTTACATGCTTGTCTCACCCATGCAGGATGAGATTCTTCTCTTCACCTTTTATATTTTTTATAACAATTATAGGATTTGTCATCCATTCCCTATAAGTCCCATTCTGTGTTGCCAGGGATCTCATCCACATCATGACACAGAGGAGTAAAGATATTAGAAACCCAGCTGGTGTGTATGAAAGAGGGAGGTGAGCTCCTCACAGTGCCATTTCCAGATGAGTTGTTATAGTCTGGTGGGGAGCTCCAGTGTAAGCCTCTGGCAGCTTGGCCAGTTTACAGCTGCCTGCAGACCTCTCTTGGGATCCCTGCAGTGCTTTCATTGTTTAAATGCCTTCACACATGTACTTTCATTGCCTGTGTATATCAGTGTTTGTCTTTTTGCACCGTTTCTCTCTTGCCCTTTGTGCCCATGCAGGTGAATCCCAGAGGTCCTCTGTGACCCCTCTCCCTCCTTAGGGAGGCAGGGCAGGGGCTTCCAGGTCCATGCTGTCCTCAGCTTTCCCCTTTGGGCCTTATGAGAGAAAGGGCCATGGCACTTCTTTTCTTTCCCTCACAAGTCTTTGTTTACAGCACTTTTCTGCCTCATGGGAACAGAGCCAGGAACTGCAGTCAGTACAGAGTCCAGGAAGACCCTGACCATTGTCCCAGCTGGTGTGACATTGGGGAACCAGGCTGTGGGGTCCACTCTAATGAGCATATCAGGGCTCCAGTATTTCTCCCTCATGTCCCCTGCTGCTTTAATCTGTGATACAGTACAGCTGCTTCTGTCAGAGGGAAAATATTTATGGCCTTTTATATCTGAAATTCCCTGTGCGGTCAGGATTAGCTGGAGCTTAATATAATCTTGAAGCCGTGCTCTCAATGTATGAACTACTTCTCACTATCTCAGGGGCTTTACATTTCCTCGGTGGTTTTGCATTATTTTGCATAATTTTATTCACAAGTGGTATAGCACAATGAATTCAATACCTTACTCACTGCTTGCAGTTGCAAGCTGGTGATTTTATCATGCTATTCCTCAAGATAAGTGAATAAGCAGTTTTGTAGTTAGATGGTAATTTTTATGCAACCTATTTCTTTGCTGTTCAGATCAGGTACAATGAGAAAGACAGGTCTTAGCATTCATGTGATTAACTGCCAGTTGAGAGAAAGGTATTATCATCTGACAATGAGGTAAAGCATGTTAGAAATACTTTGTCAGAGTTGAGACTTGTGAGGTTTGTTTCACAGCTCTACTCTGTATACTGGGTGTCGTGTGGTATTTGGTTCTGTGATTAGGACCTGAAGAACTGTCTTTCATGGCAATGAGAATAGTTAACTTAATACATTAGTTTCAAGGACTCAGATTATCAGTTTCAATAATTAAGAACATAAATTATGTTTAGGTGCTTACATGCTTAAAGTATGATTAGACTGAACAGTGTCATTTCATACTTATGATAAAGCTCTTCATGTCGATTGATGATGGAGAGTCCTGACTGTATCCTGACTGCTTGCGTACACCGTATTTGAGCTGAATAGATTGCATTCTAGTGAACTCAAGGGGTTTATTGCTTATCACCTAATGCTATTTTTGTGCTTGTGCTGCTTCTTCCCACACTAGGTTACTAAGCCTAAGTTAGGGTTGTTCAGCAGAGATACATGTGAGTAGCTGCATGTATCAGCTTTGCATTGATGGCTGCCAACTAAACTCTTGTTGACATCATTCCTGACTTCCCATTTGCTTGAATTTCCAAACCAGGAGACTGATGCCACTCAAAAACTTGTGTAGTTTGGATCTGAGACTGTGGTATAATCTTAGGAGACCTACAGTTGACTTATGGTGGCTCAGATTTTTTTAGGTGCGTGTAACTGTGGAGATCATGAGTTGGATTTAGTGTGAAAGAGCAAACCAGGGGAGGACAAACAGTGTGCTTTTCTGTGATGAACTTTAAATTGACCTATAGACTTGTTTATGTCATAAGCCAGAGTTTAGGACAACTTTTCTTTTATTACAATTTTAGGCAAATTCTAGTTGGCTATTTAAAAAACTCTCATAAAGGAGAAACAAGAAAACTGAACCTGCCCATGTGCTGATTCTGTGATGCATCTGTGGAAACAGGAACAGCACGAGTGAGCAAGTAAAGACATAAATATGACTAGGGTGATGATGTGGGGGCTGTTATGCTTGCATAACACAGCATGCAGGAAGTTGGTAGTTCAGCATCTAAAAACCTCATCTGCTTTGTTACTGGCTTTAACACTCATGCAGAATTTCTGGGTGGGATGCGGAGTATATCAGAGGTATGGATGTGCCTCTGGTGTATAACAGGTGCTTGGATGTGTCAAGTTCTGTGCAAGATAAAGTCTTAGTACAGAAAGAGGCCCTCATCACCAGCCCTCTAGAGAAAGCTAGATGTTCTGGGACAAGGGAGTTTGCAAAGGGAAAGGAAATAATGCTTTCCATAACATCAGTATCCACTGCTAAATGAATTATAGTGTTTCTGGTATTTCCAATATTCATACTCTTTTTGCCAACTCTATTAGTTCCTGAAATAGATAGCTTGCGTATAATAATGACACATAAAGTTTTCCTTTTCTGATTGTACTGAGAAAAGTAGTTCTACTAGACCTGTAAAAGGAGAATGTTGTTTCTCACTTTGATAAGTTCTCTTCCACTGAGCATTGGTGTGTTTTGCATACCAGTGAATCTATAGGAACAGGATTCAGAATCAAGTATAGGAGAATTCCTCAACTGCAGTGATTGAATCTTGGGCCTTATTAATCGTTTCATGTTTTCCTTCTTTATATTAATTAGCAAGGTACAGAAAACTATTTTACTTCAGATACAACATTGTCTTCACAGTCTTCATTCTTGTCCTTTCTAAAGGTGAGCATTGCAAGTTAAGCAGTGGGATGCTGTCTACCAATTATTATTTCAGGAAAAAAATCAACAAAACCTTCCTAGGACAATCAAAGCCAAATTTAAAGACTCGAACAGCTCTGTCTACACTTAAATGACTTTAAATATATTAGTGCTGCGTCATCATAGTTTAACATAAATAGGTTAACAATCTCATGGTATCTGTCCAGTTTATTATGAACTGATCAATAATTCATCTAGTATCATGATACTTTGCTTTCCAGAATATTGTGCAAGCTTCTCAGGCTTAAATGTAGTTGAAATGTTGTGTAAGGGCCTGCTTTTTTTATTATTTGTTCCAAGTGTGTAATCCTATACAAGTACCAGTTTGTTATGTGTTCCTCAGACACAGCAACTTTTAAAGTTACCTCCCACATATGTAGCTTCTTCCCCCTCCCCAGGTGATTTTTATGCTGTATATGAGGATGGAAAGTTTCCCAAATCTCTTCCTTTTGTAACATCTAACGTTTCAGTGTGCTGCCTGGATGCACACAGATGGCTCAGTGGGAGGAAGCAATACAAATATGCTCAGCCTTGAAGGCCAGATTGCAAATGGCAAGTCAAATTTGGGATGTACCAAACTTTCAGAGTGGTCTTCAAATCTGGCATGTTCTTCAAGCGTATCATTAATTTTCTGTTATCCCTCAGTAACATTGGAGCTGTAGTCAGGAAAAGAGCCTTTCTGAGATTCAGTTGTGGTTTTTCCATTTGAGCATTCCTGATCATCTGTGCAGCACTAGCCTGACTTCAGGGCTCTGTGTCTCTCAGAAGCAAAGCAGTCTTTATGAGGACCTTGAATTTTCATGATGCATTGGCTTTTACTTCATTTCAATATAGCTTTTCCAAAAACAATTTGCATTGATGTATTGTGGTTTTGAACTATGTGGAGAAAAGATTATTACTATGATTATACTCAAGGCAGATGTTGTCTATATTAGTTACTTTGTAGTAAAAGGCACCCAGCAGTCTGTCTGTTAACAGTATTTCATTTCAATATGATGGACAATACAGAAATGTTTGCAAAAATAGTTGCAGTATTGAGAGTATATTGATTGAAGCTTTTATTTAATTTGTGTGACATTTGGATTTATGTAATAGTATTACTTGAAGAAAATCCTTCTAATTGGGAATAAACAGGAGTTTGGTATGTGATGGGACCAGCTGAGCCATTATGTGTGCTTGCCCAGCAAGAGATGTTCAAATTATGGGTGATTGCATCTACTCTGTCTTCAGTAGCATAAATCTGTGATAAAATAGTAATTCCCAAATGGGAATCAGAACACACTGCAAGAGCTAGTAGGTAACAAATCACCATGGAAAATAAATGTGTCCCTTTGCAATTCTTAGAAAGGAAGAATAGGGTGTGATCTGTTCAGGATTCTGATATGCTTGGAGAGACCATGGAAACTGAAAATTTAGGGGAACTGTATGGATGACAATCCCAAGGGGACAGCTGCTGTGCCAGCACCTATTAGAGCAGCAGCTGCTGTGCAGGGACAGAGCTGTGGCTGCTCGCTGTGCTCCCCAGCACTGCAGCCCTCTGCCAGAGCTGGGAATCCTCCCCTCTGCCCAGGCACTAGCACGTGGACACTTCTCTAGCATGTGTATATTTATTCACAACCTTCCAAATTCTGCTTTTGCCTGAACCAAGTTAAACTGACTTTAACCACACCCAGGGAGTTTCCTGCAGGCTTTGAAAATGTCTGGGTATAAATCACCTTGAATCGCTTCTGTTTCAATTATAAAAATTGCTTCATACCAGGCAAAACTGATGAATTCGAAGCTGTGGTGCTGAGAGTAATACTGGGAAGCAAGCTGGTAAAATAAATGTTTAGTATTGTACTCAAATGTATTTTGGCCCAAGAAGAAATTGTTTTGAAAAGCATAATCTTCTTCCCCAGTTTTACATAGCAGCAAAATCAATTTAAACTTTAACCTCCTTTCTTCCCTCTAAACCAAGTTGTGGTTTTGTTTTGTTTTTTAACCTTGAGTGTATTTCATTTTAATGCTGAGCAAGGAATTGGGTATTTTGAAAGAATTACTGGTTGTTGGCAGTAAACTTGCTTGTTGCAGGGAGGCACAAATTCCTCTGGTAAAATCTTAGCAACAAAGGAGTTGGTGAAAAAAATTCTTGCTAGATTACATGTGGCCAAGATTTCACCCTTGATCTGTAGGTGGAATGCAAAAATGTTGCCTTTGAAGCCACATATGTGGTTATTGGTTACAGCACGTTGCCTTCTCTTTTGCCCAGGCACACTCTGTAGCACGTAGGATGTGTAGAGTTGGGGAGAGCCTTCTCTAAACCATGAAGAGTTTTTTTCCCATAGGAAAAATGAGTTGTTTTAGAGCTTGATAATTAACAAGAGTGGCTTAGAAATGAGAATGAAATGTCTTTATCATTTGTGAAACATTTCACAGTACAAAAGAAATCGACCATGTATCTGCTTTGGAGTATAGCCAAGAGTTTTAAAGTGTACTCTCTGTGGATAAAAGGAGTGAACACCCACCCCAAAATAGCCAGCAATTGAATGGTCAGGGAACATGTGTGGGCTGAAGCAGCCAGTCTGTGGCTGTGAACTCAGAAACATCTGATGAACAGAGTAGTGTTCTCCCCCACCTCCTCCACTCAAGAAAAATCCTCCATCAGACAATTCTCAGGATCAACTGGTAGTCAGTGTTTGGTGAACCACTGAGAAGCCAGTTCTATTTTAAAAGACGTTGTGACCCTTACAGGACCCAATTCAGAGATAGAGTTGATATATAACTTGCAACTATTACCTAGATACAATCCAAGTGATCACTTTTTGGAGAGCTTGCTTCTGATGAATCTACATCATTGTTGATTTCTGAAGCCTTGTTTTTCTGTCAGTTTGTGCCCACTAAGGACCCCAGTGACAGGCTGATATTATTCATGCCTATTGATCTAGTCTTTGACTATTAAAATTTCTTCTTAGCTTGACCATTTCTCTTTTCTAGAACATCAGAGGATGGAAGCAGGCTCTCATTAATTATTTACTGTTTTGATTTTGTGCTTCCTTTCCTATACTAAGAATGTGATCTTCTAATGAATGAGCCTAAAATTACTTTTGTTGTTTTTCTGTGTGACAGCCTTTCAGATGCCAGGTTAGTTTATTTGCTTTGACATTCATATTGCATCCTTTTTATCTTGACTTATTAATAGCTTATAAAATATGCATGATACAGACAAAAAAGACTCAGGTGACAATTACTGAATGAAAATCAAGATTTATGCCTTATTTCCAAGGCGGGAACAAAGATATTTGTAAGATTATTTGAAGCTTCAAGAAGGGGATTACCAGGCATGGTGAATATATGCATACTGCCCAGTGCAAACTCATCTGTGTAAGCAGTTAAAGCTTGCTTTATGGCTTCAGTTGAAGACTATGGCATAAAGTCCTGCAGCATCTAGGAGACTTGCCTGGATGCTGCTTGGTATCTGTTGCATTAATGTGTGTTCTCTAAACAATAATAAGCAAAATGTCTGCTAGCTGTCTTTATCAGGCTAAAAAGAGTGATCCTGGCTTTTATAATTTAAGAATAATGTAACTCACTTGGGGGGAAATATTCGTCCTGTACAAGTGAAGCCTCACAGACTCAGATTTTCACAGCCTGATTGTTGTACATTTTCACGTGGTTCAAACCCTCAAAGCTAAATTTCAAAAATACTTGTAGTAATTTTATTGGTTTGTTTAGTGGAGTTTGTAGATGGCAGGTGACTGCACTTCTGCAAAAACTCAACCAATCAAACAATTATTTCTGTTCAGTGTAAATTTTTTTTGTACAGAAGTTATCTTTTTGTTGGAGAAATTTAGAGCAAGAATGATATCATTTATGTTGCTTACGGTGCTGGACACATTATCAGGGCTTTTACCTAGATTTGACTGGATTTCCTGTTAACACTGCTCTGCACCTTTCTTTGCAGGTAGCCCCATCAAAATCAACAATTTGATGCATTTAGGAACTAGTGATTCTGGTACTTAACAAATTACAATTACTGTGGATGTTATCAGGAAAAAAAGGTGCAAGCTATCAGAAGATAGATACAAGCAGGGAAGTGTTTGCATCTTTTCAGATGCAGATTTTTCAAGTATTTGAGTTGAAGAAAGTGAAAATGCAGCTGAAGGAAAGTATAGACTCTGCAGTTCAAGAAAATTTTATTATTATTATTATTTTATTTTTTTTTAAACAAAGCTGCAAACATAGTCAACTGACCATAGTTTCAAAATTCTTTTTCTTAGATCTGCTTTGCAATTGTTTCTTTTCATGGTGTACAATAAATGTAATTATTTTTTCTTACTAATTTGGTTTAAAGGGTAAGAAAAGCTAGATTGTTCTTTTAATTAACATTCAGAGCAGGCAAAGAAGAGGATGATAGTTACATCTATTATCTGGATGGGTAAACAGTAGTAAAGTGCAATCCTTCTCCTGTTTGGTGTTCAAGTGAAATGCACAAAAATAATATTTTCTTTGAGCCTTGAAATTTTATGCTTTTCAGGGTTTAAGGCAGACTTTCAGCTTAATATAATGAATTGCATTAAAGAAAAACATTGTGATGGCCTCTATCTGTATGATGTCTCCAAATAGGAAAATGTCTTTAGAAAATAGTTACTTTGATACCTAACTGAATATATACTAATGATGTAAATAGCACTGTTTCATACATGTTTATATGTCATGTTTATTCTGACTTAGGCTATCTGGACAGCTTTGTTTGGCAGGTTTGATGTGTTGTGCTTTTTACCCTGGCCCTGCAGCAGGCTGGGGGAACGGAGGCAGCAGCAGTGTGTGTGTGGCAGCTGAGCTGTGCCCAGCACCCTCTGCCCTGCAGCCAGAGCAGGTGGCACAGCTCGTGTCCGTGCTCCTCAGCTGTCTGCAGCCAGCACCCAGCACTGTTTTTAGATCCTGTTCTTGCCAACACCACTGAAATCCTTCTGATGCAGGGGCGTTTGCTGCCCACAGACTGGCTTCCAAAGCTGTGCTAGGGATGAAGGATCCGTAGTTTGGATACTACACTGCGTGAGCTAAAGAATCTGCAGGAGTTTCCTGGCAAGATAATCCAGTCCCATTACTGTCATTTAGCCAAAGGGAAACATGCTGACTCTCTATGAGTCAGTGTGAGTTATTTTATGGGGAGAGGAGTGTTGTTTCCAAAGGAATTACTTAACCATTCTACTCCTAGTATCATTATAGTTCAGAGTCTATTGGCAGGGGTTTGCAAACTTTGTGCATTTAAATGAACACCTTGTTCTAGTAATCAGTGTGCTTTTCTGAGTTACTGTCCCTGTATTAGCCCTTGTACTTATTGATTATTAGCATAAAATATTTTTTGCTGCTCTTCATATTTGCTGCTGATTTTAGAACAGATCCTTTTTTTTGATTTAGGCATGATTGCACTAAAATTTCAAGTGGTTCAGTGAAATTGTGGGCTTATGTTAATTAGGATATGGAATATATGACCTCAAACTGTCTCACAATCAAATAAAGCAAATTTTGAATTTTAAACCATCATAGCAAAAGCTGCAGACAGATTTTTTTGCTTGTCATGTAACCAAAGCAGCCTCCAGGAAAGATGTTTTGCATTAATGTGTTGCAGCAAGTCTGTTGTTTAGTGTTAAACAAAACTTCTATGGCAGAAAATGGATTTTGGGGTTGGTGAAGCTTTGATATGTGTTGCAATTCTAGTGTGGGATATTAAATTGCAGATAGTGCTCTCCATCATACTAGATGAACAACTTGGATCTTGTTTGTAGCTAAAAAGGCTTTTTTAGATGATCTAAAAGGAAATGCCAATGGTAGTGCCTGTACATGCAAAGATTGTATGTGATATATGCCACTGCCTATTATCTCCTAGGGTGCATTTCACAATTATCTGTCTGCAGGACATTAGAAGCAGATGGAGCAACAAAGTGAAATTCTGATGATATATGTAGAAATAAACCACTTTGATTTTGAGACTAATGTATGTTTATATTGTCTTTGTGATACTTTTCCTCGTTCAACTAAGAATTGCATCTTTTTATTATGTATAACTGTATGGTTTTATTCATTTCAGACAAGCTCTATATGGGACCAGGGCAACTGTACCATGATCTGCAGAACCTTTTGCATGACTTGAATGTACTTGGTCAAATTAGTCAATTAATAAGCAGCCTTAAAGGAAATTATCAGGTAATAAACAAAGCTGGATTTATTTTTCAAGACTGTTCTTATAAAGCAGTATAGTTTTCTCTCCCTAGGGTTTGTGCAAAACATTCTTTAGTTCTCTCTGCAAAAAGTGGAAATTTTTTTACCTCTAGTAATGAATTTACTGTTAAGTGTTATAAATAGATTACAGCTGTCCTTCTAATCTTGTTTTTCTTTGTTGTTTTTTAGTGTTGGTGGATACTACAAGTGTCTGCATTTGCTCAGTAGCTGATAAGCTTACATGGAAACACAATTACATTTTGATGTTAAGAAATTGGATTCTTGCAGTTAGACATGGCAGTAGGAGGATGGTTGTTTGGAGGAAGCTCTTGATCCCCATCCAAGCTCATAATCCTGGCTTTTAGGGGGGATTTTTTTTGTACTTAAAACTGAGTATAAATAACAAAAAATATAAAAGGATTTTCAGAAGAATTTTAACAGTATATTGCTTCAGCTTTGTTCACATCCCTTTGATTTAGCTTCTATTCTGGCAAATAGATATAGTACTTAACACCAAACATCTTGAGACTTCAAACAATTACTTTTTTGCTTGGTTTTTTATATGTTCTATATGTGGTTACATGTAATTTTTAACTCCTACCTGCCACCACAGGTTTCAAATGTGTGTATATGTATGAATATATGAAAGCTGAATTTCTCTTGGCATATCTTGGCTTCAGAGTGAAGACATTAGATAAAACATAGCATTTTGTGCAAATATGCACTCTATGGAAAGAGTGCTTTTGGACAAAGCTTCCACAAGCATTGAAGGTGAATTTCATCCACATAATTGGGAATATGTATAGCACAGATATACCATAAGACATTCAGCCATCACCATATAAAAAAACCTTTCTGTCTGCACTGACAGTCAGAGCCAACTACTCTTTGAAAACTTAAAATTCAGTCATTGTTTCCAGTTAGATGTGTGTAAGACCGTTACAAGAATTTAGTTGAGGAATGAGGTCAGCTTCTTTATTTTTGAAAAAGGCTTAAGTTGTCATAGAATTCTGATGGTGAAAAGTGTGTGTTCTTCTGTTTACTTGTTAGTCTTGGTGCTTTGCATCATTCAGGTGAGCCTTTACTCTCTGCAAAAGAACACTCGACCTTGCAGTGAGCTATTGTTTAAGCATCTTAAACAGATTTAGACCACACATCTTTCATGATGGGTCTGTAAAAATTTTGACTCAAAGATTTGAACAAAAGCATATTTTCAGTATGATTTGTAGATGTTTTCAAGAGACTTTCTTTAGTAGCAGAATTTGTGATGCTGGAATAAAGTAAAAGGCTTATGCATACAGCTGATAGAAATTTACATTTTTTAATTTGACATACACTTGGGAATGTCACTTTTTGCATCATCAAACTGAGCAATGTGAGATTAAATATTCAGATGAAATACATTAGAAAATATTTTACGATATTTCTGAACTGTGTTTACAAATATGATTAAATTATCCATGATGGAAATGTGGTCTAATTGAAGCCCATGTGTCATTGTTTGTTATATGCAGGAATCACCTTATTATCATGTTTCCAACAGGCTGGTGTTGAATCTTAGTTTTTTAATTTTTCAGAACTTAAACCAATCTGTAGCCCATGACTGGACCTCAGGTTTACAAAAACTGATTTTGAAAAAAGAAGATGAAATCAGAGCAGCAGATCGCTGTAGAATTCAGCTGCAACTCCCAGGAAAACAGGACAAGTCAGTAGAAATCTTTATTAAAAAACTTTCTAATTTGGTTTATGTATTAGGTATAGATGTACAAGTGAGGATTTGGGAGTCTGTAGCTCTTCCCTCCTTCTGTCTCCATGGCAAGCCCCTGACTTTTGCTCTTATGCCATAATTCTGAAAGCTGTAATGTTCCAGAGCAGCACTGTAGCTTTTTTCTTTTTTCTCAGCCCAGTTCTGGATGCAAGAAGCAAGAGAGGAACCATGGCAGGGACAGCTAATAGGGAACAGTCACTGTTGTATTCCTTCACCAGTTCCTCTCATAACATTTCATGTAAATTACAGGAAGATGGACATACGGCATATCATAGCCTGCACACTTAAATCAGAGCTGAGTCTTTTCTAAGTATTAAAAAATAATGAAATTTCGTCTTGGTCAGTATTTTTATCCATGGTTGTATTCATACCCAATGCATTTATAGTGGCTTTTTTTTTTTCCTCTGTATTGCAGGTCTGGGCGGCCAACTTTCTTTACAGCTGTGTTCAATACATTTACCCCTGCCATCAAACAGTCTTGGATCAACAATTTACAAATGGCTAAACTGGCCCTTGGTAATTCCTAGTTATTCAAATTGCCTAACAAGTTAAAATAACTCTCAATGTACAGTGTAATTTATTTATTTTTTTTTTTTTGGAGAATGATTTTCCTTTTTTGGTGTAAATATGTCTGTAGATGTTTAAAATCACAATACAGTAAATAGCAGTGATTCTGTATCACTACAGACTAATAACACAAAACAGGCCATTCATTGTGACAGAATATATTTTCAACAGTATTTTAAAGAAGTCTGGTATTCATTACTAATTGTTGCATCTGAATCAACACAAATAATCACTAAGTTAGAGCAATGTTCTATGATGTTATTAGTCTCCTGTGTTTGCACAGAGGGATAGGTTTCCAAAGATACTTGGACTTTTCCATGCCTAAGTTGAGAAACATTAACTTGCTCGAAAGCAAGTTTCACCAGCACATGGTCAAAATAGAGTGCTTTTGTGATGTCTCACAGAAGACAAGCAAAGTAACAAAAAAGAAGAGGGAATGGATGTTTCCATCATTCCAAGGGGAGGATCCTTAAAATTAAGATAACTGGCAGTTGATAGGGATGGCAGGAAAATGCTGTTCAGAAAATTTCTAGATTTCCTAGAGTCTGAGAAGAGGTTTGATGAGTCTTTTTCACTATTCATTTTACAAGATCATTAGGAGACTACCCTTAACATTTTGCTAATGTAGGGTGTTCTTTTTTGCATTATCAGTATGTATGTAACCTACTCAATTAAATTTTTGTTCACAGTTTTATGTTGTCATTTATGTATCTATGGCATAAGAACAGCCTGATCTGTATGACTAGTCCTGACAGAATTATTTTCTGTTCCCATGAAGAGGTGGAAGTGATTATTCAGTGAAAGGACTGTGGAGTGTTTATAGTTTGTTCTTTCCATTACAGCGGAGGATAACCTGTTAGGTTGGTTCTGCATAGAAGATGATGGGAATCAAATCAAAAAGGAAAAACATCCTCTCCTTGTTAGACACATGCCAGTGATGATGGCCAAGCAACAGGAGTTTAAGGTGAATGGAATTTTGATATGAGATTGCAATTAGGTTCTTATGTGATATAATTTCTAAATGATTCCATAATGTAAACACATCTATTAGTTCACATCTGTTAGTTTTCTTGAGCAGCTACCCTGCTTTAAGACCATTAGCAACTAAAGGTCTAGAAGAGTCACAGGAATGCAAAATGCTGCAATCTTTGAGGCACTAAGGAGCATAATGTTTATTTTTACATAGTATGACATTCACTTTCATACGTAAGTGAATAACTCGGTGTAAACAGAACTGATGGGAATTTTTAGTTCGTCTTGAGATTTCCGAATGTGTTTTTGGGGTTTAGAAATACCCTGAAGCTTACAAAGAGCAAGAATCTGATCTCCATGAAAGCTGTCCTCTTCTGATGTAACTATGCTAAATCCCCCTCAAATTTTTGATTTTTATTAGCACACAGAGAACAGTATTTTAAATTTTTTTCTTTAATTATGCTTCATGGAATCTTATGTAAAATGTAATATTCTGAACAATGATTTAGAAATTGTCTTACTGGTTAATTTCCTAAAGCAGTGTGTCAGTTTGAAGCCTTTTTCACCACTGACTTTATTGGTGAAAATAAGTACAGTACCAAACAAATAGATGGAAGGGAAGAGTGCTGGATGCTATTTTTCCTGTCTATCAACAGGATTTCTTATTGACCATCAGTCAATAAGTCTTGTGCAAAAAGAGTAATGGAAATAAAATTGTGTATGTGTGGATAGAATCCCAAAATTAAGCTAATGTCATAGCATGGGTGCTGCTTAAAGAGGTGAGTCTGCAGGCCCTCACTGCTAGATCAGCCTACACTGGAGGGAAGCTCAGCTGACAGCTTCACTTCAAGTGTGAGTATACAAGTCTGGTTGCTGGGGGAAAATAATTGGTGATTCAAAATGCAGTAAAAATGTGTGATGGAGCTAAGACAATCTATTCCTATGATACTGGTTTTCAGAGCAGTGAAGGTTTACTGAAACTCTCTGATTTCCCATACAACCAGTTATGCTTGTCTTATTAAACAGATTTTTCTGTACTGACTGCTTTCTAAAGTCACCACTGGTGAAATAACCTCCTATTTTAAATTTTTTTCAGAAACTTAAATTATATAGGTATTTCCTTAGAGCCTAGGCATTTGTAAGTCCTGAAAATACATGCCAGGAAGGCCCAGGCTCAACTCTTGTAGTCAAGTTAGAACAGAGTCTTCTTATTTTGAAAGGAAAGTTTGTCACCTTTACCACTGAGTGATGATCTTTACCTTGGTCACTTCAGGAGAGCAGAGTGTGTGACAAAATTTGCCTCAGCCCTGGGCAAACTTTGCCAGTTTTGCAGCTCCTAAAGTAATGTGGGTGTGAGCCCAGGTGTCATTTCTGGTTCTTGATATTACTAGAAAATATGACTTAGGTATTACTGCAGCCTCAGCTGCAGTTTGGGTCTCAGGCCCCAGCTCAGGGTGGGAAGAGAACCTTTGCTTGGCTGATCCTGTTTGTTGGCTCTCTGTGTGCTGCTCAGGCTGCCCAGTGGTGTAAGGAGCCATCAGAGCAAGTTTACACCCCAGGCTTCTGTCAAGACTGAGAGCTAAACTGCCAGGGTTTAGCTATGGAAAAAAACATCACTTTTGACTAAGATGCAAAGTGACACAGAGGTGTGACAAGAAGCCTGGGAAATATTCAACCTGCAGACTCATTTTTTGCTAGTGATATATTTCATTGTCACAGCTACTATAAATCACCACAAGTAGATAGCTTCAGCATGTGCTAAATGAGACATGCTAAGACACGCATGGATAGCTCTTTTTTTCCTCTTTTTTCCCTTTTTTTTTCTTTTTTTTTTCTCTTTTTTATCATCTAGTGATTTCAAGTTTTTATCTGTATATAGTGAATTGCTTTGCTGAATTAATAATGTTTTTTTGCTAAAGCAAATCACTTTGTAATGCCTGCTGACTTCAAGGCAATTTGTAAAATTCTTTGCACTTTGGAAAATTAAGTTAACTTTGAATTTATAACTCTTTTGCTTTTGCTGACTGGTTTTGTTTTTGTTTTTGTTTTTTTTTCAATTGTTCACTGTTGGGAGGTGATGTTGTGAGGCTATGGGGAGCTAATACTAATTGAGTAGTCTATGTTAATATTAACTGAGATGTCTACTACAATATAATCAGGACATTGATGTCCAAGATGTCCAAGAGAACATTAGTTTGAATTATAGACAATCTTGTGTAAAAATGGAATATCCCACCTCATTACAAACCTTTTTATTCTCTACACAGTTTTGAATTCCTTTTATATATTTTGAAGTGTTTACGTAAGCTTTAGGAAACTGCTGTGGACATTAAGGAAATTAGAAATCCATGATTGAAAATGTTTTTTTCAAATTCTTGATGCTTGAATGATCTTCGGAGTTGGGATGGACCTTGAGTCTGGTGTTGCTTTCAGGTTTTTTTAAAATGGCCTGCATGATAAGATCATGAGTATTGTTATTAATTTACTGACAGTAACATGCTGACATGAGATTGGAAGGGAGTTGAAGTCCAAAGAATGATAATATTAGCATTCAAAAGGACTAAGGCAGCTGCAGAAATAATTTGAGGGGAGGGAAAAGAAAAATAAAAAGGATGACAGTCAGCAGGACAGACAGATGATATGCTCAGGGAGAAATTAGGAATTTCATAAATCCAGATTGAAGAGGTAGTTTAGTTGGTCTGTTAAAGTAATTTTTAATACTGACCAGCAAGGTAAGGATTGGTTAAGAATATAATATTGTTACAAAGAGAACTAATGAATGAAATGTGGAGAAATAGGATTCTGAAGAGGTAACAATGGTGTAGTGCTGCTACCAGCTCTGCTAGAATAGGGAGTTCAGGTCAGAAAACTGCACTCTCAAATATACACATGTGGCTGATACATCTGCTGGAGAGATGTCAGTGGAAAAAGTAGCAATAATAAGTTTAAAAACAAAAATTTGAAAAGGACACTGCAGAGAATGAGAATTGCCTGGTGTCTGAGATGAGAGGTAACAGGATTACATAAAGATTACATCAGGGATGGTGTCAGGTTGGGGACATGAAAAAGCTTAATAATAGTTATGAAGCATTTGAGCAGATCAGCAAAAGAAAATTTGTAGTCTTTGGCCTTGAAGGTCTTTAGGGGTAGATAAGGAATGCTTCAGGAACAGCATCTGTGCAGCTGACCCTGCCCATGAGAATCTGGGTGAACTAAGCTGACTCCTTGCTTTATGAGAGTCTTTGATATCCTTAAATGCTTTAGTTAATTGCAAACTAAAGTAGACAGAAACAGGCATATTTTTTTAATGAGCTAACAGCTCTCTTTTCCTCTCTTTGAAGATTGAATGTGCTGCTTATAATCCTGAGCCATACCTTGCTGGAGAAACAGAGTCAGATTCCTGTGCTGTGGAACATGGTTTTCTTTGGGTAAGTGTAATCTTTAAAATCTGAAAGTGGTTGTCTCCTTTTTCTTTCCATTGCATTTTGTGACTCTTGGCAATGTGAAGATATGAAAGAAATGTTGGGTTGACTTTTTCCTCTTTGTTTATTTGTTTAAAGATAAAAGGTTAGCTACTAATTTGTCCATGTGATCTTGCTGGTCTCTGTAGTTAAGTGTGTGTTATTTGTACAGCCCAGAATGAATTCCAAAGTGCTGAGCACATTCAGAAGGGAGATATCTGCTAATTTGTAACAATTGCTGCTAAAACACAAATGAGCGTACATTGTCCTACTGACTGTTTTCATATTTTAAGAATGTTTTAGACAAAAATAATTGCTTAAATCTGTGTAGGAAAAAAACCTTACTCTGCATATTGCTATGACCCCAGATATGCAGATTTCCAGCAGAGGTGGATAGAAGCTGTTCTTAAAAAAAAAAAAGGCAAGCTAATTATTTCAGGAGCTTTTCTAGTTGCTACAATACTGAAATAGTGAATTAAAAGTTACAAATAGCTTCTGTTAGCGGGTGTTTTCAAGGCGACCCATATAATTTCCTTTTGTCTTTGCCATTTGTACACAGTCACTGCAAAAACATGCAAATTAAATCTTTCTACTGCTACAAAATATTCTTTCTCTCTCTTTTCTATTTTATTTCATATAAACAGAAAGAGTTATTGTACAAAAACATGTACTATGCTTGGGTAGATTTGTTTGGATTTTTTTCTTTTTTTTCTTTTTTTTCTTTTTTTTTCACTTCTCCCTGATCCTCAAAATGTGCAAGTTTATGGACATGTTGATTATACTTAGTGCTGGATCAAAGAGAAGTTCAGGTTTCTGCATCAGCAAATTTACTAGACTCTCTCTTTAGGGACAGAGCATTTCTTTGTAGACCTGTTATCTGGGCAAAGGACAGGCCTCAGCTATTTTGCCTGTTTTAAAAGAACCCGAGACAATTTAGAACATCAGTTGTTAAAATAGCACAAATATTGTTTCACAAATATTTACAGTAATTGCATTATGTAATGTATATGCATTTGAGTCAGATACCAGAATAGGCCATACTATTGTTCCTGCTTTAAAAACATATTTTTTTTCTGTGAGTGTAGAAGGCAAGTTTGTATACATAATGTTTTGACATATCTTGTATTTGTGCTGAATAATTCTCTTCTGTCTTAATGCATGAAAATTCATATTCACACATATAACTTCAGTTAACATTTCAGTCATTCCTTCTTGTACATGCTGATTTTCCTGGAGACAGGTACAGTCATAGTCTGTTGTCTTTTATTTTAATTTTATTTTCCTTTTTTCGTTTCAGATTGGCAGTTGTACTAATCAGATGGGCCAGATTGCAATAGTCTCGTTTCAAAGCTCCAGCCCCAAGGTTATTGAGTGCTTCAATGTGGAATCACGGATTCTCTGCATGGTCTACATACCAGAGGAGGAGAAGCTGAAAGAGCAAAACAAAGCTCCAGACTCTGAAAATGTTCTTGCAAAAACATCTAATGTGCCTACTATTTGCCTTGGCATGGAAGAAGGAAGGTTAGTTTTGGTGTAATGTGTGGTGATTCTTAGTTTTGATACAATATGTATGATTTATTGATTAAGTTTACTATTTGATAGCAAAATTGTGTGAGAGACTGCTAAGAAAATGTTTACTTTTGAAGAAAGTATTCAAGTGTTAGCCCAGTGTCCTCAAGGTATCCTTTCTACTTAAATCAAGGATAAAATGCACTCTACATTATTTAAAATTACACTGTGTGGTATTTGAAATTAAAGGGCATCTTTTTGATGCAAGAGGGTTAGTTCATCTCATCTGAAAAATGGAAATACTACTTTTGTAACACTACAGCATAATCTTCAGGTATTGGAAAATTTTCAGAATGGCAAAGAGGAATCCATTAATCTTCTGCTCATATTATGCAGGATTTGTCACATGAAAAAATAATATTGCTATTTACTGTTGACATGAATTACTTTGCCCTGTTTTTGAACTGGTGGCCTACTGAGCCATCACTTGATCTGTGTTGGAGAACAACATGGAGAACATATTCTAAACTTATAGGTCAGTCAGCAAGCAGATCTTGTTATTGTTAGTTGAGGGCATAAGTGTGTAACTACATGTGATTTTTGAAGGTGTTTGTAACCAGTATAAATGAAGGAGAACAAAATTCTCCAAGGAAAATGCCATTTCTAGAAATCAGTGATTTAATTCCAGCCTTAACAATATTCTTAGCATACCCATCGTAACAATCAATAGGAATTGTGGAAATTTTAAGTGTAAGTGACATCTGGTAGTGAGTTTTTCTTTTCTTCTCCCTAGTTCTCCACATAATATATATATATATATTTTTTTTAACTAATAAAAGTTTTAGACGCATAATAAGGACTTTGAGCAGAATTTTTATTATGTCTCTTTTTGGAATAACTGTTTCTGCAGACAAGATAATATGAATGTGTTGTCATATGTCAATGTTAAGTAATTGCAAGTTGTCTACGCAGACATTCTGGAGTGTCAAGAACTGAAGGAGAAAATCCTCTTTCCCCCAATATTTTATTCTAAACTTCTCTTTTGCATATTCCAACAAGAGCTATGTAAAGCATAATTTCACAGGTCTGTTTCTTCTTGTTTCTTTCCATAGCATTTCTGTTTACAAAAGTTGCCAAGGCTCAAAGAAAATTCGACTTCAACACTTCTTCACTCCTGAAAAATCAACTGTTATGAGCTTAACATATAGGTCTCAGTACTTGTTTGCTGGCTTGGTAAATGGAAACATCTCAATCTACACAAAAGCAGAAGGTAATGCTGCATAGTGATATGATTTGATGGCATCCTGAGGAACTCACATGTCAGTGTGTTTTGGCAGAAGTAATTTTCCACTAATATATTTCTGAAAATCCTTTGTAAAACTGCTGAACTAGGATTACTACTCTTTCCGGTATGTCTGAAGAGACTTGTCTCTTTTTGAAGGATAGTAGGAACTTTGATACAGTTTCCACTTTCACCATACATGCATGTGACGATTGATTTTCCCCCTTAGTTTAAACCCTGAAGTCTTCAGTGTTGCAAATGTCCAGAAATTTATGTGCTAACAGCAGTACACAGTATTTTACACAGAACAGTGCTTATTTCTCTCAACTACCCAGTACTGGTGTTTATGAAACACAGAAATCCCCTGTTGGTAGAGATTTCTGTATATCTCATTTTAAATGACACTCCCATTTTTACTGTACAGATGGATAAGTCCTATGTGTGCAGTTCATGTATTTCAAGGTAGGCCTCCTTTTTCTATTAGCATCACAATTGGTTGTTTTGTAATTAGCTAAATAATTGACTAAAATAATTTCAATAAGGGAGAAATCCCAGGCAATTCTTCTGAACCACAGCTGTCTTTTCCAGAGGTGATTTAGGTGCTTCCAGTACATCTCACTAACTTCCCTACAGCATTGCCTATATATCTAGTGTTTCAGTTCAAAATCAGTGAGGCTTTGCTCAAGGTTTGAAACCTTAATGTTGTAAGTGAAATGTTAGCACAGAGACTCCTAACTTTGCAAAGTACAGAGCCAGCAGACACCTGCCTTGTTTGTATGAGCTGCTGTAATGATGGCTCTCTAATGAGGTGGGCCCTGTGAACAGTTCAGCTGCATTTGTATGGCCCTGTGTCTTGGCTACTAAATCCTACCAGTCTGTTACTGAGGAATCAAACTCAGTATCTGTGATCTTGGAACAAATTATATGTCCACTGTTAGCTCATATAAAGACTCTCTTTGGGAAAGGTACAGGATGCTTTTTTTTTTCCCAAGCAACAAAAGATCTGGGAAAAAGTATTGGCAAAGAGACTTCCTTTGTCCAGTTGTCATCTTCAACCCAGTAGGTTTCCTGTTGAGCTGTTTTCTCTGATCTGAAGCCAAATGTTTTTTTTACCACTGAATAGCATTTTTTTTCTTTGTTTTTGAGGCACAGGAGTGGGGCCTTGATCCTAGATTCATAATATTTTTGGTATTTCAGTTTCTCTACATACCTGGGAGGGGTATTAAAGTGAATCTGTTGACTTCTCTGAAACGTGTTGGTGTATTTAAGCTGTTTTAAGACTGCAGTTACTATCACTCAAGTTCTTCCAGAAAAGACCACTTCAAAACCACAACTGACATCCTTGGCAGTATAGCTAAGGAAAGATTCATGGGTTGCATGTCTATAGAGAATGTTAAAGGTGGGGCAGAGCTGTTAACCAGACTGCATTACAGTCTGGTTATGAGATGGAGGTTGTTGCACTGACCAGGATCATAGCATCCCCTGTTCATCTTCTTCTAAAGACACTGGTTATGGGCAGTGAGATGTTCACAGAGCCTGTCAAAGTCTGAGCCATGATCACTGGAACTTTGAGATGGGAAATAATGATATTTTTCTGACTCTTGTCAGTTAATCTTGTAGTCCCTCTCCTTCTTGCTTGGTCAGTGTGACTTATTTCAGTTCTCCAGGCCCCATGGAAGTTGTGTGATTTAGCTGCTGCCATGTTAGGGTCTGTCTTCCTTATAGTTGGCTGCTGTGGCTATGTGAGGCAGTCAGCCCTGGAGGGGTGTTTTTATGAGCACTGACCTATTTACCAAACAAAGGAATCCAAGCAGTGAAATGGGAGGGAGGGGGAATGCAACCTCTGAGGAGCTTTGTGCAATTCATCAGGGCTGCCTTCTGTTCTGCAGAGGGGTTTACTTTTCAACCATGCATTTCAGCTTAGGTTTTGGTGTGTCACCATAAAGGAGATTAAGTAAAGATTTAAAAGTGAATGTGAAATACATCATCACATTACACCTTGATTTGAAGCCTGAGAAGGACAAATGCTGTGAGATGCACAGGAAAAATGGTTGTGTGGCCTGTTGCAGGATTCCATGAATGAGAAAGGATAATCTTTCTTCCAGGATGAAAATCTATCTCACAGTCTGTGATAGAGTTGGGCTCCTTTTGTCTTCCTCCCTGGGCAGAAACTGCGTGGATCAGTTCAGTCACTGAAGCTCGATGCCTTGCTCTGTATAGTCAGAGACCCATGACTTGTGTCATTTGGTTTGCAGGACCCAAATAGCTCTAATTTCTCCAGATGTTCTCAGAGGGGTCCGTGCATGTAAACATCTATGATGTTTGTTTACAAACAGCAAGTACTTTCTTATGACTTTCTTCTAGAGAACTTTGTCAGATCAACAGCATCCAGGGTGCTCTCTGGCTGCAGAAAGTCTTATCTTGAAGTAGTAAAAAAAGGAAACTGAGAAGTCTGTACAGTAGACCAAGGAGCAAGTGCCATGTTAGTGGGAGAGTAGGAGGTGCACAACTTCCTTTCTGGAGGGTAGTCATATTTTAGTGAGACATCTCTGTATCCATGAATTTTCACATATGAGGTAAAAAACATAAGTACTTATTAGTATTTTATGTATTTTTAAGTACTTAAAAATATATACTTTAATGTATTTGAACTTAAAAATACATGCTTTAGTGTATTTGAACATAAAAGCAAAGTCTTGAGGTGCTGATACTGCAAAATCTACTTGGCTCTTAAATGTGACCTAATATGGTGATTTGTGGAAATATCCCAGAACACTAGGGTGTATGTGCTTGTATGTTAATTGTAAAAACAGTACCCCTTATAATTATCCCCGCTAATCCTGAATTCTGTGTGTGTGAGAAAACTTGTTTTGGAACCTGTGAGACAGCTAGCAAGTTGAATGCTATTCTATGTAGGAATGGGAGTGATGCAGACGGCAAAATTTCTGACACCTTGTTTGTTGAGAATTTACTTTAAAGGTCTATGAACTTTTGCACAGTTATCATTCTGAAAAATTCTGCATTTAGTGTTTGCCTCTGGCTGAGTTAATATTTCCATGCAAAACATGCTTAGAAGAGGTTAAGGAAAAAGTGTGTTGTATTGTCTTTGTTGAAAAAACATAACAAAGCCCCTTTGTGATGATTGCAGACAGCCCAGCAGATGTGTTTTCTGAGTGATGTAATAGCAGAAAAGGTCAGTGCGTGTTTGACTTCCATTCACAAAAGTATCTTTGGAAAGGGAAATCACAATCTTTATATAATATAGGTGTATTGTTCCTGATATACTGTAGTCAGTTCCAGCTACTTCCTTTCTTCTAGACATTGATATACATTTCCTTTTCATAAAGTCCTGTGAAGAGTACAGGAGAGAAACAGGAAAAAGAAAATAAAAATTTGGAATTATTGAGGCAGAAAGTAGAAGAATTACTTACTATTTTAGTAGTTCAGTAAGAATTTGGTCTGGTGAAATAATGACTGAGGCAATTTTGGCCATGCACAGAACAAAAGAAACCTCACTGGTAAGAGCATAGGGAGCTCTGATGTTTTTATGACTTACCTGTCTTGTGGCACTAATCAAGTGAGCATTTTCAGAGGATTGATATCAAGGAAAATGACAAAACTGAAAGGAAAAGGGAGGCAGTTACAACAGTGAAAGTGTAGCAAGTCATTTGACTGGTGAGGTACCTTAATGGATTTGGTAAGACCCTTGTGTCCTCTGACAAATTGAGGAAAGGAAGAATATATGGAATATAAAATGCTGATGTCAAAGTCAGACCTTGAGTGGATCCCATGTACTGCTCTAGCTTGTCTGAAGAGTGGATTTCTGGCATGTGATTGCCACTTCAGGTAGACATTGTGAGAGGTACTGCTGTGAAAAATAAGCAGTGGTATTAAGCTGTTGGGGAGGGACTAGAGCAGTGATACAGGAACAGAGATAAAATACCATTGTCTTTGCAGTGTCACATAATACTCATTACCAGAAATATGTTGACATTGCTTTCTGTCTTATTTGTGTATCTGATGCCAGGACCTCCAGCACCACCCTGTATAACTTTAGGAAGAGCTCTGTCAGCTGTTTAGCTTGAAGAATTTGGTGCATATAGGAGAAAAAATGAGTATGCATGCACAGTATAGGACATTCCTAGTTACACATTGTTTAAAAGAGCAGGCCTGAGTGTCTCATTTTTAAGTGATAAGGAATGTGCTAAACTTTTGAATTCTGTAGGTACCATTTTACTCCTCCACAGTGCTGGTTTACGTACCATGTGATGGAAAAAATGTTTGTGCTCCACTGCACTAATTAACCAAGAACTGCTGTTCCCAGGGCTGTGTTGGCAGCTCTGTTGTGAAACCATCAATAGTGCTGCTAAGAAAGAGAGGAAGCTGTCAACAAAAACGCCTGCTCGGTTCAGCTTGACTGAAAGCATAAAGGAGGGGAAGACTATTACAAACTTTGAAAAGACTTTCTGAGGAAATAAACTATAAGTTAATCTCATATGAAGAGCTGAGTACACCAACTAATTACAATTATAAAAGTACTAAATATTTAAAATATTTATAAATTAATAATAGGAAGCCTATTCTTATAAATTATTGTAAAATAGTATTACTTTCCTTCATTGGGTTTTGTGGAAACAAACCACAGAAGGATAAAATGAACATTGTTTTGAAACTTTTCATATAAAATGGGCATTGTTTTGAAACTTTTCCTCTCTGATTAAATTTGAGTGATTAGAAGGATAACTAATTTTTCAAATTTATGAAAATCACAAGACTAATAAGAAAATGCACTAATGTAAATAATGTCCTTTTACGTTAAAGTCTTAGAAATATTTTATATGCATGAGAGACCTTACTTTGATGCAGCTAAACACAGTATATGCATTGCAAGATACTGTTCAACACTGTTGCATAAACTATGGCATGTAACTTCTGGAGAAATATAATTTACAAAGAGTATTAAAAATAGTGGCATAACACAGATCTATTAGTATAAAATCTGTCTTTTTTTTAATACTCATCTAATATGCAAATATCAGTCATCTTATATACAACATCAATATATGACTTCTACTTTCCAGAAGGCCTTGGATTCATTTCTATCTTTGAGCCTGTTCTCAGATTTTTTAGACACATCTCTTTCCTGCAAAGAGCTGTACCTGCAAAAAAAAAAAAAAAAAATAGTATGCCTTGAGATTCTGTTGGCAAAAATTGTATCTTGGCTTGCTTCTTTTCTCTTTTGCCAGGAAAAAATAAACTTATTTTAGTCAGTTACTTGCAAAGGATTTTATAGCATTAAACAAAGCTGTTCCTTATCTTTTTGGCAAGTGCTATGACCAATTTTAAGTATTTGGATAGTGCCTGTTGTTGAAACTACTTACATAAGCATGTCTTGAATCTGCAGGTGTTTACAGAAGTTGGATAGAGATAATGCTTCTTTCCCCTTGGATTTTAGAAGCAAAGGACACTGGATCAGACAGATAACATGAAATGCCAGTGTCAAACATGAAGTCTGTGCAGGCAGGCGTTGAACAGGGTTTGCTGAGATCTGGAGAGAGAGGCAGGGCAAGCATTATGTTTTCTTCAAAGTGTGATTTTGATAGTCTTAAACCACTTGTGAGCTAGACAGAGACTTGCTAAGTAAATTTGGAGATGGATGATAAAATTCTTGGTCAGCAGAAAGAAGTCATGATCTTTCTTCCAGCCAGCAGCCTGTGGTTAAAGCATTTACAGAAGTATGTCGGATTATCAGGCTTAATCCCTTGCCTTGCTAGTGGTTTTTTACCCATGCTTTCCACTCTCAAGAGATTTCCCTGGCTGCCACAAAATGAGAGGAGAGAGATGCACAGGGCTTAATTTGTCCTCCTGGTGCCATTCCACTTTGGATAATTAATTAATCATTCACTGAGGCAAGGTCCAGAACACAGCTGACATCCTTTGAATACTGCTCTAATTACCACACCAGACCTACCTTTTTTCCCCCCTCATCTGTCTCAGATGCTGTCTGATCTGGAAGACAGCAATATTTGCAGGAAGACATAAAAAAGCACCAGGGAATAGCCTTAACACGTGACTAGGGTCATGGTGTAGAGTGACAGCTTTGGATTTTTCCTGGCCTGATACATCAAATGGGACTTCAGGGTTTTTTTCATGAAAAGAAAAGATGAAAGTTGTAAGATGAAAGACAGGAGGCCTCTATCTCACCTTCTTCATATGTCCAATCCTACAGAAGTTTTAAACTGGATTGCCAAGGACTGTGTTAACACACACACCAACAGAAAATGGTTTTGTGAGAACTGAGGTTTTTTAGGCATATATGTTGAATCAGATATTCATTACTCAGTTGGTATTTATAACATTGATAGTATTGAAATCCCCTTCTTACATTGATCAAAATTATTAATAAAGGCTTAGTGCTTAGTCATCTGAGATGTTACATGGAACTTCAGGGCATAAAACTCAAGATTAAAAAAAAAAAAAAGAAACACATTAGATGTTTGAAATTTGATTTAGGCAAAATGAGTCCACAATTGAGATCCTGAAAATCCTTATTTTCCTGTTGTTTCAGTATCAGCTATGCTTTATATAAAATTAATGTGTAGTTTGAATGTATTTAACAGAAAGGGTTGTCAAGTTCCATGAACTTTTTGTTTTATATTAATGGTTTTTTTCAGTGTGAAAATATAACTAGGAAAGATAACTTTTTGCTTAGCATACCTGCTCCTTGCCCAAACAAAAGATTCCTTATCCTTCAGAAAAGACAGAAAGAATGTACCAGAATTATGCTGGGTTTGTCCCTAAGAATGGTGCTATGTACAGATTGTTGTTAAAATCTGTCAGTCAGCATCCCTTGCACAATGAAAGTTGTGACACACACGTGTGCAGCTTCACTCTCTGAAGGCTTTGCACTGCCTACAGTGGTTACAGCAATCATAGGGTATGGGCAGTTTAGAATTTAATTTGTGGATAATGTGGTTGCTAAAGAATGGAAACTTTTCCAGAAGTTTGTTTGTTACTAATAGTACATATGAGTCATAGAGAACACAGTGACTTTGACATTGCTGGGAGAGTTTGCAGGCTTACAACTGGAAGCACTCTGCTCAATGCAAAATAAAATAATGAAAATTATTTTGACAGCCTGAAACTAAATATCACTTCTACAAAGATGCTGTTAGAAGAGAGCTACATCCTGACAATGACTCAGCAAAGGTTGTATCACACAGATGCCAGAAATTTTGAGAAGTACTCCAGAACTGAGGCTTCTCATTATTGTTGTTGCTACTGTTATTGGTAAAGCATGAAATTTTGTACCCCATTCTCTAAGCAAATAATAGAAGATGCACTTGTTTTCAGGAGGGAAGAGAAAAAAAATTGTACTTAAGTGTTTGCCTAAAGATGTGTTTACTTTGGTCTCATCAATCGAAATTTAAGTGGTTACTGAGGTGGAACCAGTGTCAGAAAAACAGATAACTTTTCTGCAGCTTGTGCAGGAAGAAGGCTTTTTAATGAAGCAATAGTGCTTTTAGAAATGTTGTATCTCAGTGTAAAATCCAGTTACTTTTAACAGATTTTTATATTATTAATAAATCATAATGTATAGAAATGTCATTTTTGAGACAATATTCAATGAGCACTTACAATATATAAACTAATATGAAAACATTAAAATTATTATTGACATACTTCGTATATAAATTTGTATGTATAAAATATAAAGTTACAACTGTTTCAAGAAGCTCATGCTGCTGATTCCTAAATTTTGGGGTAAATAATCTGCTAGTCCTTGTTTCAAAGAGGTGGCAATTGAGAGTGACCATAGCAGAAGGAGGAAGTATGCAGTTCTTACCAGAACCTCACTGACTGTGCCACATACACATGCATAATTTAATTTAGATCTGGTAAATGCAATCCAAAGAAAACATTGTGCATTTTGTAATTAGTGGGAAAAGTAAGAAAAGTGCAAATATGGCACAAGACCAAATTTTAATTTTGCCTTTTGTTTTAATTTCTGTCTTCAATGAAGCATCTAGTAGTAGCAGGAAGATCCATTCCATCAAAATGCTCTTACAGAGTGATCTGCACTCATTAGAGCCTACAGTAAAAATCTTCCTGACTACTTTGCACATGAAAGATGATTCTGTCCTAGTTAGAAATGGATTCATCTTGAAGTAAGTTGGTCATGAGCTCCCTCTAAGTTGGAGCCAATTGTGTCAGCCATGGATTTCTGGCTGTATTTCCTCTGGAAGGGAAAGCAGTTGTATCAGAACAGCAATGTGGCATTCCTGAATCATCATTTAATCTTGATAAAACTTGCTCTGTTGACAAATATACGAGTACTTAGGTTTGAGTTTTTCCCTTAATGTTGTTTTATCCTTACAAATTTACCATGGAAGCTAAAAGTAACCATACACAAATCACAGTGTAGCTTGAAGTGGCAACTTGCAGAAATTCAAGCAGTGGACTTTTCAGAACTGTTTAAAAGGAAATATCACCATTTGGTTGTGTATAACCTTTCTTCTTTTTTTTTTTTTTTTGAAGATGGGACATGGAACACGGAACCTCAGAAGATAGTTAAATTGGGGGTTCTGCCTGTTAGGAGTCTGCTTGTGATGGAGGAGACCATTTGGGCTGCATGTGGTGGACAAATTTTTATAATCAGCACTGTGACACATTCCATAGAGGTAAACACTTCTAAAAGCATTGCTCACCTATTATGCTCCAGGGTATAAGTGGTAAAATTTAAGGATGAAAATCTGTTTAAGAAGCATCATGATTCAGGAAGCTTTTTATTGAAAGTGGTTTCAGATCTTTTAAATGTCACTCCCTTAGTTTGTAATTCTGCTGTTTTGTTCTCTGCTGATGTCTCATTAGACCTTGCTCCCATTGGTTTCTGTAAGCTGCTTGGAAATGATAGAGCATCTGGGGCAAGAGATTTTCTTAAAAATGAAATCTGAGGTAAGGCAGCAGAGAAGTGGGTGCCTATAGGAATTTCGTGTTAATTTCAAAAGGAGGTTTAACTGCCTCTCTATAGTTAGATGTTACTTGTACCTTGTGATAATTTCATAATATTTTTTTCAGAGTTTTGCTTCTTGATGGCCTAAAAAAATTTTATTTGCATAAGAGCACATTCTCATGAATAGTCACACAAAAGCCAGCTATTTCAGAATGAGAGAAGAGAGTTAAGGGTTCAAACTAACATTTGTGACCATATTTTCCAGAAAATGTTAAGCCCTTATTTCTGGCAAAATTACAGCTTTCACCAAAAAAACATCTTAGTAGTCCAAAGTTAAGAGTTGATAAAACTTTAGGAGTTCAACCTCTCCTTCAACCTACAACAGTGTCACTAAATTGCATGATGTTTGCAGCCATGAAGTTTTTTCAAACAGGAGTCATGATGAGCTCACAGCCTCCTTCTTTGTGTGCTTTGTTGCTGCATTTTTTTCTTTGATGATCGTGTTTTCTCCCAACAATTGTCTGTTTGGTACAATTGATTCTGTGAGTCACTGTCATGGGTTTGCAGGGAAATAGCTAACATCCTAATTTCCTCTGTCTTTTTCTGTGTTTTCTGAGAGATTTGTTTCATCTAATAAGACACTTGGATCTTATATTCTCCCACTTTAAGGCTTGTTTTGTTGGTAGTGTGAATGGAATGATTAAGGAAAGATTTTGGATGAGTGATTTGGATAGGTACTTGAAATGGACTTTCTTTAGTTTCACAGCCTCTGGGACACATGATTGTTGTTCTACAGACTTTGGTAAAATCTCTCAGATTCGCACTAGGAAAATGGTAAGGAATCAGCCAGGTTGTTCCTGTGTGAGACTGGATATGTACAGCCAGATCTCTGTAAACAAGTTTGCAAGTCTGGCCTAATTCAGTAACAAAGCTCTCCCTAAGTCAGATGGTATGGCTGCAGTTTTGACTATGCTGGGCTGTTTTAGCAGAGGAGAACAAACCCAGAATCAAACAAACTTTGAGGATTAAAGAATGTTTAAAGCTTACTCTGTCATAATACAGTAAAATGTCATGGACTACAGTGTTGAAAACAGAAGTTGGAGACATAAAATAACAAGTACTCTACCAATATCTCTCAGACACGGCAGTTTCATTTTTCAGCTGTTACTACAGATTTTCCTATAAAAGCATCACAGGAGATTTCTTCTCATTTCTCAAATAAGCCATCTGTTGTAGTCAGAGCTCAGGTTATTATAGGTCTGTTGTACACACAGTAAGTGCTGCAGCAAGCAGCATATAAGAAATGTTGTGTATGAGTTATGTTTTCTCAGTAGAAATAATTTTGTTCAAGAGCATGATGATTTTCTCTACGTCTGGCTGAGGGTCATCTTTTTTATTTCACACAACTACTCATGGCATAGCGTGTCATCTTCCTCACAGAATTGTGAACTAGTGATGATTTCCTGCTGCTTCTTTATGGGTACTAAGACATACAGGTCTTTTTCTCCTCATCTCACCAGACTAAACAGGTCACTGATGTTTTCAGTTTTGCTGCCTACTTAGTGACCCGACTTGTTCTGATAACTTCCTAGGTTTATGTTTCCAAAAGTGATCTGCTATGTTGTCCTTACCATGTTCACTGGCAATATTGTTTCAACATTATACATGAGGCAATTAGAACTCTGTCTACAGCAACTATTTTAACATCTGAGCTGCCCCTTCCTTACTGTGAAGGGCGGAATCTTTGCTATGAGGGGAAGCAGCAGCAAGGAAATGTTTGTTCTCCCTCTGTGCTCTCTCTTGTTGAGAGTTAGTCATAATGATTTGACTCAAGCTTGTTTGCATAAACATGATCTTCGCTCTGTCAGCAGGAATCCAAGTGTTGCACAGGGCTCACCTGGCTACTCTTCCCTCTTCACTGAACTCCTTTATATCTCCACATACTTAATGTGGAGATTCTCCATTGTATCCTGCAGTGCAGCTGCTTGCTAGTTCATTGCTGCTGTCATGCATACATACTATGTGCTCTGCATCATGTACATTATCTGTAAAGGCATCTGGCAAAATTTTAAGGCCATATTTGTGCAAGTCCATGAGCATATTCAAGGCTATTTTTTAAACTTGCTCTTGTGAGGCACTCTTTGCTTCATAGGTATCTCATATTAAATTCTCTCTGTACATTTGCTAAAGTGGAAATGTACAAAGTACTTTATCCTTGAAGACATTCTCATTCCATGCCTCCTTGCTTTGCTAAGATTTTTTTCTTTATTTAATAATTTTTAGTAAATGAGCAGGTTTGGCATTGTGTGTATTGGATTTGGATATTACTTCTGCTTTTTTCCCCCTTCTGATATGGGTAAGACTCTCAATTCACTTATTCTAATGATAGGTTACTGTAATAGAATGTTTTAGGTAATGTGTTTTGTTGGCACAATGCCCCAGACTGGCACAGTGCCTCAAGATCCTTGGCAGGGCACACATGAGAAATGCATCAATTGCTGTTATATATTAATTACATGCTCTGATCTTCTTGGCCACTTAGTTTTGACCCTAGATCTGTCAGTTGTATTGCTGTTGGGTACATCCAGTAATGGTCTCTGTGCCCGGAGCTCCTTGTACTCTGCAAAGGCAGTTTGTGCTCGTTTCAAAACCAGAGTGTCATTCCATCCTAGCCTGTTTTGTCTTGTTTTTAAAACTCTGCTAACTATACAGGAGTTATGCTAAAAGGTTATGGAAGTGGAAATCACTATACATGAGTGTGTTTTGCCCAAGTATTGTAACTTCTTTAAAGCAGTGAAAGACATTTGATGTTGGAGGTAATGGCCCCATTATCCTCTTCACCTTAAGCTGGAGAGATCGAGATTCATCTCTTAGTACAGGTTGGTGTAAGAGGGCGCTCCCTCAAAAGAAAGGCTCTGCTGTGTCCCACACTGCTGAACACTGGTGAGCTGCATTGGGCTGTGGCACCCACGAATCCTTCTGCAGCTCCTGTGCTGCTGTAGTTAGAATGGGAGAGGCTGAGGGGAAAAAGCCAGGCTCTGAATAGAGAGGAATGTAGGCATGAAAACTAAAAGAGAAAAAGAAAATGAAGTTCAATTCTTTTGCTAACAAAAGGAATGAGACATATTTGCTCTCTTGTATCTGTATTTCTTGTTATAAAAATAAAAGAAAAATAGAAGTAAAAGGCTAACTCTCTGGTTTTCAGGTAGACATGTAATTGAAACAGATGTCAAAGCTATCCTTTATGCAAAAATTTATGAATGAGAAGGTGCAGTTTTGGGGTATGTTCCTGCTCCATGTTAGAAGACCCTTTCAATGAGAAGAATAGTTCTTTCTACAGGTCTTGTCCTGTTTGCAGTACACAGTTTTACTTCAAGTGGATCTGTGTGTTCCAGCAGACAGCTGGAATGGCAGGGCAGACTTAAGTGGGAGTATAATGAGTTGGCTGGTAAAAATGGAATGTGACAAAAATGCATGTGCAAGTTGTTTTCAGTGGCAACCAACATAGCTGTCAGCTGCAGTCAGATCGCTCCAGAGAAAATTTTTTTTTACAATCTTCTTCATTTTTTTTTCTAATTTCAAAGAGTGCAAGTTGCTGGTCAGGTTTACTCCAGCAGCCATGGATCTATCCCCTAGAAGTTCTCAAAAGCCAATTAGTCACCAGTGTGGGGATGTATGAGTCTATAAACAACATAAATATTTTTAGAATATTTTTTGCAATGGAACATGCATTATGAGAATATCAGCAAATCTAGTCATAAGGGCTGTTTTTGACTGAAAGATGTTTTTATGGGTAATTCTTCTGTTGAATAAATGTTATGATTTTCAAATTGTGTGTATCACTTGATAACAAATGAATAGTGATTACTTGAGGAAAACTGAATATAAATGTGCCCAGCAGACTTGCTTACCTTACATTCTGCAGTGTTTTATTCAAAGAATCAAAAGGTAATATAGTAACACTCAAAAACTGAACCACTGCTTGACAGCTGAAGAGAAAATTCTGTTCCTTTACTAAAAACTGAACATTGGAAGAATAACATTAACAAATGAAAAACACAGAAGATAATTCCCATTCTCTTTAAACAGAAATTTCTCAGTGAAAATAAAAATGTATGCAGTAATAAAACATGAAAAAAATTTAAACATAATACCAAAAGTTATGCTTTGTGGGAATCCTATATTTTTATTCTTTGTCTCTGATCTTAGCCTGTTAGTTAAATTTTGATGGAAAATTTCGACAATATATCTATGACCCTATTATATTTAAATTTTAATTTAAAAAAGACCAAAATGTAACTCTTAATTGTAATGCCTGGAAAATTTAAGTGTATTTCACAAGGAAGGAGGAGGTACTTCTGCATTTTATCTGCAAATGTAATAAAGAGTATATAAAATACATTAAGTGAATATTAGAGCACTTACTACTTCCATACCCCTCAGCAAGAGATTTTTATACAAGGAACAGTTAGTCATTTATTTAGCTAAGTAAGTTTTGTGTTTCTCAGACTGGCTTTCTGATAGTAGCTGGCACAACAATAAAAGGCTGTGTCCAACTTCAGAGACAGTCTTCTTACATGATAAAACTAGAGGGAAAAATCTCTCCTTCTTGCTAATGATTAAGAAACTTTACTGCAGCTTTATCTCACAGGTTAATAGACACATACAGAGAGAGAGAGGTTTCTGCCTTCCTCAAGCCAGGTTGGAACTGGCACTAGGTCAAGGAAAAAGGTCTATCTTTAAAGTGTTTTGTTACTTACATATAAAAAGAGGATTTTGCCTTTTATAATGAGAAGCATAAATTCTTTGAAGGACAGGAAAACAAAATAGCTAATACTTGTGAAATTCAGAAGCATCAAAAATCAAACCACAATATTGAGGCTGACATTGTTATGTGTGTAATTGAGCAAATAATTGTGTGTTTATATTTTTAAACACTATCTAAATATTACTTTTTATTACATTCTATTATTCTTGTTATGAAAATATCCCCTGGCAGAACAAAAGAAAAGTATTTTTTTATTGATGAAATAGAAGTTCTCCTACAGATAAAAGTACAGCTGTGGTAGTTTTCCCAAAGGAGTATAAATAAAGAAATACAAAATCCTTTTAAGTTGGAGCTGTTTTGGGCTTACCAGCCTCTAACATGCAATATTTTTAAAAAACAGGAACTCGGAGTTGCTCTCGTGTTAGATGCAACCTTGGCTCAAGAGCCGAGACTCCTTCTATACTAATGATGATATATTTCCAAAAAAAGTCCCAGGGAAAGTAACACATCATATGTGGCTATCAGAACATATCCTGAGCAAGGCAGAAAAAGCTTTGTCCTTATTGTCAAAGAGGGTGAAGATACAGTGCCTACACTGAAAAGCTGGTAAGAAAGATGGAGTGATAGTCTTGACTGCATCTTCCCACAGAACCCTTGTTTTTCTTGCAGAACCATTTTGAAGCCCATCAAGAGGAAGGGATGGTAATCTCTCACATGGCTGTGGCTGGAGTGGGAGTCTGGATTGCCTTCACATCTGGATCTACTCTTCGACTCTTCCACACAGAGACACTGAAACACCTCCAGGATGTTAACATTGCCACACCTGTTCACAATATGTTGCCAGGTAGCTGAATTGCATGGTAACATTTTTGTTTTATCACTATTGTTCTCCAATGCTGTAGATTAGGCCAGAATCAGAAGGTTCATCTCGGATTTTGATAAGTGTCTCCTGACTATTTGCTTTAGTAAGTTATAGTCCATCTGCCCAGGTGAGATGTGTGCAGCAAGCTGGTTGAGTAACAGCTCTTCTCCTCAGAGGTTATCAATGGAATTAGATAGATAAGCAGGTGGATTCTTCTGTTTGGTCATATTGTGTGACTGTGAAACAGTTAGACAATGGAATCTGTCATGAAAATGTGTTTACTTTGCAGAGATTAGCATATGCTTTTGGAACCCTAGAATCACGTACATGATAGAATCATTTTGCCTAGGATCTGGACCAAAAAACCACTTGCTTAATTTTAGTTGCATCAGTAGATCCAGGGAGCTCAGCTGAACCACTCACATGCCTCCATTTCGGAGTGCGTTCAGTATTTTGATGACTGTAGTTCTAATTTGTTGAATTAAATGGTTAGTCTTAAATCTAACCTGTGGTTGTTAGGATAAAATTTTACAAATCAAAGCTCTTTACATGTTTTAAGATGAAGCTATTCAATAGACAGTACTTTCTGTCTGTCCCTGTTTGTAGACTGGAATAGACCAAAATTCTGCAGTTCTTATGGGCAATGTGTGTGCCAGCTTTGTTGCTTAGTTTTTCTAGATGAAGCCAGTTCTTCCTACACAGAGATTTTATTTATATTCTCACAGGAGTTAGGTATGAATCTTAAATCAAAAATGTTTAACTTTTTCAGTCTCTAGCTTCTTAACTTATTTTCTTTCAGATGGCATTAGCTTTGTAATAAAACTCCATTATAAATTGTGTCTGTTTGTCATGTTCTAGACAGGGTGCTTGTTACATGTGGTGTTTGACCGTATCTCCAGCACTGAACAGCAGCAAACCACCTGCCTTGAAATAGATAATTTGGTTGGATTCATCAGAGTTGTGCAAAGAAGTCAAGATCAGTTGAAAAATGATTAACGTTTTTTTATGTTCTGCTGTTCATAGTGGGGGGAGAAAGGGAAGTAAGGCCTCCCTTTTACATATTTTCTGCATATAAAATATTTTGAAATTCAGCTTTGTGTTCATTGCCATGACAATAAAACTGCTGATATAACATACTATTATTTTTGTAAAAGAGTTTTAGCTAATTATAGCTCTTTGGTGTCATTCTTACCCATTTTAGTTCCTTTTTTTTTTTTCTCAGTGTCTTCACAGAAAGCACACCAGTGAATGGAAATGGGAGTTTATTTCGGGAGTAGGACATTATTACAGCAGATGTTCAAAGGGAGACTCCTTTCTAAAAATGAACTGAATTTAAATTATTTAGCAGCAGCTCTCAGCCTCTTTATATGATCTCAAAAATGCAACAACAAAAAAGTTAAAAGACAGAGTAGTAAGAGGTTTACATAATAAAGCAGCATAAGGACTAAAGCAGCAGTCTCAGAACTAAAAGAAGCTAAAGAATAAATCAAGTTCTGTATAGTATATAATGAGATAAAAAAAGGATAAAAAACCAACAAAGGGAAACTGAATGACAACATGGTGAAATAGCTGTGTATTTACAATATATGTAGTTGCCTTCATGAAACATTTTTATGATATTTAGTTTTAAAGGAAATAGCTCTGTTAGCATTCTGAAATTCAACTGAAGTTCCTTAATATGCAGAAATAACAGATAAGTAAAAATTCAAGTGGTGTTGAAATGAGAGAAGAAATTGGTATAAAAATATTGCTAAGAGTCTTAAGAGAGATTTTTAAAAGGCAAAATCTCTATATAATATGAAGCAGCTTGACTTTTCCCAGTATTTTAGTAGTAACAATATGTAATACTGTCCTGTTAGGAGCTGTCATCTGTGTCTTCATTTCAAGTAATGTAAATAAGAGGAACATTGCTTCATTAAGTTAATGAAATTTTTTATTGTTATACAGTATAAATAAAAGAAAAACTTACGGTCACTGTTAGGAATGATTGCTGTGAGTTACAGTACTGTACTTAAAAGATAACTACAGTAACTAAACAGAGTAGGAGGATCTCATAACCTTAATAATGAATTTTCATAGCACTAATTAATTGTCCTTATGATTTGGTGAAGTTTAGTAATGCAAAAAAACAGACTGTGTCTGGCAGATTCTTTTACCTGCTGGAAGTAATTTTAAATCTGTGGCAGTCCACTTCTGAGTATAGAGCAGGTTTATGTTTAAATGTAAAATCTGTAGCTGAAAGATCAACAAAGGCACTTTTTCACCAGCCTATGTCACAGCTGACACCAAAAAAAATCATACTGTACATGAACAGACCACTTGTTTTTTTCATAGTCATGGTCAGTATTTTATTAAAGAAGATTCTTAAACATATTTTTGCTCTCAGCTCTAAAAGAATTTGCCCTTTTAAGGAGACTGCTGTAATTACTGTGACCTTGATACTTGCTCATGTGGATGATGACAGGGTACCTGTTTAATGAAGAGATTATTTCTGCTTAACTTGCTGTATTCTGTTTATATCCATATATCCTCTAATGGCATGTGTGTTTCCTGGAAACAGATGGCAAAAGCAAAGGAAAAAAAGTATCATTTCCTCTCTAAGGAAAACCAACTCTACTATGAGGCTTTATAGCTTGCTTTTTTCCCACTCTGCCAGGTTCCAGACCAGGCAATGCAATTGCTTTATGATCACTGCTGGGAAGTGATAAAAAGATGAGAAAACTTGAGGTCAGCCCAATACATCTGTACAGTGGGCTGGGTTTTTGCATTGTAAGAGCAGCATGGCCATGTAAAGGATATGCAACAATGTCCTTGCACCTACTTGGGGTTGAATTCAGATCTGTGAGGATTTATTCAGCTCTTCTGGTTGTTGTAATAGACACCTGAGAAGTGTGAACGCAGAGCAGACCTTACACTTAATTATTGGCTTCAGTTCTTGTAAAGTCAAGATCTTTGTCATATTATTTTACAGGTTTTAAAGTTTTTTCCTCATTGAGACAGTGTGATCTAAAAGTTGCTATTTAAAGAGGAGTATTTTAATGGTTTTGGAATATGTTTATAATTTTCCCTTCTTAACTTGTTAATTTGTCTGCTTATTGCATAATATGTTCTGGGGATTTTGATTGACTATTTCTCTCTGAATTTGAAAGATATCAAAATAAAAAGTCAGAAAATAACGAAGATAAGTGTGATTTCAAACCTTGGCTAGCACATAAATTAATATTTTAAGTTAGTTTGGTTTTTTTTAATCTATATATATGTATATATGTTGTTTTTAGTTTTATGTTATTTCAGAGTATCTTCTCAGATGCAGATGTTTCCTGCTTTTCTAAGATTTCACATCAAACAATTTTTGTTTTGACCTCACTGTAGCTGTTTAATGCTTTAGGTTGTGCTCAGTGTTTAAGAGTCTGATAATTTGATGGTTTTTCCTATGGAAACAGTAACACATGTTTGCCAGGTAAAAATTACTGTCTAAAAGTTGCTTCAGGTTTGGAGTATGAAATCATGAATTTAATGTTATCTTTTAAATGCTTAAAAAGCATTAAAGTTCTGTTGTTTAAAAATAGGAGCATCTTGCTTCTGCAGGGGATTGAGAGGCAACAGTGTACTTGGAGCTTTTGATAATATTAAAAATTAAAATATTGCACTCAAGTATTTGTGTAGTTTGTAAAACAAGCTCTAAAGTAAACCTTAGCTTGCACTTGCTGTGGTACAACTGGCAGGAGAGGACTTGCATGTCGTAAGTAACTTGAGCAAGCCTGAGCTCTAAATCACAGAATTCAAATACTGATTTTTGAAAACTCCAGAACCCAGAAGTGTTTGGGCATTACTGTTGGGACTTTTGTGCTGAAAGAATGCCTTTGTGTGCTTTGTTTTGGAAACTAAATTAATCCCATTAATATCTCAAAAAAGCCAAAACAAAAATACCCTCTAACACCAAACCAAACAACAAACCCATTGAAAGGATAAACTTCAAAAGATTTGTAATTTGTGTACAAGATGCACCATCCTTTGCTTATTCAGCTGAGGAGGGACGATGAATCCTACCAGCATAAACACCTATAGTTCATGGAACTCAACATAGGAGACTTTGAAGGTCTGCACAAGTAAATACAGCCTTTTCAAACTTACTTGTCCTTGTTACACCTGAACAGGATGACCTAACCATTGTGCCTTGAGGGTGTTTTAGGATGTGCTTTTAGGTAGACAGACCTTGGATTCCAGATCTGACCCTATGTGAGCTTCGTAGAATATATCATTGCTGGGTGAATACTTTGGTTTTGTAAAGTTCTGTGAGGAAAGACTTGGACTGTGGTCTGCCTCCTGTCTTCCAGTCAAGTGCTTTGGGCAACTGTCAAGCTGCTCCTTCCCTGCTTCCCCAGTGAGTCTGTAATTTATATATTCTTGCATGTCAATTAGCTCAGCTTTGAAGGACAAGACAGAAAATGCATTCATTTGTGAAACACCATAATTAAAATCCTTCTCCAAAGTGTTGAACATGAGGGTTCACTCAAGTTAAATCAAATGTAGAATTCAAATTCTTGACCTACTAATGAAGTGATTCACAACTTGAGAGCTAAGATGATGGAATGACTGCTCTCTTGCATGTAGAGTTAATAATAAATCCAAGATTGTGTATATTTTGAACCTGAAACTCTTTGAGCTTTGAGCAGAGTTTACATGCTCCTCCCCATAAACTTGGGCAAAAGTTTGGGCCAGTCACAGTTTCCATTTCTGAAACTTGTCAAGGCCACTTTGAAAATTCATCTAAACTGAATCAAACATATTTTTAGTCAGCATTGCCAGCAAAAATGACATTGTTTTCATTAGAAAAATTGCAATCCTGTAAATATTGTTGTAGACAAAAGCATATAATCATAGAGCAAGAATCATAGAGTAATTTTGATTGGAACTTACTCTGGGGGCTGTCTTGTTCATCCTTCATGAAGAAGGCCGGATTGGACCTGGTTGTTCAAGGTCTTGTCCAGTCAAATTTTTAATACTTTTGGATAGGATGGAGATCCCACCACGTCTCTGAGCAACCCATGGAAGTTTTTGACCACCTTTGTGGTGATACAGGTTTCCCCTGCATAGAATACAATTTTCCCATGCTCTAAATTTGGGCATGTTGTGTCATGCACTGTGCACATGTGGATATAATCTGACTTCTGCACATCCTTCTATCAGGTAGGTGCAGACAGCACTTTCTTTAATATCTCCAGTCCTCTGATCATTTTGATTGCTTTCCATTGGACTTCTTCCAATATGCCAATGCCATTCTTGTTTGCGGGGACCCAAACTTAGACAGGTGGATACAGCACTGCTGATCGAGTTTCATAGATTAAGACCTAGGAGAAAAAAGTAATTGTGAACAGGCTTGAGTCTTGAGTATAGAATGTTGCTGAGTATTGTGAAGTGAAATGCCTTTCAGTTTTGTTATTGGGAATATACAAACATAGCCTATTCATAAAAGCATGTTTGTAGAGACAGGCTGTGTCTATTTTAGATGCTGTGGTTCAGAGATTTGGGGCAGAATGTTTCAGAAATTCAATAATATTTAAATTGTCATGTATGTAAAGTGTAATACTATAATCCAGCAAAATATTTGCCTTTGTGATGAGTGCTTTGCTGGATTGAGATGGTACAGCTGATTGTGTTTGCCTGAAGTTGCTTTGATCTCGGCAAAGGTCATGACTGTTCAGTAACAGAGCACTTGCTAACCCCCACAGGGCAGCAGCGTGTGTCTGTGACCAGCCTCCTGGTGTGCCATGGGTTACTGCTGGTTGGGACAAACCTGGGTATAATAGTTGCCTTACCAGTGCCACGCTTGCAGGGGATTCCCAAAGTAACTGGTGAGTGGAATTTCTCAAACAGGTCGATTACTGAAGATATCACTTCTCTTCTGCCAGTGACTTAAATGAACCTGCCAAATTATATGTATTTTTTAGATAAAAGTTAGAGCTGTGTGATGAAATTATACTTGTTCTTTCCAAGCTTTACAGTATTATCCACATACTTGTCTAGTTTTGTCTCACTTGTTTGAGAGGGGACAACTGTTTTTCTTTAAGGGATAGGCATTAATGCTGTTGTATTACAGCCAAACTATCTGGGGATGAGAAGAGAATGCAGCCAGTCTTTTTTCCAGATTTAGGGAAAATAGGTTCATTAGGTTTAGAGACACAGGTACTGAAAAATGAGCAGGTTGTCTGACTGGGTTTTGAGTAAATTGGTTGTGTTCCCTTTTCCTCAAACTGGAGACTTGGAACATATGAGAGTATATATTTCATTTTTTAAATAGTGATCAAGGTTTTTGCATTCTGGAGAGATGTATTTATGAGTTACTTTTATATTACCCCATTTGAAATACAAACACACGAATGCTGCTGCATCACTATACAAATGCTTAAGATACTAGCAGAAGCAAGGTTTTAAAAGTGTGTTTAATAGGGGCTTTTCCCCAGTGTTTTGGATTCAGAATTCTGCTCAAGCTTCTGTGTTGCAGAGGGAAGCTGGCAGATTTTATGAGGCAAGCTGTTTGCAGCTTCCTCCAGGGGAAAAAAAAAAAAGCTTATGTAACTTCACAAAATGAAAATGAAATCCTCTGTGTTCAGCAAAATACGCAGCAATAATCTGGTATGACACAGGATAAAGGCTTTGTAAAAATCTGGAACCTCTCTTAGGTGAAAATAAATGCAATTGCAAGAATATGCATAGTTGCAGAATCAAAAAAATCTCTCATTCTTCCATTTTCTATTTTTATTAGTTTGGTCTATGTCATATATTCTTGCATTTATCTGGGATCAAGATTTGTCAGATTTCACAGATCTATCAACATTACATTTAGAGATCTGTTTTTATAGTCTTTGATAACTGTATTTTGAGTTTAAAAACTGTGGCTTTTTTCCATTATGTTTCCAATAGCAATAATTCATCTTTATATGATTCTACTTCCTGTAAAAGCAGAATGTGTTTTCTTATAATGTGAAATGCATTTGGGAGTTAGGGATGGGTGTAATGATTTATAAAGTTTATGGGCTTTTCCCCTTGCTAACCTAGCTCTTTTTCAAATTTAACTTCTTGGTAGATGCAATTTTTTTTCTCCCTTTTTTTGCCTTAAAAGGCACATCTATTGATATTCTTACAGCTTCTCAATTTGGCCATGTGCAATTTGTTTTTCATGCATTCAAATGATTTGCACTGTGTAAATCTTCCTTGTACCACCAATATCCCACAGATTAAATACTTTAAAAAATAAAAAATGATTGTTCAGTCAATTCCTTATGAATCTGTAATGATAACTAGAAAATCAGAAGGATGAGTTTTAGTTCCTCTTGAACAGTGTGTATGAGTCTGTTGCAATGAAACAGATGTTCTTATACTGTTCTGGAGAGGTACAGAGGTAGAACAGGATTGATTTGGGGTACACAAAATATTTGGGAATTACTGGAGAAAACTCAGTGTTACGTTTGTGTTGATGCCATCTAAAAAGTCAGCAGTATTTCTGTGCTCATGCTCATGCAGTGAGAACAGAGCACAAAAATACATCATATAAAGTTCATATGCCATATTTCAGCTGATTTTTTTAGTCCTAAAACACTTGTGGTAGAACATTATTTTTGTACTTATTTTTTTCTGTAAATAGTGTCCACACAAGGCAAAAGACTGGATGCATATAATAGGGCTTTAAAAGTTATGCTATTCTGAGCAAATTTCATGAACTAATTATGGTAGAACACTGTGGTCTGACAAAATTATGTTCTTTAATTGTGTTTTTTCTTTTGGCTCCAGGAAGAGGAATGGTGTCATACCATGCACACAATAGCCCAGTCAAGTTTCTTGTAACAGCTACATCTATAAACAAGAAGAACAGAAACAAATTGAGGAACAGCCTCCCTCCTGGCTCAGAATCTAAGGACGATGACCAAAAGAACATTCTGCACAGTGAAAGACCAGGCTCTTCCCTTAGTAACACTCAGGACACTGCAGTTTGGCTGGGGGATTCAATAGGGTCCATTGCACAAAGAAGTGACTTGTCATCATCTTCTGGATCCCTTACTTTGTCTCATGGATCAAGTTCCCTAGAACACAGACCAGAGGACAGTAACATTTATGAGCTTTTGAAGGATCAAAATATCTCATTTAAAAGTAAAAGACAGAAATCTAAGAAAATGAAAGCTAGTTCAGTATTAGTAATTTCTGGTGGCCAAGGACACAGAAGAGTGAACAAGAAGACCAAACAGCAGCGACAAGATGAACTAGTGTCTTCAGTGATGGTCTGGCAAATCCCACTATTAAATGTCTAACTGAACTAAATCCAATATTGGCTTTGCTATTAAAAAAAGTGTAACATCCTTTTGTGGCTTATGCCAGTTTAGGACCCAAGCAGATAGACTTTATACACCTGGGAGCAATTTCAGTAGGCTTGGACCACAGGATTAAGGGTGCAAGACAGTCTTCACATACTTAGAACATTCTTCAGTGTTGGAGTATTGGAAAATGTTTAGCTATTGGTGCTGTCTTTGATTCTTAGTAAAAAAGGAACTGTTAGGGACTTTTAAATGGTTTTAGAATCTCTTACCTTATTTATACTCACATTTATAAATATCTTAATTATGTTCTATAGCACTTAGGGAAGGTGGGGAAGATATGCCATGTTTCATGCTGGTTTCTGCGTACATAAATCAGTTGTTCCTACTTTTTCCAAAGTGACATATTGCATGGAACAGTAGATTTTAACAAATTAGCAAATATTTTTAAATAAGTAGTCTAATGTGAGCTAATATTGATTTGGCAGGAACTATAATATTTTAAAACTTCATTCCACAAACAAGAGTTTGGTTGGGGCAAAACTGGCTAAATTAATTAATTGGTATCTTCTTATTTCAACATAGAACATAGATTTTTTTAAATACTAATTTCTAATGCTCAGTATTATTAGAAATGTTGCAGTACAAAAGGCACGTTAATTTTCTTGGTAGGTGCAATGTGTATGTGACTTGTTTTTGTTATACAGAAAGTTGCAAGGATGGCTTTGGGCAAAGAGAAAATGCAGATACAGGACAGCTGTGCATTTTAGGGCTGCTAACACATCCTCCCTCTGCAACTCAATATCAAAGTTAAATATGGATTGTAACATTATTAAGGAGGCATGCACATCCAGTAAATTAATAATGAAGTTATTAAGTAAGTCATTAATCTGGAAGATTTATACTAATATAGGAATATCTATAGGAATTCCAAGTAATCACTGTAAATCAAACATTAGCTAAGTTGTGCTGTGTCCCCAGGCAAAAGCATCTATCAAATAATGTCACAGTGTAACAGCAACAGCAGAGATATGGTCAGTCCTGAGTAGCAAGTACTTCTTTTCACCTAATTTCAACAAAGCACGGTCCTGTAAATGGGTATTGGGAAAGTGGGGTGCACAGCTTCATTTCCTCAGATGGGTAAGTTGTTGCTTTGGTGCTGTTAAAAGCATGAGTTCTAAGTAGTGATCTAATCAATATTTTATTAATGAATTTATGTATTTCCAAAGGAAACTTTGAATTTGGGATTTGTACTGAAATTGCCTGTTGCACTAGTCTATGCACATGTGAAATACAAGACAAAGGCTTCAGCTCATAAAGACATTGCTGGAAATGGTGATGAGACACTTCACTTCCTTCACTCAAAATCTGTTTAATGCGGGTAACTTGTTGAATAGTCACTGGGATCATTCTTTTCCCTTATCAGTAGACTGAAATACAGAGAAATTAGAATGATTAAGTTTCAATTTTGTTTAGAACTCTAATACTGTCCATCAATTCAGTAAAATGCCCTTTAAGTATATGTGAAGTAGAACGTTTGTCAGATGCATTGACTAGAATAAAATAAAACTTCTGGCTACTTTGGTACCATTATTATCCAGTAAGAGGGTGATTTGCCCTGAAATTGTTTCTGCTACTTCTAATTCAAAGCATTGATTCTACTATGTTTTGTTTCAATCTGCCTAGTTTAAATCACTATCAACCATAATGGCAGTGTCTCCCAGCATGTGCCATTTCAAGGCAAACAGTACTAGAGACTGAGGCATTTTGTTGGATATAGTAGTAGGGTTGGGGTTTTTTAAATGTTGCTGAATTTTATTTTCTTAATTTTGCGCAGATTTGCGTATGTCTAAAATTTTCAGTCTTGTCTGCTTAAAAAAGTAAACCTCTGTCAAGGTGACCCAAAAATCTGTGTGTAGGCTGACTGAGAAAATTTGACAGAGCACTGGGCTAACATCAGGTCTTCCCTGATGCCTGACACCAGTGAGTGGGACAGAGGGAATGCTGGTGAAGGCAGTCTTTGCCTGCTAAGTGGCACCAAAATAGGCATTTCAAAATCAGATATGCATCCTATTTCAGAGGCTTTGCCTCCGTCCTCTGTTGATCCATAATAGCATGGATTTCAATGAGTCACAAAGGATACTTGTTGCAGATGGGATTGTAGGCTTAGGATCTTCCTTACTGTTTTCTGCTTTTATTCTATGTCTTTTGCTGTGTGTCTTGCAACTTCAGTTGGATTTTGTCAGTGTTGGCATAGGCTTAGTGTTGGCTTCAGTCCTGGTAGGGGGAAAAAAAAGGAAAAAGGAGACTGCCTCTAAGCCAGGCAGCTGGCAACATTTTCCCCGACTTTTTTTCTTCTCCCTGACCTACTGCCTAGGCTCCCCTGGCTTGAGAGATCAAAGCCAGTTTGATTTTCTATACTCTTCCATAGCTATGGCCCCAGGAGCTGCTCTTTGCCCACTGTGTGGAAGCACTACATTGTACAGTTTAATGTATGTATACTGAAAAACAACTTTAAAGATTCTTCTGTGTATAAAGCATATAGAATCTAGTATCCCTTGGCTACACTGCAGCAAAAAGACCACAGGTGTTATTTTGCATGCTCCTTGGGCATGGTTTTTCCATGTCCCTGCCTTCAGGACTGTAGAATCACATCTACTCCCTGATGGATCGTGATCACTAGGAGCAGTAAGTAGAGTCCACCACACGCTCAACTGGAAATCCATGCATGGTGTTATTACAGGATCCTCTAGCAGTAATTCTTGAGAGTTGTGGAGACATTTATCCTGTCAGCTGAAATATAATTTTCTTCAGTTCTTTCAATTGAACAGTAAAAACAAAGTACAAATCTGCTCTTCTGAATGAACGTTGGAGTTTTGCCAGTGACTTCCGTAAGAAAAGAATGGGTTCCTCATTCAATTCCCCTATTTTGAAAATGCCTATTTATCTTATTGAGCTGTAAAGCACAAAGAGAAGCTGTATGTGTGTCTTTAAGAATACATATTGTCATGAACTAGATTTTAGTCACTAACTGAGCACAAGGTGCAATGTTCCTTTTTGACATGGAACTTACTGGTATTACCTTACTATGAAAACAGGCAGGAACCAAAGTTTCTCTTACAGCTGGCAAAAATCCTTATGGCTGTTGTAGACGGTGCTGCTTGGAGGTTGGATTTTGCTTTCTGATACTGCCTTTCTAGATTAATAGATGTTACGAAAATAATAGGAAAAAAAGGGGAGCAAATTTAACCACTATGATATATTCTATATATGTTTTCTAACACATAGTAGTGTCTTTTGTAACATGAGCCATAAAACTTGTGTATTTATGTTCAAAGTATAAATTGATAAAAATGTTGAATAAAAATATGATAAAAATTAACTTCAGAATAACATCTTGGGTTGTCATTTTAACTAGAAGGCTAGAATTTGGGTCATGCATTAATAAATTATATATATATTAGTGGACTCATGCAAGAGAAAGTAGAATGTGTGGTTAGGATGGCAAAGATGAATTTTGATTTTTAGATTTATATTTCTATAATTTAAACGCCAGCAAATGCAGCTTTTGAAAATTATGCAGTTATTTATTATAAGGCTTGATTACTCTCTCAATGGATCCAAACAGTGTCTAAGCAGTAGAATTTCTACTATGCCATGTGGAGTAAGCATCAGCACTTGGGCAGCATGCATGCTGCATAAAAATGAGAAGCATTAATTTTGAAAATGAGTATTGCCGAGCAAAGGCTTTAAGAGAGGAAATTAATTTTCGGTTGCTAACAGGCAATTCTTTCTAATTAATCTGCCCTAAAGGATACATACATAATCCCATGATTGTGTTTAAATGCAGAGGCTTGTGTTTATCAGACTCAGCAGTAGCCTTTTCAAGTGTACCTGTGCTAGTATAAACAAGGGGAGTTACTGGGAATTCTCTGGTTGCTAGGAAAGCCCTGCCTTTTTGTTCCTGGCCATAAACCACATCTCTTTAATACATAGTTCTAAAAAACATCGAGTCATATGAGTGCAGGATACCTGTGCACATCTGGAGACAGATTCTGTCCCAATGGGAACTTCCAGTTCATTATTTATGGTGACAATCTGAGGGATAAAACTGCTTACTGCCTCTTTGAGAGAGGCCTGATTATTGGGAAGGGTTTCCTGAATTGTGGTTCAGAGCTTAAACTTCACTGTTCCTCTCTTCTGTCCTATTTCATTTTCTAACTGCATATAGACAAATTGGTTTTTGTAAAATGCATTTGCAGGTGAGAAATATCAGTCATTTGAAAGGTGCAGCTGTAATGGAGGGTTCTGCATGAGTTGGTCTGTATTGCAATGAGTGATGCCATGGAGCTGATAACAGTATTTTTAGATTGCTTTACATAGCTTCATAGTAATAATACTTCACATAATAATAGTCCTGTTAAGAAGGCAGATTAGTATCTGTAGCTAGGAAGAAAATAAGTTGAAAAGCATTTGCCTGACTTGAAGCTATATGATGAGTCTGTAAAAGCACACAGATTAAAGCCATTGCTGCTCTCTAAGCCTATGATTAGCCCTTTAAACAATGTCCTCCTTGCAGGTGCCCTGTACACGTAGTGGTGGAAAATGGCCAGGACTAGGGCAGCAACTGGAGCACTGACCTGTGATCACAGGTAGTAATTGTCTGGCTGGGGTTGAGCCTGGCCTGGGCTGCTCCTGTCAGACAGCACTGGCAAAGCCACTTACCTGATATATTTTAGGGACTGATTAACTACGTGGATGTAAATTATGTGGTGCCATTTGCAGAATAGGCTTTCTGCCTCTAGTTTCTTGATCCTGATGCAACCTTGCATGTATCCAAACAACCTTCTTCCTGTGCAATGGCTGCCTAACAGTCTGGAACTTGGGACCAGTCAGGAGACAGAAATACCTACTAGCATAGACTTGACATGTATCATACAGGGTACCAAGCTGGTATGAAGAGTGCCACTGTTAATCTGGGATCATCAGCTGCCTGTACCATGCCACAGCTCAAAATTCTGGTCTACTTCCTATACCTTTCAAGCTTTAGGGGCTTGAATCTACACGTAGAATCTATATCCTGTTTCCTCACAAATGCAGCATGCACACTGCCAGATCTATCTGGTATTCAGTTTGAGAAATCTAGCTCGAGATTTTTCAGAATTAGTTGCTGCTGCCCTGTAATTGTGCTTATTTGATTAATAGCATTTTCTTTAAAGACATGCCCATCTACCAAATTGCCAGAAACACTTTTTTCCTCCTAAAACAAAGAGTGTTGACTCAGCAACACTGAAACAGCTTCGGATGAAAGGATCTGAAAATTTCCTAGCAAGTGGAGATTTACTGTGTGACTCCATTTGAAATGCAACAATGCCGATACACAACCAAAAGTGCTCCAACTGCCTTGGCCAAGCTCCATAAACCGCACTATAAAGCAGTTAGTCTTTCACAGTATGACCTTCAAAGGTGTTCAAAGGGATTTTTTTTACTCCAGCAAAACAGGCCTTGACAGCAGAACTGCAAGTTCTACTGTGGTACATATTGTTACACTCCAATGATAATTGCAGTTATCATTAGTGTGTGTCCCAACCTACATGCTGAGCTGGAACACCTAGGATTAATATGACATACCTTAGGGCAGATGAAATCATTGTAAGAATTTACTGGAAATACAACTTCAGAGTATTTCGACATCAAAAAGTTCAGCTGAGCCTCCAGCAGAGTTTTCTCAAAGCACTGAAGTACCTGATTTCCACTGAAACCTATGTATCTTAAATGCCCAAAAGCAGATAATGACTATGGTTTTAAATTCAAAAAACTTACTTACAGAGTTACAGATGTTTCATTTTTCCTTTCTCTTATTCTACATTGGAGAGAAACTCGATGGGTTTCAACTTGAGCATCAGGATCACCTTTAATGTGGGTACAAAAATTGCATTTGTTCATGCCTTCCAAATCAAATTGTTTAATTTGTTTCCTGTGGGTTTTTCTGGTTTGCTCTATCTGTGTGCATTTCAATGTGTGGAACATGCCTGCCAGACAACACTAACTAAATGCTTTTTAGTGTTCCCTTTCTAAGGAGATTTTTTTTTCCTGTAGAGTTGGGTAGCACAGACTGTGTGCACTAATGAGGAGGATTACCCCCAAGATTTGTAGGAGCAATCATCTTGTGCAGTGCTGTTCAGAGCAGCCTGTGATGCTTACAATCCTGATCACAAGCAACTGACACCATCAGTTAGCTTAAGCTGCATCTGCACTGCTGAACTCCAGAGCACTTCAGAGGCTACAGACACACACCATGAGGCTGGATCAGGTGAGGTCCATGTGTCATCCTCTCCTTGCCTTTCAGGGGAGCAAAGCTGGTTATAGCATACACCGAATACATGATAGCATTCCATATGGCATTTGGGGAGAAACGTACAGATAATGAGGTATTTTTGCTCACAGGCCATAATCATAGACACATATAGATGAGACAGGCAAAGGGAACAATCTGTGGCTAATTATGGCTGGGAAGAAATGACTGGATAAATTCAGCAATGTAAAGAGTAAGGGTAGGCTTTCTTCTTTTTTTTTTTTTTTTTTTCCCAAATTCTTCTGGGTTTTATTTTTTGCATATTAGGGGATGATGGGCACATTTTCTCAATTGTTCATCTAACTAAATGCTGTGTATTTTAACCTTATCACATGCTTTCAGCCTCATTAAAAGCTGCTCCGCTTATTCAGAACATTCTTTTGGGTGACAGAAGTCTGTGGTAATAAGGTCTTTCTTTTATGCTGGCTGATTTTTCTTAAATTAAAACCAATATTGATTTATCTCTAGTGCACAGAAGTATGCAAACCAACACTGAAAAAATCTTTCTGATTTGTTTTTCCTTACAACTACAAGGCTGTCTGCTACAAGCTGATAACCCTCATGGTGCAACCAGCACTTTTCTTCCAATTCTACTATCTGGGCATATTACAGGGATATGTGAAAAATAATACAGGCAGATCAGCTTCACCCTGGATACAACACTTCACCCTGTATACAACATTTCATGTGTAACATGTATACAGCATGTGTAGATTTTGTATTAAAAATATCAAAAAATGTATTTTAGGCATCTTTGCTTAGCAGAAATACAGTAACTATTTTGTCTGTTCCAGCAATAGCATCAAACCAGTCCTCGAGGCTGTTGTATTACAACACCAAGAAGCATTTCACACAGGTGTTCAGCTGTTAAACACAGGATGAGCAAAAGAAATCAGGTTTTCTTTTCTCTTTGTTTTGTTTTGGCTTTACATGTTGGCTTCTAGCCATGAAGCAGATCTCTGGGCACTCCAGAGAACAGAGACATCAGCTCCTACCACTGTGTATCTGATACTCCAGTATCTATTCACAGAAGGAATACCAGCAACTTTCAACTATTATCTGTTCCTGAATTTTGATGCCGCAACATTTATTTTTTCAATACATCCCTGTGCCAATCTAAATCACAAAAAAACCCCCAAAAACAACAAAAAAAAACCCCAAAAAAACAAACAAAAAAGCCCCAAAAAACCACTACAACAACAACAAAAAATTCAACAAAACAACCAACGCAGAAAACTAAAAATAGCCTACCAACAGCTTTGCATGTGTGAAGACACTGGTAGCAAGTCTGTGCAGACATTCCAGTCCTGCCTGGTGTGCAGCACATGTGCCCACAATGGGATGGACTCAATGAGCAAAGGCTGCAAAGCCCACCTAATTAACTGGGTAAATAACTGCTGCACTATCTGCAGGATTCTACTTTGCTTGCTTATAGAAGCTAGTCTGCATATGCTCTGAGATACACTCTATGCCTGTTAAGAATCTAGGAAGACTTAAAGCCTCTTGCTTCATAGGGTGTGAACATTTCATCTCCATAAAATAATTACTTGGTTAAATTATTCCTAACCTCCTTAAATGAGAAGTTCTGCAAAAAATCCACCACTTGAGACTGGGATGATTAATATTTTGATATAGCCTACTGGCTAATTTTGGCTGAGGAGCTGTGCATTTGCTCCAGCTACCACAATAGCCCAATCCTGCAAGACAGCCTCTGAGCTTGGAATGGCAGCAATGCAGATGCTGGTGCAGCCAGTGGGAGAAAGAAAATAAATATACTACCTTGCCCTGAAAGAGCATGGCCCTGAAAAGCTCTGATCAGATGTGCTCTGGATCAGGATGCTGTTTGGTGACCCTGTCATGAGAAAGGCATTCAGAACTATTGCCTATTTCTGCACTGAAGACATTGCAGTATTATGGCTTCTAGGAGGAATACTTTGTTTTGCCTAATGTGGATTCAACAGAAAGGTGTGTGAGACAAAAAACTTCCCCACTACTATTTCTTTGTTTGGGGTTTTTTATCTTTTTAACCGAGAAACACTTGAAAAAATTCTTTTGTTCCAACCTGTGTTTCCTTTTCCTTACTGAGCACTACTGGTACATGAGAGACACAGAGCAGGGGCTGCATGTCCAGAAGGAAGTCTGCTGTATGTGACTGGGCAGGGGGCCACCTGAGGTTTCTGGAACAGAGCACAGCAAATGCTTCCCTTCCTGCCTCTACTCAGCACTCTACTGTTGTTGCCCCAGGCTAAGAGCCCCTTGCAGAACACAGGATCTCAGCAAGTCCTGATGGCCAGCAGCAGCACTGCAATAATCTACCAGTCCCCTTGAATACAGAAATGTATGTCAGGCACAGAACTACGTATTATGTAAACTGTGATGCCTGATTTCTTTAGGACAAGGTCTTTTCTACACTGGGACAATGATTCATCTCATGTAATTCAGGCATTTAAAAACTGTCTACAGCTGTACCAGTCTGACTTTACAGCTAATGGAGAAAAATGAGAAATACCAAAGGATGATTCACCTCATCCTAAGATAAGATGACGAAGATAGGTGAGAAAAATTGCCCTTCAGACAGTTATTCCTCTACATTAATTATAAATGGAGCCTCTGGAACTCAGGCTAAGTAGGGAAATCAAGCAACTAAAACTGAGATTATTTCTACAATGGGCTCCCCCACTATGAGAAACTGTGAGGCTAACTGATGAGCAGCCTTATTCTCCATGGCAAGTGTCCTGGCCTATGAACCATAGAGCAGCAGTATTTTGTAAAAGTTTTGCTAAGAGGTCAGCAACTCCTTTATATTTGTTTTCACTAATGGATTTAATGACAAAGGGGCAATGGGGAATTGTAAAGAAACTTGGTGGGAACAACATAGACTGAGTTACAAAGTTAGGGAATTGCTGCCCAAAGCTGAATTTTCATAAAGCAGAATTGAGGTCATTTTACCTGATCTGCTTCTGGCAATATTCACTGAGGGCAGAGGATGAAGTCTTCAACAGAAAAGCGCTACTTGACTTCTCAGGCTGGGATCTCCATGGGAATTGGATTTTGTATAGGTCTTCTGCTGGCTCCAGCCACAAGGGCAAGGATGGCCCATAAAAACACAATATGCTACTTCCTACCCACCACTGGTTTTCCAGTTGGCTCCACAAACTATAACTCAGACATCTCTGCCTGCTGGAATCATACTGGAATGTGATGTAGCAATTAAACCTGAAGAGAAGCTAAGAAAATCCAGTAGTGTTTAAAATTGTCATGTATTCAGAAAGCGTAAGTCAGAACGATCTCATATGATCTCAGATAATACACTGCTGCCACAGTCACATAACTCTCACCAGTATGAATAGAAGTCAGGCACTTTAAGGACAGGCAATATTCCACAGAGAAATAGAACAACTGAGATTTTAAAAGTGAAAATAATTTCGCATAGCTGTATCAGTTTAATTTTAGTGTCGTCTTGAATTATATAGCATTTAAAGTAACATGAAGTAACAAGTAAGAAATATTAATTCCTCATGTCAGAGAGGAGTTATTTCTGGCAGCTTTTAATGGATCTGCTGTATCACACAGAAATTTCTTCCACGTAGCCAGGAATAAAACCACATATAAAACTTACATTCTAACCTTGTAATGGACCCAAATCAGGGGACAGTGACAAATTTGCAGTTATGTTAAAGCCTTACAACTGCAGTTATGCTAAAGATGTAATGGTTACTGTCTCTTCCAAGACCCTGATGACACTTTATGATTGTTGCTTATCTATTTTATAGCACCCAGAAGAGCGCTGCCTCTCTCACTCGAGGTGAGATGTGACCCATTTAAACACCAGCCTTCTGGTTAAGGGCTGCTCTGGTCAGTGCACAACATGAGTGGAGCCAAGGGTTTCAAGTGGTTACAGTTACTCAGCACTGCATGCAGGCACTTTAGTTTAAGTGTTAAGTCAACACATACGTTTTCAGCACAACTAGTGTCAAAATGTAGAAGCAATGGGACAAAATGAAGAAGACAGCCAACCACGCTTAGCCATCACAACCATGATGATGGAAGAACATACAGCTGTAATGACCATGCTGCCAGCACGGAAGCAATTAATTGTCAGGTTATTTTGAGACAAGGAGATGGTAGTAGCTTTTCAAGCCTGCTCAGGAGTGTCTCTCAAGGCCAGGAGCCACTTACTGGGCACTGCTGGGGAACCAGTCTGACAGGACCTTGGAGTCAGTGGAGAGGGAAAAAGAGAAGACCTGCAGATGAATAGTGCTTTGAGGCAGCAGTATCATAGGAAAACTAAATGTTACAATGACAATACGAAATATCTTAGCACCAGGAACGAGTCAGAAAAACCGGGATAGGACAGCACGTCTGCTGTCTCGGCAGAAATCGAACTGCAGCCTGCATTCGGACTTGAGCTGGGTCAGGTACCACTGTCTGTGCCGGGAACAGACCCGGAGCACAAATAACGTGAAGAGTTTTTTAAGAAAATGAAAAGAGGATCTAATTCTGGGAACCCTGGTGAATCTCAGCTTTGAAGCGCAGGAGGAAATGGGACCCTGGTGCCAATTGCACTTGGCCTCCACAGCGTTGTTCCTCCTGGATAACCAGAGCTCGGTCCCGCAGCCTCCCCGAGGGGCAGGCGGTGCCCGGGCCGCGGCCCTCGGGGCTCCGGCGGGGCAGCGCTGCGGCTCCTGCGGCACAGCCCCGGCCCTGCTCCCTGCCTCACACCGCTCAGCCCCGGCACAGACCCCGGCCCTGCCTCACACCGCTCAGCCCCGGCACGGACCCCGGCTCTGCTCTCACACCGCTCAGCCCCGGCACAGCCCCGGCCCTGCTCCCTGCCTCACACCGCTCAGCCCCTGCACGGCTCCCCGGCCCTGCCTCACCGCTCAGCCCCAGCACAGACCCCGGCCCTGCCTCACACCGCTCAGCCCCGGCACAGACCCCGGCCCTGCCTCACACCGCTCAGCCCCGGCACAGCCCCGGCCCTGCCTCACACCGCTCAGCCCCTGCACGGCTCCCTGCCTCACACCCACACACCTCCGGCACAGCTCCCCGGCTCTGCCTCACCGCTCAGCCCCGGCACGGCCAGCCCTGCCTCACACCGCTCAGCCCCGGCACAGCCCCGGCCCTGCCTCACACCGCTCAGCCCCGGCACGGCCCCGGCCCTGCCTCACACCGCTCAGCCCCGGCACAGCCCCGGCCCTGCTCCCTGCCTCACACCGCTCAGCCCCGGCACAGCCCCGGCCCAGCTCCCTGCCTCACACCGCTCAGCCCCGGCTCGGCCCCTCCCGGAGGTGAGGGCGGGCCCAGCACTCTCGCCCGGCGCCGCACGGGGGGAGTTTCCCCTCAGCGCGGGCAGGTGGGGCCGCCCGCCCCCGCCCCGCCCCGGCCCGCGGCGCAGCGCGGGCATCCCGCAGCGTTCGCGGCGCGGCTGCTGTCCCTCTCCGGGAGCCGCCGCCGGCAGCAACAGGTCCGTGCCCGCTCCTCCCTCCCCTGCCAGGCGAACAAAGGGGCTGAGCGCGGCCCCGCGCCCGCCCGGCCCCTCCGGCAGCCCGGCCCCTGCGCTTCAGCCATTTGCTTCGCCTGGCATCGCAGCGCCGCTCCCGCCGCCTCCCCAGCCTCCCCCGCCGTGCCGCTGCCGGGGCGAGGCGCGGGGCCGCTGCGGAGCTGCCCCGGAGCGGCGCGGGGCTCGGCCGCCGAAAGGTGAGCGGGGAGCAGCGGGGCCGGGGGCCGGAGGGCCGGGGAGGGCTGGTGAGGGCTGGTGAGGGCTTGATCTGCCGAGATCTGCGGTACGGACCGCGACGCGGAGCCGCGGCAGCCGCATGTGTGTGAGAGGGGTTGCTGGAGCGCTGTCAGCTTTGATCGTGCTCTTTTCTCTTTCCTCTGGCCGCCTTAATCCACCTCCCCTGGGCAGCGGAGAGGCCGGGCATATCCCCATATCCCTTCTCCGTATGTCGCACAGGAGCCGACCCTGATGCCTGCGTATTTTATTTTAAGTTTTTTTAATCCTTCTGACCTATTCAAAATCGAAGTGACTCTTTACACTAACGTTTAGGGATGTGTAACAGCAGGAGATTGCTTCCCGCTATAAATTCTTCATGGCGTGCTACCCCATCCTACAAAATCACATGCAAGCCCTGGGTGAACATACACGAGCAGCATTTTGCAGGGTGGGAGATGCTTAAAAAAAAACTTGTACTGAATTTCAATAGGTAGGTTTTTCTGTCAGGTGCTTTAAAGCAACAAAAAGAAGACTCCTGAACTCAAACTTACACGTAGCACAGAAAATGGTAGTATTAAATCCTATAGCAAACTTCTTTCAGCCATCAATAAAGAATAAAAATAGAAATAATAATATTCTGTAAAACTTTTCCACAGCAATTAAACCAAACAATAGAAAACTGGAGCAAAAAGCTAGGAAAAAAAGTAGGGCAATAAAAAATAGAATAGCAATAAAATAGAACAATCCTTCTGTATGACCTGAGAAGCAAAAGGGCTTCTCTGTATTCCAGGGACTTAACCATCTGTCTCCTAAAAAGGAATTAAGTGGAATGTTTGTGGAAAATAATAATTAAATTGTCACTAGTATTGACAAAGCAATATTTCCTCCCTTGTTTAACTGTTTAGCCCATCCTACTTATTCTGTCTTCTCTTCCCAGAGCCCATCACACAGCATTTATTCACTCTTTAATTAGGACATCCAGTGCATGCCAGTGGGATGCTCAGGTCATCCACTGCTAATGGCACTGTCTGATGAGAACCTGCCAAGAGCCAAGGACTGGTCCTGTGCCTGCCCCAGCTCCTCTGTGCTCTGCAGGACTTCCAGAAGCTGGACTTTGCAGGACTGCACCTTGATAATATCAAAGGGCTGAAATCTGTAGTAGCTTCCTTTCTTCTACAAATGCTGTGTTTGTATCACTTTTCAGTATAACAAATAGTCCAAAGAGGTGGACAGACTTGAAATGTCAATAAATATTAGAACATGATTATTTGGCAGGAACATTCAATGAAAGTCATTAACTGGCTTTACTATGGTAAAGCAGGATTATAGTATTTAGGGCTGGCCTAGGTTACCATAGAGATGACGATGTGGTGAGATGACTGCATCCAGATCCTACTTAGCAGGGGTTTCAGCATCCTGTAGTATCCTGTTGCAAGAGGATATTAGGGGCAGCTGACTGCTAAAGAAGGGTGTAATAAAACATGAAAGGAAATCCTGCAATTTCTTTTAAGGTAGAATTAAACTTTTTAAAAATACTTTTCTTTTTCTTGGTGGGACCCTTAGTGGATTTTGCAGGGATTTTACTGTTTATCCCTACTGACATTATACAGCGTTGCAGTTGGGAACCTGTTTCTTGCCTCTGAACAGAAGCAGAGGAGTCATTTTATACCACTTCACATCCTTGAAATTACCCATTTTAAAAATGAGCTCATTTTCATTGTATTTTATTTCATTAGCCTTCCCAGGACATGATATTTTTACTCCTGGTGTTTTATTTTTCAGTGAAATTGTCACCATCTATTGTTTCTGCTTCATGTTTGCTCTCAGTGTTGTTTTGTCAGCGAGCAGGCATGATTAGTTCCTTTCATGGAAGAAGAATTACTTTATAGCAGTTCAAGATTTGACAACCAGTTTAACCTGATGTGTGACTGAGCTGTCATTGAGCAGGAAGGGACCCTGCTTTTTCCCTAACCTGGGCCATACATTCCTGCCAGATTCCCTGTGCCAGAGCTCTTCACCATGTGACAACACAGTGAATGGACAGAGATTTTGCCTTCCTCCTGTAGTTAATTAAGCAAGCACTCAGTTTACACTGCAGATGTTGGCATTACAAGTGGGGGTAGTCCTGTGAACAAACAGAGTGTTTAAATCTGTGTGTAACTCTCTGCAGGATCGGGACCAATTTGTTGGCCATGCTGCACCCTTTTCTTCATCCTAAAATGCTCCTTGGATGCTAACTGGCAGTTATGGCTTCAGAAGGATTACAGGACTGGGTCACTATTGTATATGGGGGATTGAGTGTTAATGCAAAGAAGAGCTGGCTGGGGTTTTTTGTTCTGCACAACGCATTTGGTACTTCCCATTTTCTTTCTTATACCTCATCAGTGAGGATGGTAGGAATTAATGATTAAATTAGTTTATTTAATGCAAAACAAGCAGGGGAATAAATCCAGTGGTTCTACAGATTTTGCACCATGTGTCAGGGGGAGAAGAAAGATGTGTCACATAAATGCTTTTCAGGTGTGATGTTTCACAAGCTGCCATTGCTGTGCCTCTGGCTGAAACAGACAGGTTGACAGCCTTTTTTAACTCACTTGGAAACACGCCAGAAACTGCAATTTTTCTATACAAATCAACATATGTTGGTCAAGCAGCTTCCATGCTGTTATGTTGTCTGTCACAACATGATTTGCACTAATTGAACTTACTTTACATTTATGCATTTGTAGATTAGCACAGGCTCTTTGTTGTTTTTCTGGACACTGACTCCTCCAGGAGTACTTAAGCAGCTAGGTAAGTTTTGCATCTCAGCTTTGGATCTCTAACTGCTGGAAGGCTCCTGGACTTCTGAATCATTTCCAGCTATCAACCTGTCAGAGTTATACAGCAGTTTTGGTTTTTTTTTTCTTGGAAGCAGTTCTGCTTTTTTCTCTTCCCTCTTTGTTGTAAGTAGATTGAAAAAACAGGCCCTAAACTCTGGAAATGAACTATTATTTCTGCAACTCATATTTTAGGTGTTAGACAGTAAGAACTAAAAGCTGACACTTGGCTGTGGGAGTGGCAAGTGAACAACAAATGTTCTGATTCCGTCAATCAAAGACAAATCTGTTCATGGAAGAGTTTTTCTCTTATCCTGTAGCTTTCTTTCATCTTTCCTTTTACTGTAACTCCCTGCATTGCTTTAGTTCAAAAAAAGCTACTGTTTACATTGTACAGTTGTGGTAGATTAACCCCGGCTGGATGCCACATGCCCACTAAAGCTGTTTTAGTACTCCTCTCCTCAGCTGGACAGGGGAGGGAAAATAAAATGTAAGCCCCATGGATCAAGATAAGCACACTGACTTTATCTCTCACCAGTTACTGTTACGAGCAAAACAGAGTCGATTTAGGGAAATCAGAGTGGGATAATGAGAAATAAACCAAAATCTTAAAAATGTCTTCCCACCATACTTCTATTTTTCCCAGACTTAACTTTGGACTTGAATTCTTTACCTTTCCTCCTCCCCCAGGGGTACAGGGGGACAGGGGCTGGGCATTGTAGTGAGTTCATCACATTGTCTCTGCCACTCCTTCTTCCTCACAATCTTCCCCTGCTCCAACAAAGGGTTCTCTCCCATGGGAGAAGGTTTTCCACAAAATTCTCCAGCATAAGTCCTTCCCATGGGCTACTGTTCTTCACAAAGTGCTTCAGCATGAGTCCTTCCCATTAGGTGCAGTCCTTCAGGAGCAGACTCCTCCAGCATAGGTCCTCTGTGGGGTCACAAGTTCTGCCAGCAAATCTGCTCCAGTGTGGGCTTCCCACAGGGTCATGGCATCCACAGCATCCACCCGTTGCAGTGTGGGATCCTCCACAGGGTACAGGTGGATCCCTGCTCCACCATTAACCTCCATGGGCTGCAGGGACACAGCTGCCTCACCATGGGCTGCACCACAGACAGCAGGGGAATCTGCTCCAGGGCATGGTGCACCTCCTCCCTCTCCTGCACTGACCTTGGAGCCTGCAGAGCTGTTTCTTTCACATACTCTCACTCCTGTCTTCTCTGGCTGCAGTTTGCTCCTGCGCGAATAACATTTTCCTCTTCTTAACTCTGTCATCCCAGAGGTACTACCACCATCACTGACGGGCTCTGCCTTGGCCAGTGGAAGGTTTGTCCTGGAGCTGGCTGGCACTGGCTCTATCAGACATGGGGAAGCTTTTGGGCAGCTTCTCACAGAAGCCACCCCTGCAGCCAAAACCTTGCCGTGCAAACCCAGTACAACAGTGTAAGAAATCCAGGTGCCTGTGAAGTTAATGGGAATTTTCCTTGACTTCAGTGGGGTTGGGATTTAAAGTGATGTCAGACTCTGACTTTATCAAAATTCTCTCTGAAACTTAGGTGGCAGTCTAGTTGCAGGCTACTAGTACAAGCCTTGTTCTCTTCAAAGCCGTGGAAGTGAGCGGTACACAAACATACTTCTTCGATAACAACTGATAATTGAGTTTTGAAGTTTGGTTTCCACAGTAGATGCGGAAACAGTAAAAGTAAATGTTGTTTGAGTGTCTTGGAGTGTGAGCTTTGGAGTTTGTCAGTGCCATGTGTCCCAAGAAGTTTGAAGTTTTGATATAGGAAAATGAGGGCAAAGGCTGTTCATGTGCATTCACGTGATAATATTCACTGCTGTTGCTTCTTGCTGTTCAAGATGAAGTCTGTAACACTCATTCTCTGTGGTAGAAGGCCTTTGACTTGACACAGACAAGAGAGTTGGAAGAATCTGCTACTCCAAGACCTGGCCAGTATTTCTGCCAAGATATTTTGCAGCCTTATTGGAAATAAATACTTGGATTGTACCTCCAAAATCAGGCAGCTTTTCACATGACATTGGCTGAAAAGTCTCAGTACCTGCTTTGAGGAGATGTTGCTGATTTGTATCTAAAATCTTTCCAGTCAGAAGCAACCAAAGTTTAGACTTTTGACTGAAACAAATCTCTAAATGGTCAGAACCACAAACCAGGACTCCTGAATCTAAGTCTCTTCTCACACCTCCATAATCATAACCACAGAACCAAACATCTGTGTTGCAATCTATTGATGTAAAAGTGTTACTTCTTACTCTGGGTCCTGGCTGCACAGCTCTTTCCAGATTGCAAATTAATAAATGCAAGGGATAGCACTGTCACTGTTGAACATGCATATTTAACTGCATGCATTAGCAACTTTTTTTTCTGCAGCACTTGAAAATGACAACTTTGGATCATAGATTAGTCAGACATGCTACAGTCTTTACTTCTACTCTGTGCCAAAAAGTCCAAAACCCGATGGGATAGTCCCATGATCATCATCACCCTTCATGGTTGTGTTGCCAGTCTGTATGTCTCTTCAAAAAGAGCAAGGATCATTTTGGGGAAAGAGAATTCCAAAGTGAAAAGCAGCATGTAAATTTCTTCAGGGTATTCAGGTTGATCTATTTGACACCTGCTTTTCCATCAAGGCCATTGGCCAAAACAGAGAAACCGAATAGATGTGAGATGAATTATCTGAGCAGAACAGCGTTTTGACCTAATTCATCCAGAAGTTACTAGCTTGGTACAGGAGTAAAATTCTTTGGCCTGTTCTTGCAGGAATAAGATTAGATAACTAGGCAATATTTTCTGTCCCTTTAATTTAGACACCTGTCTGCCTCGTTCAATGGAAAAAAACATTATAGTGGGAGATTTGAATTGCCTGCTCTAAATTCTTAAGTAAAAGTTGAGCTTAGTCAGAGAAATCAGTGCCAGAAAAACCTTTGCCTGAAGACTCAGGCTCAGCATATGAATTTCACATTATAGTAAAAAATGCTATGTGTCCAAGGCAGAAAGTGTCAGGCATAGAAATAAGAGTATTTTAATAGAAACCTATTTTATTTCTGTCTCAGAATGGTTAGCAAGTGTTACTTCTACTAATGTCAACAGCATGCATTACACTAAATTATGTCTTCTTTCCCTGTTTAATTCCAATGATTACATAAAGTAATTTCATACTTTGTTAAGCCCTCAGTTGCATCATTGCTGCTAAAAACATTCCCATTGTTTGTTGAAATCTGACTGTAGGGCTGACAGCCTACTGGTACTCCTGATAGTAAAGGCTTGCCACCAAAGTACCTATGACTGCAGCATGCTTTGAGATCAGCAGAAATGTTTTTCAATCTTAGCACAAGCCAGAATGCTTTAGTGTGAAGGAAAATAACCCTGCTTTCATAGACTTGATGGTTTGGGCACTTGGCTGATATTTGGGGGTTTTAGTCTTGTCAGGCAAAGGAAGGGGTAGTGACAAGTTTCTCATAGGGCTTGGTCAGAGCTCTAATCATTGTACAGAAATGCAAAGTAGCAGCAAGTGTCAGTACTGCTGTGTTTTAAAGGAATTTAGGTTTATTTTGCAGAGGATTCTGATCTGAGGCACCCAAAGCAAGAACTAAAGTCCCCTGATTGTACAAGCTAAGCACTTCATCACCAGGGTCTTGGCTATTTTTGTATTGGCTAGCCCTTGGTAGCTCTCCTGTGCTGATTTTTGGAGATCCAAATCAGTTGGCATCTAATTATACCCACCCATGCATATGTGTGCAGAACCTGTGTGTATGTTCCAGATTCCATTCCAGGAGCTGGTTACAGATAGATCAGCAGTGCTGTGCAGCTCAGACACACAGCATTGGTCTCTTGTGCAGAACTGGGAGGTGCATCCCACCCACAGATCAATTCTGTGTGGGAGTATGGCCGTGTGTCTATCCACCTTGGCCTGATTTTCATTAAATAAATAAAAGAAGTCAAACTGCTGTGAGTCACCTAGTAGGTCACAGTTATAGGACCAACAGCAAAGTGTACCAGCAGCATTTCTGCCCTGGCAGAGAGACGTTTGTGCAAGCTGATTCCTTTCCTTCTTTCAGATTAGGGCTGTCATGCTGGAGGTTTTGCTCTGCTATCTGATCTGGCTGTCTTACATCTTTGCTGCATTGCCAACTGCCAGATAAACCTGCCCTCAAAGTCAGCCTTTGCTGTGTTTAGCACTGTGGCGGGTCTCTCCATATTTGAATCCAGTCCAAACTCCAGAGACAATGTCTGCAGTAACCTGGAATTTTTCTTGAAATCAAACTACCTGTAATGTAATTTTTAGTTGCAGCTAGAATGGCTGTAAGTCTTAAGTTTGGAGAAGTATCTGGACAAAGAAACCATATATGATCTCCAAAAATGAGAAGGGTGCCATTCATCATGTATCCAAAGGACCTCTGCCTTTCTTAGCATCACTTACTTAAGTGATTTGTTAATAAATCAGTGAAACTGTTCTATTTCTAAAAGTGGGTTTTTTTCTTCTCTTAAGTACCAGATCTAGAGTTTGTCTGTGAAAAAAAGTATTTTCATTATTGCCTTCTCTAGAAATGTTTCTTTTACTTTCTTTCCCTAGGTATAAGTCTTAGAAAAATGGGACTGTTAACTTCCCTTTGAAGTCTGTTGTTGCCTCTCACATTCGGTCTTTCTCAAGCACAATGGTGACATGTTTTGGCAGAATTCTGGTGGTTTGGGCTCTTCAATCTGTATGTCCTTTCCATAATGATATAAAAAGCAAAATCCAGTTTTATCTTAAAACAGGAATTTAATTTCCTCCAAAAAGGTTGCATCGTCTTCTGCATTAAATGCAATACAGAGCAGGTATGTTGGAAGAGTGCAGTACATTTATGGAGATCAAGTGCTGTTCTGGAATGCAAAACCAAGCCTGACTCTACTTTGATTTTCAAAAATTTGTCTGAACTAATTTGCTGGTTTGCTTGACTTGGCTTCTCACTTGATATTCTCCTCCTTCTTTGTTAGTACCAACATTGCCAAAGTGTTCGTAGAGACTTTGAATATGTTTGCAATTTGTTGACAATACAGTTTAATACTGAAAAGCATTTCTGCAGTCAGCATTACCACATTACAGTACATTACACACTAATGCTTAAATGAGGCTTTTAATCATCACAAGCTGGTGCTTTGCTTCAAGTCAGTGCTCCTGGTGTGTGGCAATTTTCAGAATTTAAGGTCAGAAGGGATTTCTAGATCAACTAGTCTGCTCCTGTCAAATTTTATGTATCCTTGCTTCCCAAGTGCCTTCCAGCAAGGCACATACTCAAGATCCCTTTCATCGCATCTGAATAAGGATCTTCCCATGTCAGATGAAATGTCCACCCAGACCAGCACCTGCCTCCTACATGAACCATAATCCAGTATTGACAGAAGTATAAAAATTACAGGATAAAAATGTGTATTTCTCCATGGCATACTTCTTTGTCTTTGATTATTAATACCCTGACAGTTTTCTCACTCAGGATCCTCCTAAGCTGAATGCACTTTTTCGGTTTTATTCTGTAGATTTCCTTGAGCACATCCTGTACTCTCCCTGTCAATTATGGTAAACTTTAATTAACCACAATAAGCTCTAGCAGTCTTTCTTTTTTCCCCCCTTCAGTAGCATAAATCTTTTGCTTTATTTACACTTACACTTGGTTTGCTTGGGGTTTTTTCACTAGCTTAAGAAAGCTTTCAGCATGCAGAATTTTCATGTGCCTACACTTGTGCACAGTCATCAAGTCACAGAGCAAACATACCAAGCCCTGAAGAAGTGTCAGCTCTGCATTTCTCAAGCTGACTTAAGGCTTGCTGTACTAGTTCTCCAGGCTACTGGCATAAGCCATCTTTTCTCCAAAGCTGTGTGGCTGTTAGAAGGTGCCTAGACTAGGTGCTACCTTTTTCTTGGGAGCTGGTATGCAGCATGGAAACAGAGTAAGCCTTTGTCTGGTTGCAAAGTGCTATTCTGAGTCTCCCACTAAATAATTTGAAATAATTTGGTACTCTTTTCTGTGTTCACAGATTTTTAAATGCTACTTCCAAAATGTGAAGCCTTGAACATACATGCTTCCATCCATTCAACCACCATGTTCCATTGCAAACCTACTAATGCTGAAGGGTAACATTTTCCCTATGGGCACTCCATATTTCCCAGTACACATATTCAAGGGCTGCATTCATCCTTTCAGCAGTAGCACCACGCTGGTATGTTTGGTACTGCTGTCAATTTAATGTAATGTAGCTGTGCCCAGATCTGATGAAAGCAACCAAACTTCAGTTTATCACAGATATGACCACATACTCTCATATCTAGAAGTGTAGCTGTGAGCCCATGTGTAGAATTAGCAGCAATTCTGCATAAAAAGTTTTGTTACATACAGTATGGTGTTGTCATGCCATACTTATCTCTTGGCCTGTAGTGTATTAGTGATAAAGACACCACATGAGCCCTGAAGTTTTTTCTAAAGGTATTGTAATCACTCAAAATTTGTTTCTGTCTGGGTTTGTTGGGGTTTTTTGGGGTTTTTTTGTTTTTTTGTTTTTTGGGTTTTTTTTGTTAGAGTTTTTTTAAAGGGATATTGGAGATATCTTGAACTTAATCTTTGCTAGATTTTGCTTTTGTAGGAGTGTTATTTCCTTTTTTCTGTGAGAACTCCTGAGAGACACTACTCCTCCCTAACTATTTCTAAAGAGTCTAAACTGGAAGGAACTCAAAAAGATTGTTTCCTTTTTTAGAGAGTGTTTGTCTCTATGGATATCATTGTTAGGAAACCTTTTCTCTGGTCATGATGACTGTTAAGAACTTGTATAATTTTTAGTTTAGATTTGTTACCTATAATATTGATTTAATCAGGCTTTTGATAATATTTTTATTATGATTTATTTCCTCTCTCTTCCTCCCTGCCCAGACACACACAGCCTTTTCTTTTCTTCCTCTGAATTTCTGATGAAGAACTGCTGTCCACGTTTCTTGTGTGGTGTCTAGTCATAACTTGCAATTCTTAAATGTTTATTTTTCTTTGTGGTTGTATGAAAATGTTGTAGAGATAAAAAACAGGTCATGCCTCTATTACATATTGTAATATTTGACCTTCAGAGGTCAAAATTTGCATCCACACTTGATTGTGAAGGCAGTACTATAAAAGCCATATATCCAGCAGTCAGGGCAAGACACTAGAATTGTATCATACCTAACATTAAAAGAGGGAGAGAAAAATAATTATTCTTCCTGCTGTTTTTCTTGAGGTGGCATATTGAAAGACAATTGTACTTTTTTTCTTACAAACAGGAGGGTTAATCAAGTGGTTAAGATTTAGAGTTTAAATCTGTAATAGGATCCAAGCAGTGCCGGCCCTTTCAGAGAAATGGCATCTTTATGCTCCAGATGTTTTCCCCATCTACAAAGAGAAAATTTTTTTCCTCCAAATTTCACAGATCTACTCAGTGACCAGGAGTGTTACAGACTATTTTTATAAGTATGCAAACTACCCTACACTTGACTCTGCCTCACTTCATGCTGGCCAGTTCTACTTTTAAGTCATTGTTTAGTTTTTAAAATAAATATAAGCGGTGTTTTTTCTCTTTTGGTGATCCCTCTTTGGACGCCTTAATCATCTCAGTCTGAAGACACCCCTATCCCAAGGGGCTTCTCTACTGAAGTAAAAATTTGACAGTGCAAGTTTTTATAAAAGCATTTTTTCTGGGCTAAGGTGGAGCAGAATGGCATTCTGTCATTTCTGAACTGGTAAGTCTCCTGGGGAGGATAGCCTGCTTATGTAAATTAGAGTTGCTTATGGTAGGGAAAGCACTGTTTTTATTTACCATGAGACTGAGTCAGAGCCATTTCATTTGTGAACTGGAGAGAAGTAACCCAATTCCTCCCACATGCACATATTCCCTGGAGAAAGTGGGTCTTGCTAGAGGAGGTGATTTGGATCAAAGGCTATTGGCACTGCACAAAAAAATGAGGAGAGAACAATTCAATACAAGTGTTTAATTGGATTTTATCAGAAGGACTGCCAAATGAATCCAGTGCCAGAGAACTTTACCTGCAGCTCTTCATTACAGTCTCTCTGTCAGAAAAACTGTGCCTTATCTGTCCTGTTACTTGAGCAGTGTGTCACAGCATTTGAGGTTGGGGCCACACATTCAGGATATTGTGTGTCATTGCCAAGTCTGTAAATACAGTTCATGTTTGTTGGCAGCTCCTCTGTCCATTAACATTACATCATCCCTAGACCAAACCCATGATAGTGAAAACATTTTCAGACCAAGCAATTCAGCTTCTAACTTAAAAGTCCCCATTATAAAAGGTTACTTCAGTCCATAGGGACACAGTACTCTCAATAGCTTGATTAATTTTCCAGTACCTAACCTGTTTGTGAGTTTTGAAAAAATATTAAAACCAAGTTTGTTTTAAGCCAAATGAGATTGTCAGGTGGTCAGATTCTTCTGAATCATCACAGCTATCAAGTATCTTCTGCAATTCTGTACTTTTTGAATATTCTGTGTTGCCAGAACAGCAGTTACAACTCTTTGATCACTATAGATAAGAAAAGAACGGAGAAGGATCTCAGTTTTTTATTTCAATCAGGCCCTTTCAGCATCTTCCTGTTCCATACTAAATGACCTTTTAACTCAGATCAGTTGTGTTGCTCAGTAATGGAAAAGTTCCACAACTTCTCCGAGTTGTTTTTTCAGCTTCATCTTTGTGTAATTCGTGTATTTTGTTGTCAGCTAGACAGAGGTGCTGAGATTGCTGGAGTGCTCACTGCTGTCATGGTCATTGCTATCCTTGACAAAATCCTCCAAGCCCTCTTTCAGCTATTCTAAATCTTCAGCTTCCCCATATAGTTCCTTGTTGCCTTAGTTGCATTTGGTACTTTAAGTCCTTCTCATGCTCAGCATGAAATTCAGCATATGCTTGGTAATTAGCTCTGGATGTACCAAAGGATAATTTTCTTCAGAATTCTGCTGTTTGCCATTAGCGAGCAATGCCATCAGTCCTTCCTTCTCCTTGTGATTCCTCAGGGGAATTGTAGTGGGTTAACACAGGTGTTTGTTACAAGCTTCTTTCTCAATAACATTTCACATGTGTCAAATCAAACTTTTAAACCAAGCAGATATTTGAATATGGGAAAAGGTATGATTATTGTGCTTGAGCAGGATCTCATGTTTTTTTTTTTCCATTAGCTGAGAAAGTTGAAAAGATATTCTAAATGGTCGTTTTCTTTTGGGACATAATTCAGGAAATACATTTCACCATAGAGAGATATTACTGATATTAGAGTTACTGTTTTTGACTTCTTACATTTAATCACCCATACTTCTGATTTTTGGTAGCATTCTCTTTCTTATTCTTCCTTTATAGTTTCACTTGCAAAATCAATCCATAGACCAAGAGTGTGCAACTATATGAAGCTACTGAGTCCTTCTTGTAGGGGGCGTACGTAAGCAGAAGTTAGGAGAAGTGGTGCCAGAAGTGAGGTGTGTCCAGAATGGCCAGAATATTGTCAGTTACGGCAGCTGCTCTGTGTACTGTTAAGATTCCATGAAAAACAGAACCACATTAACAGGGATGCTGCCCGGTTTAAGTTATTAATGAGTCAGCACATCTTTTGTAGACACACTGAGTGTGCACACAAATCACTGCATTTCTTCTTGTCTGGTTAAAACCACAGAAAACTCAGTAAAGTTTGACCTACAGAGTTTGAGTTTGGACGGCAGGAAGTCTGCCACTAAAGCTAGCCAAAGTTCATGCAGTCATAGAAAGTTCCTAAGTACCGGATTTTAAACACACAGACAAGGAATACAGAGTTGATGAAATATACTCATTTTAATAAGTTTTAAAATGCTGTTTTTATGGTCTGAAAGTCTCCAATACCCAGAAATCAAATCTTAGCATTGATTGAGTTTAACTGAATGTGATTAAATGTAGTAGAAAGCCCTTTACCAGGCAAGTGGACAAAATAAAAAGCCATGAGGGAAGACCGATATTATCATTTAAGTAAAGTTTGCATTGCAAGTACGGGCTTCTACATTTCCTGTCTGTGTCAGGGGTTTCCAGACAATGTCACTTACCAATTATGCTTTCAGTAAAAAAAAAAATTAAAAAGTTAGATCTCCCTAATGCTAATTTAACATGGTAAATGAATCATGTCTGCTGAAAGGAAGCCACAATGCATATTTTACATAGAAATGAGTATTCCTTGAGGACCGTGAAAAAACTGACAAAGGGGATTTTAATGGAAATTAATAACCTCCTTAAAAATAGAATCAGGGCTGCAGATACTTATTAAATTATATTGAGTACATTTAGACAGTTTAGACAATTTTTATGCGTCACTCATCAAAACTTAAACCAAGTTTTGATGCTTGGTTCCAAGTCTGGGAAATTCATAAACAAACATGAGGCAAAGAAATGGCCTCATTAAATTCTAAAAACTATATTTGTGAAATGAAGGTACAACTGGGTGGTGATTTTGCTGACAGGGACTAACCTACTTACAGCTATGCCCTCCTGCCTTTTCCCATAGGAGACTTAATGTTCTAATTATCTGTCGTGATTTTTTTTCCTTGCTTCTACTTTTTATTAACAGAAGCTATAAATCTTTGAATAAAGGCATGAAGCAATCTTTATGAAGTCGGATTAACACCTTGTTAATGCTTTACGGCTATCTATGCTGCTACACAAATGTGAGATTGCTCTCGTCCCAAGTAAAGAAAAAATATGTTCATGTGTTTCATGAACACTTAGGATTATTAGCATATTTATGGTGTCTTTAAGATACTCTAGGTATATTATTAAAGGAGACATAGCCTTAATGTTCCAAAACTTCTGACTAAACAGAGAATATATCAATTTTAAAAATAATCATCTTCTTGCACTTTGTTTTAAACAGGGGGGAATGCATATGAGGAGCACTAATACGAAGAAAATTTCCCGAAGGTCATGCAGAGGCAAACTTGACTAGTGGGATCGTCTTCCAGAGTAGACTGCAGCCTCAGCCTTCCACTGAAGCATTGCTCAAGGTGAATACATTGTGATGCTACTCCTAAGTATCTGCAGTTAGAGGAGATTTGTGCTCATCACCCAGCACGGTGTATGGATCAGTTGTCATGAAAAGGATGGCAGTGCCTGCAGACTGCTTAAAATTTCTGCAGAGCAACGGGAAAACCAGAGTTGCTTTTCAGGCTGTTGAGGTGCTCATCGGGGCCACCCCCCGTCCCACCAACAGAGCTCAGGTTTTCGGGGGCTGAGCTAGCGCAGTTAGCCGCGGGAGGGGTGGATCCCCCAGGGAAAGGAGAAGCGGCCGTTTAGCCCCGGAAACCAGAGCCAGCCCCGCCTGCGAGAGCGGCGGTCCCGAATACTGCTGCTGAGGAGCGGGGGGGGAAAGCAGCGGCGGGGAGCGGGGAAGGCGCGGATGCTGAGCGCTGTTGGGTCTGTCCGCAGGTGATGGCCGCGCTCCGCACGGACCAGGCGCGGCGCGGGCGCAGGTAGCGCGGCTCCATGGAGGGCAGCGGCGCGGCCCCGGAGGAGGAGGAGAGCGGGGCCGCCAACGGCGCTGCCCCGCCGCCCCCGCCGCCGCCCACGCCGGCCGCCCCCTGCGGCTTCAGCTCCTCCCTCTGCTTCAGCGCCGCCGCTGCCGAGCCCCAGCCGCCCGCTGCCGGCGGCCGGGTGGTGCAGAGCCAGTGGGAGATCAACAACGCCGCCCGCCCGCCGGAGGAGGAGGATGAGGAGGTGGTGGGGCCGCGGGAGCGGCCGCCGGAGGAGCCCGACCTGGTGATCGAGGTGTCGGGCCGCCGCATTCGGGCGCACAAGTCGGTGCTGGCGGCCAAGAGCGACTATTTTCGTGCCCGCGCCTCACGGGACGTCCTGCGGGTGAAGGGGGTGAGCTACGGGGCGCTGCGGCTGCTCATCGACTACGTGTACACGGCCCGCATGGGCGAGGTGCGGCACGACAACCTGGCTGAGGTGGTGAGCGGCGCCCGCGTCCTGCAGATGCCCTGTGCCCTGCACTGTGCCGCCGAGGCCATGCGCGCCCAGCTCTGCCTCGGCAACTGCTACCAGCTCCTCTGCCTGGCCAAGAAGCAGCGGCTGGCCGAGCTGCGGGAGGCTGCCTATCGCTTCATGAGCGACCATTACCTGGAGGTGCTGCGGGAGCCCAGCGTGTACGGCCGCCTCAGTGGCGCTGAGCGGGACCTCATCCTGCAGCAGCGCATGGACGCCGGCCGGCCCTGCTTGCTGGTGGCCGAGGTCAGCGACGCCTTCGAGCGGCCGGGTGGTGGCAGCCGGCCACAGAGCCGCGAGAGCAGTCGGCCGCAGAGTCCCTCCTCCGTGGTGTCGCTGGAGGAGAGCGGCTCCCTCATTCACTGCTACCAGGAGGCCAGCGGCGAGTGGAGGGTGCTGACGCGCCTGCCCGAGGAGGCCAATGCCAAGGGCTGCGCCATGTGTGTCCTCCACAACTACCTCTTCCTAGCAGGGGGCATCGTGACAGGGCCGGCGGGCAGCGAACCCAGGGCTCGCCTTTCCGACAAGGTCTTCTGCTACAACCCCCTGACTGACACCTGGAGCCAGGTGCGGCCGCTGGCTCAGCCCCGCTCGCAGCTCAAGCTGCTGGCCCTGGATGGTTACCTCTATGCTGTGGGGGGCGAGTGCCTCTTCACTGTGGAAAGGTATGACCCGCGGGCTGACCGCTGGAGCCCTGTGGCGCCTCTGCCCAAGGGCGCCTTCGCTGTCGCCCACGAGGCCACCACTTGCAACGGAGAGATCTATGTGTCGGGAGGCTCCCTCTTCTACCGCCTGCTCAAGTATGACCCCAAGCGTGACGAGTGGCAGGAGTGCCCCTACAACAGCAGCCGCCGGCGCTCCGCTGACATGGTGGCCTTCAAGAGCTTCATCTACCGCTTTGACGTGAGCAGTGGCCGTGGCGGGGAGCAGGGCCCCGGCGGGACGAGCGGCGGTGTTGAAGTGTTCCGGTACAACACGGTGGCCAAGTGCTGGAGCCAGTGCGCCAGCCTGCGGCCCAGCGGCGGCCCCATCCAGCCCTTCCGCTGTGCGCCCTTGGGCAACACCATCTACTGCGTCAACCGGACCGGCACCCTGCGCTTCAGCCTGGCCCAGGACGGTGAGGTGGAAGCAGATGGTGGGCTCAAGGGCACCTTTGACAGCGAGCTTCTTAAAGCTCCCTTGGATGCCAAAGGCGTCCTCCTACCCTTCGTGCTTACCCTGCCTGAGAGGCTGGACAAAGCAGGGGACCAGGAAGGCTCCCTCCCACTTTAAGGTGGCCAGCCTGGCTCTGGTTTCCTGAGAGGGAGTTGGGTTGCAGGTCCACAAACTCCCCTCTATAGAGAGGATCCTCTCTATTGTGTTTGCAGAGAAAAAGGACTTCCCCTTTCCTCGTCTCTGCTCTCAAGATGTTGAGCTGGTTTTAACTCAGTTGTAACTCTTCTCATGTTTGCTGTGCTTTGTGTGAAAAGCCAAGCACACAAAAGTAAAAGCTGCTATAAGGGATAATCTCTGGATTATGTTTGTGCCAATCCCCAATCTGCGAAAAACGTTTTTACACCTAAATTTCTAAAATATTCTTGACAACAGTGTCATAACGGGATGTTAGTGTTGGTTGTGTGTTTACACGTAGTTGCTATCTGGGCTGGAGCCTTTTCTATCATTTGTGGTTTTTTCCCCTCTGGGATGATGCTGAGCGATAAACATTGCTGGCAACATAGTTTGCTGCATTTGTTTTCATGTTAAACCAACTATTTCCTGTGTTTAAAAAGTATAGGAAGAACATCTCCATTACAGCCTTTCATTTCTGGTGCAATAGATGGTTTAAGGAAGCTGTGGCACTGTGTTAGTCCCAGGAATTTCAACCACAGATGATTTAAGAGATACCAAACTTAATGTTTTAAGTAACACAAATGTATGCCACATGTTTTACTTGGAATGCAAAGAAAAAAAAAGTCAAGTTGCCTTTTTAAAATGTGGCATTTTATGGTAGATATGAAATGTTGATATGTTCTTTATTTGAGAAAGGCAGTGGTTTCTGTATGAAAATATACTGTTTTTTTTCTTTTGATCAGAGATTTTAAATTAAAAATGAACTGAAGCTGTTCAGACTGCAACCAATTGTCATGACCATGTATGCCACTAGAGCTGGGGAAAAGCTTTGTTCTTCATATGCTCTTTATGCAGGTCAAGGAAGGTTAACCTAAAACGACCTGTGGCAAAAGGCCTTTCCCCACTTATTTCAAGACCATCAAAAGGGGACATGGAAAATAGGAATGTGCTACACATGTTCATTATATTGTGCACTAGCATGATGTTACTTCCCTGTCTTTTGATTGAGAGACTGTTTATATTTATTTTGAACTAATGATTGCTGTAATCAATAAGTCCTTGTTAATTGCAGTACGTGCTGATGGCGTACACTGTCATTGTGATTCTAAATGCCCAGGAGTGTTTGTGGGGCAGCATCCAAATGAGGCAAAACCATACAAGACTTCTTCCTGCCTGTGGAAAGTTGGAGCACACTTTTTGTCATGTTATTCAGAACTGGAAAACAAAAAATGTCTACACAGACAGACTATATTGAAAAGGGCACATGCATTTATTTTATACATTTTATATTTTAAAAAAAATCAATAGGCAAGACAAATGTTCCAGCTTTATGGTAAATCACTGAGAAAAACCTTTTCAGAAAAAAGAACCTGTGTTTTTGCTGGTACATTGCTGTATATTCAGCATGGACTCGTAGGGACTGTAGAAGAGAATTGTTTATACTCAAAGCTCTAGTATAGATTCATATTTTAGAAAGACATAGGGGCCTTTCATCAGAAAAAGCAGATCTTTTTATGTTTTATTAAGATGTTTTTGTTAAACAGGACTTTAGCATTCTTACGCATAATTGCTAGTTCCAAAGGAAGGCAGCAGGCTCTGTCCTATGAGACACCATCTGTACAAAAGAGAATTGTGACCTTCATAGATAATTACTTCCTTCGCTTTAATGTTTGTTTGTTGTTTTTTTTTTCTCTTCTTATTGTTGTTGCACAGGGTTTTAATGCAGCTTAATCTGGTTAATCATTCTGTAGAAACCAGTGGTCCAGTCCTAGAAGTTCTTAGCCAATGAGCCTGTTCCCTAGTGAGCTAATTAAAGCATCAGCCAGGCAGGAGCTGTAGGCCTGTGGAGTGTGACATTTATCTTAGCCTCAGTACAAGTTGGTCAGTGGAATTTAACATCCTTCACAGAATATTTGATTTAATTCTCAGATGAGAATCCTTGGAAATATTGACTCTAAATTGAATTACAGTGTTGTAGCTTGAGCAGGAAAGAAAAATTACACATTTGCTTTCAGCATAATTTTTATGTTAACTATAGAAATTATTTCAAGCTGTGTAGTGCAATGCTTAGGTGCATACTTAGACTAGAGATGTAAGTGCTAGGCCAGATTTTGAAATAGTAGTGTCACCAGGAATACACACAAGGAAACGTCTGTTTTATCTTGGAATACCACACAGTCTCATAGTTAAAAGAGTTATGTCGTATAGCTCTTATACTACAGCATAGTGAGCTATCAAGCCAGGTTTTGCATTCCTATTAATTAAGCACTAATTAAGCACTTTCATTCTGCTAATGCATGAAAATGCTTCTAAATGAATTTTGGGAGGTTTCCATGATTTAAGATGTGACAATAATCCACAAACTTTTGGGATAGAATGAACCATACTGTTTCTTCCAATATTTATTGCTGTACACTATGAAGAAAAACATTTAAAAGTAAGTTCTACAGTTATAAGTGTTCAACAAACCTGCAGTGGTTTGTGTTTTTGTTAGCTCCTATTTTAAAAAAACAGTTGAATCAAGTGCTTACCTGCTTTCACTGTTTACACAGTGTCCGTGGGGAGAGTATGGGCTTCATTAGCAGCTGTCTATCAAACCTGTTTCCTTTGTACACTGTGTCGTCACAGCCTGATGATTAACAACAGAGGCATGTTTCTAGCCAGATTTCCTACTCTGTGGCCTCTGTTTCCTCCCTGGTAGGCCTGAGGCAGGTTTGCTGAGAGTTGTTCTCCCCTAGTTGTATCTTAGCAAAGAAACCCCCCCACCAAACTTGGGTATTAAAACCAGATTTTACATAGTCTTCAGGCATTTAAAGACTGAAATTGTCATTCCAGAGCCCTACACTTTTACTTAAACCTAGCAACAACTGTCTCTTTGACATGTGGAGCTGCTGAGCAGTTCCCTCCACCCATGTGGAACTGCTCAGAGCAGTTTCACACCTACCTAACAAGTGGGATATCCAGAAACCACTGATATAATAGGGTTTAATGTAGGTACAAACCAAAGGGCCAGGCCACCCTCAAGTTGTGTTTGCATATATTTTGCTTTTAAAACAGCCATTTTATCTGGAGTAGCTGGAAGTCTGCCATATTTGCATAGGAACACGGAGATCGGTATGTGCTTTCTTAGCCTGCAAGCATTCAGTCCACATCTCTCACCCTCTGGTTGTCAATGGACTAAAGGAACTCTTGGAGCTAGTCCCTGATCTCTAAATATTTATGCATTTTGCATTGTATGTTAATTGGCTAAAAGTCTCACAAATCATCAAGGTAGTCATCCTCACTGAGTGATCTGAGACTAGCTAGAGAGACATGGTCTGCCCTGCTGTATTTCTTCCCCCTGAATCTTACAGTCCTCCCTTTTTAATGGGACACGCAGGAGATAGTTGCCCTAGTTTTTCAGGGAGTAATTTTCCCTCCCTAGACTACTCCTAATTTCAAGGTTGTTTGGTAGAGAATTTAGGCTTGAATTCCCCTAAGCTGAGTAAGGACTTAACTGAGGCCTTGCACTTCATGCATGCACACATTCTCAAATCTTGATGGCTGTTCAGGGGAAGTCCATTGGAACCACCTACTACAGCTCTTTCTTGGATGAGCTTCATGCAGATCCTCCAAAACCACGCATAGGCTCCTGTGCATTGAGTTCTGAGCAGATTCCAGGCCCCACCTCCTGGATGGGCAATTCAGCATAGATTTAGTACGAGTGCCTACATTCAGGCAAGTTTTCTCTAGAAAGCTTTTGCAGACAGGCTCTCTGTTTTGGGTTACCAGTCTGAGGTGAACTAGCTACTGTACTGGGCAGCCAAACAGGTGATGGAGATTCTTCTCAGGTGTGCCACCTTAGTAAAGAGGCGTTGCAGTACCTAACAATGAAATGCCTAAACCCTTCATTGAATCTAAAACTAAATCCCAGTTTCAATAGAGAAATGCTCTTAACAGATGAAGCTTTACTGTTTCTATCTATTAACTGGTTCTGTAAAATAGAAATCTTAATTGCAGCAAAAGCATGTGTACAAATTCTGTTTTCACTTGAAACTAAGTAAAAATAATTGGCAAAAGAATAACCCTGTTTGATCAAAACTGGCACTGTTAAGCAACATGGGGAGGATGTTAGTCATATCCTAGTGATGACTAAAAATGTGCAGTCACTGATGTAAATTCTATCCACAGAAAGTTTCTTTGTAAATAAATACCTGATAAAATTTAAAGTGATAAAAGAATAAATTTCTCACATGAAAGCCATACCTCTCCTGTGCTGTTTGATTGGCTCTCATAGTGCTATATCCCAATTACCACTATTCATGAGTGGCTGTTGCTTTTCCAGATTTACATCATGTATTCCGTTGACTGCTCCATAGATGTGTTGACCTTCATTAACACAAAGCTTAACAGTGGTGCTGGTGCTTTGTGTCTGGACTCGATATATACTGTTTTCTGCTGGAATGAATCCAGATCTGGACAGAATACTATCTTTGGGCTTTTTTGTTTTTTCCTAGTATTGCTCCTAGGAAACTTAAGAAAACACAAGGGGAAATGGTAGTACTGTTGTGCAGTCATAGTAAAAAGCATTTTATTGATTTCTCTTTTTTCTGCTGTTGTTTTGCACACGAGATTGGCACTGGTTTAACAGAACAGTTCTGTTTGGCTATTACCAATTGTATGAGTCCAGGTACTGTTGTAGCAAAGTATGTTTTTACCTATTTGCTGTCTCAGCTCAGGTAATACACTGCAAGTTTGTAATAGTTCCACTCATTTATTGGTTATTGGAACTATTCTGACTTTATATTACTGCTACTAAAAGCAGAGATTGACACACAAGCTCAGTAAAATTGCGCGCTCAAATATGAAATCACACACTTTTCATTTGTTTTGGCCTACTGCATCCTGCCTGGGAGCTGCTGGAATGAACCCACTGGTATTAGGAATCAGCAGGAGTTCTGATGTTTGGTTGGGATGGAATTAATTTTCTTCGCAGTAGTGGGTATGGGACTGTGTTTCGGATTTGTGCTGGAAACAGCACTGATAATAGAGATGTTTCCATTGTTGCTGAGCAGTGCTCGCACAGAGCCAAAGCCTTTTCTGCTCTTCATCCCACCCTACCAGGGAGGAGGCTGGTGGTGTACAAGGGCTTTGGAGGGGACACAGCTGGGACAGCTGACCCCAATTAACCACAGGGGATATTACAGACCATTTATTGTCATGCTCAGCATATAAAGTTGAGGGAAGAAGGAAGGGAGAACATGTGGAGGGATGGTGTTTGTCTAAGTCATCTCTATGTGTGTTGGAGCACTGCTTTCCTGGGGATGCCTGAACACCTGCCTACCCATGGAAAACAGTGTATTGAGTTCCTTGTTTAGCTTTGCTTGCAGGTGCAGCTTTTGCTTTGATTATTAAACTGTCTTTATTTCAACCCATGAGTTTTCTCACTTTTTCCCTTCTCATTCACTCCCCCAAATCACTGGGAAGAGTGAGTGAGTGGCTCAGTGGGGCTGAGCTGCTGGCTGGGGTTAAAGGCAACAGCAGGCTGTTTTGAAGACTAACTTTCATGAATTACTCAAAGGAAAGAAATGGGAGTGAGGGATGGAAGGGAAAAGATGAATTCGGAGTCAAAAGCACCTACTGTATATCCAGTTATAACAAATAGCAGGGAAGATAAACCACGGTTGGTACTTGAGACAGTGATGACTATAGGGCCAGGTTTTATTTCACATATTTCTTAAGCAGGCTAGGTTTTTACCAATTATATTGCTAGTTTTACCATTTTGCACCTGCAATGCTTCTCAAACCACCACAGTGTTCAATAAGCTATGTCTTGTAGGAGTCTCTTGCTTTGCTTTTAAGTCTTAGTAGATAAACCCTGGACAAATTTGTGAAATCATGAAATAACAATGTTGATGCTGCCACTTTCAACAGATTAACTAAGGCAAATTCTTTAGACAATGTTCACAGTTCAGATGAATTATATGTGTAAGTGATGTATAAATAATTTCATTTTTGAAGCATATATAGGTAAAGCTTTCTATGTACTCCCAATTTATGTTGTAATGAAATAAATACTTTAAAAAAAAAGCTTATGCTCCCCGTTAGGGATTTCTGGGTAATTGTTGTTTTTTCTTTGTTACACATCAGTAAATGGTATTATATTTTTCCTCACAAAGCAAAGACAAAATTATACAAATTATAACACAGATAAATATTTAGGAAATGTTTCTAAGGCTAAGCAAAAATGGTGTATTTTAATTTCACAGTGCCCTGGGTGTTTGGAACTTGAAATATTCTGCAGTGAAAGCATTTTCCCAAGTGCAGATTAGCATATACTCCAGTTGACTTTTGTTTCCTTTTTTTTTTTTTTTTTGTTTTTAGCATTTTAAAGTGCATTACTCATTTATTGAAGTTACATATAGGTTTTTCCAGGATACTCTCCTGTATTTTGTCACACATGTCAGATTTTTGGCTGGAGTAGATTTACAGCAGCGTAATTGTAAGCAGAATCAAGCACAATGTAAATTCGCTACTTTGTCTCCTACTTATTTTCTCATCAGATATTTTGCTTGACATGATATCATATGACCTGTCTGAAAACTCCAGTATTCATGGACTATGTCAGGTTGGACTTGTTGTAATTTCTGTTATTTCCTTATCTGTTGCAACCTGCAAGCTTTCTTACATTTTCTTACGAAGGGCTAAATTCTGCTGCTGATTAAACCGGGGCAAATCTGGAATTTGCTCAACCAAACATCTTAGATTACCAGAATTTCTTTTTCCTTTCAGCCAGCCCCAGAGTTTTGAGTCTGGTATAAAATCATCAGGGACCTCCTTTGGAAAACAAAATAAAAGCTTTGATTGAATAAGACTCAAGCAATCAGTCGCATGTCTTTTGGGGTTTTTTTCTTCACTAGAATATAAGTTTTTTAACTCTAATTTTTCTCTGTGTTGTGAACTACACATTGGGAAGTTTTGTGAAAACGAAGTTTCATCTTCAGTATATACTCCTGCTTGATTCACTGAACATTTTGCACTTACATCTCTCAGCCCCAGGCTCAAATGTCAGGTGTAAATTAGTAAATTATGTGGCTGGGTCCAGTAACCTGTGCCATGATTAATTTTTCAGTTCTGAAATGCTAAAGCAAACAGTTGTAGCACAAAAAAATTGGATTTCATAGACCTCTCAATTTGGGCACATAAAATCCCCTGTTTCCAGGTATAATGTATCACTTGTATCCATGTATTCAAAATTCACAGTAAGTTTCCATATAAAAGCATCTGCAGGCAGATGATGTTGACCTGTATTCCCAAAGGCAGAGAAGTCTTGCTGGAAAGACAAATCTTCAGTTGCTAGACTGTGCAAACAGAGAAGTCACATAGAGCTGTGAACTCCCATGCCATACTGAGTAACTACCAAGTGAACAACAGTGTCATCAAACACAGGTTTACAGGCTACAGATGTACCTATCATGGGTGGGGACAAAGGAAACTCCAATCAGTAGCTGTTAGTGCTGGGACTATGCCTAGAAACAAACCCCATTCTTGTTTCAGGATTGTATTGTCTAGGCAGCTGTCAAGAGAAGAAGGAGGTCCTAGGCTAAATAACAGCATGTGGCTAAAAGTAGGCCAGGAAGCAATAAATATGGCAATACCTGCAGGCTTCTTGAAATGAGTGTGAAGAGGATCTGTGTCTCATAAAGCCAATGGGAGCAGCTGCTGGTGAGCAAGCTCAGGCAGAGGGAGGGGAGCACGACTGTGCCTGCCAGCAGGGACACCTGCCTGGCAGGTCACTGGCAGTGAGCATGACAAGAAGGAGCTGAAGGAGCAACTTCTGAATGACAGCTGTCCTGATGCAGAGTCCTTGGGAAGGAGAGAGAAGACAATACATGCCTGGTTGTCTTGTGCTGTGCCCTTCGTTGCTGTGCTCTCTGCCTGTGCTGGCAGTGCCAGTTCTCAAGTTTCCTGCTGAGCAGCTTATTCATGGAGAGTCTTGAAGGTGACGACTTTTTATCCTCTTTTCTTTTTTTCCTGGTTTTTTTCCTTTGCAGTCTTCTCTTTTTTTACCTCTCTCATCATCGTTTTTTTTTTTTTCCCTTTAGAGGTTGTCTGTATTTCTCTCTCTACTCAAATGTTTATTTCAACAGGACAACACAGGGAGTCTGTGAATTTGGAAAAATTACTTATAGGAGTTCATTGAAACTCCCTTTTCCCAGGAGACAAACTTTCCTTCCATAGCCTGATAATTTTTTCCCTTAATACAGCCCTCAATTTTTAGATGAAGTATGGAAGACCTAATCTATCTTCTTTTTGGCAAAATGAAGCCATGAGCTGTTCACTTCCTAAGGAAATAGAGAAAGTTGTGAGCAATTTAATTAGTCATAATGCAGACTTAAGAGTTTGGCACCTTTTGTTAAGCTTACCTGAGCTTTCAGTCACCGCACAACTGCAGCTACAGGAAAAAGTAACTGCAGGATTAAAGTATCAACCAGGTAGGAGGTCTTTGAGGAATAGAGCTCAAACTGCGGTGGAATAAAGTTAATTCCCACACCATTTAGAAACCATTATCTCAGTGATCAGGGACTAATTTTCTGACAACTTGTTAGTGTATTACAGATGAAAGTGGTTCTTTTTTCCTGTGTCATCATGATACACATCTCCATGTCTCAGCCCATTCTATTCCCTGACCTGCTGATTGGCAGTTCTATGCACATGTGAAAAATCATTGCAGAGTTTGAGAGCAGAAAATGCGTAGAAATTTTTACCTATTCTGCACAGGTAAATGGATCTATGATCTGCAATGATGGATCATTTGTCTCTCCCTTATTTTTCTAATTAAAGAAAAACATAGAATCTTTATAAGAACTAGAGAAATAAAAGCTGAGATTGAAAATAACTTTGGGGAACACAAATAAGGAAAACAAAGTTCTTCCCTTACTGGCAGTCTCTTTTTAGATCATAGTAAAGTCCTAGACAGGCAGAGAGTCTTAAAAATACATTTTAAACTATTAGGAAAATGCGAAATCATGAGAGGGTTCCTGAGCTGGGAGAAGCATGATGCAGGAACTTCCATGGGCTAATTAAGAGAAGATTAACCTCTTTCCTTTACATTCTTCCTGAAGTTCTCTCATCCTATGTATCTGCTGAAGCAAATGCTGATTCTGACTGTGTGATTCAGTAACACACCTTGGAGGTGCAGTACTCCATATCACCCTACTCTAAAGCAAATGAAGTATTTAAAAATACTTACTGAAAGAAAAATTGAAAGAACCCCCTTAATTAATCATCAACTTCCTTCATATCTTCTTCTTAAGTGCTTCTTCAATTAATCCAGGGTTATTTAATGTAAATTCTGTGTCCAAATCTGGTTTGCCTTTGGTAGAGTTGGAGTATAAAGGTACGATGGTAGTGCATAGGGAATGTTTGACAAGCCTGGTCCATTAAAAGCCCATGCTGGCTCTTACTCAGCTGGCTGACACACTAATGGGAAGGAGCCCAGCCTGCCATTTAACACATGATAGCTGCTATCATTGCTATACCAGGCTTTTCGAGCAGGTTGTTGGTGTACAGGTGTGTGTCATTACATATTCCTGTAACACGTTTTTATCCCAGTCTAGCTAAGGGCATTGTGCCTCCAGGCAAGAAGAGGAAGTCTGCTCATACACTCTTGCAAGCCACAACTGGAAAGCCATGGGGAACAAAATTTGTTCTGGCCCCCACTGCTTTCCTGACCAAACTGCCTGGCACAGTGTCTGCAGAAAGGAGTAAATTCCCTCTCCCAAAAACAAGAGAGGCATAGCGGCTCAATTCTTACTCCTTTGTAGGTCTCTGGGGAAAGCACACTTCCAGGCTTTCTCTTACTCATATTACAAGGTTGCCCTTCAGTCCCAAGAGCCAAGAAAAAAACTCAGCTTACATGTGGTAAAAAAGAACTTGTAAAAGTTATTTTTGAAGGCGCAGTAAAAAAAAAATAAAAAAAAAAATCGATATTTGCAGTGGCTATCCTTGATGATGCTACTGTATTTGAAACAGCTGGAGTGTAGGTCCCCTCATCAGACCCAGGGCTTCCTCATGCACAGTTTAAATATAAAGGGATTCAGGCACTAAAAAAGGCAAAGGAGCAGCTGAGTGACTGCAGCAGTTCATCTTCCACAGTGCTGCACAGGGATTCTGCACTGCTGTGCTCTGGCAGATGGCAGCAGGTGGGGAGAGAACATGGGAGCAAAAAGGGGCTTGAGTGAAGTTCCCTGTTAATGTTTCTTTGACTCTTACATATGCTTGCACATAGTTTAAAAAAGAAAAAGACAGATAATTCTATGGGCAATGAATTATTAGTTCCTGCTGCTCTTGCATTAGGAAGTAGAGACATAAAGAAGACCTAGATTTATTTCTGGTTCTGCCATAAAATTCGACTTATTACTGGGGAAAAGCTGTTAAAGCTTCAGTTCTCTCCAAAGAGAAAAGTGAGGGTTGGGAGGGAGAGATAAGTGATTCAACCTATTAGGTATTGGAATTTAGTTTGGGGTTTTTTTCATCAGTAAAGCACTTTGGGAATATTGGCTAATACTGTGGAGTACATTTTACTGTTTCAACATTTTGCTGTATTCCCTCCATGTGAACAGAATATTTTCTTCCTGTGAAGCTGACCTGAACTGAATAAAGAAGGAGTGAAACTGTTCCTATTTTTGTCCCTTTTTGTGGCCTTCTGCAGCATCATTCCTGGGCTCTGAGAAGGCAGTGGGATGCTTGCCTTTCTGTAGATGCACAGATATCTGCAGTGGAGGAACCAGGTGAGTAAATACACGGGCAGTTTGGAAATGGTAATACCTCTGCTGTATTCTTCCACCTTCATCTCTTGCCCCTGTACTTTATACCAGGAAGGACCTGTAGTCTTGAGAGAAGTGTGATGAAAAAGTGGTGCTCTTCCTCAGTCTCTTTTGAGAGACTTTATCTTAATAGAAGTTCAGTGCCTTGCCATCTGCATGTAATTAAGGTTACAAACCAATTTTCAATTTTTTCACTTCAAATTTTTAAGATTTTGGGTGAAATTATGTTTTTATGTTTTTATCTTAACTCTCAGAAGTTACATCAGAAGTACTGCACAGGTTGTTGGAGTCCTTTTTGTGGATTAAAACAGATAGGACCTTCCTTTTTTTTCCTCTTCCAAAATCCTAAATGGGTAAAATCTCATTGCAGTGTTGAAGTGTTTCTTTTTGTAAACTTGAGAGAATTTAAACTTCTGTCAGAAAAAAACCCAAAACCAAAACCAAAACAAAAACAAAAACAAAAATAAAAATAAAAACAAACAAACAAAAAAACCTAATACAAGGGAGAAAAAAACCAACCAAGCACATTACCTGGAAAGTATTGCATTTTCATTGGATTTCATAGGTCTTGTCAAGGGCTGCAAATCTGGATACATGAACTCAAGAGAACAATGTTGATCTGTGCTTCCTGAAAAACTGCTTCTGGGACACCTCTGCCAGTGCCTTTCCATGTGCAGTTGTAAGGATCTAAGGCGGTAAGGATATCTAAAATACACTAGCCATCCCTCGTTAAAGACATTTTACACATTTCTGGTGGTGCAGTTCACTGAACAGTCAATTCTTGCCTCTGCCAGCCCCTGGTGATTGCCACAACACCTCTGGTTTAAAGTTTCAAAACAAAGTATGGAGAAACACTCAGCAGTTTCTTTTGGCGGTGTGGTAACTGTGTGTTCATCCAGACTAGCTAGCGGGAGAGCTTTGCTGTCTTTCAAGGGCACAACCTGCTTATGGAAAGAGCTGCTTCCAGCAGTCCTTCTGCATATAGCTTCCTCTTCCTTTCAAAACTGAAGACTTGGGTGTCTCTATGCTGGAAATGCTTTACAGATACTGGGGTTTAGTAAACTGGCAATTTGTTTCTTCCTGGGTGCTCAAGCATCCTGTTTAGCCTCTTGCATTCACCACTGCAAGCCCTTTGAGAAGAGGGAAAACTCACAGCGAGGTGCTACAGAAAGAATACTTTGTTAATAGTTTCCCCTCACATCAGTTGGCCAATTTTCTCCTGAGTAGCTGGCCTACATCTGAATTGAAGCCAAACGTATCTAAGTTCAGCTGGGTTCTTGCGGTAGTGAAGGCAGTGGTTTCCTATAGGCGTGGTGGGGCTGCTGGGGACCTGGAGCCAGCCCGTTGATCCAGGCTGCCATTTGTGGATATGGCTTACTTTAGACTGATTACAGTTTCAGCAGAAGCCCTGCTTGGGAAAGCACACAGTGTGCAGGTAATTGGAAACAGAGCCTGGCTCAAGCATCTTGTAAAGTTTAGCACTGGCCTTTGAATTTGTAAATAGAAAAGGCTTGTGGCTCTGCAGTAAAACCGGTGGCTGCCCTAGTAAAAAAGAAGGAAACAGAGGTGTTATTGCTTTCTCTCTCCCCATATAGTTTGCTTTTTTTTTCTCTGATCTAAGAAAACTCTAGGATAACTCCTTTATGTAAGGGGCAGTAGACAAAGCTTGTCTGCAGGGCAATGTTTGTGTTGAAGCACACAGCTAAGTTTACAGGCTCTGCTTTTTCTTCCACCTTTATATTCTGTTTAGCAAAGCAAGATACTTTTCATATGACCTTTTTTATGCTTATAATATCCCCTGTTTTAAAGGATGATTCGCACCACTTCCAGGAGTTTGTATCTAGGTAGATGACTTTCTTTCCTGTTTTTGCACTTTTTTTTCTGTTTTATTCACTGGTGGGTTTATGAGTGCAGCACTCATGGTAATAGCTTACAAAATTGTAAATCGAAAACACATATTTTACTTCTTTGTTGTTGTTCAGTAACTGAGATTTCAGTAATTTCCTTACTCTTTGTGCTACTTCTCCATCTTTCACCATTCTTCTATTTTCTGCTCGTACACAACTCCTTTTACCACTCCTTAAATGCCAGATGTGATCGCAGTTGTTATCAGCTGTATTTTCAGAAGAGATTATATTAAATGTTTTCTTTTTCACTAGTCACATGGACACCTTTCTGCTAAAGAAAGGATCATCTGATTCACCCTGCAAAATATGACTTTTCAAAATCATCTGTGGCTAAACTCCTACTCATTCAGCATCTCCTAGGTGACAGTGACTGCACGTACTCCATGATAATTTAAAATAAAATATCCCATGGTTACAATCACTAGTTGAATTATGATGATGATGATAGCGGGATTTGGTATCTAGCCCAAAAAGCTGCAAGAGATTGTGAACACTGTGTTTTTTAACACAGTTTAAATATCTATGTAAGATATTTGGATATTGTATTTGGCAATATTTTAAGTTAGGTTATCTATCTGATCATTGCAAGCATCAGTGGAACAGAACTGGGAAAAGGAGGGGGAAAAATCAGCCAAAAATATCTCAAGGTAAAGAAACAGTATTTTGAGTCTTTTGGTGAAAGTTCCTCTGTTAAAAAACCAAGTATTTCCAGGGATAAGTTACTTTCTGTGGGATGTTTAGATTCAGTTATTGTTACAGAGATGCCTCTGCCTAAATTAAGGTGCAAAAGAGACTGTATGCTGGAAGTCAATTGTATGGATTTTATTTAACCTTAAATGTGAGGAGGGGAGAAAGAGAGAGAGAGCTCATGAGTAATAGGAAAGGGGGGTGGTGGAAAGAGAGTGACAGAAATTAATTAAGTAGAAAATATCACCAGTCTGTGGATACTGGCAGCCTCCCACTGATCCTGTCTGGTCTTCTCAGTGGTGAGGGTCCCACCAAACACGGAGTTTGGTGAATTAATATATTAATATGGAATATGTTCAGGCTAGTTGAGAACACCCAGGTACTTCCTCTGGCAGGGAAGTTTTACACAATCTCTTGCCAAAGACTCTGGATTGGTTGCATCCCTTTGCATCCCGTGCAGTCCTCTGGTGCAGGACCTCAGGAATGAGTCTGGGGGTGCTTTGGGGGTCCCTGATGGTTTATGATCTCTGATTAGCTGCCTCTCTTGTGAATGTCCCATGTGTCTGTGGCCTTCCTGGGGCTGATGGGGTTTATAACTGAGCCAGTTTGTGTAAGGGAGGGTGGGTGTTCTCTCTGACCAGGGGTTACACCACACACCCAAAAATTCTCCTCCTCCCACCCTGGCCTAGGGAAAGTGTGTGCAAACCTGAACTCAGCAAATGGGTCTGTGGGCTATGGGCTCCCCCACCCTGAACCCAGCCAGAGCTGATTGTCAGGACATCTGCTGGGTTTGGCTTTCCTTGTGGATCCATTCTTCTCCCTAGACACAAGATATTTGGACAGGAGTACAATCCTTATCTCAAGTTCCTGTTAGGTGGCTTAACTCATAGTCCAGTTTCAGTCAGGAGGCATATTCAAAGAGGGAGTGGACTTAGGTGGTCACAGCTTCTTTATACAATTTTACTGTAATGGGCAAAGTCCTTTTAAAAAATGAGTAAGCCATTAATCATAACATTTCAGAGTCTCACATGGGAGGAAACAAAACTATTGCCTTACTGCTAGTAGGTGGCATATAAATCTAAATGAAGCAGGTAATAGTAAAGCAAAAGACAGATTACATTTGCATAAACATTCCAACTGGTGGGTTGGATGACAAATAATGAAATGATAGTGGCAGTGCAGAGGTGCTAGGACAGGCAGGGGGATAATGATCTCTCACAGCAGATGAGACGTGACTGGAGCATCGAGGGAAGATAAGAGCTGTGCTCTGACAGAAGGCCTGTTCCCACACCCAGCCTGCAGTTTCCTTGACTAGCATTACTAACTGCTACTCTACTAAATTCTGCTTGGCATAAACAAAGTGGAGGCTTGAGAGTGAGGGATGTAAAGGTTTGTAGTCTGTTTGAGAGCTGCGCTCAGCTCCCGTTCAAATACCTCCCCTTGGTCACATATTTGTCTTGCTGTTACCTATTGCACCTCCTTGAAACAAGAAAACACACTGTAATTTCAGATCAGAATATGGAGGAAAACTTGAAATGCTTAAAAAAATGAAAATGCTTTGGTTTTCATTGTTTGAAGATCTGAAAGAGCTTGTAATTTTGGATGTCTGGGCAAAAGAGCATTGAGCATTATCCATTGCAGGGTTAATACAAATATTAAAACACTTATGGAGTAATATTCAGTCAGTTAGAAATTGTGTGGGAGGAAGGCATCAAATCTGTCCTGTCTCTACCTCTAGATTATCCAAAGTGCTTAAATCCAGAGCTGAAGTGGGTTGTCAGATGGCCCTGCTCGATCCCTCCAGCAGCCTGTGATGAGCAGGGAGAGGGGCTGAGGGCTGTGCTCTGCTCTTGGGTTCATTGGACTGCCTAGAGGGCTGCTCCCAGCTGTTCCACCACAGCAGCAGCAGTGGGCAGGGGAGGCTGAGGGGAGCAGGCAGGGAGAAGAGGGAGGAGGTTGTAGAAGCAGAGGCATTGCCTGTGTGGGCTTGTTCACCTGCACAGAAAAACAGACTCATGGTGCTTGTTACAGCTCTACATCCTATTTACAGGATGGAGGACATCTCTGGTGCCAGGCCTAAAATGGCTCCACACTATTTTCACCTTCTGGGCTATATCTGAGACAGATCAGCTTTTATTATCATGCCTACAGCATGCAGTTCTGCAAAAGCTGCAGCTCCCTGCAGCATCAGGAGCCCTTAACAGCCTCAATCCCTCCCCATCACCTCCACCTCTCCCATATTTCATCATGGCAAATTCAGGACACTTATTTAAACCCTACTAGATGGTGGTGCTCTTCCTAGGAGAACTCTGATGCTTCCTGTCCCTCTGGCTGGGTAACTTGTCCAGACTCAAAATTTATGCAGAGGTAATATGGACACCTGTGAAGCATTGGGGTCTTCACACATAAGTCAGCTGATTGTGGGAATGGCCTGATATAGATGGAGTGAGTTAGGCTGGCAGAAATCTTCTCTACGTGATTGGTTGTGATCAGTGGAAAAGGTAACACTGTAATTAAGGAGACAATTTTTTCTGCAAGAGTACAGTACAGTTCACTTAGGGAGGCTTTATGGCAGAGATAACTAGAAAAGATGGTATGAGCAAAACCTTAGAGTTTAAGTCACCAAAATGTGTGGGTTTGAGAGATTTAGGGCATGAGAGAAGGGATATAAAAATGTGCTGGACACTGCTGTTTGCTGAGACTGATTCAGAGTCTGGTCCCTCTCTTGGTTGCTTATGCAGCAGAGTTTTAATGCAAAAGGCTCAAGAGCCCCAGGATCTGGAATAAAAACCAACAAGATTGATTCTTGCTCAGCTGCAGGCCACAGTCACTGCAGGCAATCGTGTCTCTTGTCATCCCTCTGGCCTAGAGTTTGCATTCCTCTTGGCAGAGAAGCTTGCAGTTTGCTGCAGTGCATGTCTTGCTTAACAAGTGAAGTCAAAATGCAGCAGCAACGCAGTGTGATATGCAGGATTAAGCTGATACTGAGCTTTGCTACTCTAGTTTTCCTTCCTCTGTAATTCCTACCACCTTCTCCACTGACTGCTGTGAGTTCCTCTGGCATCCCACATTGGGTCACTGGCCTGGCAAAATGAGGCCATCGCTGGAAACTTGGTGCAATGATTAGAGTGGCAGCTGTACCTGTTGTTTTCTTACACAGCTCTCAGAGCCCTCCTCTGCTGTGTCCTCTCACAGCAGCTTCTCTTGCTACATCAGGTTTGTGGTGAGTGATACTGCTAATCTGCCAGGCTGGGCCCCTGCACACAGGATGCTTCCTCCTTGTTTGCAGCTTGCCTAGGAGGGATTTTGTGCTGCAGACCTTGAAAAAAAATTAGAAAAAACCAGAAGAGATAAATGTTGCCCTTCCTCTTTTGTCTGTGTGTGAAAATGAGCATTTGGGATTCTGCCTCTGCTGCCACACAAAAGAGCCTTTCTCTCTGCCTATCCCCAGCCTGAGTTTCCTCACTGTTCCTCTCTCTGGATACCATTCAAGGGACAAGTTGCAGTAACTAAATGTCCTCTGCTGTTCAGAGGGGTCACTGCATCTTACATAAAATACATCATGTCTTTAAAACCTTAACCAATCCATTAAAGTCATTTTTCTGTGTAACACTGAGGGTTTTTTTCTGCATTTGAATAGCTTTACCAACAATTAAAGAGCATTGTATACTACCATACACATGCAATATCTTTTTTCCTAAGTACATATAAAATACTCTTGAACCTTAAGTAGAGTAGCTGCTGTGTCAGCAGATGCTTGTGCTTAGCTTAACAGTTTGTGCTAGCATAGTTTTACTGCTGCAATGCTGTACCCAGGCGAGACAATTGAGAGCAGGCCTTTTTTTAGTGTGATTAGATCGAATTTCACCTGTGGGATTCAGTGAGAATATTCTGTGTGGAAACTAAGCATATGTCTGTGCCACACTGGTGCCTTATTTGCAGACAAGCACAGAAAGAGAAATACCTCAGGGAGAAAATCTCATTTAATGACTGGTAGATATAGTAAAAACATGTATTTTTTGAGGATTTTGCTCTAATGTATTTGAACTGAATGAAATGCTTTAGCTTTATGTTTTTTCCTCTTTCAGAAGAAAAGAAGCTCTGAAAATGTGTGGGGAATTGCAGGACAGTGTTGGAGGAGCTGACTGCGATGCTCTCAAAGGGAGGCAGCACAAAGGTGGCAAATAGTAAAACAGAAGAACTGGAAAGTGCAGCAACAAGAAGAGGTGAAGTCTCTTAACTAGGAAGTGTAGCATATCCAGAACTGTAACAAATGGTGTGAATATTTTGGTAGGAGCAGATCTTGTTTTTCCTAACTCAGGCTATGGCTGAGCTATGCAGTTTGCAGGGAGACTCACCTGAGACTGCTTTTTGGTGTACATGATGTTCCAGGTGGGCAGCAAGTAATTCATATATCCTGTTTGGCTTTTCAGGTGCCCAGAGTGAGCTCAGGCTGTTGATCTGAACATATTATTGCTCTGAAAGATTTTGTTCTGGTGGTGTCAGGAAATAAAACTCAAAATTCAAAGTTATTCCTCTCCTGGACTTCATGAAAGGCTGGTTTTCTTTCCATCCCATTCCTAGACTGTTTATGCAATGTGCTGCTTGAAATAAGCTTTATGGGTTTGGTGGGTTTTTTTGTTTGTTTGTTTTGGGTTTTTTTGTTTTGTTTTGTTTTTTTCTGGATTTGGGATTTAAAAAAAAATTCTTTTGAATGCCATATAGTCTATTTCATCTCTTCTTTCTGGACGGGACCCTGGACACTATTCCTGCCTTAGTAATTCAGCCTCTGTCATGTTGCTCACTGCCTTGTAGTAACAAATGTATCTGTGTACTCCTGCTTCCTCCACAGATTTTAATTCTGTGTCACCCCCACGGAGGCTGAGTGTGCCTTTTCTCCCATATGCCACGGCTGGCAGTAAAAATGAGCTTCATGACAGCAAGGAGGAGTCTGCTCTCCAGAAGTGCTTGATCACACAAAGTGTCTCAGTACATATCTTTTTCTGTGATGAAGTCATGCAGATATTGCAAAAAGCAAGGGGCCTGCAGTACAGCAAGAAAGCCTTTTTTACTGGAGTGAAAAAGAAAGGCATTCCCTTCACACCTTGAGCAAAAGTAAGGAGTGATGCTAAATGCTTCTCTTGTGGGTGTGAAACTAAATGTGAGATGGAGGTAGGGTGCAGCTGGCCAGGTGACAGAATCTCATCAAGTCCCTGAGGAAAATATGGGAAAGCAAAGAATACTGGGTTGCCATGTGAGTTTGTTATATAACAAAGAGAAATCTGCCATTTAGCTAAAAGTCTGAACAGAAGCATTATTTATCCAGTGAGGATTATTTGTATGGGGGAGACTGGCTGAAATATTGCACTGAGTTTCATGCATCGTCCTTAACTGGAAATGTGGACTCAGGGGAGAGAGTTCAGAGGGAAGCAATATGAGTTTTGGGAAATGAAGAAACTTTGCAGATTTCTCTCCTCAATTTGCTGTTGTTTACACTTTTTGTGGCCAAAGCTGCAATGGTGTCCTTGGTTCTCAGGCTGGAAAAGGATTGTTTTGTCTAAATAAACTATGAAGAGAACTTCCTAACACTTTGTATGAAATTCAGAACAATATACTAATGCAGTAGAAAATCTGTAAAACATGAAAGCTAAAACTCAAGGCATCAATACATATTATGTATTATTAAGTAATTTCAAGATTAATTGAACAAAGATGCCCTGCTTCTAATAATATATGCTTCTAATTATCTTGGGAGCATTGTCTGAAAGCTTATGGGCTCACCCACTCACATGTAATCTCATGTTGAACTTTGGAGAGAGCTCAGCAGACTGTAGTCTAATGAAGCACAGGAGAAAAGTAATTTGGAGAATGAAAAGCCCTCAAAGGGGATAACAAACATGGAAATTGACTGATTAATTGATTGATTAAATGATTCATGAAAAGGATGTGAGGAGAAAGAACAATTGATGATGGCGTGTGAGAAAGTGACCTTGGCAAAATCGAGCCGTGCAGGTGACGAAGGAATATCTGGCACAGAACTGTGCATGAACCATGTGGAAGGGAGAGAGTGGGCAGACTTAAAGCAGTGGCAGATGAAATGTAGGAGGCAGCAAAGAAAAGCTGCCACATACAGGAGGATGAAGTAATAGATCTCCTTCCCCTTTCCTTATATTACTGGATAGGAGGAGAGTCTGTTTTGAGAGCACTGTAAAGCAGAGAGATGGCATTCTACAGTGTGGGCCTACTCTGAAGAAGCACAGCTCCTGAAGAAGGCTTAGCTGTCATCAGGAGCTAGTGGCTCTTCCAGGCCTGCCTGTTCAGAAGCACTTTGCTATTTTGGTCACTGCAAATATTCAGCGTTATCTGGACCTCATGTTCTTTCTCCTGCACCAGCCTATGTGTGAATATGGACAAGTCTTGTCTGTTTTAGTTTCTTTGCTCTAGTTAAACCCTGAATTCACACTTTAATGACTCCATTCCTTCATTTGAATTTTGTCAGTTCTCTTATGGTATGCTGTTCTCCCCTGCTACAATTACAGACTTTCAAGATGGTTGGTGACCCTGCCATAGCATGCACAAGCTGCTTCACCTCCATAGTCCTCCTGTGGTACTTGTCTCTCCCTCTGCCCTCACTCCAATATTGCTTAGCAGTTTTCATTCTCAGCAATTGCTCCATTTTTAAGTCTACCAGGTTCTGGTATTATCAGCTAGCTAGCTAGCCAGCTATAGATACATACATACATGCATATGTGTATATACTATTAAAATGAACAAGGTTATGGCTGTCATGGTTGATCCCTAGAGCTACTGGCATCTGTGGGGCTGCTTTATACTGCACTATAAAGCTATCTTACCTAGTAGTACAGAAGGACTGCCTCCAAACCACCACAGGCAATGATGCTTTTCTCAGGCTGAATCCTGTCTGTACTCAGGAATTGTTTGGGAAAGTGCCACACCTTATAGCCCAAAAGAGAGGAATTTAAACACTGTTACGGTATTGATGACTGAATTATCATGCTTGGGAATCTCCTGTTAGATTCACAGAATCACACAGAATCACTAGGTTGGAAGAGACCTTCAAGATCACGAAGTCCAACCCATGTCCTAACACGCCAACTAAACCATGACACCAAGTGCCACATCCAATCTTTTTTTAACACATCAGAGATGGTGACTCCACCACCTCCCCAGGCAGACAATTCCAGTACTTTATCACTCTTTCCTAATATCCAACCTGTATTTCCCTTGGCACATCTTAGAACTGTGTCCTCTCATTCTGTCAGTTGCTGTCTGGAGAAAGAGACCAACCCCACCTGACTACAATCACCTTTCGGGGAGTTGTAGAGAGTGATAAGGTCACCCCTGAGTCTCCTTTTCTCCAGGCTGAACACCCCCAGCTCCCTCAGCCATTCCTCACAGGATTTGTGTTCCAGCCCCTCACCAGCCTTGTTCCCTCCTCTGGATGTGCTCCAGTGTCTCAATGTGCTTCCCAAACTGAGGGGACAGAGCTGGACACAGCACTCAGGGTGTGACCTCACCAGTGCTGAGTACAGGGGAAGAATGACCTCCCTGCCCCCGCTGGCCACACCATTGCTGACACAGGCCAGGGGCCATTGGCCCTCTTGGCCACCTGGGCACACCCTGGCTCATGTTCAGTCGGCTGGATCAGCACCCCCAGGTCCCTTTCTGCCTGGGCACTGTCCAGCCACACCATCCCCAGCCTGTAACACTGCAAGGGGTCATTGTGGCCAAAGTGCAAGACTTGGCACTTGGACTTATTAAACTTCATCTCATTGGACTCTGCCCATCCATCCAACCTTTCCAGGTCTCTCTGCAAGCCCTCCTACCTTCCAATAGATCAACACACACTGCCAGCTTAGTGCCATCTGCAAATTTACTCATGAAAGACTCAACACCCTCATCCATGTCGTCAATGGAAATATTGAACAGGACTGACCCCAGCACAGACCCCTGAGGGACACCACTGGTGCTGATCCCCAGCTGGATGCAGCACCGTTCACCACACTCTGGGCCCGGCCACCCAGCCAGTTCTTAGCCCAGCACAGAGTGCTCCTGTCCAAGCCATGGGCTGCCAGCTTCTCCAGGGAATGCTGTGGGAGGCAGTGTCAAAGGCCTTGCCAGGTACACAACATCCACAGCCTTTCCTGCATCCACCAGGCAGGTCACCTGGTCATAAAAGGAGACCAGGTTGGTGAAACACGACCCGCCCCTCCTAAACCCCTGCTGGCTGGGTCTGGTGCTCTGGCCATCCTTCGAGTGCTGTGTGGTGGCACTCAGTATAAACAGTTCTATTGCCTTACTGGGTACTGAGGTCAGCCTCCTTCTCACCCTTTTTGTGGATGGGCATCAAATTAGCCAGCTTCCAGTCATCTGCAACCTCCCCAGCACCCTTCTGAGCTAAATTACAAATTCAACTCAAACCCTTAAACACACTTGGGGTTCTGATATTTTTGACCACTTTTTGCCCTCGTTGTAATATTTCTCCTCTGGAAATGCAGCTTCTCAGAGTGAACCTGACATTGTGAGCTGAGAACTTCTTGCCTTGGGGCCCCATCTAGTGGATACTGGCTTCTACTGAGCAGCAGCAAGGGCAACTTTATTCGTGTTGCTAAGAAATGAAAAGCAGGAAAAGGAGATGATACAAAAATTCCCTACAGAGCTTAATAATCACAAATTAAATAATTGTTTGTTCATTCTTGTCCTGCTGTCATTTTTTAATTTTCTCTCTACAAAGATAATATTACTTTGCATTTTGTGCCAAGGGAGTTTCATAATATAGTGGAGGCATATCCTAATTGTGTGAAAAAACAAAAAGAAAAAGAAAACAAAACAAATAAAAGAAAATGTAAGAGGAGAGGAGAGAAATAATCAATTCCTTCTCTGTACCCCTACTATTTCTTTTGTTAATGGAGTGGCTGTATTATTTCACTGAGTGTGCTGCAGTTATTGTTAGGTCACAGGAGGATATGAGCATTACTCTGTGAAGTCCAAAATATAAGGGGGTTCTTAGGTAAACGTGAAAATACAAAACATTCTAGCCACATTGGAAGGTCTGTCAGTGCCAAACATTTAAAATCTGTATTTTTTTCTTGGTAGAAGTGCTTATATAGCAGATGTTAAAAAGGTAACCATGTTCAGACAGGATCTATTTGTTTTATGTATTTTAAGAAAAAGAAAGTGTCTTGATAAATGAAAAAAGTTTTATGGCTATATCTAAGTTACTTTTACAAATGACATTTTCTTAGTTCATCTGTCAAATTTAGCGAGTCAAATTTGGATTTCAAATGCATTTGAGTCATTCAGAGTAGCCCATGGGAGTAAGATGAATAGCTAGACAAAACATGGTGGCCATATCTGCCTAATATTTTGCCTTTTCAAAAGAAAAAGAAAGAAGGAAATAGCTAACTTATCTGGTAAGGGCAATGCTGTTTTCTTTGGCAAATGTATTTTACAGAACTAGCTGTCTTGAAGACAATATCTGTAATATAGCTAGTAGTCTTTCAATTAATAAAAGCACTTTCTGAAGTTTCTGTGCTGTCTGTATCTTTGGAGAGCATCATAATGGATGGAGATTGAGTACTCCTGCATTTGTGTAACAGAGTTATTTTGCAAAAATATCTATTTTATAAAGGGTAGGCTTATTATTTTTATTAAGCTGCTTAGTGGGGTTATTAAAAAACTATGCATGAAATTCCCAAGGTAGAGATATCAGAAGATAAATGAAAATCTAAAATAAAAAGACCATGGTGGAGAAAGAAGTATTTTCATACTTTGACTGTTGACCTTGAACGTTTCCTTGTCTTAGTTGTTTTTTCTTGGCCTATTTTTTTTTCTTTTTAAATTTTGTGTGCATATGGAAAAGACAAATAAAGTAGCTTTCCATTACTTGAAAATCTGACTCTTTTTAAAGGAGAAAGGAGGAAGAGTTTTAAAAGACAATATGTGAGTGTGTTTTATTATGAAAGAGTGATTGACATATAATTTCTCTTTTATTATTACTGACATATTATTTTTCATATTATTTTGTTTCAGTTTTCAACCTCTTTCTTTTGTTCTTTATCTTCTATAACCGACATCCTTTTAACAACACACATTTCCCTATTTTGTTAGCCTAGGTTACTTTTATGCTGTCTCAGGAGTCATGTGGATAGTGAGAAAGATCTTTAGCTGTGAATGTCTTGGAGAAGCTCCAAATTATTTCTTTTTCCTTCACTGTGTTTCTCAGCCTGTAGGGACTAAAATAGTTTCCAAAATAAATGATCCTGGAAAAAATTACTTTCAGAATAAATGATCTGAAGCACAGTGCTGGAGTTACAGCAGCTGGAATGATCCTGTAACTCATTACACTGACCAAAAAATTGACCTAGCTCAGCTCCCCAGGAAAGGCTGGAAGGTCAGACAGAGGTGAATGCTTATACGATTTTTAGGAAATAGATCTTTGTGAGAGAAAATTTGTATCACAAATATATATATTCCACTCTAGACATAATAGCAAATGTCTTTTGCACTCTGATTTCTGAGTTTCAGAAAAAGGCCTTGAACTGAAACAGTGCTGATACTAATGATAAATGGAAGTCCTTCTCTTGCCTGTGTTGAGTGTCACATCCCAGGTTCATTCTATATGGTCTCTTAGGTAAGCTATTTCCATTTGATATTTAATATTCAGATTTTAGAGAGATTTGGCACAGTGTCAAAAATAGCCATTCAGAGAGGGAAAATTCAGTCCCTTTTTATTCCACGTGGAAGTCAAGGCCAAAGAGGAGGAGTTTCAGCAGAGGAGCAGAGCCCCAGACCCCCCTGAACAGCACAGGGATGAGGGGATGGGCACTTGCAGGGCAGAGTGCTGAACCTCGAGCTGCATGGCCCAGGGCTGTGGCTGGCTCTGAGGAGACCTTTGGGAAATGGTCCAATGCTTCCTTCCTTCATTCTGAGCCACAATAACAGCTACAAGGCAGGTGGGAGCAGCCTCACACCCAGCCACTCTCCTGGCTCCTGCTGCCCTCTCTTCTGCTCCCCACCCTACATGGTTCGGGTTGGGCCCCACACCCATGGCTGATCTGTCCTGAGCTTTCCCCTGTGAAAGGAAGACAGAAACGTATCCTAAGAATTCATAAACAAGGTAAGCACACCTTCATTGTGGCCTGAAAGTCCTCCTTGGACCTGAGAAGCCTTTGATAGCAATTCCATATCCACAGATGTACTTATCTGTTGAAGGCAAGCTAATATTTAATATACTATAAATATGAAGTTTGATGTTTATCATTACATTGCAGCATGAAGTTTAAATAATTTGCAATAGTGAAATCACTGAAACTTGCCCATTTGAAACTGGAGTTTAGGGAGTCGTAATATATTGCAGAAATTAAACAAAGATTTAAAATAAAATTCAGCATCCTAATGGACCAGTTGTCTAAATGCAAATACTCTACATGGAAACCTTGTTCTATTATTTTGGATTCCTTACTCACCAAATTGTGGAATAAGGCACACAGTAGACATTTCCTGATCAAAGCAGTTTCACTGATGGCCAACACAATGCAATGTATTTGAAGAGAAGTCCGAGGTGTGGAGGAGACTTTCACCAACTTTCCCACCCAAATGTAACTTTGGAGTTAATAAGAGCCTCCCTCTGCCCAGCCTATGGCCACATCTCAGTCCCCCAGGGCCAATCTGCAGTTTATCACATTCCTGGGCATCGCTAAAAAGAGCCTGGCTCTGTCTTTGGATAGCTGCTATTTAAATTATTTCCTGGAGGAAGTTGTTGATATTTGGTGTTGATTTTTAGCTGTAATGTATCTGTTAAGAAAGATCCTCTTCAGATCTCTTTCATACACAATGATTTGTCTCCCTTACTTGGTTGCTGTTCTCTATTCTTTTCTTTCAGCAGATTACATTCACCAAGCAAATGTTCATTAGCTTCTGGAATGCAGATCCATTCTTTGACATTTTCCTCCTTAACATCCCTGGTGCATATTTAATAAGTTTCCTCTTAACATAAGAATGACTTTGTTATACCAGTCCTAGAGGTACATTTGGTGCCCTTGCCCTGTCTGCAGCAAATAGCAGGTCCCTATGAAAGATTTAAAGAACAAAGCAAATGTATGTTGTGCTGTTCCTCAGAGCAGTTTACATCCCCTTACCCAATTTCAGGTCAAGTCCTCTATGGGAGGAATATAGCACCTCTGCAGCTGTGAATTCAGAAGGGCTGGATGTGGAGGGCTGCTTTCAGGACCAGAATTAACCCACCATGGTCCAGGTGCCTGTGAGTTCCATCAGCAGGAGGTTTGACTGGCCGTAGAGAGAGACCCATCAGAAGACTAATGGGTGTCATTATTAGTTGGTAAGTTATGTGTTACTCTGCTTATTATGTGTCTGAGTGGGGAGAGATAGTTGCATTGTCATCCTGGTCATTGTCTTGTCTGCCAGGCTGGCAGGAGTGATGGGATATCTGGATATCTGCCTTGTCTTTCTTCTTGAGAAATATTAAGAGAGGTATGGGGACGTGGGAGGAGGTGGAATAGCAAACAATAATAATTAATAATGCACACAGCAAATTAGAAGTCAAACTATTGAGACAGCTGCTCTATATTACCTGAGAATTGAGCTTTAGTGGACTATTTCTATGTGGTTGCCATGAAGCACAATTGTTTCCCAGGGTATGTGACACATGAGGAAATTCCTGTCATACTTCCATTAGAAAGGGAGTAACACTGCACATACATTCCTTGATCAAAAGTGCACAGAAAACCAGCCATCATATTTTGTTGCCCATCTAAACTCACCAAGAACAGAACAGAACAGAACTGAACCGAACAGAACTCTTATTTTCCCTTGCACAAACTTCTATTTACTGGCTTTTTTTCATGATTCCTGCAAAGACTTCCACAAGTCTTCCAAGCTGTCAGGCAGTCTCTTCCCCAGCAATCAGCTATCCCAATCAGCTTTATACTCTTTATATCTTTATACTAATTCTACCTAGGATTAAGCAGAAAAAAACATGTACAAAGGATATTTGTCTTTTTATAGACACAAAGCTGAAGCTCATGTTGAAGCTTTTATATTAAAATTTAGGAATGCAATGCAGGTTGTTTAATTAGCACTTCCTAGAAAACTTCTGAAAATATCATAATCCTAAGGTGTTGTTTTGATAAGGTTCCTTTCCCTACACACTTCCTCTTTCTGTAATATTACTTTTATTGGTAATAGAATAGCAGAATCAGAGAATGGGTCGTGTGGAAGGGACCACAGCAGATCCTCCCTGCTCAAGTAAGGCCATCCTAGAGAACATGGCACAAGATTGTGCCCAAATGGTTTTTTGATATCTCCAGTTAAGAAGACTCCACAGCCTCTCTGGGCAATCTGGTCCAGTGCCCAGTCACCCAGCAAAGAAATTCTTCCTCATGTTCAGCAGGAACTTCCTGTGCACCAGTTTCTGCCCATTGCCTCTTGTCCTATTGCTAGACACCACTGAGCAGAGCCTGGAAACATCCTCTGACACCTCACTTAAGATACCTGTAGCCATCTCCGTCAGCTCTTCTGGAGGCTGAACAGCTTCCTCAGCCTTTTCTTGTACAAGATGTTCCATACACTTAATCATTTTCATAGCCCTCTGCTGGACCTGCTCCAGGGAGCTGCGTGGTTCTCTTGCCCTGAGGAGTCCAGAACTGGACACAGCACTCCAGACATGGCCTCACAAGGTTGAGCACAGGGGCAGGATCACCTCCTGTGACCTGCTGGCAATGCTCTTCCTAATACACCCCAGGATATTATTGGCCTTCTTGGCCAGAAAGACACACTGCTGGCAAGTTCATACTGCTTCTCTGATATGAATTACTGCTCTGATATGAATGTCTACTACCACTTAATGGAAGGTAATGATAGGCAAATTTCAGCTCTAGAAAAAGCAGCACAATTATTTTACATTGACTATAATAAAAAGTTGGAGAAAGGCAGAAAGGCACACTGCTGGTAAGGTATCACTGCAAACTATTTTTTCTATTGTTTAATGTTTACCATGATCTATGTCTGTCTCTCATCTCTGGGTGACTATTGACTATTATGTCAACACATAGTTCCAATTTCCTTGTTGCTTCATTGTCTGCTTGCAATATCTTTAAAGAGTCATTCTCTTTTTTTCACACATCTGCAAAATTACAATTATATAAACATGTAAAACCCAAACTTGTTTTAGTTCTTTGGTTTTTTTCTACCTTGTTCACAGAAGTCCTGGCTTCTTTGTGTTAGTAGGCTGCCCTGCCAAAATGCAGTCAGAAACCAATATTCTACCTAACAATTCAGTGCAATAGCAGTGGGAAGATGAAGTTTGAGGGTTAGTATGTCTTCAGAGGAAGAAAATGCAGTGTTTTTTAAATCTAAGAAGCCAGCGAAAACTACTGTGTGGAAGGTAATGCTAAGCAATTTTAATTTCTAGAAAAAAAGGCACATTTTTTATATACACTAATTGTAATCAGGAGTTGGAGAAAAGCATAAGCAATAAATCAGGATTATTCCTGGGTATATCCAGATTAAGACCTATTTCCTTTTATAATACAAGAACTTCAGCCAGCTGGTGTTTCAATCATATGTTTTATCAATTGCATGGCTTCACTGCACAAAAGTTGCCAACACAACTGAATAGATTGGGAGGTATAGGACAGTGATGATTATGATGCTCTGGTCTCAAACTACGTGTTTCCAGTCAATATTGGAAATTCCAGACAACTGGTTTAGGTCCCTTTGTCAGGTAAAGAACAACAATCTATCACTGAGCTCATTGGGGTCCTAGTGGTTTCTGTGATGTTGTGATATTGCTGTTGTTGTCCTGTCATAAATACCCAGACATCTTGACGACCACACTCAGCTCAAGATCCTTTCGTCTCCTGAGCTGCTGCAGTATTTGTGTCACTAGGGAAACACTGCCAGCAGATGGGATTGGGTAAAAGTGTAGTCAGAAAGGCCACTGAGGCAGGGAAGGAGGACAGCTGTCCTGAGCATTCAGAGCTTTACATTCTGTGCCGTTCTGATGTGACGTAAGCCACAAGATATTTATTAGCTGGATGAAAGCCTGCTTTGGTCTTGCAGCTCTCTGAATCTGCCTACCATTTATTCAGGATATGTTACAGCAGATACCAGATGCTGGTGGTACCTAATGCTGCCTAATTTGTGGTAGAAAATCAGACTAAAAAACCCAGGTGGTACAAAAATTTTACTGCCATGCCAAGCTGTCTGTGTCTGGAGCACATAGCTATCTCAGATTAAAGCTAAGAAAATTCTTTGATTCAGATATCAGTAATCCAGAAATCAAAAAATACATACTTATATTTGTAAGTTTTTCAATCAGTAATGTAAACATTGTGATTAAAATACAGTTGCAGAGGAATACTCAGCAGGCCAGTATGTGAAACAAGACCTAGTCTGGATGAATTATTAAAAAAAAAGAGATCATATTAAGAATAACTTTTCTAAGTTATATTTTAATGTGAACAGTGTTTGCATGGGGAATCCTACATTTTTTATTTGGGTAAAAACACCCTTTGAAATTAAATGAGTCTTTGATGATTTGTCAGATGAGTCAAAGACACTAGGAGATTACTGATTTAGTGACAACTGACTGGTTAAAGAGTGAGAAAATTTAATAATCAGTTAAATGGCATGAACAAAGATTTTGGCAAAACCTCCACATTAGGAATCCTCACAGGTCTACAGGAGGAGCAGTAACAGGAATGGAAAGAGCTGGTGACCTCCAAATGTAGCTTGAGGTGAAGCACCATTATATGGACCATGGGCAGAAACAGTAGTTGGAGATTGGAATAGAATAATCTAGTAGGTCTCTTCAGTGTGAAGATGTAATGAAATACTTCTTTGTTTTTTATGCAGTGTGGCATTGCTCTTAAAGACCTGGAGAAACAACCACTGAGCAGCTGGAGAAGAATCAGTGTGGTTCGTTAACACTGCTGCTAAATAGTGGTTTCTTTGTTCTTACTAAAAATATGAAAACCTATAAAAACAGTGTAAATTTGAGGCCTACCTGAGACCATCAGTCTTAGCATACTTCTTGCTATATCTACCTATGGTAAACTCATTCTTTTTGCTTATAGCAACTACAGAATCAAAGATATCCAGCAGTAGTGAGGAACAGGAATTAAGGGGTCCAGCTGATATAACTTCTTAAGAAAATTGTGCCTGTGTGATCTGTGTGTGATCTGCCTTTCCAATAGTTCTTGCCAATTTACAGTGAAGTCTTGACAGATCATCATTGCTTGGAGCTGTTGTGAATGTAATTAATTTAGTTCTGAAATAAAATATAATTTTTATAATGAGAGTTACCTGCTTCCAGGGATACAGTAAAAGTTAATTATTCTAAAGTCAGTAATGATCATATAGGTCAGGCATATTGTGTGGCATGGGACACACACTCCATAGCTATGTTGGATATGCCATGAAAAGTTCAATGACCTTGAATAGAAGGATATGCCTGAACCTGATACTGTTTGAGGTTTTCATTGCAGCTCTCACGTTGGACTCACCATTCAGGCACTGCTGTGTGATCTGTTATGTATTCCTTTCCTTCTCTTTCCTCTGTGAAACAGGAGCAGATCATTTCCACATTATCTGGGTGAGGATGTGTGGAGTGTGAGAAGAGTTTACCTGGAAATGTTGAGATGGGGTGAGTGGAGATCCGAAGTGCTGGACCAGAGGCATGAGAATTGGTAGACCTGCATAAAGTGATGAAGAAATGTTTAGGGGAAGACATCAGAGGAACAAAGAGAGGATCACCTAGAAAGGGCTGTAAAAAGGGCTGGCTGCATATAAAGTACACCTATCTGACTGAGCCCTGTGCCTGATCACCACAGTCTGTCCTGTCTTCATTTGAGCCTTTCTTAAGTATACATCTGTGTCATCTCACTCTTCATCCATGTGTGTGAGTACTGCATGGACTGGCTGCTGGCTGCTGGTGTCAGACTGGGGTTTAAGGTGCTCTTATACTCTACATACACTTATCTGGGGGGACCCATGGGTGTGGCGTGCCTGCAACATCTGCCATCATGAGAGGGTGCATCTGTTTGCAGCAAGCACTGATGCAGACAGAGACAGTAGGCAACCAGACAGCAAATGTGTGTGTGCTTGTGAACCTGGAGGGTGTCATGTCTGTGCCTTCACCAGTGACCTTCAGCTTCTGCCAGCCCAAGAGGACAAGGGGACAGAATCAGAGTCAGTTCCAGTTAGAGACACAAACTCAAACACAGAGGTTATGAGCGTCAGAATTTTTTCTTTTTTTCCTTTTTTTTTTTTCCCCTCACTGTGAGAGTATCCAAGAGCTGGCCCTGGCTGCCCAGAGAGATGTTGTATTCTTGTTATAGTCTAACTCCAGCCAGCAGCCAAATCCCACACAGCTTCTTGCTCACTCCCACCAGCAGGATCAGGGAGAGAATTGGAAGGGTAAAACATTCTCCTGGGTTGAGATGAAGACAGTTTAACAGGAAAAGCAACAGCTGCATGCACAAGCACAGCAAACCAAGGAATTCACTGCTTCCCAAGGGCAGGCAGCTGTTCAGCCATCTCCAGGAGAGCAGGGCCTCATCACACACAGTGATTACTTGGGAAGACAAATGTCATCACTCCAAATGTCCCCCCATCTCCCTTATTCCCTCCACTTTACATACTGGTCTGGAGCATCCTTTTAGTCGATGTGGGTGACCTGTCCTGGCTGTGTCTCCTCCCAGCCTCCCATGTACCCCCAGTTACCTCGCCAGCATGACAGTGTGAAAAGCAGGAAAGGTCTTGGATCTGTATAAGCCCTGCTCAGCAATAACAAAAACATCTATTATCATCTACTATCTATGACCCTATAGTCAGAAAAAATCCAAATCACAGCTCTATATCAGCCACTAGGAAAAAATTTAATTCTCAAACAACCAAAACCAGCACAAGTCTTCATTTCTGGGAATACTCAAAGTCTGGACATGATCCTGGACAACCAGCTCCAAGTGGCCTTTTTTGAGAAATGGGCTGGATAGGATGACATTCAGAAGTCTCTTCCAACCTCAAACATTCCCTAATTCTGTGCCTCAGTTGTCTGTGCTTGTCTGATGTGATTATGTAAATGCTATTACAAGAAGTAACCCCCACAGCTGACAGCTACTGAAGCCTAAAGACATTAAAATAACCTTTGGATGGTGCTGCTAATGGTGGATTCAGGACAGCAGCTGCCTTGCCTTCATTTCCAAGTGTGGAGAAACCTCTGGACCACAGCACTGCAGCGTTAGTTTCAGTCTCTGCCTTCTTACAGCCTGTGGTTCTCTCTAGATTTAATGTGCTGTTGTTGATACTGGGGTTAGTTGTAAAGATAACTGCTGCTGCAGCAGGTATCTGCCAAGTGTGTTGTGTGACACTGGAATAAATATACCAAGGATAAAACAAACATCTTTGTGGCTCTTGTCTTTACACAGGTCTCATTTTAAGGTAAATAAAGAGTTGCCACTGAGCTGATATTAAATCAAGAAGGATATGAATCTGAGCTTTCCTGGGTCAGTAAAACCTTAGCACTGACTCTGATGGGCTTTAGAGTGGCTTCTTGGGCAGCAGGGGGACACATTACTGTTTAGATATCTTAAAAAATAATTGATTTGCTGTAACTCAGAGAGTTGTAGCTCAGTTGTGTGTTTGTCTTCTTAGATATAAATGAGAATACCTACTAAGAGATTCACTCAACCTTATGTTGCAGGTAAAAAATACCAACATTTTGTGTACTCAGGTATTTTAGTGTTTGTTCAAAGACTTATGCTAAAATTGTTTGATGTTCTGGATGCAGTTCAGTTTAGCTCAGATGAATTGCTGATTAAAAATCCCTTGTCTGGTTGTTAAAAACATCTTGCATCTAATGTGGGGGATTTTGTTTTGTTTTCCTTCAGCTGCAATTGTCCTCTCTCCTGGGAGTTTTACACCCTTCCCTTAGCTGGAATTGTATTTTCCTCCTCCAAATTACTTGACTCTTCTCTGTCTTATCTCCACACAGCATAGTCTCATTTCTGGGAAGGGTAGTTTCAGCTTTTGACAGTTTTCAGCTGCATGAAGCCAGCCTTCAAATACAGGAAGATGGGCACTGTAAAAGAAAATTAGGAAATTCTAGTAGAAGAAGAGAAAATCGTTAAGGAAAAAGAAAATAAGCAGAAAAGAAGAGGTAGAGAGAGAAGTGCTTAGGCTTTTTAGGAGTCAGTATGGGTTTGTTCTCTCCCCACCAGAATGAGGCAATAAGGTGTATTTCCCTTGGGGATTTGTGCTCAACTGCACATTTACAATGCTGTCAGCAGTCAAGTACATCTGCTACTGCTCTCTTGCTTACCTAATCTTCATGAGCAGATGCACTCCCTCCAAACCTGTTTAGAGTTCAGTCCTTCAGGTGGTGGTATTCTCCTCTGAATGAGACACATTCTGTTGGGTTTCTTTGTGGAGCCCATAACTGATGGTCCTGAATTTCTGACCAAAGCATTAACAAAGGAAAGAGCATGATTTATTTTTTATGTGATTGAATTTGCATGACCTGTTTTGCCTTTCATTTATAATACCAAGGCAGATACTGGGACTTGGGTAACTATGAAGAGAGACACTGCTCTAAAATCACCAGTGCACAGTATCCATTGCTCTAGCATGGCTTTAGAAACCTCACCACAGGGCTATGTGAATAATTAGGTCTGCTGCAGAGATGAGGACCCTCATTGCTAGTTACCAATCTATTAACTTATATGAAGCTATAAGTATGCAGCAAGCATTCAAAGAAATTAGTAGTTAACATATTAACAAAGCTGGGCTTCAGAAGCTGCCATACAAAAGATGCATTAGGCTTTCTTGGAACTGGAGAAAGATTAAAGCACAAGGGTGCTATTAAGGTACCCTTATGGGCTAAAAGCATACCTCTTCTAACACCATTACATTTCATTTCATTACTGTTTTGATGTTTAATCCAATGGCTATAAACTAGCACCTCTTTTTCCTGAGCTCCATTTCAGTTCTTTGTCTTCCCCTTTCCTGGAGTAGTTGAGACAATACTCAGGCCTGCATCAATTAAGCAACCCACAAATCAAGGGATTGGCATAAGATAAAGAAGTAATTATAAAATACCAAATTCACAATAGGATTTTAGCACATGCTAAATTTAAAATGCTTGAATAATCCTTTTGATACACTGTTAAATCTCTGCTTTAGAAAAGTTCTTAGGGAAGATCTTCTATTTTGGGAGGTGGAGTGACCTTCTGTGTTACAGGGGAAGTAGGAATATAATGTAAATTATTTCATAGTTAAAATGCTGGATAATTTTTGGTGCTCTGCTGCCTAAATTTCACCACCAGTGAATAACGCATTATTGCAGTTTTCCCTTCTATCTTATTTTGTAATATCTATGAAAAGAAGAAAAATTTATGTATTGTCTTTACTGGACACAACCTGGGACTGGCCCTCCTACATGTTCTTGCCTTTGGCATTTTTCCCACAGTCCTCAGGATGCACTTCTATATTTTTGTCATCCAGCCACACCCTGAAGAAAACTTAAAATAGAAGAGTGCTCAAGTGTAAAGGCAGACAGAGCAGGCAGTAAATGTCTCCATTTCTGTAGAGATAATAAATATAGAACAAGAAATGGAAAGCAGGGCAAAGTGAGAACTTTAAAGTTTTCCTGAAAAATGGCCTTTTACCTCCCACAGGAAAATTCAATAGGAGAGAAGAGATGGAGCTGGGTAAGTAAAGTGGGTTTGCTCTGGATTATTACATGTTAATTACTTTGACAGCTGCTTCTGAAGCAGCATCTACATTCAGGGCATATGCAGTCATTCCACTCTGTCTGTCTCTGTAGATCTAATTCTGTCAGACTGAGTTATAATTCAAGATCAATGGGAGGGAGAAGCCTGTTTCAAGCAAATGGTAGCCCTAGATGATAAAAAAGTAAGAAAGATCCTCATCAGAGCTATTTAGGAAACTTGGATGAGCACAGCAGATGGGATAAGAATCAGTTATTTAAAGGCTTTTCACCTCTTGTTCTGCTTCCCTATATGTATACGTAAGAAAAACACATGACTTAAAAAAAACATTGTTCATTTGTCAGTGTCACATACCAAGCAGTGGAAGTGATTGTAATTTAGTAACTTTAGCAATGACTGGAAGTAATTGAAAATAGATTTTGTTATTTTCAAATAATTTAAAGATCAATGAATTCCCCACCTTTTGTATGTTGCTGACCCACTGGTTGTTTGAGTCATTTTGGGCTACGTCATGAGGTATGGTTAGGTCTGCCACATATCCAGGTTCTCCCAGGCATTTGTCCTATTTCCAGACAGGATAAGAGGAAAGTGATTAATTATTCATGCTCGTCACGAAGCCTTGTCAGAGGTCCCTCCCTTCCTTCCCTTCCCCCATATGGGTGCAGTCCCTGTGGGGTTGTCTACCACCAGAATGGTGCAGAGTGACTGACCCCAAGCCTGGCTCTGCAGAGCCAGTGCTGCTACCCCATGCCATCTGGACATGTCAGAGCCACCACAGTGGTGCCTTGCAGCTACTGGACAGAAACCTAGGAGCCCTACAGGCAGCAAGCATCCATTTTAGTTAGTAATAATCAGGAACCATCAGGGGACAAGGTCTCACAGAACTGACTGCTTTGGCTGTATTTTTTCCTCTGTATGATTACGTCTCTAGACATATTAAATTCTTCCTACTTTGCCTACAAGACATAGAAAAATCTCTCTCAGATTGACTGGTGATGTAATCGAGATGGAAATAATAAGGGTTTTATACAACTGCTATGCCTTCATATGTTGCAGACATTCTCACATCCAGAGAGCTTTTAAAGAAGCAATAGGGAGGCTCATTTTACAGCCCAAAGCACCAGGGGGATCTCATGTCTCTACTAATAATATTCTGGAGTTTGCGTCTCCTCACTGGTCTTCTAAGTTACTGACTATTTCAAAATGTCACACTTTTCTAAATAAAAAATTTAAACTGTTTCCTGACATTTAATTGCTTCCCATGTGCTTGGTGTTGCTGGTAAGAGAAGCCCCACTTTTACCATAATCAACTGCTTTTTTAAGGAATGAGGCTTGTCTTTTATTGAAACACAGTATTAAACTGCATATAGGCTAATGCTTTTCTTCAGCCTTTATATCACTCCCTCATTGCATATTAGGCTGACCCCAGTTTTGGGAGAATCACTTGGTTAGTTCTAAATATAGCACTGCATCTGCCCTTAAATAGGAGTGAAGGGGCAGAGCAGCCTTTAGAGTGGGGAATTATTTGTTTTCCTTGGGCAGTGCTTGCTAAGCTGGGAAAGGCTGGTCTTTCCCTCTGCTTTGCAGTTTTTCTACATCCCCAGGTAAGTCCATTTTCTATCCATGTTTTTCTTGTACAGAACAAATAAGAGTGCTTGTAGGAAGAGTTTGTGTGCTTTCCTGTTAAAAAAGATTGCTTTCCTCAGGGAAATAAGTAGGACACAAATTGATTCATGAAAAGAAAAGCAAAACAAAAATTTAAAGTAAGATTGTTTTTTCCTGAGCATAGTCACCTTGATTTTATTGTGTATTACATTCCCTCTGTTTCTGCATATAAAGAACTACACTACAAAAATATATAGCTCTATTCATATATATTCTTCTCTAATTACAGAAATATTGTACTTTCTTGTGTGCTTATACTGTATGATTTTTCTGAAGTCTGCATGTAAATGATTAAGCATAAAATCCTATAGTGGCTGGCAAAACTATTTGGCCTGCTGAAGAATGGGAGTAGCTGAAGCAGCTAGGCAAAGAAAAAAATCTACTCTTATTTTGTGTCTGCCATGCTTTCAAGTTTCCAGAAGATGTGTTTCTGGTGTCTGTATTGCTCTAAGCTAAGTGATATGTTCTGTGCCACATGAAAATTCCAGCTAAATACCACTGATAGAGTCCTGGGAAATCAAGTTCATGCTCTTGAAATTACGCCTGTGTGTTGACAATGCCTGTGAGCCAATAGAAGCACCATAATGAAGGACAATGAATGTTGGGGTGATGGAAAATGAAAATGTTTTTAGCTGTCCAGTTGAAGGGATATAATGTACTTGCCAAATGAAGGGAAGTCTTCAAATTTTATCAGAACATGTGTGAACTCAGTGCATTTGGAATGTTAGGGTGGCAAGGATTCAAGTCAATGTGGACAAATTTAGCCTCATTTAATTCCCAGCCTTGTATGATCATGAATTCAGAAGGTAACATCCACTTTAGTACCCTACCTGGGTTTATACTGTTCAGCTTCTATTAGAGATATGGAAGGAAAGACAGTTTGGAAATTTCCACTCCTTTCCTTCATGAGGCAAATGCAAAATTACAGAAAAATTACATTCTTTTATAGGCTCACTAAAATACAGGATTGGTGCTTCCCTCCACAACAATCACCTTGTTGGAGGGAAGGGTATCCATGACTCTGCCTGCTGCTCACCTCCACAGGGCAAAGGTTCTTATCAAGGGCTGTGGATATGATTGTGACCACCCATTATATATTTCAAATTGCCTTCTCACCAACTGTTGTGGCCAGAGCGTGAAGCAAGCCATTCAGGGACTATCAGAAAGTCAAGGTGTTCATTCTAACTAATCATAGCTGTGCTGTAACCAAATGATTGCATTAAATTGCTGAATCTACCTGTGTGGCATTGAGAACAGTATCATTTGATGTTGGGAAATGTTGAAGGTTTACTCATTCAAAACAAATGAAATTAGTAAAAATGATAGACAAATTTGTGATGGTGGGTACCATCAGCTGCTTGAAAATGCTGCTTTGTTGAATATTCAGATAAGTATAAATAGAGGAGAGAACTCAATTTTTTTTGTTATTATGTTTAATAATGTATTTCAAAATTTGAATCTGTTTAAAACATTGATGAAATGAGGAAAGTACTATTTCCATGAACAAGAGGTGCCATCAGTAAAACATAAGACCAGCTATGATGTTAGCTAAAGAAATCAAAGCAAAAACACAAAAAGTGTTCCAGCTTGTTGAATGATGTCTGGAACTCAGCAGAGTAAGCAAGTGAGAATTCCGTATGATTTCTATTTTTTTTTTTTTAAGATGAACATTTTTGTTCTATTGTCAAAAAAGGTAAAACTGAATTCTTATAGGGACTGAACAAGATCTTCAAAGGAAGGACTGAAACATCTTAAAATGATAGTATATTTGTGTAGGTTTTTTCATTCACAAAACATAATTTTCTGTGGAAGATCTAAATATACTCATGTGTACAGAGAAAAAAAGACTGGAGAGACATATTAAAAATTTTGTCAAATCAGTTTTTAATCAAATTAGTTTCTTATCAAAATGGAGAAGAATTAACCAGATCCTCTACATCCTATTTCATTTATACTGTAGAGCCTAGAGCTGCATAATGACTCATGATGGTTTTACAAGATTTCCACCAGAGTCAGTTTATGGGAGAATATGATAATATGTTATTAAGTCTGAAATCTCTACAGCATGGATACAGCCATCTGGAAAGTATCAAGTATTTTTTTGAGGCAATATGATAATTTTGTATACTGGTCATTAGGAGAAACCAATTTTTTCTATCTTCCATTGTGGTATGTAGGTGATATGGATTTAAAGACATTTTGTCAGTTAAATATCAGGGATTTTTATGCACCATGAATGTATAAAGTTGGTAGCTTCCTGAAAACACTTAACTTTGAACAGTGGGGAAAGTAGTTAGCAGAACAAGAGACAGGTAAAGAAAAAAGATGTCTAAGTCATGGGAAAAACAGGACAAGCCCTCAAATCCGTGCAAACGGTCAAAGGAATTTCTGTCAACGTGAGGACAGGCAAGAACTCGTGAATAATTTCTGGCACTTCTGCAGATGGCCAGGAGCAGAGATGAGCACAGAAGTGCATGTTGCATGGCAGAGCTCTGGCAGGTCAGGCTGAGAGAACACATGCTGTACAGTGCACTGCTCATGACACGAGCCCTCTGAATCTGGGAATGCCAGTTTCTATCTATGGTGGGTGCAGCCATGTCCTTCTTACCATGGCATCTGTCAAGCCATCCATCAATTTACTTGGTTGTGTGCCTGCTCTCTGAGGCAATGTAAGTGATCATGCTAGAATTTACTGCTTGTCCTTTAAACCTTAAATTAACTCACTTATCAGACTAACAATGTTTATATCAGACCCTTGGCTTCTCTGCTCAAGAATGTGGCCCCTTGTCACGTGGTCCTAGATTATGGCTTTCTATTCAGATCAGTATTACTGTGCCACAAAACTATGCATATCCTGACCTGGGAGATCAGCCTTTTACTCAGGGTCAAGTAAAAATTGTTATATACATGCTACAAAGCATGAGGAAATGTATGTTTATGTGAACTGACTTGAATAGTCTAATTCACCTGTGGTTTATATCATTAATCCTTAAGGGCATTTTGGCAGAGGTAATAGTTTTTCTTTGTGTTTAATAAAATTCTGAGTGGTTTATACAGCACACAGATTAGAGCAGTTTATGTCCTTTTGATGTCCCCAGCATTTACAGTCATAGAAAAAAATAGGAATAATAATAATAATAAAAATAACAATAATGATAATAGGGTAGAATAGTGCTACATTGTGCTAACAATGTAAAGGTCAGATAAGACACCAAATGTTTTAGGATCATCTTTTCCTGTAATCCTAGCTCTTTTTCTTGAAACTCAGGGTCATTAATAGGATGTGTGTGGATGTAACTCAAGGATTGTTTATGACACACAGGTCATGTATTTCAGCAAGGCCTCCAAAATTTTTGTAGTATAACTTGGTAAATAAAGCTTGAGATTTGCTTTTAGATTTATTAATAACGATACAGGTAATTAATTTGTCTTTCTCTGGACTTATGCTTTTTGTTGTTGTTGTTGTTATTGGACTCTCAATTTTCCACTGGGATTTTCCCCCCCAGTTTCTCTGCCATACCGCTTCCTTCATCTCACTTTTGAGTCAGTTTTACCAATTCACTTGCCAGTATAACTAGGTCTCCAGACACTGTCATTGATAGAATTTTGGTTCACCTAAATCAGTAAATTCACTGGGGTTAAGCTGTCATCAGCATATCATATTCTCTTGAGTTGTTAATGGTAGATTGTCTAAATATTTGAATATATTTCAAACATCTCATATAAATGTATATCAGTGGAAAACTGGTAAAACAGTCAACATATTGCTCCTAGGAATGCACTATAAACTTATTTTATCAGGAGCTCAATACTCTATATGCTGCTTTTACAGTGGGACTTTGATTTTGCTCTTCTGATACTTGTCTTTGAAGCACTATTAAGTATTAAATACATACTCTGCAAATGTTGTTGTAATTAACTGATGATTATTATTAAATTTGGAATTGTTGCCAGGCAGCTCACTTCTGTGTTAACAGAAGGCAAAGTGAGTCTGGCTGCTAACAAGCTCACTTAATTGATTGTATGAAGGCTGTGAGTAGGTGGTTACCCTTGTTTCTATACTAAAGGTGTTTGGGTAACTGTGAAAAATATATGAAGCCAAATTTGAGGAGTCCTGGGTGCTGAAAAATAGAAGAAGATATGCTGATTAAACTGTAAGTTCTACATTTAGTAAAAAAGACTGGACTGTAAATGACAATGGTGTTTTCTCCTCTCTTCAAAATGAAAATAACTTAGACTGATCTATCCAGATAAATAGGCACTACTCTGCAATCCTTATAAAGATCTCAGTGTGAATTATATATGTAGCAACATTTACATTGCATGCTGATAAATTCTCAGAATTATTTAACTTGGCCACATGTAAACATGAGTAGCACTTAACAGTGGAGTGAGCTCAATCTGTGTTCATCTTTTGCACCTTCATTTAGGCAGAAAGGCTAAACAGAAATAGAAAAAAGGGAAAATTCTACCATTAATTGTCCAGTTAACATCTGAAGCAATGTGGAAACCCAGTGTCATATACACAATAGTCACACAGTTAGACATCAGGGAAGAAAATCAGTGTTTGATGTCTGCAGGTGTGGCATCACATGATGCACAGATATCAAAACTAGCAGGAGTCAAGGCTGCTTGTGGGTCTGTGCAACTCTGCTCCTGTAACAAGAGCATTGTGTCATATGATGGGTTAATAGGCCCTTGAGGGGTCCATGTCAGCTCAGCATTGTATGAGGGCATCTCTGTGAGATTGTGAACTAACTTGGGCCATGCTAACTTTTGTATTTCTCTGTAAATGTGACAATATAAAATTTGAATGCCCCCATAGTAATTTTGTAAGCCTGTTAAATTTTTGTTTTGCAGTGTCTTGTTCTTTCCCCAAAACTCTCATTACTGAACCTGTGATTTGTCATTCTTATATCTCTTGAAAAAGAGCTGAAAAGGTAACTCTAAGTTATGCAGCTATGAGGTGATAAATTGTAAAAATCTCTTTAGGTCTCTCAACATTTTAAAATAAGATGTGATTTCTATTAAACATACTTAATGTTTACTCCTTATTTTTTCTTGGAAAAGTAAAAGTAGCTGATATGAGAATCACAATTTGGGAGCACCTGACTCTGCCCTTGACTATCTGCAAGTAACAATCAGACACAGTTTCAGTTTTTTCTCTAGTTAACCAATGACTAGCATTTCCTTTTTTTTGATAAATACCGTATGCTGGATATGTGGTATATACTGTCGATTTTAACTTGCTAAATATTTTATCTAGATGAGTTAATAAGATTTCTATTCAAATACCTTTGAGCTTTCATTTGATATACATCATGAAGCTGCTTATTTATGTGATTTTTTGTTACAAATTTGGACTTTTGGTGTGGGTCTGAGGCAGGTTCTTCTTGGCCTGGTCCATGTCCAGGAGGGCCAGGCTTTGGGGAGCTGCAGTCTGGTTCTGCTGTGTCGTTTCTGGGGCAGAAACTGATGGCCCTGGGGTCTGACACGGGATCTGGGGGCAGGGCAGGGCATGAGGAGCTCTGGATGAGGCTGGGCTGGGACAGACAGATCCATTGCTGTCCTCAGGACCTTGGCACACTCTGAGTGTGCTCACAGCACAGGGAGCTGGTGCTGCTTCCCTTGCCATGGGTGCCCTGAGGTGATGCCAGGCTGTTCCTCAGTGCCCTGGGGGCTGGCACAGAGCTGGCAGCCTGCATCCTACTGGGAGCATAACAGCAGGGACACTCCCTCAGCTTTTGGTGGGATATTGGATGTTACTGCAGCAGTTTACCTGACTAAACCTTCACCTGCTTTATAGACTTCTACTGGGAGCTTGCTTCTGTTGTCAATGAAGTGTAGGTGCCTTGTAGGGGAGGTTTTGGCTCTTGGGGTCCCTCACCACTGTTTGGACCAAATGACCCAGGAGCAGAGAGCCCCATACCCAACCCCAAGACTGCAGTTACACAAGCTGGCACCTACTCACGACATGGCTCATGACATTCCTCACTTTTGCAAGAAGTTGTCATCATATTTCTAATGAGCACAAAGGGATGTAGGCACCTCCATGTTCTTATAATGGTGTGGTTGGTAATCTGCTTAACTCTCACTCAGTGATAAATGTGCTCTTGTTCCCCACACTGCTTCTAGGAGCATCCCTGAATGTTTCTTAGAACCTTCTATCCAAATTTTGATCAAAAACTATGCCATGCTTTGGAGAAAGTCCACAAGAAGGAAACCAGAATGATTGATAGTTCAGAAAAAAAAACTCACGTGGAAAGATTGAATGAGCCAGCTTTGTTGAGTTTAAACAGGAGAGCAGGAAAGAAAAAGTAAAGAAAATCTTCATTAGGCTGCTACAAAAGTGAGGAAATACTGTCTGTTTGTTGTCATGGTGAATTGGAGAAAACATAGTGAGCATAAATTGCCAAAATGGAAAAAGTGAAAGGCTTGAAGAGCAGAAAACTGAAATGTCTAACAATGGCCAAAAACCTGTCAGATTTTCATCCCTGGAAATTTCTCTGGAGGTGTTAAATGACATCTGCAAAGAGGGGGAAAAATGATCTAGTGAAATATCTTTTATTCTATCATCTATAATTCCATAGCTCACATGGTATGACTGGTAAGATACAGCCTGAGGTGTCCACGTGTGTGACTGGTGGCTCTGTCACAAATTAGTGCAATTTTATACATTTAGGCATGTTTATACATGTCAACATGTCAAAAAATATCAAACCAAAGTGTCTGAAAGATATGGCTAAATGTGTGCATGGCTAAATCTGTGGCTAATGTCTCTCTCTGCAGGAATTATTGGTCATCACAGAGGGAGCATGTCTTCAGTAGCAGTGCCATTTTACCAGAGGAGGCACAAGCACTTTGATCAGTCCTATCGCAACATTCAGACAAGATATGTACTTGAGGAATATGCAGCAAGAAAGTAAGTGACATGTATTTGAGCATAGACAGGTCTCTGTTTTGGGTATTCAGTTCTTAGAATCAAGATACTAACCTTTCTTCTCCACCCCCCAAAAATTCTTATTTATACAGAATGATAGTTTTCTACTTCTTTCCATTGGTACACTCCTTGTCTATAATCTCCCACCAGCATAGCTGAACTTCCTAGCAACATTGTCAAGATACCTACACAGACCTTTTAGCTTAGGATCTGTCCTCTTTGATACCTCTAAATTGAGAATTCTTAAATCTTCCTTGTAGGCTAGAATTGAAACTCTGAATTAGGAAAAATTACTGTGAAATTTATTGTAAGTCATAGAAACAGCTTTTTTAACCCACTCTTCCATATGACATGATGATATTCCTTCTCCAGAAACTGGTTATAACTAATTATAGATTTTTGAGATTCAATTTCCTTTTTTAATTTTAAATGAAGGCTTAATGCTCCTCATTTGAAATCTCAGAGTTTTAACCAGAAAATACACATTCTTTGTATCTCGAAGCCTGAAACTTTGTATTGTGGTTGTTTCAGAATCACTGTTCTCCCTACTTTGTCATTAACATGCCTGCCTAGCTGTCTAGCTGGTCCAGTTTCCCTTATAAAAGAGAACAGTTTCAGAAAGTTCTGTGAAATATAGAAAGGCAGGAATACTTAGAAACAGACAATGTTATGGGGAATCTTTGTGATTTGGGTATTAGACAGGCTGGTTCCCTTGCGGTTCACTGAAATGCTATCACCACATCTGAATGATTGAAGACTGAAATAAATATAAATTTAATAGAATGAAATAAAGTGCCTAATGATCCCCAGTGACAGATGATGGGCATTGAGACCTTGAAAGACAAGTGGCAATCAGCACCTAGTGCAGTCAGTGAAGATGAAAAGGTGTCTCACTGAACAGTGCTCGGTCGTGGCGTTTAGCTCATTCAGCCCAAAGTAATTTCTTTGACATTTGTGAGTTCATGTTTTACTTGAATTGCTGGGTTATAACAATGTCTTTTATATTCAAAGGGCTGCTTCCAGGCAGGCTGCTTATTATGAATCATCTGGCTTGGGCAAAACAACGTGTAGACTGTGTGCCAGGAGGGCACGCACCTTGGCGCATGAAGCAATGCAGGAATCCCGGAAAAGGTAAAGCTCTCTCGGTCCAATCTGACCTGTGTAGTGGCTCTAGACCCAGCTCTTTTGCCAGGGCTCTTTTCAGAGTTGACAAGACTGGAGGTTTCTCTGTCACTGTTCTTCACTAATCTATTTTAGCTGGAACACTAAATGACTGAGTGTCACTTTCAGTCTCATATTTCAGCTCAGAGTTGTTCCCCTGATCCCCACTCTGACCCTTGAAAACAGCTTTAATACAAAAATAAATTAGAATCCAGCTACTACCCAGAACTCATTTTGAACAAAACTACTCCACTATTCCTAAATTTCTAATTTGGATCAATTTAAATGTTTTGAATGCTTTCCTGAATATCAGAAGGGTTTACTGTCATGTCTCAGTTACTGCCTTGATGAGAAGTTCCAGAGTAACTGCTGATGACAATATTCCCTTAGTGAATTTCACTCTTTCTGCTCTGCTGTGCACTACAGCAACTGCACCAAAGACATAGAGGATTTATATTACAAGACGGAATTCTGCCTTGTTTGTAGAAAATATGTTGTGCAAATCATATACACCCATATGGTTCTGGTACTTGGATTGGTTTGAAATATATAACCTCAGAACAGAAATCTCAAGGAAAAATCAAATTATTTTAATTTAGGTTTTAAAAACTGATTTTAATTTCAGCAATATAATAAAATGGCAAGACATGGCTGGTTATTTAAAATACCTTGAAATGATACAAATAATTTTTTTAAAGCATCAGACAAACAATATTTTGATTCACGGAATTTCATGGAAGTTTTCTTATTTGGGTTATGCTTTCAGAGTCTTGCCATATGATGACTATATTGACAGCAATGCTAGAAATATCTGATATTCAGTACCTTATTTTGTCCAGGGAAGGAAAAGAGTAGCATAGGCCGTTTACTGAATTAAAATGAATGAAGCTAGCTCCTCCTAAAAACATTAATGAGTTGGGGCATTTTTAGCAATTCCAAAAAATCTGTGGAGTTGGGTTTTCAGGGAACAACTTACAATTTTTTCAAAACTTTTAAAATATTTTCCTGGAAGTTTCTGTAATACTTCTTGCTCATCCTTGTTAAGGGATAGCTTTTTTTGCATGCAACTGTTCATCAGATCCTTGTGAACTCCCTGGTCTGTATCTTCCAGGTGAGGTCAGGTGATACAGCCCATAGAGCTGCAAGAGCTCTGAGGTGCTAAAGCTTCTAAAGCTAAGGGTACTATGCAAGCAAGGCACAACTTTTAACAGGTTGTGAACAGTCACAGAACTTGCCTTCACTCCTCTGCCTTCTTATGTCCATGGGAAGGAAAATCAGGGGTCAGAAGGAGGCCAGGCAGGGTCTTCATCTTGATTACCAGAGGACTGTGGGGAACCACGTCAATGTGACCATAGCAGAATTCAAGGCCTAGAGCTATGGCCCCACAAACACAGGGGGAATATGAAATGAGTATGAAGAAAGAATATGAAGAATATTCATATGATTTTACATACTCAGGATATGCAGATTGGTTCCTAATGATTCCTAATTGATTCCTAATCTAAATTTTACATGCTACTGATATGGTTTCAGAGCCCTTGGTTGCCTGGTGTGTATGAGTGACAAACTTAAAGCTTCACAGTGGTAACCTGATTTTCTTCCTTGTCCCACAGCAGTCATGAGCAAAAGTCTCATGTAAGTGATGAGAAAAGAATCCGTTTTGCCAGTGAGTTGTCTGCTTTGGAAAAAGAGATTCACACAGCCAGGCACCGTGCTCGAGAGCATCTGGATAGACTTGCTGTGCAAAGAATGGTACCTGCTGAATCTTTTTGCTCCTATGCAAAAATAATTCCAAGATGTACTGAAATTTAAAGCTGTGCTTCAAATATGAGTAGCGATTATGCATCTTTTTTGTGAATTTAAGGTTAGATCTCCTACCCTATTTGAGGCTGGTGCCAGATGCCTCTTTTCTTTTCCCTTGTTTAATAGGTAGAAGAAAGTATGGCTCTGGAAAGACATATCATTGAAGAAAGGATAAGTCGAGCCCCTGAAATTCTAGTGCGGCTGAGGTCTCACACTGTCTGGGAAAAGATGTCTGTGAGCCTTTGCTTTACTGTACAAGGATTTCCAACCCCAGTTGTACAATGGTAAGAGACTGGCCTTTCCTAGCCCTCCAAAAATGTTGTTAAGCTTTTTTCATTTGAAAGTTATGCCACAACTGATAAGTGTCATGTGTATAATGGCTTTGTGAAATCCCCTTTATAATCCTCCTAGATGTGCTGGATCGTAGCAGTTGATACTGCAGTGGAAGGAGTGGGAGGAACATTTGCTGAGTGGCCCCATGCAATGTGAGAAACAAACTCAAGCATTTCAGAAGGCAGATAGTGACAGGCATTCCAGTCTTTCTGGCCATTCAGTTTCCTGAACACAGAGTAGCAAGTGGTAAAACACGCAGGCTACCTTCTAAACCTGGGTAAATGTGCACAGCACTGCTGTTGTAATGGGCAGTATCTGTGGTCACATCCTGCCAGTTCTATTGAGGAGGACACAAAGGTCCTTCCAGCTGCCCTCCTCTCTGGACAGGTCTGTGCTGTATACACAAAAGCCTCAGGCTGGGCTGTAAAGACCTAACACGAGGCATAATTCTGTTGCTTTTTCGTGCTGAAGTGTTTTACTGTGGTGCAAGATAAAATTTTGTTCCCATCTTGTGTCAGGGCTGATGGACTTGAAAGTTCAAGCCCCATGCCATCTTCTCTTTTCTTCTTTTCCCCCTCTTCTAGACAGAGTGCACATCTTCTCTTTCCACTTCCCTGCTGCTATGATGGTCCTGCTTTGCCTTCATGGCCCAATATTTATCTATCCATATATACTGGAAAATACTTGGTGCAAGTAGTGACAGTTCAGATGATAGTAAATATCGTGATCCAAAGATCTACCAAGTGAATTAATTGCTGATATTTATGAGTTTTATTTTTTTCTTGATTGTTTTATTTTTTCTTGATTTTCTTGATTGTCAGGTACAAAAATGAGGAATTGATTTCTCCTGCAAGTGATCCAACGAAGTACAGAATTGAAAGCAAATATGGAGTTCATGTGTTGCATATAAACAGGTAAATCTTTCTGTGGAATACAACAGTTTTCTTAAACTCTATGCAAAATATTTTATATCAAATACAATTTAAAAATAACACAAAGGCTGAAAGAGAATTATTAAATTCAACACACTTTTCTGTTGGTATTCACTTTTAGGATGGAGAAGGATCACTGAATGCTTGAGTATTAGGCTATGAAAATGAAATTATAAGTTAGATATTTATATTCATTAACTTCAGCAATCTACAAGATATAAAAAGAAGAGGCAAGTAGATGAAAAAATGGTAGTTTCATTTTTATTAGAATTACATCTTAGGATTTGAAGTGGAAAATTATATGTTCTTGTGATGATGAAGCTCTTTTAGGTAAACAAAATTATATCTGGGCAGGGCAGGAATACATAGCTGTATTTGTTTCACTATATGCTAGGTTCTACTTACTTTTTCATCTCTTTTTTTTTTTCTTTCTTTCAAAAAGCAAGAAAGTGTAAATTACTTTTATAAAGGTTGTAATTTAATAAAGTTTATTTTTTCAAAATGTTAACTTTGTGATATAGAACATGCTTGGGTATAACAGCTTCCAATAAACCAAACCCAGGCTTTCTGAAACAACTGAAATGTTATATATTGCTTTTAAAGACTATAAAAGCCCAAATAAAAATGAAGACATTACTGCAACATTTAAAAAAGAAAATGAATATCTAGAGCAGAGACACAAACCCCTTCTTTTAATTTCTCCAGAGCATGAGCATCAGCTGTGCTGAAACAGCTGGAATATTTGCAGCTAACACTTGGCTGGCCAAACATTTTATCTTCTACCCTGTCTCCATCTGTCAGCAGTGGAAGCAGCCCTGAGCACAGACTTGTGGCATTAGTACAGAAAATAAGTGCACAGTTCCATCTGCTTTTGGGAAAGACTACTTGTCTTTGTCATCCTGCAGCCAATCCAGCCCACCGTCAACCTTTTCATAGCTCAGGATGGGAGAAACACATCCCTGTACAGAACGTGGCAGCAAGAATAACAGGTTGTTGCTTCCCAAGATGTTTCAAAGGCACTCAGTCTTCTACCCCCAGGCCATGGATAACTTGCTAACTGCTCTCTGTATCCATGAAATCTGTCCACGCTGCTGTTTGTTCCCACCAACATTACTTTTGAAGATAATAACAGAAGGTTAAAATACAAAAACACGTTGTCCTTTTGCACTCCTCTCCCTTTTAGCAGGGAAATGGAAAACTCTCTCCTTTTTCTGGATGTGTGAGTGCCAGTCAGGAGATGAAACTTTGTTCACTTCCTGATGGTGAGTGACCGTGACTGTTTATTTCCCTTGGTTAGCATTCCTGAGGAACTGCTTGGTGAGTTCAGATGCCAGTTATGTAGTATGAAGGTTGCCTTGTGACATTTTGGGAGTAAATAGCTTTTAGAAAAAAATAAGAATCAGTGCTGATGCTGTCTTCTGAGCACCTGTAACCATCAGGCTGAAGGGTAATAATGGTGCTTTTTACCTCTTTTCTCTGCTGGTTACAGTCATGTAGGCACAACCAGCTTTGGGAGTGTTCAGACACAGCTGTGTTTCAGGCAAATTCAGATGTACCACAGTCCTTTATTGGCACCCACTCAGGTTTCCCCACCCCCTGTCTCTTAGACCAGACCTGCATGTACTCATGCAGACTCCCTCACATTCAGCCAAGCTGCCATCTTCAGAGACTCTTGCTCCATTTCTCTTTCATTCTGTCCGGCAGTGTGGTCTTTTTGCCACCTAAAGATTCCTGGCTGCTTTCCCACAGATTTCCCTTCCACACTTAAAATAATACTGGGGGATGGTTATGATTTAGAGAGTTTATTAAATAAAAATTTCTAATTTAAATTTTTATTCTTTATTACTAATCCATTTTATTTCAAAACTTGATCATCAGCTGTATTTTCTGTCCTAAAAGCACAGAAAATAGACAGGCAGGAAATGGAAGAACATTTTTTTAGCGCATAATTAACATTAAGTATATCTTGTATTGAAAGAAATAGGTGTATGGATAATGGTTAAAATATATAATTATTAAATTTTTTAGACAAATGTATCAATTAATTCTGTATCTTCCATTAATATCTTTGTGCACTTATATTTTGTATTTTATGAATAATTAGTTTTTCTGGGAGGTGGAGCCATTGGGAGTTTCTTCCTATCCACTTCTGTGCTCTTCTCAGCTGTTCATACTAAAGTGCTGAGCTGAATGTAATCCTATCCACAGCCGCTCAGAACGGCCTTGGAATTTCTTGGCTACTTTTCTAGCACTTCAGCGAAGCCCAGGGAGTGAACTTTTTCCTTCTGATGTAAGTGTGATATTTATTCCTGGGAGTATTCCCTGATCCCAGTGGAAACATTCTTGAGGCACTGAAACCTTTACATCACCTTGTTGTCTTAAAGTAGTAACTGGACACAATTTCATCCCCCATCCCTGTCTGATGTTCTCCAGAACCCATAAACCTATACAGCAAGCAGATAATCTTAATTTCTGTCTCATATTTTTTATGATGCTGGGCTCTCAATTTACCACATTTTTTGCATGCAAGCAGGGCTATCATGATCATATAGAGTCTCATTCTTCCTCCTTTTAAACTTCTTCAAATGGGAGTTTGAGCTCAAGATCTCCCTTGAGCGGTAGAGAAAAGGAATTTGGAGTTTAATGCTGTTTTTTCACATCTCATAATTATAGCAGAAGTTATGCACTGGGGTAGTGGTTTGTCCCATCTTTCAACTCTCATTTCACAGGTTATTAGGAGGAGACTGTGAGGAATCCTAGGAGAGAAAGCTCCTGGTAGTTGAAATAAATCATACATATCTGGGAATGTGTGGGTTTGTTTAAAATGTATTTTTTATCCCACATAATTTAATTATAGATAGGCACAAGAAAAGATTTACAAGAAGATAAAAAGATTTAAAAAAAGATAGTACAAGAAAAAATTTCTATATCAGTGGTCGTCAAGATGAGGGTGGCCATTGCTTTATGGCATAGCTGAAGAATATTTTGTGTCTCAGTGAATATCTTAGTAATTAATAGTTGTAACAGTTTTAAAGCTCTTAGTTGCTAAAACTTTCTTAGCAACAGAGTTTTTATTTCTTTATTTACAGTGATGACTTATTAAATGAATCATGGTTTTATTCAGCTGTGATTGAATATGTTATATTCCCAGCTATATTCAGGCTGCTGTGCAGAGGAGGCAGCAGGATGCTCCTCCCTGGGGCTGTTCCACCCCTCAGTGGGTGGGAGGGTGAGCTGAGCTGGGTGGTAGGGGCAGGGAAGGACATTTGACATTCCAGTGACCGTCAGTGCGGTGTGACCACTCTCAAATATATAGGGCTGAAGGTTTGAAAATATTTTGTCTTTTATTAGAGCCCTGTCTCTTTCCTGATTAATAGAGTCACAGCCTGAGCAGTGCATACCATGGCAGAGGGAAAGGATTGCAGTGCATCAGCAGGGAGTGTGTGGCAGGGCCAGCAGAGTGCAGTGTAACACCTGCTGGAGCAGCAGAGCCTGCAGAGTGCAGTGTAGCACCTGCTGGGGCAGCAGAGCCTGCAGAGTGCAGGGTAACACCTGCTGGAGCAGGGAGAGCCAGCAGAGTGCAGGGTAACACCTGCTGGAGCAGCAGAGCCTGCAGAGTGCAGGGTAACACCTGCTGGAGCAGGGAGAGCCAGCAGAGTGCAGGGTAACACCTGCTGGAGCAGCAGAGCCTGCAGAGTGCAGGGTAACACCTGCTGGGGCAGCAGAGCCTGCAGAGTGCAGGGTAACACCTGCTGGAGCAGGGAGAGCCAGCAGAGTGCAGGGTAACACCTGCTGGAGCAGCAGAGCCTGCAGAGTGCAGGGTAACACCTGCTGGAGCAGCAGAGCCTGCAGAGTGCAGGGTAGCACCTGCTCTAGCAGGGAGAGCCTGCAGAATGCAGGGTAACACCTGCTGGAGCAGCAGAGCCTGCAGAGTGCAGGGTAACACCTGCTGGAGCAGCAGAGCCTGCAGAGTGCAGGGTAACACCTGCTGGGGCAGCAGAGCCTGCAGAGTGCAGGGTAACACCTGCTGGAGCAGGGAGAGCCAGCAGAGTGCAGGGTAACACCTGCTGGAGCAGCAGAGCCTGCAGAGTGCAGGGTAACACCTGCTGGGGCAGCAGAGCCTGCAGAGTGCAGTGTAACACCTGCTGGAGCAGGGAGAGCCTGCAGAATGCAGGGTAACACCTGCTGGAGCAGCAGAGCCTGCAGAGTGCAGGGTAACACCTGCTGGAGCAGCAGAGCCTGCAGAGTGCAGGGTAGCACCTGCTCTAGCAGGGAGAGCCTGCAGAATGCAGGGTAACACCTGCTGGAGCAGCAGAGCCTGCAGAGTGCAGGGTAACACCTGCTGGGGCAGCAGAGCCTGCAGAGTGCAGTGTAACACCTGCTGGGGCAGGGAGAGCCTGCAGAGTGCAGTGTAACACCTGCTGGGGCAGGGAGAGCCTGCAGAGTGCAGTGTAACACCTGCTGGGGCAGCAGAGCCTGCAGAGTGCAGGGTAACACCTGCTGGAGCAGGGAGAGCATGCAGAGTGCAGTGTAACACCTGCTGGAGCAGCAGAGCCTGCAGAGTGCAGGGTAACACCTGCTGGGGCAGCAGAGCCTGCAGAGTGCAGGGTAACACCTGCTGGGGCAGCAGAGCCTGCAGAGTGCAGGGTAACACCTGCTGGAGCAGGGAGAGCCTGCAGAGTGCAGTGTAACACCTGCTGGAGCAGCAGAGCCTGCAGAGTGCAGGGTAGCACCTGCTGGAGCAGGGAGAGCCTGCAGAGTGCAGTGTAACACCTGCTGGAGCAGCAGAGCCAGCAGAGTGCAGTGTAACACCTGCTGGGGCAGGGAGAGCCAGCAGAGTGCAGGGTAACACCTGCTGGAGCAGCAGAGCCTGCAGAGTGCAGTGTAACACCTGCTAGAGCAGGGAGAGCCAGCAGAGTGCAGGGTAACACCTGCTGGAGCAGCAGAGCCTGCAGAGTGCAGGGTAACACCTGCTGGAGCAGGGAGAGCCTGCAGAATGCAGGGTAACACCTGCTGGAGCAGCAGAGCCTGCAGAGTGCAGGGTAACACCTGCTGGAGCAGGGAGAGCCAGCAGAGTGCAGGGTAACACCTGCTGGAGCAGCAGAGCCTGCAGAGTGCAGTGTAACACCTGCTAGAGCAGGGAGAGCCAGCAGAGTGCAGGGTAACACCTGCTGGAGCAGCAGAGCCTGCAGAGTGCAGGGTAACACCTGCTGCGGGAGCAGGGGAGAGCCTGCAGAGTGCAGGGTAACACCTGCTGGAGCAGCAGAGCCAGCAGAGTGCAGGGTAACACCTGCTGGAGCAGCAGAGCCTGCAGAGTGCAGGGTAACACCTGCTGGAGCAGGGAGAGCCTGCAGAGTGCAGGGTAACACCTGATGGGGCAGCAGAGCCTGCAGAGTGCAGGGTAACACCTGCTGGGGCAGGGAGAGCCTGCAGAGTGCAGGGTAACACCTGCTGGAGCAGGAGAGCCAGCAGAGTGCAGGGTAACACCTGCTGGGTCAGGGAGAGCCTGCAGAGTGCAGGGTAACACCTGCTGGGGCAGCAGGCAGAGCCAGGCCTTCATCTGCTACTCCAGTCCTCAGCACCCCCCCACTGCTTCAAAAAAAAGTTAGCTATTCTGATTTAACCAATGACCCCGTGCACTCAGTCGAGAGCTATTTTCGTCTGATTAGGCACAAAAGACTTGAGATTATTTGGTCTGGAGAAGTAGAGAGTGAGGCATGCCTTTCTGTGCTGGGGGTGGAAGCAGAGCAGAGCAGAGCAGAGGTGTTGAGACAAAGGAGATCCTCTGGCACAGCCCACAGAGCCCTTGAGCTGTGCAAGGTTGGTGGGTGATCACCTGCAGCTCCCTGGGTTTTGCAGGTATGCACTATCAGTGGCTGTATAGGCAGCAAAATGATGTACTGCTCTCCCTTTCCTTGCTGAAAGGCAAGGAACAGCTCCCAAATATGTGATCTTCTGACTTGTCTGTCTCTGTCCCTATAAGCTGCAGTAGTTGGGGGCTTGAGGAAGTGGTCACCTTATAAAAGGGGTCCCTCTTTCCTAAAAACGCAATTCAACCAACAAAAAGAATCAGTCAGATTAATTCTGACTGGAGAATCAGGACAGGAGATGGAAATTCTGCAGAGTATTTCCACATTTTGATGTCATATAGACATAACACTGAAAATTTTGTCATTTGGATTCAAAGGAGTGATTTTAAACTCTGTAATCTACTACATATTGCCTTGTGTTCTTTACATGCACTGAATTGTGTTCTAATTCAGGCAAAGATGCTATTTCACTCTTAACTCCTGTGTTTAAATTTACACTAGGCATTTGGATGAATATATGCATTTTAAACAGATGTATTTGCCTGGGGAATATTCCCCACACAAGTATTAGCACTTCAGAACCTCATGTGGGTTCAGAGCAATTTAATTTACGCAAAAAAGTATTGCCACCTTGGGACAGATACAGTTCTGCACTCACGTTTTATGCTATCTAAATGTACTCTATGCATATTTTATCTGACCTTTGTAAGGGCTGAAAAACACATTCTCCACCATAAAACAAGAATAACTGTTAGACCACACCTTGCCTTCTGGGTACTTCAAATGTAGTTTCTAACTGGTCTTGACTCAATGCACTTTACAATGCAATTTAGGAAACCTAGTTTTTTTAGCATACAAGGAAGTAGATAATTTCCAGGATAATCCTCCATCTGAGCATTACCTGGCACAAAAGAAAAGTCAGAGCCTTATATAACTTGCCATCCTGTGCAATTTTTTCATAGTGGATGTGAAACAAAAGTGCTGTCTAGCTCCTAGCCACTAAAATCCTACATTTCCAATATGAGATTTAAAGGGGTTTCAGTGAATACTAGGCTGTCTAAGATGGTTTATTTCTCTTCTGGAGAGTCAGATGAGTGATCTTAGCAAAGACATATAAATTGCTTTCAAAGCAGTAAAGTACAAAAAATGGGTAGAGTTGTTATGACCTCTTAAACAGCAAGAAGTGCCTGGCCTGTGGAATTGTGTGTTCATAATAAGGGTAAGAAACTCATTTCTCTCCATAAAAAACAAAGGGTGCTGTAAGAATATGGCTGACTATTTGGTCAGTTACTTAGTTCTTATGTTGTCTCTGAGAAAATAAATTATAACTCTATCACTAACATTTGTCAAATATTTGCTTTCAGATTAACTTCTTTTGGCTAATGAATCTTCTGTCTATTCTAGTGACATTTAAGATCATATTCTGTTTTCTCTACCTTGGAAACCACCACAAACAGAAAGAGCTCATCAAAGATGTATTTTGCTGTTTCTTAGGAGAGCAAAACTGTGTGGAGGGGATTGAGATGAGCACAGATATATACCCATTTTAAAAGTTAATCAGGTGACTTCCATTCTGGTTCTTCATTTTTGGGAGACAACTTTACAGTTCTTACATCTTTAAATTTACAATTCTTTGAGTGGTGTAGCACAGTTTGGGACCCCAAGTTAGTCAACAATACATGTTTCTCTATTTTCTAGATTATTTTTAGGCCACTTGTTTTTTAACAATAAATCTCTCTTTATATCCTAAATCTGGTGTAATTCTCACAGATACTGGTTGCTATTTAACTATTTTATCTGGTGCTCTGCTGGACAATGAAGCCAACATCGACAGCAGATGACGACTGTTTTAAAGTGAGATTTTTAGTCAGAGTTAACCTCAGTCAAGCAATGCTGATTTTCCTATCTTTGTTGTTAACGCTCTCAAGCAACAACAAAATGTTACAGAGCAGTTAAGTTGGATTTGAGAGAAGTGAAGCAGGCTGAAGTAATGCTTTGTTTATGTGAGGGAATGACCTAGTGGAGCAGTGTTGGTGTAATGTTCATCACTCATTTATGAGCTGGGTGCTGTGTGCTGTCTAAATAATTTCCAGGCCAGGAGGGATCAGGGCTGATCAGCATACACAGGGTGGCTCTCCCAGCCATGTGCTGCAGGTGTAAGTGTGCACCATGCTTTGGGAGGGTCTAGCTCATCCAGGAGAAACCTGTGCAGCTCTGCAGGTCTTGGGCAGGATGTGGGCTGGGCAGTGGCTTGAAGGGCAGGAAGCCTTTATAGGGCAGGTATCTGGGGACAAGGACTGCAGGGCACTCTGTGGCATCTGCCTGCCAGCAGTGCCAAGGAAAGTCACTCCTGGGCTCTGTCTGACACAGCAAATTAAAGACATGCTCTACCACAGTGACCTCCTGGTGTCCTTTTGGTGAGCTGGAGCACACCAAGACGTGGTAAGGGCTGTTCTAAAACACTGACATTAGGACAATCAAGATTCAGTTTCTGGAGAAGAATGCTGTTTAATTCGATAATATATATGTTATTAAATATACTATGTACTATATTTACATTCTTTAATGTGCATTCTATATAAAGATTCTTAAATAAGGGATATAGTAGAGTGACAAAAATGCCTTACAGCTCCAGAACAGTTAATTCTGCAATGCCCTTAGTAAGAAATTTTTGAGCTTCCTCATTTGTCTTTAGTTTGTTATATCATAGTAAGATACTATACCAGACTGTGATAAATGCAGGAAGTATGTACATTTCAGTATAGAGGCATAATATGCCTTAGGAAATTGTCCTGTACTGCAGTTTTATATTGCTTTTTGGCGTTTTATTACACAAATGTTAAATAATGTGAAACTGGGATAATAAAACAAAAATGTTCTGCTTTTAAAAATTCACTGCAAAGAAGTGTTGTCAAGCCTGACATCTCTCAAACAAGTCCAGAGTCACTTAAGCTTAATGTAGCTCTGGGAACAGGTATTGTAATTTCTTTAAAATCCTTCATGAAACAAACTGTTAAAAACCATCCAGCCCAGAGAATGGTAATGAATAAGATTACATCCAGCTAGTGGCCAGTCACAAGTGGTGATCCCAGTGCTCAGCGCTGGAGCAAGAGCTGTTGGATATTGTTGTGAGTGATGTGGATGAGGGGAGCGGTGCAGTCCGTCTGCAGATGTCACCAGGCAGGTGGGAGTGCTTATCTGCTGGAGGGCAGGAAGGGTCTGCAGAGGGATCTGGACCACCTGGATCAATGAGCTGAGGCCAGCTGTGTGAGGTTCAAGAGGGCAAAGTGACAAATCCTGCCCTTGGATCAAAACAACCACAGGCAGGGCTACAAACTGGGCACAGAGTGTCTGGAAAGGTGCCCAGTGGAAAGAGTCCAGGGAAGGGCAGTGGAGCTGGGGAAGGGTCTGGAGCACCAGTCCTGTCAGGAGCAGCTGAGGGAGCTGGGGGTGTTTAGCCTGGAGAAAAAGAGGCTCTGGGGGGACCTTATTGCTGCTACGACTGCCTCAAAGGGGGTTGTAGCCAGGTGGGGCCAGGCTCTTCTCCCAGGAAACAAGGGACAGGACGAGAGGAAATAGCCTCAACTGCACCAGGGGAGGTTGAGTTTAGATATTAGCAAAAATTTCTTCACTGGAAGGGGTGTCAAACATTGGAGCAGGCTGCCCAGGGAAGTGGTTGATGCATCATTCCTGGAAATTTTCAAAAATCTTGCAGCTCTTGCCCATGGAGTCATGGTTTAATGGTTTAACATGGTACTAGGGCTGGGTTGATGGTTGGACTGGATGATCTTTCCAACCTTTTCAATTCTATGTTTTCAATTCTTTTAAATTGTTTTTTAGTCTCACTCTGCCTGTCCAGTGACTAGGGTTTCCTACCCAGCTACAGGCTTTTTGGTAATTTAGTCTAGTCTTAGGATTTACCCTTATGTCTTTAATTGTATGATAAACTTTGTAATTGATTTCTTGATTTTATGAAATATGTGGCTGAAGAGGAGCTGTTAGACCTGAAATTTAGAGAGATAAATCATAATTTAATGTAACTTTCATCAAGTTGTGCTTTAACCCTCACAGTACAGATAGTATCATTTTTATGATATTATACTGTCCAGAACATATGCAAGAAGTGAAAAGTAGGTGTCTGATGAGTCTGTGACAGCTGCTACATACTCCAGATTTGGCAACCTGTTATGCAATTTCCATAAAACACCCTTATATATTCCTTCTCCCACATCTGGAATATGTGACCTCTTAGAGGACAGGTGCATTCAGAATTGCATCACTTGCCAAGAAGACACAAATTTGTTCTTCTGAGAGGAAACTAAATGGATGCATTCACAATATTGTATCTTATAACTGAAAATTTTTTAGTTTCCTCCATAAAATTTAATACTAAATAAACTATTCCTGATGGACTCCTTTTTAAATATGTGAAGAACTGGGGCATCAAAGTTTGCACCTATATCTTAACAGCTGATCATATATGTGCTCATGAAACTTTAAGGAAGGATGTATTAAGCGAGACAATCAATGTTTTGCACCAAGTAACTATTTTTTGCTTTATGTTTTTTTATACTGTCCTTGCATAACAAATTTTTTTCCTCACTAAAAAATATCACAAACCAAGCCATGTATGCACATAAACAATTTTGACCAGTGTTCCTGATTTTTTATAATTTTCCTGGATTGAAATATGAGAGAGGCAAAAATACTAGTCTGCCAGCTGGGAATAGTCATAGAAGGCAGAATTTTAGCAAGAATCGCATGTACTTTTGTTCCATGTCTCTCTTCTAAAATATGGCAGAAGAGCAAGATGGATTAAGGAAGATTACATACAGAAAGGGAATAGCCAGACTGTCCAGCTATTTCCTTTAGATCGTTCTGTAAAGGTCATTTGCAGTTTGCTCAAGTTAATGCAGCCTGCACATGAAGCTGTGATAAAACTGCAATTAAAAACAGCAGCAGCTTTCTGGTTGTCTTTCATTGATGTCTTGCACTGTGCAGAAAGCAAAGAGCTTTCTACACTTTCCCTACCAGTAAAGAGCTTTATACACTTTCCTTATGGTTGAGATAGTTTGGCTTGCAATATCAATCATTAATAAAATTTTTATTTGTATAAAGAGACATCAGTTTTTCTCCTTCCCCTTTTCAGAGCTGACTTTGATGATTCTGCAACCTATTCAGCAGTAGCAACAAACGTCCACGGTCAGGCATCTACTAATTGTGCTGTGATTGTGCGAAGTAAGTCCTACTTTATATTTAAAACAATAAATAAATATAATGCTCATATCAATGACTGTTTCTTGTATGTTTATTCATAGGGTTCAGAGAGGATGAAGAGCCTCACCCAGCTGCCATAATGCCCTTCCACCGTAAGCCCTTTTTTCTATTTGCTTAGATAATTTATGTCCTCATGTAAGAGTGATGTTTTACAGATGAGAAAACTGGATACAACTTGCTTCTTCTGACTTTGCTTTCCAAGCATTGAGTTACAGTAGGAGCTGTCCAGATACTCTTGCTATCCCAGTTGAATTTCTAGGTCAGCATAGAGTATAACAGGAAACTCCATCTCCTATTTAGATCAGACATTAATCCGTGCCAAGTACAATTCACTTGTACTCAAGAATGCTTTCATTTTCTCATGCACAGTGCCCCTGTCATATGATGTCTGCTTCACCCACATTGATGTCCAGTTTCTGGAGAAGTTTGGAGTTACTTTTGCAACTGAAGGTGAAACATTGACCTTGAAGTGTTCCATGTTAATCACTCCAGAGCTGAAAAGACTACGACCTCGTGCTGAGTGGTACAGAGATGGTAAGTTATTACACTGAATAGAATCTACCTGGAAAATGCTGGAGGAGACATTGAGGATACAGGTGAGGTTTGGAGTATTGTATTCTCAGAATTAAATCTGGAATAGAGAAAAAAAATCTCTAGTTAGAATTTATAGTCCTGCATTCGCAATTAAGTGACTTGATCAACATTTTCTTGAGCACGCATTAATAGCAGCAGGAGGTAACCTCATATTGTGATAGCACAATAGTTAGAACATTTACTTGGAAGACATCCAAAGCAAGTTCTTAGATTTCACAATGACTCATAGTTGAATACTGTGACCACTGAGCTGAAGGGTACTCACAGAGCAGTAAAATAAAGTTTGAAGTACTGAGGTATGGGCAGGGCTCTCCACTCTAATTTTGCTCCAGCATTTATTGTGAATTTTATATTAGAATCACATGAATGTATAGTTAGGCAATACTTATAGAAGCCAGGCCTGATGCACATATGTTTGCTCTGCTGTTTATGTGCCATGTTAGTAGGTTTCTTACCTTGCCTCCTTTGTCTGTGAAAACCTGTGTTAATGCCAGGTGAACTGGTCTTACCATGAAGTACTCAAGATAACATCACTAAACTCATCATATACTGGGGTGGATAGTACTCTCTGCATCAGTAGTGTTTCTTCACTGCAGCAAAAAAGGGTTTTGAAACATAAAACTAGCTACTTGGGGCTCAATGGATAGCAGCCTGTTGTAGATATTTTGCCCACCACTTTTCACAATCTGCGTAGGATTCTAAAGTGATTATTCTACCTGAGGATTTAAGAAAAGCCTTGGTTGTTTTTGAATGGTTAGACCTTTCCCCAAAGGGATCACATTTGATAATGGTGGACTCCAAGACTCATGTTTGGACTGGTCCCAGAAAAGTTGTCAGAAATTTCCATAATGGACAAAATGTAATAAATAAACTAAGAAATGACATAAGATTAATAAGGCTGTCAAGAAAATTCAATCAGAAAAAGAATTATTTTGTTACTGCTTGTTGTGCCTTTTGTTTCCTGTTTTTACATCATAGTTTTACATAGATTCCCATCTGATCCTTTAGGGAACAAACTACAGCTTAATCTTCCATGCCTATTTTTCTATCATTGTGGATACTTCCTTGTGATGAACTGTTAGATGTCACTAAAGTAAAAAAATATGAGACAATAAAAATGGCTTTTTCTATTTGGTGAATAACCTAAAATCTACAGCTGGTCCTTGAATTCAGATTCTGTTCTCACTGAAGCATACAGGAATTTTGCTGTACACTTCAGGATGTTTAATAACTAAAAATAATCACTCACTTCACTCTCAGATGAACCATCATTTTCAAGGGTACCTTTACTTTGTCTCCTACTGGGTGCAGTTTCTCAAGTTGTCAAATCTCTCAAATTCTAAGTTTCAAACTGCAGCTAAGAAGAACTTCTAATTTTCAAGGAATGCACAATATGGTTCCACTTTTCGTTGAGCATTATTTTTTCTTGCACTATGGACAAAAGCTCATGAATCTTTCTCTTTGCGCCTTCCTAATGACAAGATAATTCCTTCTTGATATGTAACAATAATATTATTTAATTATTTAACTTTATAAATTAAAAATTTCACTTATTTGTGAAAACCTGACACGAAAACTTGGTCTGTTTTAAGCCAATAGGTTTTTGCTAGGAAGTCAGATAGGTGTTCATCACATTGTTCTACTTATGCTACGTGAAAAAGGATGTTACAAACAAGCTTAGATTTGTTGGTTTTTTTTTCACAAACACACAGATCACAATATTTCCAAGAGGTGTACAGGTGCATTAACTGGCAGAACTTCTTCCCAAACCCAGCAGGAATTCATGCAGTATGAGCCTTTGTTATGTGCTACAGTTCCCTGTTTTGAGTCTCCTGAGAGCTGGAGAAAATGCATAAATATAAGCAGTGAGAAGTTAATAATTCTTCCAACATCACGTGCTTTAGGCATTTTGGTTCTTTAGAGAGGTAATATTTAATTCTGCTCTTTCATTAAGACTGTATTCTTTGTAAATTTTTTCAGTTTGTGTTAATCAAATAATGGCACCTAAGTCCCCAAGATGGATATGTGTGATTTACTTCTAATAATTATACACAGGAGAAGCATGTGTTTATCTAGCATAAATAAGCTTCACACTTGTGAGCCTTATTGAGGGTATCTAGTAGACTCCTAAGGGCATATAAGTCAGCTCAATCAAATCCTTTTAATTGATTTGGGATTTCACAAACATGAATATGATGTCTTTTATTCATGGCCCAGTCAGAAAAATTTAGAATACTGAAAGAACCATTCAAAAAATACCAAAATCAAAATAACAGTTCAGGAACGTATATCTAATCTGGACATGACTTCAGCTGATAGTTATTGATCTCTAATGTAATATAAACACTATAAAGCTAAATGTACCACCATAATGCAGCCATTTATACTGTAATCTAGAATAAAATAATTGACTTCAGAAGGAAAAATCATGGAGTGAAGAATCTAGCAAAAACAGAAACAGTAAGCAGAACAAAATATGCATAATAAAAAGAAATTTCAGTACATAGTAGTTACCCACTATATGAATTTTAATCAGAGTAATGTATTAGGAAAATCATCTTACATATTAAAAACAGCATGTGAGGCTTGAGGCACACTGCCTCTGAGGGTTAGTCTTCTGCAAGTAAACTCTTGGGAGAAATAAGAATAGTCAGAACTTGTAATACTATTGTGGTGGCAGCTTTATGAATACTTGTTCTATTAGAACTTTTAAATATGTTTGAGACCTCCAAAATTTATTCTAATTGTCTCGCCTACAAAATCGTTGATCCAGACTGCATTTAAAAAAAAAGTAGGCTTGTGCTGATTTCTGGTGGCTCTTTGGCCTTGTGTGGGAGGAGAGAAGTTTTTCTGCTCTTACCAAACACAACTGCCTCCTCAATTTCTGCTGTCAAGTATACATACAAAAATGGAAATGGGTGATTCTGGCCTTAGGAGCATTACAGGCTTGCTTACAATTTCTATATATTCAAACTATGGTGGCTACCAATGCACTGAAGCTTGTAGTCTAAATAAGTGACCAGCTTTTAAAAGATGCTGGTTAACCAACTTTTATTTTTTTTTTTTTTTTTTTTTTTTTTTTGCTTAGGATTTTGGCTTATGCATTTGTTTAACGTTTCTAGGTGAAGGTATTTTCTGATTTAATTTAAAGTACATCATGTCTGTCTACATAAAGTCTGAGTATCATTGTGACAGGCATGACAGAAAGGGGACACTCAGGTTTTCTAGGTAAGGATCTCATGACTAAGGATCTCATGGGAAGGAATGTGATCAAATTTAGTTTGTGTGCTTCTCAGAAAACTGCAGCATGCTTAGCTGATTGTGCAATTTACTGCTGTAAGATTTAGTAGTGTGTCTTCTACATGCTTTATTATCTGAATGTGTGTCATGTTTTATACCTTCCTATGCAACTCAGCTGGCATGTGAGACCACTGATTCCTTTGCAAATGTTTGAGCACCAGCTCCAAAAATCTATTTAAGCAATAGGATAATAGATATTCAGATCTTTTAAATACAGTTCTGCTGCATTGATTACAATAAATTTGTATGTGATTTGCCTTAGGGAGTTAAAAATCAAAAATAATCTAATCAGCTATTTAAAAGGTTGATATGAGAAAGCCCCTTGCCTAGCATAAAATATCCTGTTCATTCTTTTGCTCTGGTTTCACTAGGCAATCAGATTAATGTGCATTAATCATGGGTCACCACCTCTCACCTTTGAGAGGTTTAAATTTAATTTAATTCAATGCTCAACAGGCATGCTTTGAGGATTTAAGTTCGGTGTATATTTACAGCAGCTTTCAGATTAAACTGAAATATCTTTTTTTATTTTTTTAATTTGTAAGAAAAAATTGAGTAAACTGACATTTGACATGAACAGGAAGTAAAACTTATTGAAAAATAAAGGTCCCACCCTGCATTCATTATAGGTTATGGTAGGTTTGAGTGCCAATATTTCTAAGTGAGGGTAACATTTTTTTCTCTCAGTGTATTAAAAATTAAAGTGATAGGAATTTCGTTGTTGGCATTGCTTAGGGTAGTACTAGACCTCATGTTCTCTAAAATTCACTGATCAAATAATTTTAGAGAGATGCAACTTACTCTCTCTAGAGGATTCATAACATCAAAGCCCTATAATTCTGAGTAAGACTGGCAGAAATTTTAGTTTGTGTCCCTGTTTGGCAGAGAACTGCACTAGGATGCAGGTTGTTCTTGCAGTACAGTAAAGTGTGTGATGGGTCTTCTCTTCCAGATGTGCTGCTAAAGGACTCCAAGTGGACAAAGCTGTATTTTGGAGAAGGCCAGGCAGCTCTCTCCTTTACCCATCTGAACAAAGATGATGAAGGTTTATACACCCTGCGCATGGTTTCAAGAGGTGGAATCAGTGAATGCAGTGCATACCTGTTTGTAAGAGGTAAACTTTTGATCTGATTCTTGAAGAGAAATTAAAAAACATTATAAAGTTTAGTTTTATGAAAAAAATCCCATGTAATAACTGAAGTGTGAAAGAAATTTAGCCCAGTGGAATTTCATAGTAATTTGATTTGTATATAGTAGTCTGTGCTAAAAACCAGTCACCTTACATGTATGGGGAGCTTCAAGAGGAGCATGTTCCTGAGGACATTTTGTTTGCTGAAGAGCAGAGAAACCATGCTTGTGAAGGAACAACTTGCTTCTTTCTTTTTCATCTCCTTTCCTGGTAGGAAATAAACATCTTTGCGTACAATCATTTCTCACCGTGATGGTTTTGGCTTTAGAGATTGGAAACTGGGAATGAACCTTTTTGGACATTCTTGTACCTTGTGCCTGGTCTTAGGGATACAAGCAGGAGAAAGCAAAATAAATATTCCCACCACTATACCAGTCATAGTCATAGTCATGTCATTAATCAGAAAAAAGAAGCAAAGTAAGAAACTAGCTGACTGAAGAAATTCAGTTTTCACAAGAGATATAGATAAAAGGAGGTAAATGGATTAAAATAGAATAAAGGTCAGAACTTTTCATCACATTTCCATGCACAGCTCTCAGTGAAGTAAAAATGAGCTTCTGCATGTACCTGTGAGCAGAACTTAGTATTCAGCTTTATATTCTTTCTCATTGAAAGATAAAAATATTTCTGGTTGAGCAGTTCTACACTCTCTTAGATACATTGGACAACATCCTTGATATGGGCAAACTGGAACAGCCCCACTGAGGCCACTGTAGCCATATTAATTTTAAAGCTTGTTCTTCTTGAAAACATATTGGAGATTATGTGCCTTGTGGGAATGTCATCCAGACAGTTTCTGTGGGGGAGAGGGAGTGAATGTCTTTTTCAGGGGTTTGAAATCCAACTTCTTCACAGGACTAGTGCAAGAGCTTCATCAGCTTTGCAGTATGTTTTAAGCAAGCCACTCTAGCACCCTGATCTCATTAGAAAGAATTTGGTAAAGATGTTTATGTCCAGATTACATTCCAAGAAAGACATTATTCAGGTGGAAAACACTCGCTAATATCTAAAAGCTTTCCTATAAGTTTTTATTCTAGTGATGGGTAAATTTTAGGTCTCTCTCTTGTCTTTTTATACGTTTGATCCCTTTGCAAGCCCAGAACCCTTGCCTTGTGTTATGTCCCCTGGAGTCTCTAGTGCTGTCTCTTGCCTTTTTTCATGCAGGCTGTGCTCTGATACTGAGCACAAACTACTTCATAACTGATTGGGATTAGACTCTATAAATTTAGACTCTGCTTTTTTGTTATAGAAATCTTCATTTGAAGGGAGAGAACTTTACCTGTTACGAGATTTCATTAGGAATTGTGGGTCCAGACTAGTCAATATCTCTCAAAATGAAGGCACAAAAGGATATCTTAAGGGTGGTATTTAAGACTATAAATAAAACATAACATTATAAATATTCCAGGAGTTTGCAATTTTTTTATTCTTTAAGAGATTTGTTTTCCTGATCTACATGGTTTTTACTGAGCAACTTGGTCTGATTGGTAACCCACTGTATTACAGCTTTCAGTGTGACAGAGCATCAAAACACATGGGTGTGTTAGGATTTTAACTCTCACAAAGAAAAAAAGGAAGGTGTTTGGTTCCTAAAAAGCTTTTCTGTTCTCAAAAATATCCTTGAAAAATTTGTCTGTATAAAAAAATAGACTTTATGGTCCTGAATCATAATTGCAGTGAATTAGTATGTTATTAAATGTTTGGGCTTCCATTCAGTATAGACAAATAGCACGATGAACTGGAAGTTTCTCTTTGACTTTTTGATGTATGTCAGAGGAGTTGGGGTTAAAACCCATTGATTTTTGTTTGTGGTCCAGATGCGGATGCATTGATCGCAGGAGCACCGGGGGCACCAATGGATGTTAAATGCCATGATGCTAACAGAGACTATGTTATTGTTACCTGGAAACCACCAAATACGACCAGTGAGAGCCCTGTTATTGGATATTTTGTTGACAAGTATGTAAACATTAGCATTTATTTAATTTTGTTAATCGCCAGAAATATGTATATACTGTAGAGGGGAAAAAAAAACCATTATATCTTTTCCAGTGTGTGTGTTCTTTGGATATATTTTTACAGGCACTTGGCACTGGAACTTAGTTACACACTGTGTTAAATTACCAGATTATTCCCAGGCAAACTTTTGGTCCAGATGATTTAGTATTTTCACAGGCAATTCTGGGCACAGTCTGGGAATTAGCAGAGGTTGGAGGCCATTCCAAGTAATATTTGCAGACAGACACATTTTATCATACACTTAAAATGTTCAATAGTATGGATGTGGGCACATCAGAGAATGAGCCCTGACAGTATTTAATTTATAAAAGCTAGAATCCATGGGCATCTTGAATTAGATTTAGTCTCTTTAATCTCTATATTGCGAAAGCTGAAACCTAGGAGTTATTACATTATCTTTTTATTTCTTTCTTAAATGTAGTACATCAGGAGCTCAAGGCCTGGACTCCTGGGAGTTGGCAGTTTAAATCACATTGGCAGGGCTCCGTCCTTCAGTGAGCTTTGCACTTTGCTGGGGTTTCAGCTCTGTGCAGGCAGCTGGCAAGCAGGGGAATCCAGGCACTGTTTTGCATGTCTCTTCCACTGAAGTGAATGCTTGCTCCTTGTACCCAGAGCAGAACATCTGATCCTTTGAGTCTGAAACTGTCAGTCAGCAAAGCCTTACTGAAACGATTTCATAATGTATACTGCTCTGCACTTAAGAGCAACATTTGCAGCTCATTGCTGTTTGCTACCCTGTCATTTGGTCTAATTCAATGATAACTGTCTGGGAATAACTGGAAAAATTGTGGTTTACGAATGGAAGTCAGTATGAGAAAATTAACTTGAGACCTGGGGACATCTATATCCAATTTATGCAGTGCATAGATCATAGGAGTATTTCACCTATATTGTGTATAATCTAGTCTGATGTGCCATTTGACATGTTGCTTGCATCACTGCAGTGCCAAGGAGCCCTTGATTACAACACAGCTTTTTTCTGGTACAGTCAGGGCAAAAGAGAGTCTTCTATACAAAAGTTTATTGTAGTAGGACAAAAATTATATATGTATACACAAAGCAGTCAGTATGAGGACATCATTCTGCTTTTTGATGCCTCCTGTGCTCTGTGGCCCAGCCATTTGATAGGGAAAGGCACAAAGAAGTTTACTTGAAAATATGACGAGGAAGAAAAGAAAATGATTAGGTGAATCTTGCAAATTCATGATGTTCTTGGACATGAATATTAAAAATGAAAGTGAATAATTTATTCTTTACATGGCAAGGAAGAGAACCAAACAGAAATGAAGCAGAGATATTTGAAAAGGCCAAAAACCATGGAAGAAAAATGACCTTTGCATTATGAAAAAAATATGAACAGAGTGGGAATTGGATCTCTGATCAGAGAAGATTGTATAAAGTCTGTGACTTTCATTAATGAGATGTATGGTTTAGGTCCTCAGTCTAGGGAAGGTGACTTCTGTGGTTCTGAACCTGCTCTGATAGCATGGGGCATATTTATTGTGAGATAATACTGACAAATGCTGTCTTCTGCTATTCCAAGATGTGAAGTAGGTTTGGAAAACTGGGTCCAGTGCAATGATGCTCCTGTAAAAGTGTGCAAGTATCCTGTGACTGGCCTTCAGGAGGGCCGGTCGTACACGTTCCGCGTGAGGGCCGTGAACAGCGCTGGCATCAGCCGGCCCTCGCGCGCCTCGAGCCCGTCGCCGCGCTCGACCCTCTCGACCTGGACAGAACACAAAGTAGGCTATTCAAGGATTCTCTTTTGGTTTGTTTACATACATTTAAGAATTTTTTGTTTGCCCAGTTAACTTAAAGAGCAGAGTTTATTTCTTCCTTTGATTGGATATCCCCCTACAGACTGCTAAGTAGCATTATGAGAGCATGTCCATGAATAGAGTAAGCTGGCTTGCACTGGGGAGTAGTTTTATTGATTTAGCCTTGTCCTGAAACCCCTGTGCAGATTCTGTGTATCATGTACTTGCACACCTTTCTGTACAGTGTCCTCCTTTTTAGTCAGAGGGGAATTAAAGTAATTATGAATACCTTAAAGCACTGCCCCAATGTTGCCTGTGAAATTTGAGCTGAGTATGCATTTCCTTTACATGTGTTTTATGTATGTGTTTGTGCTTTATGATTAATTCCTATACTCATGATACAATTGATTACTAATCTGCATCAAAATCAAATCCATCTGCTGTGACTATGACTCTTGCTTTTTAACACATCTTTGAATAGTGCTGTCTGATCATGCCCTGTTTTCCTATAGTGAATAAACCAGTATATGACTTCAAGTTGACTTTCTCTGGGGAAAGATTTAATAACAACATTGTAGAAAAAGAGTCATACAGGTTTTTGAACAGGTGACAAACAATAATTTGCAAGATTTGTAAGCATATTGAACTAGTTTGAGAAACTAATTGTATATTTTGATTAACAGCTGTTCGTGTGGATGAAGGACGAAAGATTGTGATCAGTAAGGATGACCTTGAAGGTAGGTAGCATTTCTACAGTTTCAGTCCATGTGCTTATACTCCAGGAATTTAACATTATAATTAGAAACATAATTTGAATAGAAATTCTTCTAATGATAAAGTCTTTATATTAAGAAATAAATACACATTATGACTTGCAAGGTTGAGAGAACACAAGTGAACAGTGAGGTCTAAAGGGTGGAGAACACCACTCTCAACAGCAAAACTTTTATGATACATTGACAGCATTTTCTCACCTTTTTGCTTTTACTAGTGCTACTCTGAGTTAAATTTAATTGCCCATTTGATTGGACATTTGATTTCTCATATTTCCCTGCTTTCTAGCTTTCTGGCAGCTAAGTATAGTTTTTTTAGATTGATTTTGACTATCTGAGCAAGTTATTGCCATTCTCGTAAAAACTTACACAATCCATCTCCACTCTTAATTAATATATCTACCTGAATATAGAGGCTATTCTTAAGGTTAAGGTCATAGACTAAGTAATGTTTTTCCTCAGGAGAATTGGAGAGATCCCTGATAACTTTTGGGATAATGTTTGAGTTTTTTCTGGTTTTTGTTGTTTTTCTATGTGATGATTTGGTTTTTAGACTTGAATAATGACCTTCTTTACACTTAAACTGTTAAAATTATTAACTGTAATGGCTCAAAATTTTAAAAAAAGTGTCTTGTCTGCTCTCTTCCACAAAGGTTATAAAGTTGTAACTCAAAAAATAACACAGTACAAGACAAATTACCTGAGAATAGATGTAGCTTGAAGGAGAGCCAGACATTAAATGGCTTTCCCAGCGCATGTATAGGACAGATGAAGTTTCACTATTTTTATAGTAGTACTCTAAATTAATTGATATGTTTATTATAGGATCAGAGGTACATTACAATGTCAGATTGTAATTGTTTTTTTTGGCTTCAAAGATCATTCTTCTGCTCTCAGGATTGCCTTAGAATGATCAGGTCCAGTAAATGGTCACTCTGGAATAGTCATAAATAATGATATTTAGATTTCTGTCATGTGAATGTGCATATTTAATAGAGTATGAATATTCAAATAGCACTCTTTATGTAGATCAGTATTTTCATCTGCAAGATTGGAGACTACTTCTGAGAGAGCAATCTCACAAATCAAAAATGGTTTTCCTTTTATAATGCAGGCTGATACTGCATTCTGGCAACTATTCTGTGCCACCATGTTATATCATTACAAAGTATGGGAGCTTTTTTTTTCAAGAATGAAAGAAAACATGTTAAAATTTTATTGCTTGAAATCAGTTGGAAGGATTATTGTCATTTTCTTGACTATATATCATAAATTTTGTCTTAAACTCAGCTGATTCATGTGCCTTTCTGAAAGAAAAAATACAATTGTAGGAAATCAAATAAAGAAAGTCTTGCGAAAAATAATTTTTATTGGATATATCAGTTTGCTTAAAAAAAGGTTTGGTTTTTATTTGATAAAATATATATGATGAAATAATATCAGTGTATATTTTGAGCCTGGTTCACTCTACAGATATGAATAATCTTTTAAAATATCACTGCCATGATTTAGAGATTATCACAAGTAAATTTTTCCTTTTTTGAAGAGAAATCTTAAACATTTGGAGAATATATGGTCTTTTCTTAGCCTGTGAAGTGGAAAAATTTGCTTTCAAAGGGCAAAGCTTTTTCCTTTTTCTATGACAATCCATAAAGATAAATTTTTTAGGTGTCTGCTGAATTGTTATTTCTGACCTACTACCAAGTCTATGTTTCTTCAGGGCTGTGTAGCTGTGCCTGTGTAGGGGTCCATCACAGATCCATCACAGGTCACTCTCCCATCCCATGGGCACTGTTTTATGCCATTGTAATTCCTTGGATAGCAGAACCACCTTTTTATCATGTTGTGGTCAGTGAGCAGGACCACGAAAGGGTGAGCTGAGTTTTTCCAAGCTGGCCCAGGGTAGGCAGGCTGTCTCTAGCACTGCTGGTAACTCTGCAGAGTGAGTGTGGAAAGGGATTTGATCAGGCCACACTACATGGTTGAGCCATCATAGGACTGGTGATAAATTTTTATGCCTCTGGCTCATTGATTTTAGAAGTCCTTTAGGCCATACAGCTAATAATACCATTATGTTATGGGATATATTTGCAATAGGTTCTGATCCTTTTCCTGCTTTCCTCTTTGTTTTAAAGGTGCTTTTCTGATTGTACTTCCCTTCCAGCTATTTTTTAAAATTTTAATTTATCATAATAACTCTTTAAATTTCTGTCTTTGATCAAAAAATGTTTGCATATAGTGAGAAGTCTTTTTACTAGCAGATTGAAGTAATTCAAATGTGATCAAAGAAAAAAGTGTGACAAATGCATGGAGTTTCAGGGAATACATTTAATCTTTACTGAAAGAGTAAGTAACTAGCTATTAATACTGAAATTTTATTTATCAAAATTTAATTGATCAGGTGAACTGCACAGATGATATCACAGCTCCTGACAGCTGAACATTGCAGTGCAGGGTAGGAAAGCTGAATCAGAAAGATGAGCTGTAGTATGAATGCTGACCCAGGAGTTAATCTGCTGTTTAACACCTGCTGCATTTATTAATCTTACAGGAGATGTTCAGATTCCAGGCCCTCCCACCAATGTACATGCTTCAGAAATCAGCAAAACATATGTTGTACTCAGCTGGGATCCACCTGTTCCCCGTGGCAGGGAGCCCCTGACATATTTCATTGAGAAGGTACTGCACTGTATAGTGGTGTTCTGTTGAAAGGTGCCTCATTGCTGTGTGCAGTTTCACTCAACCCATTTTCAGAACTTCAGAATGGGCAATAAAACTAACACCTTCTGTGGTCTTGCAGGATTTGGAAGTGGGATATTATAGAATCATGGATAATCAAATGTCTTACTGCAAGTCTTAATGAGCATTGAAGCTCAAGGTCCAGAGAAAATGATTCCCCTATGCTATTTGTTTACTGCTGTCTAAATGGGAACAAATTATCATGTAAAGTAGCAGTTAAAAAAAAAAGGAAAGAAAAGAAACATCTATAATTTTTACAGTCCTACAGGCATGATTTTAGGTTTTCAGTTTCTATAATAAAGGGAAGTTTCTGTTAATCCTGTGGTAGAGCAAGGAATAAACAGTAACTCATAATTTGATCCTCACTTTTTGCAGGCTTATGGCAACCTCTACTATACACTGACATTTCTAATTTATCTCCTGTAAGGTCAGCAAAGAGGCAGATGCCTGTCTCAGGTTCACTGGTCCCTGGTACTCTTCATGGCTCTTTTTTCTCTTTGAATTGAAAGGGAACTTCAGTGTTCGCAGTAGGAGAGGTTTGTTCTTCATCCACCTAAGTGAAAAAAATTTAGATAAATCTGTCCCTGAGCCATCTTACTAAATTGTGTTGGATTACAGGAACTTGCTACAAAGTTTTCCCAGTAGGTAAAATGGGCTTCATACCTGACCTCTAAAACACTTACAGGTCAAGCTATACTTAGTGTTTAAGAATTATGCCTCTAGCATATGCAGCCTCTGAACAATCCACAAACACTAAACCTCTTCATAAAACTGCCACATGTTCTGTTTGCACCATGAATATTGTAACACTCTTTTCTCAGGCCCTTACTATGCAATTTTTTTTCTTCTCACATCTAAAATTCTGCACATTCCTCCACAGTTAATTTCTCAGCTGTCCTGTTCATGTCACTCCTTTTTTGCAGCCCCTCACCTTGTCTTTTCCCTCTCAGACACACAAAACCCTCTCCACTTCTAAAGAACTCCATAGGGCATTTCTACCTTCTTCATCATCCATTACTTGCTGGATGTTGAACAAATGGATGTAAAGTGAACACCACTCACTGGTTAAATTTTCCAACAAGCATGACCCTGGTCTGCATTATACATTCAAAAAAAGTGATGAAAATTTTCATAGAAATAAGTATCTAGTTTTTGTTTCTATGCAATAAAATATAATGCCTTTCTTACATTTATTCTAAGTTAAAAATGTCTTTGCTTATCCATAAATTTCAAGAATATCAATGTAAGGATTTTGAACCAACTCTTGTCTTGGAAATACCTTATTAGTTCCAGAATATGCAGAAATAGCCCAGATAAAAGGCTCAGAGGTAGATTTCCATTGAGAAGACACCTACACTTTCTTAGCTGAATTTCGTTCTAAGAATGACTAGGAAAAATATATTATATGCTTGTTTTATGCAAATAAGTATATATAGCTCCAGAAACAGTGCAGAGCAGTGACAATGATGAAAAAAAAAGTCTCAGTTAAACATCAGACTTTCTGAAGGGAAGTGAGAATGAGGACTAAAAGCCTACTATTAGAAAAAAGAGGTTCATGGTACTAATGCATATCTGAATCTAAAATATTTTTACATAAATTATATGAACAGCTCAATCAGTTCATAAGTCAAAGTTTTTTTTGGCTTTGCACTGTCATCTATTAATTTGCAACATTTTCTAATTATTTTGTTTCAAATAAAGAAGACTCCATCCTGAAGGATAAAAATATATTTATAAAGCCTTCAAGAGACACAAAATACAAAAGAGTTTTCTATGTTCTCTTGAAATACATTTTTAACAGATAAATCAAATCAAACTGCAGAACAAAATGCGATGCTGATTTTTTGCAAAAAGAAGAAATTAATGTTTTTCATGGCAGGAAGTAAAATATATGGGAAAATAATATTTATTTAATATTTTACAGTTTTCTATTATGAAGAAAATTGATGCTATATTTCTTTTTTTCTGTCGAGAACACTAGGTGGGTTCAGTACCTATGAGAAAGATTTTGATATATGGACTCCAGCTGTTTACATTATTATTATTTGTCTATTGTAGGTGCCATTATATACAGAGTAGTTTCCAAGCACCCATGAAATGCTGCTCCTCCTCTAAGAAATGCAGTCTATCAGATTTTCTTTTCCAAAATTTTATAAACATGTAATTTGCATGCATATATCTATCTGCCAAGGAAATTTTCTTCAATCTATTTATTATGCATTTGGGTTTTACCAAAATTTCTGAAAGGCTCCATGGCTAATATTTGGTTAAACAGTTTATGTGGTAAATCTAATAGACACAGATTTCTTTCAGAGTACTGATTTGCTGGCTCTCCTCCACGTGCAGTTGTGGTGATGATAAACTCAGCTGCTTCACTGAGAATGGTCAGAAGTAATTACTTCATTTGATCAATGTTTAAGGGGACATGGCTTTACTCAACATAATAAATAAAGATAAAGTTGTGAATGAAGTAACATTTCCCTCCCTACCTTTCTAGAATTTGGATAAGGGCTTGTTTGCTTGACTCTAAACCTTTGGGTGTTCACGTGAGTTTTGCAGGACATGAAAGTAATTCTTTTGGGAGCAATCTCAGTTGACAGTCACAGAAAGAAGGCTGGCTGTATGTACAAGTGTGCATGTACTGAACTCGAGACAGGCAAAGAGACAGTGAGCTCTTCAGACCTTTTTGTAGAGTAATGGAATGCACGAGCCATAAGAATTTGCATATGTTTAAGTCAGGCATTTGAAAGTGATCCTTCTCTCATAGCTCTTAAATAAATTCATGACAGGATGCAATACAGCAATATGTTCACTTTTTGACAGTTCACAGAAATGATTCATGGCTTTTTTTTTGTTTTTTTTTGTAGTCTATGGTTGGCAGTGGAAGTTGGCAAAGAGTCAATGCACAAGTTGCAGTAAAATCTCCTCGCTATGCAGTGTTTGACCTTGCAGAAGGAAAACCATACGTTTTCCGAGTGCTGTCAGCAAACAAAAATGGCATCAGTGATCCATCTGAAATCACAGAACCTATTCAACCACAAGATACTATTGGTAAGGTATTAATTATAAGGCATTATTATTAAAAACAATAGATATTTTACAAATCAGGAATAGACAACTCTCATTAGAAAAGTGTAACTACAATAACAGGAGTCAACTTTCTTTGTGTTCCGTTCTGTGAAAGATTTAAAAAAGACTAAGATGTTAGAATTTTAGAGACTCTCCTGAATTTTCCTAATGATCACAAGCCTTGCTAATGAAAACAATAATCAGTGTAAAGTTAAATTATTTTTAGTTATTCACTCTTCAGTGTTCTATTAATGTAACATCAAAAAATAGGTTAATCACTAACTTTGATAATGATATTTTCTGGCTCAGGTAATTATATACTACCTAATTCCCTACAGTTTCACCTAGATAAGGTAGCCTTTCATTTCTTTCTTAGTATTCTGAGTTGCAAATTACTGCTGTTGCACTATTCCTATGTCATACAGATGAGTAGACTTCAGGGAAAGGGGAAGATACAACTACATATTCAGTGGTGATTTTCCAAATTAAAATGAAGTGCTTATCTTGGGGTCACATTCAAAACACAAATGCAAATTTAGGGAGTGGTTATTCATCTTGTTTTTGAAATATTTGTTTTGTTTTTGCAGTTTTGCAGAAGCCACACATATCAGCTTGATGTATTGATAACTGTCACTTTAAGTGCACATGTTACTATTACACCTTCCAGTAATACACAAAATATTTACAGTATCTGATATACCATAGTTTAAAAATACAATCCATACTTTCAGCTTGATCTGTAACTGCTTGATAAAGAAAAGCATCTTTTGCTTTCATATATTCCTGATTTGATTTCTCATTAATGCATATAAATTATTTAAACCATTCAACATTCCCCAAGGTAGGCAAGAAAAACACTGTATTTATTGCACTTAGTACAGAAAATAAGTTATCCCTTAGGGGTTTATGCAACACCTTCTGCATAACTCACAGCTTTAAATACAGCACAAAGCAGAATAATCTATTTTAAAGAGAAACTTCAGGAGTATTTTCAGAGACAGAGTTTATCACCTGAGCTAAAATATATCAGAAACACACGGCTCCTTTTAGTTGCCACACTTACTGTAATTTGATATTCTTAAGGGTGACTGAGACACCTTCATGGGAACAAAAATTACTGCACAGTGGTTATGGGTACCTTATGAGCAGAAACTAAAAAATGGTTGGGGTATCCTAGGCCATCCTAAATGACACTTAAAATGATGCAATTTAATTGAGTGGTAAAAGAGATGTGATATTACAATCCAAATTTCCATGTAGGTATCTGCAGGTGCAGTAGATGCCTCTGCTCTGGCTGTGGCAATTGAAGCCTGGACGATGGCTGCTGTTGTCATAAGCTGCCCCATGTCACCCAGCTGTAGAGGGTGTAGAGGGCCTGTTTTGGGGTGAGATGAATAATTTTCAGAGCCCTACCAAACACTGAAGGCTCCATTTAACTGGCCAGAGGCATCCTTTTCAAATGCTTAGTTTGCCATTCCAGAGGCCTGTAGGTATTATCTCCAGAGTCATATCTGACAACTCCATGAAGAAGTGACAGACGATCCAAAATGGCCCTAAATTAACTTATTTTTGTAACTGAGTTAAGCCATAGCTCTTTGACTATAGCAGCACCTCGAGAATATGTGCTTGTAGACACACATAAAAGCCTAAATGTAGGCATATTTATCAGCCTGAATACATTTGATCTTGCAAATTTATTGCATAATGTACAGTAGTGTGTAAGTATTAGTTTTAATATTGAAAGACTAAGTGGAATACATGCTGCCTTACTTTTGTTTCATGCTGCCTGCAGTTCTCTGCAATATTCATCTGAGGAAACTAAAATACCTCCAATGGGCGAGTACTGGGTGCCTCTCTTAACCTGTCATGTTAAGCTGAGACATTGCTTTAGTTCCTCATACCATGAAAGCTCAGATAGATTTTTATAGTGTAGACTGTGTGCTGGTTCTTACTAAGAACCGTGAGGTCCATGGATCTCAATATTTCCATTTGGATCTCAATATTTCTGGTTCTATTTATGCACACTCATCTGTTTAGAGTAGTGTAAACTGACAATAAACTTTCTTTACATGTAAACTGTATACTAGGGTACATTGGAGAGGAGGTAGTCAACAGATTGAAGAAAACTTTATCCTCTTTTTTTTGGTGGTGTTGAGGTTGGTCCTGGAGTATTATTTCCCAGTTCTGGCTGCCTTAGTCGAGAGGGATGGTTGTAAAGTGGAGAGGTCCTCTGTATGGCAACCAAGATGACCAGGGGATTAGAGATTGTCACCTATGAAGAGAGGTGTTTATTTAGTTTGAAGTCTTACAAAGATGGTGGTGTCAAATTTCTCAGCATTGTCAAATGACAAGCTCATTCTGGATATAATCTTTTAATGAGAAAGATGCAATGTGAAGGTCAGCTGTGAAATCTCCATTGCCAGAAGGTTTCAAGACTTGTACAAATCCGTGACTGACACACTAGGTTAGTGTTGGTGATGATCCCACTCTCAGTGATGGGGTGGATGGACTAGATGATCCCCAGAGACCCCTTCCAGGCAGTGCCCCATGCTTCTATGACACTTATTTAGCTACTTTTAGATAAACTTCTGGCCTTCAAATATATGCTTAAAGTTGTCCTGCAAAGCTCATATTTTTGGAATTGGGGATGTCATTAGTTAACTGTAAGACAGTATTTCTTAATCCTCATATTATATCTCTATAGTTCACGTGCATTTCTTACTGACACAGTAATGCTACAGGGACATAAGCTATACATCAACCTCTTATTTGAGAGAGAAATTTGAGAGTGTATATTTCATATCTGTATGCTTTTATCCATGTTCGTATTTGAAAATATATATTCCTATAATTGACTATCATAAAACCTATATAAAATAATATAGGCAAGGAGATTCACAACTTAGAGCATTCTGAGAAAAAAATAGAAAAAATATTTATTTATATACACACATATATATATGGGTATCCAGACTTAGAGTAAAAAAATATTAAAATACATATCATATAACAATATTAACATGGTAGGTGTATTCATAGCTGTAGTGATTAAATATGGTCAAATTATACAGTGCTTCATCTACTTCAAATTAATTTTATTTTATGTATTTTATAATAGTACACGTTTTATCTTTTTTTCTTAGTTTTACCATCGGCACCTGGTCAGGTGGTGGCCACAAGGAATACAAAAACCTCAGTTGTAGTTCAATGGGATAAACCAAAACATGAAGAGGATTTATATGGCTACTACATTGAGTATTCTGTGGTGGGATCAAATCGCTGGGAACCCAGTAACCATAAACCTATTAAATATAACAGGTATTGGTAATATTTCAGTATTTTTGGGAAGTTTGGAAACTGTAGGATATTTTTAAGATATTTCATTTGCTAAGCCATAGGGTTATAATTGAAGGAAAATGTTGAATGTATGTGAAAAAAAACAGTCTGCAGACTCTCAGAGCCAAGATTTCCAAATCACAGGGCAATTCTCCTTACCTTTGTTTTTTTCTCGAAGAAGAAGTGTTTTTTTTCTATTCTATGGCTTTGAGTTTTAAAAGCAGGTTCTAGAGACGTGATTCTGAGTCTCTTGGACATAAGTAAGTGCAAAATATGCCCTTTTTAAGTATGAAATTTTTTGTGGGGTAGCAGAGCTGATGAGGAAGAGCATGAGAAAGAAGAGGGAATTCTAAAGCTTTATCATTGTCCATGAATAACAGAGGAAAAGGTCAGGCCATTTCTGCTATAAATATGGTGGTGAAAGTGCTTTGGCAGCTGACGCTATTGTGCAGGAAAGCCAAGTGTCCCATTCCAGAAACATCAGAGCTCCCTGATCTGTTACATCTCTGGATAAAGGACAGTGGACCATGTTTGCTTACTCCCTCCTGAAGATATCAGACTCCATTATGGGATTCTTCAAGCAATTTCCCCTGTGAAAAATCATACTTACTTCTTTTTGGAATCAATCACCAAATGCAAAGTTTAGATTTGTATTTTGTATTTGTAGTTTGTATTTTCTATAACAAGCATGTAATTTTGTTTAGTGTATTATGTCAGTCATTAACTGAGTGACTTTGTATTCTGATGGGTTTTTCCTTTCAAGTAGTCAAGAATTTTGATCAAAGGAAAAGTAGATACTAATTCTTGGTCAAAGGGGGTTGGGAAATCACAAAAATAAGAAAAGCATTCCATTTCTTCATATGTGAACATATCTTACGATAGGATAGCTCTGAGTATTTTATTTAGTACAGTCATTACCTAGAACCTCAGATCAAAACTGAAAACCATTTTTGATAATGACTATAAAGCTACAGTGGAAAATACGGTTCCTTCCCAGAATAGATTAGAATTTAGTAAGCCAAAGTTCAGAGGGAATATATTATATTTTATCTGACTTCACCTGCCAGATCAGTACTAACAAGGTGATGAGTTCTGTTATTTTTGCTACAGTGCCCCATGCAGTTACATTGTACTACACCATGCCATTGTATTGCATTTTCCTCTTGGAAATATTTTCCTTCGTGAAGCACTCAAGAAGTTGAGCTTTTTAATTGATACAACAATTTCAAGTTGCAGCATAAAATGTATATATTTACACACCTGTAAAATATATACTAATGTGTGATGCTACCTTTCTTAACCCAGGTTTGTTGTTCATGGATTGGAAACTGGAGAGCAGTACGTCTTCCGTGTGAAAGCTGCGAATGCTGTGGGATTGAGTGAGAACTCCCAGGAGTCCGAGGCTGTGACAGTGCAGGCAGCCCTTAGTAAGTGTGATTCTGTCAGATTCTTTTTTCCAGAATGAGACACACATTTTCAGCAATCATCTCTTTTGGTCTGATTTACTAGAATAGTATACCTTGCAGCCGTCATGCACATCTGTTTAATGATGTCTATTCTCTGGCATGTGGCTATTCTAGAGAAAAGACTTTGTTTTACTAAAAACCCAGTTATTTATAATGACTGTTAGAAATATTGGGTAAGATACACTTTAATGACCAGGTTGCCTTTTGCCCCTAGGCTGTATCAAAGAAACTTAAATACTGATTAAGTTAGACAATTATTTTCTGAGTGACTTGGAGTGGTGCAAAACATTTTAGCACGGAATCTGCTCCATTTAGAAGAGTTTCAGTAAACTTTATTACTGTGTAGCTGAATCAAACAGAAAATCCCCTTTGTTTGCTCCAGATTGGAGCACTATCTACTTCATCTGGTGTCCTACAAACAAAATTCTGTGTAAGATCTGTCCTGCAACCTTCAGTGGTTGAGTGAAAGGTTGAATAAGTAGTTACAACAAAGAGTACACAGATCTGGGCTATCATGATTCAATTTGAATTAAGGGGCAGTGTCAGTTCCATACTGAAAAATTTTAAATAGGACACAATTTCCCCAGCAGAGTGCCCTCTACCTCTTGGAGAAGACCAGTAGACACAATTCTGAGAAATAATCTCCTAAAAGATTTATAATTCAGAATAGTCAAGAGAAAGTAAATTCGTATGTTACTGACAAAGTTACTCTATTTGACTTTTTTAGGAGGAAGTGTGTCTCATATGGGTAGGTGGTGCATGGACACTTGCACATTTATCACCACAATGTTGTAAATGCACTTGCACCTATTTGTCACTGTGTGCTTTGGAGATGGGGAGTTGCATGGGATATACCACCAAACACAGAGCACATGGGTCTTACACACTTATGGAATGTAGATGGCTTTTATCCATTTTTGTAGCCTTTATGGGAATTTAGCAGGACTATTCATAGATGACTTAACATTAGCATGGTCAGAATCTTTCTGTAGCATTATTTTAGAACTATTTACAGGAGTTTTCTACAGTCATTCTTATTTACCAAAAAGTGGCAGCAAACACAAAGGCCACATTTTGAGACCTCTAAGTATAGCACCATATCTGAAAAAAGGAAATAAAAAAGACTGAGAGGGCAGTTCTGCTGATTATTATCAGTTTTCAAGGGGGTCACTAGTACAGCTACAAGATCAGAGAGTGTACTAAGGGCCTTTGCAAATGTATTCTCTTCTGAATGAGGTAAGTCACATTCTCTCAAGTTGTACTTGTAATTCGACTGAAAGTATCAGATCAGCTTTAGGGCCAGGGGTTTAGCTGTACTGATTGAAGCACCCCAGTGTCAGGAAAGGGGTATCTTTGGGCAGGCTTTCAAGTATGGATGACAAATACAAAACTGCTTGCTACAATGGGTGCATGCCAGTAGGAGGGGATTTAAAAGCTCAGAAAAAGGGTTTTCTTCATCCCTAGCAATATGCCTTGGTGACATTTCTGCTTCTGCTACAGAAGGGATTAAACCCATTCAAGTAACCTCATGAAGGACATTACTTTTGTGCCTCAACATAGGTTAAGCTACTGATAGGATAAGTATCTTCTGTTCTTTCTAGGACAAAAAGCAGTAACAGTCTGAATAAAACATATAAAATCAGGATAACACAGGAAAACTGTGGTGGCCATAGATCAGTTAGTTATATGACTTAATTCCATTCAAGTTTATAATTTTTTTTCTTTTTTTTTAATTAAATGATTTTTGCTGTATTCCAGTAGCATTTGAGCAGCTTCTTTTTACTTTTTTTTTTTTTTTCCTTAGGAAGAGATCTTCTGACCCACTTAAATTTTTTAGCATAATTTTGTGTCTGGAGACACTTGCTGGCATTACTATTTACCTGCAAAGGTCATCTATTCTTCCTTGCTACCTTCTGAGAGGGCAAAATGTTAGGAAGATGTTTTAAAACCTTCCATGTTTATATCTGGTGATAAAATGAATGTTGGTTAGCAACTTTACAACTACTTTGCTATCATTATGCAGCTGAGAGCAGTATGCTGCAGAAAATAGAAGCAATATAAAAATTGTTAAGCAACTTCTACACTGCAGTGTTTTAGACTCTGTCCTAACTCTCAGGTTGATTATTTTCTTGTAGCTTGTCCTTCATATCCTCATGGCATCACTCTTCTGAACTGTGATGGGCATTCAATGACCCTTGGCTGGAAAGCACCAACGTACAGTGGAGGTTCACCAATCCTTGGTTATTACATGGATAAACGGGAAGCTAACCATCAAAACTGGCATGAAGTCAATTCTTCCCTTATTACCCAGACCATTTATACGGTTAGTATTTTTTCATCATTATATTTTTGGAGTTGATTTGAATTTTTTCTCTGGATTTTTCTTTAACAGACAAATTCTTTAAATACTTACCTCAACAAAACCAGGTACTTCCATTTGGAGTGAAACAATATTAAATCTGGGCTAAAGAATCAATGCCACCCCCAACAATAAAATTTTAATATGAATAAGACCATTCAGATAGGAAAATTTTTCAGGGAAAAGTGTGAGGCACATTTTTCAGAAGGAAAAAGATGAGCTATAAAATGTTCCACAAGCTATTTTCATTAATGATCACTGTATACATCACCACCATAACAACATACAGAGAAAGGATGGAAACATTTAGCAGGACAGATAACTGCTCTCTGTAGAACTAAGGACTGCTAAATGAAATGGAGATAGGTTAAGAAAAAAAAATATAACTGTCCCTGTTCTTATTCTCAAAATCTGCCTTCAACTGAAAAAGCATGTATATTAATGAGCTCAGCCTTATGTCTTGACACCTCCTTTAAAGACTACCAGTTTTGAAATAAATTTCTTCTTGTTGAACTTGCAATATATTAAATGTTTCTTAAAATAGGAAAATTTGGATGTGAGCTTCCATGAAGAAAAGTTAGGGAAATAAGATATAGCAAATAGTCAATAATGTGATGCTTTTAAAATTAAGTTAAACAATCAGATTTTACTCACTAATACTTAAAATCTTATTTCTGGAAGTCAGCAAATTTCCTGTAAACCCTAGGGCAGAAGCAAGTCTTGCAGGTATTTGACACTGAAGTAGAAGACAATGCAGATGAGCTGAAGAAGAATGTTTCATGCATAGAAGGCAGGCAGCAATACTCAGATGCTTGTGTGCTTCTGACTGATTCTATGACTGGCATCTGACAGCAGATAGAGCAAGGATGTTGAGAAATAAAAAGGACAGGTAGGATAGGCATGGAAGGGCAGCACTAAGCAATGCTTTCCACATATTTTTATTTTTAATGCATTTGCAAACAAATGAGTAATGTAAATTAGGATCCACCATTGAGAATTTAACTAGATATTTAAGTGTCTATCCTGCCAGTAACTGTATTTATGCCTAAAGGTGCATCTTCCTACATTACTTTGAATGACTAGATTCTGAAATACTGATGGGAAATAAAACCAAGACAGCTTTTAGTAGCACAGAATATTTTATGACATACTGCAATCAGAGAATGCCTGAGATATTCAGTGCAGCACTGGGAAATCACTAATGGTTTAACCTTCTCTGATTAAATAATTCTGTGGGAACCCCACAAATATTCTTTTCGTTAATAACCTGGGATTTCAAAACGATTTTTACAGGCTGATCTGTTATTCTGTCTTGTGGCTTGTATGAAGCTCCTTGTCTTCAGGAAATTATGTCTAAATTATTTTAGTGCCTAACTTTTCCGTGTTACATTGTTTGCTTTGGTCTTGTATTTGATGCTACCCCATATGTTTGTTACCCTCACATATTTTTTATTGTTAAAAAAATGACACCAATATTCTTTTTTATCTCATATTTTCCAACTATTTATTAATGAAAAACTGTTTGGCATCTCCAATACGAGTACTAGTCTCAGCTGTCTCTCTTGAGACATTTGATTAAATATAATTGTGGGAAAATCATTCAGAGGAATCAGGTGTAGAAGACTTGGTTTTTTGTATTTAGGTGTTCTAGAAGGAGGACAGAAGAGGGCTGCTGACATGAGGTGTTCTGGGCATCAAGACATTAATGCCTTTTAGTCCTCTACTTTGATCTCAAAATCTGACATGCTGGTGTGGGGTTGGGTTCATTAGATAAATCAGAGTTCTTTTACCAGGGGTGTTTGCAGAGGAATATTATGGATTTTGCTCATCCCATTACCAATGCTTACTTTCTCACTTTGTAATGGTACAAACATCAAGAGAAAGACTCCTGTGAGCCACGAAATACTGAGAGGCTCTTTCCTGGAGTTATATCAGCACATTGTGGAACTAATTGGGTTGTTTTTTTTTTAGTTTTCTACCATTTCCTTTTCGTCCCAGGTCAGTCCATTGTGACCTTTTTAACCAATACACAGTTTAAACTCTTGCTTAAGTGAGTGGCTATTCACAAGCAATGCAAGAAGGTATTTAATTTTAGAACACTCACCCATAAGTATCTGCTAGTGGTCATTCATGGATTTGGCTCCTTGAACCTTTGCTCTAAGCTCTTACAACTTTTGATGCCAATATAGGAGTGCTGTTATTCATAGGATTGTGTGTCTGAAATGTGGACATATAATATAGAACTCTGCAGTGTGTTTGGTTTAAGGGTAAAATCTTCAAATGAGACCTTTCAGCATGGCAGTCAGGCCTGGTACTTAATTAAATAATGTTCATATTTGAGTATTTATTAAATTAATATAAATCATGGCTTTTGATATATTGAATTGTTTTTTCAAATTAAAAAAGGTAGAGGATTTGATTGAAGATGCCTTCTATGAATTCAAAGTTGCTGCTGCAAATCTGGTTGGAATAGGCCAACCTTCAGATCCCAGTGAGCATTTTAAGTGTAAAGCCTGGACTATGCCAGAACCTGGTAAGTCTATTAGTTGTTCATGAATCTCAAAATCCTTAAAACACAGCCACAGAGTTCTGCAGGATGTCTTTTTGCCTAATTTCTTCCATAGTACCTGTTGAGATTGCCTTTGCTTTTGAGATCTGTTAAAAGTTACCTCCACACCTCCAATGATGACATTGATTCTCCTGGGAAACAGATGACCTTTATTTAGCATGTTGAGTGTCCCTTTCCTTCACTGCTCTCATCAGCTCAGAATAATGTTGACCCTTTATGAGTTTCAATCACCTCTTCAAGCCTGCAAGCTCCACCTCACACTCACCACCTGTACAAAATCTCTGCACCATAAATGCAGTCTATGAAGAATATTCCTGGAGTTTCAGACTCCAAAACTATGTTAGCTTTCAGTCATAAATAACACATAAGAGGGGCCTGTTTCTTGGCAGTAGAGACAAGTGGCACAGCTAGTCATCTATTCTCAAATAGTGTGCCCATGTATGTGTGTTTTCCCTAGATTGGACATAGGGGTTACCTGAGAGATTATTATTAGCCAGGTGTTAGAACAAATGTGCTAACAAACATACAGTAGGAATGACTGTGCACCAATACTCAAACCCTGTGTTTAGGTTGTCTGTAGTTTGGCAGTGTAGATGCAGCTGAAGAGTATTAATTGCAATTATAAGTACTATGAATTTGGGACTCTCACCAAAAGGAAGTCAAACTGTAACCTACCTCATGTGAGCATATAAATTTGTTATGTAATGCATAATATATAATAGATATGCTATGTATATATGTCATATTTTTATATAATATGTTCTATATAATATTTTAAATATAAAAAATGGTAAACATCTAAGGAATTATTCCCCCACAGCAATATTCAAGGCCCGTAAATATGCTCATAAAAGTGCTTCTGAAGGTCCATTCTTATTATTTTATACCACTGTAACACCATTACCCATATTGAGAAACACATTTGATGAAGCTGTTTCTGATGTCTGGACTGATTTGCTCGAACAAAGTGTGTCACAAATACAGGCCATAGTAAAAACACAGGGGCCTACCACTTTAAAATATTTCTACCTTCTTTTCCTGCAAATGCTGTAAAATACTGCTGTCTTGTTATGGTGAACTCTATATATGACACTGAGTTTTGGTATGTACCTAAAAATTCATTCTAATACTTGTTTATGTCATGAGGAGCTGTCTGACACCTAAAGCATCTGTTCTGAGCATAAATATTCACACCATTACTTTATCAGTAAAGAAAAAAAAACCCCACAAAACTCCTAAATTTGGAATTTTAAAACCATCTAAATTACTAGTGAGGTGGCATAACAAGGCAGGGAAATTTCAGTTTTCTTTCCTATGCTAGGCAAAAGGTAGTTCTTACCTGGAACAAGAAAAAATTTGATAAGATCATGGAATTGTTTATGAGGACAGACTCTCAAATCTAATCCAGCTGCATGCTCACTTGCAGGTTAGCTATACCTATCTCCTTACAGAGGCTCATCTAATCTATCTTTAAAGTCTTCTCCTCAGGAAATGTCCAGGTTCTTTGAACAAGATCCATTCCTAATCTTGCAGTTTGAAAGTTTCTCTTACATTCCTGAATCTTTCTTCCTGCAGCCTTCCCTATAGGTCATGTACTTCCTATTGTTAATGAAAAATATTTTTGCTCTTCTTCTTTCTCTAGTTGGTTCACTTCTTTCTTTTGAATGGCAGTGCACAAACTGGAGACACTGCTCCAAATAAATATTTTTTCAGTGCTGAGTAGAGTAACTGTAACTCCACCTTCTGCAGGTCATTTGCCTTCTTAAAAATCCCCCTTTTTGCCATCTAAAACAAAAATTACATTGTTAAGTTCCAAGTTAGTTCCTTTAAATGCCCATAGTCTTTGTTGAAAACCTGTTTGTCTTTATGCTTTTTAGCTAAATTCTTCAGACTTCATAAATTTTACTATATGGATTTATATGGTTATATGACAAACTGTCAATAACAAAATGGTTAATCTCATGACCTTAACTCACTTCACTTTAATTATATTTTCATTATAATCTCATAATATTTAATGTAAATGCATCATCATTTGAACAATTATTTTTATTATAGAAATTATCTACAATTTATGCTCTTTACAGTGTTTTAAAAACATCATTGACATTATGTGGTGTGTAAAGAAGTAAAAATTATCCTTCATTTAAAATGACAGATAAAGAAATAAAATAAAATGTGTTTTCAGAAATGGAAATGGAGAGAGTGAAATTTCCATAATGAACAATCTGACCTTTTTAGTGTCTGGCTGATTACGTTTTTCTCATTATGATATGAGTTGAACAGACAGTATTGCTTTCCTCCTGCTTAAAACCTCCCCCTACAAGCAAAGAACATTGCCCATCCCGTAAAAAACCTCAAAACTATGAACCTGTTAAATATTTCATAAGCCTCTTTTTAAAATGCATTTTTAAACAATGGCTTAGCAATAATGAAAATAAATAGTTGAGATTTAAGACTGGGAGAAAGAGCCTGACCCTCTTCTCTGACTGACTAAAGATATTGAAGAACTAATGCAAAGTGACTGCAATATACTCCCAGTGTCAACATAATATTCTTCCACCTTTTGATACAGAAGGAAGGTTTCCTTAGAAAGGCCAAAACCTTTTGCAGGATTTCCAGCACAAGTGATGGATTCTTTGCCCAGAGTCCATAATTATTTAATCCTTCCACAGAACTTTAGTCTTAGGTGTCTCTGTGAGTTTCTGTGAGTTAGCAGTGACAGTTAATGGATAATCTTACATTGCTTTAAATAAAAAGAAATGTCTGTCTATTTTCAGACTCCTCAGAATAGAACATGCTTCATTACACTTTTCCTTCTACTGTCTAGATTTCTACTGGATCCATTTGATGGTGGATATTTAATTATCTGTGGATATATAGACATTCAGATTGGGATTTTTAAAGAGCTCGAGGGAGGGCTTTAGGTTCCTTGAAAATGGAAGTTTTTCCATGAGAAATCTAATGTTTATCCTTATAAGGATATTTAATATGTTTCTTTTCTGAAATATGTTTATCCACTTTGGAGAAAAATTTTCTAATTTTTTTTCTTTCCCTCAGTATATTTGATGAATATCAGCCTTTACAAATTTTATGTTCATTCATCATTGGTTAACATCATGTAGGCTGGAATGGCAATCAGATTTATTTGTGAGGTTTTCCACTCCCTTTTTTTATTATTATTTTAAATTATGTGTTGTAGGGCAAATTAATGTCTTTAAAACTGTGTTAAGCTAATCTTTAAGTCTTCAGCTTACCTTGCTCTACATCTAAAGCACAAGCAGAAAGCAATATAATTTGACTGAATATGACTATTTTGTCATGAGTGTTTGACTGTGGTAGGAAACTCATATGATTATGCCTTTACATTTATATTTATTTATTAGTGTAAAGAAATATTAAGAGTATAGTGTAAATAATTATCAAGAGTATAGTAAAAAAATAATTGCTATAAATTAGACTGAATGGTACTTCAACAGTTAGGTGAAGGAGAAGGAAAGCATAGTAGGAGGAACATAACCTTAAACTCTCACTTATTCGTAGAGTATCAGGGTATTTTTGGTTTGATTTTTTCTTCTAACAGATATCATTCATCCCTAGAAGTTCCCATTGGCTGCAGCTATCCAGCTCACAATAAAAATTCTTCTCTCAGGGAACAAGAAGGCTGATCCAAAGTCCCTTGGTGCCACTGGACTTTAGTTTACTTTGAATGATCATGGCCAATGTATACTAATGAAAAGATAAAAATCCTGGTGTTAAATTATTAACCTGAATCAGGCTCAGTGAAGCAACTTTGATGTGAGGCTGGTGAGTTAAATAATAGACAAGAAGCCTCTCTTGCTTGTTGGAAAATCTTAAACTGAATGGATTTTCCACATGATTAACTTAACCTTAAAAAAGAGTTACTGAGATCTAGCTAAGAATGCTGCTTCAGAATACTAATGTCACTCACTATATAAGAGAGGTATTGCTGTATACAGCCATGAGGGGAAAATGACCTAAATACCACATACACCAGGTGCATTGTAAAGGATGAGATTTTTGGAAGCAAATACAGTCAAAATTATAGTGATACATTTCAGCTTCTACAGTGACAGCTTGCAAAACTTAATTATATTGAAATAAATTTCCAATATTTGAAACATTTCAGGTCCTGCCTATGATCTCATGATATGTGAAATTAGAAATACTTCACTAGTTCTTCTGTGGAAAGCTCCTGTGTATGAAGGCAAAAGCCCTATTACTGGATATTTAGTGGACTATAAGGAAGTAGATAAAGAAGACTGGATCACTGCTAATGAAAAACCTACTCCAAAGCGTTATTTTAAGGTAGCATTTTCATTAATTAATACTAATATAAAACTGAGTATTAGATGTTCTGGTCAAGTATAAAAAAATATGTATTCAGCTTCTGCTAATATCTTCATATGAGTAAACAAAATAGTTTAGATTATTTTTTAAATTGGCTTTGCCCTTTATCTTGTTTAAGGTCACTGATTTACATCAGGGTCATACCTATGTTTTCAAAGTTCGTGCAGTGAATGATGCTGGGGTAGGCAAGTCATCTGAGATATCTGAACCAGTGCTTGTTGAGGAACGGCCAGGTAACATGAACTGTTTAATCTCCTGTTTCTAAAATACTAAAGTACTTGGCATTGAGTTTAATCAACCTAATTTGATATTATATATAGTTAAATAATAATTAAGAAGCTCTTAGCCTTAAAAATTAATGAAAAAAAATCATGTGTACACAGAGACAGTGATTAGATTTTTTTTCCTTTACTTACTGCAGGAGTTATTTGATAATCAGTTATTCTGGTTTTTATTCTAACAAAGGTGATACTTGTTGTGACAACACATTTATTAAAGATCCAGGAATGATAATAAAATTGGTTTGTTTAAACATTCGTGTCTTCTTATATTCAGTTATATCTTATCCATTTGTTTCTCAATAAGCATTTATTAGTATTATCATTCCTTTCCTGCATGTAGAGTAAGAAACTAACTAGCATGTGATGCTGAGTCAATATATAACATAAACCTGCTTTAAGACCTGCTAATAAAATAAGTACCTTTTAGCACAAAATAGATGAGGGCTTTAGTAATTTATGATTTGCACCTTGACTGAAAAATGTAGTCTTGACATTTGAGTTGATTCCTATTTTGCAGGAACAAAAGAAATCTATTCAGGTGTGGATGATGAGGGTAATATTTACCTGGCTTTTGAGTGCAAAGAAGCAACAGATGCATCTCATTTTGCATGGGGTAAATCTTATGAGGAGATTGAAGATTCTCATAAGTTTAAGATTGAAACAGAAGGAAATCAGTAAGTCATGCCAATCTACCAAAGGAAATCAGTAAGTCATGCCAAAAATGTGATAACCAGCTAATTATATTCTTCTTCATTGGTCGTTTTAGTTCTAAGCTGTACTTCAAAAATCCTGATAAATCAGACTTGGGAACTTACTCTATCTCAGTTAGTGACACAGATGGGGTTTCCTCCAGCTTCGTTATGGATGATGAAGGTAAGGTCCTTACGATTTCAAATCTTTCTTCACTGTATCACCTCAAGTGCACTAAAAATTGCCCAAGGAAAAAATTATAGAACTTACAACTTTTGCATTATATCCTGTGCATTAAAGAAAAACAAAAAAGAACACACAACAGGCTTTGTGTGATTACTTATTTTTCTGATTATCATAATAATGAAAGCTGGGACAACTTCGGGCTACATTTTCTAGATAAAGATAAAAAATATGGCAAGTTAGAATTGTTTCCCTTATGCTGGGATTATAATGATGTTTGTAAATATCCCTTACACTTTCAGTTGTGCTTGAGGCTCTAGATGCAGGTTTTCATAACCAAGATGCAGAGAATTAGTGAGACAAATGACAATACTTTAACGAGGTCTAAATACATTGGGTTAAATTATGATTTGGCTTAGTATGTATTGGTTTTGCTTTATTTCATTGTAGCTATTTTGTTTCATGTGATTCACAATTAATTTGCTTCAGTCTCACTTTGCTTTATCATTGAGAAATACTGAAATAAAAAGCAAAGAGGAGAGTTTGCTATTTTACTTAAAATAAAAATTATTTTGGTGCTTTCCCAGTCCTCTGCTGTAATTGCTCTGCCCAGTTCCTCAAGTATTAAAATCCCTCTGCTTCTCAACCTACTAAGCCATTTAAGGAATCACTGTGAGAAATATGTCAAACCACCCTTTCCAAGTAGGTGTTGAGAAGAAATCCATGTTCAGGGAAAAAAACCCAAACCCAAACCAACCAACCAAACAAAAGCAGAAAAAAATGTGTCAGATTTTGCCTTTTAACACTGGAAACCATCTTTTCATTGCCCATTTACTCTCTCATAATCCATAAATTCTCCTGTAATTTTGCTAAATCCTCTATCATGTCACAAACCATTCTAATTTTCTCTGGTCTGTTTATTTGTAAATTTGGCAGTAATGTTAATTTTCCAAATCTTTATTGATGACTATGAAAATAGGATTAGTATGAAAATCTAAAAACCAGAATTCTAGACTCTCACACAGCCTTCATGAGGATCTAGTGCATTAACTAGAGATTTCTGTACTGTTTTCAGACTGACCTACACTCAATCTTGTTTCCTGCCACAGTAAAACAAAATTTTCAGGAACTGTATGAGAAATGAAATCAGGGGATAAAGTAACCTTTATATTGCTTAGAAGCTATTGTTTCCCATCTTTCTTTCATATTGCTGTTTTTAGAGTTTAAAATCAGAATTTATGTTTCCTAAATCGTATTTTTCAATCATTTCCTGAAGAGTTGTGTATTCATATTAAAGTTTTAAGGAGATAACTTTGCTAATGCTGATATTTACTTTTGTTGACACCCATTTGCTGTAGGTATTTTTCAGAATAAATTAAAACATGTACATTTTTTTTATTTTCAGAGTTTGAGCGTTTGATGGCATTAAGCTATGAAATAAAGAATCCAAGTAAGTTGAAGATCTGAATCTATTAGACACTTCTAGAAGGAATAGAATTACATACTAATGACTGGAGTTCCAAAAAGATTCTTCCTGAGATAATGACCACTTCATTTTTCACAGCAGCTTCATTTACTATGAAGGAAGACCTTTCTTCCTTATCTTTTACTTTTTTTGGAAGAATATTAGTTGACATTGAATAAAATCATTGTTCCTAAATGCCTCTAAAGTTTAATGACAATGCATTATAGATTGCTGCTAGCCAAATCCTTGCACAATGTACAAACAGTAAGCTGTAAATTCTCTTCTCCCTTTGAGAAATTAATTTAAAAATCAGCCAAAAACTACATTAGAGGACTTTTCCCAATTTATTTGATATCCAGAAATCCATAAATAATAGGGAATTGCTAATATTTCACTGTGATATACCTATTTCTCAAAAGGTTTAATGCAGTATTGATTTTTTGATTATTTTCTTTTTGTAGCAATACCACTGAAATCAGAATTAGCTTATGAGGTTCTTGATAAAGGAGAAGTTCGTTTCTGGATTCAGGCTGAAAGCTTATCTCCAGATTCTACTTTCAGATTTGTTATTAATGATAAAGAGGTCGAAAACAGTGAGGTAAGTACATAATGAGTACTATCCGTGAGTGATTTGGTTTATGAAATCTGTAGGTTTCTATTGTTCTCATAGAATCATAGAATCATTTAAGTTGGAAAGGACCCTTAAGATCACGATTCAGCAGTTAACAGGACACTGCCAAGTCCACCACTAACCCAGCTCCCTAAGTGCCACATCTACCTGTGTTTTACTCCAGTGATGGTGACTCAACACTTCCCTGGGCAGCCTGGCCCTTTGCTTGACAACCCTTTCAGTGATGAAATTTTTCCTGATATCCAATCTAAACTCCCTTGATGCAACTTGAGGCCATTTCTTCTTGTCCTATTGCTTGTTACATGGGGGAAGAGACTGGTCCCCACCTAGCTACAACCTCCTTCCTCTCTATAACTCAAATATTTCTGAATTATATATTATATAAATTATATAAATTATTTTGCATTATAGAATAGTGGAATAGAATGCAGAGTGAGCCTATTCATACTGGACAAAGATTTGGGCTCTCGCAATCCATTTTTGGTAACTAGACAATCAGCAGCCAAACAGAAGGAGAATTTACATACAGACCAATGTTAAGCACAAATATTTTAGAAAAATAGGTCAAGAAAATGGCTGCTTCAAGTACAGTTTTGGATTCCAAACCAACAAGACATGCTGTTCCCAAAAACTCTGAGGCTGTTATTACTACTTTTATGTATAATGTGGGAGGCACTTGATAATGTAGCAGTGTTCATAGACTTAAAATTTTTATATGGTTTTGCTTTCTATTTTATTTTGGTGTTTTTTTTTTTTTTTTTTTTTTTTTTTTAATTTATTTTGGATTAGAAACTGGGTATTGAACAGCTACATAGAGATGAAATGGTAGGCTACCAGCTTCCTGCATTTTTATAGGCCTGGGAAGACCTCTCATATAAAGGAGCATAAAACAGCTCTCAGATTGGGCTGAGAAGAAAGCAAGGTCATGCCTCTGCAGGGCAAGAGTATGGCTCATCTATAGGTCATGAGCACAGCACTGGAAATATTTTTCTGTGAAGAATTCATGTCCAGTGCTGCTGTTTGAAAGATTCAGTTTATTCCTGAGGATGCAAATCCTGGTTTGGGTCAGAGAAGCTTTATCAGCATTTTTACACCATAGAAAAGCAAAAGGCATTTACTTTAATTACATATTGACAAGTGGAAGAAATGTTTCTGAGTAAAATATTTCTCTGCTTTTCTTGCTTTGAGAAGTAATAAACCATAGCACTGAAAACCTGAATATTTGTGCCTAGGATGTATTGAAATGACAATACTCTGTCTTGGCAATGTTCATGGAACAGAACGAGCTATTTTTAGTTTGCATATGTTTTGGAAGTGTTGACATCAGAGACAGTCTTGAAATGAAGCTGCATTATATCACCTCTTTAATTAGTAACCCACAGGTGACATTTATGTTTGGAGACAGATGATATTTTTGTGGAAAGTCGCATAAAAGCCTAATATTTATGATGCCCATAAAATCATTGAACTTCATCTTGCTGCATAATGGCAATAGTTAGAAGCCTAATTGCACTCTAAAACCTGTCTGGAGACTGGGCTACAGTCACTGAACATGCTCAATAGACCATTATGCTGGTGAATTGTAGTCTGATTCTTGACATTGGCTGAAGTGATAAATTTTTCCTGCTAGGTCCTAACAGGGAGTTTTTTTGGTAAGATTTCAAAATAAGCTTAAAATGGAATGAACTGAGCCCCATTTACAGAGATTTAATTTGAATATTTTAATATTTTGTTTAATTAAAATAGAAAAAAAAGTGTCATAAAGAATCAGATTAAAACATACACCTTGATGTTTTTTAACTTTTCTGTTTCTGGCAAAATGTAATTTAATGTTCTCCCTGGGAACTCATGAAATAAATGCCAGTGTAGTCCTTGACCTCTGAGGGGAAGAGTCTGTAAGCAAGAATTTGACTTTTGCACATTGAAATTTGCAATTTTGATAGTTTAGGTAAGTTAATTAAGGCTCTTTTTAACCTTCCTCACTTATCACCTTAACTCTTACAGATGAACTCTTACACAAGTAGATTTTCTACTTAATTTCCCAATTAATTTAATCTTGTCTTATTCTTTGACATTTTATCTTTCTTTCCACTATGTATGGGAAATCGTGTATCCAAGTTAACATGCATATCCCTTAAAAAATTATTATTCTGATCAATCTGTTAGCTGACTGCTTTTTTAATTCCACATCCTTTCCTTTTCTTCATCCTTCCATTATCCCATTAAGATTTAAAAGATTTATATATTTGAAAATGCCAGTACTGAATGCTAAATATCATGACTGTGTGACACTGTTCTTCCAGACTTGTTATCCATGAAAGAGTGAGTCTGTTTTTGAGACTGGCCAAGACACATCCCTTAAAGCTAAAGGAGATGTATCTGTGGGGTCATTCCTACTACCTTTGGATCTTAGGGGACTTAGAGGTTCTTCAATTTCAATAAGATTCTAGAGAGCTTATAAGTGGCATTTTTACTAGCCTTCATAAAGTTTCTTCTTTCTTCTCCTTCCTTAAACTTTATCTATCTGTTACTTTAGTGCCATTTTTTACTTTTGGAGACCAATAAACAGGTTTATCAAAACATTCTATGTCTTATTTAACAGTATATGTAATAAATTTAAAAGTAACAGGATCTATAGCAATTTACTGCATATAACTCCTTCTAGATAGTGACATTTACTGTTCTGTACAATTGTGACTGGAAGTCAGTGTGTAATACCCTTGGCCTAAAAGTATTCACCAAGAACCTTCTATGGGTTATTTTAATTTAGCTTTAGGAATTTTTTAGTTGAGATTCAAAAAAACCTCACTATTAGTAGGGGACATTGTCTTCACAGTTGTAACTCATTGAAAGATATTAGTAAAACATGATTGTATCTAAAACAGTACCTGAAAATTCAAATCACACATTTTGCAAAGATTGTATAATATTAGCTTGTAATTTTCTGTTTCCATGACAATGCTTGCCAATAATTTATCTTTCTGGAATATTTAATAAAAAGCAAACACATAAAGGACAAAAACAATGAAAAGCATATTTAACTTTGAATTCAAATCAATATTTGGTGTTTTGTGTATTCCTGAAACACGTAAGTGGGTAACTATATGTCCTGATAGAATTATACCTCTCTTTTGCTGGACTTCATCAATCCCTTTTGGTTCCAAGAAACTCTGTGGGGTTTGCACAAGTTGCTTTTCTCATGGTAATTTACTTTAAGTGCTCTTTGAAAATTACACCTAGCATTAAATGAGAAAATCATTATACACTTACTAGATAAACTATTTTTTATGAGAAAATAAGAACCACTATTGACTACTATATATATCTCAGATATTTAGTAGGGATGACTTTTTGGATTTGGTGTGATGGATTTATTTGAAGATCCACATTTGTACCTAGAAACATAATATTTCCAGTTATTTCTGGGCTCTGCAAGGAATAGTGCTTCTGCCTAGCAAAGCCCCTAGTTGAACTGTAAACTGTAATGAAACTAAAGGCTGGCTGTTAGGCTCTTCAAATATGCACAGTGCCATAAACAACTGTTTTCAAATACAAACCAGCTGTGTTATGATGATTTGAGGATTCCAAATGCAGCTGCACACAGAGGTTTCTGTCACCACGGGGATCTTATTGTACAGCAGCAAAGAAAAGCAGAGTTCTCTTTCCTTAGTTTACAGTTAAATGGACATGGAAAAGGTTGCCTGTGGGGGAAGGAATGTAAATTATGATTTATTTAATAGGAATCAAAAGTAATTTACACTGTAGTAAAGTACTTATCTGTTTATTGCAGAGGCATAAAATAAATTGCGACCGTCCAAATGGCATTATAGAAATGGTGATGGAAAAATTTACCATTGACAATGAAGGTACCTACACAGTACAGATTCAGGATGGAAAGGCCAAAAACCAGTCCTCATTAGTTCTCATTGGAGATGGTATGTTCAGTGAAACATTGAAACATCGAGATTTTGATGAAGAAGTGAAGGCCAATTATTCTTTGAATAATTTTGTGGCTAACTCATTCTTCATTCACCTCTTCTAAAATTTAGCGTTCAAGAAAGTATTGGCCGAGTCTGAGCTCCAAAGAAAGGAATTTCTCAGAAAACAAGGTAAGATGGAGCAGATTGGTGACTTTAGGCTCAGTTTGCAGCTAATGACTCATCCCTGGTGAATGCTAAGCACTTACAGCTTCATTTCTTTATTGGAAGATGAATATATGGTTCAGTTTTAGGAGACACTTGGTGGATCTTATTTTCCAACATTGTCAATTGGTGGCAGAACCTTCACTAGACAGAATAAAAAGGAATTCTCACAATAGGTTATTTTGCTCAATATTCATGAGAAGTGTGCCTACTGTAGGCTCCGGTCCAATAAAACCTTTAATTGCATTTAGTTTTAAGCATACAAGTTGTCTGTTCAATATAATTGACAGAAGAGTAGACAGCCAAGACTAGTAGTGCCAGACAAGGAAGATTAAAAACTTGATGCTATTGTTTCTACAGAGGCAAAATTCCAGGAACTAAATGTATATTTGTTGTATAGTTGCTATACATTTGTAGAGTTTGTTATATACTCGTTATCGATATTGCTTGCAGCTGAATGAGAAAATTGATATTGGGTACCTAATTCATACAGATTCAGAGATGGGATTCATGTTTCTAAGCTGTAATGTAGACATTGGGTAAGTACCATAAAAATTTGCAGGATTTTCCTTCTAGTGCATGGGAGTTCAGGAGCTCTCTCTTGTTCTGATGTAGAGATGTTGTATTTGTCATCCTTTTCTTTCTTTCACTGGATCTTTCTGGTACTCTTCATGCTACAACATTTCTTTAAGATTTTTTTGTTCCTTAGGTCCTCACTTCTCCGAATTTTTGTACTGGAATGTTACAGAGGAATGTGAAGTTTTACTTACTTGTAAGGTAAGGAAATAAACTAGAAATTGATTTTTAGAGTATGTTGATGAAGAATTGAGGTAGCAAAATATGAAAAAGGGTTTAGATACCTTTAAAAACAAAAGTTCCATATGAAAACTATTTTTAATTAATTAGAAAAATTTAATAATAAATTTTCTGAATTTTTATTTTTCAGTAGTAGTGTTGATGGAAACAAAAAAAAATTATAGAACATTTCTAAATGTATTGTTAGGTGGTCCAATTCTTTAGAAAATTGTGAGCAGTAAGAATAATTTACACAAAATATACATTCCTTAAGATATATCCCTTTTCTTCTACCTCAAAAATAGCCTAAAAAAGCTGAAGTTCAAAGTCTTTCTTTACCATTTTCTGATTTCTCTAACAAAGTGTCTGTTATTTAATCAACTGTAACCAAATGTGCTACCAAAACTTCTAGAATTAAGGGTATAAAACATGATTTTAAAAATAATATTTTACTAATGACTTTTGAATCTTGTACCTCCTACTAGTAACATCTTTAAATGCCTTTCTGAACAGATACATTTTCATTTGTTTTGCTCTTCTAGAGTGGCTAATTGGAGGTCTGAATAACTAAGTAAATTGAATTCAGACATCAAAATCTTCATTCTCTTTTCCATCTACTATGGACTCTTCTGTATGAATTTTCTTCTCTTCTTTTGAATAACTTTTGGCTTATAATTAGACTAACTTGAATCATTCATTATGAGCAATTTACATGCACATTTGTGGGATTTTTTTCTCTTTTTTCCTTTTTTTTTCTTTTCCTGCTCATTAACTAGAAGACCCTTAACCTCAAGTTATTCCCAGCAGAACTGACCTGGTGCTGAAGCTGCCATTCCATGTGCTCCCATTTTAGAGCTCAACACTCATTATTAACACAGTACCTTTGCTGGAGTACTTTATAATCTCCACATGCATGTGCCTCAGGCATGAACCCTGCTTATCCTTTCATTCACATGGGGAATTAAATGTTGCTGAACCAGTTATGCTAGTGTTAATTCTCTACAAATTAATCTGAAATTATCCTCCTTTCAAGCCTGTTTATAGCACTGAAGCTGTGAAAGGCTGAGCATCTGATTATTTGCTTTTCACCAGTGTGCTTTTTGTTCAGAAGGTCAGAACATTTTATGTAAATGGAATCTAGGATGTGGGCTGCTTGCACACTCATCATTTTAACTGTGCTATTGACCTTATAATGTTTGTAACTGTTGGTATGTGACTGGCCTCTAGGTTCACATGGTACTGTGGTTTATGGCTGTTTAGCTTCTATTTGTACATTGGAAGAGTTTGAAAAACAAAGCCTGGGTTTGTCCTTCAAACTCCAGATACCTGACAAACAACTTAGAAGTGTGGCCACTCCACGCTATTTCTGTGGTAATAAAAACAATCAAGGAATAATCTCTGCCATCTCAGGCCATATCATAACACTTGATCCAGGCCTCTTCCAGGCTCTGTTTAGTGCTTCACTGCAAAAAAAAATATTTTCAAGGGAGTTTTTGCCTCTTCTAAGAGCCTGGGATAATGTGAAAGGCGTATCTATAGAAGAGGGGATTTGACCTTGATTTTTTTCAAGTCCATAGCATGGTGTAGGGAAACCACATCAGCTTGAAGCTTGTGTAGGGCAAAGGACTGACTGTATGATCCAGGCCCATAACAAAAAAGATGGACAAAAATGGATTGTGTTATAAAAGAGTATATCAAATATTACCTCACATATCCCATATTTTCTATATGATTGGACCTGATTGAGTTTTGGTTGACATAGTCTTTAATTCTGAATTAGCTTGGATTGAGGGCCATATTCTTGGTGTTGTAGCCCCTGAATGTCAGTGGAACATGATTTTCCACTTGCAAATGCTTTTTGCTTTTTATTTTGCGTTTATTTTTCTTCATATGCCAGCAACTACTGTCATTTTGCTTCTAGTAATCCTAAATTTTGGAACATTCAGAAGCTACTTGCTCTTGCACAACTTTGGCCCTTATTCATATTGTGTCTGTTAAAAGCAAGATTTTTGGTGTGTGGCTAAACAGCGAAAAACATTTCATAGTAAATGCCAACATGAAATAACTCCAGCCCTGCAAATTGCATGTGTCTGAAACTCAGTCTATTTATTGTCAGATTGAGTGCTAACAGTCTTTGATGAAAAATTGTTGAAAAGCATTAAAGGCTTGTTCCTTCGGGCTTTGTTCAAATAAAATTGTCACTCATGTCATAGGACTACAGGAACAGCCACTTTGTAGTTACTGGTAAATGTAAAATGCTGCTCACTTTTCTGCAGCAAGTCATTGCTTTGGGCCAAGTGGTGATCTCAAATACTGTCAGAGATCCATAGCAACCACACTGGTTTATTAAGCAAGAGTAGATGTGATAAATTTGAGCATGTTTGATAGAGATGTCGAGCAATCAGCAGAGAAGACCCTCCAATTTGTCACCTCTAGAGAGAGCTTTCACAGAGCTGTCCTTCTATGGAATGACTTCTCTAATGTAATAGGGTTAGAAATTGGCACATGTTTTTTCCTCCAAGCAAGCCACTTGAAAACTATTGCTGATCTGTATTAAGTTCCTGGCTGCCCTCTAGCCATTTGTTCAGATTTTTGCTTTTTCTTTAAGGAGCCTTCTTAAAGCAACTGCCTTGGGACTGAGAAATATCTTGCCAGCTCTGTCCTTCTACCAAAGCCACAGTGACTGGGAATTCAGGCTACACATGAAAATACCATTGCATTTTTATGACTTTTAGAAGGGTGTGGGGATAGTGATATCAAATAAACCATGGCGTTTTTGAAAGTGAGAGGGGAAAAAAAAATATATATTTGTAGCCAGGTTTCTACAAAGAGCTGCACTTTTAGCATCTTCGAGTTTGAGGCAATTTATCCAGCAATATTTCAAGTGTATCCAACTTACAGTTTTTTATATCAAAATTAGAACAGTACTTCAGATACAGCTGTAGTCTATTTAAGCATTCTTTCAATGAAGTGCTGCTACTACAGCAAAATTATTGCTTTCAAACAACTGCTCTGCATGCGCACTACGTTGTGAAGCCCCTTTTTGTTGGGAGAGACTGCAATTTGTATGATTCCTCAGGTCTTTGAATGCCCCATAGGACTCAATGTAGAAAGTAAAATAAAAAAGGACTTTCAGTGCAGCTCACAATTTTGAAGTCTTGGATGCTTTTTCAGTTGCTTTCTGCAGCTTATCCATGAGAGACATTGCTTAGGTAGCTGGGATAAACTTCCAAATTGGCCAAAGAGTAAGGAAGGGCTTAGTCCTATCTGTGCTACAACTCTCTGGAGTCACAGGGCAAACACAAAAAGATAAAGGAGAGTTCAGCTCTAATTTGAAAGATACTTCTTCTCCAGCTAGCTCCAGACAAACTACAAACACTGAGCAAGGGTCTGAACTGTTTAAAGGAAGAGATTGCCAGGATTCTCTTTAAGGATTTTACAGGCCTCTGAAGTTGTAACCTGTATACTGTGCTGCAAAGAAACACTGTAAGGCTAAGATTTGCTTAGTAGGACTTGGTTGAAATTGTTTTTTTACTTAGCTTTATTTGACAGGTGTTATAAAAAAAGGGTTTCATATGTTGAAAGTACCTGTGTGACTTTCCACAGTGCAATACCTTTCCTCAGGACATAGCCAGGCTTATGTGCCTTTTCTCTTGTGCAGGTTGCAAACACAAAGAAGGAGACTGATTTTAAGTGGTATAAGGATGGTTCTGGGGTTGATGTTGAGGAGCTGCCTGATCTGCAGAAGGGAGAATGTCACCTCAGTATTCCCAAGGTACTGTGTCACCTGCAGACTACAAATTACAGCTTCTCTTGACACACTGTAGAGCTGCCAGACAAAGCAGTAAGACAGCTATCACAATTTTTTCAACAGTTGTAAAAAAACCCAAAAACATACTTTCTACTCATCAATTAGCTAGTGAATAACTATTACTAACTAAAGTATCTGTTTTGTAATCAGCTCAGAGTTCATGCTTAAGTTACTTCAGAGTCCTTGAGTGACCTGAATCTCATTCTTTATTATTACTTCTTAATTTTTCAACTTGTTCAAGCATCTAATTCTTGACAGCGTTTTAGTTTTATTGCCTAAAATGAATAAGTTTGAAGTTTATGGCTTCTTAAGATTTATCTTTATGCAGACAGGATAACCCAACTTCTGTCTTAAACCTTAACTTGCATAGTTGCTGCCTTTGTGAAGTGACAAAACCTCCCAGAATGAGATTTTCTGCTTCCAGTCATGTGCATTCCATCTCAATTGTTTATTTATTGGCTTCATATTCTTTTAATTTCCTTCCTGCATTCCTCTTGAAAGAGAATACTGACATACCAGCTTCATTTTTCTTGAGTAGACTTTTTTTGGGACAGTGGTTTCTGCTTATCTTGGATTGCTCTTGTTACTTGTCATTCAATTTTATGATATTTGAGCTATGGTTTACGTGCTTGTGGATTTGTATAAGTCTAAGTAATTATTAATTATTAAGTAATCTCCAATTTATATATAACTGTATATTTTCCTTCAGGTTTTAAAAGAAATTAAAATAAACCCACAAAACCAGAAAATCCCTACTGCCTTTAATGCAATATCAATGTGATAGATTTCAGAATGTAAACTCTTCAAGGGTAATGGATTAATTATTTACTTAGCATAGATATAATTTGACAGCTGTGGCTGCTTGAATGCAAGCAGCATGAAGGAGCTGATATTACAGGATATAGATTTGCTGCTATAATTTACATAATTCAAAAAAAATCATTTTTGTTGAAGAAAAATTACATTTCTAAAGTTTGTGGAGCTTGCAGTTATGCCTTGTTACATCTTACTACAGTGCTTGTAATTTCTACTGATCAAGATCAATCCTGTCTTTTCAGAACAAGAGGAAAAAACCTCATGGTTTCTAGAGGAAATTGAACTGAAATCAGAATAGGTTTTAGGCTTGAGAACTAAATGCATCTACATAAAAAAAGCATGAACAAGCCATTCGTAGTTTCCATCTCCTCTCTGGTAATATTATTTATCCAGAAGACAGCACAATGTATGTTGTTTTATTCAGAAAATTATGCAGGGGTTGAGCAAATCTAGAACTATCTAGTACTACCAAGTTTGTCAGTAAACATCTTGTGTTTTCCTTGCAGCTGTCTCGCAAAGATGAAGGAGTTTACAAGGCAACACTATCAGATGATAGAGGACATGATGTATCTTCTCTTGAATTATCAGGAAAAGGTAGCATTCAATCTTCCATAATGGAATAATGATCTCCACATGTTCTCCAGAGGTGTCAAATATCTATCCTTGCAAATGGCAAATTAGCATATATTTTTGGCATTCTTTGAATTTAATTTCTATTATGTTATAGGGACCTGAATTGCAGATCAGCACTTTAGGAAGGGTGACACTGGGCATTGTTGTGATTAATCTCTAGCATTTTGACAGGCAGGAGATGAAGTACATTTCGAACCAGACAGACTCCAGTTTATGGGAATCTCTCAGGTTTGTTAAGCTTTAATATCTACAAAAATCCTAATGTGACAGAGCTATGTTCATGTGGGGCCCTCCTGGGGCCAAGAGTATTTTTGATTCTAAATCATAAAGCAGTTTTGTGGGTTAGTGTCAGCTGACATCTCAGCCCCACACAGCCACTTGGTCACTCTCTTTCAGTGGGATGGGGGAGAGAATTGGAATGGGAAAAGTAAAAAAACCCTGGGTTGAGCTAAAGATGGTTTAAAAGGTAGAGCTAAAGCTATATATACAAGCAAAGCTAAACAAATAATTCATTAATTGTTTCCCATGGGCAGGCAGGTGTTCAGCCATCTCTAGTAAAGCCAGGCTCCATCACGTGTAACAGTGACTTGGGAAGACAAACACCATCACTTCAACTGTTCCTCACTTCCTTCTTCTTCCCTTTATACAGTGGGTATGATATCATATGGTATGAAATGTCCTTTGGTTCAGCTGGGGTCAACTGTCCTGGCTGTGACACCTCCTGTCTTCTTGTGCACCCCCAGCTTCCTCTGGGAGAGGCAGTCTGAGGAGAAGAAATAAAAACCTTCCACACTGTACAAGCACTGCTCAGAAATAGCTAAAATATCCCTTTGTTACTAACACTGCTTTAGTCACAAATCCAAAACACAGCACCATAAAGCTGCTCTGAAGAAAATTAACTCTATTCCAGCCACAACCAGTACAATTTCTGTCCCTTATTCCATACTATTTATGTCGGGCTCAGGTCCCACGATTTGCAATATGTTCTCATGAATCACCTCCTCCCTTCCAGTCCTTTGATATATACACAGGTATCATTCCCTTAGTCTATGGATTTGTTTATGTGTATCCTGACCACTGGAATAAGCAAAAGATACAGTAGGTCTCCATCATATGGTCCAACTTCCAGTGACTACCCTTCAGGTATGGCAGACTGGGGGGTGCTTGAAATTTACAGTGAAATGCCTAGTTAGAGAACTCACAGTATCTAATTCTGTGGGTCCAGGAGGCTTTGAAAATGTCATCCAGCAAACCCATGAAAACTGCACTAATAAACCAAACAATGGTTCTCCTAAATGGTGCAGTTAGCCTTGAAACATAAAGGATAAAAGGAGAGGTCTAGCAGGAGCAGGGAAGACTGCATATTCTGTGGGTCAGGTTACTTTAAGCTCAGTATCCACTGATATTCAAATGAAGTTAAATTCAAATAAGGGAATATACTCTAAAATATACACGATAGACATTTAGAAAAGGTTTCATGTAATATCAGACATCACAGTGAGATACAGCAATTCTATTTACATTTAATTTTTTCTATGTAAAAAATGTCAGTTTACTTTGACCCTGAGATGAGCTCAGTTGGTTAAAGCATAGTGCTAATAATGCCAAGGTGGTGGGCTTGTTCCCTGTATGGGCCATCCACTTAACAATTGGACTTGATAATTCTTGTAGGTCCCTTCCAACTCGGAATATTCTGCGATTCTGAGTCCATAACAAACATTGATCTGCTGCCAACATGAGTGAATTTTACTTTGGTGAAGAGATCTTCCCTGGTTATATTTGCTTAGGACACACTAAACAGGCCAAAGTGAACCTAGAGTCATCCCAGCCACATGTAGACATTTGTCCCAAAAATGAGTATTATTTTCAGGCTCCTAATAGAAGGAGAAAGACATGTTAAAAAATTAACTCAGTTTTAACTCTTAACATTCCTTTTCAGCAGATGGAGGAAGTATCTGTAATAAGAGGAAAAGATGAGTATCAGGCTGAGTTCTTAAGCTGTGGTTTACTGCAGAAGGCTGTATTATCAATTGATAGTCTCCCAGGCATTTTTATTTTGCATAAATTCTTCCCATTATTCTCTCAGAAAAAACCTCACCATCATTTAGACGGTATGGTTAATCTAACCCTACCTTCTCAGGCATCTGTAATGTAAGATATATATATAATATGCAATTCATATCCTTATGTCAAGGTGTCAGTAGAAGCATACTGGAGATTGCAAAGAATCATGGAGCTGTATCATGACTTATTTTGGCTGACACAGATCAATAAAGAACAAATATATAAATAGTATTTTCTGAACTTCACACATTTCTCTTTCTTCCATTTTCATAAAAATTCATTAGTGTTGAGTAAGCATCCTTCAGACTCGACTATGCATTCTTTAGACTACAGTGGTTCATTATCTTTTTATCTCACATGGTGTCACTGAATGTGATTCTTCTGCTGTGAAAGGGCTCCCTACTCTTGTGCCCTTGTCTCTGGTGTTCTCTCCTGCTACAAACCCATCAGCTCTGTGATACTTCAAAAGCTCGATATGATACCTGCTTTATTTCCCTTGCTGTTAAAGGGCTTCAATTCTGTCAAATGCCACCCTACAGAGAGAAGGTGAAACTGTTTTCACCAAGAATGAGATAATTTCTTTTTCACCTGCACTCTCTTTTGAATGTGAACTGTTCAGTTTTAATGACTTTTTTTCTTTTTGCTGGCCTAAGGGAGAGAGACAAAGATTTGGCAGCAGACAGCTGACTCCACAAAAGGCTGAGATACTGAGTGACACAGCAGGGAATTCAAATATTCATATGCTGTACAAAGACAGTTTTCAATTTGTTCTGTATACCTGTTGCAATTTTAATGGTCTTCTTTGCTTAAGGATATAAAGATTTCCCATTTTGCTTTAATTAAACTGAACATAAAAAAGCTATATTCTGATTGAATTTTGATGGCACATTTTCTTCTTTTTTTGTCTTTCTGCAGTTTATGATGATATAATTCTGGCATTGAGTGGAATGAGTGGTAAGTAAATGCTGTCTTGAATTTTCATGTAGTTTTAAATTTTGAAGTCACACGAGGCTGAAATAGAAAACTTATTTTAAGTGGGAAATTTCTGAGAGTGCCAGTGCTTCTATTATTATGGACGTTATTAAGTTTCTGAACAGGCAGTTGATCTTGCTAATTGTCACTATTAAAAAGAAACAAAGTATTATTCCACCTGGCTTGTTTGGTTTAGATACTGTGAAAATGTTGCAGGAATAATTTTCTTCTTACCTTCCATTAGTAAGTGAACCTTGATATAAAGAGAATGAGATTCTGAATCTGTTCCCAGTGAGAAGCTGTTCTTTCCACTTAAAGAACAGGATTTGCACAAGAATAAAATTTTTATGCCAATACAATCATTACACTACTCTTTCATGGCAATTATATGACTAGATTATTATTTCATAATGGATCTTGCCAGTCATGATCCTGTATATGACAATAAAGTCATAAACTTATACTGAACTTTCACCTGATATAAATCAGCAGATGTTTCCTGAGAGCTATGACAACTGTGTCTGTGATACTCGAGAATCATGACTCAAGTCTTGAATTTTCTTTTGTCCAGACAGTACAAATAATCCACTCCTCTATTTCCTGTTCATTCCACTCTCTCTCCTACTTGATCCACATATACTCTACTTAATCTAGGTAAGTCAGCCTCTCCACTGAAGATTCTTTGCACTGAGGAAGGGATAAGGCTCCAATGTTTCTTGAAATACTACAATGAAGAAATGAAAGTCAGCTGGTGCCACAGGTAGATGAGAATATTTTTTCAATTTTACTTGAGAAAAAAATGCTGTATTTACAATTTAATATTTACTGTTCTGTGGCATTAATTTATAAATTGGACCACATTAATGAATTCCTCTTTCCAGAACAATATATTCCCTTTTAACACAGAAAGTACATAGGTAAAAGTAATGTTATAAGGCTTGTCCAACACCCATCAGGAGGGCTGTAACAGACAGAAAAAGGGAATCAACTGTACTTCATTCTCCTATTCAGCACAAGACTGTTTGTCATTTATCATATTATCTGCATGGTTAAAAGATAGTAAAATATTTGAACAAAGTTTCCAATTCAGGGTTGCCCTTTTTCTAAAGTGGACAAAATTCTCCTCCAGTTCTAGGTGAATACCAAGGATCTGCTTTCACAGTTTAATAAAAGCCTGTTTTAAGAACAGAATTATTTTTTTCCAAACTGCTACTGTCTTAAGTAACGCAAAATATTTTAATTTTGATACTCCTCTTTGAAAAGATATTCAATGGAGCAGAGAATACCTTGAGAATAACCCTCAGAGCTGAGAATATGGCTGAAAAAGAGCTTTAAAGTTGCTAATAGTTTTCCACTGTCATGTTATATCAATCTTTGACTTTGGAGACAAATCATCTGTGTATTTACAGTTAAATATATATTCAAATGTTTTGTTATGTCAAGCCCTCCCTTGTTGAAACTGCAGGTAATATTTAAAAGGATTTTAAAACCCTTCAAGAAGTTTCAACTTTCACATTTCTCAGTGGCCTACAAAGATGGCACATAGTGAACTGGTCGTAGACTCTGCCTTATCAATATGTTGTCCTAGATTTGGAATGCTTTCTATGAGGACAAGAACACAAGAGCATCAATTATCACATTCAGAGAGCTCAAGAACATTCTGGCAAGGCTGTGCAACTGTATTTATATTTCAGACTTTGTATTTACAAAGTTCTTCTTCTTTCATAATAGTGATACTATTATAATGGCAAGGAAAAGAAAAAAAAATTGCCTCTGCCTTTTACTGGTAGAGTTAAAAGTTACAAATTTACAGCTTGAGTTTTAAAAGTGATAGTCTATTCTACCATCCATTTCATAGAAGTATAAAAGTAAAGAACACTACATGGCTAATATGGAAATAGTGTGCATATTTATACAATTAATATTTATATTTGCATTTACATTTGCATAGAGAATCCCTCGAATATTTCAGACTTTATAATGTCTTAACACTTTAATTGTCTTGAAGATCATTTAACACAGCTTCTGAATGAATAAAATTTCAATCCTTATATGAATACAGTGGCTATCATCAGAGCTGCCAAAGCTAAAAGACAAACCAAAACCAACCAATCAACTGACCAACTTCTCCCAACTTCCCATCGCCTTTAAATGGTGTTATAGCAAATTTTTTTCCTGGAAAAATTGAAACACTATACAGCCCATGTTTTTTATTGAGGTTTTTTTTTTTTTACCATGTAAATTTCTAGCTAGCATCTAATTATCCACTGTCTTGCATAACATGAAGTACAATACGAGTCCTAGATCTATTATTCATCATCCACTCAGGGCTAAGTGAGAAACATTAATCTAATATTTTCTAATATGTAGCAGTTTCTATCCAGAAATCTAATTTGGTAGGCTGAACTCAATGAAGTTGTCTTAAAGAAAGGAAAGTGGTAAAATACTTTTTCACCATCGAAATAATTCTAGCTATGGACTCAAATTAGCTCTGTCTAGGCAAATAAAATGAGTGATCAAGGAAAAGCTAAAATTGACTTCATTTTTTAAGAATTCCAGCTAAAAATGCTTGGGGAGGAAGAATGAAAGAAGTATTTCTTTAGTTAATGAGTCAAAGAAGAAAGTTGTCTTTGAGCCATTGTAAGAGGTCTGGTTTATATGTCCTCATTAAATAGCTTCTTCTATTTCCTCTCTTTGTGACAGACTGTGGCCCAGGCGGCCACCTGATCTGAATCTGCAAAGCATTTCTCTTATTCTTAACTAGGAAGTGATGATAAGTCCACTTAATGCCATTTTTTAAGAGAGTCTTTATTACTTATCTGAAATTAAGAGATTTTCTTTTCTTGTTGTTTAAAAAACCAAAAATGTATTTTAACTTGATGCAAGAGTAATTTTATATAAATCTTTTGTTAAATGATTTTTGAAGCTAATGAAAGACTAAAGATATCTTTCCTTCAAAAGGTGATTTGCCTATAATTTATAATCCTTATGTATTATATTTTACTGAGCATGAAGTGTACAGAACCCTAAGCACTTTCACACAGAGTCATGTATGCACAAACACGTAAGCATAGCTCTGTGTGAGGAGAGGAGAATGAGGAAAGGGAACAAATGAACCTTAGAAATTAAAACACAGGTTGATATTTTTGAAGTGTTTTATACTCCCACCTGGAAGCAAAGAGTATTCTGGAAAAAGGAGCCCATCAGTTGCATTCTATCTGTAGCTTAGAAAGAGTATGTTATAATTTGTGACTTTTTATAGATATTTCCTATGAACAACATGCAGGAAAAGGATGTTCAAACTCATCTTTATTAATATTTTTTTTCCCAGGGAATCTAAGATTTCTTCTGGTGAAAAGATGAAGATTGGAGGTGGAGAAGATGTTGCCTGGTTGCAGATAACTGAACCCACTGAAAAAGATAAGGGGAACTACACCTTTGAAATCTTTGGTGGCAAGGAATCCTACAAGCGCACGCTTGATCTGTCTGGGCAAGGTATGTTTATAAGATTAGATTTCTTTTGTGCCTTTCATAGATTATGCAGACTTTACTGGAAATAGAGGAATGATAGTAAAAACAGCTTGTCTTTGATCAGAACCAGTCATAGTTAAGTTTTATAACTGTTATTATCTTTTTAGTTTTGTATGTGTTTTCAGCACCAGCTGCATTAGCTTTCAGAGGTCTGGCTTCTCATTGTGCTCTGTGTGACCCTACATGGGTTTTAAAAGGGCTGTAACGTGGGTATGTGTTTAAATGTTTATTGAGCCCCTAGTGCAAGTTATGTTCATGGAAAATAACCCTCTCAATTGCTTTGTTACAGCTTTTGATGATGCATATGCAGAGTTCCAGCGACTCAAGTAAGTGCTGCGTCTTTTGTATTTTAATGCCATAACAACAGTAGCTTTGCTTACAAAAAACATTTTATTATTCATTTCATCAATAACATTATATGCTTCTCTTTCTTTCTCAACAACTTTAGGGCAGCTGCTTTTGCTGAGAAGAGTAAGTTTATTTTACATTTTATCATAGGTGTTTTACAATGTGAGCTGATGTTTTTTTTAAAGCATCGTGACATGCTGCCCTAACTTTCTGAGTTCTGTGGCTACAGAACTCTGTTAGCACAAAATATTGCAATAACAGTAGTAATTTGGATTTAGTTGTCTTTAATTTTCTTGGAAACCCACTAAACACTTTACATATTTTGCAAGCCTCCACCATGTGTCTCCTGCAGAGATTTGGTGAAGTGTGAATTGTGTGTCTTACAAGGAGGTGTGGAGTCTGAAAGCTGCTGAGAATATTGAATATTGGGATCTGTCTATTAAGTAAAAACCTGCCTGCTGCTGTCTGTTCTGCACTGCTTGCTGAGACCCAGACTGTGGGGAAGCTTGTTACAGTTAGAGACTGTAGGAGTATTGGAAATGGTATCAATTCCCTGGTGGTATGATGATTCTGCCCATGAAGACTGTGGCAGAACAAATTTTCCTGTATTTTGGATACCACCAAGATGGTAAAAGCACCTCCTTATTTTGCTCTGGGCACAAAACACAAACTGTCAAGCCCAGCAGTACCTTCAAAGTTGTCATGTGTATCAGTTTAGAATGCTGTGGCACAATATCTGCCAAAAAAATCTAAAGGGACTGTACAACACATTAAAACCTTTCCAAAATATCCCAAAAACTGTAATATTTTTAAAGGAAAAAAAAAAAAAGAAGCAAAAAAGAAATTGTGACTCATGACATCAAAATCATTAAGAAATGAGTAACTTTGAGGTCTAAACTTCATACAGTCACCATATTTTTCTTTAAATATTAAATAAAATAAATTAAAATAAATTAAATAAATTAAATAAAATATTTTTCTTTCTTCTAGATCGTGGTAAAGTCATTGGTGGTTTGCCTGATGTCGTTACTATCATGGATGGGAAGGTAAGGACAGTTTTTGTCATGCTGAGCAGTGAGAGGTTTACTCTGATGTCAAAAGTTGAGGGAATGCAAATGGTTTAATAGAAAATGAAAGCAGAAGGAGATATTTTATTTTTAGTTCAAATCTATAATTTCATAAGTAGAACAGACCCAAATTATCAAAAATGATTGTGGAATATATCTGCTAAATTTTTAACTTATTAAAACTTGATTAGTTATTATTATTTACTTATTAATTTCTCTTAAATGACATCATTTTGAAAGCAATAGTAATTAAATGTTGCCCATGTTACAAAAAGAACAGAAATTATAAAATTCACACTATTAGACACAAGGTTATTCTCCTAAAAATTGTGTTTGCATTATCATTCCTTTGAATATTTTATAGTAAGTCTAGTTCCTATATGCTATTAGTCAACCTTGCCTCCTACACAATATCACTTCAAGAATACTCACAGACTTAGCTTGCCACTAGGTTGTACCCATAGTATGTAGATCTTCCTTCAGCATTCTGACTTTGGATGCCTGAAATGAGCAAGACCACTTCTATTCGTGAACATATGGTGCTTTTGATCACTGAAAATTTATTCCTGTTATTTTTACTCTTATTATTATTTTTATTCCTGTTATTTTTAATTCCTTTTATTTTTACTCTGAGTTATATATATCATACCTATTCAGTCATCTTCAGTCAAGAAAAACATTCCTCAAAAATGTGCATGTGTGAACACAGATGGACTTTCTCAGCTTCCTCTGGATCAGGGTTTGGTGAAACCTGAAGTGGAAAGTGGAGGGAATATAAGAAAGAATTCTGGTAGAAATGATCAGTTTGGGGTTGTTAAGAGTAGGGTTTTTTTTTCCTTTGTTTTATTTTTTTCCTATTTTCTTTTTCCTTTTTCTCTCTTACCTCAATGCTGCAGATGTTAAATTCTTAAGGTAACTTAGTTATCTAGGGCCAAAATTTGTCAGGGTGAGTTTTCAGCAAAAGTAAATAAAGTGCAGACTAATCAACACAACTTCTCAGATGTTCCTTTCATTTTTTCTGTGATCACTGTACGTAAATATATGAGGTTTACATACACACACTTAGAGAGTCATCAAAATGGGGTTCAGCATGCATCTATAAAAATTTGGAAAAATGCTCATGAAAATATTATGAGTTCTTTAAATCTCAGTTCAGCCATTGAAAAATGCCTAAGCTGCCAGGATGGTCCATTACATAATGTCAGCTATTTTCTGAATATGCTTCACATGCATATAATATAACACATGGCCAGGTTGGACCGAACTGTGAGCAACCCTGTCTAGTGGAAGGTGTCCCTGCCTGTGGAAGATGTCCTTCCCCATGGCAGGGGATCTTTAAAGTCCCTTCTAACCCATTCTATGATTGTAAGAGCACTTTATCAATATTTATGTTTTATTTATTCTTCATAAAATATTTCCACTTTACCAGTCCGCCGCACCTGGAATTGATGTCTAGTGATTCATGTTTTGTATTCTATTTTTAAGTGTTTTTTTTTTTTAATCATCTAAAGCAATAACCTCAGGAGGCCTTGGTCAGAAAAGATTTGCTCAGTTCTCCTCCCTGCTGTGTACAGGGGAGTTTCAAGGATGTTTTTAAAACTATCATTGCCTGAACCTCATGTCAGACTAATGGGTTGTCAGGAGTCTCCTGCAGGCAGGACTGCAATGACAGTCCAACTTACCATCTTCAGACACTGCAACCCTGAGGCTATTTCTGTATCACAGTTACTGGTGAGATGGTGGAAAGTCTGAATCAAAGGAAAAAGAAATATTAGGGACTCTACTTTTCAGTCTTCAAGATCACGATACCAGGCCTTAGTTTAATTAGCTAAGAATAAAAAATGCCTAAAACCAATACAAAACATATTCTGGTTAAACAAATCTTACTGATCTCAAAATCACATCTTTTTTTTTCTCCCCCAGACACTGAATCTGACCTGTACTGTATTTGGAAATCCTGATCCTGAAGTGGTTTGGTTTAAGAATGACAAGGCAATTGAAATTGATGAGCATTATGCATTTTCACTGGAACAAGGAAAATATGCCAGTTTAACCATCAAGGGGGTGACTTCAGAAGATTCAGGCAAATACAGCATCCATGTCAAGAACAAGCATGGTGGGGAAACAGTGGATGTCACTGTAAGCGTGTACAGGCATGGTGAAAAAATGCCTGAAATTAAGCCTGGCCAGCTTGCTAAACCCAGGCCAATACCACCATCAGAAGTCCTCAAACCTGAGGAAAAGTGAAGATCCTGTACAAATGAAGCTTCACCCTATATTTTACAAACAGAAAAGAATAGATGAGCTGTGTTTGAGCTATTGCCACAAAATTTATTGGTAATGTCCAAAGGGAAACTGAGTTTTTAAGTTTGCTTAGGGAGGTAGCTGTGCTATGGTGCTGTATGCATCTGCAACAATCTCATTTTGAAACCATATAATAGACTAGGACTTGCAAACAGTGAAAAGTCATATTCCTGCCAGAGGTTCCCATATGCAATGGCAAGTTTCAAAAACCTACAAACCTACAAACCTACAGTAAACTTTCATTTCCATATTTCTTGATCCTCTGCAAAAAAACCCCAAAGTCCAAGCAATCCAATAAGCCTCTGAGAACAAGTGTCTCATCAGTAGAGATAGTGAACTGCAGTTAGATATTCAGAGATGTTCCTTTTGGCATTGAAGCCCTTGGTCCTGCAAGTTTAGTGAAGAGTCTTGCTTTAGTAGTGATATTCTTGTTCTATCAATAGCATGACTTTAGTAGACTTTTACAAATGTTCACTCTTTGCTAACTGAACCATATGTCCCATGGTTGTATTTTGTTTTTCCTGCTTTGTGCTAATAAAACTTTAAAAGTCACCTTTGCTACTCACTGCTCCAAATCACACCTAACTAGTTCTATTTATTCTTCTTCATTGTTTAATTATTGCTTATTGCACAATTTCACAGCTGGTAGCATGCAGACTATCGACTTTCAATAAAGAATGCAAATTATGGTTAATCACAGTCACTGGGTGGCACTTGCAACATTAATTTTACTTTTTACAATACAGGTCAAGCTTAAACTGGCACCAGAAGATATGTATACAATTCGGTCACTTAAGATAATTATGTCTTTGATTCTCCTTTCAGTGAAAAGAAAAGGGGAACTCTTGCATGGGTGATGTTCTTTTAGGCAAAAATTTCAATACCTTCTTGTTGTGAAACATTCAAATAGGAGGGGCATCAGTTGCTTATATATCTCTCATATGATACATAATTGGGTGTTTGCAGTGATGACGTTTTTTGGATCAGTTTCCCTGCTCAATAAAAATCCATCTATGTTCTTAGGAGAAGCTTTCCTCCTTGCTGAACAGCTTCTAGCAAAGAGTTCTCATGGTAAATAACACTCATGAAACACATTGAAGGCAGCCCTCCTCTCTTCTGACTTCTTCCAGTCTCCAGGATAAATGAGATGAAAAGGGGGCATTGTGGGAGATGGGGGTGTGGGTGAGGGGTCACATGAAGAAATGGCTCTGCAAAATCTTCACTGAAGAAACTGGATGAAAGAGTTTGACACAAGTATGCAGCCTATAAATTTGTGTTTGGGATCACTGCTGAAAGCTGATGCTGAGCCTTTCATTCTACATTTCAGTTTCTGAGCTTAATTGTGGGAAATATAGGAAAAATTTATCTGACTTCTCTCCTCCTCCCTGTTCAGAAAAACTGAAAAAACAGGAAAACCCAGGAAAATGGACAGCTTTGGAAACAAATTAAATTTCAGGGTTTCTTTTTTTTTTTTCCCCCACTGACATAGACCTTTCATTGTTTTGTCTGGAACCCAGTTCACTTGAACCACAATGTGGTTTTTGCTTTGGAAAAAAGTAGATGAAATGAGAAATCAACTTGCAATCTATCAAATGCAGTAGACTGGAGCACACATCTGGGAGACAGAAGAGCAGCAATTCCTCCTCCTTTCTATTAATGGAGATTTGAACCAGTATTTCTGACTATCAAGGGCAGTGCACTAATGCTGAGTTTGGTTTGCATCTGGAAGTGCTGCTTCTTTTTTTTACTTTGACTGGCTGGGTAAACAGACTGAAAAAGAGACTAGACTGAGGCATCCTGCCTCTCACATGAGCTTGTTAAATGCTACATTTGAGAGGTTCTCTCCTATTCTTGTACCTTATCCTAATTTTCAGTAGTCAAGGAGGGATTGAGGGCATGCTAGTGTAAACTGGTTAGGAACTTGATTGTTTGAACAAGTAATGATGAGGATGGAACCACTGTAGTTTCAAATTCTCCAAAGACTGCAAACCTCCTTTGCAACTCATTGACATCTGTAAGCAGTTATGATACAAAACAACAGGCCAGTTCTGGAAAGGAACACACTTTATTAAATGATGCTTTGATTTTAAATAAAAATAATTTTGAAATATTTTTGTATCCAGAGCAGATGAACAGTGAATTTATATTAAGTACCATATAAATACCCAGGAATTATACTGAATGGTGATGAAAAATACTTTTTTGGGGGTGAAAATTTGTGGCTAGGTATCCATGTTCTGCATCTGGTCATTGAATGAAATTGTCCAAGAGGTTTAAAGACTGAAGAATATGGTAGTAACATGAAGTATTTTAGATAGGAGATTTTGGGACACAAAAAAAGGTAAGGATTTACCATCTGAACATCTGTCAAAACAAGAAAATATATTTTTATAAGAATCTGTCATCACAAGAACTTCAGCAAGTCTCAACAAAATAAACCATATTTTCTTCTTTTCTATTCTAATTTCTTATTAAAGGTATTTAAGGTTTTCAAAATCTTATTATGGCAGGCTCACAAAACATCAGAGCCAGTCTCTGTAGCATACAAAGTGAGTATCAGCAGGAATTTAATATTATTCTTATCTCCTTCTACAGTACACAGGTTAATTTTAGCTGACACTATCAAATTATTGCATGTTATGGCAGCTTTTCAGAGGTATCCTTGGGCACAGTAGACAAGGTTAGTCTCATCTCTGCTGTATCTTTTGCTGGGCTTCTTAGTTAAGGAAGTTTCACTTATTTCCTTCCAGGCAAACAGAAATAATTTATTATGACAGCTAATCCTCTGCTGAAGTACAGAAATTATCATTCACAGGAACATTGTATTCTAAAAGCTGAGGACTTCCTAGAAACTCTTTCACATATTTCAGTGTTCAATGTACATTTGGTTCCTTTGTACACATTTAAAAATCTTGTTATCAGTGCTGGGAAATGAATTGGTTCAACTCTGTTCAAAAGGGACTATCTTTTCAGAGTCAACGTGCACCTCGTTGCCCAGAGGGGCAATACAATTGGATGGATATAAGAGGGACAAAAATGATGCTCTGGTAATCCATTCAGATGGAATTCATGGTGAGGCATATTAGCATTTGCACACGCCCTCCACAGACCTGGTGTTAGCATTAGTTTAATCAATAAGCATTTGAAGAGGCAAAACAAGAAGGTAAGACTTGCTCGAGAAGGTCTGACGCCAAATTAACCTGTTCACACTGGGGCAAGGGAGATGGACTCGTTCATGCCGCATGGGAATACATTATTTTTACAAAGCCAGGAGCCCATTAGGGTGAATTAGCTGCTTCTGTTACCTTTAAGGGGCCGTGTTTCTATCAGAGTGGTTTTCTGTCGCGCTGGTGAGCTTTGTGCGGTGTGAGTTTCACGCTGTGCTTTCCTCTAGCGTGAGATGAGCATTGCTGCCTTTCAGGGGAGGCAGATGAGATGTCAGCCAGCTGTGCTGATGGGCCAGAGTCAGAGCTGTGCCTGTCATGTTGGCATTCTGCTGCAAGCCTGGCAAGGCTGCCTTTTCTCCAAGCACCTGCTTATTCTGAGGCTGCTTTGATATGTTGCTGTTTAGTTGCTGGAAAACAAGTTTTATGAAAATTCCTCCTAAGGCAAATTTACGGCTGCTTTTTACGAGGACAAGATTTTTTTATGACAGTGTTTGCCTCTAGTATAAATCTTACTTCAGCCCATAAGGCTCACTTGCATCCCACAGCTCAAAAACTTGGGCACACTTCATTAATATGCTCCTTTATGGCGACAGAGGTTCAGTGGTAACAGCACCTTAAGTGATGTTAAGGTGCAGACAATTTTTAAAGGCAACTTTGAAATATAATAACGCACTTTATTTTATTTTTTTTGCAAATCTAAGAATAAAACCTCTAGATGGCAGCAGAAGAACAAGATAGAGATACACAGATCTTAAAAATTTCTGCCAGCTATAGCATATCCATCATTTTGATGCAAACACATCACTTAGGCAATGGGAGATTATTAAAAGCATTATACTTATGCCAGTGACAAGGACAGGTCCAGCAAAGACTGTTTCCTGGAAATAGTAGGTGATTTTGCAAGTAATAACACTGCCTCTTAATCTTTGCATGACACACATTAAGAGGTTAAGCATGCCTTGTAAAATATTGCAAGACTCATTTTAGATCAAGTTTCTCCTTAGAATATGAAAATCCCAGAATATCATCCTTCAATTTATGAAGGAAGATTTGAGTTCGAGCTCTCTCAGACTCAGTATCTTCCACAGCTTTCCAAAACACTGTTTCCAATGTTGTAAGGCCCATGCCTTACAATTTTTATTCAGTTTTTATAGAGGGATAATTTCACTTAAAATTAACATGAGATGTGTGAGCAAAGAGCACAGGTCTGACTCTCAGCACTGCCTCTGCAAGATTCAGTGATGTCAAGACCTGTAAGAAACTACCACTAGTCTTCTAGATTAATATTTAATTCCTCATTGGGATGTGCATGTAACTCAGTACTAGCTTTGTCCTCAGATAGCTCAAGGTTTATCAGACTGTTGTATTTTAAAAATAGCACACTTGTCTTCATTCCATTTCATTTTTGAACATTTCAACTTCGTGGGAGTGAGGTAAAGGACTGTTAACTAGTAATAAACATGTGCCATTTTTTAGGTTAATGCAACTTCATTGTATGTTATTGTTTCTCCTCTGTTACATTCCTATTGTACAGCTGACATCTTGTAGGAAAAAGAGACTTAGACACTCCACTGCAGTTAGAAGTGATAGGGTTGATAGCTGCAGCTAAAGCCTTTCCCATGGTATTCTAAATTATCCAGCAAGGTTACCCAATGCAGATTTCACCAGACATCATCACATCCCAAGAGTGAATCTGCCCTCCACCCTGCTGAGGGTCTTAGTGGGAAGCCATTATCCACCCAATGACATTGGTGCACACAGCATGGAGAAGAGAGGCAGATGGAAAGAGCTACAACTTCTGTTAAACACAGAGACAGAGCAGCTCTTTACCATTTTAAATCACAGTACAAATGATGATCAAAATTTTAGTCTGCTGGTTTGGTGACCTCCACTGGACCATTTTGAATAAAGAAGTGCACTAAAAGCCAAGCCAACAATTGTAAATCAACCCAAAGCCAGCCCTCCTGATTGCAAGATAGTATGTGAAAAAGAGCCCCTTATAGTCATGTGCCACTTTAGCTGCCTGGGAAAAAAATTCCTTCCACATATGAAAATGGCAATCAACCTCCTGCATGGTGCTTAATGGGAGGTAAAACACAAGACGACTCCCTTGCTGGGAGTTATGAGGCCACATGCAGATGTCTCCATCTGAGCTAATCATTGAAACTCCCTTCTTGGAAATGGAGAGAAACAAGTACCAGTAGGGCAAAAGTCCTGTCATTCTAAAGCAGGTCTCCCAAAGAAGTGAGATGAATCATATATTCTTTCCACTGTCTGTAAAGTGAGTTTAGTATAAACTGGTTGGATGGGAGACATTGCATTGGCTGATGTTTGAAGTCAGGTGCGATAAATTCTGCACCATCTTTCTCTAATTTAGCTCTTCAGTTGAAGAATCTATTTACAGATTTCTTTCTTTATATCTGATTTTTTTCTATGTTTTTACAGGCTGTCTTCCTCTATTGAACTTTTTAATTTGCTGCCTTCTCTGTGATATCCATTTTATTTCAAAGTCTCTGTGCAAGCATTTTTTGACTTCCATCAGTCACTTGGTCCCAACTCACAGCTGATTCTCATAATTTGCCCTTTATGAAGACATTGCATTATGCCTTCAAGTCTTTTAAATATGTAGGCATCTTCATCCCACTTTTTGTCTGACTGTGATGCTTCTGTCAGTGTAGAAATTGTTTCTGCCTTTGCTCCTCTCAGTGCCATCTCTCTGTGGCAACTTCTCAACCAATGGATGCCATAAGCCTTTCATGGTCTGTTTGTGTCCTTTAGCTAAGCCCATAAGATGTGCCTTGTGCAGTTTTTCTGTTGTGCTGGCAAAGCACATCCTCTGGCTGGAGAAGCACCATTCTGTGGCTCTCATAAGTCCAAGTTCTTCTGCCCAAGGCAGTTCAGTAACTGGCAGAAGCTCTGAATACTCCTGCCTCTGGGCTGGAATTTGCCTGCTTTAGTCTTCTGTTTGACTAGCTACAGTTGTCTTTCTGTTCACTTCTGTTACTGGTTTACTGATTTCTTGGTAGGATCTGTCTTCCTCTGTCATTCCATCTGCTGCCATTTAATCCTCTGTCTGTCCCAAGAAATAAAAGAGAACAAGGCTTGCTTTTCTATTCTCAATGCCCTGTACATATAACATTTACCTCTTCTAGTGCCCACCACGAACTTCAGGGTGATCTTAAGTGCCCACTGAGGACAGTACTTACCCACCCTAACTTCAAGAGGCATTTATGAGTGTGAGCTGACCCGCACCGAAACCTTGCTAAGGTCAGTCCAAACAAATAAAAGTACTAGCTAATTAGCTTCAGTGCAGATGCCTTAGTGCTGGCTAATTTTCTCAGAGGTTGTAACTGAAATGTCCAAGCACCACTAGCCACATGAAATGTGTATGTGATAACATCAAGACTCAGTGACTTATTAGTAAGTAAATAATTGGGGCTACACGGCCTACTGTGCTAATAACCACTTTTCAGTGAGCAAGCCTGTCCTAATGAAAATGAAATGTTTGCTTCAGCAGCTTGAGTCTTGTACTGTTGGTAGCTGAACCCAGCATTTCTGGTTGTTGACCCTTTCCTGTTCAGGATGCCTTTTTATTTTAATTCACCAATGATTATCTTACCACTAATTTTTGGGTAACTTAGGGAAAAATGTGTTTTGATTAACTGGCACATTTGTACTTGAAATCATCTGCAAGATACATGGAACTTTGCAGGCTTAACTGTAAATTTCCTGATTTTCTTGGCTTTTGGATAGACCTCCAGGTCACGTACAGTAAACACCTGTGGCAGCTTTGGCTGTTAAAGGTTATGTTCTGACCTTTCAGGAACAGGTTGGGCTCTTATGTGATCTTTTTGCTTATCTTGGTGCACATCCCCTGCTGCTGCAGTCTGGCATTTATGGCTCATCAATGGGATTCCAATTTTTCTCAGATGTGTCTTTTCCTCTAAGCATGACATGCAAACCTGTTTCACTTTGTTGTGAGGTCTTAAACCTGCTTTTGTGTTCTCTTTAAACAATCATGTTTTACATGCACTGCTCTCCTATTAGAAAGGCAGTTAAATTCCTATGCACTAACTTCTTCAGGCTTACTCATATGAAGTAAGTCTATGTCCCATCCTTTTGTGACTGCCTGAAGTGTCTTGCCACAAACTAGAGAATGTCTCTTGCAGACTCTCTGTCTTCTACATCGTTAAGTGTCATGGTTTAGCACCCACTGGCAACTAAGCACCATGCAGCTGCTTGCTCACTTCCCCCAGCTCTTCACCCTGGTGTGGAGGAGAATGGGAAAGAAAAGGCAAACTTTGGGGGGGCTGAGTTCATTACAGCTTCTTGTGTACCTGCTCACTGGCAGAGCATGAGACACTGAAAAGTCCTTTATTTAGAGTGAGTGCTATGAGCAACTAAAACATCACTGTGTTGCCAACATTAGTCTCATACTAAATACAAAATACAGAACTTTACAAGCTATTAAGAAGAAAATTGACTTTACCCCAGTTGGAATCAGGACATCAAATCACCTGTATTGTAATCCAGTTAATTAACCATGATTTCCCTTCTCAGAAACTTATCCATTCCTCATAGTAGTGAAGATTCAGAAATATCACTTCCCAAGTTCTGCACACTACAGTCTGATGGACTCTGATCAGGCCTCGTGTCCATCCCATGCCAAAATGTATGATTATTTCATTCCAAAGAACATAGCTAGTAATTCCCCTTCCATCAGAGCACATCTTGTTGGGCCTGACAGGCTTTAATTGAAAATGCCATGGGCTAATGACTTTGCAGTAACTGTGCTCCCGAGTCTCCTCATGAGGCCTCAGACTGTAATTAAAGATGCTCCACAGGCATTTCAGGATTGGCAGCTTGCTTATATCTGTCTTTATTCTTTCTGATGATCTTGTATTTTGATGTTAAAGAGACAGGGATATTCTGAGTGGCCAAAGGGACCTTTGTCTTTAGTCTGAGCTGTTAAATGAGTTGAGCCTCCAAGGGGTAACCCATCCAGAAAAATTCAGCCAAGACTCACAGCGCGTTTCCCTTTCAGGAATGATACTGGGAATTATACCAGCACACATTCCCTAGAGATTGGGCTAACCTTTGAAGGATTGCTTATCCTTCTTGCAGGAGCAATCACCTATAGCATAAGCCGAATCTGGTTCGAATGGCAACAAGCTTGACCCACAGTGTGGAGACCCTCACATTAATACTGGCAGCCTAAATGAGCCTCCTTTGATCTCCCCTGCTCAGCAGCATGGCTACATGGTGGTGATCTCCTCTGGAGATGGGAAACCTCTCAAGGTTTCTACTTGTGACAGAGAGAGCTTTCACCAGTGACTGATCTTTGGTAGCTACCAATATTGTACATAAACTTGCAATATGGTAACTTTGATTTGAGTTGCTAACTTAGATTTTTGTCTTGGTAAGTTTTGAATCAGAGTTCAAATGACTGTACTCTACAGAAAAAAAGTGAACCTTGTCATGGGACTTTGTTACACCACAGCTTTACAGCATCATATTAAAACTGCTTTTGCTCATACCTTAGGCAGCAGTCCTTTAAGTGATCTAAATTCATGACAGATTGAAGGGAGAAGGAGCAGGATCTGAGGAAGAAAGTTGGCTCTTTCTGTCCTCTTCAAAACCGGTGTAAATGTGGCCAAGGTGGTAAATTTTAGTTTGCACATGATAGAGATTTCCTAGTGGTAAAATTTCCTGATGATTTCCTAGATTTCCTGACGGTTCTGTGCACACAGATCAAGGGTCTAGCCAACTCTAGCTGTCCCTTTCTCAGGATCTCTGAGCAGCACTGGACCTGCTAAACTTAATATATAGTAATTAATACTTAAGACTTAATACATACTTAATACCTGAACATATTACTCATGATGAAAAGTGGGACACTTTTCTTTCTGAGGAGGTGCTAGCTGGGAATTCTTTGTTTGAAGAGTTTCTTCTCCATCCTAGGTGTTCAGATACCAATAACAGAGTTTCCACAAAATAAAGATGGTGTTTGGGCTGCATAACCTGATTAAATGTTCTTTTCTGGTTGCCTGGCAGTGGGATGGATAGCATACAGGGCAGAGCAGGAACTGCAGAGCTATCACTATTCTCTATGCAGTGATTTCATCTGTCAAGCTGCATGCAGCTTTTTGCTTTGATTTTATAGACCCAAAATCTTTAACAGAAAAAAACCAATAAGGGATCCTGTGACCTGCCAAATTCACTGATGTGTCCCTGGTTCTCTGTACCCAGCTTCAGTGACTCATTGTGGCCATGACCTCAGTGTTTATGTCTCTCTTGCTCTTCAGTCATGATACAAAACAAACCACAAGAATCTAGCATATATTTTTCTCACCTCTAGAAGTACTTAGTTTTCAAATTCTCTTTTGTTTTCATTACCTTGCCATTGGGGCCATAAGTTATTTTGTGAAGAGTTGAAGGTCTGCCTTTGCAAAAAAAAAAAAAAACAAACCAACAAAACAACAAAAAAGGTGCATATTTTAACTGCCATTTTCTGATTTTTAAGGTCTGCTCTGTTTTCTTCATGTTTCTGAAATATAATAAATCATTCAATGATGAAACTACACTTAATTTGAAGGACAAGGAGAAGTTATTTCACATATCTCTTATTTTCCTTTTTTATAAATTTTATTTTGATGGCTAATTCCAGATGGGATATGATTATTCCATCCTTTTTTTACAAGGCTTTGATTGAGTGCATAGACTCTGTGTGCAGTATATTGGAGAAGCTTGATAACAATTGCTGCAGTATTCCTATTCAATCCAGAATGGCAACACCTTAGCTATCATTGACTGGAATTACATTTTATAGTGAAAAACTTTAATAGATCACTGTTCAAACTCTTCACAGAAAAGCAAAATTATGAAGATAGGAGAGCAGAGAAAAGATATTGCACGTCAGGCATAAGAAATGCCATGAAAGAAATGTTATGGGCAACTGAGGCTCTTGAAAAATTGAGGTTGTGACCTGGAGTAAAATTAGCATGCTGGAATGCGTGAAACTCTGACAATGCAACTTGAAACAAAATAGATGCTTTGTAAATTGTCCATCTGTTGCTCTCTACAACGACCTGAAAAGAGGTAGCAGCAGGGTAGGCATTATCCTTCCAGAGAATATGATCTCAAGCAGAACCAAGGGAGGCTTAGTTTGGATGTCAGGAAGAATTTCTCCATGGTAGGTGTTATAAAGCAGTGGAATGGGCTGTCCAGGGAAATGGTGGAGTCACCATCCCTGGAAGATTTCAAGAAATAGCTGGACATGGCACTCAGCACCATGGCCTAGTTTAAAGAGTGGTGATCGATCCAAGATTGGACTCGATGAACTTGAAGGTCTTCTCCAACCTAATTGATCCTGTGCTTCTGTCAAAATTTAAAGAAAAATCTAAGAGAACTTGAGTACTTCTTCACAGTGACTAATCCACCACAAAATCTCAATTTCTATCCTTCCCTAGAGGGATAAGTTTTTCAGAGGGGCTTCAGCACATAGACCTCTACAGACAAACAGAAGATTCTGTGTCTTACATGATGCACCATGCATGAAAGCATGTTAAAAAAGCAATGTGTGAAAATATGCACAGTGCTATAGTCCAGCCACCCTTCTGCTGCTTAAAAAGTGACAAACAGATATGCATTCAACACAAGGTTTCTATGAGGAAGTAACTCTCCTTGAGGACAACAGAATTCAAATTAGAATCAACCTGCTAATCAGCGAGATTCAATTAACATGTGGGACATAGCTTCTATAGCAATTGAGAGAGAGGTCTTTCTGAATAGATACAGATTACAAGTTACATTACAAGTTATTTAATACTTGCTATTAAACTTCATTTTTATATGTTTGCTTGTTTTTTATTGTCTAGGAAGGGAGGGTGTAGCTGGCAGTTTTTTCGTCCAGGCTGGCCACTGATTTTCTTCCTGCTGTAAAAAGTATACAAAACTCTTGCAGTAGTCCCATGTAATCTTGCCATATTAAGTGAAAGCTTAATTCCTTCTTCAGATCACGGATTTAGGGACAAGGTCTTGAGTGAAAGAATGAGACCCTGTCATTATGAGGGGTTTACAACTCAACAGAAATGAGGCTTCTCTTCCCTTACTGGGGAAGTAAAATGAAGCTTTTTGTCACTGTAAAAGATATGTGACAAGTACAGTTGTATTTGCGTTCAGAAATGGGGATTATTAAAGACCTTAAGCTGGATGCAACCTTTTGTATATCATCAGGCCGAAATTTTGAGTCACAGGCTTGTCATATTATTGAAACAAATGGGGTCATGCTAAGTGACATGTTCTTGGGCACTGGAAAGGTTTAGTCCCCAAGGACTTTATTCGCCTGCTCTAAATTCTACTTATCAATCAACTGGGCATTCACATCTAATCCTGGTACTCAAAAATTCTTGCAGGTGAATCTTAATTTGTGACCTCTTTGCATTCTCTTGCAAGTCAAGAAGTTAAACTAATTTGATATTGCACTCCCTTGATAATGAAAAAGGCTGATGAGAACAAGACAAAGTTTACAGTACTGTGTCTCATTAAATCATTTTGCATTTCAGTAGCAGGATGATTTATCTTTCAAGTGGTGTTTGTGATATAGGATGGATAAAACCTGTCTAAAAAGCATAGTAAAAATGCAAATGTTCATTATTTTTTACCACAATAAAATTCAAATTTCTGTTAAAAATCATGGCTGAATGGTGCTACAAGATATACAAAAAGCCTCATATACATCAATGAGATGTAACATTGGCAATGGCTGGAATTTCTACTGCTTCACCTCATAATTTAGTCTTGGGGGGTCCTAGATTGATTCTAGTATCTCAGTTTTAAAGTATAAGAATTCAGTTCTAAGCTGATGGTTGTTGCACAGAAAAGCTAGAGAACCTGAACTAGAAAAGGCAGCAAATAGAAAAGTTTGCCTTTCAGGGCCAGGGAGAAGTCAAGTGCATTTAACACTTCTCAAGAGGACTGGGCTTACTCTGTCCACTTTAGCCACATCATTCACAAGTGTGGTATCCCCAGATGCACCCAAATAAAAACATCCTGGAGCTGGTTGCTCCCACTGGAGCCACTTGACAAACTATCTGAGCAATTTGGCAAACTATCTGCTATGGAGCCCTGTTTTTGGAGGTGTCACAGGGCCAGAAAAGATTGGCTACATGAACTGTCCTTGTTAAAACTGCAATCTGCTCTTCACCACCATTTTCCCTTGTGACTTTTCCCTCATGACATGACAGAAGAAAATCAATTTGTTATAATTCGCTCCTACTCTTGATTGCTCCTGAACTGGCTGAAGAGAAAGGTGTGCTGCAGAAAGTCCCATTGGATGTGAGGTGAGCATCCCTGGGTTGTAATTTTATCATAAACCTGAAGACTGATAGTTATTAATATATGAATGCAATGAGATTTTTTTTTGTCATGTATAATTAAAATGGTGTGAGGATCAAGATTTATCAGAAAAAGAACTGCTTAAAACCAACCCCAAAACAATCACTTGTATGGGAGTTTGATTTCCAAGTACAGCAGTGTCCTTATCTGTGCTAGAAGCCTTCTTGGTCATATCCACATAATAGTCTATTTACTGCACTATACACTAATTCAGTGTAAGATTGACATGACAGAACTGTTATCTTTAGCTACAAACTCATAAATAAATTCTTTATACAAGCAAATATGTTGTTCTTTTCATAGTGACAGCTTGCTACTCTAAAGAAAATTTTTATATGTTTATTAACATAATTGTCACATAATATCGCTGCTTTTGACATGAGCAATACAAGCCATTCTTTTACATAACTTTTGAATAAGAATTCAATGCTCTTGAACTTCTTTTATAAAAAATGAAGATTATCTGGAATTCAATTTACACTGATCTTTAGTAATTACTATTTGGAGGGGGAAACTAAGCTCTGGGAAGTACCTAGCTCTGGATGTGCTCATTAAAAAGATGCATAAATCAAGCAGTTTAACTCATACACATACAGGTAAAAACCCCAACTCATCAACATCTAAAATTATCATTTATAACTTCATGAAAGTAATGTTTTAGGTTAAGGGTGAAGACAAAAAAGAGAAAAAGGAGCTGACTTCTTATCAGAATACGAGTAGATGCCAAAGAAATGTGCTAAATGTTACCAATGATGACAAAATGCAGATCATGTACACAGGTGCCTGAACCCAGGCTAATGAATATTTGGCCATGTGTATCCTCTGTGCAGTGCTGCAGTGTTCATGAATCAAAGAACAGCTGCATCTTTGGAAAATGCTGAATCCTAAAAATGCTAATGAAGCAGTATGCAGAAGTCATAACTGTTGCCACTGTCAAGTGGCCATGAAAATGATTATCTGTTGAGATATTTGAGGCAGAGCTACTATCCTCTAAATTCTCATGAAACTCATCTGATTTACTAACTAGTTGTTGCATCAAGATTTTTAGTTTGTCATGGCAACCTGAGAAGAGAGAGGAGTAGGATGCCATCAGGCAGCAGTCATAATGCAAGCATAAGTTAAATGCCTCTAAAGTTAATGATCCAAACTCTTCATTGCTGCTGCGGGGCACACTGTAACTTGGGGGAGGTGCACAGATGCTGTAAATTACTTTGGATGCCAGTACCATGACCCTGGGCCAGCTGTGTATCAGACCAGACTGGTGGCATAAGTTAGAATAATATAACTGCTGCTGTGAGTGATCCTGAGTGGCTGCTGTGGCAGATGTAATGTCAATGTCATGTGTATGTCCCTTTTTTTTACCCTTTTCCTTCCTTACTTTAGCCATAGGGTTGAAGGCAACCTGAGAGCTGCGGCATTTTTTCTGCCCCACTAGGAAATTTTCTCATCCTGAATAATTTTTCCATTGCTGCTTGCTCTTATAATTCAGTAAAATGCTGTAAGTCATCTTGAGCATAAGACAAGCCAAGGCAATATACTTTCCCTTGCTTTGCATATTTTTCTGTTCTACATTCTGTTTTATTGTAATCCCATGGACACTCATTTTGCTTTAATTGTAAATATTGGATCTAAGAAAATATTTTTAACAATATCAAATGACTATTCACCTGGGTAAAAAAGGTTATTGAAAAGCAATATTATTTACAAAATTATCTGTCAGGGCAACAGCATTCTCTCTACAGCTTTCACAGTGTGATGTTATTAGTGCATGTGAAAGCTGCCTGCCTGCCTGCTCTGCTGCCTGCTTTTTAGTGATAAGTATTATCTATTATATTGCAGGGATTTTTGGTCAAAACCTTGTATATTTTGCAGTTATCTGAATATATCTCAAGATCTTCTGGTTTTATCATCTGCAGATAATTTTTGCAAACAAACAGGTATTATTCTAGAGGAAGAAACCTCTGCAGTCAAGAACACCATCAAACAAGTTTGGAAATAGCCAATGAATCATGTGAAACTGGGACAGACCTAGCAAGGAACAGACACTGCTCATCTGTGCAGTAAAACCCACTTACTTTAAACCACAGCTGTAAAATTAATAGAGTTTTGGTAAGCTGCCACTCCCTGGGGATAATAGTAAGTTCATATGTCTTACGAATGTAAAATTTCTTACATTCTCCTTTCCTTATCCTGGTAACTTAGGCTGCTGAAGTTTTTACACTGCCCTCCATTTTATTTTTTTTTCCATGGAATATGCCAAAGTCTCTCATAAAGCAGTCACTATATTAGGAGACAGAAACCCACAAAGCCTGGGTAAATGTCAGCACCATGGAACAACTTTCACCCCGAAAGGTCACAGACTGTAGTTCCAGCATATTGTGGTCCAGTCAGCAGGAAACCAGTCAAGCATATCAGCTCAGCATAATACCACATTATTACATTTATCTGGCCAGCATTAAATGTGCTGCAGTCTTGTGCTTTGTTTTCCTTGACTTTGAATGAATGAAGCAGCTTTTGTAGGGCATCCTAAAGCTGTTCATTCAAAGATTAGGAAAAGGCCATGGTGTCTGATGGGGGATTTAGACTGAGTGGAAACAACACCAAACCCATGATCCTCAAACCCTCACCCAGCTTCTCTCTAATCTTCACCATTTACACTTGCTAAATACCTAGAATAGAACATTACAGTTACCTGGTAGCACTATAGCTGTGGTGGGAATAGGGGAGCTCCTGGGCCAAGCTTGCATCTGTTGAGCTCTGCCTTTTTATCCTGTGCTCTCAAAAAATATTTGCAGGGAGCTGATTCTTATCTTCAGCAATCCCACCTGCAAAAACTGTACCTTGAGAGAACTTGTTTGTTTGTTTTGTTTTGAGGGTAGAGGGAAATGGGTCTAAGAACTCTCCAGGTTGCAGATCCCAAATGGAAGATGTGCTGCCTGGTTGTGCTGGGACACGTTCTTCAGGACCCCTTCTCCCTAGGCTGCTCTGTCCTTGATATACTGCTTCTTGTGGGTCTAGGTGTCCTGATTGGGATGTCTAAAGGCTGGGTACAACACTGCTTGACAGTTTGATTCCTGAATTCTTCTGGGACTGGTGGCTGTGCACACACGAAATATTTGGGGAAGTCCTAATTTTTTATCTGTTTATCAGATTTGTAAATTTTTCAGCTGAACTTGAAACAAAACATGCCAGGGACAGCTGTTTACTTTGCTAGAATTTGCATATATGTAATACTTTTTTTTTAACCAAACATCAGCACTAGGAAGACAGCAGTGTTGCATGTTTCCCTCCACATGCTTCTTGATTACACATTACATTACAGTAGAGATTATCTATTGATTCCATAGCACTTTTAATGACATTTTCACATCCATTATGACTGATTATTTAGAAGACTAGTGATAAATCACTCATCTAATGGTTGCTCAGTGCTAATGACTCCTTTTCCTTGGGTGATTATTCTGTTAGAGATTATTGTACAACCTATAAAAGTTTCTAAAGCTGTGTTTTGTGTGGGTGAGCCGAAACTTCATTGAAGGGCTCTGTATGTTACAACTTTGCTATTTCCTAGGGCAGGCTGCCAATCTCTGCCTTCATTCTTCTGAACATTATCAGAACATCTAATTTCTATTCTGCTTTAGGGTCATGCTAAGCTACCAATTTTAAACAGTTTCTGGGATGTTGACGATTTTAATTTGTTCCACTTGGTATGTTAGCAGGCCTATTGTTTTTTCAAAGTAGATTTTTGTGTTTCTGAAAGAGACAGTTTCTGTATTTTCTCAATGCAATGCAATTTGTACCCATATTGCAGCTCCAGACATCTCCTTAAGGGCAAGTCTAATTGAAGTTGCTTGATTTCTGCTACCAATCAGAGTTTTTTCAAACTGGATTTCTTTTCAACTGTAATGCTTTAAGCTTCTCCTGTATTAGCAGGCTCACTCAGGTGTAACATTTTCTCTGAATCTCTCTGCTTGACCACAGCTCTCTGGTTCACTTTAGTCAGTCTCCCAGCTAAAATTTAAAAAGCACTTGATGAGCTCTGAGACTGATTAATACTTAGGAGAATTTACTAGTCCTTTCTTAAAATGATTGCATCTAAATTAAACCATAAATCTAGCTCTGACTCACCTTTCAGCAAGTTATGCCTTAGCTGGACTCCCAGCAGAGCAGGGCAGGATTCAGGGTGGATGCAAGGACCACAGTCTGGAACGCTGTCATTCAGTATTCATTTAAGGGTCATTTAACTAGTCATTTGAGATAATGTTTCAACAGTTACTAAGCAAGTCACTTTTACCTATGTCCCTTTTTTATTGGGAGAAGAAGAATTTGTTGTTAGTTTCAACTGTGCAGCGTGTTATGCAGAGGGAAATGTAAATCTGTATGCCCTTGCATTGGAATGAATAGCTTTTAAAAGAGAGAAGGAAGGTGGAAATGTTCATGGTGTGTGTTATTTGAGGATTTTACTTACCTCTTTGATTTCAGCAAAATGGCAATTCCTTGACATTCATGTATCTCTTCTATATCCAAGCATAAACAAAACTTTGATAAATTTGATTATCTCATCATTGATAATATAACAATCTGTGGCTCTTTGGACTTTAGTGTACATTTTAAGTATCTTTTGTTTGTGATGAATTTATGTTAGACTTTTATTGTAGGTGTATATCAAAATAACCTTCCCTTCCCTTCCCTTCCCTTCCCTTCCCTTCCCTTCCCTTCCCTTCCCTTCCCTTCCCTTCCCTTCCCTTCCCTTCCCTTCCCTTCCCTTCCCTTCCCTTCCCTTCCCTTCCCTTCCCTTCCCTTCCCTTCCCTTCCCTTCCCTTCCCTTCCCTTCCCTTCCCTTCCCTTCCCTTCCCTTCCCTTCCCTTCCCTTCCCTTCCCTTCCCTTCCCTTCCCTTCCCTTCCCTTCCCTTCCCTTCCCTTCCCTTCCCTTCCCTTCCCTTCCCTTCCCTTCCCTTCCCTTCCCTTCCCTTCCCTTCCCTTCCCTTCCCTTCCCTTCCCTTCCCTTCCCTTCCCTTCCCTTCCCTTCCCTTCCCTTCCCTTCCCTTCCCTTCCCTTCCCTTCCCTTCCCTTCCCTTCCCTTCCCTTCCCTTCCCTTCCCTTCCCTTCCCTTCCCTTCCCTTCCCTTCCCTTCCCTTCCCTTCCCATGCAAAGTTTTATTTTTCTCAGCAATCAATAAGCTGTTTTTTCCATTTGGTTCTCCAGGCACACTGGAGACTTGTCCTCCCTCCATTTCCCCTTTTAACATTTTGAAATTTTGCATTTTATTTGCATTTGGATGTGTCCTTACTGATCAGCTGTCAGGAAGAGAGACATGAAAGCAGAGAGGCAAGAGAGACTGATGGTTGGACCAGGAAATGTGCACCACTGTTTCAGCTTTCCTGCCATGAGCAGTCTTTGCAGCTGGGGAAACCTCTGCCCCTGGCTTCCCCTTTCTTCCCCAGTGTCATTTTTTCTCCATTAAGAAAGGCACTTAATGAAGAAAGCAGGCAAGGAAATTGGCTCACAGAGAGGAAGCAGGAGGATGGAACTGCTGGCAGAGATGGCCAGGGTGGCTGGCAGGAGAGCTGTTGCTTGCAATCTCAGTGTGGTGGTGTGTTCTAGCTGCAAAACTATCAGAGCAAACCAATATTTACCTCTTACTACAGACTTTCAGTCCAATAGGTGGAGGATTTATGGGTCCTCTCTGTCCATATGCTAAACATTTTCCTAGCTACCAAATCCCTAAGGTAGTAGTAAATTGAAAGTTTCCTGCAAATTGTACAAGATCTGTGTTATCATCTTTGATTTGGAGACAGGGAAATCAAACAGAAAAAATTATTTACTTGTGGGAATCAGCATGAATGAAATAGTAGCAGTAGAAGAATTAGTTCTTTTCTGCTTTGTTGTGTCACTACATACAGAGACTTAAAGATTAATTTATTTTGTGAAAAAAACCCTAGGATATTAATTCAGACTCTTACTAGGTGAGTGACTACAGATGTTGTGAAGGCAAAGCCATCACAAATATTTCAGGGTGGATCAGCAGCAGCTACATCATTGATGATGAATTAGCTGATACTTAGACATTGTGGAAACAGTCTAGACCTAGTCTAGGTCCAGAGCTAACACAAACCCACACAATTCTGTTGAAACCACACTCCCTAAGAAAGTTCACAATAGTTTACAATAGTTGTCCAAGTTGTAATATACACTAAGTAGAGTATTTCAGAAATTATAATATTATAGATATTATGAACAAAACTGTACTTCATAAATCAATATTTTAAATTTGTAAAAAATTAAGTGCATAAGGGCCCAATTCTACACCATAGTGTTATATTTTGAAAGCATTTTTAGAGTGCAGTATTTTCCATCCATATATAACATTATAAATTTTTCCAATTAAATAAATTATGTGTAAACTAACATAATTTTTATACAAGACTTAAACTGAAAATAGTAAAAAGACAGACTGAGAAATGCTACTGTAAAAATAAAATAAGGAAAACTTTGCTTCACAGGGTTAATGAACTTTGAATGTATTATTTTGGGAAGCAGAATTCCTTGATATAAAATGAACATTCCAGATAAGTTCCTGAGGATGCATTTGTATTCTGGTAAATTTTTGCTGATAAAATTCTATCTATCGTGTTTTTATTCAGAATAATGATGCCTTGTTTCAATTCTAAGTTGTTCACTAAATTTGTGTGCTAGAAATACATGGAACTGTTGCAGTTTACTAAATCATGTTATGAAAGATTAGAATTGTTCTGTGTAAGCCTCAGGAGACCTGGGGTAGTTCATGAAGCTTTCATTAAGCATTTTCTATTGAATTTATCATCCATTAACTGATAAAATAGATGTACCCAACAGACTGCTAGCTGTGTTAGAACCTCTCAAATCCACTAAGATGTGAGGGAAAACTGTTATATATTTATTTTCTTCACAGAAAAAAATTTGAGTGGTTCAGCTTTCTCATTTACATTAACTTCTAGCAGAAAATAATACTTCCATAATGAGAATTTTATAGTTCAGTACATGGTAGATACACTACTACTGCCAATGTCATGAACAGTGAAAATATAGAGTATCATTCCTCAAATGACACTGAGAAGTATATTTTTTCTTTAATTCAGGAGATCTGAATAAATTTTTACTAGAAAGGCTCTTTGTCATTAATATATAGTTTACATATAGTACGGCTCTTTTAAGCCAACAAAATTATTTATGGCACATTTATCCATTACTTTGTGATAATGAGCAAGGCTTTATTGGGTCAGCACATCAAATTGCAATGTATAATAGTTTGTTTACTTTTAAGAGAGATTGGAATGAAGATTTTATAGTTAGAGATACTAATGATAATATAATTTACTAGTGTTTACATCAGATGTTGACATTTCAAATCCATAGTTCAAATTTATTAATTAAGCCTAGCAGCAGAGCATTATATTCAGCTTACTGATGACTCCTAGAATTTATTGAAAAATGGTCTTGTTTCACCTTATGTATCAGAATCAGTTTGCAGAAAGCTTTTCTGCTGCTGAGGTATCTATTAAATTTGTACCACGGATTAAAAGAGAAGGAAATGTTTAAAATGCCATTAAAATTGAGTAGTAAATCTTTCACTTTAAAAAAGAGAGGAGGAGAACTCATTTGTCATTTCTCATCAAAGGTAGGCAACTAATTAGTCTCACTCCAATTAATACTTGGGTTATATAAAAGATGATTGATTCTGTCTAGATTTTTATCCTTTGAACATATGGCAACAAGGAACAGGGAAAGTTTTCATCTGTCATATTTGTGCTTGTATCTTAAAGTGTGAATATATGGGCTATGCACTGGCAGTGGTCTGGTATTTTGGCTCCAGAGATAAGTGCATGCTATTCAATCACTTATATTTCCACTGTTTACAGCTGATAAAGAACAGATTTTGGGCAAGCAGAAAGCATGTTATCACCTATATTGTGTACAGATGGCTTTTGAAAGTGTATCCAGATTGGTGATTCCAGAGCAGAGCTGAAAATATAACAATAATGGTGACATGTAAAATTTAGTCTCACTGTAAGATGCAGAGTCTGGACACAAAATGGCCTTCCAAAAAAACATCTAGCTTATCTCAGTTTCCTACTGCTACCCCATAATGCTGCCCATTCACTGCACCCATCCTTCTTCTCTTGCCCAGATCCTGCTTTCTCCACTTCTTTTAAGTCTGCTGTTTGAATTTCTACTCCCATGCACAAGCAGACCTGACACAAGTTCAGCCAGAGAAGGTCTTGGTACTCCAACCTTTCTCACACAGGAACAGGTCCCGGGTGCTCTGCCCAAGAAATTGCTTGCCCAGCACGAGCCTGTCTGGAGTTAGATGAAAGCATATATATGAAAGCATATATGAAAGCATTTCCACCCAGGGAAATGGGTGGAACAAAAGCCCTTGCTGAAGATGACACCTGGGATGATGCAGGAGAAGGGTAATGGTCAAGCTCAGCAGCCCAGGAACATGGACTTTTTCACAATGTCTTGGACTGCTCATTCCTAAAGCCTGGCCTGCCACTGGTAGGAGTGGTGCCAGAGAAAGTTGTGCAGTAAAAAATTGTTATTTGTGCTGTTTCTAACAGAGTAGTTATGAGTCTCCATTTCGGGTAAAGTTTCACTCCTCTTGTCGTCCTCTCAGCCCCTCATTTAAGAGGTGCTGATTTAGAAAAGGAGTTTGCCAACCTGAGTGTTAATTTACCTTAGGAAAAATTAAGTATAAGTAGTTTGAACAGGTGGATGTTTTAAACTCTATCATGTTCACTATGGATGAGAATTTCTCCTGCTTGCAGAGAAGCTTTTGCAGGAATAGAGGGAGGATCTCTGACAAGAAGGATGTAGAACTAAGCTCAAAAATGAAATGAATGCTGATCTTATACTGTCCTCTCCCACTTTTTGATGCTTTTTATGAGCTCTCTTGCCTTGGTCTCTCTCTGCATCCTTTATACATTTGACTATTTTTTTTTTATTCTTTTTTTTTTGTTGTTGTTGTTATTTTTATTTTGTTTTGTTTTGTTCTGTTTTTGTTTTTGGTTTTCCCTAACAAAAAAAGCATAAATGACGAGAGTATTTGCCAAGGAACTGGGTAGATCAAGTGCAAATTCTTATATGCAGAAGGGCTAGAGGGTGAGGAGATGCAGAGAAGTGCAAGTTTCTCTCAGTGTCACGGAACACTGGTCCACTGCAGGCTGCTACAAGCACTGTGTCAGCCACCTCAGTGGTTTTCTGCATTTCTGCTGCTCAGAAATATTTGCTGGCACAGGTCACAGCAGCACATACTGCAGCTCTTTGCTAACTGCCTCTGTACTGACCTGCTGCTGAGGGAAAGTATTGCTGAGATGTGGATTTACCTCAGCTAGACTTCTTTCCTCTTCTGTATATTTTTCTCTTCTGCATGAATGTGCTGTGCAGAGGTAGCATAAAGGTAGGCTGTTACTTAAATACAGCTGCTCCTTGAGCCAGCAAAACTGCTTTTTGGCACCATTACTAACTAGTGACCCCCCGTTCAATGCCATCTTTCCAAAATCTAAGCTGTCTCAAAATAACCTTTCTAGCATGATGATGTTAAGAATGGACAGAAAATGAGGCAAAAGTAATTAACTCATCCTGAAAAATAATACACTGCACAATTTGAGCATTATATAATTGATCAGTGTTACTTCTGTAAGCATTTTGTGTCTCTAGCTTGAAAATTAAATCAATTCCTGCTAAAGAAGTAGAAATCTAATATCATTACTTCACTTGTTCATATACTTTACTAGAGAATTATTTTTTCTGTAACAAAGCATATTTTCTGCACTGTTAAACAACATCCATCTTAATGGGATCTGCCTTTTTTTGTATATTTTCTTGACTGGGTGGCTTGCCTGCTTGAGAAAGGGAGATTTTTGAATTATGAAAATGAGAAAATCTCATCTCCACAAACTTCTCTCTATTATATTTATGGTACGATATACATGTTAACAAAAGAATTATGCATTTTTAAACATAATTATTGTTAACTATTCAGGTTTTTGCTTTCTCAGAGGTTTATAAACTTATATAGCAGTAAATATTACATTGTTCTTGTCATTCCCCTGAATCTGGGAACAGAGTATTTCAGTGAACTGGATATGAAACCACTGTCCTTTCTATTTTTCCAGCATTTCCAAAGTACTTCTGCTTTTGCAAACTGCACCTTGAATGGCACCAACTGTGAGCAGTTTGTTGCTCTGTGATGAGGCACTTTGCTTTCTTGGACTGAAAGGGAGCTTCAGGAGCCAGATCCTCAGCTGGTGTGAATTTATGAATATATGAATAGTGTAAAAGTAAATACACTGCCATTTAGGCTGCCTGCTGATGTTCCTTTTCATTCCCTTAGAGTGATGTGTGTCATCCCACTCACATAAACCTAGCATGGCTGATGTTATTCAAGATGTTATTTGCAAAGCATAAGGGCTTTGCTCTCTGCAAGGGAAAGGAGCAATGGTCCTCCATCCACTTCATTTTCTCCTCCACTAAAAAGCTGTTCACAGGCTATGGGCTCAAGAAAATCACTACAATATTTACTTTTAAAAGAAAACTACTCAAGGGCACATAAGCAAATTGAAAACAATGGAATTATGTTAGTTTACTCTGTTTTTAAGGATATATTTTTAGCCCTTGACCAAAATTTGATTTTCCTTACACTGATTTCTGTTGGAAAATAGCTTGTGTTCCTGGTGCCCACCAGTTAAGTTCAGGCTTCATTATGCACCATTCACAGCACAGTACTGGCCCTTGGACACAGAACCCCGGGGAATGTGCAGTAGTTTTGCCCATCATACTAAATTGGGAGGAGCTGTTGACTCCCTTGAAGACAGAGAGGTCCTGGGCAAGAAGAGTCCAGGTGACCCTGCCTGCACACTAGGTGAGCTTCTAAAGCCTCTTCCAACCTCAAATATTCTGTGTTTTTACATAACACATTCAGTGATAAGGACAAATGCATGATGCTACTTTACTGAGCCAAACACCACCCCCTTTGTATCTTCTTGTTGCTAGGGATGTAGAAATGTTCAAAATACTAAAGTGACAGTAATCATAACATGTATTTATATCACAGGTGTAAAAACAAATGTCTAAAATGAATATCCAATTCTATGAAAAAGCCTTGGGTTGCATTTAATGATTGTACATAAATGTGATAAAAAAGAAAACCATCTTTTTTACATCTTTTTTTTTCTTTTGAATCTTTTGTTTCTGTGGCTAATAACACATTAAAAAGGTACTAGAAGTTTAATTTACTTCTAATAAATTTTAGTTTAGTTTACTATCAGTTACATTCAGACCTTTTATTCCTAAAGGACAGTTTAAATTATTTGAATTCTTCTCTTCACTAAACATATCTAAAATGAAGTTAAATAAAGTATATGAACATTCTTTCAAGGCTTCATTCAGTTCTAATATTTGTTCAATGAAACTCTTGCTCTAAAAAAAACCTCGAATTCCTCTGTTCTTTATGCATTTTTTGGATTATGCAAGATCTGTATTGGTTTGGTTAGGGGAATAATTGTTTTAATTTTTAAACTGATTGGTAGATACTCTGCATCTACTTCAACTGCTCAATGGAGAATACCCCCTGGAGCTAATTAAAAGACACAAACCAACAAGAAGTGTATATTGTCATTGTTATTCAATTGTTATAAAAGGCCTGGACTCTAGTAAAAAGCCACAGTAAAATTTACCACATAAATCTACTACATAAATCTACCATAGAAAAAGCTGGTGTTCATAAACCAGAACTTGTAACAGTATCAAATGTAAATTTGTAGATTTATAGAGATATAGAAAATACAGTCTTAATTTAACAAAACCCCCATATCAATGTCTACCTTCTGTGAATCTCTTGGAAGAGGAAAGTCTTTGCAATATGCCATATTATAAAGAAAAACTGGTTTTCTACTATAATACATTCATATTGTAATATAGAGGAATCAAATGCATGAAATGGACACTATGTGCAAATAGGGCACAGAACAGAAGATCTTAAGATGCAGAATTGAAAATTTGGAGTCAGCAGAGAGACAGGAAAAGCTTAGTGTGCAAAGACTGTGAGAGAATCCCAGCTAGCCCTGCACATCAATAGGTGTCAGGTGCTCCAGGTTCTTGTAGCATTGTGGCAAAGAAAATCTTTAAAGAATATTTGCAGGAAGATAATACAGGTATGAGGATGTCTTTTGAACCATTTTCTCTGCTGATTTCTGTGAGTCATGGCAAGCTCAACCCTCAGTCCTGTGTTTTCCTCTTCTCTAGGACTGTGAGCTGATATCACAGCTAAATGCTGTTCATACTCCTCAGTAATTTGTCCCCTTGTCCCTATTTGCCCCCTTGTGTTTATCCATTCCCAGCTGAATGAATAATATAAATAAATTCTCTTTGTCACAAGAACAGGGCCTTGCAGCTCCTTTCCCAGGTCTCTGGTTTCAAAGTCTGCACTCATGTTTAGTTTTTATGGGATGTCTAAATTGTGAGGCTAAGTAGAGACAAAACAAACTGCTTGGAAGTGGTTTGGCAGCACAACACATCACTAAATGAGGGCTAATTTGCTCAAATGAGAAGGAGAGTATGTTAGTACACAGATACAATATGTGTTGTGGATTATCTGTGAGCTTAATTTTACCATAGCTCATCTGTTTTTAATCTTTTAATCAAATTTAGACAAGAACAGTAGAATTTGCTTTACTTATTTTGTATTTACTAGTTTTACATAGATATGCATATCATATCAAAAAATGTGCAAGTCCTCACAATCTTCTCAGCCTAAACAGAAATTATGATATGATGGAAAAACATGTGCATGCTGTTTGGCACTTGCAGGCAGTGTCTGTTGAAACAAATTATTTATTTAGGTTAACTTATCCCATAGGATCAAATTAAACAGGCAAACCAAGTGTACGTCATAGCTGCATACAGAACTACACAGTATTTCCACAATGCTTTTAAATATATGATGACCTTTCATAGTTTATATTGTCTGCTCTTAGCAACATCTGAGATTTACTGTTATTTTTGTGGTAGAATGTATTTTTTTATTGCAGTCTTTTGGATAAACATGTGCATGTCTTTTTAGCTTTACTAAGACAGTTGAATAGGTCTGGTTATAAATTATTTATTCTCTAGCCCTTTTAGTTTATAGTCATTATTTCAGTTATACATTGCCCTCTTCATGCACTTAACTGCTTTTGTGTTTTTGCCTTGTGACAAAGATCTGTGAAATACTTTCGTTGACATTAATTAGAGAAAGAGCTGAGTAAGTTTGGATGTTTATGATAAAATATTCAGAAGACAATGGGAACTTGGCCTTAAGTGCTGCAGTTTTTATTCCACGTTTTTGGATGACCAGATATTCTCATTCCTGACGGAGTGCTCTTTATTTGTTATTGCCACTTTTTCGAGTTGACTAGCTGTTTTATTGAATGCATTTCTGAATCAGCAGCTGTCAATAAGCCTTAAAAGAGTTATTTCTGTGGAAAGAATCTTAACATTTTTGAAGACAGTAAGTCTTGGGACCTTTGAGACCTCACTGTTTCTCAACAATATTTTTGTCTCTTAGGAATACTGTGTAAACTTGAGAACCAGAGTATTGTACTTCTGGAAAGCCAATGAAATACAAGCAACAAACAACAACAAGAGTGACTTCCCTGAAAATGCACCACAAAACAAAGGCAAACTTCTTCACAGTACTTCATTTAAAAAAAAAATTCCAAAAAGTTCCTGAGCATTACCAAGGCTTCAATGCACACTAATTTTTGCACTCAAACAAAAGGTCAGCTTTCAGCCCAGACCCACAGGCAATCTCCAAGAGTTTCTGAGCTTAACCCGTGTGTGCAGTTCAAGGAGATGATGCAAAGACCATGGTTGAGAGCAAGGCTTTGCCTCCAAGCCATCCAGCCCCACTCCTTTAACTCTAAGCACTACAACACTAAGTGACAAGCAGATCTCTTGTTCCTGGTTTCCTGCCCTTTATGGACCATGATGGTTTGATTGGTTAAAAGTAGAATGCTGATCCTTAGAATGGTATTGTGGGAAGAAAAGGAGACAATGTTTATAGAAATGATATATATCTAAATTAAGATATAATTTAGAAAAGCTTCAGTGAACCTCCCTCTGCTGCTTCTGTTCATCAGGATAAGCTAGACATATACCATGCCAGGTCTTTCCAGTTGGTTGTGTGTGCTAACATGCACTATGCTCTCCAAAGGCAATACCAACTGGAATTTTTATACACTTTTATATTTTAGAACAAATTTCCTATACTGAGAAAGAAACTAAAAATAGCTCTGCATCACACAGGAGCATCTCCTAACAGTGTTACTGATACTTTCCCCACAAACTGTAGTGAACACACAGTCAAATCACTGATCAAGTGCTCCTTGTTGGGAGATGTGAGGTTTCAAGGATCTAAATCCATATCAGAAGCCTCTGGTCTGTGGCAGACTGGCCTCCACTGACAGCCAAGTTGTGTGGGCACTCCCTACCTCCCTCAATCCCTCCCTTCCTTTCTCCCTTCCTTTCTCCCTTTCTCCCTTCCTCCCTTCAAAGGGACAGAGGATCAAATGGGTAAAGGAAAGAGTGAGAAAATCCATGGGTTCAGATAATGACAGGGACCTAATTTACCAATTACCCTTGTGAAAAAAACCGAACCAAAACAAAAACAAACCTCGACTTGGGAAAAATAATTTCATTTGTTGCCAATTGATATGAATATTTAATAATTTGGGTATTGGAAATTAGCAACAAGACCAACAGATGGACATTAAAGCAGTGGGGGAATCTCGTCCTTCCTCCTTCCCCAGGTTCCAAAGACACCTGCTCTTCTCCCCATTGTTACTGCAGCAGGCACCCTCTGTTCCTCCCAGGAAATAATAGGGGTTCCAGGATGGTCTGTTGTCCAGATATTTTGGAGTTTTTTGCCACTTCATACTTTTCAACCATTTTTTCATGGTTTTGCCTTGTGACAAAGCCCTTTCAAATACTTTTGCTGGCATTAATTACAGAAAGAGCTAAGGTAGTTTGGCTTTTGATGATAAATCTCACAGAGCTCCCCTGCAGCCTCTGCTGCTGCCAGAGCCTGGGCATGCAGCATACATACATACACACACATAACATGCATACACATACACATAACACACAAAGCTGTCTTAAAATTTAGTGGGAGAGTCTCCTGTTTGCATTTCAGTTGAGGACACTGAGATGCTGAGTATCGTATGAATGAACTTCTAGCCCAGTTTTAAAAATAGAAATGCATAGAAGTTGAATGTTTCAGTGCTTACCAGCCATCTTGAAATCTGTATACCACAGCTACAGGTGAAGGCGTGTCTCAATGCACTGAGATCAGAGCTGAACTTCAGAGGGAATGCACCAAAGGCACTGCAATGTTCCAAGCTTGAAACCAGTGCTTTAAAAGTGCATTAATTCTTGTACAAGGTTAATTTTAAACATGGGGGAATTCAGATATGTTGAGTAACCTTGATTAAATAGAAAGCTTGTAAAACTGTCTCCTACTTATTTTGTGTTATTTCTTGACAGAGTCCTTCCTGTAGTCTTTCCTATCTAACTTTTATCAGTGGCTTTAAAAAAAATACCAAGAAGTATGAGGATTTTTAAGAAAATATTCTTTCCATCACCTCTAAGCCTTGGATGTTAACCCCTGCTGCTGGCAGTATTGAGATAGTCAATCTGTCATTTTCTCTGATAACAGAGCACATAGTAATTCAGGTAAGACATGAAATTGTTCTTATTGTCTAAAAGATAAAAATTCAAGGAAATAGACTGATAAACTAAAGACTACTAAAAAGATATGACATATTTATGGAAGCACAAAACAACTGAGATGGGAAAGGTCTGCTAGAGATAATCCACTCCAAGCCCAAGCAGGGCCAGAGCAGGTTATCCAGGACCATGCCCAGCTGAGTTTAATAACCAAGACTCTGCAAGTTCCTTGGCCAATCTGTTCTGCTGTTTGACCATCCTTGCAGTAAAAAGAGTTTTGCTATGCCTGGGTGTAATCTCAGGTGCTTCACTTTGTGCCCAGTGCCTCTCTTTTTGCCAGTGGAAATTATTGAGAAAAGTCTTTGCTCCTTCTCTTTCTAAAACGTTATTCATGCACAATGATCCCTCCTGAGTCTTCTCTTGACATTCTCAGATCTCTAAGCCTCTCCTTATATGTCAGATTCTCCTTATATATCAGATTCTTCAATCATTTAATCACCTTCATGATTCTGAGGTGTACTTAGCCTATCATGTCCATATCTTTCTTGTTTCCCACCCCTGCTCAATCAGATAACTTCTCAATATTTCATGTAGACCTGCTATCTTTTCTTGATTTCCTATTTCATTGAGATTAAGAGCTTAGTGAAGAACTGTAGTGCTTAAAAATATTATTGTAATATACCCTATGGTAAGAATTATTTTTGGTTTCATTACACTTATTTATATTGATTATTTATATTGTGTGATACAATGTGGAATCCAGTGTTAAAATAATTTAAAAATTTTGACCTTAGAAATTGTTCTACCAGATGAATTAAAGATTGTCTACTGCTAATCCCTAAATTTACTTTTTATTTGTTGCAAATAGCAGAAGCCTACCCTTGGACTACCCTTTTAGTATTTATTTATATGATGTTTTCTTTATGATCATGAAGCAATTTGCCAGGCAAGTCCATCCATGACATTTGATGGAAAAATAAGCAATGAGGACTACATATTCTCATGCAGAAATAGAATTACCAGGGTAAGTGTTCAGATGCCCCAAAAAAGGTACTTAAATGCTGAAAAATAAGTTAGTCTAGGCAAGAAATGAAGACAGTCTGCAGGGGAGAATGTAAATCTTGGAAAATAAGGCTTTAAGATACCCAGAATAGTCAGCTCCTCGTGTCTTCCACAGTGTAATGCTGAGGGGCAAGGAGAGGTAATGTGATCCTTGTATAGGTAAAGAGTAGAAATAGGGTCATGAGCTTGCCTCTAGCTGAACCTCTGTAAAGGCTGAGATGATAATCCATTGCATCTGCCTCTGTAATTTAAGGGGGATGTATTGAGACAGCTTGAAGGAAGACACTCAAAGTGATCTATGAATTGCAAAACAATGTGAGACTTACAGCACTCAACCCTCTGAGCTTGTTGAAAGGCAGCCTGAAAGATCATTTCATACATAAGTGAATCTGATGGGTGGAAACTTTCTAACATTCCTAGAAAAAGTCAAAACAGGATTCAGTGACTGGTGGTTAATGTTAGAAGAAATCAGCCTTAAGGTAAGATGAATTTTACTTGCTGCACAGGTAATTAAACATTGGGGAGGTACTGGACTCACCAAAGTTCAGAGAAATAGAAATGAGTTTGGAGAATAAAAAAAGGGAAAAAATGAAAGAAAATATCTTTATTTCACCTTTTGAAAGCATTCATATTGCCCAAAGAAGAGCAAGTCAGCATTTGGACATGTGGCATTAGAAAACACCATTTCTAATATTTCCTCCAGGATTTGCTGGAAAGTTTTCCTCTAGGCACAATCAACGAAGTTTTTTGTTTGTTTGCTTGTTTGTGTTTTGTGTGTTTCAGTTTTCTTTTTTTTTTCTTTTGTTTTTTTTTCTTTTGTCTATCGAGATTGGGGTTTTGTTGTTTTTGTTTTTGTGAGGTATTTTAGTTGTTTGGATGGGTTTTTTTGTTGCTGTTTGTGTTTTTTTTAAACTTTATTTTTATTTTGTTCTGCTCACTCTTACCTCAGAGGTGACCAAGACAGTGTAAGGCAGTGCCCTGAGGCCAACCATGTCAACTGTCAGGGGAATAAAACAATCTTTTGTGTTAAGAAAAATACAGGCTGAACAACTGTCAGGGCTAGAAATGGAAATAAATATTTTTGCCATTCATATTCACAGGGCTGTAGAGTTCCTTATTTTTTTCCTCCTTGCAACCTGAAGCAGAGAGTATCCTGCAGGATTATTGAAGTGTATATCCTCTATTTTGCTCTCTGCTGCTCTGGGGCCCTGAAGTGATACTGAGCTTTCCTGCTTCATTGCAGTGCTATTCAACAGTCTCAGCCTCTATGAAGTGAAATGCTTTAACATAAAACATTTGGGATTTTTTCTGTACTAATAAAAGGGTTGCTGGGTGAAAATAAATGGTCTGTGTTATCCAGGAAATCAGTCTAGATGAAGATCCCTGAAGCCTCAAACCCCATGAAGCAATGGAAGGTTAATCAAAGCACTACATAAAAGCACAATAAGACCCATTTCTTTAAAATGGTTATGACCCATGGGATCCAAATATAAATTCTGAGTAGCTCTTGTTCCTCCTTTCCCATTAGAGGGCAATGTTTATGTAGGCAAAATTTCCATTAAAGTCATCACCATCCATTTGCATATATATTCAGGGGATTAAAAACTAATGTTGAGTTTATCTGTTTAAACCATCAATCCATGTCTGCTTAATGTTTCCTCAAGTGACATTGGAATAAGGGAGTTTTATAAGCACAGGCATCACTGATATTAGTAATGACTTCTCCCACACCAGTACATACAAGTGCAGAGAAAGTTGTGTTGTTTAGGTGTTTGTCAGTGAGCTGGGAGTTCACTGTAAGTCAAAAATGCCAATAAGTTTGGGAACTGATGTTTCTAATTAAATGTTTACTTTGTTTGCCTTGGGCTTTGAAAAGAGATAAGAAGCTGCTTCATGCTGATAAACAAATATGCATACAACACAAGGGGACAATGAGATCACTAACTGCTTTGCAATATGTGGAATTATTACTTTTGCACTTCATTTAAATAAGAATTATAATACTTAACAGAATGTCTGTTTGTACAGGTCTAGGGCATGCTCAAGGTTACACTGACAAAAATGGAAATCAAAGTTGATAAGATGGTCTGTTTGTTGCTTGGCAAGTTGTGACAGATAATCGCTACCATATTTTCAGATGTATGACCTATAAATTATTTGTAAATCCCTCAATTTCATGAGTGCTACAGGTGATGTATGTGTGCAGATTTTGTAAAGACCTTAGCTGAGAAGTCCCTTGTCTTAAAAGCTTGCTCTCCTTTCGTTAGTACTACCCTTGCATCTGAATTTCCTAAATTTCCTTCCTTACTGCAGTGTTGCATGGGTCGTCTTGAAGATTTATTTACAAGGGTGTAGACTTTGTCTATATGCTGAAGTTCGTATTTCCTTTAAAAAAAATTAAAAATTGGAAACATTCCAGTGTTACTTGGTGCTTGATCTTTCTCTTTGTATTCTTGACTGTATTTGGCATAGATTTTGGAGAACTAAAGCTTACAGTCCCCAAGTGAAATTATGTAAGACTTGCAAACACCCAGGGTCTTTTTTTGTTGAGGAGTGTGGTTCAGCTATGGAAAAGAAAACAAGAACAAAAGTCAAACACTGAATAAAAAACACAACTTTGTTCTTTTATTTATGTTGCTTTAGGCAATCACTAATGCTTCAGCTCAGTTTGATCCAAGAAACTATTTCTCTTGAATAATTTGCACATGATAAAGATACACACAAAATAGAATACGTAAGTGGAGCATATTACTTTATTTCCTATCTTTCTCCATGCCTACAGATGATCTGTTTGTGTGGAGGGAGAAGTTTTAAAGCATGTGAATTTATCTATAAGGCTGGTCATTGAGCATCAGAAAAAAAGAATAAATTATTTTCATTTGTTTCTTTCTCTACTGAAAGGCTATGTTATCAAAGTGTGATGAAAGAATATATCAGGAAAAAGATAAAATGAGTGGACTTTGATATTATCCTACTACTCCACTATCATGACACTCCACCTAAAGTAGCGTGTCCAGCTCTGGGGCCCCAACACAAGAATAGCATGGGTCTGCTAAAGCAGGTCCAGAGGAGGCCACAAAGATGATCAGAGGGCTGAAGCATCTCTCCTGTGAGGGCAGGCTGAGAGAGCTGGGGCTGCTTCACCTGGGGAAGAGAAGGTTCCAGGGAGACCTTAGAGCAGCCTTTAGTGCCAGGTCAGCACCTAAAGGGACTTACAAGAGAGCTGGAGAGGAGCTTTTCACAAACACATGTGACAGGACAAGGGGGAATGGTTTTAAACTGAAAGAGGGTAGGTTTAGATTAACTATTTGGAAGAAATTCTTTACTGTGGGAGTGATGAAGCGCTTGCACAGGTTGCCCAGAGAAGCTGTGCATGCCTAATCCCTGGAAGTGTTCAAAGTCAGCTTGGAGGGGTTATGAGCACCTGTTCTAGTGGAAAGTGTCCCTGCCTATGCCAGGGAGGTTGGATCTTGATGATTTTTTAGGTCGTTTCCAACACAGACATGGTCCAGGCTGAATTTTCAGAGCGCATTTCAGCTCACACCAGTAGTATCTTGTACCTCACCCAATACATCTATGTATTGTATATACCAGTTTCTTTTTAAGTTCTTCCAAATCAATGTAATTCCCTTCTCAGCTTCTGTATTCTTGTCCATGCTCTACGTGACAGTATTTGAACTATGAGAAAATGGTCTTTTCTAGGTAGAAAAACATTGCTGTCATTCCACTGAATTTCTGCAATGCTGTGCAAATGTGGTAACAAAATTTGCCAGATAATAAGATCATACAAGAGTAAGCATGACTTTGTAAGGAAGAAAATTCCTGTTGGATAGATGATGTGTCTTCTTTTCTGTGCTCACAGCATTATTCCTGGATTTTATACTATCACTATGTAACATCAAATACAGATTCAGAAATGAGAGACAAAGAAGAAACTTGGACCTGTCTGAGGTTCAGACCTACATTCACTGACATTGTTGTCGAACCTAGCTCTTTCTGGTGACACACTTAAACAAACTCTTCTCTGCCATATATCTCACTGGATATTGACCATGTGTCCTTATAGTCAGATAACTCCTGAGATGCTTAATCCTTCTTTGAGACCAGTAGAAAATAACAGCTAACTAAGCAAACATGAATCCTGCTGAAAGGCATAAAAGTTGTGCAGTTTAACTACACCTTTCTGCTACTTTGCTAGTAAATATGATAATGCCAAGGAATATTTCTGTATGCTGGAACTTCATCTTATGAGTTGCCCTGGCAGCTCATGATAAGCTTTTTGATCTCAAACTTTCTCAAAAGATTTCTTGGCATTGTTCAGGGTTAGCGTGGGCCATGAACCACGCTCACTAGACAACTTGCAGTCATTAGAATATATGAAAGTGTTTTGCCTAGACAGGTCATTCTGTAGAGTGTTTCTTGGCACTAGCACCTTGTGTACTAGTAAAGTTGTGGTCCTAAATGTTCTCTGGGTCAAGCCCTGCTGTCTACAAAGACTACTCACAGCCAGGGTCTCTAATACTCCTCTTCCAAGATAAATTCTTGTGAAAAAGAAGCCAAAGAGAAAATCACTAGGTATTTGGAAGCTCCAGGCACAAAACCAGACTCCCCTAAGCAGGGTAAATCTGACTGCTAGTCTTTATACTGCCTTCCTCTAGAAGTTAGGCAAAGCCTTCATTACCACTCTGTTGGTCTTTTGGTTGCTCAAATCAGATGAATGAAATGAATTCCTGTTTTGTCCTATAAACATAATCACTGAGAAGTTTTTAACCGCTTCCTCCATATTTCAGTTCCTTTGTTATAGATGCACATCTGGTACCAGGAAAACTTGGGAATATCTGGATTTAAAAACAATTTTGCTTAGTTTACACATAGATGTGGGCTTTCCTTTATTGTTCCAAGATTTTTCTTGTCAAATATCAAGGGTTTATTGTGAACCACAGGTATTAAATTTATTCTAAAATGTTTAAATAATGGTGACAGAATATTTGTTTTGCTCGCTATACTTAAAAGTTGTTAAAGTGTTTTCACTCATGACATACAAAAATGCATTGGGCAGAAAGCACAACCAGAAAAATGACTTTATGAAAGTTTTAAATTTGGTAAATTTGAGTGTAAGTATAAACAAATAATTTTCTAATATAAACCCATGTGGCCTTAGGTAATGAGGCTGCTACTGTAATGCAGTTTCAATAATAGGTGAAATTATCAAAGAGATAGTATTTTGCAAACTTTTAAGCTAATCTTAGACCAGATGGGTCCTAAGCAATAGTCTTATATTTTGAGACTGTGCAAACAGAAGAAGGTTCTTTCATTGTTAATAGAATAGCCAGAAGCCACCAGCAGGGTCTAATTATGAAAAAATAGGCATTGCCATTGTTATGCTTTTTTCTTGGGAAGATAAAAAAGAATTAACAATGTCAACAGCATTCTTAAAATGCACGCAGTAAAGATGATTCTAGAATTCTGAGATAGTATAAAAAAGATGAAAAATATATTTTATAAAAGGAAGGTAATAAAGAACAATTTCTTGTGTTTTGACAGTATTGAAACTTGAAAGTGTTGTTTAACACTGCTGATTTTCCCTCCAGCCCCCAGAGAAAAGGCAGTGATTTAGCTCAGTCAGTATCTCTGGGTTCATCATCTGTGAAGAAGGATCATGAGTAGAATCTTCCCAAACAGCTCTTCTTACACAAGCTGCTTAATGAGTGCAGGCTTTCTAACATGAGAAAATATTGGTGTTGCAGTGAATACCAAAATAGAATTCACAACTTATAAACAATGTATACCTATATATAAGAAACAAACTGATAACTACAGAAGAAAGACATGAATTTGATGGAAAAAATCCAAAGAGCTACTATATTGATCAGAGGGCTGAAGTACCTCTCTCATGGACACAGGCTGAAGAAAGGGTTAGGGATGTTCAGCCTGGAGAAGGAGAGGTTCTGTGCTGACCTTAGAGCACCTGCCAGTACTTAAAGGGGGCCTGCAAGAGAGTTGGAGACAAATTTTTCACAAGGGGCATGTAGTGACAGGACAATGGGGAATAGCCTAAAACTGAAGGAAGGTAGGTTTAGATTAGATACTAGGAAGAAATTTTTTGCTGTGCAGGTTGTGAAGAACTGGAAAAGGTTTCCTACAAAGGTGGGAACTCCCATCCCTGGACATATTAAATCTGGGTAAGGCTGGGTCTGAGTAGCCTGGTCTCATGTAAGGCTCCTATCTATGATTGGGTGATGGACTAAATGATCTTTAAGGTATCCTCCAACTCAAACCATTCTATGATTTTGTACAGGAAACTGGAAAATGACAAATATTAGAACTGAGGCATGCCCTTGGCAATTTTTTCTCTTCAGAGTAAGAGTTGATCCTGCCCTGTGTTCCTCTAAATGCTATTAAACCAAAACCACTTCCATTAGAACTTACTCTCTCTCCATATAACCAGCATTACTTGTCAAGGCTGGGGAAGGTCTGAAAAAAGAGAATCTGATTTGGATTTGTGGGCTCTGAATGTACAGAGTCAGAGCACATGGCAGCTCCTCTGGGGTGTGGAGGGAAAGGGAATGGACATAGGAGGTGTCAGATATCACGTGTGGTGTGAGCCAAATTGGACTCAGGATGTACATGGTACTGTCTAGCTGCACACATTTCTTTCTACCTGAGGTGTCAAAGAGTTGCAATGCTAGAAAAGTTTCTCTTGTTCAGAAAACTAAAAGCAGGCAGCATCAAGCAGGCTGTCTGGATGCTTGGCTGGGGTGTTAATCTGCCTGGAGCCCTTTCTGCTCCTGACCACGAGGGTGAGACTTCCTTCAGTAATATTACTGGGAATCCTCTCAAGTTTAAGGAGCAAATTTTTTTTTCAGCTGTGTGCCTTTCTTTTTGACAAGACCTCAGGTGCTTTTGGTTGTAACTGGATGTTCCAGGTAAATGAGAGGGCTAGTCATTATGTGAAGGCAAGCAAACCCTGGTGTGTGATCTGCAGACAGAATATGTTTGGGTTTTAATGATTATGGTCTTTTTCCTGCTTGAGAGTGTTCTGGGATCCTAGTTTAAAGCTGGGCATTGCTGAGTTTGGCTCTTCTGCAGCATAAACACTATTGTGCTGATCTTGAGAACAGGCAAGAACCATGGCAGTCAGGAATTAAAGTCCTGAAGCACAGCCAAAATTGTTCTTATGAGTCCAAGTGCACCCTACAAGGCTGATAAACACTTCTGCAAAGCTGCAGAGTTTGCCAGCAAGAGTCTACATCTTCTCACTGCGACACAGCCTTTTCTCAGCTAAGGACAAATCTCAGAATCTAAAGCATGAAATGGTTTTTTTTTTTTTTAATGCTGCTGCTTTCATTCATCTAAGAAAAAAAAAGAAAAAAATGCATCTAAAACTGATTATGAAAAAAAGGAAAGAATTTAATCTGGTCTGCATGAAAAATTGTTTCATGCTGTTTTCAGGGTCTTGTAAAATTTAATTAAGTGTATGGGAGTTATCTTAAGTTTTCTGTTTCAAACAAAAAAAAACAGATTTTTTTTCTCAAAATAAAAGTTAAATTTGATGCTTTCCCCAAAATTATATGTACTTGTTAAAAGTTCTGCTTCCAGATTTTGGTATACAGTTGCAGCTGTTAGCAACCAATTTCTGATTTTTATTTTAAACTTTACTAAAGATAACATCTTTTGTAAAGATTATCTCTGCAGACACCAAGAATGTAAACCATTTACTTTTGTATGAGAATGTTTTACTTCTGAAATCCTTCTCCTCACTTCATCTTTTTGTTAAATATAGGAGACTACTCAGTTCCAGTCCCAAACTGTAAGAATTGTTTGGCATTTCAATACAGTAAAAACTAGCTGTGCAATTTCTGCATTCTGTTTACAGCTAGGTACATGTATTTAGAATCAGAAATAGCAGTAATAGCTCAAGGTACAACTGTAAATTAACTGCAGGTACATATTTATTTTAATTATGTTTACTGAAATTAGTGTAATGACAGGAAATTAACATATGTGTTTACATCATACAGGAATTAAAATTAAACACAAGATGCTGAATGTTGACATTTGTCACTCTCTGAAAATAGTTTGGAGGTTTTGTTTTTTTCTTCTTTGCTCAAAAAGCATAATTTACAGACTGACCTGGAATGCCCCATATGATGGAGTAGCATATGACCATTTCATCAATAATGTCTGTATCACTTGTTCAATAAGGGGAGAAGAGAAAAAAATTAATCATCTGTGGGTTTGATATATTGGAACATTACTAATTCAATGGCATTTCAGTTCTAAAGTCCCTGTCAGAGCTGTCTGAGAGAAGTGGAAATTTCCAAGCCAGTGCATAGATTGCAGTCCACGGCCCCTTGGCAGGATTCTGCTGGAGTTTATTCTGAAGCTACTGCAGTAGTCTAGAAACTGACTAAAGCTCATTAAATTAGATTTGTGAATCAGCTAGATTTCTTCTTATTTTTTAATTTTTAAATTTTTTTTTGAAAGAATCTCTAATATACACTTATCATAATAACTAAAAAAATCTCAAAACCAAACTCTGAACAATGAAACCAAGACTACTAAAAATGTTTAAACCAAAACTTGCCTACTGTGTAATTCAGTTAATGTTGTGGCACTTTATTGTGCACTTGAGAGGGATTTTTATTAGTGTATGTGACAGGAGACAATGGTGATTACAGGTCAATCATCATGTAATTAGAACATAAATGTTGAATGATGATTAGGCTTTTCTTCTTTTAAAATCCTTAATGAACCTATTTTCAAATTTTAATATTATTTTGTAACCAGATCATTCCCTTATGCCCTGACAATCTCAATTAATGTGATAGAAAATAGATTAATATATGTGAGAAAATATAATATTATTTTTCATAATTGCATCCACTTTCCCTAGAAAGGTTCCTATTAGAAAAAAGATAAAGACCATTTTTGAGTAAAAATTACTTTGCATATTAAAAAAGCCATAAGATATTTTAACTGTCAGATTATTGTATAATATGTGTGCATTTTGTTCTTTTCCCAGATTTTGAGGAAGTTTAGAAGGAAAATAAACATTTTTATATTGTGGCTATTGGTCTAATATTTTATTGATAAATATTATTTCTCCTGTGTTTTTACAGGCATCAGACAAGATGTTTCTGGATAACAGAATCATGGAATAGGTTGGGTCAGAAAGGACCTTAAGAATTATGCAGTTCCAAGCCCCCTGCAATGGACAGGGACACTTTCCACTAGACCAGTTACTCAAAAGCCCCATCCAACCTGCCCTTCACGAGAAGAGCTTGAACACTTTGGAGCATCAGTAGGTGTTGATTACACTGTTGCTCTGAATTTACTTATATCACCTATATATCTAACTAGAGCATCTCTTTTTTTTTCTTTCCTTAACAAGAAGGTCCTTTCATATATGGGCTATGAGTAAACAAAAAGATGGTTTTAAAATAATTTCTGCATCAGGCCATCCTTGTGGACCCTTGTAGGTTGCTTTCTCTTGTCTAGGGCCTAGAAATTTAGGAAAGTGTAGAACAGCTCACTTCTCTTGAAAGAAAAGCATAATTTTTTATCTGTTCTTTTATTTGGGTGTATTAATTGCTGACATTGAGCCACACATCAAAGCCAACACCCCTACACATGTAGGTGTAAACATGAAGGTTTACAGAATAGACCACCTGCACCTCTGGGAGGCTGACTAACAATGCACAGATAACACACAGCACACACCTGCCCACCTTTGAGAAACAGGGATATGTGGATCACTGGATCAGAGAACTATTTGGGCTGTAAGTCCACAGTATTGGACACAACTTACATGTCTTAGATTAGTGTTAAAACATATGGTAATAGAATGTTATCTAATTATGTTAGAGTGAAAAAAACCCCCACAGTGTCAGCAATATTTATTTTATTTGAAATAAAATGAAAAGGGATGTAAAATATTTTATATCTTATAATTCATATTTATCAAAAAATTCTTTTGTAGCCGATAACTGGCATGCTATTGTTCAAAGTCTGATACTTAAGATACTGTAAATTATATTCTTGTTCCATATTTAAATTTAATCACTTGGATATTTTTTAACTCCAGCTATTCAACTGAGAGAACATGTTTATCATTACTATTGAATTATAGTACCAATTTATAGTTGTTGGGAGTTTTCTTTCTAAATCAGATATCTCTTCATATGAATTTTTTTGGTAAAGGTTAGATTCCTTTAAGTTCAATTCCACTTTGATCATTGTAGCAGAGAATCACATCTCATTGGATGACTTTTGTGTCTTTGTTAATATAATATCAAAGACTTCTTTCATATTAACATAAAAGCTCTATGTTTTTTGGCAAGCATTTTAGGATGCTTATGTTTATATTTATATGAATTAATTGTAAAGGTTATTTTAATGTGCCTTTCAAAGTTTTTCTCCTCTGAGGTATTACATAAATTATAATACAATATAAGAATTTCTGGCTGGCCTTATAAGAGGTAAAATAAACTACTACTACTACTACTACTACTACTACTGCTACTACTACTACTACTAACGAAAATAAACTCCACAAATAAAAAATCTCTATCTTAAAAAAATCTGGCAATGCAAAATTAAATCTAATACCATGTGTCATGAAAAAAAAAAAAAAAATTAAGAATAAAGAGAAGGCCAAACATTTAATAAGAAATTTTAGATTCATTATAGAGGCACGTGTCAGTACTAATGCTAGGAACTGAAAAGTAATCAGATGTAGCAAATGCTACAGAAATCCTGAAGTCAGATATTGTTGCATTTTTCAAGATTTTTTAAAACATTGGTGTCACTTCTTCACCTGCTTAACCCTTGATATCTCAGTAGACAACTACTTTAACTGCCAGACAGGAATTTTTGCTGCTAAATGGTAAAGAACAGGAGTGAGAAGAGCTGTACTGACATGGTATGTTTAACCAGTATTGCTATTCAGACAAAATTATATGTCCCTATCTGCAAGATTTTATAATACAATCTTAGAGCTTGCTGCTATATTGAAATGCTCCACAAAGCATAATGTGGGTAAATTTGCTTTCATTGAGGATATGCAAATGTACTGGTCAGTGACCTGATTTATAAGCCATTGGACTAAAATTAAAAATAGATCCAAAATCAAATAGCACACCCAAGTTTTGATTAACAGTATAGTCTCATTAAACTGAAATTAATAGTCCAACCTGTTACTTACAAGAATTATATCTTATTTTCCCCATAATTATAGCCAAAGTCTTTAAGACTGAATAAAAGTGAAGTTAAAAACATAACATGAAGCAGTGTACTGTTTGCAAGGAAGCAGCTGGGTTGTGTTTAAAGTTTTGCACTGACACTTGATATTGATGTTCTTCTACTTCTTAATCTTTTACATCAGAATATTCCTGCACACTCAGAGGTTCTGAGGCAGCTAACAGCTATTGACTGAGGAGATAAGTATTTAAATATTTTTGATCCTAGTATTGATTTGAGGAATGCTCTAGGTAAGCATGTTGTATGATCTGAGGACAGATACAATCAAATTACTGGGGATGAGAACTTGACTTCCTCACTGCTCTTTTGAGAATTTTCTCCTGGAGCAGCTCGAGAGTGCTGCTGTGGACTGCAAGCACATTAGCAATTGGAAAGTGTTATGTGTGCTCAGGAAGTTTAGTTTCATCCAAAAGTCATTGACTTTATATGATCCAGGACTTCTCAGAGCATGAAAAAGTGTAGTGAGTGGAGGAAATGGAGAAATTGGGTCTGAAGGCTTGTTCAGTCTCTTAGATAAAAAATCTATTCCATCCTAGAGATGATGATTATTAATATAATGGTGATAGTCTCTTAGAGATATAATGAGGTGAGTTTTTCAGGGATCACAAGGCTTGTTCTCTCTCAATCAACTTTATTTTTCTTTAGTCTTTATTTTACATGTAGCTGACTGGAATGTGAAAAATCATTGTACAGAAAAAATACTTAAGAAATTTCTTCCTGTTAACCACACTTTTACTGAAAATATGAAACAAAATGTCACAGCTGAAAAAAACTCCAATATCTAGCTGCTGTTTTCCTTACTTGGTTCTGCATTCTTACTGCTGTGAGGTATCATTACAAAATAATTGGAAATTATCAAAATCAAAAAGGCTTGATTTTCATCTTCCACATCCTGTGGGATAGTACTTGAACCTATTTATCATTCAGCCCCTTGCAGTGGTCAGTGCACACACAGAAGGATAGTCTACATAGCTCTGGTAATTGTTTTTGTCTTCAGCATTTATCTAGCAGCAAATCATTCTAATTTTTCTTTCCTTAATTGGGAGAATATGAGCACTACACTAACATCAATAAACACCTCTAGCTCTGCCTTAATATACCTTAATACATATTCTTAATTTCAGGTCTGAATTTTTTGCAGACTGTCAGGCTATGGGTGCTGAGTAAAATGCCAGAGGTGGGGCCATCTGCCTTCGTGCTGTGCCCAGTTGTTATCAGAGGCTCTGGGGAAATGGATCTTCCCCAGACCACATGCCTCTGCCCAAATTAAGGTGCAAACAAGACCATATGCCAGTGACAATAATATGGGTTTTATTTGATAGCAAATATGAGAGAGAGAGAGAGAGAAAGAGAAAGAGAGATAGAAAGAGAGAGAAAGTAAGAAATTGAAATTAATGGTGGTGGGGGGGTGGGGTGTGGAGTGATGGTGGTGAGAGAGAATAAGGAAAATATCACCACTCTGTGTATCCCAATGATGCTCTGTTGATCCTCTCCAGCTGGTCTTTGTGGTGGTGAAGGTCACCTCAAAAAAGCACAGAATCTGATGGGTTGATTGGGTTAATACACTCTCAGGCTGGGGGGTGGAGAGAGTTTGCCATTGTCTCCTGCAACAGACACTGGATTTGTTGCAGCACATGCAGTCCTGTGGTGCAAAGGTTCAGGAATTAATCAGGGGAGCACTTTGGGGGTCTCTGATAGTATAAGGCACACTCTCAGCTGCCTCTCATGTAATTGTCCCATGGATGTGACCTGTGGGGTCCACAGCTGGGCCAGTTTGTGTAAGGGATGTTCACTGGATGTTCACTGCCTCTGACCAGAGTTTACACCTGAAACCTCCTCCTTTCCTCATTTTGGGGGGAGTAAACCTGGTCTCTGTGGACTGTGGTCTCCTACCCCAAATTAATCTCTGCTGCGTTTGGCTTTCACAACAAACCACTTGTGGATGCCTCAGCCTTGTTTGTTTTTCCCCAGGCTGGACAATAGCATCTTATCTAGGTAGTTTAACTCACAGTCCAAAGTTCCAGTCAGGTACCTTCAGGGAGGCCTCTTTGCTTTCAGCTTCTTTATACAGTTTTTGTTATGATGGGCAAAACTCTTTTTTATCAATGTTTGAGGCATGAACTGTTTCAGTCTCTGACACCCTGGAGATGATGGGTGTCCCTTGGCTCCAGCCTGAGCAGACCTGGGGCTGAGAAGGAAATTCAGGGAGACTGGATAGGAGTTAACTACTTGCATGTTTGTGGAGGGCTTTTGATTTTTTTTGTTTGTTTCTCAGGAATATGTTTTTACCATAAATACTAGCTTGATCTCACTGTGCTGCACATGAGTTCCCAGTGATAGAAAAGTTTTGCCTTAATAAACTAAATTTAGTTTCTCACCATGAAAATTAAAAGGTTTGGGTCAAACAAGTAGATTAAATATTTTCTTTCTGCATCAAATTTCTTGAAAACAGAAATTCAGCCACTTACATAGGCTGGTTTAGCAGCTATTTTAGACAGTATTTCTGGTGTTTTGTTTGTGTGTTTGTTTTGCTGTAAACAACATTTCAATTTTCTTTAAAGAGTATATTATTCACTTGGGAAATGGAGCATATTTTGGGTTTGTTCATGATTCTTTGCAATTTTTCTATTTTTGTTTCTCTTTCGATTATTTCTATTTATATTTGTGTTTAATTTAATTTCTAATTTATTTGGGTTTATTCCAATGTATGAAGCTTTCTTCACCATTTTTTGACTCTCTGAATAGATCTTGGCAAAATTGCTTCTCTTCAGTTCTAGATACCAGTTTACCATATGAGTAAATTTACTGAGCCAAAATTAAATTATGCCTTGAATAGCCTGTTTAAAATTTAATTTTATTTCTGCCCATAAATAATGACCATATTTAATAAAAGGGAGCATCTGGGATTTTAAAATGTCCCCTCTGTTCTATTCTTTGAGATTTTTAACTTTTTTTGATTCAACCTGAATCTTTAATTTATGAGATTATATATTAAAATAATCAATGAGGTAGCATAGTTCCCACTGGAATGTGCAGACTGACAACATACTTTTACTGACAGATATAAATCTCCAGTATCAGATAATATGCTGAATGTATTTTATAAGTTGATGTCAACCATTTTGTACATTTCTGTCAAATTTCAGTCTTCCATTAGAAGTATACTGTGGAAGAAGAAGTACTTTTTTCACGGTGAAAAGTTGAGTCAGTGAAGCTGTCTTCCCATCATAAAGGTGGAAGTGCAAATTGAGTTTCTTATCTGTCCCTACTTCACATTTGGTTATATGTTCTCCTTATTTTTTTCTTCAAAATCATTTACAGGATAATATCTTTTCCCCTGTCGTTCCTGAAATAAGACAGAAATATCTCCTTAAATTTTGATGAACAGGTGATCATGATTTTGGAAGGCTATATTTTGTGCTTTTTTTGTAACTCATGCAGAAGGGCATTGACATCTTCTTAATCTTCTTTCCTTACCTTAATTTAAAATAATGCATTAAAATCTAGGAAGTAAAGTTTGCATGACATAGTTCTCAAAACAAATGTCTAATTCAGAACCAAGGATGTTGGGCTTGACCCTAGAGGGGAGGAGATAATGCAAGTTTGTTCTTACTTATTCTGTCATTAAAACTGTTTTTGATTCAAAGCATTGCTCTGATCATCTGTAAACAAAAGTCAAAAAAGGAAAGATGAATGGGCATACACAGACCCTCTGTCATGGCCAAGCCAGGACACACAAAGCCCCCAGACTAGGAAAACGAAATGGCAGGAGTGAGGAACTTGGGGGGAAAAGAAATGCATAGGTGATGTAAGGATATTTGTGAAGAGAAATGGTGCTTATGAAAGAAAAGAAAATATGGAACTCCAGAATAAGATGCATCCAAGGACAAGAAAGTCAATAGAAAGGAGTGAAGACTTGCAAATTAGATTACTAATACAACAGGCCAGAGTCCCCCCTTTGCTTCTGAGACCAAATGATATGGGCTGGCTTCCATTCATGTGCCCCAAATCTTTTCCTCCAGGTGAGTTAATTTCAAACTATCTCCCAAGAACAGTATCTAGGAAACTTATCAGCCCAAACACTTTAAAAACTTACTAAACTCCATCATAAAACTGCTATTTCCATTTCTGTATATAAAGAAAAGATGTTCCAGAATCTTTCAATTTAATTGTATAATTTGAAAAAAAAAATCCATAAGTTTCAGCATTCATTCATGGTTGTATGAGACTAATTTTCTTTAATCTTCAAAGTTAGAATTTACTTGCTGCCTTTATTCCTTGCTTCCCCTATAATATCCTAACAAAATGGCCATATTCCAGTTTTCACTTGCTGAATAAACCATTCTAATTTCTTAGAAAAAAATGTGTTAAGGTGTGATTTCTGAAAAGAACCTAAAAGAACTCTTTCTTTTAGTATTTAAGAAATGTAGAACTCCATTGAAATCCTGCTGCATGTCTACAATCTCTTGCCATATTGAGTATAAATAAGTAATGGTTGCGGCAAGGATATGTTTTGTGTTTATGACATGTTTTAAATTTTATTTTTTGATTTTGAGCAGTGTTAGGAAAACTATGAACCAGCTGCATTGTATCATGTGAGGCATGTTGAAAATTCCTCTGAAAAGACATGCAAAGCCACAAATAGGATCAAAGACCCAAGGTCCTGAATCACAGCCAAATAAAGGCAACTAACTACTTTTTATTATGGTCAAAGAGATACCTCATCTTTGAAAGAAAAACATCAAATTAAGAGAGCTGGGAAAAGAGCATATAAATGTAGTTAAAATAGATTGGAAAAATGAACTAGGTACATGTCATCAGTTCATACGTGAAAAGATCATGATGAATTCTTTTCCCCTTGGAAAGCAAGTGATGTAAATAACTAGATGCTGAATTGTTGGAAACTGGCTGATGTCAAATTATTTCTTAAATTCTTCATTAATCCTTTCCAAGGGCAGGGATATTCTAGTGGCTTAGCTGTATGTCCCAGTCTTCTTTTGAAACTCTTGTGAATCTTGTGCCAACCTCTGGGCACTTGGAGAACAAACTGAATATACTGATAGCTCTGAACAATATCTAATTGCTTGTCTTTAAGAATCAGAAGAGGTAACTTCAATTGGAAATAACAAGTAAAAAGAGTAATACTAGTAGTATTACAAGTGCAAGGGTCTGAACAGAAATTTAAAAAAAGGAGAAAAAAAGAGGCCAGATTAAATCACAGCCTCTGGGATTTTGGACACAGGTAATAAAGTTTTATGGAGAAATGTCTGCAGCTAAGTATTTGGTTGGAATAGCATTTCCTCCACCACCTATAAAACACTAGTATATGTAAAATAAGATGGTGTAAGTTGCGTCCTAGCTGAGATAAGCACTTTAATTAATTCCACTCCATCTTAAAATGTTCACAATCTGGCCTGTAAGCCTGTGATTACCTAAGGAATCCATGTTTTTCCTCTCTGAATACAGCCCACATGGTGATTGTTCAACTGCATCACTTCTAAAAATGCACAAGAGATATATTAGCAAAATCATCCTCCTACCTATATATCATAGTTCTAATTCTCCCTTTCTGTCTTAATTGCTCAAACATCATTACACTGTCGGTCTATGCTAAAGACAATTTATATCCCGTGATATTAATATACTTTTATTGTTATCTTCTGAAAAAAATTCTGCTTAGGCTCATTGTATCACATATTTATTTGTATGCAGATAACTGGATGGGCTTTAATAATCTTCTGTTAATGAGTTTACATTCATTTTTATTAGTCTCCATAAATTCAAATTTAATCTCTTATTTAGCTCATTTTTATGTTGAGTGCACACTTGAGTTTTATCTTAATTTCTATGAACCTCTTTGTGGTATTCCTCCTTTGCTTTATACTGCTGTGTTTGCCTTTTTGTGCTGTGTTCAACTTTGAAAATGTTTTTCATTTTTTTACAATCAGTCCACTAACAAAGAGTCATCCTCTGTTCAAATTCTTTCAGTATAAGACTTATTCAATTCTAAGTAACCCCTTGTGGCATATAAAAAATTTCTCTCATTCTGTTGTTGTATTAAGATTCATAAATCAAAGCATACTGGATCCTTCTGATGTTCTCTTTATTTGATGCTAAGATTTTGTCCTTCTCTACTTTCATAATACTAAGAACACCTTTTCCTCTGAGGGATCCATCATTCCATATCCTATTTCCTGTTTAATTCTAGAAGAGAGAATGGACTAAGGTCCCTTAGGGAGAACAGTATGACATAGCATGGATTGATGTGGCTAAACTTCCATGGCCCCACAGATGCCAAAAAGCATCATGGCCTTGCCTTTAGTGCTTGCTGGGAAGTGTCTATTCTACTTGAACTACTCTTGGGCATTTTAAGGGGGAAATCTTGGCCTGAGTGGAAGTTCTCTCAGGAAATGTGCTGGTAAATAATATGGGTATCGTAGCCTGGCCTATTGTCTAGAAAAGTTTGCTACTTGCCACTGCCTTTGTTATGGGATATTGTGGAGAGACTGCTGAGCCCTGTCCAATCCCCCAAGCAAAAATCCCCTGGTTTTCTGTGTGGGCACCAGTGGAAATGCTAGTGGCACCGTGGTGAGTATGGAAAGTGACTACAGAGGTTGGGGTTTATCAAAGACTGAAAGTGTTTTCCAGAGTTCTACTGGTGAGGGCAAAGGAGGAGGGTAGTGATTCAATGTGTTAACAGTTGTTTGCAAAGCTGGTGCTGGGAGCAGGATTTTAGTCTTCTATCACCGTGGAACACTGTTTGAAGATCCACGTTGCTTAGGAGAGATGGGATCCACCTGACTAACCATGGCAAAAGTATCTCTGCCAGGAGGATGACTCACCTGGTAAAGAGGGGTTTAAGCTAGAAATTTCAGAGAATATTAAGTTACAAGAAGCTCTGCTGAGGGTAGTGAAAGACATCTTATATGCCCAAAGGGGCTGGAGCAATGTGAAAAAAAGGGAAAGCAAATACAATAAAGCATGGCTGAAGCAGGTTTACCTCAAGAATTTGCATGTAAGTGAGGAGGTGATTACAAGGTACAAGACATCAGCATGATTTCAAGGAGGGGAAGTAATGTTTGACCAAGCTGATAACCTTCCATGATGAAATGTGTGTCTTGGTATTTGAGGGGTGAGCAATGAATACTGTCTACTTTGATTGCAGTAACCTTTTCAACCCTGTCTCCTCTAAGATAGATTCTCATAGAGAAACTGATGGAGTATGAGGTGGTTGAGCAGACAGGGAGGTGGAATTAGAACTGGTTGAATGACTGGACTCTAGTTGGAGGCCATAACCAGTGGAGTATCCCCGTGGTCAGTAGTGGGTGAATTCTCTTTAATATCTTTATTAATGACATGGAAAACAGAACTAAGTGCACACTGAGTGCACAGATGTGCACAAAATTGAGAGGAGTGGATGATAAATTAGGAGGATGTGCTGCCTTTCACCTGGATAGGTTGAAGAATTGGGCAGATAGGAACCTCATGAAACTAGACAAAAGAAAATAACTATTCTTACACCTGAGGAAGAATAACTTAGCAATGTCTGTAAATGCCTGAAGGGAGGATGTAAAGAGGACAGAGCCAGGTTCTTTTCAGGGGTGTCCAAGTACAGAATGAGAGGCAATGAGCACAAACTGAAACTCAGGAGGTTCCATCTAAACACATGGAAAAACATCTTTACTCTGAAAGTGACTGAACACTGGCACAAGTTTCCCAGAAAGATATTGTGAATTCTTTGTCCTTAGAGACATAAAACGTGATGGCACACAGCCCCAGGAGAGCTGCTTTGGCTGTTTTGAACAAGGGCATCGTAGGAAAAACACTACAAACTGTGTTTTACCTGCCCACTAAATTGAAGAAAAATTGATATTTTTAATCAAAACCTACAATTTTAAAGATCTTTTTGTCAAGTCAGCCTTTGTTATTTATTAAGCTCCTTGTATTATCTTTGTTGGCAGCATTATTTAAAATACCGAAAAAAGAGAAAAAAGCAAACAAAATAAAATTAATCCTCTTCAAGTAAACAATTTCCATAATAGCTCTATTTTTTTCTGAAGTCCAGTTGTATTTGAGTTTGAGTTAAACCAGTTTGCATTTTTTCTTAGGGAAGACATCTCCAAGTATTCTTATAGCTATAAAGCACACCCATTTTTATACTTTATTATTGAATTAGTTAATATTTTACAGTGTTGGAGGAGAAAAATACTTTGGGATCACTGTCTTTCTTTTGCTACCTAACTCCCTGAGGTTTGGCTGATTTTGTGTAGAAAGAACAGCCTTGGCACTGTTTACTACCGAGTCAGCTGGAACCTGGGCTGTTCACAGATGCAGTGAAGGCAGAGGGAGTTGGGCTCTGCTGACATTCAGGCAGCATCTGTGGCCTCCCAGCAAAATGGCCAGAGATGTACATAGATGTACATAGATGTACATAGATGTACATAGATGCAGCCACAGCACTTGGGAGGGGGATGTTTTGTCCCATCCATTTCTTTCAGATTAATATGATATCATCTTTGCACCACTGAAAACTTAGCTCAGATCTCTAAGCAGAAATCAGAACAGCAAAACACCACAGAAGGAGTGCTCTCTCAGAAATCAGAAACATTTCTACCTCCTCTATTTTTGTAAGAAAGAAATCTACTTAATGGGTAGGCAGAGAGCAAGTAGACTCCTAAATAGTTTTGCCCATCAAATCAGAAAACATGGAAGTTGTTCAGGACACTGCATATGAAGGAAAGCTTTCCTATGTAAAGAAGGAAAAGACAAAAAGCCAAATAAGCAGATTTATCAGAGTGTGGAGCTCTTCCTGACTGGCCCAATTGGTGTTACTGGAGCTTGAGGTCTCTGGAGCTTCCCTCTCAAAAGAAATGGACAGAACAGCAGAGGAGAGAATGGAGGAGACACTGTCTCCTCTGGATTAGCCAGAGTGATTGTAACTAAACCAGAGATCAGTATAAAGAGAAAGGACAACTAAGGATGACAAAAAAAAAAAAAAAAAAAAAGGATCATGTGGAGTTAGGATAAAAATATTTGTATACCTTGAAACAAGAAATTAGTATGGATATGTGAACTTGTAACAGTGCTGATTATCATTAGAAAGGTAGGTCTAATTGTCAGGTCTTGATTGCTGAGTCAACAGGCCATAATTTCTAAATAAGAAGGTTGCTCACTACTTAGGACATCAGCATAAAAACTGTAGAACCTGATGTGAGGGAAAATGAAGAATACTCACAGAATACACTATTCTGGAAAATCATATGGGATTTTTATTTAAAAAAAAAAAGAAATATTAGAGTGATGAATTTGAAATGTTATCATTTCTATTTTTTTGCTTGTCAAAACCAGGGATTAAGATTTGCTTAGCATACTGCATCCTGAGTCTTAAAGTGACCTCAGTTATATCCTCAAGTTGCATAGTTTCATTCTCTATAACAGGTTAAATGTCCATGTAATTGAATAAAATGATTTGCCATGGGATATTCTACACATGTACATATAGATTATGTGTATTAAAATGCCTCTGATTTCTATGAAAAAGTAACCAAATCTTTTTAAAAATGTAAAAATTTAAATTAGGGAGGGTTTAAATCTGAGGGGAAGGATTTCTGGTTGTCTTTAGAGTTAACTTTAACTGTAGTGTATGCAGGCAAATAATCAGTTTATTAAGTGAAGATGCAAAAATCCTAGAAACATATATCAAAATGAATCCCTCATCCACATCAGTAATTTTCAGGATTGGGGATTTCATATTTTTAATAACAAACTTCCTACAACACCTCTAGCTCCTCCTCCAATACCAAAGCATTGACATGATTTTATTTCATTGTTATCTTAGGAAACTTTATTAGATGCATGTTAAACTGTTTGAAATTCTATATGTGTAGTGATTAATAATTTTGTATGGTACTTTGGTCACATTTTACTGCTTGATGAAAATGATGATTTAATTATGATAACTTGATGAGGCATGCATTAAAAAAAAAAACCAAAAAAACTCTCCAGAGGCTTTTTTTGTGGTTTTTTCCCCTAAATTTTTGATTGGGACCAAGGTCACTGTTGAAATGAAAGGTTTTGTGTAAGTAATTTATAGCATAGTTATTCTGGTTTGAATATTCAGATTTCCTCTTATTTTGAGCTGTTTCAAACATTTAAATCTTATAGGTATTGTGGCTTTTTTAGTTCTCAGTTTTACAGCATAGGGAATCTATCATTAAAAACCAAAAAACTTTTTGAAAATGAACTATATTGTAGCAATGTGAATTGTTCTATTCCTTACCATTGTGAAAACTTCTGCTGCTCCTATGGACCTGACCAACTCTTGGTCCCTTACAGAGGTAAAGGTTCTGTTAAGTCAATATGAGGTCAGGGAGAAAGGTTAGGCAAGAAGGCAATATTTACTGATGTTACAGCTTTGTGTTTCCTCAGGGGAAAAATGGCAGCAAAGCTGGTGATAAGTTTTGCCTGCGGATATTCCAAATATCTCTTGGAGTCAAAAAAGAATGTGAGACTTCTAACTTCCTATTTTAAAAAGAGAGTAAGAGAAAATTACCAGTGTTTTTCAGAACTGGTTTGAATAAAGAAAACTAGAGAGCTATGGCATGACCCTTTTCGGGAATAGCTAATAAATTGATCAAGAAGTTTAAATAGATGAAAGGAAAGCTAAACATGGCAAAAAGAACTTGGGGGGTTCAGCTACACAAATCTGCACAGAAAGAATGATGACACAAAAGCTTACAGCAGTGAGGAGCTGAGAAAAAGCATCTAGACAGTCATCTTCATATATGGACAGTCATATATTGAGTTTTTTCACGAGCTTGAAGTGTTAACCAGAAAAAAACCCCCATTTGAATAATGCCATACAGATTTGCATACTTTTTTTGAGGATCTATAAAATTTTTCTGGAAATTTTGAAAAAATAAAACACATAAACCCCTCCAATCCACACATATTTCATGTAGAAGTTGAATAGATTTTTGTAAAAGGTTAATTGTATTGAAAATGATAAAATTTCCAGATGTGAACAAAAAATCTTGTTCTAAAATTCAAAAAATGCCCAGTCTCATCACACTACCATACAACTGGCTATACAGCTATCACTGAGAAATGTTTTTCTGCATTTAAAAAATGTTTTTTTACTCTCATGGAATACTCTTCTCTCTATATCTTCAGTCTCCGTTGAGCTTTGAGATTACATTTGAGTTTAACATCTCTTTTATTTTCTCTTTTGTCCTCACACTGGTTCCTGATCAGTGTGTCCTTGGCACTCCACCACTTCATTTAACTCCTATTTTCTCATGTCATCGAATCTGCATATTTCACACTTTCCTCAACACCGTGGAATATTTTCTTAAGTACTTGAGAAGGCTGTCTCTTTTCACTTCAAATCTGCTTTTTCTGTTCAGTTCTGCCATCTGTTTACCTAAATGACTATTTTCCAGCTACTTTAAAACTCCTTAGTTCCATCTGTTTTTTCCCCACCATTGACTCAAACTTCAAACCCTTCGCTGTCTTCTCCTTCCCTCCCTGCCTCTCTCTCTGTCTTTCCCTTCATCCCTCTCTCTTTTCCTCTTCCCCATGTAAGACTCTGTTGGTTTCTGGCAAGATGATATTATTGAAATGCGACAAATCTTTCTTCTCATCTTTTTTCTGCCTCCTTGTTTTCTTCCTGACATTCAGTTCTCCTCTCTCCCTGCTGACCTGCATAATTTCTAGCAGTTCTCCCCTCAACTTTGCTCTTGTTATTGTGACCTCTTTTCAACTCTGAAACTCTTCCACACCACTCTTGCCTTTGCATTTTCTTTCCCACATAATTTCTCACTACTTTCTGGATCTTTTATTTAACAATGTAAAAGGGCAGTCTTTGCTCTTTGAAAGATATCCCACCTTTAACTTAAATTTTATTCTCATTTTTTGTCCTATCTTGTACGTCCCTTTTACTTCAAGCTCATTAAATGCAGACTGGTTTCCCCCATTTATTTATGCTCAATTTATCCCTTACATTGAAGGGTACTATTTTTGTTAATATCTTCAGTGACATTTTAGCAAAAGCTTAGACTTTTACAATATTTCTTCATCATCTTTGACCTCTAAACTGCCTTTTATTTTGCTTGAAATAATTTTCTGTCTTTGCTTTCTGTCTTTGTTCTCATCATCTCTCCTTCTACCTGTCTAATCATTGTGTTGATAGATCTTTTAGAAACCCTTCTGTATCTCTGCTTCCTGTAGGTTTCCCATAGGTCATGTCCTCCATTCTTTAGATTTATGTTTCTACACTAGCAAATCTTTATTTCTGTGCAAACTAAAGCTAAATAAAACTACAGCCTCAGCCAAAATGCTAGGAGTTTCTTGTGTTTAGATGCACTGATTCTGGGAAAAAAACAAACTCCAGCAATACATAAAGAAGTTTCTAGAGTCTGAAGGAAACACATAATCACTTGATTAAACTTAGCAGCAAATGAAATTTTATGATGCTAGATTTTCTTTTGCTTAGGTTTCAAAGAATGATACTCTATTAAAAAACTTGAATTACACATTGTAGAGTGCCAGAAGAAAGAAGGAGACAGCTTACCATAGTTTGCCAGTTGTCACAATACTCTTGATGGATGATTTTCAAACCCCATTCCTTTCCTAACATAAAAATGTGGGGAGGTGAGTTCTTCTGGACTCCTATTCAGAGGTATACAGAGCTGAAAGTGAGAAGGACTAGAGTCAGTTTTGTGCCACACTTGTGCTACTGCAGTGAAGTGGCTGCTCAGACCTCACTGATATTCTGGCAGCTTCTGCAAGAGTGTAATTATATAAAATAAACAGAGGACTTGACTGATAGCCAGTTTTACTGTCTGAACATAACTTTCTGATTTTATATAGAGCAATGTATAGTGGTCAATATCAAGAGCTCTGGAGAAAGCTTGTAAGGACAGAGGCACAAGAAATAAAATAAAACCAACAAAATAAAAACCATCAAATAAACCTTCTAATAGTGCAAAGGGATATAATTCCTCAAAGAGAAGTAAATGATATGCTGAAAAATGGGTACTGTCAGGCACAGGGTGTGATTCTTGGGAACAGTTCTGTGCAGGGTAAGAAGCTGGACTCAATGATCCTTGTGGGTCTCTTCCAACTCAGCTTATTCTGTGATTCTGTAATAAAAAGAACCTGAAAAATTAAAAGTCTAGAAGAGAAAACTGTTCTGACACATTGATGGAGTGAAATTTTACTCGAAAGTGGGAAGACTCAGCCCCTCTATCCCAAAGCTTCCCCTGAAATCAGAGTGCTAATGCATGTCCCCATGGTTTATTGAGTGGCAAACAATGAGCCATGGAATTAAAAGAAGAAACTCAAGCTGGGATAGGCAAACATCACAGTTTTGGTCATAAACTTTACATTGTGATGAAGGAGATTATTACATCATTTTTAGGTTACATATCATAATTATTATCTGTCTTCTTTCATATGTCATAAACTATTGATTTATTGTATTCACAACCATACTAACCATCAGATATCAGGCCTCTTTTGTTTGTGTTAAGTGTGATAACTGGTATCTCAGCACCCAAAATTAAGCTGGATGTCTCAAAGAAGGTTCTGAAACATATGGCTTCTTTACAAAAAATTGAGAGTACAGGAAGCAGATGTGAGGCTACTATATACTGCAACAGAGTGGCATTGTAACTTAGCTTAGACACATAAACATATTTGTCAATTTATTATTTTTTATCTTTTTTTTGCTGCTGATAAAGAAATTAAAAGTGGAACAAAGTAATGGAAAAATAAAGCTGTTTTCACAGCAACTCCTTATCGCACACAGTTTCAAGATGCATTAAATTTTGTTTGACTACTTGGAAACAACATTCTTTTTCAGAAAATGACAGACTAAATAAATCTTTTATTGTCCAGTCTTTTTCTCCCTAAATCACAAGTCACTAGCAGTACTTTTGGTCAGACAAAGTCTAATGATATTATTAATTTTACTAATTTAACAACAGGCCCTCACGAAGGATGTCCTTAGTTTTTGTTCCAATGACAGTAAACAGAGAACTATCCAGAATAGGATAAAATATAGAGATATTTAATTTTAATAATTTTTTTGTCAAACAATAGAGGAAAGAAATTGTACTGATGTAAGCTATTGACTACAAGTGTGTGTTTGCTTATGTATGTAAACTATCTTGCAATATTATTATATCAAAATTTATTTCTGGCATCAAACATCTATGTTGTGGCCCCAAAGCTTTATTATACCACATTTATTATTTCTTTGTGAAAGAATAAACTATAAGTTAGGATTGTCACACAACAGTACCATTAACTCCAGTCTATAAGCAGCACTAAGATATTTATGATCAACTTGAAAGGAAACCATAAAATCTAGACTTGTCTTAATGTAACTTAACTTATGTTTTTATTGAATCTTTGCTTTTGAGAATTGACTCTTTAGCCATATTAGAACTCTGGACAAACATGTAATGGAGTGACATTTTCTGTTTGTCTGTAACAGAAGTTGGTCAAAGAGTTGGCAGCAAAGATTTGTCACTCTTTTACCATGTGATTGAATACAATATGTGTGTATGGACGTTTTCTGAACACTTAGATGCATGTCTCAAATAGACAGATAGTGAAATCAGATGCCAGAGGGTGTATCATTCCTTCCCATATAATTTATTTTTTCCTGATGTCTGAGAGCTACCCTGGGAACTTGACTGAAAAAAAATACAAATGAAAATCCAATTTCTGGGGAGGAAAGAGTACAGAGTGCAAGGGGAGCTGTTTGAACTTTCTTTATGCATCCCAGAATTTTTTGTTGAGCACAGATCTTGAAAATCAATATGTGTACAGCCTTCTAAAAATCTAATTTTAAATCAATAAAATTAATCAAATTATGTAATTTCTAGTTTTACAAATTCTCAAAACAATCTTCACATTAACTGTCACATTATTTTGCTTCTAATTAAATATGATAAAGTGATAGTGGAATCTTCTTCATTCTGCCTCTTTTATCTTCTAGTGCTTTTCCTAAGGCACTTTACAAGTAATGATCCCCAAACAAGTCAGTGTTGCAGTTCCTGGTTTTATTCCTATTACTTGTGGTCTATCAGCTTGGAGTCCCATCCCAGTGCACAGGGAGAATAAATCATTGATCAGGCAAACAGAGCAGAGAAAAGACAATGCACCCTCCTAGTCCTAGGGCTGGGGCTTGAGTCCCTGGACAAAATTTCTGGAGACACAGGAGGAATCTCCTGAAATATTTCTAAACTTGGATACAAGGGTTGAGTTTAAAATAAATTTCTAGCACAGAAAAGAATGAGCACCTCACTAAGTAGACCCTCTTCCAAGTTCCCTATTTTTTACAAAAATTTCCTACAGATTCTTCTTATATTTTCTGGCTTAACAACCTGGTCTGTTAATATTTGTTTATAACTCTAATGAATCACAGCTCCTATAGGCAAAAATATTCAACTTTTCATTTTTTATTCATCCAAGAATTATATGAGGAAGTTGCCTTTGGCCCAATTTTAGACCTGTTACATCACTTCTAATGAAGCCTGTTCAGATACACCTTTATTCTTAAGCATTCCTGAAATCTATGTGCCCCCATTGTACCAGCAACGTGAGATCCTCTCCATTCTCGTGAGATCCTCGTGTCTGCTCACATTGAATAAGACTCAGGAACAGCTACTTCGTGCCAGGATGGAATCATTCACCCTGCAAAGTGTGGCTGGCTATCACAGGTTTTTTATGAGTGATCTGTAATTCAGGTAACAGAAAGAAATATTTGTAATTGCAAAGAAGAGGCAAATAAAATAGCATAACTTAGTGAACAGATAACATTTCCTATCCCTTAATTCAAGAGTTTTAAGGAAGATTCTTAGGAGTACCAGCTGAAAGAATGGAAAACTAATAAATAAGCATAACTTGCCAGTTACTGTGTTCTTTGCTGCTTGTCACAGAGACAACTCACTAAACTCATATAATCCCTGTGAGTCAGGAACAAATTTCCACTGGATTTCTAGAAAGAGCCTGATACGCTTTTCCTGCCTAAGAAAATATCTATCTGATAGGTTTCTGGTTTTTTCACTTTTGAAATGTTTATATTTTAATATTTTCCTTAGTGATTAGCATCTGGGGTTTTAAATTCTTTTGTTTGTTTTTGGGTTAAAAAGAGATTTCCATATTGTGGCTACCATTCTTGCTGTTATTTATGAAATTTATTTGCTACCACAACAGAATATCTGCATGGTCTGAGAAGGAATTTTTACAGATGGAGTTGCAGACCGACTAATTATAATTCCAGTAGCAAAGCCTTGGATCCACACAATTTACTGTGTGTGCTAGGTGGCTTTAGAGCCTAAATATCTGCCTTTTTAGAGTGGGATCTATTCATTAAAAATCAGCCATCTATCTTACCATACATTTTATATTAAATACCATGACAACCCCACTGGGCCTTTTTCATGTTCTGTTGATAGATTGTATTAAAAAGTGACTCACTGCCATTAATAAGTCCTTAATTCATCAGCCAAATGAATTGAGATTTAAAGTGTTTACTTTGCTTTTATCATTTATAATATATTGTGATCCACATTTGATGCTTACTTACTCATCTAAATGGAACTGAATGTGACAAATTTGATCTCTGATTTAATGCTTATGCTACCTAGCTGACTAGCTTTTCATCACATGAAATGACCTGGGATTCTAGAAAGATTTGAGAAGTTAAAAAACAAGTCAGAACTCAGAATCAATGGACATATTCACTCCTGCCTAAGCAGATGTCCTGGCTGGCACCACAGGCACAGGTCCCTTCCAGCTCAAGAGGTCTTATCCCACTGATCTGGCATCCTTCCCTATCTGCCAAGCCTTGTGGATAAAAGCTGCCCAAAAGAACAGGACTGAAAGCAGATATACCAATTTTTACCTTAAGTGTACTTTGGACGGGACAAGGAGTTGTTTCCAGGTACAAGGTAGCTTTACATGTTGCTTTGGTGTTGGGAGAAGCAAAGATTGCTGTCCAGTCTTTCCCATTTGTGTCTCTGGCAGACTGGGTCTGGAGAGAACAGGCTGCTGCTGCAGTTGTACCATCTGGATACTCCCATCCTTGGGAGAATAGGATCAAAGTAATACAGAGCCAGGAAAGGTGGGAAAGCTGGCAGAGGAACTTAAACCTCTGGAAGGACAAATGCTGATGACCATTCAGAATTTGTAATCAGACTGATGCAAGAAGGATGGAAAGGGACACATCTTGGAAATAGGGGAAAGAGTGCTTTTGTCACTGAGCAGGCTACACAGGAATGGTAAAAAATTAGGGAGTTTGGTGGGGAGGATGATGGATTTACCTTTTAATGTGTGGGTGAATGTGAGTCATTGTCACACACCTTGCAGATTAGGAGAGTAATTTCAAATTCGACACACATTGTCCCAAATATGAGTTCTTTTACCCTGTGTGCAAGAGCCAATAAACCTACTGAGTTGAGATACTTGATTTTATTGCAATTCTCCAGAATAAAGTGCCAAGAACCTAAAACAGCTGACATATCTTTTAGGAAACAAGCACAGTATTTGATAAAAAGAGGTAACAAAGAAAGAATGATGCAGAAACAGGTGATTAGTCACTCATACTTACATAACAAAATTCCTAATGTGTGGTGGTCTTGGTACAGTTTATTATACTGTCATCTGCATACACAAATTTCTGTGGGGGTGTGTTTTTTAGCAATATAATCACTTGAGATAACTTGAGGTTATATTTCCATCCTATCATGTACCACAAAGGTATTATTTAACCTTATTCTCTATTACAGTTTCTGCTTCAATCTGACCAGAATAATTATTTGTAAACAAAATAAGGATTTATAGTATTCTGTTTGTGGGGACTCTTCACTTCCTCTGGCACACTGCTGTCATGGTTTCAAGACCAACTTATATTTGCTGTGAAATTTTGTGGACTTTTAACCTTGTCTGCCATGACAGATACGTGGCTATAACAGATTATTCTTTTAAAGAAGATTTTATTTGTATTAACAGTTCAGGGATTTATACTCATCTGATTAAAAATTTTGGATCTCATTGAATTTTTGTTTATCTTTTAAATTGCTTAGACTACTCACCAGTCATGGAGACTCTGAATAACCTGAAAATAGGATGAAAAAAATTCATCATTTTCATTGGTCATATTATTTGCATAAAGTAGAAACTTTGCTACACGTTGATCAAAACTTAAAAATCACAGTTAAAATAAAATTTCATTAGTAGTGTTAAATTACACGAATCAACTTTATGAAACAATTACCAGGCCCTAAACAGGACTACAAAATTAATTTTGGGGGGGGTTTGTTGTTTTTTTTTCACATTTGAACAATAGTGGCTGGGTTAATGAGTGAAACTCAGTGAATTGTGGATATGAAGTCTGTAAGTCAAAGACAAGAAACACTTGAAAAAGTACCTTCTTTTAGGAGAAAGAAGAGCTAGTTAGAAGACAAACCTTGCTAGTGCATTATTCCACCATGACCATGACTCCATGGTGTTTTTCAAGGAACCATGTAAAACTAATATCTTAGTAGATTAGTGTTCAAATGAAACAGTTAGCATCTCTCTAAATATACAATCATAGTAAACCCATGGAGTTTATTTAATACAGTTCACAGGAGAACAAACTGCTTTCTCAGTATCTCAAAAAATAGCTCAGAGAGTTGAATAGACAGTGATAAGACTCAAAGAAGGCATTTTCTCATACACTCTAAAGCCTGAAGTCTGGTATGACCTCAGTCTCAAATCACTACCTGCTCTTGCTGCCTGTCAGAATAGACTGACTTGGAGTATGCAGAAAAAACGTTCCCCTTCAGTACCATTTTCATTCCACTGCACTGAGCAACACTGTAAGTAGAAAAGCTGCTTATATGGGAACTCTTTGAAAAGATCACTTCAATAGAAAAGAACTTATTCACACCTAATCAGTGGCATAATATTTAAATAAAAAATCTCACAACCATCTGGAAAAGATACATGTAGATTTTTGATTTTGGCAGCCCACCATTTCCTGCAGTCATTTATCAATATTCACTTTGAGCTGAACTGAGCTGTGTAAAACCCCTTGGCAAGTGTGCAGCAGCTGACTGTATAGGAGATACAGCTATGCTGATGGATGTAGACCAGGCAGAGTGCTTTACTAGGTTATTGAAGACTGGGAAACTGATTCATGCTGGTGGCTGTCTGAACAAAATCTCCATTTCATCTCTGCTTCAAGTCTGTCAGCCTTCAGTAGGAGACAGGGATAGCGTGTAAGTGCTGCACACTATTTTGGGAAGCATTTACCTTAGAATCACAGAATCACAGAATGTGTAAGATTGGAAGGAATAACAGTGGGTCATCTAGTCCAACCTCCAGCTCCAGTAGGAGCACATTGCACAGGATTGCATACAGCTTTTGAATATCTCCAGTGAGGGAGACTCCACAGCCTCTCTGTACAGTCTGTTCCAGTGCTTCATTAACCACACAATAAAGAAGCTCTTCCTGATGTTCAGGCAGAACTTCCTGCACATCAGTTTCTGCCTGTTGCCTCTTGTCCTGTCGTCCTAATGTTTGGCACCATGTCTCTGGTCCAGCTCCTCAGTTCTTGTTTTGACTTTCACCAAATATTGTCCCTGCTAGTAAGTAAAATCTAGACTTTAGTTCTTTCAAATTGAGAAGTGTAGAATCAAAAAGTGTTTTCTGCTAGAAACCATTGAAAAATGATTCTGAGTTCTCTTCTAACAGCCTGAGGTATACTCTAAATGCTCAAGGAAGTTCTGGAAGCCTGAGATATTTTAATTCGAAGAATATGTAGAAGTGTAATTAAAGGCTGCAAATTGCTTAAGAGATATTATTTAGAGGTGTGTTTTATCTCAGTACAAATCAGTAATAACAGTTAGTGGGACTCTAGACAATAACAAGAATCCAGTGATTTAAGAGATAAGGACTCAGATGAAGCACCATAACTACCCTGAGCATCATCATAACTATCCTTGAACTAATCTTTATCCTAATCCAGAAATGTAGGAACACTGGATCCTGCCTGGTCATCCAACAAGTGTTTATCCATCTAAAAGTCCTACAGGGCATAATTTCTTATCCCATAAATCATCCAGTAAGTACTAGATAATGCTGATTTTCTGGCATGGGACAAACTTAAAAACAAACTATCTCTTATCTAATCTACCTGCTTGCTACTATGGCTCTCAGGAGTAGTCAACTGTAGAAAAAAATAGATTTACCTAATGGTGGTCATTTGAAGGAAACTGTTTCAGTTCTCATCCACCTCTAAATTTGTTTGAGGTAAAGCAGGTCTGACTTTTATATTACTATAATATACTATTACTGTGTGTATAATTAGAGGAAAATAGACCTTGATGTATCATGTAGTGATATAAAGGAGACAATTTTTAAACTGTGTATTTCAAATCTAAGAAAAAATCCTGTATACACTATTTTGATGTGACATTTCTACTTTTTATGGCCCCTTACCAAATCCTGCCATTTTGTGTATTATAATGTTTCCTTAAGTAGTATTTCTAGAAGATTCTGAAATTATGAAATCACATGAGTTATTACTTTACTTCACCATTTTAATGCAGAAGAACAGTCTTTCTGAGATGTGGAAATTAAGAATTTTCTTTTTGTTGCACCCACTTCACCATCGATATCCAGATGTTATCCTCCTAGAGGTTTGCTAACTCTCTTATCCCTTAACAGTAGGATAAAGATTATTTTGGTGCAATAAGATTATAAAAGTAGCAAAAATTACTGTAGATGTTGCCTATTTAAAATTATCTATATTCCATCTTTAATATGGACAAAGTTTGAGAACTTGTAGGCTTCAACAGCTCAGTGATTGAACTTAGCCAAGGAAAATTCTATACTGCATTTGAGTGTCATGGCTGCATACAGTCAGCATCAGCAAACACCGTAGGTTTAAGAAATTTGAATAATTTGTAGAGTTGCACAACCTGAAATATTTTCTGCTAAATTTAACCACAAGTTTTCCTTTTTCATCTGGGATGTGGAAAAGGAATTATGCAGCTGCTAGAACTGTTCAAAATATTTGAATGCAATGTAAATAAAGCCTTTTGAATGTTTGTTGAGGGAACAGTAAAACTATATGGGTGGATAAAGATGTGAATAGGAAAAAGCTCAAAAGCTCAAATAATTTGAAATTTGAAAAGCCCTCTACACATCTAGTTACTTCAGTATAGAGTTCAATGTTTACAGAATACTGGTCTTTACCATATGTCTGCCCAGTCACGTATATACTACCACTACTGTACCACACAATACTCCTACTGCACTATACAACACCACTACAACTGCACAGCTATCACCACTCCTGCTGCTGCTTCTATACAAAGGGAATACTAATACTACTACTCTGCCATCAGGGATTTTTGAAGGTTAAATACTTTGCAGATTATGAAGGCTGAAGATATCGTAGTAATAACATAAATACAGATGACAAGTATGTCAATATAAATGATGGGGATTTGAGTATGTGCTTCAAACATTTAGGTGTGTCTCACAAAATGCTTAACACATAATGATAATAATTTTCCCCACTTTGAGTCTCAATATTTAAGGAAATAATTTTTAAAAAATCAAAGAAAAAGAATTTATATTTTTAACACTTTCGAGAGGCAGATGGTAAAAAATCTCTGTACCATCTGAGACTTATCATTACCACAATTTTGCCCTGATTCCTAATTTTCTTTATTTTAAATGTTGGGATGTAGATCTATAAGTCAGTCATGTCTATACAGAAAGAATGTTTTGTGCTGGAGAAGTAACATATGCAGCAGAGGAGAAAAGACCTTGACTTTGGTTTGCCTGGAAAGATCTTTTTGTATAATCCATGACTCAGATCAACTCCCACCTCACTTCATCTTGTCTTTGATGAGAACTCAGAGATAATGTAACATACTATAATTAGTAAGCTACAGAGAAAGGTCCCATTGTCAATAAATCTCATGATTAAAAAGAAAAAATGTTTTTTAGATTGTTGCATTGTAGATCCTGCCTGCAGTAAGAGAGGCTCATGGATCCTTAAACTCAAGCTGTATGAGAAGGTCAGATTTTGTTGATATTCAGGAACTGATAAAATCTTGTCTCCGGAGTCTGTCACCCTCATCTGTCTCCATATTGTACAATAGAAGAAAAAAAATGTTTCAGCTCTGTAAGACACTGAAACAACCACTCCTTCACCTCTGGATCTGTATGGGGAACCACAAGAGAGTGATTACATAGTTTGAAAATGAAAGACATTTCCCGAAGACCTTCCAACTAGCAATCAGCTGGGTTCATTTCAGCAGCTCTAGAGAACCTTCTTAAAACTCAAAGGTAGAAATAGTGATGTGGAAAGAGGAGGATATGACAGCCAGTCAAGGAGGGATATTCTCATGTGCTTCCCTGCTGCCAAAGTATAATATTCCTCCTCATCCCTTTGTGGCAGCAGCTGTGGAATGGACAAGCCAAAGGAAGGCCATAGATGCCATGAAGCAGAAGAAGGAAGATGTTTAGAGAAGGAGAGCAAAAGCAAAATATAGAAATCAGGACAGGAGGAGGACAATTTTAGGTCTCATGCCTTGTCTTCAAAACTAGAGTAAGTCTAACATCCAGAATTCCCGATCTTCAGCAGCAGAATGAACATTGCTCTCTACTCTGAGAAATGTACTTTTTAATATCTTTTCCTCAGAAAGAAAAAAATAAATTATGTCAATGAGGAATTAAGGACAGTGACTGCATGAAAATGTAGTTAAAGGCAAATCCATTATTATAATTTTCCTATAGAGAAACAGTCAGTTAAAATTTAAACAAGTGCATATATGATATATGGAGGAGTAATTTCTATTTTAGTAAACACAGGAAACATTTTATGTACAGTGTTAATAAATATAATGCAGAGAATTGTTAGGACAATTAACAATCAAGTTGTCAGAGATGAGTATATATTGGACATTATCTTTAAACAGCCATACAATTAGTACAGAAAGTTTCTTTGAAGTATTAATTGAGCAGCTAGACCAAAAATTTGTCTTTACTCTCTCAACTCAAATGATCAAAGAAAATGTTGCTTTTAGGAATTTGAGATAAAGTCAATATAGGATGCAATAAAGAATCACTTGACTACAATACCCAATTCTGCAGTGACCTGTAGTAACACATACCCTAAGTGAAAATTAAGCATGCCATTGAATAAAGTGTGTAAAGAATCTGTTTAACTATTTACAGACTTTCAATGTACTGGCTCATTAATATATCAGACTATTTTTCTCAGTAAAAGTTGTTCTTTAATCTCATCTTCATCAGTTGAAGCAGAAAATGATGCAGAGAGAATTGATATGGTAACATATTTGTGACTTGCTTTAACCAGGTGATTCTAGAATAAGTTTTGCTCAGTTTAGCATAGCAGTTTTCATCAAAATTTAACAGTCAGTAAACATATATTTTTTTCTTGCAGTAGTGACAAAACCATCTCTGCATATGCTGCTTGGCATTTCAGTAGATGGCTAGAATTTAGTTTCTATTGAAATTACGCATCATTAATCTCAGAATTTAACACATATAATACATATATTCAAGTTTTACAGGCCTCCAGTACCCTGCATGTGTGGGGTAAAATAGAACTCTTAACTTTTCCTTTGCACTTAAATTATCTGTATTGTGTTACTGTATTGTGTCTTGTGCTCCTATTTGATATTTGAAGTGTATAATTAAAAAGTATTTCAGGGAAAACATTCCTTAGTAAAATCTGCTTATGTATTTACTTCCTCAAAGAGGAAGAAAACTGAATTGTGTAACGGTGTGTTCTTAGCAATTCAAGATTGCTTTGGGTCATTGGTTCATTTTTCTGAAAGCTAAGAATTTTAAGAGTTTAAACATTAGTTTGTAGCTCTTAGCTACGTTTTAATTACAGTACCCTGACTTTTCATCTATTAACTCTTCACTGTGAAGAGATTTCCCGTATCAGTTACACTTTCCAGCCTCTTGGTGGTGTCCTGCAGTGCTCCTGGGGTAATTGCATTGTAGGGCTTGGAGCTGGGGGAGGCTGGGACATAGCTGAGGTAATCGTAGAACAGACAGCCCAGAAGAAACATATCTTCCAAAATTTATTCTGCTGATGAGTAAAGAGCGTATCATTTTGGCATGTGTACCTCTTTAATAGCTTCCCATGTTTGTAGATGTTTTCTTATTTGTTAGCATATTTTGAAAAGAACATGAATTCTGTATAATCCATCTATAGATAAATTGTAAATGATTTGTCATCATTCATAATTTCGTTTTTAATGGAGTTTAGAGATTTATTAGAAGCATTCTGTTTTCAAGTACTGGAATGTGATACAAAGTTCAAGGGCCCATTGTAGTGGATCATAGGGAGTACACATAACAGAAAGATAATGCCTACTGTGAAGAATTAATAATTTGAATTTAAGTCAGTGAAATAAACAGTGAAGGAAGCATGGGGTAACAGAGAGAATAATAAGGAAATGGTCTCAAGCTGTGCCAGGGGATCAGCAAGCTGGACATTAGGAAATATTTTTTTCACTGAAAGAGTTGCCAAGCACAGGAAGGGCTTTCTAAGGAAATGTTGGATTTACCATGCCTGGAGGTGTTCAGGAAATGACTGGATGTAGCACTTATTGTTGTGGTTTGTCTGGCACGGTGGTATTTTATCAAAGGTTGGACTCAATGATCTTGTGTGAGAGCCTGAAGGGATAGCTGGCTCCAAACATTTCAGGTACATGTGTGTGACAAGGGTCTTGCTCTGGTGAGCTGATGAACTGCCCTTTACAGCCCACCCTTCCCCCAGCCTGTATCCCAGCCCTGCAGTGCTGCCAATCCCTGGCACACTGGAGGCAATGCTCCACAGCTGCCTCTGGAGCCCCAACCCAGCTCCTGTGTGGCCAATGGACTGCAAGCTCCACCTGGGGAAGGGCCCAGGAGTTTAGGGGGTATTTAAAGCACAACAGGAGGAAGCACATGTCTTGACCCTACCTTCTTTTGGAATTTCTATCAGTTGAACTGGAACCCAAAGCTACAGCTACGTTTGTTTTTGTTTTTTTTCATATCTTTCTGTCTTCTAATTCCCTCATCTTACAATTTTCAAATGATTTAAAATTGAATGTGCATAGAATTTGCTAAGTTGAATGGGCCAAGTTAATGCTTTGAGAAGTGTTTCACGTTGACTGAATGCTGTTGTAAACATTTCACTAAAGTCCCCTGATTTTCTGAGGTTGCCAGTAAAGTATTTTTTGTTGTTTTTACCTTTTGAGGATGTATTATTAGCATTTATCCTGTGACTGTAAGTCAGAGTACATGAAAAATTGTAAGCCCTCTTAAAAGCTTCATTGAGTGAGTTTTTTGGAGTCTTACATCTTGGAGGTATTTCCCAACCTTAATGATTCCATGATACTATGTTCAACAGTGTTGTAAACCAAAGAGGAATTTATGCATTTTGAGTAGGTTGGACTGGATGGCAGGGACCCACCAAAGTCCTTTTCTTACTCCCCTGCTCAACTGGGAAGGGCAGAGAAAATATAACAGAAGTTTTGTGGGTTGAGGTAAGGACACTCAGAAATTATAGTCATGGAGAAAACAGACTTGACCAAGGGGAAAGTAATTGTATTTACTGATTAAAATCAGAGTAGGGCAATGAGAAGTTAAACCTAATCTTAAAATATCTTCAACTCAACTGCCCCTCCTTCGTTATTCCCATTCCTCTACTTTCTCCCCTTCCACCAGGTCAGTGGGATGGGGAATGGGTGTCACACGCTGTTCCTGTCACTGTTTCCTCCTCAGGAGAAGGAATTCTTTCCCTGCTCTAATGTGACTTCCTTCCCATGGGAGATAGTACTCCACAAGCTTCTCCAAGATGAGTCCTTTCCAAGGGGTGCAGTCCTTCAGAAAGAGATTCTCCAGTGTGGGTCCCTTGTGGAGTTACCAGTCCTTTCAGCAAACCTGCTCCAGCATGGACTCCTCTGTCCACAGGGCCACGGATCCTGACAGGAACCTGCTTCCCACAGAGTGATAGCTTTCTTTTGGGCATCCACCTGCTCCACTGTGTGGTCCACCAGGGTCTGTAGGTGTCTGCTCCACCATGCACCTCCACTGGCTGCAGGGGCTCAGCTGCCTCGCCATGGGCTTTGCCAGGGGCTGCTGGGCTGGTACTTGGCACCTTCTCCCCCTCCTACTTCACTGACCTTGGTGTTTTTCTCACATATACTCATTTCCTTCTCTGGCTTCATTTTCCTTCCGCTCAGTAACTTTTCCCCCTTCTTAAGTACGTTCACCCAGATGCACTACTGCTGTCTCTGAAGGGCTCAGTTTTGGCCAGTGACAGACCTGCCTTGGAGCCATCTGGCACTGGCTCTGCTGGATACAGGGGAAGCTTCTGGCAGTTTCTCACAGAAACCACTGTTGAAATGCTCCCTCTGCGCCCCACCCTGCTGCTACTGTAAGTTTGCCTCACAAACCCAATATGCCTGGAGGAAAAGCAAGACAAATAGTGTCAAGATAAGCTTCTGCCATATACATGTATACATGCACAACTTCAGTAAGAATGTCTTGAATGCAAGATTTGCACTGTATACATTCTCATCTTGACTTTCTACCCAAATTGTTGTCTTGTGTTTTGGCCCCAAAGGAGCACTTTGAAAAGAGCAGACAGTAAACTGCTTTCTTTATAATTCTGGACTCTAACAGAAGTGTCAATTGAAGGTGATGAGAACATATTACACTCACATAGTATAAACCACAAGAAGCATTTTGTAGCAAACAATCAGTCAGCTGGTAGAGAAGGCAGTGGAGATATTTTAGTTTTCCTGAATGTATTGTCATACATCCTAACACACATAACATGCCTTCATAAAACATAATTATGTACCTTAATAGGCATTAATATAAATTAATTGTATGTGTCCACCCAGGATTCCAGCATTGCTTCTGGAGCTGTGACAATATGGACCTTCAAGGTTAGAAAAACATAATGATATTAATAGCTCTAAAATTTCCCCCAAAATAGACTGGTTTCTTGAAGGTGGGGCCATTGCTGAGATATTAATTTAGCAGGAACAAGTAGAAAATATGCCTGACTCTATCACTGATATTCATCCCAGAACGGAGAGCTACTGGAACATGACTCTTGGTGCGTGAAGTACAGAGAGGCACTTCCAAAAAGAGGTTAATCCCATTTTAAGATAGCTAATTAATCTCTGGAATGAGTCACCCTTTAAATGGTTAAAAATAAGAGAAAGAAATTATTCAATCAGGACCATATGCCATAGTAAAAATCACAGTAACATTTGACACCAAATGTGAAAAAAAAACCAGAAGTAAGAGATTTCTTATGTTTAGAAAGACTGTAAATATTTGTGAGCTAGTGTCCTGACTTTTCCTATTCCAATCTTAATTTTCTTTTCATTTAGGCTTGTACTGCTTGTAATGGAAAAAAAACAAAAAAACCATTAATCAGTAAAGTATAAATGAAATATGCTTATTTTCTGTTCAGCAGGACCCAGTGCATCAATTTTCTGAATACTTGAAGTGCTTTTTCACACAACAGTCGTCAGATATCAGTGGGACTACTTCTGTCACTAAATGTTGATGGATTTGGTTTGAATTTCTTTGAAATATGTTTACTTAATTTATCACCACTTTTTCAGGCTTCTATAAAATTATCTAAGGAAAACCAAAATAAAGGAGTAATTTACTTACAATGTTTCCTCAGTGGTAAATCCCTTGCCTTAGTAAAACTCATTTCAGCCTTTTTCCCATCTGTCCAATATATTTTACTGCGAAAAGATTTCCCAAAATCCCCTAGAACTTTTACAATAATGTTTGACAAGACAAAGTGGAAAGTGTATTCACTTTGAAGTGCATGATGCAGCAAAAGGGAGCTGCTGATTCATCTCTCTTGTTGTAAACCCTGTTATTGGCCACTGTTTTAGAAAAGACCATCTCCATCTTGTTGTACCACCAATATAGTTTTAGTTCCTGTACCACAAATATAGTTTTAATTCTTGACCAAATTGAGACCCTAGTTTCTCTTTTTTTATTTTATTTTTTTTTAACCCAGGGTGAATCCTGCATTTGGCCTGTCAGCCTCACTACATGTTTATGAGAAATCATTCACTTTTTTCATCCGACTTTTAAATTTTAATTAAAATCTCTTCCACCTGGCTATCTTGGTCTTTTGTTCAATTTCGAAGTAATGTGTTCATTTTGCGTGTTCTTGAAAATAATCTGATTTTAATAAATAATCTTTCTAGTTTTTCTTTATTTGTGCTATTTGAATAAACATTTCCAGGCTGGAGAGGATGATAAATGTCTCTATAAAAGGGGAGCAAATTGCATCCCCATCCACCAAATAATAGTGCTAATCATCTCAGCAGCTATTCACATGATTTAAAGATTCAAAAATCCAATGGAAGAAAAATTTATTTACATCTAGAAGGTGCTAAATCCAGAGTTACCCTTAGCATTTATCATGAAAGAAACCACATGGGAGGAACCAATTGCAATACTTGGCATAAAAATCCAGCTTCTTGATGAATATACAGCTAGTGAATGTTCTCGGAAGATTGCAGAGACCACTCTATAACATAACTACATTATGAAATAGTTAAAATGGTGAGGCAAGATACACTCAATGGCCAGGGATAATGGCAGGAACTGAGCAAGCAAAGCTGAATTTTGCCTGTGTTGTCTCAGTGGGTGTCTTCCTCGTGGGTAATGTTCAGGCTCAAGCTGTTTCCCTTAGATCTGACCATGTGCTATGGCTCCCTGAGCTCTTATTCAGCAGAATTTATATGCTGGATCACCTATAAAAGGGGGATAGAATGCACACTCACCAGGGAAGGTAAGAGAAGACAGCACATGGTCAAACTTTTTCTCTGCCTCTTCTTCTAAAGGTTGAGGTCATCTATCCCCTCAGAAAAGTCCAGGGTCTCAGAACATGTTTGAAATCTTTTACCCATGTTTCATCATGATGCTACTGTTGCCTAGACTTGAAAGACAGACTTTCCAATCGATATATAAAGAAAAATTTTGTGCTCTCAGAATATAGCTATGTCCATGTCTGGCATCAGATTTTCACAAATTTATATGAGTTTAATTAATTAGCATATCCAGTAAATACATCCAGTAGGAGACAGGATGCTCTGGTAATCCATCCTAGGCCTGCCTAAGTCTCTCCAAGTGTTCTTAGCCCTGTATTTTGTTATGTCTCCCAGGTACTGGTGCAAAATAGAGTGTCCTTGTTAGGGATCCTTTTCTTGAAAATAAGACTAAACAGAATTTCAAGAAGGTGACATAATGATGGAGAAAGGGTAATCTACTATTCTAAAGTCAGAAAGTGCTAGAAGCTATACAGGTGTATAATAAAATTTACAATACTACAAATATATAAAAATATATTAGGCATCATTTCAGGTAAATAAACGTCTTATTTAGGAAGGTGACAAAAGAAACTGTTTTAATTTTATTTCACAAAAATAAACTACCTCATAGCCTGTTCAGATAAACTTTCTCTTCAGGTATGACTTAAACTACCAAAGTAAGTCAAAATTTCATGATTATGAAAATAAGAATGAATCTCAGTGATTTGCCTACCTTGGAACTCTGTTGGTAAAATAAACCAAATTTATGTTTTAATCAGGAAAAATTCTTTAACCTCTACATTTCTGAACTGTAAGTACAGGATATTCTCAGGTACTGTAATTTCACTCATGCAGCATCCTATTTAAATTAGTTTCCAGAAATCATCTAATTTTAATTTCTTTTTCACCCTCTTGGGTTGAAACAAATTCAAGGATGTCTCTTTTCCATTAATATGTCAAGTATCTGGTCCTTCAAATTGCCATCAGTTCTTTTCTACTAATCTTCTTTTCTGTTTAAAAAATGCATGACTTTGAAACTTGTTAATATTAAATGTTGTTGATGGTCTATCTTAATTAAAGTATTCAGTTTAAAATCATCCTCAGATAGAAAAGTTGGCTAAAGCCAAAGAAATAATCTGAATGGTATAGATTACATTATATAATTCAATCAGAAATAAAAATTGTGCATTATACCATGAATAAGTTGGTGTTAATATAAAGTTTTAAAAATTATATTTGCATCCTCCTTGAAGAATATATCTTTATACCAAGGAGTCTATGATACTGTGATGTTGCAAAGGGAGGACTGCCTGAAGAAATACTTTGTTTGAATAAAATTGAGCAAAATTCTAATGCTATCTTGTTTGAATCCTCTTGTTTCCCAAAGGATGACACACACCCAATTTTATATTCAAGAAATGAAATTTAAAAAGGAAAAAAAAGAAATAAAAGACAAAAAAAAAAGGGAAAAGAAAAAAATAAAAAAGAAAAAATCGTTTTGATGAGGAGCAACACAACCTTATATCAGCACATCATGGTGATGGGATGTGGAGTGTCTATAACTAATATTTCTGAAAGTAAAGCTTTTGATATATATGCACATGAAATGCAATTAAAAGAAAGACATTAAGAGTACCAACAGCTATACTGACAATGCTGAACGACCTTATTAAACAGATTTCCACTGAGGCTTCCAATCCTGTACAGTGAGCAGAAGGAAGTTGTGCATATACACAAAACTATGTCTTTTCTTGCATATGAGAACTGATTAAGCCTTCCAACATTTTGCTAGGGGTGAGCAATTCAAAAGCCATGGTCCAAACAGGTTTTTTTAAATATCTGTCAATTAAAGTAGTGGGATAGATTACTGCACAGGATCTCTTATTTAAAGAAAGCAATGCTCTAGTTCTTTAAAGTGAAACTTGAAAGTGTCTTGTTAGGAACTGAACTGGGCATTTAAAACAACCAATATTTTAACCTCTAAGAGTCTATTACTTTTGTTCAACTGGGTAGATTTAGCTGGAAGTAATTGATGAACTATTTTATTTCAGGGTCATACATGAAGGAAATAGCTAATAATAGTACCTTTCCATTAAGAGGTCTCTTCTAGTAACCTGAATTGAAAACACTATGCATGTTTTATGTGCATTTTTTCTGTTGAATTTTATACAAACAAAATGTATATAAGTAGTAATGAAAAGTACATGCCATACATTGAGATGAATGTAAAGGCCACTGTAATTTCTTTTTTTTTTCTGTGTGCACTCTTTCCTGCTCCCTGCCGAATAGCTCATTTTTTCTATCAGCACAGAGTAGTCCACAAATTGCAGTATATTTCTAATGGTGGCTAAATTAAACCTTTGAATTTTTCAGTGCTTTTCTCCTTGAACACAATATGTAAGGACAGGGTTTTCAATAATCCTATTACTTGGTACAGAAATAGGCTAGGGCTAGTGGAGTGTCTGATGCTTTCAGCTTCCAATTAGTGACTGCAGTTCCTGAATATAAATTTTCAGAGTAATTTAGTTGCAGTTACATTTATCAAACAAGAAGTAGAAACATTGTACACCTTCCAAGAAATCAGATTTTAAAGCTACTATCACCTATAAATCATGTTATTTACTAAAATCTGCTTCTCATCAAAATTGGTGAATATGGAATACCTTGTGCTTCTTTAAGATTATTTTCTAAGGAGAAAATTGAGAATACCTCAGATGAAGCATAAACTGTTCATTACTTTATTTGAATTTACATGGCTGCATATGCAAATTAGATTGTGCTAATACTTTTTATTACAATGGTATTTAAATGACTTGTTTTTTAAAAAATTACAGAATCTAATTTATATCTAGAATTTGACAAGTATCAAGCACTTTAAAACTCTCTCATCCTATCTCTCACATACTCACAGACCTAATTTCTTAGCAAGGAGATGTAAAGTAAGAGATCTCAATTATAGGTAAGTGTTATATATGAGTAGAGGAATGAGAAAGCTGAATCTAATCCTCCTATTTATAGAGTTAAGTATCCAAGAATGGAACAACCTGTGCATTTGGAAGTGATGCTGCTAACTTGGGAGGAAGCATTGCAACTTGGTAAAACCTTCTGGGGGGATTTTTTTCAATCCATTTATTAAGATAAAAGCCACAATGATTATTTCTATTAAGATAAAGCATGGCGGGGGGAAGGGAAGAAAGCTTCACACGTAATGAACACCTTGCTGAAGAAAATGTTTAGAATTTTTGCCTGTATGTGGGTTTGCTAAAGCAGTATTCAAAGTGTACTTCATGGGGCTCTCAGAGTGTACTCCATAGGGGAATGGGCTGGGTGGAGTTCAAGGTGCACAGCGCTGACAGAGGGGAAATTGAAAACAGGTGGGTAAATATGGGGGACCCTGTATCCCTGAGACAGATAAGAGGCAAGGACCTTCATTTCAGAATGCACCAAGCTTCGGAATTAGTGTGACTTGTTCCCACCTGTATACAAAAAAGGGAGTCAGAACCAAACAAGCTTTGTATTGATCTACAGCATACTGTTCAATGCCCTGCACAGGCATGCATGTGGTAACATTTTTTGAAATGTGTGCAGACCAGGTGTTGAAAAATGACCTGATTCTCCACCATTTGTGGCAGACTAGCCTTAGTCAGCAGCCAAAATAGCATAGTCAGCATGAGCTCTCTCACACAGCCTCAGTGGAACAAAGGAGATAAAGCAGGGAGATGGGAATGAGAAAGGCCCATGTGGAGGAAAAGATGGGAAGGTCTCCTACGAGTAACAACACTGGCAAAACAGATTTTACTTGGGGAAAAACAACATAATCTATTACAAATAAAAATAAATGTTTAATTTGTGACTTGAATAGAGTGAAACAAAAAGACAAACATTAAAGCAGCATCTTTCCTGCTGGGTGTTCCTCCCCCAACAACCTTTCCCCTCACTTATTTCTTAGACATATTTTCCCTGAAGTGCCCCCCTGGGCTGTGGGCTCAGCTGTGCCCTGGATGGGTTGGCTCCAGCTGCATCCAGCTGGGAGAAGTCCAGCCTCCCCTCACTGAGACCCCCTTCAGCCCCCACTGCCAGCACCTGGGCACCTGCATCCCCTGCAACACTGACTCGGGTGTGTGCAATAAGGACAGCTTCAGTCTTTCCTAGCTGTGCTGCAATCACACGCACTTCATGGACTTCTGAATGCTCATAATTAAAAAATCTGACTAAAAGGCTATCTGAGATAACAAATATTGCAGACATCTCAGCAGATTGGTGTGTTTGAAGGACATTTTTTTTTCACATACACTTACAGTGTAACAGGACACATCTATTCCTGTGTCGTGTTTCAAGCTGGCTAACAATTGCTGGTCTTGCTGAAATGCTGAGTAGTCAGACAAAGTAGGGCCCTGGTGTAGTTAGAGATTTTCTTCAGATCTGGAAGCTGTGGCACTATTAAGTCCCTCCTTGACTTCCTTCCAGGCAAGTACAGGATTGTTCACATCCCCTTTAACAGGATCATGATGACTGTTGTTCTCTCCTGATTATAGTGTTTCAAACTTATATTAGTCTCTGAATTACTTTGAGTTCTGCAGAATTTGGGAGATATTGGATTGGAACCTCTGCCTAGAGAGATAACAGGGAGGGAGTAGGTGATGGACCTGTACTACTCCTTTCTTTGCTTTTAACACAGGAAACACTGGGTCCTTTCACTGCTTTTGACACAGAAAATATTGAGATTTCTCACCAAAGATTTTCAGTAATCAGATATGGATAAGCAGAAGTTTCATCCATCTTTCCAGAACCCCTGACAATGTGTCCACTTCTCATTGTTTCTCTACTACTCACAAACTACTTTTAACTCAATCTGAACTGCAAGAATCAGAAATTACTTTAAGACACATGTTTCCTCCACCCTAAAAACTCTATCTGTTAAAACAGTCTGAGGAGTTTTTAAGAGAAATTCTGTTGTATTTTAAATTAATTGCCTAGTCTCAGTTTAGTTTCAGGCAGGAATGCAACAGATCACTTTCTGTGGACAAAGAGATGCTTTTGATGCAGGATATAATCACCCAGTAAATGAATGCTGGCCACTCTTCTATTTTTATTTTTTTTTAACATAGTTCTGAAAGCTTAAAACCTTTTATCAGTCAGGTAGATAAATCTCATAGCTTCAAACTGAGTTGATTAACATAACAGGTTTGGTTGGTCTTTGGGATAAAAAGCAAAATATCTGCTTGTCTTATTGAAATTGGGAACCTAGACACTAATAAATTCATTATTCAAAAAAAAATCTCATAGACTGATTGCCAGTTGATTGTCAGCCTATAAAAGTACCAGCTCAACTACTGGAATGAAACAAAATCTTTCTAATAAGACTGACCTTCATATGCTATTTGAAAATGACATGAGCGCCAGGATGACCAAATCCTTGGGGGAAAAGTCTCAAGGGAAAAGTTATTCTGCAGCTAAACAATAATGAGAATTTTTTTCAGTGAATAACCAGCAAATTACCTGCTTTGAAAAGATTGTATTTAACATCAGCTGGAGGATTTTTTGCAAGTGATAGGTTACTCATTAGGACTTGCATAGACATATCAATGCATATTTTCAAAAGTATAGGGGATATGGAGGACATCTGTGAGGGTTTTATGTTAAAAAAATCTCAAATATTTAGTGATTTTGAAGAATAAAGATTCTCAAACTTAGCTGGAGCAACATAACTATATGAAGAATGCTAAACAATGGGATCATCCATTAAAACTCTGAATATGATGCAGTGGAAGCTGCAATAATCAAGTGGATTCCTGGTTTAACATTGACATCTCTCATAATTTCCCTGACTGACTCTGGTAGACTCGGCTTGTTATGCAACCAGTGGGCATATGTGCATGTAGAGACTCTGAATAGGGAGCAAGGAGCCCAAAAGCAGGGCACACAATTTCCTGGTTAGGTTCCCAGAGGATATTCTAAACTGGATCAACCTAGAGGTCACTTATTTAAACTCTTGCTCTAATGAGTACCAGTAGGACACACACAAAAAAGAAGGTCTGACATATAAACTACTACCCCAGACTCCTTTTATATGGAGTACTGAAATTAATTTATCCCTCATTGCCTGTCTGTTTAGCTGGATTCATTGCTGCCACTGCCCTTCAGTAATTTTTAATCACAGTGTCCTCAGAGTGGTGCCTCCTTTAGGGAGTCTTCAGTCTCCATGATTTCAATGTGCTAATTGTCTTGCATGGAAGGAACTGAAGTACACACACACACACATAAACACTCCAACACTGCCTGTGGTCTGAAGAGAGAAAGTTTGCAATTAGTTGGGAAGCATGGATGTGTGGCAAATAACTGAAAATACACAGCACTTTAACTTCAGTCTGTTGAACTCCTGAACAAGCAGGTGATTTAATTAATACTTTTTCAAGAGAGTAGAAGCAGAATAAGTATGACTTAGGGAAGTTGCTCTATGCTGCACGTTTTGTATCTAGTTCAATGAAGTGTGGGTCACACCACTAAGGTTCATATGTCGTCATTATTCAGTTAGGTAAATTAAGCTTGTGTTCTAATTTTCATTCCTGGTGAGCAGGATTGCAGAAGTTTGTAATAACTATTGCTGATGAAATAGTTCAGTCTTTTAAGGATTCCATTTTGTCCCCAGAGGACACCTTTCTCAAAAATTGAGTTAAAAATTAAGGCAAAAATAAGGTTTTTCTAGATACTTTCTGGACAGAAGGTATAAAAAGCAAGTAAAAGGTTATGTGAGGAAGAATTCTGAGAGATTTATCCTGTATATCCAGAATTATCTGAAAGGAAGAAAAAACTCATTTGTAAAACCATCAAAATGTTGTCAGACTGTCTAGTGATGATTCGAAGTTAAACAGGTGATTTCCAAACATCTGAAAGCTTGTAGAGGTGACCTTGAAAAGAATAACCTTGTCCCAAAAAGGTAAAAACAGTTCTTAACCTTTAAGTTTTGCCATTTGTAATGAGTCTGACAGTATGTGTTACACTGTATTAATATATTAAATCAAAGCTAAAGATAAGATTGCAGAAATAGAGTGAAAATCATCTGAACATGTATAGTCAGAGATGCCAACAACATCTGGAAAATTTTAACTGTTCCATATCACAAAAATGGCTACTAAAATCTTTACACAGAAGATATAACCCACAAACCTTGGTTATCCAAAAGCATTTATGGTGAATACAGCTCAGATAAGGAAGATGGTATCTGTTGGTTTATTGGCCTGAACTGGAAAAAGTAGAATTTGACCTCTGGGCTGGAGAGGCAGAGGGTAGGGATGCTATAGAATAATGAAATTATCAAAAAGATGGGATAAGAGGGAGGCAATGAACAGGCACCCAGAGAATATCAGCTAATAAAAGATCAGGCAGATATTGGAGTCTGAGTAACTAGCACACACAGGATTACAATCACCCCTAATGTCTGGTAATGCAAATGAAGCAGATGAGAATTAGGAGAAACACTTGCAAAATCAGAGGGTTATCTCTAAAAGCCCTAGATCATCCTGACAGTGATTGGTAGGTAACATTTTATTTTAAAATCTGAAACCTGAAACACAGGCATAACATTAATCAAATACAGACAGAACATGACTGAAATGAGATGCAAAAATTAGGTTGTGAGTATTGCTAAGGTAAATAATATAGGGAAGTGGAAAAAAATGCAGCGTCACATCAAATAAGTCATGGAACAAGATCATTCAGAGAGATATTGTCTCAGTCTGTATCCACAAGGAGAAGGTGCAAAGTACCCATCGAGAGTGGAACATGCACAATCCTGTAATTAGATACATTCTGCAAAGACTTCACTGAATTTTCACACTGATTTTTCAGTCCATTGAAATCCATCTGTGCCAGAGATCTTAGCTGCAGAATATTTGTGACCATACAGTGCTCTTAGTGGGCATTTCTCATCTAGATTTATAAATGGATGATTCTATAATTCTGAGGGAAGCTGGTGACTGTAAAGTTCGGCTCCTATGTCATAAAGCTTAATGACCCATGTATTTCAGGAGACTTTAATGGGCTCAAATTGCTAAAGCAGAGTTGTGGAGGACAGTGTCTGTTCCAGAACAGTCCAGCAATGCCTTTAACCTCAGAACAAATACAGCCCAGCGTAGCAGAGCCCCTTCAGTCACCATGGTGTGTCACAGAGGAAGGCAGGTGCTGCCCAGGGTGGTCTGTTTGCTGAACAGCAGCATCTCAGTTCTGTCACCACAGGATACAGACACACAAAGTACTTCACTGCATTATGAGATGATGTTCTGTCCTTCCCAGAGGGAGGAAATTGTGTGATAAAATGAATGACTGTGAAGGATGTTTCTGTGACAAAGGAAGCTGTTGCTTTTCAGCTCACATTTAGCCTAACTTATGCATGATTTCAACCCTCAAAAATATTTACCCCCCCCAATAAAGAAAAATTTCCCAGTGGACTTACTCTTCCAAAACCAGCAATATTCACTGTTGAGGTATTACTGCATACTTCCAAATTCCTTTACAAGATGCATTCCAATAGTACAGCTTTTTAAATGTGAACTTTCTTTCATTAGAAATATCCAGCCAAGGGCTCTAATTAGGTGCATGCACATCTGTGAAGGAAAAATCTTTGAAAGGGAGAAAAATCTTAGCCTCTGACACAAATATAGGAGAAGACAAAAATATTTTGAAGATTGTTAAAAAAAGTTATTTCTTTTTGAAGTAGCACAGTAAGAATTGAAATGGAAAGTGATTTTCTATGGAAGGGATTAGAGCAAGAAAGACATTTCTATCAAAGAAAAGGTTACTGAGAACATATTTCTAAGCAGCCTCAGGAAATTTTAAAGAGAGAAGTTAAATCTGAACAAAATTGGTAACCAATTTAGCCCTTGCTGAGTGTTTTGACTAGAGGATAGACAAAAACTTATTTTCTTTCAGGCAGACTCCACTGGGCTCTGTGTTAGTAAGAAAACAGAATTCCCTGTGTGGTGCTTTAGTCACAACCCCTGATCAAGAGCCTCTGGCAAACAAGCTGCTCCCCAGACTCAAACATGACAGAGAACAGGGAATTAAAGAACAGCACTCTGTGGAGAAGGCCATGGCAGTACTTCTTTTGAGTGTTTTAAAGGCTCATCACTAAGCATTCAGCACCCATTAGGCCCAACCAATCTTGTTCTGAAATCTTGTATGATAACTTCTTGAAACTATCAGGAAATCTTTTTGTTAGGAAAGTGTCTGTTCCAGAAACAAGGATGGTGTGAACTAGCTCATTTTAGTCAAGAAAAGCTCCACCTATATATTTTTGTTTCTGAAATTTTTGCAGAAGTCTCATTGTTGTGCCATACTGTGAGGGAGGGGCTGTCTTTCAGCTTTTTTCAAGGTTGCAATCAGGGCAGTACGTGCCCAGTAATAGTGGCTGCAGTGTGATCAAAAGATGTGGTTGTCATGGAATGCTTCTAGTCTGTTAAAAGAACAGCGTGAAGACTGCCCTAGTGTGCTTCAGCACACTTATCTTTCCTGCAAGACAGACAAACAGCCAAAACCTGCCTGCTTAAATTGGCAACAGAGCAGAGAAACAAAGGCTTCTCTTCCTTGGATGCCTGGTATCTGCCTCCAGCATGAAAAAGCAATTGAGTTTTCAGAGCTAAGTTCTGCCTACACTCCAGACTGGTTGTGTGTGGAGCGAGTTCCTGGATTGAGGTGAATTCTCAGGTCTCCTAATGCAAGCATACCCAGAATATATTACTGTCTTAACCTGTTCTTTTTCTGTTTTCTATTGTCCAGGCCTTTTATTTGCTAGGACCCTGGGGTCAGCTGTCCCAGCTGTGATCCCTCTCAGCTTCTTGTGCACTTCCAGCCTCTGCACCGGGTTGGGTGGTGTGAGGAGCAGAAAAGGCCAGAAAAGACTTTGTGTATACTCAGCAATAACAAAACCATCCCTGCTGTGTTTGGCACAAATCCAAAACACAGCCCCCTCCCTTACTATGAGGAAAATTAACTCTATCTCAGCCAAAACCAGCACAGCAGGAAGTGTGGGAGGAATAATATTGCTCCAGCAAGACATATTCTTGAAATAATGAGGAGGAGCAATAGGCCTACACAGACATTAGCAGAGAGAACAGACATGCTTTTTTATTATTGGCAGGTAGCAATACAAGACAATCCTCAGATATGAGCAATAGTTTGAACTTTTGATTTGAATACTTGGATTTAGTTTCACTGAGAAGACAATGATCTTTCTAGCAAAAAATATGCCAGAATGAAGAAGTGTTTTTTAACCTATTTGCACTATCAGCTGTTTACACATTCCAGGATGAGCATTCTCATCTGTGAATACTATGCAATTTTAGCTTTGCTGAGAAGACAGCACAATCTCACCTGTATTCCAAGGACATATACATTTTAGATGATATGTTGCCACTGAATGGTTGTAAAGTATTGTATTGTACCATTGCAAACCTGACACCCTGATAATCCATCTAGAAAAGAGGGTCATATATGTGTGCTGTATACACCAAATACATCTGACTTGGAGTAGAATACAGAGCATGTGGTAAAATGCGAAGACAAGAATCTTCCCTGGATTTTATCATATAGAAGAGTAAAGCCATAATGACTTCTTGAACCTGAGAAACCAGAAATATTTCTAGATTTAGTCATAGATGTTGCCTGTTGCATGTGTTTAATCTCATTTGAGCTGACTTACACCTCCTAAATGGCATCTTAGTACTTTATATCTACATCTGACTTCATAAATCCTTCCACATAATGCCAATCTTCACATAAGATGATGATTTTAGTCCAACCACTGCTGACCTTTATTTTTTAGAACTGTGATAAGATACTCTCAACCTGTGTAAAGCTTTTTAGTCAGGATGATGCAAAGCAGTCACCTCAATATCAAGTGTGAATTTACAACAGATCACAGCTGAATGAGAGAAAAAAAATCAATGGCCATTGGATAACGGCCATTGGTCAATGGCAATTGGATAATCGGGAAGATTTTTTAAAGTATTTAAAATATTTAAAGAAGTATTTAAAACAGAGAAGAAATGCAGTATACAAGGACAACCTCAATGGCAGGAAGTAGAAGACTAAAACAAGAGGGTGAATGCAGCATTGACTAGGATTAGATTCTGAGAGTGAATGGAATTAAACATTATAAACAGTGGAGACAAATCCCAGCAATAGAAATGTCTCAGGCAGAGACATCTTGAGCTGTGGAAGAGAGGTATCAGAGAATAACAGCTGCAGTCCCTGGACAATCTACACTTTGGCTTTAAGATGTATTTTAGGACTGTGTTATTCTTTCTATGTGGCTGAAATAAGAAAGATATTTTTCTGCTGTTGGTGGAATTAGCTGGGAGAGGTCTTAAACAATACAGTTTCCAAATCAAAAGGAAAGTCACCTAGTAATCTGATGAGTTAGAAAGTATAATTTCAAAGCATATTTTTTGATTAACTGTATTCAAAGATACTCTCTCTGTACCAAATACATCAGGACTCTATTTTCAGTGAAAAGGCAGACTGGGGAACATACTCAGCTGAATCTAAAGGCCAATTCTTAAGTTTTAGTTAATAGAGGCATGTGTAAGCCACACAGGAGGGGGACTCTGTACTGGGCTGTACATTGTCTACCTGTACTGGTGGACAGGAAATTATAGATTTAAGTTCCAAGTTATAAATGTAAGCAAATATGAACAAATAACCCTAGAGCTGTTTAAACATCCTTTGATAATACATCTTACTTTAGCTGAAATGGACTAGGGAATGCTGGTACAAGAGAATTGCATGGCAGAATTGGGCACCTTAGTAGCATGTAGAAGATGAGCAGGGCAACTGTCTGAGAAAATGTGTGATGAGGGCACCAAACTCCATTTTCTGTGAGTTCTGTTAAAGAAAGAGAGAAGATAATCTCCTCTGACAGAAGATAATTACACAGGACCTGATTAGAGAATGAGTATATTCCACAGCAGCTGCAGTTTTCAGGCCATGACTTTGCGTGCAAGTTCTTGTGTACTGGAGGCTGAAAATACCAGAGAAAGTGTTCTAAACAGCTAAAAAAGTGGTTATGAACTGAGACTGAACTAAGATCTCAATTCTCATGGTGTTGGAAGCACTGTGAAGTCACACTCCATAACTTAAACTCCCCCAAAGTTATTAATGCTTTCTTTAGACTTCCAGGCAAACTAATCACATTTGTCTTCTATTCCTTCTTTAAACAGACACAGCTAGCTCCCCACTGTTGGCTGTTGTAGTAGACTTGTGGTTGTTGAAAGCCATGCACCGTGTGAGAAAGTGCAGCAAGTCACTAGATATCATGATACACTTTAAATATTCAGATTTTGAGAGAATGTATGGTTTTCATGCTGCCTTTATTCCTCTGATTAAGAAAAGGAGTGAGGCTGTGCCCTATTACTTTCTTGGTTTTTATTTTCTTTCTGCGCTTTCATAAGCCTTGGAAAATCTTCACTATGCAATTCTGCTTCACTTGAGTTTTCACTTTAAGAAGTGAAAGAATTTATTCAATAAGGGCTGAGAGTATAAAAAGCAGAGATTAGAAAAAAGCACATCATTCTTTCTTTATATATCATTTTATTAAAGAAAATTTGAACAGCTAGCATATTTGAATAGAAAATTTTACATTTCTTATAAAAATAAATTTTACCCCAGGCAAACACTGTACTGTTTGATAATCACCATTTTGATTAGCATTACAGAAAGAATATTTAATGTGGAGTTTAAACACAATAGATTCATTTAGTAAAATTTAAAAATGTCGTTATTCATTTAAAATATTAAAAGGGGATTAGGATGTTTATATTCTCTCTTTTATTTTAGCAGAAAATGGTCCGTATAGACTTTTTTATTTCTCTGGAGTCATTTCAAGCAGACGATTAGGTGCAGTATTTTTGGCATTTAACCTGTGATAAATACAGTAAAACCAAAACTCTTTGATTATTAAACCACTGCCAGACAAGGTTTCATTTGAATCAAGTGAAATAAGACACAAAAACATACAAAAGAGAGACCTGATATTGGCTGAGGACAGGTAGAAAATGTTCAGAAGAAGTTATACTTGGTCCTGATCCTCTTTGTTTAGAGCAGGATAACTGATCAAAAGCATTGTGGTAATACAAATAACAACTAAAGACAATAAAAAAGTAAAAAACTAATAAACTCAGAATAATGAATATAAAGACAGACATGCTGGGTCAATCCAAAGTGCTTTTAACCCACTATTCTTTCTTCCATAGTTGCCCAAAACAGGTGCCTAGAAAAGGATGTAAGGACAGGAATTTGCACTCTGACTTCCAATTTTCAGTCTGTAGTAATTTTCTACATTGAACTTGTGTCCAGGTTTTTTATTGCCCAAGGAAGTGGTGCCCAGAAAATTACCTCACTAAAAGGGGTAGAGAAATAGAGACTACAGTATGAAGTGAAATGTTTGAGAGGTTGGCTTTGTTCTGTGGTTTAAGGAGGGTGCTGAAATGTGATGGGATTTTTGTCCCTAATGGGGAGTAAGAAAATGGCACCAGTTTTCTCAGAGATGCATAGTGCATAGGCAACAAGTAATGAACAGTGAACACAACTTGCAGTGAGAGAAATTTCAAGTAGATGCATGGAAAATATTCTTACTGTAAAGAGCTGTTGAGTACAGAACAGCTGTTGAGTACAGGTCAAAGTGGTTGTGGGATCTTTATGCTTGAACCTGAGTAACTTGTAAATTTAAAAGTTTAATTGTAACAGAAAGTTGGACTTGATGATCCCCAAGATCATTTCCAACCTCAACTGTTCAGTGATTCTGTGGATTTGTGATTGTCTGAGTTGAATTTGGTTTCCACATAGAACCACAATGGATTTCTGTACTGAATTTGTGCAGCTTCCATTGAATCTGTGTGAACCTTCTGCATCCAAAAAACATCTTGGCAAGCACTTCCACTTCCTTGGAGATTCACCATTTTGGCTGTTTTTTAACTTTTCTAATGACTTCATTTGGTTTCCTGTGTTCTTACTCTAAAGAAGAAAACCACACAGTATCCACTCTTTCCATCAGACCTTTGATTGTGCAGATTTGTATTCTCTTTTTTTTTTTCAAATTTGAGGACTCAGTGCAGTCACAGTATTTTAGATAACAGTCATCCTAATACAGTTATCAGATGCCTGTGTCTCTAGGTAAATATCTTTATGATGGTACTAACAGATGGTTTGTATAAGCCACTACTTACTTCAAATCAAAATAAATTTTGCTTTACTGGATTCTCAACAACAACAAAACCAAGACTGCATTGTACCTTAGTACTGGCTGCTTTTTATATTAATCTTGAAATTAAAGTCCAGCTCTTCATTTTCACACTTTAATGCCAAAGTGTGAAAAATACTGAGTTTTTTGTTAGCTTTTGGTCAACCTTTATAGGATTGCAGCTGTTTTGCAGTACCTTAACCTGCTGGTATTTGTAGCAAGGTCAGTAATAAACTGAACAAAGTGATAGAATAGAGATACAGGGAAGAGTTCTAAATCTAAAGTGTTCTAAAACTAAATCAGTTATAAATCTTTCTGAATCTGAAAGAGAAGCTGCTGAATAATGAGAAAGGGAACTTAATTAATCTGATATTATGATCTTTACAACATAGACAAAATATTTTTCTGCCTTTGCAAGAGGTCCTGGTTCAGTGCCATTGATTCCAGCAACAAGATACACAGCCTATCTTTCCTGCCTATCAACAAATTCATGGCAAGGCTACTTGAGCTTTATGGATTTTCTGCAGTAACACTGAATTGAATTTTCAATTAATTTCAGAAAGAAATTTTATTTGTATTTTTATCTCTCAGGCTGGTACACAAACTTCCAGCCATTAGTCATTTAAACTCACTGCATCTTTTTTTCATTGGTTTATTTTATTCCTTTCCAGATTGTTGAATCAGTACTGGTTCATTCAAAAATACCTTTATTACTGTATTTTCTTTGAATTTCTAGAGTTTACTCTTGCAAGATTAGTGCAACTTGCCTGCGAGGAAAACAACATTGCTATTACATTTTCCCAATGGATGTTTAATATCCTATTGAATTTGCAAGACTAATTTCTTCTTATTCCAAGCTTCCATGAAAACAGTTCACCAATCTCTACAAAGACACAAAAGCCCAGATTTCTTCCTCCTAGGTTAAGCCATTTACGAGAAATAAATACATTTAAGAACTTACCCACCCTAAATTCTTGTAGGCAATAGGAGGTAGTGTCTCCTCTCTCCAGAAGCTGTAGCTCTTCCAAGATCTGGATTTAATTCCAGAAGTGATATGGAGTCAGTCTGGGCTAGACTTTATCTTGTCTGTGTTTTTTCTCTTCTCTGCTAGAAAATGAACAGCCACTGCACTGAGACTGGGGAGTCTGAGTTCATTCCAGAATCTTCTGAAAACGAAAAATAGCAAAGTGTTCTGATGAAGAAATGCACTCCTGAAATTTGAAACAAACCAGCACATTATTTGGCATTATTTTGTGTCATTATTTTCCTGAACTTCTACAGGCATGGTAGGTAGACCCATCCACCTACAAAATATACTTATCTACAACTAGGCCTGTTACCTTAGGCTTCCATTAATATATATAATTTATATTTATACCATTTATACTTAATGGGAAAGAAATAGCAATTTTTAGTATGTGATGCCTCATGAAGATGGATTTTTATGATGCATAATTAGCTAGATTGGTGCCCATTTGTTTTATCTTGCATGTTCCTTCAGAAGCAGTCAGGAGACTGGGCACAGCTGGAGATCAGACATTAGTCAAAATGGACAAATGACATCAGCTGTTGAGGAATTCTTTGTTTAAAAAAGCTATGTGTTGCTTCCTTATTAAAGATTATGGATTTGTCCAGATTTAGGGATGGAAACCAGCTCCTGTCAGATCAGAATGGCTTGCTTCTCACAAGTTGCCCTCTTATGCAGCATGGAGAAAATCAAATCTGTAGCTATTGTCTCATGTGTCTTGAAGAGGACTCAGTTTATGAGCCTTGGAACCAGATACTGGAACATTGATCTCTTAGAAGTAGAGGTATTGATATCTTCCAGTCTCTATGCATAATACACAAATTAGTTTGTATGCTAAATTAAACATCCAACTAATAAAAGCATTTAGTTGTAAAAATAACTTCCATCATCCTGTGATATAACAGAATATATATCTCCATTTTGATAGATTACTGAAAGACAATTCTTAAAGAGTTTTTACAAGAGAGTTTTAAATATCTCAGAAAGCTTGAAAGAGATGTGGGAAAAACTACTGAATTTAATTTGCATTAATATATGCTTACTGTAATTCCAGTTACAAAACACAAGACATGATTTCAACAAGTGACAACTTCCCTCTCTAGCTTAATATTTAGCACAAACATTTGCATTTTAATAAAATGACCATCTCTTTCCAAGAAAATTTTTAAAGAGGAAGATTTATATGATGGATTTTCCCATTTTCCTTGGAGCAGAAAACATTCTAGAGTTAAAAATTCAGTAGATCCTTAACACAGAACTGAAAACAGTGGTCATTCTTAGGCACTCCTTTATACCTATCCCTGAACTAAAATCATGTTATAAAATGTAAATACACTGGACTTTAGAATTTTTTTATATTATGCAGTGCAGTAATCTGCAACATATTAATACATACACATATATATATACATATATGAACTATTTAAAATAAAGACAATCTCCTTATACTAAAATTATACATATTTGCTGATAAATACAACAAAAACATCTCAATCATGCTGCAAAAATATCTGCCCTCTTTGAGTGGTTGACTGTAAAAATGAAGCATGATAAAATTAGAGCAGAGATGCAACTGGAAGCAGTTGTTTGCACATGAAACATTTCCAGTTTCCATTGAGTTACTGTTTGCTTTTCTACTGGTATCTTCATGAAAAAGGCAGTCACAACACTGAGAATTGAAATAAAATCCAGTCCTAATTATCCATTGCTCAATAGGGGAACTTGTCTGGGGTCCCATATTTTGAGGCAAGGATGTAGAAGTATTTGTGCTTAAGAAAGTTATGTATTTTCACTCTTGATGCCTAGAGAATATGATCACTGGACAGTGAGGGAGAGAATCACTTCCATTCACCTCTTTATGTTAACAATAGCAGCTAGTATAAAATCTCTTTACATTAGTGGTTCAAAAGACTAATTAATGCTCCCATCAGAATTAACTTAATTTTCACCACCCACATATTTCACAGCCACTGACTCAACTGAATTCTCATCACAGGGCTGGCTATTTCTTTTCACCTTACTTGGATCATATTAAGCAAGTAGATGATTTATCTCTAGAGGACTTAAGAAAGGACCTAAAATATGCGTTGATGAAATGATTTAAGAGAACAAAATTATTGAAATTTCCATTTAAAACAACATTTTGTGCATGTTCATTACCTAATGCTTGAACAGACCAAGGATGTAATCTCTTCACTCGATTGCTTTTCTGTCAGTGTGCCTTGCCTGACTTCAACAGTGTGGACTCTTTTATACACCAGTACAAATCAGAGTAGAAGCATGTTGATAGCATTTACATTTTTAATTTTGTCTTGTGCTTGGCCATGTTGCAGGTGCCATAAAATGTTAATTTCCAGTTTCTCTCAAAGGTAACTACCAATTTCAATTTATTATCTACTGATGCAGGAAAAACTGAAAAGCAGAATAGAAAAGACACATGATACAAATCTATTTTTATGTTGTAAACAACATGATTACTCTTCCCTTTTCCATGACAGATTCAATAAATGTTGATTGAATTATCTAGGATTAGCTGAAGTGGACGTGAACAAAATAAGCAATAAGAATCCACAGTAAGAATCAATGGAAATGATTTATTTCCCGGAGATCAAATCAAATAACAGGGAGGATCAAATTAGCTAGTGATCACATTAAGTGGAAATCTTTGTACTAGTATGCTCTTTCCTCTGAGCTGCTGTCAATAGTCACATAAATACACAGTAGCATAAAATCTTTTTCCTTTTTTTTTATTTCCACTGAATCTGAAGCACTGCATACCCCTGCAGACAGTAAGACACACAACTACTAAACCAGAATCACCCAATATGGATGACTTCTGAACTACTTATACTCTCCTCCAATATATTTTTTTTATCAATAGAAAAGCCTCATATTCTCTACTTCATACTTAAAAATCCACAATTTCCCATGTCCAGACAGGAAATAATAAGCATTGTAGAATACCCTGAAATCTAAAACATCTGAGATTGCTTCAGAAGTGCCCAAATCTGAGATTCAAGAACCAAATTATTACAAAAACTGTAACTATACCACTGTAACAAACTGATTTTACATTCCCTCAGAACAAACTGTAGATACCCATTTGGATCCCTGGAGTGTTATCCAGCCAAGTCTCAGTTATCCATGTGAAGCCAGTTCTGATTGTAATTCAGAATCAGCTTGTGGTTAATTCTAGCTTTGAAAGATATTCAGTTACACAAAGTGAAGAGCCAGGCTGGAAAAGCTTGTGATATTTGATATTCAAAAGGCTTAATGAAATAAACCATAAAATCTTAACATTGCTGTCAGTCTGATACCTCCTTCTCCTCCATCTTTAGTCTTGACATCATAAGCTTTGAGTAAATTCTGAATTACTTTTAAGTTGTCTTGACATCTAACACCTGGTTAGTTTAGAATTATGCACAAAAGTGAAATAAGACTCACAGTTTGCCCAGATAAATTTCTAGAGCAGAATACAGATACAGACAAGCATCCAGGCACAGATATTAACTCCACGGGCCAAACAACACTGATAGTCTTCCCTTAAGGAGATTTCACAAAACATTTACACAATCAAGCCTGTAGTCTTCTCTCCAGTCCCTCAAAAATTGCAGAGCTGGATGTGGATGTAGCAAGACTGGGCTGAATGCAGGAAAAGTAATTTGAAGCAGGCTGTTTATTTGGGAAGAGACATGGGCAGAGAAATGCTGGATCTGGAGGGAGCAAGCATAGGAAAAGAGAGAGAGGGGAATGAAAGCAGCAGACACATGTAAGCAGTTAGTTGATACATTCACTAGACATTTTGCTGTGGGAATGCAATCTCTGCTCTCTGTGTGTGTATTTCTGCACAGGAAGCTTGCAGGCTTCAAGACAGACGAACTGGCAAATAGCTCAGGCAGTCTGGGAGGCAGGGAGGAGAGTGCAGCCCTGTGGGGCAGCTGCTGCACAGAATGATGTGTTCCTGGGAGACAGCAGCACTTGTCAGCCTGGATTAGCCAGTAGGTGTGGCATGAGCTCTGGGGGCTGGCTACAGGGAAATCCAGACCTGCTGCAGAGTGCCCTGTGTAAGGGTGGTGTGTGGAGATGTGATGTCTGCTAGCAATCTTTGAGTCTGGTCTGGTGGAAAATAGGAACAAGATGGGACCACGTGGTCCTCTTTCATTTAGTTCCAATTCTGATTAGGCCAGTTTAGATTTATGTGATTGCTCTTTATGGCCTCAGCTCTAAAAAGCACTATTTTCATTTGGGATTGGTTCTGCTGCTTTGGTCCAGAGGGCACATATAGCACACAGAGTATGTGTGCCCAGGCTCACTGTAGGCTGGAGCTGGGCACCAGAACTGCAGCACATGCCTGCCTAGCACACCAGGGATGGGCATTCTGGGTCTTAAGTCAGATAAATGTGTTTCAATGGACTGAGAGAAGAAATCATGCTTGTCTCACTAGGCACATCCTGCCGATTTGTCAGGATCCTGCACTAGGTTTGGCTACGATTTAGCATCCTGCAAAATTTGATTATGAAGAAAATTCCTTTTGGGAAAGAGGTAGTATGGAGGCTGAGAATGGAAATGTTGCTCATTTTCCTGTAGATATTCCATTGTTTAAAAATAAAAAAAATAAAGTTACTCTCCAGGTCATATGCAGTACTCATCATTTATGAGGAGGGTGATGAAAGCTTTGGAAACAGCCTCAAAGCATTTTGGTGTGGTAGGAAAATTTGTGCCCCATTTTTGAGATAAGGGACTGGGATTTAATTTTCAGACAGGAAAAGCGTTGTGGAAAAAGAACTAACATAGTCTTTTAAGAACTTCATTCATAAAACCTGATTCAAAATAACTGATCTGAACTGCAGTCTAACCACTCAGGGAAAACACCTCACTTAGGTATAAACCTGTTTTTTGTCTATCATTCTTTGCTACTCTTGACAAAGAGCAATCAAATACTGTTGTGGTAAATATGCTATTGCATTTCCTTCTCTTTAAACATTCAGAGTCAAACATACCACTGTGTGCATCATCAAAAGCTGATTTACACAGTTGAGTTTCTAGCTCCTAAGGAGAAAAGCAGTAGGAAGAATATTCTAATTAGCATTCAAAAGTTGATCAAAATAGCAAATACGTTTGTGGAACAGCTGATTTAAATAACTTGTAATTGAAGATACCCATTTCCAGAGCCTGAGGGGTTGTAATAAAAGTGAGAACAAATTAAAGCAAAGAAAACAAAGCTAGCCTTACACAGGCAACTAACTATTCAGGTTCAGAATATCAGTAAATTGTTCTCTCATCTAAGCTGTCATTTATTGATAACTTCCTGGAGAAGCCATTTTTCAGAAATGATCTTTCTACAGCAGTTGTCTATAGAGGGAAGGTGATAAGGTAAGAGATTATATTTTGTTCTTACACTGGTCTGATATGCAAGATTTCCTTCTGTTCTCTCATCACTCCTCTTCTTTCTATTAGATGCTGTGGCCATGTACTGAGTATTTAACAGTCTTTAATCACATGGTCCTGAGGCCATGTTTTTTCCAAGCAGGACTCATTGCATGGAGAGCAAGAAAATCTTGATGTGCATAAAAGTGTCTGACAGTATTCTTTTGCTTTTACAGTTTAATTCCTTCAACAGACTCTAAGTGTGATGAAATAGTCTCCTCCCTTTCCTGAGCAAGCAAAGCATATGAAGATTCACCTGGGTAAGTTAGGGACACATGTTCCAAATTCTAGCTATTTCAGCTGTTAAAGTGGATTTTCTACACACACATTGTAATAGGAAATTGGAATTTTCCGTTATTCTGTGTGGAGGTAGAATAAGAAATGACCTGAACCTTCATTCTAGACTTGAAGATGGTGTAGGGTGAACATCACAAAAGGATTATTGTGACTCTTAGCTCAAATGAACTTGTTTCAGTCTGTGTGCCTCCTTTTTATGATGCCTTTCAAATGAACATTCAGGGCAGGATGCTTTTCTGGCATGAATATACAGAGAGGCAATCTGAGAATTTATTCACAAAGAGCAGAGGGGAAATATCCCTCACTTTTATCAATAAACAGAAAGTAGGAAATATGGGAGATTGTGGGATGCAAAGGGCAGGGTCCACTTTCCCCTTGTAATGTTCTTCATATAGAGGAAATTAAATGAGCCAGAGAAAGATCTAACATATAAGCTGGAACTTCCTGTGGACGTATATGAACTACAAGAAACTGATGCAGTTCCCTGAAGAAATTTGCAAGGGCTTACACTAAGGTCTTCAATTTCAACTCTGCAGCTGGCTGCTAAATACCGCAGTAGCAAATTTATATTAGGGATGAAAACTTAAGCAGTATTTATAGGACACAGAATCAATATTTTAAACACATTTAAAATATTGCCTTTCTGCTAATTCTTCCAGATATAGTCAAGCCCCAGCTCTTTTCTTAAACTATGCTTTTAAGAACGGTTACACTGAGATAATAAATAATGTATATTTGTAATGCAAATAATACCATAATACAAAAGTGCACAATAAAAAAAGGGAGCTTCATTAATCACAGAATGTATTTGCTATGAATTATTAATTTAGGCACCATTTAAATTAAGATTTTATAAGTGAGAAAAATTAGGTAGCTTCTCTTTGCTTTCTACTTTTAATTTTCCTTCCAGAAAAGCTGTATTGGCTCCAAAGGATGCAGGAAGTATAGGTACAACAAACCTAAAAGGAGTAGCAATAAGCCAGAAGGTTAAGGAAAGTTTCAGTGTGGGCACCTTTCCATAACTGCCCCTGAAGGCCTTCAAATAAAGATCCACTCTTATCTTACCTCCTTACAAAAATTATCTTGAGTTTCAGTTCCAGGCTGGGAAAAAGGCAGCAAGGCAACAGCCATTATTTTTAATCAAAATCAGTCTAAATCCTTCTGATGACCTGAATAAAAATGTTCTCTTGCTCCTAAAACCTATATATTCAAATAAATCAAGACATGCTTTATTTTGAATACTTTATCACCTAAACAGGCAGAGCTGAATTGAAAGGAGTAGACTGAAATTACTTTCTCCATTTTAAAGCAGGAGAACTTAAGTCTCAAGAAAGTTCTGTTTAGACTCAGTCTAAACAGAAATAAGAAACCTAACCACAAAAATCTGTTCTACACAAGTAACTTAATTAGATGACCAAATTTTTCTTGAAGAAAAAGAGGAAACTCTTGCTACATCCATTGACTAAATTCATTGCTGTAAAATGAATTACAGATATAACGCAGTGAAAAAGCCACAAATCTTTTAGCAGAACATGTATACATCCCTGCACTCTCCCTTCCACACACCCACATCATTTTAATAATAGAAACCTCAGCGTGTCACACATTGTGTTAGAATTTTTTGAAAGCTGTCTTCCTGGCCAAGTCTACCAAAAGCATTCAAGAGCATTTCACAAGTAAGACTTAGATTAGTCTGCAATTTTCATAACATGAAAAATAGTATTTCTCAGAAATCTGCATTCATGTTCAACAGAGTGGCCAGCATATTAAGCCACTTATCTAGCAGCAGCTGGCTGGAATAGAGGTAATTTTTTTCACAAGAGCTGGTATGGGGCTGTGTGTTGCATTTATTCTGAACACAATGCTGAAAATGCAGGGATGTTTTCTTTACTGCTGGGCAGTGCTTGCCCAGACCCAAGGCGTTTTCTGCATCTCAGCCCAGCTCACCAGCAAGGGGGCTGGGAGGTGCACAGAGCTGGGAGGGGGCACAGCTGGGACTAATGATCCCAAATGACCCAAGGCATATCCCACAACACATGGGGCCATGCTTGGTATGTAAAGCTGGGGAGAACTGTAGGACCTCTGTTCTTGTGGAGATGTCTGAACACCTGACTGCCTGCAAGAAGTGGTGAATTAATTCCTTGTTTTGCTTTGGCTGCAAGTGTGACTTTTGCTTTACCTGTTAGACAGTGTTTATCTCAACCCAGGAGTTTTCTCTCTTTTGCCCTCCCAGTTCTGTCCCACTGCAGGGGCAGTAGGTGAGAGGCTGTGTGGTCCCTGGTCGCTGTCTGGGGTTGCACCATAGCCCATCATGTTCTCTATGTAAAAAAAATCTTTATTTGTATCAGAGGAAAGCCCATAGCACTTCTCAAGCCTGACTCACAAGGATAAACTCATGAAAAGCAGAGTACATTTTATCTGTCTACATTTAATCTAGGTATTTTCTTAGGTCTTGTCACTATAATGTAGCATGACACTTAAATAAATATAACTAATATTAGATGTGAGTTTTCACCACTGCTTAAAAGTAAAGTGAAGGGCTGTATCAGATGTGCTTTCTCTGTTCAGTTTGAGGTCAGTGACTGTGACAGTGTATAAATTCCATTGCAGTTTTCTCTAGAGGTTTGTAATTAGACCTTTGAAAGAAGCGGTGCCTTTTTATTAGTAGTGGTCCAGAAATAGATTCAGAAGCAGAAAAATATGCAGTAGAATATCATTACATCTTCATATAAATTAACATTAAAATGTTCTGATTCATATCTATGCAGGCTTTTGTCAATCAAAAATATTCATGTATTTCTGAGGAGAGCACGGGGTGGAATATTTCAGGGAGCAATGAAAGCATTGTGCCTTATTTAAGGCACATGGTTTTGGAAAACCAATCTTTTATTCTCTGCTTGTTTATGGATAATAATTGTTATAAGATTTTGCATCTGTTATTTTCAGGTAAATATTGTGAAAGGGTCATGACATTGCTATTTTTAAATTAAACTGAGCATTACAAAGCATTTATGTCAGGAATATTTTTTTAAAATAGCAGATGATAGTTTATCTCAATTTTGCCTGGGAATTTTCTTTCAATACATTCATCTACATACAAGAGCTAGTTCTATTTTCCAGTTTCTTCACTAATCCATCCTTCAGCCTTTTTCAAAGATCTGATAATAGTGGAAGATCCCTCTTCAGCCAAAATTCAGAAATATTTTCCTCCTTTTTAATGTGTCGTCTTTTAAGAATTCTTCAAAGAAAATTGATACCTAATGAAAGCAAATCTGGGGGGGTCAATTGATAAAAAATGACCATTTAGTCAATTGAAAAGAAGTTAAGTCAAAAACTTGTGCAGATTGCTTCTGCACATCAGCGTTCTGCAGCTGTCAGGCTTGAGGAATATAAATGGAGCTAAGCTAAGGGCATCTCTCCTTTACCCGGTATTTATAGATTGTCTCATGAGATTACAAGCTGAGTCAGAGACAATGTGGGGGTGAGGAACACTGATTTGAGAAGACTGAGAAATAAAATCCATTACAAGACTTAGAAAACAGTTATGTTTGTGTGTATACATGTGGCTGTATATTTGCAAATGAGGAGAAACAAGAAAGCTCCCTGATGGAAAGGCTGTGGAACCACTAGGTGTCATTCTTGTTCTATGTTTCCTGTTTGTCATATGTCAAAAAACTAGTCAATAGGGAGTTTCTAAAAAGTTTAAGTTTTTATACCCCTAACATTTTATGTCTGGTAGTTTTATTGTGTGCACTACTGTCCACTAGGGATTATACTGCAATACATATTTTCTTTCAGCCCACAGATTATTATTATTCTGGTCAAAAGTCTTCACCTTACTTAGCATTGATGCTTCCATGAGTTCTCTAAAACAAAAATGCTGTAATAAACAGTAGGCATGCTTGGCCTGACTGTGAGTATCATTATCTGTGTATAAAATGTTAAGTGCCAGTGGCTTTAACACTTGTTAAAAAAAAATAAAATTAATATACTTCTGAATAGTGTTTGGGTAATTTGATAAAAAATAATCTCTAATTCAAGATGCTTAGTCAGAATTTCAACATGTTATTTCCTAAGTAAATAATTAAATATTTTTTTACAGATTTTAGGATATTATACCATAACATTTAAATTTTTATCATGTTATTTTAAACTCAAGGATTTGTCCCTTAAATTTCTTTAATTTTTTTTTTTTTTTTTCCCTTCCATTCAGCCTATTTTAAGCTAGTCTCTAGGTATCTGTTTTTTTCCATTAGTTTTCAATTACACTTGTTGGTTTTCATCTAAGGTTCATCAGCATTCAGTATTTAAGCAGGACAGAATGGCTGCTGTGGAATTAGACAAATATGATAGGGTATCAAAATGACATTGCAAGGATAAAAAACATATCCTGGTATTAGGTAAAAGCTGAATATTTTAGGGTGGCTTCTCTCCCTATATATCCAACAACAGCTGATAAAAAGACTTAAGATACCTTTTAGACCTTCAGACCTTTCAGAAGTTTTTTTGGGGTTTTAAAATATATTTCTGACATCCATGATTTCTTTTCTAAGGGAAATCACATTGGTGTTTTACCCAGCTGAAACAATCTGCTTACACATGTTCTGTTTACAGGCTGTCACAACATCCTTTAAGGTTTAAATTATCTACTTGATATTCTCAAGTAATGGCATAAACGTATGTTTGATAACATCCAGCAAATTGAAGAATATGCACTTTAGTTCAATAGTTCCCTTATTGTTTTTGTACATTTAGATGCATGAATGGTAAGTTACTATAGATGTTCACACTGCAAAATGTTTTTTTATGCATTCTGGTTTCTTTGCTACTGCAGGAAAGGATAGCTGTTAGCCCTGGAATGTCAAGGAGGAGGTTTTGCAGGGAGCAGAGAAAGGTAGAGAGTAAGCAAAACTCAAAACCTGCTCCTCCTAAGTTAAGTCATTTAGATGTACTGTCTGTTTTTGAAAACTGTAGTGAAATAAAGCTAGTTGGAAAACAAAATGCTGGATAATACTGAGTGAAGATATTGGGTAAGTTGGATTGCAATTCTATTGGTTTACTGGAAATAACTACCACTGAAAGAAATTTAGTTTTGTTTGTTGCTATTAGGAAAGCAAAGATTGTTATTAGAATAAGCATAAGTAGAACAAGCTGTAAAGTAAGACTGATCATTCTTATCAGGTTTAAAGCATTTTATTAGAACATGAAAGGGAATTCAAATTGTGGTCACTTAGCCTCATCCAGTCTCTGTTATAATTATACCTTTATTAGTCTATTTTAATTGAAATCTACACAACTCCACAAGAAAACAAACCCATTCATAATCGAATTGAACTTTGACATGGATTTTAAGGTATTGTTTTTTAATGTGTTAAAAAAGGAGTCCAGAATATATTTTAGGTCTCTCCTTTGTGAACAGGTCCTCAGTCGTGATATTTCTTGATTGAATAATAGTGCTCCACTTAGAGAACTGTTTATGGGTTTCCATTTTGAGAGTCTATGTTTAAATACATGGTGTATGTCAGACTAAAAGGTACCATTTTAATAATTTCCTATCCTTTCTTAACGACAGAGACAATATTTCAAAACAAGTATCTGAAAACTGAAACACAGGTGCTATTTAATTGTGCCATACAAGTATGAAAGCTTAACCAAGGCCACACATCTGTGATGTTATGTTATTTGTACCACTTCTTACTTAGATCACCTTTGTAATTTGCCTTCAGGAATCCATGTCAAGTAAAGGTTTTTTTGTGGGGTTTGTATATGTCATAAGTATGGATGGGCTACTGCTTGATGCAAATATTTCTGTGACTGCAACTCCATGTCCTCATACATTCTGACACAAGGAACACTAACCTTTCTGTTTACCCCACTAAGTTTAGAGATTTTGTTTGGTAATGTTGATGCAATTTGCTTCCAAGAAAACAGTGCATGGTAAAAGGAGTGCTGTGTTTCTCTTGCCATTTAGCTGCAGTATTTTAAAGTGGAGTGTGAGGTGCCCCATGAATTAATCTGCCTGCACTTTGTACATGTGAGGTGTCCTGATTCTATAGACCTCTATGTTCTCTTAATGTGGGTGAGAAACCTTCAATACAGACTTCTAAGTAAGTGGTAAGACCTAAGTTAATTACATGCTCATTAACCAATAAAACTGGGTCATTGTGAGATAATTTCTTACACAATTAGTCAAAGGAAGAAGAAATTCAGATATCATTTCATGTCTCACCAAGTGGAGAAAAACTACATCCATTACTGAAGTGCCTGTATCATTCTGAGTTTGTGGTGGCTAGGTTAAAATTTTTGATTTGTGTTTGAAGGTAGGTTGTCAGCTCACATTTGCTCTTTAAAGAAATATACCCAGAAGCCTTTTCCAACGGGTACTTATCTGAATAAACCACATTCATCTCTGTGATACTTGACATTTTCTCAGCATTAAATAATTAAAATTTTGTGCCACATTTAGTCTAGCTAAACAGAGCATACCATGGATAACTGTTTGACTGAATTGTCTGCTTCATAGTATCCAAGACAGTTACCTACAACTTGCAAATAAGTGTAAGGTTATGAACTTTCTATTTCTGCAATAGATTTACTTTTGAGTCTCAAAGGAGTTAAGTTCAAAATTAAATTTTAGTAAGATACAAAACTACTGTCTTTCTTAAGAAAGTTGTACAGACTGGCACGCAAACTTGCTTGTGTAAGCCGTATAACATTAGCAAAAAAAATAATTATTGGGATGTTTTGTGAAGTTTTTTTGATGTACCCAATCTTTTGAGTATTTGAGATGAGATTTTCTGGAGGCAGATGTAAAAAATGCAACAGAAGGTTACAGAGTGTTGATGAGGTGTCAGGGATGGAGGCAGAAGGCAATTGTCTGTCAGGAAGAGACTTAAGCATGTATACTTACGTCTTTACACCGCTCCAGAAGTCGAAACATTGCTGGGAACCAGACGACTGTGGATATGTATCCTTATACTGACTGTATTTCATGTTAGGTAATGAGGGACTGCTCCATATACTCCTAATGTTATGGACTCTGAACAGTCTTGTAGTCTGTAGGGCAGTATATAAAGTCAGAAATGGGAGAATGGAGCCACCTGATGAATTTCATCCTTTTAGTAAAATAGGGTAAAACTTTAATAGCATTTAATAATATCTCTAGAAAATAGATTTCATATTTGAAGATACAAAAATAGGAATTTTCAGTTTCTGACATTTAGTGATGTTAACAATAAATATGTGCTCTCCTGAATTTTGTTTTTTTTTAACATCCCTCTTGCAGCTTTTGTTTAACTTCAAGCTCCATCTCTTCAAATTCCTTTGCTGACTCTCTGCCTTTGCTGTGTCTAGAATTTAATTGCTGTAGTCTGGTCTCCATTTCTCATTGAGAGTGAGACGATAGTTGAGAAAGATCAACTCCCAGCTATTCCTGCCAGAGATTTTCTGCTTCTGCCTCCAGTTATTCTTGCTATATGGCTTTGCATTAGGCTGTGGATAGTGGTTCAGCAACTGTCATATCAGTGCAATCATGTTCAATTCTCTGGATCTCCAGCAAAGTAGAAAGAGCTGTGGGAAAATACAGACTGCTTGTATGATGTTTTGCCTAAATTAAAATGCATTCTATAAGATGTAGCTCTTGCATGAAGACAAGTGGAAAAGAGGAAAAATCTTCAATTCACTTTTGTTCTGAATGCAAAAAAGAAATAGTTCATTGGGACTGTATAAGGAAATATAATGCAGAACATAGAGCATACAATGTCTATTAATACTGAAGAAATCTACTGGGCTTATAGTCTTTAATTAAAAAACATTATACAGAAATGTTAAATAATCAATTGAGCATTAAAATATTTATGTTCTGAGATAATTTTCCACTGCCAGCAGAATCTATAGTACAGTCTCAAAAAGAAGTCTTTGCCTTTTGTCTTTGATCTCTTTACCACTGAAATTAGAATGAAAAATTTTGGTATGCTGGACCATGTATTAAGTAAGACAATTAAACTCAAATTACAAAAATAACTGCTGCTAATCCATATTGAGACTGGTCATTGATATAATAGATTTACACAACACCTTCCATAATGACAACTGTAGCTGAAAAAATAGGCCTTTAGTCTAGGGACAGCTTTATTCCAGACTTGGATCTGATGTATCTCTTTTATGAGGAAAAGTTGAGACACCTGTGATTGTTCAGCCTAGGGAAGAGAAGTCTCAGAGGGATCTTATCAACATAAATAGCCACTTGAAGGGAGAATGCTGAGAAGAGTTAAGGTAGGCTGTTTTCAGTGGGGCCCAGTGACAGACCTAGAGACAATGGGCACAAACTGAAACAAGCAATTCCCTCTGAACATCAGGACACACTTTTCACTGTGAGGGTAACTGAGCAGTGCCACAGGCTGCCCCAAAGAGGTTGTGTGCTCTCTCTCCTTGGAGATATTCAAAAGTCATTTGGACAGGGTCTTGGGCAGCTGGCTCTAGGTGGTCCTGGTTGAACAGTCAGGTTGATCCAGATGATCTCTGGAGGTCCCCTCCAATCACTGCATGATTCTGTAGTTTACCTATCAATTTTATCCTCATCAGTAATTTGTTAAGTGATGTAACAAAGGGAAGGTTAAGGTGAAAGCTTAGAAAGCCCAGTGTCATTGATTATGATATAAATAGTGATATTTATATTGACCTGTAAGAGTCGATTGGTTCTAGTTTGAGTTCTGATCAATGAGTCAGTAGCCAAATGTCTTTTTATTTGAAAGCTATGTATTGCTTTATGCAAAATATAAGTGATGGTTAGTTACAAAGTGATCAGAACAGGATTAAGCATGTGACTGAAGTGATGTTCAAGTTTAGTTTTGTCCTTAAAGAATCCGTTTCATATGTCCCAAGACAGCTGGCAATGTGAACCAAAGTAAAGTAGGTGGAGATGTCAGGAATGTTCACTTCAAAGATATAAACCACCTTCAAGGCCCAGGCTTGGTTCAACTACAAAGTCCCAAGGACAAGTAGTCTAGGTCACTTGATGATCTTTTCTTTTTGAAGTTTAGCTTGTAAGACAATTTGAGAGGAAATTAACTACTGATGCCTCATCCACTGCTTGTTGGACCAATAATAACGGTAAGATAGTTTAGTGGGAAATGAAAGACTTTTTTTTGCTGGAAATCATTCCTTCTGGCATAGTGTCGAATTATTGGTGTGTCAGACAGAATGTTTATTTGAAATGGCTGAACAACCTCATCAACTTCCATTAGCAGTTAACTGAAATTCGCATAAAGGAAGTGCACATTCAGTGACTTTTCCAAGCCAGTAATGTAACTTCTATTCTCTAAGTATTCTTTTTCTTAAACCTGTGGCCTTATTGAGAAGCCATTCAAGCAATGGGTGGGTCTAGTAACTTCAGTACTGTTTGCATCAGACCTAACTGTTGAGACTTGCTCTGCAGATACATTTTGTAGAAGCAGAAATATGGCAAATATCAGCAAGAATTTATAGATGTAAGGAATAAGGTTGCAGAAGTCCATAAAAATCACCACAATAAAGCAGACTTTTTGTTTATTTTTACACTTGTGAATGGTTTGGTATGCTAGGACACACAGTTACAAACTGAGAGCAGTAGTAAAGCCAGGTCTGTACATATCTGAACAGACATTTATTTACTTGCTCTTAACACTGAGTGCCATTTGTAACAATGATGTTAGAAATGGGTTATGAGATGAGTCAGGGATACAAACATTTCTAAAAATGCAAATATTCAGGTAATTGTTTAAACCTAACATAAGTTCATAGTCAATTTGTATCATTGAATATTATTTGAAACTAGATAACCTTTAGCATCTAATATTTTGTAGTATCTGCATAATTTAGCATAATATTCAGCAATTTCCTCACAGAGCACAATCTGGAATAGATGAGCTCCATGTTAAAGGTAAAAATGAAGGGACATGGGAAATGTAGGTCATTGTTCAAGTCATTATGATATTACTTAAGGTCCTATAATTATATAGCATTTCAATATCTAATAAAATATACAACACACAAAAAAAGAGAAAGGCAAAAAAGTAATGAAGACCTTGCCTGTGGTCAGAGAATATGAACTCTATGTGAATGCGAGGTTCAGAAGGTCATCTGTCTTACCCACATTATTATTCTTAAGAACTGAACAGAATGGTATGACTGTGAATGAAAATACTGCTGCAGATAAAATCTCCTCTACCTATAGAAACCAATGAAATACTTCCCATTTTCCAAGGAATTTAAGTTTTTTCAGGAAAATTATTGTATAGATGAAAGTACACTAACACATCTACTATCTGGAGTCATCTTGCATTTTATTAAAATATCAACACATGCTCCATGAACATCAAAATCTGAAATTCTTTTTCTTATCACTTCCTGAGGCCAGTTAGGGTGCTGTGCTTATCTGATATCTGAAATAGTTTTCTCAAAGTTTCATTTTCTTTAAAGTGTCCTGACTCCTTCCCTATTATCAGATATTAATTTTGACTATATCACAGAATGATTGTTTCTTTTCTTTCTTTTAAACCTGTTTTTGCTTTTTCTCCCCAAAAGCAGAATACCATGGACACAGACATGTAATATCTGCAGTGGATGGCTACAACATTCTGAGGTTAACCAGCATCCCTACTGAGTGTCTCATGGTCCCTAGTAGCTGAATGGGTGCTATTTTCCCTGACCTGAAAACAACATATTAATTTTTTTTCTCTGCATTCCTCCCAGCCTTTCACTTCCTATCCCACCGCTCTGACGCTCCTTGTACAAAATTTTCAGAGAGAATTAACTGACCTTTTGACTCATCAAAAGTATAGGAAAATGTTGCTGGTATCATCAACCTGTTGCATAATGATACTGTGAGAATTAGAGTACTATAAATATAAAAACCATAATCTTATTATCTTCTATTTTCACTTCCACTAGAATAGTGGTTTAATAATGTGAATATACCAATTTTAAACCCACAAGTTTAAAAAAAACCATATACAGTTCTTTCACAGCACTAAAATTTACTAGAATTTACTTTTAAAATGTGCTAACCCATGAAGGCAGTTATTTTATATGTTTACTCTTTTATTACGAGAATTTAATTGGAAGTTTTCTCATCAGGCTATGGAGAGTTTAATTAAACTCAATGAAGAAAACACTTTGAGGAAGAAAAAACCAAGCCCTTAAATGTACTATTTTTGTTCTAATTTTGCAATGCCATTTTTCTCCCTGATTATCCTGTCTCATATTAATAAACAAAACAATAAAAACACACCTCTGATTTCGCTAATTTAAATATTGGTAGCTTTCAGGCTTATTTTGTATTCTCTAGCAGTTCCAAGTGAGCCTGGAGGGGTTTTATTCATTGGACGTCATATCTCAGGCACATGGAAAATATCATTTATTTGCTGCTGTTGTTTTGTGACTGGGGAGAGGAACTGCTTGGTCACTGCAGCATTTATGTCTCCTTCACCAAAGTTAATGTGAATATGCTTGTGCATCAGCAAAAACACAGGAGAATGTGCCCAAATTTTATGGAGAAGGGAATTTGTAAGATGATGTTACACATTTATAGAATGCTGTCCTATAAATGGAATCTGGAAATGAAAGAAATAACCTAACAGTGCAAGACCTAAGCACTTACCTTGTGGGACTCTGTCCTATGGAATGCCACTCCTCTTGATGAGTTTCACCTCAATGTTAATCTTCTGCTCAGAGTGAGCACACGCAGGATTTAAATGATAACTTTTTAGTCAACACTTTGAGAGAACTGTTTGACTATTTTTAGTGTTAATTAAATTTCTGTATCAGTGCTTTTCCACCAACAGATCACCCACTCACTTTCTCCATCTTTTAACTTGGGGTGCACTTAACCACTTCTGTGGCATCTGTAGACATCTCCTTTGCACCAACAGTTAGTGTTAGGCATACAAAATCTTTTCATTGTATGGATTGGATGTAGCAGTTTTTTCTTTTACAAGTAGAGAATTCCTCCTATTAGGCTTTTGGAATACTGAAAATTTTCTTTTTCAGTTGCATACTTAAATCTAGCCAAAAAACCTAAATGATTGTGATATGCACATACTAAGAATAAACAAAGGAAAATATTCTGATCTCACTTTAGGCCAATAATAGGGTTGAATTTATACTGTCATGAGACTAGAACTTGAGTAATCATTTACAAATAAATGAGAACACTATCTTAAAATTTTTATTAGCATATAATTCTCAGACAGCTACAGCCTGCAGTTTATAAGGTCTTTTCTCACCATGCCTTGCAGGAACATGTAAAAGCCTGGAGAGAAATTGTGGGTTGGCTTAGAAGCCAGAACTGCAGGAAGAAGGAAACAAGTAAGATGGGATAGATAAAAGCAACAAATAACTATGTCACACTGATTCTTTAGGACTGGTTGCCTAGAAGGTAAAGAACAAACCCTCCAGAGAAGCAGAGAAATCTAAAAGCAAAAAAAAATTACAAACTGGAATAGAAATGGCTTCAGGACACGGGGATACAGTGGCAGAAAACAAAAAGCAAGGAGATGATTTTCCGGAAGAGCATATTTACATTAATTTGAGCATTCACACTCTTAACATTCAGCTGCGTTGAAGCAGCAGAAAACATGATGAAGAGCAGATTCTTGAAATGAAATTTTGCTTTGTTCAGACTGGTCTAAATTGATTTCAGAGAAAAATAAAATAATTTTATGATGATGTAATAAATGAACTGTCAGTCGTATTTTCAAGAATATATCTCTCTTATCTACCATTTTCAAGAGGCAATTTTTTACACAAACAGAAAATACAAAAATTATGCTATCACACCCAGTAGGAGATGCAGTGAAGATACTTGCTGTGTAGGGAAAAATGGCAACCTAGAACATTGCCAGAATTTGCAATAAACAGGTTCATGATGGAGGAAAATAGTGAAGCCTACAGCAAAAAAGAAAAAAAGATTTTATATGTTCACCTTAGCATGGAGCTGGACCTGATTAGCTTTTAGTCTTTGAAACTGGAAAAGAGTGTGAAAAGGACAAAGGTCTCTGGAGAAGCCCTGTGCATGTACGAGAGAGGAACTGGGAGGCCAAGGATGCTCACTCTGGAAGCATGCTTTCCTCTGCTTATGAAAAGGTGCTACAGATCTCTAGACCACACTGGGGATTGGAGACTGACTATATGTTTGCAAAGAAAAGCTTTGAAAGGAATTTGCTTCACTTATTTTCAGTATATGTTTCTGCAGAATTCAAGACCAAGAAGAAGTGAAAATGCAGTTTCTAAAATCAGCATTGATTTTTATTGCAAGGAAGAATAAGATTAGTTTTAAAAGCTTTTTTGTGTTTCAAATTTTTCTTGGGCTTTCATGATTTGATAATTCAAAATAGCTAAGAAATGCATGTATAGGAGAAAAGTAACTTAATCTGGACGGCAAGCATTTCTGGTTTTAAGCAGAGGTGAGAAATAAGAGGTTACAGGCTTTGCTACAGTGTCTAAGCAGAGACATGCTTATTTTAATCCCCTTTTGGACACTCATGTGTTGATGCCCTGAGAGGAACATTTTTGCAATAGCACTCAAATAAAGTGGCTTACTCATGATGGTATCATAATGCCACAACAGGATAATTTGTAATCTAAACCTTGAAACTAATTTCCTTTAGCATTGTTTTCCTGGTGCACACTCCATAGAAGACCACAAGAGATTTTAACCTCAAAAAGGCACCTTTTAATAAAATGTAAATTAGAATAATTTCCTTTTCTCAGAAAAAAAAATTTAAAAAAAAATAGTGGGTAAAACAGAATAGAAATGCAACAGATTTACACAAGTCTATTTTTGTCTTCCATGTCTCTGCAAGGAAGCTGTTCTAGTACATTCAATGGCTTTCAGCAACCTCTGGTCTTCAGTCTAAGAAATTTTTCTTTCTGTCACCTCGAAGGCCTGGCCTTGTCTTCCCTCTTCCACTCACTGGACTTTCCCCAGCTCCTCAAGGAAGAAGGGCTGCTGGAAAAGGACAGGAATCAGATAGCAAAGCAGAGGAAGAGCATATCTGCCAACAGCCTTACTAATTTAGCCATTAGCACCTTAAACTTTTTATAGAGAAGTATTGGAGGTCAAAGCAAAAGGGAGGAACAGGGAACTGCAATTTGAAAGGGAGTCAGCAATGGACCCTTGTAGTATCCTGGGGTGCATTAGGGAGAGCTCTGCAGAGAGGTGATCCTGCCCCTCTACTCAGCCCTGGTGAGGCCCCATCTGCACTGCTGTGCACAATTTGGGCTCCTTAGGATGAAAGAGGTATGGAGCTCCTGGAGAGGGTCCAGTGGAGAACTACAAGGATGATTACAGGACTGGAGTATCTCTCTTATGGAAAGGGAAGGCTGAGGGAGCTGGGCCTGTTCAGCCTCCAGAAGAAATGCCTGAGAAGGAGCATCAGCAATGTCTATTAGGATCCAAAGAAAGGGGTCAGAGAACACAGCCAGGCTCTGCTCGATGGTGCCAAGCTGTAAGTCATGACACAAGAGCAGGAGCTGATGCACAGAATGTTCCACCTGAATATGAGGCAGAATTCTTTTCTGTGTGGGTGACTGAGCACTGGAACAGATTGCCCAGAGAGGCTGTGAAATCCTGTGCCATGTGCTCTAGGATGACCCTGCTTGAGCAGGGAGGTTGGTTCAGATGACCCACTGTGTCCCTTCCAACCTGACCCATTCTGTGATTCTGTGATACTGGGCCAAATCAACAAACTGAAACAGTTCATCAAAGGATTATTCCTGTCTGTTTGTCTCTGCTAAGGTATCTTGAGAAGAAATATGCCCAGTTCTGCATTTCTCTGTGCAGGAAAGTCAAGAATACCAAGATTACAAAAGAGCATGTATGAGAAGAGGCCAAGGAAGTTGACATCATTCAACTTAAAGGGAAGGCTAAGGAGTTATCAAATGATGCCTTTAACTGCCTAACAGGTGTTTAAAGAAAGGACAGAGAGAGATTCTTCCTACATTATGAACGAACTGCAGGCCATGGACATTGCAACAGGGTAAATTCCAGGGAGCTTGAAAGAAAACTTTCACCACAAGGGTGAGAAAATGCTGGAAGAGGTTACCAGGGGAAGTTGCCCAGGTAACTTTGGCGATACATGAAATTGGTGAAGATTCTATAAAACCTGATCTGAATTCAAAGTAATTTCTGTTTTGAGTACAGATTTGACACCCAGTGTTCATTCGAACTTTTTATTTTGCATTACCCGTCATTGAACTGAAATTAGAAAGGCTTAGACTGCTGAGGAAAAAAAGATAATTTCCCTTTTATATTTATGTTCGGTGTCCCTGTTTGCAATTTTCTGTTGCTTTTGCTCAGACTTGAAACAAAATATTTAAAAAATTGAACAATTTAATTCAATCCTAATTAAACTTACTGTGGAGGAGAGAACAGAATAGGAAAAAGGAGTCGAAGTAGTATCCTGATGTTTTTATACTTTTGTACTTGAACACAGATAAACTGTCTTCAAATTATCTTTCATTTGTTATTTCACTCATGATTAGTCTTTTGAAATAACCTACATCTATTTCTTTCTGAGCTGCAGCAATGAAGGAGCTGATTTCATTGCTGCAAAGAGCACACCTCACACTAAGTAGAAATGGTATAATATTTTAAAGGTGCTTCTAACATTACATCACTTTGGCTCTTTCTTTTATTATTTTCCATATTACTTTTCACAGTTGGGGTTCATTCTAAGTTCTTCTAAGTTCTTTCTGGATATTTTATAACTTTGATAGGCTATTTTCCTGCTTCAATTATTTTTAGACTTTCATGTACATCCCTACTGACCTTTTTTTATTCTTTCAGTATTTATTACTACATGACATGCATAACCTTTGGTTATACATTAATTTAGCCTTAAACTCTCTCTATTCCCTTCCCTGCATTTTCATCATGTTATTATTCCTCTCAAATTGCCTTGAGAATTTCAGCTTTTTCGAGATATGAATTCAGTTACACATTCTTGCAACTTCTTTAGTTCCAGTGTGCTATATTTAACCTAATTCTATTCATTTCATTAATCCTTAAAAAGATATTGAAATAATATATTTTTAAACATTTTTCAAACTGTAGACAAGGGTTGCTCCTTTAGGTTTTGTAGTTGTTATTCCACAGGAAACTGGATTTTAGTTTGTAAGGTACAAATTATAGTGTCCATATCTCGGGTGGAAGATCAAGATGCATTATAAGACAATTAATTATATCAATAATACTTGCTATATGGTTTGATTTTTAGTAGTGTATCCCTGAAATAAAGTGTTGGTACCGGGGCTGAATCTTTGTGCTGAGTCGCAGGGTTTCAGGACTGAGACAAGACATTCATCTTTTCCTGAGCTGCCTGCAGCTTTGTTTCTCTTGATTTAGCAATGTTAGCTACCTCTCTGAGAGACCAGGTGGAGTCATCCTGTTGGGAGGACCCCCACCCACTGAGGAGGTAGTGATCCATGCAGCAGTTAATCCCAGGGCATTTCAGTGTGCCTTTCCTGCTCCCCTCTCTGTGGCCAACAAACGGGCCACAAAAGTGGAAGGCTCCTTTTGCAGACGTCCACAAGGACACAGCAACTCTGATGAGAGGAGCTGCAGTAACATAGACTGACAAAAGGTTAATTACGTTCATATTGTTTTCCCTGGTCCGTGTGGCTAAGCAATACTTGGCATGCAGCTTTGGCCCCAGTCCTCTTTGTTCTTCTCAAAAACCCCTCAATTTATTTTAAAAATATACTTTATGTTTGGTCCTCTGTGTCAAATTTGTGCTATCACTTTACTTCTTACTCATTCTCCCTTGCCTTCATTACATTCTGGGTATGTATAAATTGCAAATGTGACATATGTGTGTTTGAATAGATTTGTCCATATGAGTATATTCTTATGCAAAGTAAAACCAGGAAAGAGACCAGATAGTCAAAATTTATATGCTTATAAATAGATGTGTATGTAGAATATATATATGTGTGTTTATATATTTACATATATGTATGTATATGTACAATATATGCAAGTGTCCATATACAAAAAATGTTTATGTATTAAAATACAGTCCTACAGGATAACATTTTTTAATTTAACATGTAATGCAAAAATTAGGAAAAAAATATTTTCTTTGTGATCAAGTCTTTATGAACAGTCAACAGCTAAAACATAATTTCTCAGCCAGTTTCCAAATATCTGTCTCTTAGAGTCTCAGGTGTTCTTTTTTATATGCTACCCATATATCAACTAACTCATTCAGCTTCAATTAAATCAATTACAAATCCCCAGAGCACCCTAATTAATGAAATATACTTAAACAAATCTATCAATTATTATTTTGAATATCTCATAATAGCACAGCTAGATAAACACTCAAGTGCTTTTTTATTAATTAATTACTATCAACCAAATAAAAAGATCTTTAAATCTTAAATACTATCACACACATATAATTGGCTAATATATTTTGAATGGGTAAATTACATGGTGGAAAAAAATATCAAGTAAAAGGTAACTGTTAAATATCTCTTGCAGTTAAACAACCATTATGAAAAAGCAGACACTAATATAGAAAAAAACGCCAATAGACAAAACAATAATTGAACTGATGCAGTTGTGTAGGTATTCTGTATGATGTCTCTGCAGGAGATATTTGGGCATGTGAATCAGAAATTCTCTGTCACTGACAATTTGAGAGAAGGTTTGGCCACTCAAAAGCCTTGTCACTGGTGATTTCTTTCGCTTTGTGATGTTGGGGATGAGATTAATGAGAAATAGAACTTATCACATTTAGAAATGTTCACCCTAAGTCTGGGTAGGTTCTTACAGTAGTCAGAGGGATTCCATTAATACAATCTCCTTGACAGATTTGAACACTAAACCCAAAATTTAAATTGTTATTTTTGAGTTCACATCTCCAATAGTTCCTTACTAATATTTCTGTTTCCACTCCATTGACCAAAGATAAATAATGGATCAATATTCTCTGGTCCCAGTGATTTAACAGTGGAGTAAAGGGGAGGGAGGCAGGGAGAGAACGTGATTTTCAGAGGCAGAAGGAAGCTATTTTCAGTAAAATAAATATTTCTGACACAAAGCCCTGAGAATTCCAGTAGCTTCCAGTTTCAGTGTATCCTTCCTTATCTACTACCACATATGCCTGATGGAAAATCCTTTTTTCCATCAAACCTATTCCAACTGAGACAACAGGCTACAGCCAGACTGTGTTAATGCTGATGTTGTATTCCAATATAATGACATTTTCTAGCTCAATTCAAACTTACTTCTCTTCCTTCATCCTTATACCTTGTTTTTCTATTTTCATTTTACATTACGTAAATACATTGATATAATTATAATTTTTAAAAATCTCAATTAAACTTGTAACCTTTTCCCACCGGCACACCTAGCAATGAAATATGCCATTGAACACCATTTTAGTTGCAAATCTGGAAACAAATTTTGCCACTGAGTTATGCAAAAAAACCATGTGATGTGACATCTGTATGCAAATTTAATAAAAAAAGTTGACTCTGCTCAGAGGCAGAGTACTTGGGCAATGATAATTGCATAATTAAAAAAACTGGTGGAGGAAGATAACATTAAAGAAGTAAAGTATTGTATATGAATATAGACTGGTTGGACGTAGGCTCAGACAAACCTCAGATTTCTTTTAACAACTTCCTGTTTTTCAGTAATATTTACCAAGGGGAAGTTAACATTAGAACTAAATATATGAGCATGAAGTTGAGTCTAAATATGTTACTCATTAGAATTTTTCAGACATACTTTGAAGGACTGTGCAATAATTTGATTTTATATTTGACAATCTGCAATAATTGAATTGCTTAGCAATTTAAAAATGAGAGTACATAGGAGAACTGATTTTGTTTCCCATTGCATTAATTTTGCACTGAAGTGATACAGCAGATGAACACGGTATAGGTTCTTTGCTCTTTTACACTATACAAGTGTCTTCATCACCTTTCCATGAATGAAATAATACCATGTCATAGAGTTTGTCTTGTCAGAAACAGTGAAATACAATTATGGGTAGAAGATGTACATGTTATTGCTAAATCTAAATTTATAGTTTTCAGAGTTTAAGCAAATGCCAGAAAAAATGACTGTTTTCCTTTTGAACTTTGAGAATTGACAGTCTGAGACAAAATTTGAGATGAAATGCAAAGCAGAGACAACTTGCTAGAAGGAAATGAGATGAAACATGAAACACATTTGATGAGATAAGCATTGATTCATCAGGTGTGTTTAAGTTAGGGAAACTATTAAACAATCATACATTATTTTGGTCCCTACAAAATCAGAGAACATTTTTTTCCATTGATTTCAGATGTTTTCTGGGCGTAGAACCTAAATCCACTTAATCATATAGTTAAGTTTAGATTTTGTTTGTGTAGTAATGGAAACACACTCTGGAGAAAGAGATAAAAATAAAATAAATGATTTTTTTTCTGCCTGAACAATGCTATGATGTTCTCAATTTTTCTTCATGGGAAGACTTTTTTCATATCTGTCAGTTTCAAGCAGCATTCCTGTGCACCATTACAGACTGTAGTTTCCCTGCACTGAATCGTTTATATTTCATACAGCATGTCATAGTCCTATCAAAATTGATCAAGAGTACAAGAGAATCTAAAATCTCCTGCCATTCTCAACTGCTACTCTGAATCCATCATTTGCAAATGTGAAGAAAACACTGGTGTCAGTATACCAGAGGAGGAACCTTTTCTGTTAGCTTCTATGGGAACTGCACATTTTCTAGTGATGTGCCACCTGTATATATAATGAACAATCATGTGAGAAAATTGTTGTTCTTTACACAGGAACTCACTTGAAAAAATTTTAATGGAGGAAAAAACTGCAATTTTTAAAATCTTCTATACAGATGTTATACTAAAGGCAAAAAGACTGAAATCTTATAATTCTTCTGTTATCATGTCTATTAGAGTATGCATTATGCATTATGTGGCTGTCTTAATGCAAGTTGGATAGGTGCCTAATTCTACTAGCTCTGGTAATTATTCAATGAAAAATTCAGTTCCATTTTTTTTTTTCCATTCAATGCTCCCTATCCCAAAAAAATCCCCAAAACCAGAAACAACAACAACAAAAAAAAACCCCAACCAAAACCAACCTATCAAATGGAAAAAAAACCAAAGATAGAAATAAAAGCAAAAGTAAGGGTAAGTAGCAGAGTGTGTATAATTCTAGGAGGATGGTTATTTGAAGGCTTCTTGACTCTTGGTAAATCTGAGCTACTCTTATTGACTCAATGACCAACAGAAATCAGAAATTCATAGTATGGCTCCAATTTGACTGTGAAAATATGTATAATAGAGAAAAGAGTGAAAATATTGAGTTTGCTCAATAAAAGGAAATAACTTGATAGAAAAAAAATGAAAGGCTAATAAGGAGCTAAGGTGACATGTGAAAGCATGAAATCTCTGAGAAAAACGATTTTTATGTGATTTTTCTAGTTTATCAACATAAAAGCATGTTTATGGTTATACTCAATTAGGACTTATATAAAATGTGGAGTAAGATTAAAAAATTAGAACATTTCACAGGAAATCAAGAGCCTAGAAGAGTGTGGGGAATTTTAAGGAATTGTAAAAGGGGTGGGGGGGAAGAAATATGATGTTGTCTGATGACCAATTACATGAAAAATCTGATGTATTCATGTCGATTATATAAAAACAATTTTAAAATAAAGAGAGAGACAAACAGATATAAAATATTTTTTTTTCTTGACAGTTGAATTCCAGTCATTTCCAGAAGTTCAAATGCAGGGTAAACTTTTATGGAGGATGTAAAAAAAAATCAAAATGGTTTAGCAAGAAGGCATTACCATACAGATTGTCCAGAGTAATGCTGCAAGAAAAAAAGAAAAAAAAAGAGTTTTGTAGTCAAATGAAAGTCATGATTAAACTGTGTGGATGAGTTAAAGACAATATTATTTTAAATAAGTCGTAGGCCAGACAATAATCCACAACTGAATAATCAGAGCACACAATCAGAAGCTTGAGAATTTCAATATTTCACTCAGTCCACCTATCTGTTCAAGGCCAGATTAACTATGTGTTGTGTCACCCTGATAGATGTTTTGCCAACCTGTTAATAAAGATATCCAGGTCTGGAAATGCCAGGCAATCCATCCCAGTGCTTCACTATACTTCTCACTATAATATTTTCCTTCATATCTAACCTAAATCTTTCTTGCTGAAATATGTATTTATGAAGTTTTTCCTATTCATCATGATCATGAAGAAGAGATTATTCTTTTCTCTCTGCAGTAATCTTTTTTGTTTGTTTTTACATACTTGAAATCTATTGCCTTATTTCTTATCCTCTTCCCTTTTTGATGCTAAACAAAAGAAATTAATTCAATTTCCTATCATAGATCACATTTTCAAGACATCTTGAATATTGTCATTGCTCACGACTTCAAGAAATCTACATCTTTTCTGGAATGCTCTTTTCCTTTTGCTTTAACCAGTAAAAGCATTGTCTTGCATTTTATATGCATTTTGTAGGCTAAACTAGTAAGCCATACAACCTAGAATGGTATCAAGGAAATTGTCCACCTTGTGTTTTTTTGAATAATGCATCTAGTTCAGACCTATCTTGTGCTCCACTAGACCTACAACTAACGTTCTGCATGAGTCCAGGTCACAGAATCATAGAATGTCCTGAATTGGAAGGGACCCACAACAGTCATTGAAATCCAGCTCCTGGCCCTGCAGAGGACAGCCCCAGGAGTCACACCGAGTGCCCTGAGAGTGTCCAAATGCTCCTTGAGCTCTGTCAGGCTTGGGGCTGTGACCACTGCCCTGGGGAGCTGTTCCAGTGCCCAAACACCCTCTGGGTGAAGAACCTTCTTCTGATATCCACCCTAAACCTCCCCTGGCACAGCTTCACGCCATTCCCTCAGTGCTGTCAGTGTCAGCACAGAGCAGAGATCAGGGTCTGCCCCTCCTCTTCCCCTCACAAGGAGCTGTAACTGCAGTGAGGTCTCCCCTCAGTCTCCTCCAGGCTGAACAGACCAAGTGCCCTCAGCTGCTTCTCATGCAGATTCCCCTCAAGGACCCTTTCATTAATCACCTTCATAGCCCTCCTTTGGATACTCTCTAATAGTTAAAATATCTTTCTTATATGGTGGTGTCCACAGAGCAGAGCAGGACAATCCCTCCTTGCCCAGCTGGTGATGCTGTGCCTGATGTCCCCAGGACAGGGCTGGCCCTCCTGGCTGCCAGGGCACTGCTGGCTCATGTTCATCCTGCCTGCAGTCTGTATGAACCACTGCTCACTTGTGCTGCTTGTAGATGTGTTTAACTGCTTCTGACTAGGATCCTTGCACACAGCCCCACTGAATAGCACCATGGTTTTACACAGAACAGCCTTCTAATTTGTTAGAACAACACTGAATTCAGAGCAAATTTATTGGTATCATAAAAAATAAGGTGTCTCTCTATTACACTGAATATTTGTTTATTCCCAAAAGCCAGAGCAGATCTCTTTAGGATCTCACACAGTAGATCCTACAGGGTACAGTTCTCCCAGCAGTTTTTATACACCTTCTAATCCTTTTCACTTAGTTATTCATAAGAATGTCAGTCTGAAAATGTATCCAAAATCTTTATTATATTCAAGACATAGCTTGCCTACTTTTCCCTTTATCCAAAAAGGCCAGAAGCCTGTCACAGGAGGACATCTGACTGGGCTGACATATTTGGTTCATAACAAATCCCCACTGGCCATTACTCATCTTCTTACTTTGCCTTAAGTATTTCAAAACAGTTTGATTACTTTGCTCTTCAGCTGATATACACAGAGTCAGATTATATAAGTGTACCAGGAAACTCAGATAAGAAGCTGATTTACTTTAATACTACTGCTACCTAAAAATGAATTGGCATAGACAGACAACTTCATCTATGCAGAATTTTGGTTTTAGATCCCTGGCTTTTGCATTGCTCTCATTAAACTGAGCATCATTAAATCATATGTTTATTATTTTTCCAACTTCCTTTAAAATCTCTCATCCTTAAGGCAAAACATGCAAAATTATTTCAAAGCAAAAGTAGTTGCATCATATATATATATATATATGATAGCAAAAATATGATAGTATTTTATTTTCTCCTGAATTAAGAAAATGCTTAGTCTTGTACCACATCTGTGTTAGATTTTCAGTTTACTTAATCAACTGCAGCCATTTCCAAAACTTTCCAGACTTACATTCAGTCCTGATATCACTTTCAAAAGGACTCAGGAAAAATGAAAACACTGCACCTCAACAATACAGAAATGCTGAGTTTAAAGTCTGCCTACTTCTGTGACTGGTGTGGTCTTTTTCATGGATCTCACACTGCAACCTTAATGGCTGGGCTCTTGTAGTGGAAAACTGTAATAATTCTGTGTCCAGGCAAGTTCTTCAGCACTACATCTGTTTATTTATTGCTGTGAAAGAACTAAGATGAGGATAACTTACCTCACACTTAGGCATAGAAATTGATCCTTTTTTTTTGGTATAACATTTATAATCTCATTCATATATGCATAACATATTTTCAGGTCAATCTGATTTTGTTCTGATATTAGTTTTAAAATATTTATAAGTACATACAACACTGAAGAGATAGCTGTATGGATTTGGGGTTTAAAATTTTAATTTACTGAAATCCTGTGTAAAAGGTCATCATGCCTTTAAGAAGCTGGTATTTGCATGTGTTTATTTCAGCAATACACCTTCACAAACCCATCAGTCACAGGCCAGGCTAAATACACTCTGGAAAATTTTCAGTGCAGCTAGAAGGCCACTGTTTTAAAAACCCAGTAATATATTGTAAAAGCTCTTCTCAGTAAGAGGTCATAATGCATAGTTACATGGAAGTCTGTCAGGTTGTCTGAAATGAAAAAAACTTCCTAATTGTAAACCCTTAGATAGTAACTTCCAAATTACCATGCCCAGAATATAAATTTTGATCCAGCAATCTACAAGGTGTTGGTGCCACTGAAATATTAAATTAAATAATTTGTTGAATTTAACTTCTAAATTATTTCCTTGTGAATCACAGTGGACATAATTCCATGTACATAAGCCATCAACAGAAGAAAACAATATTATCTGTAAAATCTACTACCACCACCTCATTCCAAATTTCTTGAGGTTTTTGTTTTCTTTTTCTATCCATTGCCTAACATTTTTGAGAAAAAGAAACAAATTATGATCCACTAACTTGAGTCTCCAGACAGATCTGTTAAATTTTTCCACTGGTATAACTCCTCAAAGTAATTTATAAATGTAACCTCCACATTGGAGTTTCCTTGAGAATGGAGACAATGGTCTGCTTTTTAAGTTTGGTCTGAAGTTAAATGTTTTAGAGATTATGAAGCAGCTCACTACTGTGATCATGAACAAGCTGATATATGAATATGAAGGACAAAAAACTATATTAAAAAAATGGAAAAAAACCCCTCAGACCCTGCACCTTTTAACTAGTTGGGAGTAACCCAGAAAAATAAGAATTATAACTCTAGTTGAATCTCTCAGTCTTACAAGCAGTGTGGCTTGGGAAATCAGCATTTGCAGGCAGTTTCAGACTATGTCCATCACAGCAATACAGTCTAAGCTGTGGTTTGGGGTCAGACTTTTTAAGGCCATGTGACTGTGGTGTCAACTTGCAGCTCTCTGGGGTGTCTTGCTTGCTAGAAGTCCTATCTCTACTCTAGATGCTCTTCAACACAACAGCAGTTGTGCACTGCACCTGCAGTTTAAATGAGCATATTCAGGGGCCTAGTTTAATCCAGACAGAAATTAACATCGAAATAACAGGTTAATTAGCAGTTGACTTCTCTGCATCATCAGGATCAGCTGTAACATTTCCACCTAGGCCATCAAAAAATATGTCTGACTAATTTATCCAAATTACTGTGCAAACCTGTACAAATACACAGGACATTTAATCTTGTAATGGTGTTTTAAGGTAATGTATTTATTTCAGGCCATATTTTTAGCATGTAAAGAACTGATATAATAAGATATTATTTACAATCCTCTCTGTATGGTATATGGAAGTAACTGGACCCTCTTCAGAGCCTGTCATGAATACTTCTCACCCAATGTGATTTAGTAATGTAAATAATTTCGAAAAGGTCGCTAAGTGCTCCAAGATGTTACCAACTTAGAGAAAAACAAATTATTTGTCACTTAAAAGGATTTAAGATTTTAAGGGTAAGGCAGGGATCTCTTCTTGCCCTCCCAAACAACTACTTCCATCCATAATACAGTCCACACTACTTTCCACATAATTCTTTAAACAAGATGAATTGGCTTCCATTGTGTGATATTCCCTTATCTCCCTTTGTTCTCACTCAGCTTTTTCCTCTTCCCTTGCATCAGCTGTGGAGGTCATCCCAACCTGGCTAGTGAGCTGAAAGAGCAGGACTCAGCAGGCACAGATGACAGAGCAGTAAAGAGCCATTTCACTTTCCCCATTAACCTGTCTCTTCCATTTCAGCAGGGTTCCCTCTGCAACAAATAGCAGTTAAAAAAAGACAGCAGATGGACTCAAGAGTAATAATTTTTGTTAACCCACATAAAGGGGAGATTGTGGCCTAGTCTGGGCTAGGGAAGACCTGTGCTTCAGCAGCACTGCATGAAAAAGGAATATTTACCACTGGAAGCTAGATACCAGGGATATGAAAAAAAATTATCTAATGCACTAAACCATGATAAGGAATCCTCTGTGTCACTGATATTTTCATCAGCTCCCTCTCACATACATATTGCTCCATTAAATGTTCAAGCCACCATCATGCCACTCACATTTTGTTAAATTCATTCATGCTCAAGACCATCTGCAAATGTAATTCTTTAACTATTAAAATGGTAAAATACAACATTTTTATTATACCAAGTAACTTTATCTTTTATCATGTAAAGATGCAAATAAAAAATCTGTTTTCCTATAGCTAAAAAAGTATGATAGCCAATAGCAGTCAAGAAGACAGTAATCAGAATCAGTTACAAATCTGTACCTCAACATTACAGCCTGAAGTTTTTCTAATCAGATATTACAAGTTAAATAAACTTTCTCCTTTGCTTTCAGTTGATACAGCTTGTTTTCTTTGTAATTAACTAGATAAAAAATGTGAAAATAAATTTTTGTCGTGGGTAATAACATTACAAAACCTACTATGCACTAATGAAGAGACCCTGCCATGCACGAGGAAGAAATTCTGTGCACAATGGCAACATGGTTTATAGCACAGAATCTGCTGGAAAAGGAATTCAAGTTTCTTCAATCTGTCTGTATTTTGTCCTTTCTCCTGAGGTAAGCTGTTAGTGAGAGGATTTTAACTTCAGAGTCTTTAGTTGTGCCAGAGTACATGAGCCATACAGATGGTGGGGGCAAAGACAGCTCTATCATGTTGTCTTGTACAAGACATCCAGCAGCAATCCATCTGGGGCACACAGGAGAGGTGGATTTACTCAGTCTGAAGAAAATACCTTACTATACTGCCTGGAACTACCTAATGCAAAGGGGGAAAACAGAAAACAGACTGAAAACAGGCTCCTTGCAGTGTGGCATGGTGATGGGAGAGGCAGCAAACAAAGCTTAGACACAGAGGAGGAAAGGCATTTCCATGGTGAGATTGGCCAAACCCTGTCACAGGTTGCCCAGAGAGGTGATGGATTCTCCATCTCTGCAGATACTTGAAATGAGACAGGATGCCTCTGAGCTGAGCAATGAGATCTCAGCTGTGCTTTGAGAAGCTACAGACCTCCAGAGTTCCTTATAGCATAGCTGTTTTCTGCAGTCCAGCGGAAGATGATCTGGACTGCAAAGCTGAAGACAGCATGATTTTACCTCTGTCAGAGCTGAAGTCTTACATTGCCTATTTCTGTGCAAGCAAAAGGAAAACTAATGTTCAGGTTTAAGTTCTTATTGGGCGCTGCAGGAAAGGCAACAGATGCCAGCAGCCCATGGGCAAGTCCAGGAGCAAAGCATGACCAGCCCATGGGCAAAGTCCAGGAGCAAAGCATGACTTTTATCAGCTATTGTGTTGTCCTACATTTTTGAACTTTTACTAAGCTGATGTTTTTATTTGAAAAACATCTACTCAATGAATCTTGTAGAGGGGAGGTGACCTTTCTAATTTCTTTAATCTATACCAGCCAAGTATGCTGTTCATTCTGCTGTCTTTTTCCCTTCTAATTTGGAACTATAAATAATGCCACACTTGCAGAGATTTTTTAAAAACCTTCATAAAACTATGATTATTGGGTAACGGCATTGGACAAAAAATATGTACATACATACAACAACTCAGATTATTTTTCTAGTAGTGGTAGGACAAAATAAGACTATAATAAGAAAGAAAATAATTCATTGCCTAACATAGAGTTATGATGATGAGAAGTGTAAATTTGAAGGATGAAGTCAGGAAAGGTGGACTGAAGTTGTACAAATTCACATATTGCCATTGTTTATTCGTATGAATGTGTATATATTTATATACTTGTGCATGTTTATATTATTTAGAGAGATGAAAATATTTCCTCTTTAGAAACTACACCCAGAAAATACAGGTACAGAGCAAGATGAGGCCCATAATGATGAGAGGCAAGGAAGATTGGGCAAAAAAGGGAAAATGTGAAAACTAAAAACACTGTTATTGCAAATTCCAATGGTGAACCCTAATTCCCAATTTAATAATCCTTTATCCTCTTCCTTCTACGAAAAAATATGAAGAGCTATATAAGAATTTTTGTAAGGCCAAGTTACCAGCTAAAATTAATGAGATGATAATCAGGTTTTAAATTAGAAACTGTCCTCTCAAGAGAAGAGAATCTTGTTTGCAATGAATTTGGATGGTAAGTGGGGAAAAAGTTATCTTGTTGGTGTTTGTGCCCAGCCCTCAGAGGTCTCATGAGCTTAATTCAGATTTGCTTTAATTGCAGTGGGAGATATTAACTGATTTGTGGGACTGGATTCTTGCAGTGTGATATTTATAACATAGTACCTTTGATATAAAAAAAATAATTCTTAACTAACTAAAGAATCAGGAATTCCTAATAGACTTAAAGTAACCTACAAATATCAATGTTAACTGATAATATCTAGGCTTATAGATGGCATTGATATATAGAAGTATATTTAGGCTTCGGAAAGTCAGTGTTTTTTTGCCAGAAGAATAGCTTAAAAAATTCATTGAGTCATTGACTTCTGAGAAAGATGCTCAGTTCTCATTAATTATGTACCCTGAGGGTTAATTTTATCAAACAACTCCTCTAAACCCAGTGGTAGTTATTTCCTATTTAGTAATGTCTCCTCCAATGCTAAGAATTTAAAACAGAATTAATTGCTTTGGGACAACATAGATATAAACATTTTGAAATTAGGTGATGTGTATTTCCTTTAGATAAATAAATAAATACACTTGTTTTTTGCTATGAGTTTAAGAGTTCAAAACCTGCCCTCATAATTTCCAGACATTTTAGTTTGAAGTTCACGATGAGGTGAAGAATGTCTCCAATAATCTTTGAGGAGAAGAAGATAGTACCAAAAAATCCATATCAACAGAGTCCTATCCATCCATTTCTGTCTCCAAGTATAGAAATAATATGGAAAGGAAACAACTCAGTCAATTAACCCAGTCATCCAGACTGCCCCACCTGCCCTGCTTGCTCTAGTTTACATAACAGTAACTCCTGCTCCTTCTAATGTTGATATAGAACTCCTTGTGTCTGTCTTCAGGCCTTGAATTTGTATTCAAGACTAGTTATTTCTATATATTTTGGTACTGCATGCTGTTTTTCCTCTGGGCATATTTCCGTCATCAAGGAGGAGAAAGATGCCACACTGAAAAAAAAGGATGTTGGTTTTTTTTCTATGTGCTTCCTGATTTTATTTTTCTATGTCTGCTACAGCTAGCCAAGGATTCATAAATAGGGAAGAATTCAGAAATTTTCTGTCTCCTCGTTTCAAAGTTTTACCCAGAATGTACCAACTTTCATAGCTGTGTTGTTATGCAGGCAATGGTGACAGTGCTATCCATACAAGTAACCATAGAGATAATATTCAGAAAGATCAAAAGTTTTTGTTGAAATATCAAAGTGATACTGGTTGCAGGTTTTGGCAGAACGTGTGTTCTTTTATTCTTCCAAACGTGGCAGCACCACAGGAATTATTATAAAAAATTACTAAAATGAGGTTTCCAGAACAGTCTCTAAGAAGGCATATTGTAAAGGATATTGTAATATGAGCAGAAGAGAACTTGTTTTATTTACAGTGACATAATTACTAACACATCATTATGTGCTCTTAATTTGGGCTGATGTGATGCTTGAGAAAAAGCACAGAGGTAATAATATTTGAAAACGCATTAAGGAATACTATGTACATACAAACAGCAACTTAAAACTGTAGGAAGTTCAAGGATTGTGAATGCTGTAGCTCCATTGCTGCTGCTTTCTACAGTGATGTTAATCACAAAGTTGAATCTTGTTTCACATCATGATGGAATAACTTTAGAAAAAGTAGAAAAAAGAGAAATAAAAAGGATTTCATAAGTAGGAAAAAGGTTGATCATGAGCTTCAGACAGGAGCTGAACATGAATAATTAAATACAGATGCTTTGTCATCAGCATCTACTTATGAAACCTGGGGACATCTGAACAAGTTCATGTTTTTATAAAGATTGAATAGAATTAATGTTTTAATTTATATCCTTTCTTTGAAATTTGATAAGACAGTAAAGAATCTTATAGAAAGATAAAAATCACCATTGAATGCTCTGAGTTTTACCCTGATTAAAACTAGCAGTCCATGACTGTGCAACAGGATTAATTTACATTAGCTAAAACAATAAATGCATTCCAGTACTTTTGAAAATGTCAATTCATATAAATCAGGCAAGTTTTGCCTGTCTGATACCATATATTTAAGCCTCTGACAGGGTATTCAAAGGATCTTAGTTGAATCCCTATTCAGGGGGATGCAATTTATATTTATTAACAAAATTATATAAAACCTAACAAATATTTGTAAAAAGACACATTTAAATATTTTGAAGGTTAAGAGTTGTAATTCAGTGTCAGAACTGTCACTTTGTCATTATTTAACTATGCATACCACAGTATGGGTTTTTATTATTTCAAAATGAAGTTAATTTTATGCTTTACTTGCACTTTTAAAGTTTGAGGTCCATTGACTTATAGTTCTTTTCCCCAAATTATTTTGTTAAGGGTTCTTTTGTTAATCCTCACATGGTGAGGATTCTAGGGACCATTCATCTTTTGATTTCTAGTCTTTATTTTCTTAAAAGACTAGTTAGAAAATAGAACCATGCAAGAATAGAGCTATTTGTGAAGTGTGTCCCCTGCTTTATCATAATGAAGGATGTTCTCTGTTTGAACTAGTGAAGACTAATAATACTCATATATCTCAACACAGGATGATATACAGCTACTGTGTGATTATTGGTAAACCAAATTTTAACCTATTACAAGAATCTGCAAGGAAAACTGTAAAGTCCACATCATCCAGTGTAAGGATTTCTATCTGACTTAGCTGGGAGCCAATGGATCACCATGCACATTTATCCTCATTAAACTCATTACAGTCTTTAAAGTAACTGTCTTTAAAGTACTTTGTTACATATGAATGCAGTGTACTATTTATTAGAATGAGAAGCATGCTCTCTCCAGAGAGACAGCAGAAAAACTTCCCAGGCTGAGTTTGATTTTTATAAGCTGAAATCACTTGTTAGCTGTATAAGGAATATCAATGAAGAGGTACCAAAAAAACCCCAGAAAAACAAAAACAGTTTTGGAAAAGGATTACCATGATCAATTCACCTGAGTCATCTTTTGCTGGAGAGGGCTTTTAGTGCTCATAACTCTCCCAGATCATGAATCATGCCAGTAATTGACAGCTTAATTCTCACACGTGGGAAAGTTCCTTTGAGTTCCCTGATGACTGTTCCCTTCACTAGAACTGCAAAGGGGAATCTTTACTTCTTTCAGTCCCTCTGCCATCCAAAACCATGGATGAGGGCTGGAAACGATACTTGTTACCTTTTTATTGACCATTCTTCAAAATGAGGATGACCCAGGAAATCAATGGTTTAGGAGTACTATATAAAACGTTCTCTACTTCTTTAAAAAAATTAGTTCTATATTAAGTAGATAATCCTGTTTCTACAATTAATTTTTACAATAATAGATTTATCAGTTGTGTGCCTGAGTAATGGAGTAACACTCAGCTGTGTGATATGGTGTCAACACAGAATTAAAGGTAGTCTGTCTGTGAAAAACCAGTAAGAGTTAGTTGGAACTGGCATTGTAGTCTGCATGACACTTGGGAAATAATAAAAAAAATTGTTCCTGGAATCCTGCTTTTAAATCAGGTAAAGTGATTGGTTTTGACCCACTTGTGCTATTTTTTATTGCACCGAAATGGAACTCATAATTGCAGTAGTAAGTCTAAGACCACTGATGAAAAGAATCATCATCTGACCTTGGTGCTTTGGGTCCAGCATGGATCTTCCTTGTTTTGCTTTCTTACATGCTTCTTAGAAATATGGAGTGGATGAGCCTAAACCCTACTTTAAAATTCAACTGGAAAATTTGGAATTTGGGTACTAAAATGAAAATAAACCAACCAGAAAATATTTGTGACTAGTTGTAAAATACACTGCCTAAATTTTGCAAGTATGACTGTAAATTTAGGTCCTTTTATATAGGGCAACAAAATTGTCTTTCCATATACAGAAAAAAAAAGGTCAGCTAGTGGTGAACATCTCCCCTATAACAGTTTTATATTAATATTTTAAATTTCCTGCTGTTGCATTAGCCAATGTGCTATTTCACAGAGGTTTGCATTATGTTGCCTTAACTATTTAGGTTTTACAGTTGAGAGAAAAGAGTTAATTGATGAGAGAGAGAAACCAACCAAAAGCCATATAATGGGCAGGTTCTCATGAGAAGGAGGTGAAAAAACTGTATTTCTACCTAGTATTGCTCTCCTGTTTCTATGAATAGGAGCAAAGTATATTAAATTGCATCACTGAATATCAGTGGAAATCTGTGAAAGCCTTAGTAGTGATATTTGACTGTCTAGCAGCAGTTTGCCCTAATGTTTGCCAGTGTCACTGGACTCTGAGGAGATGTAAAGCAACATTTATCTGAGTGATAATTAATTTGTGGTGAATGAAGCTTAGTTAGTTCATTGCAAATAGTCCCTGCTGAAAGTCTTTTAAACTTTTAAAATGGACAGTGAAGAGTTGGAAATGTGAACTCCAGAGTAAGGTACTCATTCTTAAATTTTGAATAACTTCTTTGCTTTTCCTATAGGAGAGAATAAAATAAATTCCAGTGTTTCAGGAACTCTTTGTGTCCCAAGAATAAAGATGGTGAAAGATTTCCACTATATTTGGAAAAGGAAGAAAAAGTAGTTGAACTGAAGTGGTATTCAGCAAAATTTAATTTGTTATCATGGTTCCCAGAAGATAAAACAATAGGTCCATACAGCATCAGGACAGAGAAACAGATACAGAATGTATAGTTTTTATACAGATTACAGGAGGTATATTTTTTAATCCCTACACTAAGGACAAGCAGGCAGACCAGATAGTACTATTGGCCAAAAAAATGATCTAGAAATATTGCTCTTATTTGGGATTGTTTCTAATAGTTGCTTGTTTAGTACAAATTTACAGTTAGAGGAACTTTTGCCTGGCTAGGGAAAATTTTTTAAACAGTAGGAAGAATGATGAGCTGAAGAAAAAACATTTGACTAGAGAAAGGGACATCAGATGGGGGACAGAAAAAGATACTAAAGATGCTGAATCTTACATTATCACATGCTAGGTGATGCTGTCTGCACATTTCATCAGGAACTCCCTAACTCTTGTACTGCAAAAAATAGAAATCAGGATATAAATTTCTCTAGGACACTTAAATATCCTAATTTGCCTCATTCTTTTCTTTCTCAATGCCATCTTTTGGCATTAAGTCTGGTTGCTCTACATTGTCTCAGAGAATCCCAGAAAATATTTTCTTTATTATACCAATCTGTTCTCTTGGAGTTACTGTCAGGAAAAAAAAGTCCCCACCATCCCAAGATTATTACAATGGCTCATTGTACTACTATGTTGTTCATCAGACAAACCTAATTGAATTTTTGGTCTGTATCACAGATAGTAACTTGATTTTGACATGCTGCTTTGGTGGTATCAATAGATTGTTTCCTTTTGATCCTATTTTCCTTGTTTCCTTTTTGATCCTATTTCCCACTCTGTGGTGTTTGTTGACTTCTGAGGAGTTCTGCATAGTGGAGTGTGTGAGCCTTTTTCTACCTGGCACAACTCAGTGTTCAGGCTTCCCCAGAGCACTTCCCTGTGTAATTGCTTCTTGTCAGCAGGGCAGGAAAAAGACATACTGTGGATGGTGGGGATGAGCACTTCGAATAGACTGGAAGACCAGCATGGAAATTTTCAAGAGATATGCAAGTGGGTATTTTTTGAGGGGTTGGAGGGGTTTTTTGGTTTTTTTGTTCTTTTTGTGTTTTTTCCCCGCTTCGATCTTTTAAAATAACACACAGAGAAGGTTGTAGAGGGGATAAAAACAAGAGGGAACATCTTGGTTTTGGAAAAGTAGCAAGGATCTATATGGAAGAAAGAGAAACACTAGCAAATGAGTGGTTGTCTTTTCACTTATTTGCCATGTTCTTTCACTGCTTTTCCCTGTCCTTTCACTTCTTTGCCATGTTTTCAGGTTCGGAGAAAAATAAATGTAGCAACCATGTTGTGTTCTGTTTGCATCTGCTTCAAGCAGTGTACCAGTTTGTTTCAAACTAAAAACTCTCCTTACAAGTCTGTTATTTTGTTCTTTGAACGCCTCACCACTGTTTGAAATTGATTTTCTTCCTCTCAGTTTGCTCACATTTTCCCTTTATTTGGATCATATTTTATGACTTTTAAATATGTCTATGTCCTCTAGGACCCACTATCATCTAAGCTTTCACTTTTTTCCCTTCTTTAAATATATGTTCAGGAGATTATTTTTGCATCTTTTGTTTTTCATTCATTCATTCCCTTATTAAGGCTATTTAAATTCAAAGTTCTTCAGTACACTTTAGATTTTCTTTCTTATGGGATACAAGCCATATTCCCTGCTGCATTTTCCCTAAGAATTTTTTGACCTTTGAAGCTGCAGTTCAGAATAAGATTATCAGGCATTTCCTGCTTTGGGATGCAGCAGTTATATTCCATCCATACTTATGACATCTAGGTAGTCTGCTTCTCCATGTCCACTGAATCAGATGGTGCAGTAGCTGAATATTAATAGTGGAATTTAATTATTTAGAGCTGTTGGTTCTCAGCCCATTGTGCTGTATAGAGCCCAGAGGATGAACTCTGTCACTGTAATTAGAGTACCGTGCCCTGCCCAAATTACCCATAGATAGGTCAAAGCACCTTAAGAGCTGTCACAATTTCTCCTAAATGATAAATACTTTCCAAGGGAATATATCTGAATTCACTTCAGACTGTTCTTCCAGTCATCTACCCTTCACTATCACCATGGCTACTTCTGCTGAGGAGCAGAGGGTGTGCTGGAAGCTGTGTCAGAGCTACAGCTGCATCAGGACTGCCTCTTCCTGGGTATGGAGGCAGAATGGAGGAAGGAGTTTAAGGATATTATACACATTCCCTGTCTGCTTTGCACCTCAACTGTTTCAAAGAGCTGTATTTGCCCTGGGTGTAGATAATAGGGGAAAAAAAGTGTTGATTTTTGAAATATTTTGAGGTGCTTTTCTACACTATCCCTAAGCTGCTGCTTTCATAGACATACAGTAAATGCACAAATAATCCAGTTCATATATGAAATTCTGTTCATGTGATATGACTGCCCAAGTAAGCAACGATTGAAATGAATATTTTATTTTTGTCTCTGCCAATCTATTCTTTCTTTTTTCTTTCATTTTTTTTCCTTTGAAATAGGAAAAATCAAAGTAATCTCAGTCCCTTTTCCCTTTCTGAAAACAGTGCTGTGGTACAATATTAGAGAATCAAATATAGAACAGAAATTATTTTATTGCCATTACTTATTTATTGGCTGCATACATGGAAAGCCTGCTGTGAATATCAGTCCTGTAGTGGCAGCCTTTTAATGGCCTTATTTGTATACTGAGCACTCAGAGCCTTTGGCCAGGCTTTTAAAAGTGATTTTGACACTGGAACAAGCAAATAGCCACCAAAGTGCACCAGGTAGGCAACAGTCACAAGCTCAGAGCTGGCACTGATCTCCCTGTATGCATAAGCTCCCTAAGGCATCTGTGCTTCTACAGCTGGCATTTTCATAGGAGCCTAACTTGCTGCCAACAAATGAGCTGTTGAGAGCCCTACCTAGCACAAGCAGAAGCCCTCGGGGCCTTGGGAACAAGATTTGTAATGCAGGCAGGAGAATTTCTGTCTTGCCATTAGTGTCTGATTTCCTAAGTGCCCTCTGAGGCTGCTGAAGAGAGGTTACTTGTCATGAGTGGAATGGAGAAATAAGATAGACTGCCCAGAAACCTCCTGCTGTCCTGGCACATAAAATGGGTGCCTGAAATCTTACATCTCCTCACAAAACACATGCTGCATGTACATGAGAAAGAGCCGATTACATGATGGGTCATGTGCCAGGGCTAAGCTGCTCCTGTGGAAAACAGTGGGGGTACAGCATCCTTGTGTGTCCTGCCAGCTGATCTCTTCTTCTCTGGCAGCTTGTGCACATCTGAGCCTGCCATGGCACTGCTGCTAGGTTCAGGCACTGTGGAAGAACTGGATACTCTGATAAGAGAGTGCCAGGCTGGAGCCTGAAGTGAGGACTGTGCTCAGTCAATGTGCTTTGCTCAGCATCTGAAGGTCAATGAGGTCCATGATTTTTAGAATTAGTAACAGAAATCTTATTTAATCTGTTTTTCTTCCGCAGGGATGTTGCCTGAATTGTGGGAAATAGTCCTATGTGATATGTCATCTTGCTTCTTTTTTTGGTTGGTTGTTGTTATAGCAGCATTTAGCTACTGCCTCATGGAAATATCTATTTTGGGGAGTGTCTGCTGCTACCCACATGAGAATGTAGTATTCCTTTCTGGTACTTGGGAACTACTGCCTTGAATGTAACAACTTGCTTATATTCTGTTCTTACTCTACCGTGACCATCCTTTTCTTCCTTTTTGATTTTTGAGGACGTGCCTTGCAATTTCAAGGATTATTTTTATATTATTCAGTAGGTTTTAGCAGTCAACTAGACACAATAAGTCCCATTGATTATCTTATTTTCTCTCCATGAAGATAATTTTCCCATCTATCTCTGGATTTTTTCAGAGACTTGCTAGTTCTTCAAAGCTGATATTGGGCAGCATTTTGGCTGAAGGTCCTGTAGCAGCAGTGGAATGGCCTTCTATCCAAGGTACAAAATGTTCATTCGGTGACTCTGCAAAAATAATTCATTATGTTATTTAAATGGTATTTTCAGTCCATGAATAAAAATATCTCGTCATGCAAATATAAATATTTTAGTATTTTTTAAAAAGTAGATTTTGACCCAAGAGCAACAATTTTTACAAAGATGTACATTTTAAAATTCTTAAATTATTGACTTAAAGATTCATTTTAAGAGATACTGTAGATACAAAAAAAAAAAAAAAAAAAGTGAAAAAAAAAAGAGAGAGAAAAAGAAAAAAAGAGCCTAAGTGATTATGTTCACCATTACTCATCTGATTTTAAAAAAAGAAAGAACAATTTTTCTCATGTTTGTGTTTAAAGCAATCAAACAAACATACCCTGATTCAAATCTAGGAACTGGAATTCCAACTTGTAGCCTGCAGCACTTTTCTATAATTGATTTATGAATGTCTGAATTTCACCTGTAAAAGGACTTTGTGGTCTGACATATTCTTTCCCTCCCCTTCTTTTTTCCCTCATTTCCTCTGAATTATTTTATATTCAATTTAGACACTTTTTCAGCAGGGGATTTTGCATATGAATTTTGCACAGCTTTAAAACCTTCCTTTCTCTGATGCATATTTCATGATTTTCTCAAAACCCCGTCCTTCTTTACAAGAAGGCCTGAGCACAAACTACAATCTGCTGTGGCATACCTATTAAACATAAAATAGACACTTTCCAAAAGAACTGCCCATGTTTTTTATGAGTGATTGAGAAAACAAAAAAAAATTTTAAATCATTTTGAAGACAAAAAAGAATATGTAATAAGGCAGCAATTCTTAGAGATACAGTTTTGTGAGAGCTACAATAAATTGGATAAATTTAATACTTTAAATTTAAATTTTAAATTCTTGGCAAGATCACTTTCATTCCTAAGCTGTCATGTATAAATGAATGAATGAATTCAGCAACCCCCAAATCTCACAACAAGGATGAATATTGCTAATATTTAATGGCAGAAGCTCAGGTCCTGACCTTGGATTTGAAAAAAGCCGATTATGGTGCTGGTTCTATCCTAATCTTCCAAGAGAAGACAAGTCACTTCAATGAAAATGTGCCTATCCTTAGGTATCTAAGTTTTGCTAAAATTACATCTTGAGTATCTCTGCATCAACAGATAATCAGTCATTGGGAATTACTGCATTTATCTTCCTTAAAGTGTTAGAGAATTAATGAATGAAAATTGTGATAACAGTAACTATTAAATTTTTAAAACCAAACCTTTTTTTCAAATTAGAATAACTGGGAGAGTTGTAATTGGTTTTAAAATAGAACAGCATCTAACTCAGGAAATGTAATATTACTATGCCACTAAATTAATATCTGACATTATAAACATTTATGAGTATAAACATTTATGAGTTTACGGGTCTAAGACTGCTGTCTTGCTCTCCACCCATTGCCTACTGATTTCTGAAAATTGCTTCAGAGTCTGAAAGCCTTTACTCAGAAACATCCTGGAGTTAAAAAGACCAGCTGACTTGTCAGCTTGATTTAGGTCAAAGCCAAACCAAAGGAGTGCTCTCCCTCTCTCTCACAGGCTGTCCTACCTCGCAGTTTCATGACCTTTCATATTGCAGAATTTGTAATTAGAGAAGGGAGTAAAAAGGCTGTTGTGAGTCAAAGTTTAAGGCTTTCCTGATTTGAACAATGACACTGTTCCATATTCATTGTGTCACAACAACTTCCATATCAAATTTAAACAGTTTGCACATGAAGTCTGCATGACCCCCAACAGCAGTTATTCAAGGTTACAGAATTCAATCTGCTCTTTCTTTTTTTGTCTATTGCCAATAATTCATAATATAGCAAAATATGTGTAAAAAATATTTCTTTCCTTCATACCACTTTATTATCCTGAGTGATGTTCCTCAGATATCACTGAGGAAATAAGTTGGACAATTTTGAGATGAATTTTTACTTTTGTTTTGCCAGATATGGATCAGGATCAGAACCTTGGGCTGGTTAATTTTCTGGTGGTTTTTTTTTTGTTTGTTTGTTTGGTTTGTTGGTTGGTTTTTTTTTTAAGTTTTGTTTTGTTTGTTTTTGTTTGGTTGGTGGTTGGTTGATTTTTGGTCTAAATATTCTAAGTAACACATCACATGTCAAAAAAGCTGAGGACTAAACAGTTGAGCAAACATTTCTTTTCCCTGGCAGTACAGTTATGAAGCTGTACAGGTTTAAGCCATGAGTTCTCTGAACTAGGACAGAGAGTTTTACAGAAAATGAAGGTGCAACTGACACTGCCAGCAGATGAATTAATCTGTTGAGCTTGAGCTTCACCCTGGATGGGAAGAACCCTCTGAATCAGGTATAGCCATTACTAGCCTGAGCTCCTATTTGTCATTTTGTCATTGATGAGATTGCCTCAGTGCTCATCTCTTCTGCTACTGTACAAAATCAAAGAGACTTGTTTAAACTGCTGTGGCTTAATCTGACTAGTCTGACTGTTCCTCTGCTAGCTAGAAGCATCCACAGACGTGAATGACTGAGAAATATAGCCAATAAAGGCTACATCCTTAAACTGTCTCACATTTATATTGGCTAGTTGATTCCAACTGCAAAATCAAACAGATTAAACAGTTGCTGGAACTGTTCTAAGATTACTTGCTTGGCTTGGAACCAAAATGAATTAGAAGGGATCACAGGGTCACATGTGCTCTCAGAAGTCTTCCACTTAATTTTGTTTCCTCTCCTGAATCCAAAACCTTCCTCCTGCATATATGAATTATATCTAGTTTGAGATGCACATTTTGGAAATCCCTACTATTGTAGAGAAAGATGGATTAATTCCTAGTTTCTCCCATATTAGATAGAAGCCCTGATCCTAAGTACAAAGGGCATGAAAGAATCTGTGACTCTGAGGATGGCATGTAGATAAAATAGAAATCTTAGCCAAGCATCATAGACCGAAAATTCTCTCTGCCCAGTGAGCCCTCTGCGCTTCAGACAATGGTTTCTCCTCTGTTTGTAGCTCTACCTGCCCTTTCTGATTCTTGCACACAAGTGATTTTGCCTTTTATATTTCATCAAGCAATTTTCAGCAGCATCTGCAACAATTGGGCTCAGTCTTCTGCATAACTTCCCTTTCTGCATTGATGCACCTTGGATGGGCAGGATCTCTCTCTTTTATGTTTCTGTAAATTGGGAAGAGAATGTACCTCAATGTAATTACCTGTAGTAACATAAATTGGGCTTAGAAGTGGACTGATAAGAGTTCTTAAGTTCCTTAAAAATTTCTAAAATTGTTATGACAAGGCATATTCAAAGATACCAATATCACAAAGATACATCTCACGCTTTTGTTTGAATTAGGAATTCCTTTTTGATGTAAAGGGAATGACCATTCTTTAGTGACTGTTCTTCAATGTGGTTCCTCCTTTGGTTGTTTTAAAAGTCCTTTGGAAAGGACCTCTCTCCACACTGTTCTTACCATCTTTACAGGCTATTCAGAAGATTTTTCATACAGGCAGGAAGCTTTCTCCTCATTCCTTGTACACTGTTGAAAGCATAGTAATTTCCCAGCTTTGCACTCAAATGACAATACTTTTGACACACGGTAAGGAAGACAACAACATTTGAATCTTCTTAACTATTGTATGAGTAAAAGATGGAAAATACAGAAAAGGTGATAGTAACCTCACATTCTCCCTGATGATGGGAATCCTAACATTTCCTCATTGGTCATGGCAAGCTGCAGAGTTCCCAGCTGTGGTGAGGTTCTCCAGCTCTAAATTAGCTAGCATTTCTTTAGGATCTTGCTCACATTCATAGGTCACTGAGATCAGCCAAGTTTGGAATGTAAACTGAGCCTTGAAGAGACCATTGGACAATATATAGCAATGTCCATACCTCAATAAAGTTACTCAAATAGGTATAAGTAATATTTTGGTGCAAGTCCCAGGTGTAACTACAGCCTGGGAGGAGAATTCATTGAGAGCAACCCTGCAGAAGGACTTGGGGCTTCTCATGGACATGAGCCAACAGTGTGCACTCACAGTCCAGAAAGCCAATTGTATCCTGGGCTGCATCAAAAGCAGCATGCACAACAGGGCAAGGGAGATGATTCTGCCCCTCTCTTCTGCCCTCGTGTGACCCCATCTGGAGTGCTGAATTCAGCTCTGGGGTCCTCAGAAACGAGAAAATGTGGAATTGTTAGAATAGGTGAAGAAGGAGCCCATGAATATGATCAAGGGTTGGAGTACGTCTCTTATAAAGACAGGCTGAGGTGGGATTATTCAACCTGGAGAAGAGAAGGCCCTGGAGTCATATAATTTCAGGCTTCCAGTACCTTAAGGGGGACTTATATGAGGAGGGAGAAGGACTTTTTACCTGAAGAGATGGTGACAGGACAAGGGGCAAGGGTTTTAAACAGAAAGGGTGCAGACATAAGTCTGATAAGTTGTTAGGAAGAAATTCTTTGTCCTGAGGGCACTGGAACGAGTTGCTAAGAGAGGCTGTGGAGACACTATCCCTGGAAGCACTAAGCTCAGGTTGGATGGGTCTCTGACAAACCTGACACAGGGATTAGCATCCCTGCCCATGGCAGGGCAGCTGGAACTAGATGATCTTTAAGGTCCCTTTCAACCCTAACTGTTCTATGATTCAGTGATTCAAAGAAAATATCTCATTTTGAGCAGACAATGCATTGTACATATGCTTGAATACACACTGAATGCATGTAAATTGATTAACTATGCATTTCTTATGCATACATTGAGTAATTATACTATTTTATAGAGCATTCCCATGGTATCCATGAAACTGAGGCACACACCTGAGAGGTCATGGATTCTCTGACATAGATGGTTGGTAAGTGGACACACATGATTCAAATTACACTTATATACTTGAAAAGAGAGCAAGTACATGGATCACTACCTCCTTGTAAATGGGCTTCTGGCTGCATCTCTACACCTAAGCAGGTTTTAAAAAAGACAATATAAAAATGAAAATGAAAAAAGTTTTGAAAATATCAAAAATAAGTTATGGAGGTCGGATGTTTGCACCAATGGGAATTATTTTATTTTATTTTATTTATCTAGTAAAAGTCACTGAAGCTATAAGAAAAGCCAGTGTGTTCTTCAGTGATAATGACAGAGAAATATGTAGTCACTTAAGTTGATGAAACTTACAGATTTTAGAGGCATTTGCTTTAAATATGTAGCCCCAACCAGGAAGGAATAAAAGAGAAATAAGTAATGCTTTTTGAGCAGTGAATTCATCTTTGATGAATAAATGAATTAAGAAAGAATAAGAAGCTGTCTGGTCAAGCAGGAGGAAAGACAGTGTCAAAATAAATAATGAAGCCTCATGGTGTGAGGACAAGTAGAGGTCAGCAGCAGACATTCTGAGGGGAGGCAGACTGATGAAAAGCCTCTTTCTGAGCATTAACCATAAAAAAGAAAATGCAATAGTTCAGTCCAGACACATTGTTGGTTAATCACTAAAGCCATTTTGAAGATGACTGGGAAGTGCAAACACATTTTTCAACAATCTCTACTGTGTATGCATTCAAATACCCTGTTTTATAAGATATACTGTATTGAAACTGACTGATACTAGAATATATGACCACTGGGTCCCATGTCTAGTAAAAGTAGAAACCAGAAACTCACACATTCCAAGAATACAGAATTAGATGAACTTGACTTCCTTAATGTACTTTGCTAAATATTACTGAGAATCTTCCTTTGAGAACTTTAATGTAGACCACAGGCTTCATTCCTACCTGTGATAAATACCCATAACCAAGGACAGAGATTGTGAAACTTTCTCTAAGATAAGAAAATGTTATCTTGGGACTAGGCACAGAGTCTGTGTATTTTCTGCTCTACTGATTATTTGGGCAACTAGTGTTGCAAAGCTACTTTATCTCTAAGGGTATCTGACCACTTCAGACATGGGTATTGTAAAAACAGAAGTATTCAGTCTTCATACTGCCAGAATAAGCTTATTTACACCAAGCTTGTACTTGTGTCAGTTGTTTTCCACCCAGATGTTACTTTCAGCTAGCTGCAGAGATAAGGAGATTCAGGTTTGTACTTTTTATAAATATTCAGTTATCACTGTGTTTCTAGTGTTTAAGCTTGTTTGCCCCAAAATGCATTTGAGTATCAATAGAATGTTATTAAATAGGATAATAGTAAATCTTACAGGGCTCCATAGTTGAGAAGGTGGATGGGAGAACTGTTACTATAATAATACTTCAAGTGAAGTCAGAGAAAAAGATATTAGTCCTTCAATGCTTTCCTGCAGCTTCAGAAGTGGGGCCAAAATATCTGTCAATCACTATTACTAAGCACTAGGGAAGGTCTCACAGAATGAGAACCACAGGATTTCACCATTAGCTCCTGCAGTGGAAGAATTGATCTGACCTGCTGTTGAGATTGGATTATAAATCTGCCTCACCAGGCCTGGAATTAGCATTTCCTGTTGTTGCTGTTTGTGCTTATCTCAAGTTCCCACTGTGGGAATTCTTTGTTTGGTGGCTTATCATATGGGAGGCTCCTTCTGTGGCTTCGACTCTGTTTTGAGATAGGAAACTGCATTCTTCAAATTTTTGCACCTACATCATCATAAAATTATAGAGAATTATAATTATTGTAATTACCATCCTGTACTTATTTCACACTGTGTGAAATCCTATGTAAATTTCTTAAATTTTTGTATGAAATGTAGGAGAATCATTAGACAGTAACTGAGCTGTGGAACTTGGAAGGTAGACATAAGTGAACGTGCACACCTGTTTGTTTTCTGTGAAAATGAAATACATGTCTATATGTGAATGAAGTGGGAAATTATCTCTGCATTTAGAGAAGCTAAAAAGGTCGATTTATAGCTCAGACAGACCACATGTCTTCATTTCAAAAGCATTCTGTATCATATGGCATCCTTTATACTAAATATTAATCTTTGAAAAAAAACCATGAATATTAACTTAAAAATATAGAAGACAAGAAAAGCTATAGGAGTAATAATCGTTATTTGTTTTCTTTGTGTCCTAGTAGAGGATCACATCATTAGTCTGCAGCACAGAGGTGTAAATTGGCACCTCTGGACCAGTAGATGGCACTGTGGGAATTACGATGGCTTTGGAGGGCGATGGGTGTTCAGTACCTCATACCCTACCACACAGACTCCTAAACAATTTTTGTCTCCCACTGATTTCACCAGTTTAATCCTATGAGTCAGATTTTCCAGGCTTACTTACTGCTGCCAGTGAAGGATATACTGAAACTGCTGACACCAAGTACTTAATGTAGTTTATGTTATAGAAATAGTAATCTCCTATATTAAATTACTTGCTCTCAGAAGATACCTTTTCCTAGCAAGTTTTCTGTCATAATATTTACCTTCAGATCATCAGCTCGCATGTTTGTTTGGATGAGTTGTAAAACTGGCACAGAGATAACAGGGTTGCCAGTGGTACTCATTGTGAAAATTGAGGCAGCCTGTCTCTGCTGGACTACCAGTGAAACTAGCCCATTTTATGAAGTGAGGGTCTTCTTCTGTTCAGGCATCACACTCATTTTACCAGCCCAGGAGCTTGCCTAGAGAAATGAGCTTTTCCTGAGCTGCAGTTTTTGAAACTCAGTCCAGGCTCCAACAGGCAAGCAGGCTTCTTTCCACATCACAAATCATCGACAGTAACAAAGTTTCCAAGGGCTAAATTATGCCCTTAGTGGTAGCTATGCGATTGTTTTGCCTGTAAGGTTTTTGAACAGGTGTAACTATTGGGATTTAGTGAGCAATTCTGCCGATGATGCTCAAGATGGAACAGTATCCAGCTGTCTCAAATAGTTATATTACTTCTGCAGGGCTGAGAGAAATCAGCAAACAAACAAACAAAAAAAAGGTGTTTATTTTTGTCACTAAAATAAGTAGATATGCATCTGAAAAGAAATGATATTTGATCTATGCAGGAAAATGATGCTGACTGTTAGCATAATCCTTTTCTGCAGTTTTTTTTTTCTGTCTGAGAATCAGACTTTACAAAGTATTATATGCATCTTCTGATGGCCTTTGACACACTTGGGTGATCATACATCTGCTTACAGAAGGTTTTTTTAACTTCAAAGATTGAAAATATTACAAATACTATCCACTGGAAGGGTAGCCCAGAAAGCTGGAAAGCCTGATGGGTAAATAATTACAAGAAATAGCATACCAGAGAAATGAGAAGTTGAGGATTTGCGATGAATATGTAAACTGAAAAGTAAATCTTTTTCTTTACCACACAACAAACCTTTTGCTACAAAGTGCTGTGTTCAAGGCTGTACTGAAATAAGGGGGTTTGTAGGCTGAAACCTGTCAGTGTGAAAAGTAAACTAGCCCTGGTATCTGTACTATATTAGCAATCTAAATGGCAGAATAAAGACTAATTGGACCCTACAGCACTTTTACTGATGGATGTCAGGACTAAAATTCCTTCACAGGCAGAGGTCAAAGATCCATCTAAGCCCAAATGGTTCACTGGTTTAATTGGTTCAGGCATACCAGTTTTCTAGCCAGCAAAACACAAGTGTGTGATAGGGACAGCATCATAATTGACTGCCTTTGGCTCCACAAAATAAGCAGTCAGGAACCCATTTATGGTTGGGTCAAATGATGACAGATTTCGGGAAGAATTCAGAATTTTCAGTGGACAAGAGTGTGTGCAGAAGGATGCTGTAAGGACTGTCACACAGCTGCTGTATCCCTTGCAGTATCAGTCATGGCTGCAGCCCTGCAGTCACAGCTTTTCACCACCTACTGTGGCCAAGTCACAGTATCATTTGTTGATCCCTGATTTGGGGACCAGATTTATACCAGGCTCCATCTGATAATAGATCCCAGAAGAGCAATAACACTATGAGGAAGATTAGAAAACAGCCAGCGTCAGCCACAGTCTCAGTGCTGTGGTATGTCTCATTTGCAACAGAAATGGTGGATTTTGTCCTTTTTTGCCACTAAAGACCTTTTCCATCTGGAAGATGGCCTGTGAGCTGAGGCATAAAAACGAATTTACTTTTTTACTGAATCAAGAAAGTCAGTCAAATTAATATGCATAATATGTTTTGGATTAAATCTAATTATTTGATAAATTAAATTTTATTTCACTTGATAAAACTTAGAAATTAGTGTCCCGTTGAAAGAAAGTGAATCACATATACATTTGAATGTTTATGTCTCAGTTGTTTTAGAAATTCTAACATTATACAGTCTTTTATTAACTACTCAAAAATTAATTAGGAGACTCTTCCTATTTCATATTGAATCAGAACATATTGGAAATTCTGAATTAAACATTTGTAGAAAATTCTAAAATAGGAGAGGCAGTATTTAGAAAGCAATAATAACTCTCACTTGTAATTTTGTATCTGTCTGTAAAATGTCCTCACTAAATGCTATATTCTTTGTGACTTTTCTGCAATCATTAAACACAAAATCTTTTTAATTTTTTTTATTTTTTATTTTTTCACAATTAGGTTTATAATTCCTTCATGTGCAATTCCATTACCATATATATAGCATTTGGAAGGTGGAAGACAATTCCTGTAACCTGGTACAAGACAAGTGTCAGGATTGCAGTGGTACCCTTGGTGATCACTGAGCAGTGAGATAATGGCTGGTACCAGCACAAGCTGGAGGGTCCTTTCACTTCTCTCTGCCTCAGAGATTTCCTCCCTTACAGAGGATGTTGCTTCTTTCTAGCTAGAATCTGCCCCCTCAGTTTTGAGTTTCTGATATGTCCAGTGTTTGGCATCAAAGGATTGCTGTAATAGTGATGCTTTTCCCATTGTGCTTTCAAGTTTCCATTTTGACTCATTGATTCTGCAAAACATCTGGTCTCCTTCAGCTTAAGGACAACACCTCCCAAAATACTCAGTTGTACCTTATTTCAAAGGGTATCCACAGCTTCAGAACTGATAATTCCACCTTTTACCTTTCGATTTAAAAAGATATTCACAAGTGAACTAAAGTATTATTAAGCTCAATTAACTAAATCTTATTTGTAATAAAGTAAGAAACCCCACAGCAGTTTGAAACTCTTTACTAGACCATTTCTGGACACACTCATTAAGGATTCTTGTCTACTTGGAGTATGACTTCACAGTATTGATCCAGATCCAAGGTTTATCTAGCACAGTATCCATAGCAATCACCCAGTAGTCATGCATTCCTAACATTTTCGTTTTCTAACTGTAGATCTACATCAGACATCTCTAAATATTTTCATTTTTATAGTAATAGATAGATATTACTCAAAGTTCTCTTAATGGTGTGATAATTAATTCTGGATCTTCTTGAGCCTTTGTTCAGAGTTTCTGTTCCTTTTTCCTTCAAAGATAGCTTCCATTTGTCAATATTTAAGGAAAACTCCCCAAAGAACACTTACTTTTTTACTTTGCTGTTTACTTTCATCATATTGTCCATCCTTTTGGCTTCTCTAGGCTCCTGTGAAGAAATTAACAGTACATTATGGGCTTGACCCTCCTAAGCATCTTTGTGGCATCTGCCAAAGTTGCTTGTCACTGCTCATCCCCTTCTCAGACCATTCAGCATGGTGACACCTACTCTTGAGCCTTCAGGGCCCCACTATTAACCTTTTGCTAGGACTGAAAATTGATCATTTAATCCTACTCCCTAGTTTCTGTCTCAAAGCTAGGTTTTGATCCATGTTACAAATCTGGTCTATGACACATCCTGGTGAAGTCAACAGGTGCTCTATAAAGCTAAAATCCTTGGTACGTGCTCAAGCTTGTTCAATTCCATTGGAGAGAAGACTTCTAAACTAAGGAGCAGCCTCAGGTTATGGGAAGAGGAATGTCTGAAATAGAGTTTCCAAAGCAGTTTGAAAACTTTTTTTATTTGGTTTTTTTTGCATTATAACATGGCCTGCATTTAAATATATCAGTAAAGTGTCTACTCTTTCAACGGGCTAATATTATGACAGAAAAAAAACTAATTGTTTCATAATGAAAGAATTTTCCTAAGGCTCACTATTTTTCTTGCTTAAGGAAAGAAAAAGAAGATAATGTGTTCAGTTTTTGATAGTTTACATGGTAATTGCAGTATGCCAATGGTAAATGGCTCGTAGATAACTTCTAACTCAAAGGTGATTACCTTACCATTCTTTTCCTAAACTATCCTTCCTCCACCCTTATCTTCCCCATAATAACTCCAGAGACAACTTCCACATTGCAGTATTTTTCCTATGTGCAGTGAATTTCTTATGTTGGCAAAACCTCTATGACTCGTCTTCATTATCTGGGATTTGAAAACAAGTTTTGTCGGGATCTTTTTGTTAGAGAACATTTTTTTTCTGGAAAAGTAAATATATCTGGGATGGTCTAACACTTCTGAACAGTAGAGTCATTCTTGTACCAAGAAAGGCTCCTTGGTGCATTAACAGGACTGACTATGAAGTTGAATAGCCTGATGCTTGCTCTGAACCTCTCTGTTAAGAGTCCAATTACACTGAATCACGGGATGCAGAATCCTTTTTTGTGTCTGAATTTTCAACACCAATACACAAAAGAAGAGGCACTGTCTCTGTTTCCACTTCAATTTTTTTAATGCAAATTTTGTGTTCTTTCATTTTCTAATTTCGATTTCATTGTTTCCTGAAGAAGAGTAATTGCTTTCTATTTCCTTTATGCTTTCACTTTACTTCCCCATATCTAGGCTTTTCCACTCCTTACAATGAGACAACTTGTTTAACTCAGTACAATAGTGTCTTTATAAAAAAAGTTAAGTGCATTATAGTTGAGTCTCTATATTTCATATGTGTCTTTTGACTGAGTTGTGTTTTATGAGAACCCAGAAGAGCAGTCATTCTTCACTCATGCCACTTATCTCTTGGAAACTAGGAAAGTGTAGCAGCTTCAGTAAATTTCAAGAATCTGGTCGCTTGAAAGATAACAGCACTCCTATACTAGTCACCTCAGTTAGCTTGATGTTTGGTAAGCCAGAAAATTCCCTTCTCTTATACCCTATATTTTCACTGTATTTAATAATAAAATCATATATTTTGAGATTGTGTTTAAGATTGTTCAGTTTTACCTAGAAGTAAAAAATTTTGCATGGGACCAATAAATTACACTGATTTCTTATTGACAGGAGACATCAAACCCTCAGAAGGTCTAGGCAGCTCACAAGAAGAGTATTATAGATGTAGCTTTCCAAGCCACTGTGTATTATGTGATGGTCTCCTAGATAAATCTCTGCTGTATGGATTTTTCATCCAAGAAAGAAAAGGCAAAACAACAATTTCAAGCCCCAGAAACCTCATACTTGGGAGCTGAAGTGAAGAAGCTGTTGATCTCTACGATGATTATGCCCAGAAACTCTTGTCAAATATAGAGGGATTCCTAGAAGCAGATATATGCAGCTCAAGGAAGGCAGAGGCCACTAGGGCAAGCAGTCTGTCATGGAATTGGTTTAACTTGGTTGCATTTCCATAACTCAAGAGAAATCTAGCTTAACCTGCTTATCTAACTCTGGTTGAAGGAAGGCATAAGGTGAGACTGGGTATGTCTGCAGCCTGATTGTTTAAAGTGCCCTTTGCTTGCCATTTTTTCCAATTGCTGAACACACAACCAAGCAAACAAACAACTTTGTTTAATAGCTGCTGATCAGCACTGCAGCAGTGGAATTTGAGAGTGTGAGTGTCAGAGGCAATCACAGGGGCAAGGAAAATAAGTGGAAAAAGTCCTGTATCTGTTTTGAGAAATGGATAAAATGTTCAAGATTCAGCCTCTAATTTAGAGAGACTGTTAATCTGACAGACTGCTAAAGCCAGAGTGGGACTGTCACTCACTTGCATGTCCCATTTCTTATAATCTTTCCCTCTCTTGAACACTGCTGGGCATGGAATGCTAGCTAAAGCACCTTGGTATGACAAGATGTGTCACTGTTTTATGCTCATTCTGACTGATTGAAAGAAGATTTAAATTCTCTCCAAAGACAATTAAAGATACCTAACATTTCAGGAATGTATTCAGAGGTACTTAAAAGACAAGGATTAGTGCAGTTTCATCTGTGACAGGGGTAAAACTCCAAAATATTGTTTTGACATGTTCTGTTGAGGCATGTGGGTACATCCATTACTACTTCACAGCACACTGACTCTACTGTTTGAGTTAGAAAACTCAAATTGCCCCATCAGCCATAGCCATTCCCTTAATAATATTATAATCTTATATTTCACACACAGTTTTTTTCTATATGGTCTACATTATATTTTAGTAAACCTCAACTCTTTGGCCCATTGTTACTCAAATAGAAGTGAGAAAATATTAACATCAGTTCAAGAAAAAGTCACGCTGTCTGAGAATTTAGAAATTAAAAATTGCCCATCTTCCTCCTCACCAGTAAACCACTTCTTCTGGAGCAGAATATCTAGCAACATCATGAAACTAAGCATAGGAATATTAAAAAGGAGTTTTATCACATCTCTAGCCATGTGCACTCAGAACCTGCATCCTACTCATAATTTATAAACTATATTTGACTTTTATCTTTTTCATCTAGAGGTGGTATACTTTAAAGCTGATGGTGGAGAAAAAGTATATTACTGAAATTCCTAAAAATGGAAATATATATAAATATGGATTCAACTGAAATTTTTCTCAAAGTCAATAGCTTTTTTAAAATTATTCAAATAAATGTGAAGAAGTCTGTTTCTATGTTCAAAGTAAGGGAACGAGGTATTCATTTTAATTTAGATGGACTCAGCTATAATATAAAGGCACCTCCTCTATGTTAAAAGCTTTTTATTCACATAAAATCTGTAGGAGCTTGAGAAGATAATAATATGTACTTCAGAAGGTTCAGAACTGACCAAAATGATGAATAAAGAACAAGGAAAGACAAAAAAAATTATGACAGGATAAAGGAGCATAGAATAGCTAAAACCGGCAGCATTTATAAGGCAAGGAACTATTTCTGCAAATATGAACTTATTTCACTGGAATGAAAAAGATTTGTCAAGTTTGAAAATGAAAAAAAAATGTAATTTTGACACTATTCTTTTGTACAGTTCACCATCATACTGCAGTACTCCATGGTATTGCACTTTCAATAGAATTTCTATATAGATTTCATTGCATAAACCCCATCATTTTAAACAAATAAACAATTTGTAGTAAATAAATAAATAAATAGAAAATCTCTGGCAGGGTGGGATGTGCTTGGTGGTGTGTGTGCTACAGGGGCAGCTTCTGTGAGAGGCTGACAGAAACTCACTCTTCAAGATGAGCCCACTGCTGGACAAGGCTGAGCCCATCAGTGACAGTGGTAGCACTTCTTGATGAAAAATGTAATTGCGAAGGGGAAAAACTACAACAGCAATTGTGGCCATACAGAAGAGTGAGAATATGTGAGAGGAACAGCTCTGCAGACACCAAGGTCAGAAGGAGGGGCAGGAGGTGCTCCAGGCACCAGAGCTGAGATTCCCCTGCAGCCCCTGGTGCAGCCCATGGTGAGGCAGCTGTGCCCCTGCAGCCCAGGGAGATCCACAGGGATGCAGAGATCCACCCACAGCCCATGGAGAGCCACAGGGATGCAGAGATCCACCCACAGCCCATGGAGAACCACAGGGATGCAGAGATCCACCCACAGCCCAGGGAGAGCCACAGGGATGCAGAGATCCACCCACAGCCCAGGGAGATCCACAGGGATGCAGAGATCCACCCACAGCCCAGGGAGAGCCACAGGGATGCAGAGATCCACCCACAGCCCGTGGAGAGCCACAGGGATGCAGAGATCCACCCAGAGCCCATGGAGGATCCCATGCCAGGGCAGGTGAAAGCCTGATGAAGGCTGTGACCCCATGGGAGACCCATGCTGGACCAAGGTAATGTCAGGACCACTGGCCCTGTTGAGAAAGGAGCCCAAGCTAAAGCAAATTTGCTGGCAGTACATTTGGCCCTGCAGGAGACCCACACTGTAGCAGTTTTTGAGGAACTGCAGACTGGGAAGAACAACTTGCCCTGGACAAGTTTGTGGAAGGCTCTTTCCCCTGGATGAACTGATTACAACCCCCACTTTCAGTCTCCAATATTTAGGCAGGACGAGGTAGAGGAAATCCGGAGTGAAGCTGACAATTTGTCTGGGTTTTTATATTCTGCTATTACTCCAGTGAATTTCAGTTTTTTGCTGTAAAGCTGCAGTTTCAGTAGGAGGGGATGATACTTTCCTAGTCACATGCAGAGAAGTGTCTGCAGTCTAATATTTAGGACACTCACACAGGAGGTAAAAGATGTGAGGTTAAATCTGCTTGTGCTGAGCAGAAAAATGACCTTGGGTCTTTTGTTTGCAGAGTGAGTGCTCTGATAAGGGAACTATAATACTGAAGGTCAGCAGGAGCACCAGAAGTTTCTTTACTTTGAAGAAGGCAGAAGCTTCACCTGCATTTTTTTTACAGCCTGTATGTGCTGCACAAGCAGAGTATATGCACAGTAAGATTAGGGACTTCATGGGATATTGGCATATGGGGATCCAGCTCCTATATCTTGACATGATTAATGGAGTTCCATCCACTGCCTGGGCTGTTGTACACAAGCACTGGTGCAGAAGTTGGAGTGCTTTCAGGAACTTTCTCATCAAACGGGGATGTGCCTGTAGCCCTGAAGTGCTTCCAGAACACAGATCAGCAGCTATGCACTTTCTTGTCCACAGTATTAATTTTTTTTGCCTACAATACCGAATTTCTGTTTGATTTTCTTTTTTTCATTAACTATTGAGTTTTTGCACCTCAATGCCTGCAGTTGCATATTCTGAAATGGAAGATGGAGTGGAATTGAGGCCCTGTTATTCTCATGCATAAAGACACTTGCCTAGAGAGTTTGTGATGTCTCATTTTCCTCCTTCTCTTTTGCCCACTATCATACTTTATCCTTTTGGCTGTAGGGGTAGTACTGATATGAACAGAAATTCAGTCTCGGTCATTTAATTTGTGACCATTTAGAGCAGGGTCCTAGTAAAAAGGACAAAGATAGCAGTAATTGCTACTTCTTTATTCTATATGCTGAATTGCTTTTTGACACTTCGTCTTGTAGAGTGCAAGTTTTCAGTAAAGCAACTAAATAGTGATTTTGATCTTTTCATCTGCAGAGCAACCTCTGCAATCGAAAATCAATACTCAAGCAATGGGCAAATCAGACTGTTCCTGCCCACAAGTATCTGCAGCATTATGTTTTAAGCAGATGTTGATTTACTTTCATTTAAAAAATGACTTGTCTGCAGAACAGTGTATGCATTTATGCATGTGGTAGTTTAAGTTGTAGTGCAGAATGTCAGAGCTTTAAAACCATAATCTAAAATCGGAGATGGGAGAAATTTCTAGTTTCCAAATGACATTTCCACTTACACTCTCAGAAAAGAGTAGTTCTAGCTTGTCTCACAGTGGAGACATTTTAATGGTGACTGTTTTAAGGAATTTTATGAAATTTTCTCTGTCTTAGGTAATTGAATACCTGGTAAACATTACAGCAGGTTTTACAGAGACAAAAGGCTATTAGCAGTACTGCCACCACCATCAATAAAAATAAGTGTAAAAAAAAATAGATCCTTAAATCATATTTCTGTAACACTTCAGAATGAGTAAGCCCACAAGCAAGACATTTCCCATAAAGTTCTTACTGACTTTCACTTGGGATAACCAATAATAGATGTTTCATTAGTACATGTAAGGATAATCTTGTATTTGTGTAGTGTTCAACACAAAACTATCACCTAGATTTGACCTCTCTTCACATCTTAAATCAGAAACAAACCAGTAGTATGGATAAACAGATATGTTCATGATTCACACCTCAAAAGGCATGCTTGATGAAGACTTGGATCAACATCATATTAGCATTAAGAGTGTACATAAACAGCTTCTCACATGGAAACAATCTACAGGAAAGAACATGAGAAACAGAAGTTAATTTACCTTTAAAAAAATCCAGAAGCTGTTTATGCAGGTCATTATTTGCTACTTGATATATTAGATTATATATCCATACACACACCCACACCCACACACCCACATACACCCACACACACATATAAATACATATATATACATATATATATATATACATAGATCTATAGATATATCTAGAAGAGGCAGTGGCTATCCTGAAAACTTCAGATATGCATTTTGACGCTTTGAGAAAAGATTCCCAGAGATGTTACACAGTGATCTTTGGACTCCCAAACAGAACATTTGAATATCCTTTGCACCTCTGGGCCTGCATGCAAAAAATTGCATATAAAGCCTGTCATGAATAATTCAAAATTACAAAGGCTTAAATACAATAATACCTTGAATCAGACCTAGTGTAACTGATACTGGTTCCATGACCATCAGGCAAGCTGCTTATTTTGATGTCATTCAGAGTTATTGAGTTCATATATTGGATTTCTGTGTCCCAGCACTGCTGCTAGGCTATAGGTGCCAGTGTCTGGCTGCCACCAGTGATGGAACCACTGAGTAATATCTGGTGTAATGAGCTCCCTTTATTTCTTTATTTGTTTTGTGGTTATTTGGCTCCTCTGCAAATTGTGTGGACCAGAGAGAGACAATGTTCCAGCAATGGGGTCCAGTGACTGGCACAGCTGGCATCAGCAGGACCTGGGGAAGGCAAAGACAGATGGAGGTTTAAAGGACAAGCCAGAGTCACTACCAATCAATAGCAGAGTACCAGCAATTGTAGCAGAGTATGTCTAGCATCTAAGGCAATGAAATGAAAAATGACAGATACACCTAAGTGTAAGTAGGAGAATGAATTCTCAGTCTGAAAGGAAGCAGGCAGAGCAATGTAATGCTGTAGAAATCTGTGTCAGATTTCTTGCCATAAATTAAGAGGATAACAATGTAGCTGGAGGCTAAATTCAGACTGAGGTGCTGCTGAGCACAGGACAAAATGTTCAAAAAGAAAAATCAGCATCATTAACAGGAATGGTTGAGATTGCATAATTTTGTTGTGTTTTTAATCAGCCATGTAGGGGCTTTGGTAGAGAAAAAGATGAACATTTTTAGAAGATTGTTTTCTTCTGCATTTTGTCCACAGTTTGAGATATACTTGATCTTCCAGGCATTTTGGTGAGGGGCTGAGTCTCTCTCCTGTGTGTGTCAGTTAAGCACACTCAGTACCTTGTGAGAGAGCTCTGCACCTTGGCAGAGCAAGCCCCAGGGCCCCATTTTTGTGAAGCAAGCTTCAGCTGGAAGCATAGACTAAGATCTGTCTGCAGCAGTTCAAAATGTCATTAATATTACCACATAGTTGCAGTTCTGCTGCCACGTAATACCAGCCTTAATTAGAAGAGCATTCACCTTTTTCTATTCCTGCAAGAGTAGGTCTTTTACTACAGCCCCCTTAATGGAGATTAGTTGCCTGAAATGATGCATCTTGCAGCCTGCAGGCAAAGAGCTGCTGCTGATTCTGTTTTCTTTACCCGTGCAAGCTGCCTGTGGAGCAAACCACTGTGCCAGGGAGGAGGTCTGCCAGGCTCTTCGGCCACGAATTGAGAGCAAGGAGCAGAAGTTCAGCCCTTCTCCAGGGGCAGCTACTTCACAGCCTGCCACGCAGGGGTGAAGCTTCTGATCCTGCAGCCTGCTTGAATTCCAGAGTCTTGGCTTTGTTTCTATATACCAGGAGCAAGCATATATTATTATCTTAGATTAAAGGTAACAGCCAAACAAAGAATAAAAGAGATCTCCTAGAGAGAGGAATTCTTTATGCCTGGAAATGACCTAGCACAATTCTGAGTGTTGTGTATGAAAAAAATGAAATATGCTTTTACAACGTCCTGCAGTTGTGGTGCAGTGAAGCAAGTCCATAAGCAATAGTGTTAACCATTTATATATTAACTATTAAAAAAATTGTTTAAGCTGCTATTTTAATTAACTCTCTTTGAACTGTTTTGCTAAATGAAACTCTTCCTTGTCAGTTTAGTATACTAGATAAACAGCACATAAAATACGTACAGTAATCAGAATTCATTTACTTTAAATTCCTCATATGAAAGAAAACTTTCTTTGTAGATATTATAAGAAAATCATAAGTGTTTGACTCACGTAACATAATTTCATAAGATTTGTAATATACATCTGAAGAATGCATTGCTATATTCAGGAAGCTTTCCTCTTAAAAGAATGCATGATTGAAAAATTGAGTAAACAGGGAAAAAATGAGTATGACAGTTGTGATTGTTGTTGATTAGGTTTTGTTTCTATATATGAGCATGGATTTTGCCCTAGCTTAAATTTATTACCTTTGCAGATATGATGCTACAGTACTGCATATGACTCGTGAGGACTGCTGCAAATTGCCACCTTTTGACAGAATGTATTAAAATTGACAACGTTTATTAGAAGAACTTGGAACAATTTATTTAAATCCAAGGATAGATGGATTCTGAACTTTATTTGCCATAGGCTTTTCCACAACATTTCCTCTGCAACTACCCATGCTTTAGCACACCATTATTTACAGATGCTTTTGACTGTGTATTTGGTCTTGACAGCTGAGATTTATACAATCAGTTCTATTTTCACTTCTGTATCCTTGCCTTTGGCCTCCCTCATATTCCTATAATCTTTAAGTCTGTGTATGAGATGTGCACATTTCTGTGGTTGCAGTCAGTATGAGATGGGTAAATGTTTCCCGTCATTTAAAATGCAATTGATGTAATTTTGGAACTGGAGCTTTTCATTATTCAGTAGCTAATCATGTGCTAACATATAGCAGGCACTTTTTGCCCTAATTTGATGAGACTTTTCCAATATAATACCATATTTCAAAATAAGTATATTTGATTCTTCCCATTAATGGGTAGAAACTTATTTTCATTCTTAATTTTTTATTTTCAAAGCAAAAGACCATAATGGTCTTTCTGACTTTGTCTGTACATTCTGTTTTGTCCAGAATAGCAACAAGCTTGATGAAACAGATTGATATCATCCTGTATTTCCTTAATTCAGGAATATTTGCTCCTCTGCCTTTTTCTTGCTCCTTATTTCAAACATTCTCAATGCTCAGTGCTATTCATCTGCCCTGCAAATGGTTGAGTTATATTAAAAACTCTGCATTATTCGTAGGTTTTTCTTTAAAGAACAAATGCATGTTTTGCTTGTCTGGATCTGCTGAATTGGTCTATATAATTTAAGGAGTAATCAATGTAATCTTCAGAAACTCTATTTCTATTAATCAGTCATCCCTTCCTGATTCTATCTAGTTTCCTTTGAATTATTTCCAAACCATATTCTTTCCCATGTGAATAGTAGTGAAACAAATCTGATTTTTTTCTTTTTCATCATATTGAAAGTCTTTGGTAAATAGTGTTGAAGAATTGATTAAGCAAGTAAATGAATAGCAAAAAGAGGTGCTTATTTGATCATTATCATTGTAGTCTTCTGAACAAAGTAATTATACTTAAATTTCAGATAAAATCTAACAAAGCACACAGGTAGTTTTATTCATTTATATTTTTTATGTGTTCAGAGTATTCATAAGGTCATTGTTGTCTCAGCTGCTAAGTTATTAAAATAAAGCTTTCCTGACATTTAAGAGGGCTATATACTTTCTGCAAATTATTTATGGTGGGGATTTTTACTGAATAAGCACAACAAAGCCTTAATCCTTAAACAAGTGTCCCTATGCTTTATATTATTAACTTGAACAAGCAGGATATAGTTTTAACTTTAGCCTTTATTAACAGCTTGAAAAGTATAGCACAAAAATCTAGTGAACAAAATCTATGCTTTTATTATGAGCTTCATAATATGTAAATGCACAATCATAAGGGTCTTTTGAAAAAAAACATCAAAGAAGAGTTTTATTAGGAAACTGAATACCTACTGTATATTGTGTTTATCCAGGGATTTTATCCAGCTGTGATGTGGAATTTTCTGATCTTAAGGTAAATATAATTAAAATCTGTGAGGAATGTTGAATAATTTGAAAAGATTTAGTTGTTGTTGCTGTCATTAGGTGACTCTGGTCTCACTAAGACTTCAGTGTGGTCAGCAGAGTTAGGCAGGGTTTTGAATGTAACCATAACATTAAATTGAGAAGCAGAGTATGTATTGGCCATGACTTGGCAAGAACTGCAGTTCTGCCAACAGTTGTCACCCATGGAAGGCATAAAAAGCAGTGACTTATAGAAGAGGACATCTGTCTGTAAAGGTCAGGTTCAAATATCTGCCACTGATTGTATGAGAATACAATGGAAATTAGTGATCAGAAAACTCCCTCTACCAAGGACTCACCCTCCTTTGGTTTTTGAAGATAGCCTTACAATGTGGCTCTATGAAAAAATGAAGAGATGAAACAAAAAAATGAATTAAATTCTTCTTTGTCTCTTCATCACCATTATTATTATTATTTTTAATTAATTCTTGTTTTAAATAGTTCTCCCTAGTGAGAGTGAGAGCTTGGTGCATTAGATCCTTCTCAGCAAAGCCCTGTTGCAGCTAGTAGGGTTGGGTTTGCATGGCCAGAGACGAGGCAATATTTTTAACTCTCACTGAGGATGAAATAAAGTTTTGCATTTTTCATTAGCTACCATTGTCCAATGACCAGCAGTCATTACTGAAGGGGAGTGTTGATCCCAACACTTCTCCTTTGGTCAGGTGCCCTGATTAGGACTGCAGCATAAGACTTGCTCGTGCCTGTTTTCTGCTGCTCTGCATCCTCCTGCTCTCTTTCAGCAGGGAAAGTACTTCTGCACAGAATACCTCCAGGTATGGTACTAAAGGCTTGTAGGATGTTGAAAAGATGGCAAAAATATGATAGGGGATTTCTTTATTCCCCTACTTTTTTCTGTGTTCTGAGAGTGTAACTAGCTCATGATGAGGAGTGACACCTCTCTTTGGCACAGCAGAAAGTTTTGAACAATTTTTTTCATGATGATAGGTGCCCATACAACAAGCACATGTGTGATTTTAAGGATTTGCAATGCTCAACAATGCTATTGAGAGTAGTCCTGCAGAGAAAGATGGGCTGTTGGTTGATGAAAAACTGTCAGTGTGTGCTCACAGCCCAGAAGGCCAACCAAATCCTGTGCTGCTTCAAATGGAACGTGGGCAGCAGTTGGGGGAGGTGATTCTGCCATCCTAGTCTGCACTTGTGAGATCCCTCTTGATGCTCTGCCTGCAGTTCTGGTGTCCCCAACACACCAAGGACATGGAACAGTTGGAGCAAGCTCAGAGGAGGGACACAAAGTTGATGAGAGAACTGGGGAGAAAGATGTGCTGAGGAATTTGGGGCTGCTCAGTCTGGAGAAGGGAAGGTTGTGTGGAGACCTCACAACAACCTTCCAGTGCCTGAAGAAGCCAACAGGGGAGATGGAGAGGGACTCTGTCAGAACTGCAGTGATGGGACAAGGGCTAATGGGTACAAACTGAAAGAGGGAAAAATTAAGTTAGCTCTTAGGAAGAAATTCTTTACTGTGGGGGTGGTGAGACACTGGAACAGGTTGTACAAGGAGATTGCAGATGTTGCAACCCTGGCAGTGCTCAAAGCAAGGTTGGATAAAACCTTGAGCAGCCTAGTCTATTGGGAGGTGTCCCTACCCATGGCAGGAGGAGTTGGGACTAGATGATTTTTAAGATCCATTCCAACCCCTTAGCATTCTATGATTCTATGATTATTCAAAACAAACAGGCTGTATTTCTGTGTGCAGGTTAGGCAGCCTCTTCTGGGCAGGCAGAGCAACATATCAAATAAACTGACACAGATGTCTGTGGTGCACAGCAGAATGCTTACCCCAGCTTTCAAAATGATAGACTTTCAAATACCCTGACATTTTCTTAGTTTGATTTTTATTTATTTTTTAAGCCTTATTCTTTGAAAATAGGATTAGAGGAAGAAAAAATCTCTTTGGGATATTTTGCATGTTTGCCAAATATCTCTTAGGTTTATTGTTTGAGTAGAGTTGGGCTGAAATCCAGAACTCTCCATTTCATCCTGCTTTCCATTCAAGGTCTAATTCAAAAGTCTAAATATTTTTTATGCTTCTGCTGCATTTGCTTCAACTGAAAACTTCACTTGGAGCTTAAAAAGCATTTTGTTTGTAGTAGAATTCATAAGATTCATGTCAGTATCAAACTGTGAAAATTCATTCCTCAGCAGTAGAAATACTTTCCATAGCTGGACTGAAAAATTCTGCCCTTTAGAAATGTTATAAGTCCTATAACATTTGTATTTGTAACATAGACCAGAACAGAAAGAATAATCTAATCATCCAACTCCTGTCCAGAGTGCATGGGAGTTATGGGACCCAATACTAAGCACTTTGTTACAAAATAGAACTCCATTTTTTATCTTTTATTTCCCAAGTTTCTATTGCAATTTTTAATTTTTTTTTCTAGAAGTGTTCTCTAAAATGACAAATGGTTATAGCCTACTCTTCTTAGTTAGGTTTTTCCAGTTGCTGGGGCAGAAATCTTTTGATGATTACTAAACAATACATGATTGTGAGCATTTGTCTACTTGTTGGTATAGCATGTCAAAACTTTTCTCACCAACTTTTCAGGCCCACAGTTGTCACATACTATAGTTCTTGTATTTTTTAATCAATATTTTTACCACCCCTTCCTCTCATTATATTTGCATATTTCTGTTACACATAACCTGAGATTCATTTGACTGAGTTTCAGGTGTCTACATCCAGAGCAGCAGAGTTAAATTCTCCTAGTTATTGAAAAGCAATCTCTTTAACACCAAATTGCAATAATCTGTTATGAATAACACAGCTACAACTGATCAGACTTTGAGTCAGGGAATAGAGTAGACAACCTCTGTAATTTGTCTCTGCTTCCATTCATTGTGATTCAATACCAGGGCCAGACCATCAAACTTGTCAGGTATTGAATCTAAACAGCAGCAGAATTCAGGATAGTGCAGGAGAAAAATTTAACACAAGTTTGCAGGTAAGGCAAGGTTCTAATGGATTATTTTCTTATTAAAGTACTTAAATATTGAATAGTGTAGGCATCTATCTCTCAGGATATTGTTCAGTGAGTTTATCTTATATAGTGGACAATGAGAGGAATTCACACTAATAGTAGTTGTAAGTGTATATTTATAAAAAGGTTGAACAAGTCCCTGGCTTCTGTAGTTTCATGCCTTGGGAAAATTTTAGACAAAGATTTATTGTAAACACAATGATAAGCTGATGTTGGATGCAGGATTTTTACAAGTCTAAGGCGAGTTTTCTCTAAACTAGACTATTCTCCTGTGCAGAATAACATACTATGTCAATAAAGCTGGTTTATGTACTCATATAGAAAGTGGTCTTTTACAAATAAATCATTTGTAATTCATTGTTTCTGCCCACAAATAAATTTAAAATTATTACCAAGAGACTTGAGCAGAAAAAAAATACTCCATATTTTAAAAGTAATTGTGATAGTCTTCCTTTTTATTCTCTTCTTTTTATGATTTCAGTTTGGTGTAAGCTTGCCTTCCTGCCTTGTTATCTACATTTGTGCTTTTGCTTTCAGGTGTAATCCACTGAGCAGTGGAAAGCTTAATTATTCTATAGGAAGACAATGCAGGTCTTCTCCAAGTAATGCTATATTCTTATAATGGGTGTCATGGAACTCAACAGAAAAAGTAATTATATATTCTAGGAAATATCTCCTCATGTTAGCAAATATATGCCATCTGTTTGGTGACCCATTTATTTCTTATATTTTATTAATGTCTGTAGTGTTGTGGTTTTGTTTTGTTTTGTCTTGTTTTGTTTTGTTTTGTTTTGTTTTTTAATATTGTCTCTCATGCAGAAAAAAGACTTTGTATTACCTGGGAGGTTTTGACGGGTGTAAAATCATTATATCTTTTTCTCTGCTGCCATTATTTTTCATTTTGAATGTGGCAGAAGTGTCCTCTTAGATCATAACTTCAAGTATATTTTTATTCAAACAGTGAGACAAATAACAACTCAAAGGTCTAATGCAGAGCAGTGTTCATTATCATCTTGTTCTGTACTGTAAATAACAAGAATTCAGTTTGTGAAATTATTCCATATCTGTATAAAAATATTAACCCTTTGTGTTATTTGGAGGAAAGGAGATATGTACAATGATGTTAATAGTTATTAATATAATTGAGAATAATGTGAGGCAATTAAGAAAAAGAAGATTTTACATGTAGGGATAATTACAGTATAACCTGGAGAAAATATGAGTCACTAAAGTCACAGCTGACTAATCAATTGTTTATGGTACTGTGGAACTCATACTGGAGGCAGTACAGCAGCATAATGAGAATCAGAATAGAATACCATTTTAAGAGCAGACATCATTAAAACAATATTAATCAAACTGACTAACACAGTGGGGAAAATAACAACATTTTGCTCTCACCCACATAAATTAGTCTCAAACTTAGAGCAAAAATAGATGTTAAAATGCATGAAGGAAAGAGTTATAAACCCATGGTCTGAAAATATAAACAATAATTATAAAATACACTTAACATTATTATATTTAGGCATATATATTCTATAGCTACAGAGCCAAAGGTAATTAAGTTAGGTTACATGATTTAAATGTAATAGAAAAATAACAAAAAAGCAACTAGTAATCCTTCCCCTTGTGTCACTGCTAAATTTCACTAACCTGCAGTTAAAAAAATGTCAAACTCAAAAAGTCTTTGAGCAGGATATATATATATATATATATATATATGCACACTCCTCAAACAAAAAGAAATTGTTTGATTATAAAACCAATGAGTTAATATGAAAGCCAGCATCTATAACGTATAATTTCATGTATAATTCTTGTCCCAGACTGCCATTAGGAAGAAGACAGTATTATTTACTTCCTTATTTTGATAATACCTTAAATCAAAACCTGTTTTTATTGATTCTAACTGAATTTGCTAAATTCTGATATTTAAACTTTTTTTTTCCAACAAAAAAGTGTTCCTGAGAGTTATAGTGAGATTTTTATTTGGACTCAGTTACTTAAGTACATACTATAGCTTAAGAACTGTCAGTTCAAGTATAAATGTGAAAAAAGATGCATTTCTTCAAGCTGTTCCTCATTTCTGCTCCTCTTTTTCAAGTAGAAATGAAGTCCCAACCCCTTGCCTCTCAAGATATTGTTAGATAATAGGGGAAAGGACAAGAACCTGTTAGAATAAACAGAAGAGGAGAAATATATATATATCTTATAACTTTTAGTAGCATTGCCTAATGCATTACTGGAACCTCTTCAAAAATGTTGGATAGGAATTTTTAAGTATATGACATAATAAAAGTTACTAGAACACTAAAGAAGATCAGGAAAATTAGTACTTACAGCAAAATTGAACATTGCTATAGTATATTTTCAATCCATGAAACAGCTAATAACTTGTAAAATGTTTCAGCAAGTGGAGGTAGATGCTTCAAAGGAACTGTGGCACACAATTTCTCCAGCAGAGGGGCATATTTAGGACTATGTGCATGATCCAGCTAGGTAGGTTACAGTCCCATGACACAGTTTTCTACTGCAATGAAACAAAAAGGAAAATCTGTCCATGGACACTGCAAAGCTCAATTTATGAAGTGGAAAAGCAAGAGAGGAGGTGTGTCAGGAAGAGCTTGGGGTCTGTCCATGCACACACACACACAGATGTGTGCAGAGTTGGGGTTAGCCAAGAGCTGCTCACCACAACCACTGTGGTGGGCTGGCCCAGTCCAGCCTGGGGAAACATGGTGCTCATCACAGTCAGGATCTGGTCAGGGACTTCACCCTGACAGAGGCTCTCTCTTCACAGGCAATGCCAGGTGCCCACGCACTGATATTTCCCCCAGCTCTTTGTCTTGTAGGGGTGTTTGTAAGCAGATATTGGTACAGACAGCCAGTCCACCAGTCCACAGTAGTTTGCACTGCACCTTCTCAGCTGTCTCAGGTGTTGCTCTCCTGTCCTTGCTGTTGCAACACTCTGTCAGCCGTGGCTGACAGTGCTCATTCCTCAGTTCTTGGTCAGGGTGATGATGCTCCCCTGACATTGCCATTTGGGAATGGAGACCTGTTCTTTTACCCACCTGCTCCCTTCTCCTTCAGAGTGTGAAAAAAACAAAAAGCCCATTTGACTAATCAGCTACGAAAATCCTGGGTCTAGGAAACCAATAATGATAGTTGATTGACTCCCAAATGCCGATTCTGAGATTGCTGCTCTTAGGAAAGGTATGTGATCCCAAGAGGATCAGAGCTCAGTTTAAATCTTATTATTAAAACAGTAATTAAATGAACACATTTGTATGGATATCAGCTAGCAACTAGTACATACTAGGCAATTTATATTCAACTTCTCAGGCAACTGCAGACTCAGCCATTTTTACTCACCAGAGATGGGTGGACTGAGGATGGAATCACAAGTGAGTACCACAGTACACAAACAATTTTAATTTTCCTCACACTTCTCTGCTGTTGATAGAAGAAGGCTTTTGCTTTTTTTCAGGTAAACTTCTATATTTTCTTTATAACTAACCTTTTATCATTCTAATTTTGTTGCAGTCTGACCCAAAGGCCTTTTTGGTTATGGAAAACGTGCTTTATGAAGTGAAAGCTTTGTGAAAATATCTTATTTTCCCCAGATAGAATGTTAAGGGTCATTTCCCTTTGCTCTGACAGGTAATAAGTGCTTGCTTCCATTCTGAAATATGCAAAACAATGATGAACAGTCTCAGTGTATCTAAAGCAACAACGAATTTTCTAAGTAAGAAATTAATGTCTGAGCATCTGTTGCACAGAATAACTGCAAAGAGCATGTAAGGAATTCAACTCAGCCATAGTACAGTTAAAAATGCTTTTATGATAAATTATGAAAGCCAGAAATCTCACTATTATGAATTTATAGACCAGTTTTTCTAATTTAATATTCGATGTGGATAATGGGAATAGACTGTCTATCAGGACCAACAAAATAAAACCAGAGAAACTTCAAACTCATAGTCTGTATTTCTGGAAGGGCTTTATTGATTTTCTTTGTTATAGCACTTCTGGTAGAACTGAATTAATTACTGATGCATCCTAAGAGACAAATCTTTTGTCTGAACTTCTGTTTTTATTTTCTTTTGGAAATTTATTTTCTAAAAAACCCCCAAATTTGAAAACTGCTGAGACTATCACAGTTAAATTAATGCATTATCCTCACATTAATGTGAAGTTCTGCTCTGCCTAGGGCAATAAAAAATGGCTTATCTTGTTAAATATAGAGCATGACATTATCCAGTGGGATGTTAGTTTAGCATTTCCCAATGCCTTATGAGACATTCAAATCTAGATATTTTTAGGATAATGAAATCAACACTTTAATATGGGATGAAGTTCATACTATTATGTCAGAGGGGGCTGGCTGCACAACTTTGTTTGATATCCCAATAAATGGCAAAAAAACTTAAATGCTCTGGAATATGATTCTTCCCTACTGCCTTTGCTGCCAGTTCCTTTTAATTTCCACTTAAAATTGTGTGGGTAAAAATGGAATGTTGTGACCAGTTTGACTCTGAACTACAAAAATATCCACAGAAGAAAAATGAGAATAACTGGAACACTACAAAGCCTGATGTGTAAGCAGAGATTGAAACATCTAGGGTTTTATTATTTGAGGAAAGAGAATGATGATTAATGGACATTTGATAGCAAACCTGTAAGTATGTAATAGGTTGCTGCAGAGAAGAAGAAAATAACCTAGAATGCAATTGAAAAAAAAAAATCAGTCAAAGGATTTATTCCAATAGTGAAAATGTCTGTTCTATTTCAGGGAAAAAAAAAGTGATCCAAATAAAAAGATCCAAGTAAAAGTGATAGTGAAGCACTGAAACATCCTGCCCAGAAGTTCTGGAAGCACAGAACTTCAGCAATGGATTAGACAAATATCCCTGAAGAATAAGTAGTAATCTATAGGAATCTCTTTTAAAGAGGAATATAACTTTAGATTATTTGTAAACTTTCTTAAAGGTTTATTGTAAGTCATTATTTTCAAAAGCACCTGCTTCAGAATAGATGAAGAACTGCAGAAGGGTTTTCTAAGATCAAGTGGATGGGATAAATAATGGATGCCTGTGTGGGAAACAATGGCCTCCCACAAAATTACAGTTTTCCTTCCGTCCTTGTGGTTTAGGTATACATGATATTAAAAACATGGTTTTAGACCTAGCCTCTGGACTTCTGAGAGTTTTTAGATCTGAGCAATTTTGGTGTATTCCTGATGCAGTCTAAGACACTTTACTGATGAAAAATAATTTTCTAAGTTTTATTTTCAGGGTTAAGCAGCAACAATTCAGAGCATTAAGAAAAAAGCTTTTTCTCATTGATTCCCGAAATGCTGGTCAGATGTTTAAGCTATAAAGACATTTAGACACCTTAGTAATTTCTTTCATGTATAATAATTTTTCCCCCTTTAAAACCGATACTGAGTTTTGAGTCACCTAAAAGTACTTGAGATTTGTGGGCTGTTGATTTTTGCATACCTAATGGAGAGCTCCCTGATTTGGTTTCAGTTGAATTTTGCCTAGAGAAAGCAAGTTCAGGATCTCAGAGTCTCATGGAGATGCTCAGGGTAGTCTGACATGACAAAGAGTCAGAACTCACACATCTGCTTCCTGACACTTGACAACTGCCAGCTCTCAGCTCCTCAGCCAGTGTGCTTTATAAGACAGTTTCATTTGTAAGACATCAACAGCAAAGAAAACCTCTTTAGGAAATTCCAGGATGTATAAAGTTTTCTGCAGTAATTTCATTGCTGTGTTTGTGCATGTGTTCCTTGGTGGCAGCTGTGGGTGTAACTTCTGAGTTTGAGGTAAGAAAAACTGACATGTGGTTACAGGCAGAAGATGTGTAGTGGGACAAAATGATTTATCTGAAAGGGAAATCCTATTTGAGAAACTTTTTAGTGTTAACTGCTATCTTACTTTCTTGTATTTGAAAGTGTGACTATATTCTTGATATCGCCACTGAAGCAGGAAGGTGGAAAGAACTTCAAAGAGGTGGAAAAATGCTCTTTTAAAATAAAATCTAAAATTTATCAACTAAATATTCTCTTACCAACAGACAGGAAGTCTGAGGACAGTGAAGGGTGCAGCTATGCCAGATAAGATAAAAAACCAGCCTCCTCAGGTCCTTCAGTGCATAGAGGTAACTAGCACTTTTCATGTTAGAGGATGTTGCCCAGTTTAAAGCAATATTTACATTAAAAAGTGACTGGTCCTTCTGAAGTATTATTGAGCTGAGGCAGCCTGGAGACAGGGGAGTCTTCATTTAATCAATATTTTCCCTTAGAGTTTGGCATTTTTGTTAGCAAAATGTTGTTTCTTACTCAAAAGTATGTTTAATGTATTGTAGAAATAAAATGCCTTATAAAAAAACAATGGAAAACATATATATTGTGATAGTTCACCCTTGGAGAACTTTTGTCATTGTTTCTGATGATGTTTAAAAATAGGATGTTTTGCAGTAAATGGAGCCAGTCTGACACACAAATCTAACTGCAATTTCCATTCTCACTTGGTGGCCATAAAGATCTCCCTGACTGTTTGAAAGAATAATATTGCAGGTGTTTTAGATGTCACTTTTCTCAGAAAATGCACCTTTATGTGAAGTTTTTTAACTGCAAAATGATAGACTTAAATCAACCTAAGGTGTATCTTCAAATTTGAATGCAATTACTCTGAAATAAAATGAGAAAATTGAAATAAACTATATTTTAATCAAAATTAAAATGATAAACAAATACATTTAAGGGAAATTAAAAGTAACACATGCAGTGTCATTGGCAGCCGATTTTAAGAGTCATACAATTTCAAAAATATTTTGTTAAAGTTTTGGATTTTAAATCTTATTCTAGAGGTATATACATCAAACACTCAGAATGTTTCAAACATTCAGTCAGTGCTCATCATTAATTATAAATGTATCTATTCCATCTTTCACTCACATTTCAGAAGAAGAAGCACTTGAAAGGTAAAAGGGGAAAGTAAGTAAAAGGAATTTATATAATTTCATGGTGGAATCAGTAGGTTCCAGTTTCATTCAGATATCAACTAGAAAGACCCACTTTCAAGACAGATAATCATTTATTGATACAGTGATGGAAAAGGTGATAGAAAGTTATAGAATCTTACAAACCTTTTGATGCAGGGAAGGCTGAGATATTGCAGCTTTGGGCAGACCTCCTGTCAGGGCACCTAGAGCAGGTTACACAGGAAGATGTCCAGGTGGGTTCTGGATGTCTCTGGAGAGGGACACTCCACAACCTCCCTGAGCAGCCTACTGCAGTGCTCTGCCACCCTCAGAAGTATTTCCTCATGCTGAGGTAAAACTCCTTGTGTTTTAATTTACGGCCATTGCTCCTCATCCTGTCACTTGTCACCACTGAAAACAATCTGGCATCTCTCCTCTTGACACCCAGGTTTTAGGTATTTGTGTGAATTGATGAGATCCCCTCCCAGTTTTACTCTTCTGTAAACTAAGCAGGCCTAGCTCATAAGAGAGATTTTCCAACCTCTCCAATAGATCCCTAATCATCTTTGTGGTCCTCTTCTGTACTCTTGTATTTCTTGAGATGTGGAGACCAAAACTGAACACAGCACTCTGGATGTGGTCTCAGGAGGAGGATCACCTCTCTTCTCATCACCCCTTAGATAATAAGAAATGAAAACTAAATTTTTAAACACCTTCCCTCTGCTCCTGCCTTCTTAAGAGATAACTCTGAGAAAGTCAGTAGTCAGACCAGTGACATAGATGAGAAGCAAGAGAGCTTCATCTGCTTGGTTTTTTCATCTTATTTTTGAGTAGGGCCAGTTATTCAAGGTACAGTCATCTGGGCCTGTACCCCCTTCACAGTCTTGGGACTGCTGCTTTGCTGCAAATGAATCATAGACTGGTTTGGGTTGAAAGGGGACTTTGAAGATCATCTAGTTCCAAAGCCCCTGCTGTGAGCAGAGACACCTTCCAACAGACCATGTTGTTTAGAGTCCCACCCAACCTCACCTTGAACACCTCCAGGGATGGGGCATCCACAACTTCCCTGGGCATCGTCTGTCAGTGCCTCACCACCCTCAGAGTAAAGATTTTTTTTCCAATATCTAATCTAATCTAATCTAATCTAATCTAATCTAATCTAATCTAATCTAATCTAATCTCTACTGAGTTCCAGTTTGAAGCCATTCCCCTTGTCCTGCCACTATATACTCTTGTAAATAGTCTTGCCTCATCTTTCCTGTAAGTTCTCTTCAGTTATTGGAAGGCTGCAATTCGGTCACCTCAATGCCTTCTCCTTTCCAGGCTGAACAATCCCAGTTCTCTCAGCCTTTTCCCACAGAGAGGTGCTCCATCCCTCTGATCAACTTGGTGGCCTCCTCAAGACTCACTCCAACAGCTCCCTGTCCTTCCTGAGCTGGGGGTGTGGAGCCCCAGAGCTGAATGCAGTTCTCCAGGTGGGGTCTCACCAGTGCAGAGGGCAAAATCCCCTGCACACATTGCCAGCTCATGTCCAGCCCCTCATCCACAACACCTACAAGTTCTTCTCAGCAAGGCTGCTCTCAATTTGTTCATTCTCCAGCCTGGATTGACACCTGGCATTGCCCCAACCCAGGTGCAGCACCTTGCACTTGGTCTTGTTAAACCTCATGAGATTTCCATCGGCCCACTACTCTAGCTTGTCCCTCTCCATGGTGTCCAGCTCCCTCTGGATGGCATCTTGTACTTTGGGTGTGTTGACTACAACACTTGGTAGTCTGCAAAATCTGCAAATTTGTTGAGGGTACACTTGTTCTCTTTGTAATGTCATTAATAAAGATATTATATAACTCTTGTCCCTAAGGACAGAGCAGGACCCCTAAGGGACACCTTTTGTCTGACACCACTGATGCCTATTGGGAATTTGAGCCATTCACCACGAACCTCTAGATGAGGTCTTATCCATTTAACAGTTTACCCATCTAATCCATCATGCTCCAATTTGGAAAGAATGATGTTGTGGGGGATAGTGTCAAGGGCTTTACAGAAGATCAGATAAAATGACATCTGTAGCCCTTTCCTTGACCACTTGATGGAGGCACTCCCTCATGGAAATTGACTGGCTTGGTCAGGCAGACTTGTCCTGGTGAAGCCACACTGGCTGCCTCGAATCTCCTCCTTCTCCTCCATGTCCCTCAGCACAGCCTCTAGGAGGATCTGTTACATGACCTTTGCAAGCACAGAGGCAAGACTGACAGGTCAGTAGTTCCCAACTTCTCCCTTTCTGTCCTTTTCAAAGATGGGTTCAATGTTTCCATTTATCTAGTTGCCTGGGAGTTCCTCTGACTGCCATGACTTCTAAAATATCATGGAGCGTTGGCAACTACATCAGCAACTTCCTTCAGGACTCTGGGATACACAGAATTGGGTCCTATGGACATGCTCATTCAGGTTTTGCAGGGGACCATGAACCTGATTTTTGCTTACAATGAGGGAATTTGCTCTCCCAGTTCCCATCATGCTGTTATCTACTTGAGGTGTGTGGGAAGAGAGGGTGCAATTGAAGACTGTAGCAAAAAATTCTAAGTACCTCAGCCTTCTCCTCACTTGTTCACCAGCATTGTTTATCAGAGAGCATATACCTTCTATGACCTTATTTTTCTGATTAACCTGCATGTACAAGACCTTTCTATTATTTTTAGCTTTCCCTTGCTAGGTTCCAGTTTTGCATTGGCCTTTCTCACCCCTTCCCTACACAATTGTACTTCTCTGTACTCTTCCCAGTTACCTGTCCTAGTTTCCACTACCTGTGCTCCCTGCCCTTTAGTTTGACCAGCAGTTCCTTACTCAGTTATGCAATTTCCCTGCCTTCCTTGCCTGAAATGAACTGTAATTGCAGCCTTACAACTTTCTGTTGCCTAAATGCTCAGATATTCAATTCCCTTCCTCCTTATCGACAGATATATGCAAAAATATATGATATCTCACACACAGAAGGGGAGGGAATACAAAGCATGACTGAAACTGTTGAGTCTATTAAAATGTTCCTCAGTATCAAAACTATAGTCCAAAATAATTTATATTACACAATGAGTCATGTATCCTGTTTTCATCCCTGAGTAATAGCAGGATGTTGGGAAAAATGTGTGTTACCTACTTAAAGAGAATTCCAAAAAGATTCATTTAAAACTGCAGCATCTTTCTACTGCAAATTTTAGTATCACATCATATTTAATCACTCAGCTAGCAAGCCCTGCTGATACACATGCCTTCAATGCTGGCATTCATGCCTCTACCTTCTGATGCTGAATGCAACTTTCACACTGCAATTTAGAAAATGATCCCTGGTAGTGTTTTACATCTGAGGACTCAGTTCAGACAGGCTTTTGTCTAATAGTAATGTGGCCACACAAAGTATGATATTGGAAATGTCATCTTAAATTAGTAAAGGGTCAGCTCAGCATAAAGCTATTGTCATCACTGCTAATCAAACTATGAAGTGGAGCTAGAGTAACACTGGAAAGATTAAATCATATTTTTTTCATAAAATGATTTGATTTGACTCTGCTTATGTCTCATTTCTATTCTCTCTTTACAGCTGCTAACAAGAATACAGATACAGTGTGTGCATCTCAAAAAAACTAACACAGAAAGCTCTGGAAAAATAGAATTGAATAACTACATCTCTTTGAGCATGGCAACATCATAACAAGACAAAAATTTAGGAAAAGTGATTTTATGATTACACAAAGACATCAAAATATAACAAGATATGTTGATATGGAGCCCAAACAGTGTAAACTTTGCATTCAATGACCCCAAATAATAGCCATACCTTTGAATTTCATTGTATAACTTAAATTATATCCATTTCCCAAAGCAAGGCATCACAAAAGCTTTAGAATAAAACTGTTGTTTTAGGACATATAAGACACTAGTTGTGATGGGTTTAATTAGCTCTGTTGTTTGACTATTCACATAAGATTTACTGAAGTGGTAAGATGATATTTTCTTTGCCTTATATAAGCATTAAGTTTGCTTGCTTCTAACTACATAGGTTGTTTACAGGATTCTTCCTCAGATATAAGTCTATGAATAAGATAATTATGTAGATAAAGTGAATAGAATGTAAATTACTATTGAAATAACTAGTGAGTGTCCTGGTTCTAGCCAGGACAAGGCTAATTTTTGCAGTAGCCAGGTGTCTTGGCTTGATACTGGGCCAATGCCAGGCACCCATGAAAACTGAAAACTGTTTGCTCACCCTGCAACAGCTGGAGAGGAAAGAAAAAACATTAATGAGAATAATAATAAGAAGAATTGAGATCAGGACCAGGAGAAAACACTTCAAGGGCAAAACAAGCTCAAAGTTGCAAAGTAAATTTATTAATAACAATCAGAGGAGGATAATGAGAAGCCCTCAAAACACCTTTTTCCCCCCAGTCCCTCCCTCCTTCCCACCAACAGTGCAAGGAGACAGGACATGGGGTGACCTCAAAACCGGGACAAAGGGGCATGGGAGTTTTGGTCATTTTATCACCCAAGATTTTCTTCCTCTGCTCTGGGAGAGGAGTCCTTCCCCTGTGAGACTGTGGGGTCGCTCCTACAGGAAACAGTTCCCCGTAAATTTCTCCAACCTGGGTCCACTCTCACAAGTAGTAGTCTTACCACACCTTCTGCAACATGAACTCCCTCCCATGGGCACACAGTCCTCCCAAAACTGCTGCAGTGTGGGTCCCTGTTCCACAGGGTGCAGTCATCCAAAAACAGGCTGCTCCAGCCTGGAAGCAGGGACCTCTCTCCATGGGTCTCCCACTGGATCACAGCCTCCCCCAGGCATCCACCTGCTCTGGTGTGGGCACCTTCCATGGGCTGTGGGTGGATCTCTGCATCCCCACGAATCCCCAGGGGCTGTGGGTGGATCTCTGCATCCCCCATGGATCCCCATGGGCTGTGGGTGGATCTCTGCATCCCCCATGGATCCCCATGGGCTATAGGTGAATCTGTGCATCCCCATGGGCTGTGGGTGGGGCTCTGCATCCCCTGTGGATCCCCATGGGCTGCAGAGGCACAGCTGCCTCACCATGGTCTCTCCACATCCTGAAGAGGAATCACCTGGAGCTCTCCTCTTTTGCACTGACCTTGGTGTCTCTATGTTCTTTCCCTCACCTGTTCTCACCTCCTCCTCTTCTCTGACTAGAAGAAAAACTGTGCACATTTGTTATGATTTTCTTTTTAACTATTTCATCACAGAGGCATTACCAACCTCTCTAATTGGCTCAGCTTTGGCCAGCAGCATGTCCATCTTCAGGGATCTGCTGGACATGGTGGAAGCTTCCAGCAGCTTCTCACACAGGCCACATCTGTGGCCCCCCTCACTTCCACAAAGAGGCCATACAAAGCCAACACACCAGGGAAGGGCAAGGGTAAGATCTAGAAGTCCTTTTATAGCACCTACTGTCATGGCCAGGTGCAGGGAAAAGGGAATTTCCTTCAGGGAGAAGGGGTCCCTTCTGAGTTGGTGTAGCATGGCAGGAGCCATAGGTCGTGGTTGCTTCCATATTAATAATTCATCTCTTTCCTGTACCACTGTCAATCGTACTGGTGCTGTTACTCTTGTAGCTCTTCATTTTCATATCTCATTGCTGTTTCCAGTAAATTGTTCTTATCTCTGTGATCTTTACCTTTTATGCCTCCAATTCTCCTCTCCAGTCTGGAGATGCAGGGGGAGAGGGAAGTGGGAGGGAGAAGTGGGTGAGCTGCATGTGATTTCAGTGGAAGCATTAAACTGAGGAATACCATTCTTAAACCATGACAATGAGAAAGATCAAACTGAAATAACCCTATTATTTACATGAAAATATTTGGCCTTCCCAAAGTTTCTAATTAATTTTAAATGGAATAACTGAAAAAACTAATTTTTCATGATCTGCATGACAACCCAAAACAAGAAAGGTGTTATTTAACAGGGACACACTATGCTTTTTTTGTATATACTAATGAAGGTGTGAAATCTTCATCATGGTTAGATTTAAAAAGTGGGATTTTCCAGTTCCAGTGTGATCTCTATGCTCTTCATCAGTCATCAAATAACTTTTTTGTTGGCACAAATTAAAAGTTCATTTCATGTTACAAACTTTTAATGTTCTCTGTCAGAACAATAATGCTAATAGAGCAACTGTGCAATCAACATAATCAAGTGTGATTCATGGCATGGAAACATACTCTCTTTATCAGACTTCCCAAATTAAGATGAAAATATTATGATTACATAATGTACTTATTATTTTGTCTAAACTTCCCTTTGCATGCAATATTCTAAAGGGTATTGGAAGGTGAATAAAGAATGACCCTTTCTGATATGATGCATTTTCTGATATGAAAAAAAATGGGCTTCAAGTGACAGGTTTAGATTAACTCTTACTTTTTATAATCTATCACTGAGGAAAAATGTATCATAGGGCAGTAGAAGACTGGGAATAGTGTTAAAAGAAATGGCAGAAGCATCAATTCTGGGAAGTTTTAAGAAATGTAAAAAAAAAAACCCTAGAAATAAAATACCTATCAGACCCAGCTATCTATGATAGCCTGTGTAAGGTCCTGAACCTGTCTTGGGACAATTCCAAGCATAGATACAGAGTGGAGGAAGAATGGATTGAGAGCAGCCCTGAGGAGGAGGATTTGAGGGTTTTGTTGAGTGATGAGGTCAACATGAGCCAGCAGTGTGTGCTCACAGCTCCAAAAGCCAACTGTATTCTGAACCTCATCAAAAGCAATGTGGCCAGAAGGTCTACTCCACTCTCATGAGCCCTCATCTGGACTGTTTTGTCCAGCTCTGGGATCCCCAACAGAAGAAGGAAATGGACACACTGGAGTGAGTTCCAGGAAAGGAATGACAAAGAATTGTGAGGCTGGAGCACCTCTGTTATGAAAAAAAGAGTTGGGGGTGTTCAGCCTGAAGAAGAGAAAAGTCTGGGGAGACCTTGAGCAATCTTCCAGTACCTAAAGAGTGCGCTGCAGGAAACAGGAGGAATAGCTTCAAACTGAAAATGTAGATTAGATATTGGGAAGAAATTCTTTGTTTTGAGGGTGGTGAGGCACAGGAACAGGTTTCCCAGAGAAATTGTATGCTCCATCCCTGAAAGTGTTCAAGACCACGTTGGATGGGGCCATGAGCAACCTGGTCTAGTGAGTGGCATCCTTGCTCATGGCAGGGGGTTTGGAACTAGATGACCTTTAAGGTCCCTTCCAGGGACTATTCTTCCAGGGACAGGGCATTTGCAGCTTCTCTGAGCAACCTATTCTAGTGCCTTGCCATCCTCTGAGTAAAGAATTTCCTCCTAACAGTTAATGTAAATCTCCTCTCTTTTAGTTTAAAACTCTTCTCCCTTGTCCTATAAATACTTACCCATGTAAAAATTCACTCCATCTTTTTTATAAGCTGTCTTTAATTACTGGAAGAATGTACTGAGGAATATGAAAAACATGATAGTTTCCAGGGCAGCCCCTTGCAGTACTTTGCTTGGTACCTGTCCTAAGGTCATGTAGATCTTTTAATGATGACTATCTGAACCTTCAGTCTGGTAATCCAGTCTTTTAACAACCTACTTGTCTACCCTTCCAGACCGTAAATTGCAACTTGGATACAGACAGGTGTTGAAATTTGTCTCTCATGATATCTATTATATAGCCATTTGTGAATCTATGAATAACAGGAAGATTTATAGTATGCTATTAATGTTTAATTTGTAATATTTGATAATGCATTTACATTTAAAGAAGCTTGTAGTTTTCCCCTCTTTTTTTTTTTTTTTTTTTTTTTAATTGCAGTGGGTGTGAGTTAAAGGCAAATGGCCAAGTTTTCTATGGCACTTACATTCTGAATATGTAGTCTAAAACACAGAGAGGATCTCAAAGGCTTATAGTTGCCTAATTTATACTCCAACTGAAACACAAATTGTGTGTGACTGCATGTGTCTTTTGAAAGTTAAACCAAGACAAAATATATGCCAGGACAAGCCCAAACAAGTCCTGAGACCGTGCCCCATCAGGTGACAGATTGTGTCCTTTATGTAGTAATGAGATGGTGTCAAATTTACTGGAGGACACACATGGCTTCAGATTGACTCAGGCTTTTATCTGGCCATGTCAGAGGCAAAGAAAGATGCTCTTCCCAGATTTTCATCTGCAGGACATGCTGGAGTTTATAGAGCACAATGCAGATGTCCCAAGTGACAGTCAAATACCCTGAAAAGGTGCCTGGCTTCAACTTAAGCTCTTCCACATATTAGGAGTGACATTTTACCAATTCTTTTGTATTTTGGTATGCTTAATTCTTAAATGTTATGCATAGAGGCTTTTTTTTTTTTCAATGCAGTAATCATCTGGAAAAAACATTCGCTCCCAACAATGAAAACATAGTATGAATTAAATTCTGCTTTATACTTTTAATTAAGAATCCTAAAAACGATAACGACAACCATCAAGTTGATTTGGAGTTCCATCAGTAAAATGCAAATGAGAAACATATGGAAAATAGAGTTTAAATTCCCTTTACTCGGTTGCACATCTCTGTCACCTGTCAAGGAACAGAAAAATGGATGATACAATGTGCATTGTAAATTCTGCTGAGCTGAACAGCAATATCTCACCCTCTGCAAATCTTGCTGGCTGCAGAAGGAGCAACACTGAGTAGCAAGTAGGTGGAACAGGATCTGTTCATGGCAGTGATGGAATTCTGTGCTACTGTTCAGTGAGATTTGGCTTTGAGAGATCTTTTACAGGCAAGCTTTTACCTAGAATAAACAGACAGACATTTAACCTCATTGCTACTGAGATTGCTTTATACTTGGTCTTTCCTTCCAGATAACTGAGCTATGAAGTGCCTTGGATGAAAGGACCAAGTGCCCTTGGAGATGACATAATTTAATTAAGAACCTGTAGTTTCACCCATCTACCTGTAGCAAGCAAAAAAGGCCCCTATTGAATGAGTGGCATACTAAATACATTATGGGAATTAAATGAGCATTGGCTGTTATTGTCCTTGGGTATGGGCATTAAATTGAGTTTTATTCATGATGAAAAAGGTGTGGGTGCATTTCAAGTAAGATTCTTTTAACTAAACTGCAGTGAGAGTACATCTCATCTACAGTTATTACCCCTGGGACTCCCATTACTGTCAATAAAGAGCAATATACACCTTGAGGAGGCAGTTTATCTCATGCTAAAGTGCATGCCTGAAACAGGCTGAGTCATGCCCCAAAAGGTTTTCCACTCAGGATGAAAATGAAAAAGTTTCTTTGCAAGTAATATGAAATTGAGTAAAAAACAACACATGGGCAACTACTAAAAAATTAATATCCTGCAAGTTCTGACTCATTTTCCACACAGAAACCATACCTGTTGCTTTTCAAATGTGTTCACACTCACAGCAAGATTTTTCAGAAGAGGTGTGTCAGTCTCAAGAAAGAAACTGGATCCAGCCAACTCCTAAGGCTGTGGGCAACCAGAACCGAATTTCCAAATTACTGCTAGAGGTTTGTCCAAAGTTTGCAAAGAATTTTACTGTCTTGTGTGGTGTGGAAAGGCATGGAGGCCAAGAGTGGAATGGTGAAAGGGTAGAAGACTTTTGTGAGCAGATTTTAAGTCACTCATGGAGATGAGAAAAATTAGTCTGGAAGGTTTTTTCTTTTTATTTTTCTCAGAGTATCACTCTCATTGCAAATTCTATTTTCCCATGATGCTCTTGTTTTCACAGTTTTTATTATTGGGTTGCCAGTTTTTTCAGGAGAAAAATTCTTTCAGCTCTGGTAGGAAAAATCTAGCCTTGCTGCCTTTTGTTTTGTGCCTTTGGAGAAGCCTTTATTATGAATGCTTAACAGCTATGTTGGGGTATCACAAGGAATATTGAGGGCAATTCTCCTTTTGCTTAGATCGATGCTTTCCTCTAGTGTTTTCTGAGCTTGAAAAGTCTCTATCTTAACACTATGCACAGGGCTCCCTCCAACACTGTTGCTGTGAGCTCTAAAATTGTAAGAAGCAAAACTCACATTCTGAGAAATCCTATAAAATGGATTTTAATGTCAAGTGAATACTTTCAAGCTGCTGTCTAGCACTGACTGAAAAAGAAAAACACTTCAACTGAGGTGAGTAACAGGTAGGGGTGTCAAGCAGGGGACTACTAAACTACTTAAATTGATTCACAGCCAGCTCCCACTTTTGTGGATTTCAGACAGGTGTTTCCCCTTGCCTTTACTGAAGCGTATGAATGATAAGGGCCAAGGCTTGAACCTTGGTCTTCACCCCACAATATGTAATTTTGCTTACTGTATTAGAAAACTTTTTTAAATCATTGCCTAATTTGAAATCTAAATGTGATATGATCTCTTTAAAACTATTGCTTTTGACATTGATTATAAAGATTTCAAGGGCATTAGAATTCTACAACATTTCCATTTTTTAATATCAAACTGGATTTTTAATACATTGAAGTATCAGGATATCCAAGCCCAATGCAAAGATATCCAATGCAAAGTCACTGATCTGAGATGACCATAGTTATGTATAACTATGTCTTTTAAATACTATCTCTGCTTGGTTGTGTAGTTTTTGGCTGATGTCTTCAGGTTGAAATGCAAAATCAATGTTTCATATTCTAGCTTTCAGATCATACTACATTGCTTTATAAGTATTGCATAATAGTCTGCTACAAGGAAACACAATACAGTAAGCTTTTGAGGTCTATTGCAATCATTGCTTATTAATTCCAAATATTTATGATGGGGGAACAATAATGAAGCACTGCTGTTATTGCATCTGTTTGAATTTTATACAGGTAGTGTATTGTTCTTTTATCCTTGTCCTTTAGCAGCAATGATGGCAGCCAAGGTTATAGAGTTTGAAGGTTACAGAGTATAAGAATTACTGATGTAGTGGCACTATTGCTACTTTAGCTAAACTAAATAATATGGAATAAAATAAAATATTTTCTTTATTTTTTCTCTCCATCTATATTATTCAAATGAAAGAAATTTAATTTGAATTGTCTCACTGCAACTATAAATATGCTGTGGAAAGTCTGCAGACATCAGTTTCAAAATAGAGTGTCTGATCTGCAGTATCATTACACCAGGTCTGCTGAAAGCCCCAGTAAAATGAACATGCAAATGAAGTCTCAAGTTGGTGAATATCTGCCTGTGTGCTTGTCTGAATTTGGCAGGATTCTAATATATGCACTGAAAATCTTGCTGGACTAAAGTCTGCATCTGTCATAACAGTGGATCAGTGTCCCCTTACTACAATGAATAGTGTTAAAAAGAAGCCTGAAGGTAAAATGTAGAAAGAAATTGGATGTTTTTAGTTAAATTACTTGTTATCCAACGCAGACTCCAGCTACAGCAGTAAAGAACTTTCAAGTTCTGCAGAAACCTGAAAGGCTTCTTCTTGCTCCTGGCACCTGGACACATAAAGTGGAATTAAGATTAAATTTTAAAATATTTTAAAATACACTTCTCAAAGTATTTCTGATTGATGAAATTCAAACTTGATACCTTTACAGAGAGGAGTACATATTACGAGATAGCATAAAGACACTTATCAAAGACTGTGATTATCAATCAATTCCCCATCTTCAGGTGCCAGGCAATTAAAAGTTTTTGATTTAAAACAATTATTTAAGAAGCCTATTGTAAAAATCATGGACTTTTTGAAAGACCTAGTAGATAGCTTTCTGAATCACACAAAAGTAAAAAGAGTGTTTTTGTGTCTGGAGTTTATAGTTTAACTAGGAAACAACAGGATATCCCTTGATTTTATTGCTGCAATTACTTTCAGTTTCTAGCCTATGAGGTCTTGAAAGTACTATAATGTCATCTATCAGCAATCCTCATTAACTAGAGAAGTTCCAGAAGACTGGAAATTGGCAAATATAACACTCACCTACAAGAAAGACTGGAAGGATGATCTCGAGACCTAAAGTCCTGTCAGACAACCTTGGTTCCAGGCAAGATAATGGAGCAGATCATCCTGAATGCCCTTATGCAGGAGTCTTTGTGTTGGGATTGACGGTCGTCAGGCACAAAACTCAAGCACTCTGTATAAGCTAAAAGTTACTGTTACATTTATTTTAAGAGCGAAAGTACATAGAGTCCTACTGAGTGCTGCTAGGTGCAGTGCAGAATAGGACAAGGAGTGAGAGGGGTTAGAGAAAGAGCAATGGGATAAAAGGGTGATGGAGTAAGAGAAGAGGGAGAGAGGAAGAGCAAGAGAAAGAAGAGGTATTAGAGGTAAGAGAGGAGGGAGAAAGGAAGAGCAAGAAGAGAAAAGAGAAGTAAGAGAGGAGGGAGAGACGAAGAGCAAGAGAAGAGGACGATTTCCCATTTACAATACAATAAATCTTCTTCTATAATGAATATTCTGATTTCCACTAACCAATGTAATACAAGATACAAATTCTGCAGCATTTACATACAGCCTATAGGAATCCTTACATTACCATAGTGTGTTACACTTTAAACTCTAAAAACTACTCTTTGGACCCTTGCAAACTCTTCTTGACCTTTGGACTTGTTCTCCAGCAGAAGACATTGTTCTATCAAGAGGGGATTACTTTCTGCGGGCCATCCTATTGTCTTATGGTTATTCAATAACTAAGGCTATCCTATTTCATCTTCCCCAACACTCTTACACAGTACATGCAGGACAACCAGGACATTAAAGGCCATCCAACATGGATTTATGAAAGGTAGAACTTTCCTTACAAACCTGATCTCCCTGTACAACAAGGTGAACTTCTTGGTGGGTGAGGGAAGGGCTGTGGATATTGTCTGTCTGGACTTCAGAAAAGCATTTGACACAGTCCCTTACAGAATTCTCCTGGAGAAACTCACTGCCTGTGGCTTGGAGAGGTAGACTCTTCTATGGGTAAAACCTGTCTGGATGGCCAGGCCCAGAGTTGTGGTGGATGGAGCCAACTCCAGCTGGTGACCTGTTGCTACCAGTGATCCCCAGGGCTCAGTTTTGGGCCAAGTCCTGCTCAATATCTTTATTGATGATCTGGACATGGGACTTAAGCACATCCTGGATAAATTTGCAGATGACACTGAGCTTCAGGGAGCATTGATCTCATTGAGAGGGGGAAGTGCCTGCAGACAAACCTGGACAAACTCATCAGTGAGATGAGGACAACTGCAGAGGGGTCAATAAGGTAAAGGCTCCTGCACTTCTGCACTTGGACCACAGCAAACTCCATGCAGAGCTACAGGCTTGAGCCACTCACTTTAAAAAGACCTTGAGGTGCTGAGTGTGTCCAGTTTAGGGCAATTAGGCTCATGAAAGGGCTGGAGGACGTGTCTGATGAATAATGGCTGAGGGAGCTGAGTTTGTTTAGTCTTGGGAAAAAGGAGATTCAGAGGGGACCTCATTGCTCTCTACAACTACCTGAAAGGAGGTTGTAGCCAGGTGGGAGTTGCTCCCTTCTATGTGTGGTTGGAGTGAGAAGACTAGAAGCAATTGCCTTAAACTGAGACAGAAGATTCAGAGTAGATATTAAAAAAAAATTAAAAAAAAAAAATCTGTTGGGGTGTTGAGGCACTGGAAGAAGTTGCCCAGGAGGTAATGGAGTGACCATTCCTGGAGCTGTTTGAGAGGTGTCTGGATCTAATAATGAGTTATGGTTTAGTAGTTTTGGAGTTACAGTGGTGGCACTGTGTTGGACTAGATGATCCTAAAAGTCTCTTCCAATCTCAACATTTCTACAGTTTTATGAAATGTGTTTGGATATTCTCTTTAGTCCTGGTTGCTATACTTAGATCAGCAAAAATCAAGGTACATATTTGTGGAATAATATTGGCATACTCATATGTACATACAAAACCACACTATTTCTCATTATGTGTCTCTTATGCAAAGTGTGCTGCCCATTTTGTATATATGCTTTATGATAGCCTTAAGTTCAATTAATATATAAATGAATTTGTGAGTAATAACTCATCTTAATGTTATATGAATCATGTAAGACTTCTCAGAAATTATTAATTCTTAAATAAGGAGAGTCCCATCTATTAGCACTATTTCCTACACAGTACTAATTAATTTAACATTCTAAAAGAGAACCTTTGTTCTGTATATTGATCATGCAAGTCAATAAACTTTGAAGTTCTAGCACTCTAAAAAAAGTCTTTCAGAGAACTTTTTTCCTTGTTAAATCAATTGTCACTTGAGTAGATTCCTATTATGTCATGGACTTTGTCCATGTTGAAATGGTATAAATATTTGGAAAAGAATGTAGATTGACATAATTTTCTAAAGTAGTTTCTGAGATTAAGCAATTCTGAATCCTCCTATTATGTCATCCTTCATGAAAAAAAAAGGAAAATTGAAAAATTAAGAGAAAGCCTGGACTTACTGCTCAGAAAAAGAAATTGTCATGATTTATCAATTTTACATGCCTAATGAAGTTGTCATTTTTTTCTGATTTGTAATTATAGTAATAATTTTTATATTACATGTTGATTTTGCAGCAATATTTTATTATGTTTTAGTCAAGCGATGTCTATTATTGACTTTCCTGCTTCTTGATAGTTGAAATGTTGGTGTTTGATATTTTTTATTTCTTTCATTTGTTTCCCGCCTCATTCGTATGTTGTTTTTGGAAGACACTGTTCCCTGTAATGACAGTTTAGGTTGTGAACTTAGCCTGTGTCAGCACTGACAGTGCTTTAGGAGGGAATAAATGTGTGCCCTTAAAGGTACATCAGTGACAAAAAATGCTTTTGCTGTTCTGGCATTTAGTGTAACTCTAGGTATGTAAGATTTGCCACTTCTCAGAATCCTCCCTTCTGTTCTATTCACTTATTTTGTCCCTTTCCTTACTGGAACAAGCTAGACTTAAGTACATTCTTTCTTTCTTTTAAATACCATTTTCAAAAGAATATATTAATTGCACTTAATCAAACACAATTTATGTATTATGAAGGACATAAAAAAATTTAAACACGTATCTACTGAATGCTTTTGCATTTGTTATGCTTTTCTTTTCTCTTTATTTACTTTGCTAGAATCAGATTTTGACAGAATTTAGGTCAACCATATTCAAATTATCCTCATCTGTAATTTACACCAGGATGTGCTCTCTTGTTCTTTTTCACTGATTTCAGCTGCAGTGGGTATAACCTTCAAAGGATAACAACAAGCAAAAGAGAAGTGCTAAAACCTTAGATCACCATATTTGCAAAATGGCTGTGTGTTTGAGTCCAGTTGTTTTCATGGACAATTTCAGCACGCTAAATTACTCAGTGGTAACTTGAATAATTACGGAAATACAAATCTCTTTCAGCATACAGAGTACTTGGGAACAATTTTCAAAAACCATTTTGCATATTCTGCATCCCAAATTTGTTGCTAATGCTAAGACACAAGACTGTTTTTATTCAATGACTGGATGTTTTTCAAGCTTGTAGGACATTTAAAATGGCAAAAAAGAACAATTCTGTTTTGGACATTTGCCCTAATACAAACTGCACACCATGAATATTTATTAAGCTCCTTTTTCTATGACATATTTAGAATGAATATTGCATGATAAAAATATTTTGTAAAGGTAATCAAAGAGGTTAAAATGCTATCATACAAAATCTGCAGAATTTTTTATCACTATAGGTTAACAATACATCTCTGCAATATTTGACTATAATTATAAGATTGCAGTATTCTGACCAAAGTGTTTGATGTTAATTTTCAGAATTCTGCCCTCAGTGGCTATTTCATTTGCGACTCAGCTTTTGTCAATGTATCCATATTTCTCCCTGTCTTTTTGCTAATTTTTATGTCTTCTACTTGACATAAAAGTCAGCAAACTAATTTTTTCTTGCAAATTATTTTAGTTTGGTTTAAAATGTGTTGATAACTTTGCCCTTTTTATTCACATAACTTTCTGGTTTCATTTGTCAGGATTCTTGTGGAATATGTTGTCTGAACATAGAGCTCACTAAATTTTTTTTAATAAATGTAATACTTTACATTAAAATTTGGATGCTCACATGTATTCATGAAGAGCTCGGGAGAGCAGCTCTTTTATGGAAAAATAGAAATATATCTACATGTATTTAGTTATTAGTTTTGTTGAAAATGTATTTAGAAATCTCCAGTGGTATATAATCTAAATGTCCGTGATTTTGACAAATTTTTCATTATATAAGCGAAACTATTTTACTTCTGAATGAACATGATAGCTACCCAAGCAAAATTAAAAAAATTGCATGAGATTCTTGGCAATAAACAAATACTTTTAAAACGATAGTTTGTATGTTTTCTTTTTATTTTTAACCAGCAATGAATCAGAGATCCTTATCCTTGTTTCTAGACAGGAATATTTATCTATCTGCCTACAAACCATACATGTGTGTATTTGTGTGTATGTACACAGACATATAAGGCACACATGGTAACCCAGATTTACACGAGCTGCAGAGATGAAGATAACTCACTTTGTGGTGCAGCTGTAGCTGACTTCAGTTAAATTCAGCTTCCATTTTTGTCACTGGAAAATCTCTCCGTGCTGCTGCCATACAGTCTTCCATACTGCTTTATTTTTTGTGCTGTTTGATATGGACAGAGAAAAAGGATAGCTTCCTTATTTTCTGAATTCTGTTTTCAGTGAGAAAACACGATGTGAGAAAAAATGATGTGTTGCTGATACCTGATAGACGATCAGGCTGTTTAGTGGGTTTTATATACCATTTTATTCATGTAAGTGTGATTTTTTTCCCCCTTTCATAACAGCAAGACTTTGCAATTCCATGTTCAACTCATAGAGTAGGATAGTATTTATTCTTTTTGTGTAAGAACTGTGACTTGTGTTTGTCTTTGCCTGATTTTAGTATTCTTTATTTGTCCCCACTGAACAGCAAATTCAAGAAGCATATGAAAATACTGAATAATGTTAGACCTAGGACAGAACCCTGGAGAGCCCTGCTTGACACAGCCTTCATTCTGACAGCAAAACATTAATATTGTCTCTAGTCTTATTTTCATCTAGATTATGTCTCCCAAGACTGCTTATGAGAATGTCTTTCAAAGCCTTGCTCAGGTCAGGATATATGTAATCTACTTTTGCTTTTCTATTCACAAGGCCTGCTGCTCTCTACTAGAGAAAAATTATGTTTTGGTTGACACAAGCCATTCATGACAAATCCATATAACTTGTCACTCACCTCCTTATTTTCTTATGTCTGCCACTAGTGGTTGTTATATCTCTTAGTTGCAGTAGAGCTATGATTTAAAAATTGCTGCAGAAGAGCAGTTATTAGTTGTGGTTAGCAGCAGCCGACTGACCTTTTCCTTTGTTTTTCTCTTGTCTTGTACTTGACATTCTCTTTGTCCTTTGCTAATTGCTGCTCGCTTTTCTTTTTTTCCCTCCCTGTGGTTCTAATTTGTCCCTATATGTTCTTGCTATACTTTCATGTTCATTCTCATTAGTTTGGCCTAGTTTCCACTTCCTTTTTGCTCATTTCATTTTTAATCCATGAATATTCTTCATTTAGACAAGTAGGTCCCTTACGATACTTTCTGTCTTTCCTCTTCAGGGGAATAGCTTGCACTTGAGCCTTTTATGTCCATTTTTTAAAATAACTGCCAGAATTTTTAAATATTTTTTCCACTAGACTAGCCTCTCAGGATATGCAGTCCAACAATTCTCTGAGTTTACTAAATCTTCTTTCCTGAAATTGATTTGTTTTACTTTGCAGATTGTCATGGTAAAAAAAAATTGCTTCACTACCTTATGATTCCTTCATCTCAACGTTGTACAGTTTCAAAGGGAAAAGAAGCCTGGAGGATTTTTTCTCTTTGATGGTTATCTCCACCAACAGTGGCCAAAAGTACATTCAGCAACTGGTTTGGTATATATCTCTCCTTTTGCCAGGTCAGTGTCGTGTTAGCTGGGCTACAACTCTGCTTATTGCTTAAGAAAAACTTCACCCTGTTTTTCTGGGTTTAATAGAAATCTATATCAGACTCCCTTGCTAGGTGGAAACTACACTGTTATATTTCTAAGCACTACTGAAGAACATTCAGTGTTGTACCTACATCTATATTCTGGTCCCTAGAGTAGACTATAATATGCAACATTACTTTTGCTGTTCCATATTTAATATGTTTTATGCTCTTTCTGTAAAAGTCCGATTATTGCAAATTGAATATGGTGTTTGCCACAACCAAACTTGTAAATTATAGATTCTTGCTCTGATTATATAGACAGATGCCAGGCTCCACTTCTTACTTCTTTTAAAAACCTTGTTTTAGAATGCAGGTATTTACAACACTTAGTATGCCTGCACTGTACATTCTTTCTTGGCCCTTCTTTGACTCTGTTGCACATATTCATGACTCTTGGTAGATTCACCCACTTCTACCACTTCTGTAGAGTTGGGTTTAGAAGCCTTTGCAGATATATATTTATAATCATGATTGTTGTTGACAATGGTGTATTTCCAATGGCATAAATAATGAGCTATTACTGAACTCTCTGAAGCTTTTTTGGGTTGATGACCTTTCTCCCTGTGTTTTGATCAGCAGTAATAACAGCATGAGGAATGATCCAAAGCACATGGAGATGGCAGTAATAGAAGAAAGAGATGAAGATTAGAGGGGGACAAACACTGCCCCTATATGACATTAAGTGGCAAACCCTCAAATTTGGCTAGACACTGCATGCCTTCTTCACACTGTATATTGCCTTATATAAGCCTGATGCCACTAAGCTGTTTTCTGACAACAATTTAAAGCCCTATTTGAAACCAGAACAAAATTTTAATTCAGATGAAAGGAACATTATCCCATTCTTCATTGGAAAGGTTCTGTTTCTCTGATCCTCTTCAGTAACAATTTCAAAAAAGGTACATGTACCTTTGCACCTTCTGTTAAGCAGCCAGCAAAGAAGCTGTGAAAACACAGGGATTTACTGGTAAATATAGTGAGGGAAGTCAATGACTTTGATAATAACCACTTCATATGATGCATTGTCAGAATAAAAAATGTAGCATAAACTTTCTTGACAATCTACATAATTTGTTTAACAAAGCCGTATAGATCAAGGATATTTCATGACTAATTTTATGCTTAAATTTTACGCAGGAAATAAATGGGTCATGTACTACATTTTGTAATTTGTTTAATGAAAATCAAAGAAATGGCCTTTTTTTCCAATGAATGGTAGCTACATCCTTCAAGTCTTTAATAAGTGCAAGAACAGCTGGGTTGGCATACAGACTGCAACTTTGGGTTCTTTTGAATCGACCCAGATGTGACTGATTTTTTGGGAAAAAATTGCAGCTTGTCTAACTTAATAATTAATATTCATAAACCTTTAATTAAGCATATAAATCACAGCAATCCATTTGAATCTAATTGTTTATTTTCCACTTATTTGAAACTAAGTTCTTATCAATCTAAAAATTAAAACCTATGTAGGTGACTTTTACACATTCTTGTCACTTCATAATAAAAATGAGAGTTATACAGCTTCACATAAAATAAAATTTAACTAATTCTTTGAGCCACATTTTACCTGTACACATTAACACACTATCAGACATCCTTCAGTTCATTCCCAATCTTCTATTATGCTCAGAAAGTTCCTTGCCTCCTGGCTAATATACCTGTTGCTTGCTGCTGTCAGAAGTTTCTCAGGCTGACCACTTCTCTGCTGTGACTCTTTTCTGATCTGCCCTGATGTCTCCAAAAGCTCGTTTCTCTGAGCAGGATCAAGGCAGGAATAGCCTCCTCCTCCTTCTTGCCGCCTGAGTTAGGATTATAGAGTCTGGAATGGTGGACAACTAAATGAAGGAGCAGAATTACCTGCAGAGGTTTATGATAAGTCAGCTATATTCTGCCTGGAGCTTGGTAAGAAATCACACAATAGAAGGCTTTGTCCTGAGACCTGTCCTGTAAAGCTCTTCCTCAACAGCTTCAAAGAAACAGCACAGCCCCCTCTTGTTAAGATTCCAAATCTGAGAGAATTGGCTATGCTCAATGGCAGAGCTGTGATCTAGCCAGGTGGGAAGAATGGGCCAGCAGGAATTTCTGCAAATTCAGTAATGACTGCAAATTCAGTAAATGTAAAAGTCCTTTGCCTGGGAAAGAGGAGTAGCTGATACCAGCTGGGGCATGACTGACTGAATGCTGAACAAGACATCAAGGCTGTGATGGAGAACACGGTCAACGTCAGTTAGCAGAGTTTGATATAAGGAAAACCATTTTCACTGTAAGAAAAGCTACACTAGTGGAGAGTGAGCAGCCCAGAAAATGTACAGTCTCTGTAGCTAGACAGTTTCAAGATTCTAAACCTGGCCAGCCTGGTCTAACTCCATAGCTGACCCAGCTTCAAGCAGGAATTTAGACTAGAGGTGTCCAAAGATTCTGTGGTCCTGTAAGTTTAGAAATACCTTGCACATGTTAGAAACACTGTTATCTTATAACAATATATACAACTGATTGTTATTTTAGAAAGGCTTGTGCTGGAAAACAGTCGCAGAAATATTGTTCTTGCATTCACAATGATATAAAGTCTTGCATTAGCTTGATAATGCAAGACTAATTGCTAATCATTGTTAGAGAAAAATAATTCAAACAGATGCAGGATAAATACTAATGAGCTCGCTGATAGTTTTGTAGCTAGCTCTGACAGCAAAGCTGTGCCAAAAGGTACATCAGACAGTTCTTATGTGGTAGTGTGTTCTGAAGCCAGTGGGGCTTGTAAAGCGATGTGCCCTGAGAAAGGATGCCATCTATTTTTATTTTTTTTATTTTAAAGATAAAAAGATAATAATAATTGAAAGAAGTAGAAGAGAACCATGTAAAACAAAACAGCCCATTTATTAGTAATTCTCAGGTATAGCTTAAACCTTTGTATTTCCCTCACTACCTTCTTCCTCATCCTAATTTTCAAGCAGTAACAGGCAAATACTGTTATTTTAAGTCCTTCATAAGCTACAATCTTCAGCAAAGCATCTAATTGTTGGATACAGAACTGCCAGCCATAAAAGATTATTTTTATTTCAGGACCCTCCAGTGCATGTATATTTCCTTTCCTAAAGATTTTCTGTATTTTAATTTATTTTCCTGCATCATATTACATTCAGCTTTACTTTGCAGCATTCCATATAATTACAAATTCATTCTAATGCCACTTTTTAAAGACTGCTATCTGAAGGGGCTCTATCTCAAAGTGTTACTTTTTCCGATTAAGGTTTCTGCATGGTCATTCTAATGCCTTGAATTCAATAAAAAAAAATCATAAAAATACCAACACTATGCACATATATCAAGGATTTGAGCATGCCAACGAGAATATTTTACAATGTTTTATAAACCAGGAGGCAAACCTATTAATTTATTTTTTACAGTCCTCTTTTGGGCAATGCACAACTGTTTCTTGAGAGGCATTGTGTTCCTGCTTGTTGCTTTGTTCCTTGCAAATGATCAGCTTGAGTGGCCTCAAGAGTGTTCTGCAGGACAATGACCTAAAATTTGCATGCTTTTCCTTCATTCCTCAAAATAAGAGAGAATAGTTCTTCAGTACAATGGACTTGTACTGTGGCAAGCAAGCAGAAACTTCTAACACCCTTCATGGCAGTAAATATTGAGGAGAGCATTCATATGAGACATTTGCAGTTTGCTCCTGTTTTTCCCAAGAGACTGTATGTAGTGAATTTTACTGATTATTAAGACAGTAAAGCCATTTGATCAAGATAATTACAAGTCATGAAAATGAAAATGCAAAAAAATACAATTTTTTACTAATTTTTATCAAATCATATCATAGCTGAAATAATAATTCTCATTATTTAGCCAAAATATTGTATAATTATTTAAAAAATTGTATTAATGGTCTAAATCATGGCATATTGACATCAAGAGTAGGAATTAGATACATATCAGTGATAGTGGGATCAGAATGTGATACTCTACATTGAAACAATGGCCTGAAACTATTTAATTGGAAGTTTTAAAGGTTTTTAAGTCCAAACATAATAAAATATACCATCAAATTTTAGTGGTACAGTTACATTATACGTTATACTTTGTCTACAAGAAAACAGGTTCCTCCAAAATTAAAATAAACACACAGACATGCCCTGCCCAAGCTCCCAAGGCTCTGGATGACAACTGATGGATAAGTGGATTTAAAAATCAGCAGCCTGAGAAAGAAATTACCTGCAATCTACAAGAGAGAGACCTACAGCTACATCCTAGCAGTTCTCAGCACCTTACTTCCAAACATAAAAATCTGAGTTTAACAAAACTTCTTCCAGTTTAAAAAACGTGGGATAATATGGACACAAATTTGCTTTGCCATTAGGGAAACAGTGATGATTGTTTCACCTGTCATTTCCAGTAACAGACTCATATTTGAGGCATTTGGCCAAGAATGAATGATCCATGTTTGATTTCCTCTTGTATCTGACAGGATTTAAATTGGTTTCCTATTTCCTAGGTGTGAAGGTATAAAATGGGAAAGAGAGAAGAGAGAAGACCTGTTTTCTGCTCCTGGGAGGACTGTTCATGAATTTTACAGGGTGAAGTGTAGCATTAAATACAAAGTGAGCTTGGGAATTAGAAGACATGATATTTCTCAAAGGCCCAAGAAACCATTGTGACAACCATGAGCTGATTTAACACCCTGGTGTTTCTACATCCATCAGGAAGCATGATGTGCTCACTTTTTCAAGAGCAATCACCATAGGTGCTGTTCACATCTTGCATGTTAACCTGCTCATTAAAGCATTCATAGCCAAAAAGAATTTCCATGAAGAAGTTCAAAAGGAAGGATATTTCAGCTTTGAATTTCTTGAACCAAGACATAAAATTTGAAACTACTTAATATGAGAATGAAATTACCAAAAAAATCTCCAGTGTCTGCTTGAATGATACAGCTGCCCTTGTAAAAGGTATGGGTCAGGAGATTGTTCCTTTCTTCTTTAGACAGCTTTCCTATTTTGGTTTTCTGACAGGTTGATGCACCTAGACTCTAGATCCCAAGAGAGAAAAGTTAGGTGCCTAAACTCCAGCGATAGTCGTGATTCCTGGTCTCTCTGGGTTTGGCATATCTTATGATAATGGAAATTCTTAGTTTGTATACAGGATTTTATAACATCTGTGGAGAGCATTCCCTGTCCCTAGATATGATAGGATACCTGTTGGGACATGGCACCCAAGCACATAGCAGAAACTGAAAATACTAAATGAATTTATTTCACTGATTTCATGAAGAAGCAAATCCTGAGAGACCTATCAATATCCAGCATTGAACCCTAATTGCAATTCCTGTTTACTCACTGCCTCGTGAGAGTTTATAGATCATATTTCCCATCATCCATTTCTTCTTGTGTGGCAAAAAAACCACTTGGTATTCCCACTCACTGTCTGTGCTCTTTATATATGCCCAGTATCACGCTATGCATTTTTATTATCTGTGCTGTAATAGAAAGCAAATAAAAAAATATTATAAATTCAATAAAACAATAGGGGAAGATACAATATAGGGCCCTGGAGAAAATGCAAGGAATAACAGGCAGAAACTAAAATGTGAAGCACATATTGATCTTTTTGTTATGCCTGAAGAATGCAGAGTGCACAAACAATGGAGGGAGGAATGGATGTGAGGGTCTTTTTTTTTCTGGCATGACTGATTTTCTGTAGTCACCCTTCAAGCAGCAGACAAACAGAGATAATACTTGATCATCATGATTATGAAGAGTGAATATCCACTGATAAAGATAAAATTTAGCTTTGCATTATGAATTTAAGTGTTGAACCTTTTCCTAAAGTTTTTTAAAATAGCTAAACACAGGACTGCCTGGAATTACATGAAATTGCCATTTTCAAATGTTTTTTGTCTGTAATGGGAAAACCAATGCAAAAATATAAGACATTCAAAAAAATTTAGTCCAAAATCTCATTGCCTCCATAAGGGCTGGAAATTTAATCAGTGACTTTTTGAAAATATCTCTTAAATTTATAATTTATGAGCCACCTTTGTCTTGCAGTGCTTCCTGAAAAATACCAGCAATTACCTTAAGGCATTTCAAATAAACCCTTAGCCAGGCTCCTCTTCCTGTCTTCAACAAGTACAGCCTCTTCTTGCAATTGTTTGGTGACACATAATGGTGATGTTTTGCTGTGACCTGAATCCTTGAAGTCATTATTTGAAAAATGTCAAAACTTCTTGACTATCTGTATTCTTTACAATTTGTAGCTCCTTTAGCATCTCTTCCTACTGCAAATACAATGAAAGAGGACAGTCTCCTAATGTCATTGTGAGGTGTATCTACGTGATGTGAGATGTAGGAAGAGAATGAAACTTCCTTTGCTTAGTGTGCCTCTCGTGACCTGTGAAAAAACTGTTCAAGGTACTCACACTTTCCTCATGTTCTTCTAATACTGTACAACCAGAAAATAGAATCTAATGAATTTCTAGAAGAAAATTCTCTTTCAGACTAAGTACACTCTAAGAGTGAAAAAGAAGTTGATTAAACCTGAAGGATTAAAATTATGGTGGCTTTTAACTCAGTGAAGTCCCTGTTTGAAAGTGATGACAGAGTTTTATAGGATTACAGATAACACCTTCTAAACCATAAATAAAAAGTGCTGTATTATGAAATTCTCAGTCTCATACATTTACCTAATTTCTAAGTTATGAAAATTTTCTAAAGTGTTTTTGTTATCAAGTAGTTTTACAAAATTTACATAAACTCCATGATTCTGCCTAAGATCCAAGATACCACAGTAATGAAAATACAAACAGTGTTTGTTTAATCCAAGTCAGTGCACTAAAGATGTTCATAGAAACATCTTTTTTCCCTTCACTTTAATTACAGAAACATATTTTAATATGTATTTTAAAGAGTTGCTTTTAAGTGGGGTTTTAATTTCTCTCAAAAACTAAGTTATTCAAGATAACGGATTGATAAAAAGCGCTAATTTTGCAGCTGATGTTTAAATAATTTGTAGTAAAAAATGCACATTTTGTTTCTGCCAAATAATTCAAGAAAAGTAATGCAAATGACAGTTTCTATTAATTTGAGACAATATACTTTCTGTGGTAAATTTAGAAGAAAAAACCTTTAATAAAACTCTAAAAATATTATAGATATGGTATGTTAATGCTCTATTTACAATAAAATCAGAGAAAACATTGAAGCAGCAGAAAAAAATTAAGCAATTAGTCTTTATGAAGCTAAACATAAAAGAACATACAGTTTTACAAGTTTTACATTGGTACTTTACTATTTTTACAGTCTATGGAAAATGTTTACATGCTTATTTCTTTATCCATTTATTTGTTTAACTGAATTTTTCAGCCCTAAAGTGAAAATCAAGCATTTAGTATCTGGGTAACATCACATTAATAGCAAGTTAATACATTTTTTCCAATGTCAGTCACATCGAGAATCATAACAAGACAGAAATATAGCAAAAATAATTATTCTCCCAACAATGTCTATATTATTATTGTCAAACTTTAACTAACTGCTGTGTTTTAATAAGCACATTTAAAATTAGTTTGCATTAAAAAAAAGTAAGCAGATTCTGGATGTTACAAATGAAGACAGGAAACAATACCAGAGACAGAGAAATGGTAACAAAAAAGACACCAACTACTTTTTCTTATATTTACTGAAGTTCAGGTGAGCTTTGTCTCATCTCAGAATTGCAGAGATGCAGCAGAAAATGAAAGACAGGTACTTCTCTTAAATGTGTTGGTCTCCAGCACTTATAGACCTAAACCCAAACTGTAATATTGATATGATAGCTTAGCAACAGCTGATATGGGGCACAGAGCACACACCTAATATGCTTCCATAAAGAAAAAGGACTGCTTAGGAAATGATGTACTACATCTAGTTCCAGAAAGATGCAGCTCTGTTTTACTGTACCAATATAGCCTTAGTCTTGAAGTGAACTTGAAGTGAAGAAACTGCAAGGTTGCTATCAAAGAGAAATGAGCCTAGGCTTCAGGCAGTCTGTAAATTAAAACAGGCATTCTGTCTTCAACATGATCACATAGAAACAGCAGAAATAACTTGGAAGACCTGGAGATTTCAAAACTCCTTAAAAAAACCTGACAAATGGATCTGTTTCTGTTATAGATATTACCTGTCTTTTAAAATACTTTTCCCAGTCAGGTCTTAGTACATAAGAGTAGGTATGGGAGACTTGCTGATCTCCACCCAAGCCTTAAGCATTATGGGTGACATTGCTTGTGTTGTTTGTAGACAGCTGTAAATGTTACATTATAAAAATAGAAAGGGAAAGGAAAAGCATCCTGAAAGCCTAGTTGTATAACAGTTTATTGTTTTAAGTGGTCTTTAGTTTTTATGAAGTCAAACACACAATTTTTTAATTATTAGGTTTTGTAAGAATAGATGTGTACTTTCAACACCCTGAGCTGTAGTTTTTTCATATGAATGAGGCAAAAGAGAAGAAAGTGAAACCATCATATTAGCCATGCATATAGTAAATAAAAAAGGAATTATTTTTATCTGGAAACGACAGTGTTGAAAGAGAAGGAAGGTTGCACTTTGCAAATTAGGGTTATGGTAAATTATATGGTATGGTAAATAAAATGGTACATTAGAGTAATGTTCCAAACTGCAATATGCAATTTTTTTCCTGTAGGATTAGGCAGTTCCTTAAATATAAACAATAAGAGAGGTTCTATAAATGTTTTTAAAGAGTAAGGCTTTTGACACTGTCCCCCATAAGGTTTTCACAGAGACACTGTGTGTGTGTGGGCTAGATGAGAAGACAGTGAACTGAAAACAGGCTGAATAGCTGTGCCCAGAGAGCAGAGATCAGTAGAAAGAAATCTAGATGGAGGCCAACAGTGTATCCTAAGAATCAATATTGAGTCCTATCCTATTGAACATTAATGACCTGGATGGTGAGATAGAGTGTATGCTCAGGAAGTTTGCTAAGAGTACAAAACTGGGAGGTATGGCTGACATGCCAGAGTACTGCACTGTCATGCAGAGGGACAGGCTGGAGAAATAGGTTGACAGAACCTCAGGTAATTTAACAAAGGGAAGTGCAAACTCCCGCATCTGGTAAGGATCAATACCAGGCATCAATATAACCTAAGGTCCAACAGGCTGAAAAGCAGCTTTGCAGAAAAAGAGCTATGGGTTCCGATGGACACAAAGTTAAACATAAGTCAGAAATGTTTTCTTGAAGCAAAAACAGACAAATGGCATCCTGGACAAACAAAGTATTGCCAGTAGGTTGAGAAATGTGATACTTCTTTTCTACTGAGCACCAGAGAGGCCACTTTCAGTAGTGTGTTCAGTTCTAAGCTCCCCCATACAACAGAGGCATCAACATGCCACAAAGATGTTGCAAGGACTGGACCAGAACATCTTTCCTATGAGGAAAGTCTTCAAGACTCAAGAATGTTCAGTGAAATGCTAAGGATTAATTTTTTCAGTGTATGTAAATACACAATGGAGAAGGATGAAGCAAGGCTCTTTTAGCTGTGCACAGTGATGGGGCCAGAGGCAATGGGACCAAACTCAAACAAGAAGGTGCCATCTGAACATCAGAAAACACTTTCATTGTGATCGAGCACAGATTTCCCAGAGAGGTTGTGGAGTTTCCATCCTTTAATGTATTCAAAAGTTGGGGGGTTGGACCAGATGGTCTCTTCCAATATCAAATACTCTATGATTCTGTGATGGACATAAATTTTCTCTCCTTTATTTTTCTGAGATGCAAAGAATATTCTATCATTACTGACCCTAAATTATATGTTTTGCTATCTTCCTTGCATTTATTAGATAATTTCCTTCGGTATCATGTTAATTTTGAGGGGTTAGTCCTGATGCAAAAGCTGTTGAAGACAGCAGGGTCCCAAGTGACTACATAATCTCATTTACACACTTTTGTTTTAGTCACTGAACATAAGAACATGAAAACAGTAAAAGAACAGAATAAAGACAACAATCGTGGGCACTTGGGAGGAAAATGTATCTGGTTCTGCTTTCTTTATAAGTTAATATATAATTATTTTCTTCAATAGAGAAAATCACTTTAAAAAGTTAACTAATCAATAATGGGGAGAAAAACCAAAACACTGAGGAAAAAAAGATAAACCCCGAGGACCTTAATTTCACATTATTTTACAAATTAACGAAAGAAAAAAGAATGTTAGTTATGTACTACACACTGTAAGAACTTTCCTCCTTCAGAATTTTTCTAGGCAAGCTTGGCTTTTCTAACATTACCATTTAGTTCCTTCATAAACTGCCAAAAGACTGTTTTTAGTACTCAGGCATGAAGATACCATTTCCCATATTTTTGCCAGCTTTCACCAATAGTGTTGTATAATCTTCCAAATAAAAGACTACTAGCCTAGGTGGCTGCACAATCTCAAAATACTTGGAATTGGAACTTTTTAGTATTTTCATCACTGGCAAGACACTCTAGACATTTTTCTTTCTGGACCACTGGCAGTGTTATTTTGACATTGGCTGCAAGATGACTTTCCAGAATTCATCTGAAGTCCTTGACTCTCTTGGGCTTCTGCTCTCGCTTATTGTACAGTGGGTAGAACATAAAGATGTAAAAAAGATTAAAAAAAAAGAAAAAGACAAGTTAAGCTAGATCTCCTCAGTTTATCTGTGTGTATGTTAGCTAAGGCCAGAAGAAATCAGTTGAACTTCTTAGCTTGTTTCCTACATAATAGTCTACCAGATTGCATCCACTCTGTGTACTGCCCAGTAGCATCAACTGTTTTCAGTGAAGTATATTTTACTTGGAAAATACCTCTTTTCACATGAAAGTCTTAATTAATAGAGTCTATGCTCATTAGTAGTATCTTAAAACTGCCATTACTACCCAGTTTTAACAGCTGACAATTTTTTCCTAAAAAACTTTGTCATGTATATTTCGATTTTTGCACCTTCCCATTGAAGTCACAATGTCTTTCTATAATTTTTACACTAGATTTGAAAGTAGGAAGATGCTATTGCTATTGAGACATTTCTAAGATTTGTTTTCATGAAGAAAGCAGAGATATGTTTAAGACTTATGTGACAGGTTAAAGCTACAAATGTTTTACAGATGGGGATTCTCTCCAGAGCTCCTTCTCCAAAAATTCAGGGATCATTTCTGTCTTTATTTCTTTCTAAATATCTGTGCATTTTCCTCTCTTAAAGATCTGCATCTGTTTTATCCTCACCACTGTTTAACTCTGCAGAAATTTTAGATATGGTATCTAGAGGGTTTGTTAAGTAGTATTTTTGTGTTTATTTCTAGATAATTGATTGCAATTATGAATAGTCGCAATCCTAATTTTGGTTCCTCTAAAATAACTTCTCTCCCTCATAGAAATAACTCCATCACTGTATTTCATTCTGTCATTTGCTATCATATAGCTGCCAGGTAGCTGGGTCCATCGAAAATGCTCTTACCCTTATGTGTCCTAAGTAATTTGTTATGTAGTAATTTTAAAAAACCCATAAACTTTCTGCAGGGGTTAATATAATATGATAATTTAATAACATGTATATATAATTTATTTCTATGTGTTTAAGCTATATTTTTTCTTAAAACCTCTGTTATTAACTCCAATGTAAAAAAGCAATGTGAACTGCCTGTCCTCATTTATATGTATTTCGCCATGAGGTTTTAAGCCATCATTGTGAATAGAAGGACTGATTTGTCTTAAATGTCACTTTATTTTAACATCACAATCTAACCCTTTTTTAATCCATCTAATACAAACCACAGTGATTTAATATACATGGTTCTTTTCCCCTCAGCATGTTATGTCAAACTGCATAAAATGCTATACACAAAACAAATCCAAACAAATCAAAACAGTGGTCTGGTTTCAGCTCAGATAATTCTCCTCCCAGTTGCTGGTACAGTGCTGTGTTTTGGATTTAGGTTGAGAATAATGCTGGTAGCACACTGGTGTTTTTTGTGATTGGTGAGCAGGGCTCACACAGTGTCAAGCTCTTTCCTGTTTTTCACTTCACACAACCAGTGTGTATCACTTATTTTAGTATGTTCTAATATTTTACTTGCTATTATTAGTTTTTTTTCTTTTCTGTCTCATTAAACTGTCTTTCTTTCAACCCAAAAATTTTACCTTTTTTCCAATCCCACCTAGGAAATGGTGCAGGAAGAGATGCCATGTAGTAAAACCTGTGACTAAATTAAAAAATGAAATTCTGCATATTAGACAAAACTGCATTTGCATAAAGCTTTAGTGGTCTGTAATTAACTACATTCTAGTACTTGACTTTTCTGTCATCTTTATCTTATTTTTCTAGGGACTGATGTTAGTCTAATTTATTCAGGGTTGCTGCCTTACAAGCACAATATCAGCACTTTTGCAGTCTCTTCATGTATCCCCTTGACTGCATCAGCAGTAATAGAATTAAAGAAAAGCTGTGATTGGAAGGGGTGTCTGGAAGTCCAACCCCATCCCTCTCAAGCAGGACCACCTAGAGATGCTCGGCCAGGACCATGTCCAGGCAGCATTTCCATATCTCAAGAATGGAGACTCTGCAGCATCTCTGAGCAAGCTGTGCCACTGCTCAGTCACAGAAATAAAATGTTTCATAGAATCATAGAAATGCTTGAGACCTTAAAGGTCCAACCCCACTGCCACAAGCAGGAACATTTTCACTTGGCCAGGTTACTCAGAGCCCCATTCAACCTGGTTTTGAACACTTCCAGGGATGGGTCATCCACAACTTCTCTGGGCAACCTGTTCCAGTGCCTCACCACCCACACAGTAAAGAATTCCTTCCTAACATTTAATCTAAACCCATTCAGGTTAAAAATGCTCCTCCTTGCCTACCACTTTCTGCCTATGTAACAAGTTTCTCTTCCTATTTCTTTATAAACCCCTTTTAAGTACTGGAAGGACACAGTAGGGTCTCTATGAGACCCCAGCTCTCAGCCTGTCTTCATGAAAGAGGTTTTCAACTCATCTGGGCATCTTCATGTCCTCCTCTGAATCTGCTTTAACAAGTCCAACCCTTTCTCTTGCTGGGGATCTCAGAGATGCAGTAATACAGGTGAAATCTCATGGGAGCAGAGTAGAGGGGCAGAATCACCTCCCTTGCCCAGCTGCCCACGCTGCTTTGATGCTTCCCAGGGTGTGGTTGGCTTTCTGGGCTGTGAGAGCACCCTGTTGGTTCATGTCCAGCTTTTCACCCACAGGAACCCTCAAGTCCTTCTCCACAGTGCTTCTCTACATGACCTCTTCTCCCAGTCTCTACTCATGTCTGGGATTGTCCTGATCCAGGTGCAGAACCTTGCAGTTGTTGGACCTCATAAAGTTCTCATGGACACACTTCCCAAGATTTTCCAGCCATTCCCTGGTTGGAATCCCTTCTGTTGGGTTAAATTCAACACTTAGCTTCCTGTCATCTCCAAACTTGCTGAGTGTGTGCTGGATCTCACTGTATCATTGACAAAGATATTGAAGAGCAACAGTCCCAAGACAAGGGCCTGGAGGAACATCACTCATCACCAGCCTCCACCTGGCCATAGAGCTATTGACCACAACCCTCTGCCTATATTCACCCAGACAATTCCTTATCCAATGCACAGTTCACCCTTCCAACCCATGTGTCTCCAATTTGGATTTGTTAGGCATGTTCAGCCAGCTGTCAACCAACACCCCCATGTCTTTTCCTTTGGACAATTTTCCAGCCATTCCCCACTCAGCCTGTAGCCCTGCATGGGGTTGTTTTGACCCAACTGCCAGACCCAGCATGTGGCCTTGTGGATCCCTCTTCAGAGACTTTCTACTCTCCAGCAGATCAGCACTCCCACCCCGTTAAGTGTCACCTGAAAACTGACTGAGGTTCCACTTGATCCCCTCAGCCAGGTCATTGATAAAGATATTAAACTGGTCCCAGTACCGAGCCCTGGGGAACGTCACTTAGGACCTGCTACCAGCTGGATGTAATTCCATCCACCACCTCTCTCTGGGCCCAGCCACCCACTGAGTTTTTTGCTCAGGAAAGAGTGCAGCTATCCAAGCCATGAGCAGCCACTTTCTCCAAAAGAGTGCTCTGAGAAATGATGTCAAAAGCTTTACTAAAGTCCAGGGAGACAGCATCTATTGATCTCTCTATACAGATGGAGAGAACAAACTGCAGCTTTTTCACATCTGTAGCTTTTCACATCTTTCACAGTATTTTCTAATCAGCAAGCTTGGGCACCATAATACTAGATTACAAATTTACTTCCCTGACTGGACTTTGTCCAGACCTTTAAGATTACTCATGCAAATATTCTGTTTTCAGGCTGCTTTTTTAACATTAGGGGTAGCCTGAAAAGGTAATAATAACAAAAGTAACAAAAGGCTCTTTATAATAGTTTTTGCACTTTTTTCAAAACTCCCAGTAACAGAAAAACATGGTGGAGCTATTGTGGGAATTGCAATGAAAAAACAAAAAAAGTTGTCTTTTGCCATCCACCGTGGGCACAGAAGACCAAAGGGAGTTCTCAGTGAATAAAATTGATTGAACCCTGAAAGGTTTTGGTATATCCAAAACACATGATTAAAACCAAATGAGGTTAGATACCAAAAAAAATTGTTATATTTTATTTAATAGCAGAAGAGGCAAAGAAAAAGAGAAAATAAATAAATAGGACAAAAGATGTGCATTGAGGGGGGACAGGGAGAGTGAGATTAAGTAGAAATGTATCACTCTTCCATGTGTTCCAACAATGTCTTTGTTGCTTCCCTCGGTCTGGTCTTGGGGGTAAGGATCCCCCACCAAAAAGTATAGAATCCAATGGATTAATATACATTGAGGGGAGCAGATTTGATACTGTCCCTAGCAGGACTGTGAATCCATTGCATCTTGTTCCATCACATCCAGTGCTCTGGTGCAGGGTATGGGAACACAGCCCCAAAACATCTCCTCCTCCCCCTTAGGTGTGGGGGTCTGTGCAAGCCTGGCACAGATAAACCTGGGGCTGTGGCCTGAACCCCCAAGGTGCTGGGCTGGGCCCTGCTATGGATGTTCTTCCAGATGTGTTGAACAATAATGTCACTGTCCTTATCTCAAGTTGCATTAGGTGATTTAACCCACAGTTCAGGGCCTCGTTCAGGATCCCATTCAGCCTTGCTGGTGCAGCTTTGTTATTTGTTTGCTGTAATAGGCATAAAGTCCTTCTTTATGAAGACATAAACCATAACTTTTCTCTGACACTGATAAAATTGATGTATTTAAACAAAGAAATCTAGCTAAGCGTTCAACTCAAACATCTAAGTTCATCAGGAGAAAGTAATGTGTATTACTGATCAATTTACAAGAGTTTAAAGAGCAGTAGGGGCTGGAAAGGTATCCCTGAGAAAAGAGGTTAAAAATATGCTACTTATGAAAAAGGAATATTGCAGTGCAATTTCTCTTTTTTTAATTTAAATTGATTGCAATCCTGGGATGTGTTTTAAATCCTTGCTTTTCCTTTTTTGCCAGCTTTTATAAGCTTATGTGTTTCTATAATTTGCAAGCTTCCTCCAATATCTCTGAAGCAGACATCCCTGTAAAGTAAGGAATAAAGATATGATTAGAAATTAACATATTGCTTTTTTTGAAACAGCCAGTTACTTTCCGGAAAGATTAATTTAAAACTAGTAGAAAACATTAGGAAAACACTAGGGGTGCCTAGTAAATCTACCTGGAGGGATTTCAGTGATGTGAAATATAGTATTCTCCACCTCGGAATTTCATCTAAGCTAGCTGAAATCAAGTGATTAATTGTATTCTCCTATGGGAAATTATGTAGGAACCCCAGTGAGGTAGAGATTAAAGCTGCCCACTTCTGTCAAAGTGTTTGACATGCCTAGTAGTATGACTTTAAATATCTTTAAATCAGAAAATATCCAAACTAATTTACATGAAAGGAAATGAAATAAAAATACCACTTTTCTGGTTTAGATATGAATTGGCATGTATGAATTAATAGAGATATGAGAGCTGTGAACTGAAGGAGTTACCACCAATTTTTAAGAGCAATATTAATCCCTGTGGATGAAAACTCTGACAGAACTGTGGCTACAAGGGATTTCTGTCACTAATCACTCACAATGTATTAAAGGAATAGGAAAAAGAAATTTTGTGTTCATCTGGTCATTTTTTCAGGGTTGGCTCTGCTTAAGAGCAAAATGTAAGTGTATGAGCTAAAACCTTTCCTGCAGAGTGAATATTCAAGGTAGTGCAATAAACACAAACTTTACTTACCTGAAACAGATCACTGATTTAATTTTAAATCTAATATGATGCCATTATTTTGCTAGTTTTAGTCCTTATTTACAAGAGTGGCCATAACAAGATGAACTATCCTGTGTATAAAGGTTTCCTGGTATATGAGAAAAATCCAGCCACATAAAGCAGATCAAACAAAATTGTTGTAGTTGCATTTTAGCCATAACAGCATACAATTTTTCAAAAGATCAGGATAGATGAAAATAATGCACTTTATGCATTTAAAATTTAGGAACCTTTGGTAAATTTTGTGTCAAGATGATTTTTGTCCTCATTTCCCCATTAAGTTCTGCTGATCATGATTCAGACAGAAAATTACCTAAAAATACATGAACATAATTATTCTGCCTTCCTACTCCAAAATACTCTGCATTTTTTTAATACACAGGTGTTGCAAAGTTTATCAAATCAATCCTTGACTTGAGACTTTGTCACATTTCCTTGTAGTTTTGAACAAAGGGCCATTCTCACTTTTAAACTTTTTTTTTTATGACAATGAGTTGACAGATTTGTAAATTTGTCTGCTTGCTCCTCAGATCATCTGCAGAATGTCCCACAGGTAGTGATGAAAGGAAGACTTAGAAAGTGAGCTTTACTGCTTTCTGCTCTCTGCAGTTAGCATCAGTTAATTCACCAGGTATCTCCATTTTAGGTGGCATAGCTGTGATTGTTCCCTTGCAGAATACTCAGTCATGTTAGATATCCATATACCTCAAACCAGAAGGCTGTGGGGTCCTGCTATCGTGGAAAACAGGTGTAGAAGACAGCATGGGATGGGAAATGATGGTCCTAGCCTTTGCTATACAACACTTTTGCACATCTGTATGTAGGAGGAATCATTATAAAACCAGGTACAGTGGCAAATATGGATTTTCATATTCATTGTTTTGGGTGATGTGAGTGTAACTTGAGTAAGTGTTTGTCTGCATGAAATAAAAGACATCAGAATTTTGCAGAGTGTATGACTGAGTTCTGACACTTAATCCCATTATGACTGAGTGGAATATAGATGCATAGATTGAAGAGCATATCCTGGAGTATAATTCCTAAGTTAACAGCTGAAAGAGAAATAAGGTACCTGAGAAAGACAAATGATATTGTGAGGCAGACATGGAACAATGAACTTAGCTATTGATGCAATGATCCTTCTTTTGTTTTATGCAACATAACCAGAAATTTTCTGGAGGTTAGAGATATTATTTTCTGGAAGATAATATGTGTCTTTGAAAAAAATAGCTTATTTGTTTAAAAATACATGATTTACAACACAGCAGCATCTCACAAATGTAATGATCTGATTTTGATGTATGTGTGAAATGAGACCTTGACTTAAAGTCCTGAGGTCAATTCTGTCCTCAGTAACATGTCTGATGCTCCCTTAGAAATCAATCAATCAATCAATCAATCAGTTAACTGAGGAAAGAACTTCCCATGTGATCTTTATATAAATGATTTCTGTTAATTATCATTTAGCTCACTGCTATAATTAGAAGAGAATAACAACCATTGGTGGAAAACTGTAACCCTTCCCTTCCCTTCCCTTCCCTTCCCTTCCCTTCCCTTCCCTTCCCTTCCCTTCCCTTCCCTTCCCTTCCCTTCCCTTCCCTTCCCTTCCCTTCCCTTCCCTTCCCTTCCCTTCCCTTCCCTTCCCTTCCCTTCCCTTCCCTTCCCTTCCCTTCCCTTCCCTTCCCTTCCCTTCCCTTCCCTTCCCTTCCCTTCCCTTCCCTTCCCTTCCCTTCCCTTCCCTTCCCTTCCCTTCCCTTCCCTTCCCCTTCCCTTCCCTTCCCTTCCCTTCCCTTCCCTTCCCTTCCCTTCCCTTCCCTTCCCTTCCCTTCCCTTCCCTTCCCTTCCCTTCCCTTCCCTTCCCTTCCCTTCCCTTCCCTTCCCTCCCCTCACTATTTTCAACATTTTTCATTATGTAGTCATCCACTAAATGTAAAAATTCGAGAAGCCACACACTGTCACTATAAGTGATGAAATTCCAAGTATCAGTGCCTACTTTTAATGGTAGTCCAGGTGACACAGTGGACAGTGTCTGTCCCAACCTGCAAAACTGCATTAAAAATACAGCAGTTTTGTTTTAAGGAAGGATCTAGCCCTCATTGGGCCTTAATACCTCATACTGTGATATAAAAGAAGAAACGAAGCATAGTTTCATAACTTTAAAGCTCATAGGAATCCACTTTTGAATGCTGAATGGAAAGTTTGTGGGAATTCTAGTTTTCCAGCCAGTAATTCACCTCCAATCAGAAAAAATAATGCAAAGTAAAAAGCTTTGCCAAGTGCAGAGTAGGTGAAGAGAAGCCAGTTGGTAGAGCCCAAATGAAAATCTAAGCTGTGTCTAAGGGGTGCAACATGGAGATGAGTCTTCAATTCAGCTGCAGCTAAGGACCATAAGGCAGTCAGAGAGGCTCAGGAGCTGGCTGCCAGGGCAGTGCTGTGCCGGGCTGAATTCCTGGGAGTGCAGTTTAAAGTCCTCCTCATGCTCCAGTTCTTCTTCCAGTTCCGAGGTGAGATAGTAAGAGATGACTTAAGGAGAGGCTGAACTACGAACACATGGGGGCCCATTTGCTGGAGGACTTCAAACAGTGAGAAGACAAAGGTTTATTTTAATTTATTATTTATTTTTGTACTATTACTTCAAGTGTGAGATTTTTCAGAAGATTTGGCAACTATTTTGAAAGGAACTAGGGGGACTCATGTAGCATCTGAATCTTTCACGCTCACTGTGAGATGCAGGGGCCAGGTTTATACATTTCCCCTTTGGAATGGAGTCACAAAAAGGTTCTATAAACACACGTGTTCTTCCAGACCAAAGAAATAAAAAGAGACCCACAGCTTATTGTTTGTAAAAAATAAACTCCATTCCTTCAGCTAGTTTTATTCTGCTTTATGAACCTGTGAACTCTTTAGTCCATTATTATAATTTACATATATTTGCCTTGATAATTCTTGAAATTTTTGTTAAAACCTCTCTTTTTAAAGAAAATTACTTGCAGCTACAAATACGAATATAAAAGTCAAGCATTTTACACATTTTCTTATAAGAAAAATAATACATTTTCAAATTTGGGAATGATTTTGAGAATTTTTCTGCATCTATCTTAAAGTCAGGCATGCTTGAAACAGATCTTCCTTATAAAATTTCAGGTCCCAAAAGTAACATTTCAAATATATTTTTAAAACAAATGTTTAGGGCTTTTAGTCTCCCCTTCCACTCTAAGACTCAAGGGAATGTAGAATTAATAAATGTTTCTGTCCAGAAATTAAAAACTCTCTTTTTACTGTTAAAATATCTGAAAGAGTATTTTAAGATATTTTTCATTCAGAGGATGAGTTGTAAACCATCCAGAGCTTTCTGCTGAAGTCGTACTTAATGTTTGGATGCCTGCAGTAAAATTTTAATACTGTGAATATACACACACATTATGAAGGTGGAGAGGAGAATACAAACCAACACCTTGGTGCAGTAGAATTTTAGTATAATTAAAATGCCATGGCATGCTTGTCTTTGTTTAACACTGTAGAAATTTGCTCATGAGAATTATATCCGAGGAAGGAATCTGCTGAATTACAATTTTAAAATTTATTATTTATGTGAATAAAAATAAGGCTCATACAAAAAGCTAATATCTAATATATGAATTTTGTTGTGCTTTTTACCCAATAGAGATTATGTATAACAAATCAAAAATGCTGTTCCTACAACTTCCCCCTTTTTGAAAGGTAGATGACAAATACCTATTTCTTCCCCTCAACCTTGACTGACAAGATATATGAAATGAAGAGAGAGACTAAGAACAGAAACAGTGGAAGAAAAGTGTTTAGAGGAATAGGAAACTGTCAGACATTCAATTAAATGTGTCTTGGGAAAAACCACCATCAATCATTCTTTTCAATGATCATAAAAGATTATTACAAAAAGAAGTACCGTTGCATGAAAAACATAGAAGAAGGTATAAAAAAAAAAGTGCAACCACAATGCACAAGGCAAGAAAGAAAGCAGAGCTTTAAAATTGTAGATAATTTTTGCATCTAATTAAGTAAGATTAAAGCTGGTAATATGATTATATGCATATTCTGTGCTACATGTGTTTTTATTAAGGTCTATAGCAAAGCAAATCAGAAATGCTTATCCTGAGATATGGTGTCATTCTTTGCTTTTTTTTTAAATTTAGTGTCTTTTATATGTTATGTTTGCTGACATTTTAAGATTCAGAATATTTACTGAACAGTAGAAATCCAAACCTCATTATTTTTTACAAATACCATAAATTTTAAACAGATCACATAGTTTGGAAAGACATTCATTAAAGTTTAAGACTGGTAATATTTAGAGAATTAACTTGCTGAGATTAGTATTGTAAAGTTTTTATTATAATTTATTTCTAATAATTATATAATGATAATAATATTAAAGGAAATCAGCATAGCAATTTGCCTACACTAATTTGTGAGGCCACTCCAGAGAACTGATGCAAAAAGCTGCCTCATGTCCTTAAAGTGTTTTCAGAGAAATGATTTTATTCTCCAGGAAGTGACATTAACCAACCGCCATGAGACCAGTGTCACAAGTCTTCACAAAGCCAGCTGTCACAGTGACAAATGCCATACTGACTTATCTTTGGCAGGTTTCTGAAGTCTGCTAAAATCAGCTCCTCTGAGTCTTGAGATCCCCTTGTTTTACAGATGGAGAATGATAACCACTGACTTATGCACAGAAGGATTCATTAGATGGCAGCTGGTACAGGTGCAGAATTATTTTGTGCACCCAGCTTGATTTTGGTCTTGGACTTTTCTCCACTTTGCCAGAATTCTGCAGCTGTAGCACAGAAGTTGGGAATATTGGTCATGATCCTAGGCCAACTTTTCCATGTTATTGCATTTATTTCTTATCCTCATTTCTGCACCCTGCAATGATGGAGATGTTACTAAAAGAGGAAAGGCAGGGTTATGTGGACATGTTGGGCATTGCATCACCATCCTTTCTGTACCTAGCTTCAGGATGAGAGGCAATGGCTGAATCCCTCCTTAGGACTTTTAGAATTATGAAGATTGCCTCCTCCACAAAGGGCATTCCTGAGAATTGCCAACCTGTAAATTAATTCCTTCCATTACTGAAATTTTGCACTTATATATCATACAGCCATAGAGAAGTCCTTTCCTCTTTTCCTCCTTTCCTCCTTTCCTCCTCCATGCGTTACCTGGAAAGTAATGATCAGCTTTTGGAGAATGGCTTTTCTACTACTCAGAACTTAAGGCATTAATTTGCAGCAGTAACATGAAGTTATTGAAAAAAAATAGCAGTTTCAAATAATCATCATAAAATCCTACCAAAATATTTTAACTGAAGAGTGTGGCATTGATATTCTGGTTTAGATTGTTTTAGATTTAAAATATTTTGACCATTTAAATGTTAAAGGCCTATTGATAATACAACTGGTTACAACCCTGCTTAGAACAGTTGTTGGTCACCAGTTTTAAGAGGTCCTTTCTCCACTGCATCTTCTTGAGCTTATGCTTTGTGCCATTTAGGAACTGCAGTTACTTTGCTAAGCAGTGATAAAGTACAGTTCATCATCTCAGCATCTATCTATTTGCTGAAACAATACACAAAAAAGGGTCATATTTAGGGACTAGTGCTTGACTTAATAAAGATCCCTTGTCTGGGCTGCATCCAGCATGCCAAATCCAACTGCTGTGAGTAATTTCTGTAGAGTGAGAATAAGAAAAAAGTTTGGAGGTAGCGGACAAGGAAGGCTCTTCCACACAGACAGACAGGCTTGTCCCTGCCATGTGTGACTGCCTGCATGCCTGTCTGTGGCCATCACAAACAGCCTTTAAATTGCATAACAACAAATTACTTACTGTGGTAATAAAACTGGATAGAGGACTTTGGGAGACAGATTAGTTTCAATAGCTGTAAGACGTGGTGTGCTCATTGTGGCAGTTGTACCATTTGGCAGCTTAGCTTCTTCCACATGTCTGGCAAACTCAGCCTTATTTCTTCATCAGAAGAAATTTCACACAGGTAAATCCAAATTCTTGCATAATCTCATGTACTGGGCATACCTAAATGCCACATGTGTTTAATTTAGAAATGGGAAATAAACATTGTGGAGTGAGTAATGAGGAATAAGCCTGATCAAAGGCTACCAGCTCTGAAAATATATAGAAATTGGAAAAAAAATTTCCTTTTCTTGCAACTCATTTTCCTTAAAAAAACTTTACTACTAACCAAGCACTTAAATTTTTTTTTCAGTCTGCAATGAAACTATTGTGTTTTGCTTTTCAAAGTTGACATTTCAAGCAAATTTGATTTCTAACCAAAATATTTGGCTTAAGCACCATTGATTTTTTGATTGGTTTTTATTACTGTACAACCAATATGTCATCAATGTAAATCAAAACTAAAAATAGATACGTAGAGAAAGTAGAAATTAAAATTTATTTTATTTAATTTTGATGCAGGATTCTTTCTTTGTTCCTAATGTTTTTCATCTTCAAGAAACCATTTCATATTAACAGGTGTATCTCTGGCTCTAGTTTTACAAAGCAATTCATGTTTAAAAATAAGGGCAGAAGCAATTTATTATGGTTTTGTTTGAACAATATGAATAAACATAGATTTCTGTCTTATGTAGGAGATGACAGATGCTGGAAAACTACCATTTCTTAACCCACACTATTGCCTAGTTCTGTGAACTTCTCTACTCCAGTGAACCAGGAGATTATACAAGGCAGAGTGATGACAGAAGTGCTTGTTGAAGCTTGATGCTGTCAGTGGGCCTGTACCACAACTGTGGTAGATCTATTTCCTCTCCAGGTCAAACCTTGAGTTATATATATGTAGATAGAGACTTTTTATTCATTCTTCTTTGCAAAATATTATGTAGCAAGCTGAAGAATTCAATGAATGATTATAAAAACTAGGACATCTTATGCAATTGTTATTTTAAAATATAAAGTATAGGTTGAAATAGTGACAGTAGAAGTTAGGCACACAACAAAGAAAAAGGTAAAAATACTTACAACAAAATGAAAATACAATGGTTGATATACAGGTTTCTTTATGAATTTCAAAATGATGTTGCAGATATGAATCTTTTACAGTTTCTACAGATTATTAAAAAGCACATTAATTACTCTGCAACAGTCATATATGACTTATTTTTACTGTTTCACAAGACAACAGTTTGTGATCTCCACTATTTGAGTGACCTGGAGATAGACACATTTGAAAGAGGTGCAGATGAAGGAAGTGGTTTCCCTAGCAACAGAAACTTTGTGTTAAAACTATTCAAATATTATTGTCTTCCTCTTTCATGTTTGTGCCCAGCTCAGGATTTTTGTTAGTGCACACTACACAATTAATCCTTTAAAGCACTATTCTCCAAATATTTGCAATGCCAATATGCAAAGTACTCCCTTGCCTTGAAAAAGCCAAATTTTCCTTAGAAGTCCTTCCAATTAAGTTGAGTAATCCACACAAATAATATGCATTGTAAATTTCAACATCCTTCCCAGAGACACTATTCTGTGAATTATTTAAGATTTAGGTTATAGAAATAGCCTTATTCACAAATCTCATCCCAGATTTCAATTTAATTTGTTTAAAATTTCTAGTTATGACAGATTTAATGAATATCTCAGGACTAAAAGTTTTCTTTTCCCTCACACACAGAGTCTTAATACATGAGAATAAACCAATGGTTTACTAGAGTAGTGAATGGTCAGTTATAGCATGAATCTCCATTAGCTCACTCAGAAAAGATTGCAATGTTTTCTCATTGACTCATAAAATCCCAGGTAATAACTCATCTAGGAAATGACTTTACTAGAACTGTCTTGATGGCTGCACTCCACATGCTCTTGCTGCCATTATAATACATATTTATAAATAATTATGACCTTAATATTTTCCCAGAACAAAAACATAATAAATCACCCTTACTACTTTTAATCTTATTTTACTGCTACTTGAATTAATAATGAGTCAAAAGCAAAACCCGATGAACTTGACAGCAATGTTCCCTGTTGTTACCTATATATTTTTCCTCCTTATTTCCCCTGATAATTTTCATGTATGTCAAATTCTTGGACAAAAACCCGATTTTTTATCTTGAAGACTTGGGATTTATAAGACCTCTGTCTCTGGGAGTTATGGGGTTGGATAGAGTGAGGCAGTCTGTGAGAATGATTACACTTAACAAGAATGCAATTCCAGATTTTGGTTGACACAAGCAATACATTCAGAACAGCCTTCACACAAAGATATTCACCTCCAGCCTGTGAAGGACCCTACACTGGGGCAGGTGGCTGCCCAGAGAAGGCCATGGCCACATGGAAAACCCATGCTGGAGCGGGCTCCTGGTAGGACCTGTGGATCTCTGGAGAGAGGAGCCCACACAAGAGTAGATTCCCTGGCAGGACTTGTGACCCCACAGGGGACTCAAACTGGAGCAATCTGTTCCTGAAGGACTGCACCCCACGGAAGGGATGCACACTGGGAGCAGTTTGTGAGGAACTGCAGCCTGTGGAAAGGACTCACATTGGAGAAGTCTATGAAGGATTGTCTCCTGTGGGAGGGACCCCAGACTGGAGCAGGAGAAGGATGTGAGGAGTCCTCATCCTGAGGAAGAAGCAGTTAAAGAGACATGTGATGAAGTGACCACATCCCCCCTGCTTCTGGTGGGGGGAAGGAGGGATTCAGTGATGCAGTTGAGGAAGAAGAGACGGTTAGGGGGAAGGTATATTTAATATTTGGTTTTATTTCTTGTTACCCTACTCTGATTTGATTGGTAATGGTTAATGTGAATGATTTCTCCCTGACCTTGTCCTGACTTGTGAGTCTTTCATTATACTTCCTCACCCTGCCCAGTTGAGGAAGGGAGTGACAGAGCATGGGCACCCATCATCCAGACAGGGTCAAGTCAGCACACTTAGAAACTCCCTAATGGCTGATTATCAAAAATAAATAGAACACCATTCTAAATGAACCTTAGTTTGGTAAGAAAGGCACTGTTGTGGTTTGACTGGCCAAATACCAGGCACCCACAAAAGCCACTCACTCACTCTCCCCTGCTACAGCTGGACAGAGGAGAGAAAAATTAATGAAGGGTACATGGGCTGAGATAAGGACTAGGAGAAAACACTCCTAGGGCAAAACAAGTTCAACTTGAAGAAATAAAGTGAATTTATTACTAACAAAACCAGAGCAGTAGAATGAGAGGTAAAATAAGTCCTTAAAACCATCTTTTCCCCCCAAACCCTTCTTCCTTCCTGCTGACACCACAGGGAGATGTGTTGGGGGGGTTTTGGTCAGTTCATCACCAAGGTTTTCTTCTACTGCTCCAGAAGACAAGTCCTTCTCTTGTGAGACTGTGGGGTCCCTCCCACAGGGAGACAGTTCTCTGTGAACCTCTCTGACATGGTTCCACTCTCACGAGCAGCAGTCCTCCCAAAACTGCTGTGTTGTGGGTCTCTCTTTCCATGGGGTCAGACTTCCAAGGACAGGCGTGCTCTGGCATGGGCACCTCCCCATGGGCTGTGGGTGGATCTCTGCATCCCCATGGATCCCCATGGGCTGTGGGTGGATCTCTGCATCCCCACGGATCCCCATGGGCTGTGGGTGGATCTCTGCATCCCCATGGATCCCCATGGGCTGTGGGTGGATCTCTGCATCCCTCATGGATCCCCATGGACTTCAGGGCACAACTGCTTCACCATGGTCATCACCACAGCCTGCAGAGGACTCTCAGCTCTGGCCCCTGGAGCAGCTCCTCTCCTCCTTCTGCACTGACCTCGGTGTCTCCACGGTGTTTCCCTCATCTGTTCTCACTCCTGCCCTGGCTGGAAAATTACAACTGTGCCCCCACTTTTATTTTGATTTTTTCTTACTTATGCTGTAACAGAGGCACTACCAACCATCTCTTATTGGCCCAGTTTTTGGCCAGCAGTATGTCCATCTTCAGAGCCATCAGGGATTGGCTTTGCTGGGCATGGTGAAACCTTCCAGCAGCTTCTCACAGAAGCCACTTCCATGGCCTCCTGTTATCAAAAACCAGGCTGTGCAAAACCAATACTGGTGTTTAGCACAGTTTTCAGTTTGATCTGTCATGACTGAATCCTAGAATTTCCTAGCCAATCCTGTATGGAGTAAGACTCCTGCAAGAGCTAGAATTAGTGGAGGTATGAATAAATATGAGATGCTTGAGAAGACTCAACACAGTCTCACAAATCTTCCAACATTGCCCATAATCAGGTTGGTGAGGGAAACTTGTTTAATATGCAGTAGCAGAAAGTACAAAGGATGAGATCAGAGCTGTTATGAGAAGAGGAATAGAGAGCAGGGAGGTGGATTGCTCTCTCAGTGCCTCTCCTGATTAAGCATGTGGCATGCACATAGCCCGTAACCTATGACAGGTTCTCACACCCTCAGTGTAAAAGCAGTAATAGCATTCACATTTTGCTTCTGCAACTCAGCAATCATATACACTATAGCACACATGATAAACAAGTTAACATTTTAAAGACTAATATGTATGCTTCTGCTCAAGCCTTCCCCAAATACAGAAATGGGTATTTCCACTGAAGCAGCACAAACTTGAATACTTGAATACGTAAGTCTAAGCAAAGTTTGACTTTGCTCCATACAATGCCAATGTAGTTCTCAGTAGCAGTGAGATATATATGTTCAAAAATATTAAAAAATAAGAGAAAATGAAAAATCTCTATTATAAGACTGTTACAGATGTCTTTCAGATGGCGTTCTCTGCCTCTGAAAGGGTAATGTAGAACTGAAAACTGGAGGAAGTATTATCATAAGCATGGTTCAGTGCCAGTGCAAACAACTAAATATGCAAGTCTGGAAAAGAGATGAAGGATATAACAGAGTGGTATGAATGTCATGGTCATGCGTGCATAGGTCTTGAGAATTCAGAATTTCTTTCAGTGAGAGATTAGAGGCCGTATTTAAAAAAAACAAAAAACAAAAAAAGCCAGACCAAAACAAAGGAAATAAGATTGTTCTTCTGAAGGACGGAATTCTTCATCGAAGGGCACAGATGAAATATGAATTTGCATGTGTAGAGAAAGAAACACAACACTAAATATATAGAAATCTTGACTAGATCAGCAAGTCACTGAGCTGAAAATAGGACATTATTCTGAATTGTTTTCAGTTTACTCTTGTCTAAGTACTGTCTGACAGCCACTGTTGGAAAGAGGACATGAGAGAGACATAAAGCCTTTCATCTTTTCTTATTTATCTGCAGAGACTATTAAAAACTTTTATATTGAATACTTATGCTATGTACTGATAAAATCCTGAATATCTCATTCTTATTTCCTTACATTAATCACTCATTTATTATTCATGTCCTCTTTCAGATATTTTTGCTTAGAATCCAGTCAGTCTTATCTAAATCCTTCATATTTATTCAGGAATCATACTCTTTAATTGAAGTTGAGCTTGAAGATCTCTTGCATTTTGTTTTCTTCAGGATATTTTCCAATCTAATGTTTCTATGGGATTTTTATAAGTGCTATCAAGACCAGTGAAGGAAGAAAAGTAAGTAAAAAATCTTAATCTGATTAATTTATTTCCCTCTGCTCTGTAATTTGGGGGCCATGCTTAAATCTTCTTTTCTTTAATTTGTCTCAAATTATTTTTAGGCCATTTTGATATCACCAATAACTTTATGACTCTTCAGTTCCCCTAGAAAATATAATTTCTATACATTCGCTTTCCCTGATAAGCAATGAAATTCAGCTCAGATAATATCAAGCCATTTCTTAAGTTTTGACCCCTCAAAGGCCACTGTTGTAACTGACTTCTTTTTTTTGTAAAAAGTTCACTGCTTCATCTTTTATCAGAGCTGTTTCCTTTCCTGATGTCATACTATAGTACTGTGGCACCTTAATAGATCCTATGGCATTGTGCTTGACTCCAGATTTGAGAGGGTAAGAAAATTAAATGCTACACACCATCTTTACCTACCATTGTAAGAACATTGTCACTTACCATACTACTGTTGGGAAAACACAGCAAGGAAAACACCTTGTACTGACTGTTTATATAGTTATAATAATGCTAATTTTGTATTTCAATATTCGAGAATGTTTGATGCAATTTAAATTAGTAATTTCAATTTCTCTCATCTGTGCTGTGGCTTTACCTGAGTAAATTAAGAATCTTCTAATTTTCATCATAATTTCTTTTTTATTACTTTTTTTACTTTTCATTTTTTCCTCACTATTTTCCCTGATTAGTGTTCAGCAGAGAGGCCCCAAAACCTCTGATGTAAAATTTAACTCTCCTGGGAAACATTCTGAAGGAAGGCAGGCCTTGCACCTTTAGCTGAAGCATTTCATAATTGCCTTTCAAAATCAAATTGTAGGTCATGTAATTTCATTTCATTGACTAGAGCTATTAAATGTTACCAAATATTTTTAAAGGCAGACCTTGGAAACCAGTAATGTCTGTTATTAGATAACTATAACTTAAATGGAATAAGCTTATTATCAATCAATCTAGTATAAATTTCTAATCACCACCAGAACCATCATTAAAAAATAATCTCCTGTTTGTCAGGGGATTCTTTGATAGTATATTTGATACACGTGAAAATTGATGTATCTATCACTGTTCAAAAAATATATGCTATGTTGTTAGCCAAAAAATATTGTCTATTATATTTTGGGGCAAGAAAATATTTCTATGATGGTGACAATTTAAATCCAACCCTGTGTCTTGGGCATAATTTTATCACTAAACCCGACATTACCGTATTTGTCAGAGACTAGAAAGATTGAGCTCTCAAATAATTTTGGGGTGCCTGTGGGGGGAAGTGGGGCAGGCCAGGCTTGCCCTGGCGGGACAGTGCCCTGCCCCAGCTGCCTCTGGAAGCCATCACATCCCAGCCCACACCATTGGAACTCCGGAGCAGGGCTGAGCATGAGGCAAGCAGGTGTCTTATCCTACCTGCCCTTGGAGTTCCTCTCTGAACATTCTTGGAATGCAGGAGTTAGTTGGTACCTGTATGTGTGTTTTGCTATATCTTTTCTATCTTTTTGTCTTTCTCTCTTCTAATTCCCTCATCTGGGAACATTTCAAGTAACTTAGCATCAAATTGGGTTAAAGTTTGCTAAGTTGAATGGGCCAAATTAATGCTATGAGAATGGTTTTGTGTTGGTTGGATGTTCTACAAAACCTTTTGCCAAATTCTTTGATTTTCTATAATTTGCCAATAAACTTTTGTCTTGTTTTGACTTTGTGAGAATATCTGGTTGGTATTTTTCCTGTTAGTCTGACCCAGAGTACAGAACCCCTGTAAAGCCCTTTCAGCAAGTTGTTTAGGGCCTTATGATGGTACACAAAAATATTTAGTGCAAATATTTTATGATTCCTTTTAATGATTCCTTCATTACAGTGGTTTTGTACTATTAAATTTGTTACTCAGCTTATTTTTCCTTGTGAATGTTTTTGAGAATCTTTGGCCACGCTGACTTATGTAATTTCATTCATATATTTATTCTATAAGTGTAATAATTTGAAGTTATGGTTTTCCAGGTATGCCTGTTGAAAGAGATATGACCCATGCCTGTGAACCTTAAATACTTTTAAACCCTTTCAGTTTGTATCATGGGCAGTACATAGAATGATTTTGTTTTAACACAGGAGTTCGTCATCCCTGGATAAACCCAGAAGTAGCAGAAACGCTTGATTAAAAAAAAAAAAGAATTTGTATAAGACTAAATTAGTTTGCACCTAGAAGAGTATATCCATTGGCTTGCACTGCCAAGGGCTTATGCTGTCACATCTGGTCTTTGTTCTTCTGGTCTGTACTTTTGACAGAATTCATATCTCTTCAAGAATAACAACTCTTTGTAGCACAGAGAGTAGCAGTGAAGCATGTACCTCTTGAGCAAGGGATTGTTTATTTCCATTCATGTAAAGGTCATCAATGCAGAAAGCTCAGACTTCCTTTTTCAAAAGCAAACTTTATCCACTTGAATTTTCAACAGTTTATTTAGCTAACTGCATTTCAAAATGCCTAAACTGAAGATTACTTGGTTCATTTTGCAGGAGAAATAGAATAAGAGGAAATATTTATTTAATGTATAGATTGGCATTGAAATAATGACTGGGTATTCCTGCTATCACTTCCTGTCACTCCATGTACGGTTTTCAATTTACAGATTTACGAGAAGGGAGTTTTCTTCCTTGATAAAGGTGAGTTGACCCTGGCTGGATTCCAGGCACCCACCAAAGCCTCTCTGTCTCTCACCTCCACAGCTGGACAGGGAAAGGAAAATTTAACAAAGAGTTCATGAGTCGAGATGAGGACTGGGAGGGATCACTCATCAAACACCATCATGGGAAAAACAGAAACAAATTAGAGTTATCAAATGAATTGATTACTACCAAAATAAGAGCAGGATAATGAGTAGTAAAAGATCTTAAAAACAATATCTGCCCACTCCTCCCACCTTACCAGCTCTACCTCCTTCCCCTGTGCTGCAAGCTGACGGGAATGGGGGTTATAGTCAGTTCATCACCCACGGCTTCTGCTCAGGGAGAAGAATCCTCCCCTGTTCCAATGTGGGGTCCCTCCCACAGGAGATATTTTTCTATGAACTTCTTCAGCATGAGTCCATCCCACAGACAGTCCCTCCCAAACTGCTGCAGTGTGGATCACTCCTCCAGGGTGAAGTTCTTCAAGGACAGGCTGCTCTAGGGTGGGCTTCTCTCCCCACTGGCCTCCCACAGCATCACGGGCTCCTGCCAGGCATCCTCCTGCTCTGGCATGGGTCTCCTCCCTGGGCTGTGGGTGGATCTCTGCATCCCCACAGACATTCATGGGCTGCAGGGGCACAGCTGCCTCAATGATAAGGACAGCAGAGCAGAATAGCACGAGGATAGTGGAAGAGAACAACATTTTATTCTTTTCAGGGTCAGTAGAACAGCACAGCACAGCCATGTAGAAATAGTAAAGAATGTAACTTAGGCAAACAAGTCATGCAAAAAGCAGGATGCCACCTCAGTTCTGCAATACTGACAAAGTAGAAATGATGCAAAACAACACCGAGCTTTCTCAAAAGCCAGAGTTGAAGAACAGCTACCAAAAACGACACTGGATATGAAGACAACCTCAAAGTACCAAGTACTTCTGATATCGGATGTGACTATGTCAAATAAAGTCAAAGGTAGTGGAGATAGCTAATGAGCATGAAATCAGTATGTATGATAAAGACTGTTCACTTGCTGCTCAGGGCACTCAAATGAAAGAAGAATCCCTGACTGACCAGCACACTGCAATAAAGAATGCCTGCTATCTAATACTCAAAACTCTGTTAGAAACTTTCTAGCCATCTGGTTTTGGTATCATCACTACAAACTGCAGGGGAACCTCAGCTCTGGCACTTGGAGCACTTCCTCCCCCTCCTTCTGCACTGACCTTGGTATCTGCAGAGCTGTTCCTCTCACATGTTCTCACCCCACATTTCTCTGGCCAAAATCATAACTGTGTAATAACTTTTTTTTCTTTTTATTTTTCTTTTTTTCTTTTTGTTTCTTCCTCCTTACTATGTTATCACAATTGGCCCAGCCTTGGCCAGCAGCATGTCCAACTTTGGACTGCCAGAGATTGGCTCTGCCACACATGGAGGAAGCTTCTGGCAGCTTCTCACAGAAGCCACCCCTATAGCCCCCTGCTACCAAATCTTGGCCATGCAAACCTAATACAGCAACATAAAAATTTTTTTCAATTAACAGCTTGGTTCAGTCATTTCCTTTGGTTTTAATCACTAATCAGGCTTATATATTTATTTATTTACATATTTATTAGTATCAGTTTTCACTCAGGTGAGTTCCTGAAAAGCAGAATGTCTTTCTTTAACCCATTACCATTTAATAACTTAAATTGTCAAATTTCAGTGATTTCATCTTTCAGTGCCTTTCTTGAAAATTCCTAAGTGGAGACACTTTTAGAAAGTTTCTTAATTAGATTAGCACTTTAAAAGTAAAGAGAGTGTTGTGGATGTGTCAGAAAATAAATTTATTATATTATTTCCCCCAAAATTAAAAAGAATTATTTGACAGAACTTTCATGTAAAGCAAACAAGATGCTACCTCAGTGGAACAAGTGAGAGTAAATTGTGATAACAAAAAATCAAACTAAAATAACTGTGCTTTTTTCTAGGCACTATAAATAAAGCAATTGTAATGCCATAAATTTCAAGGTTCTGACATTTTCCTTAAAATCAATTTGTTATTCTTCTTTAATATTAAAGTAATTTCCTGTTTTAAAATTCTGTGGTAGGTCAAAAAGCTAAAATGAACATCTTGAAAAGAGTTATTTAATCTCATCAAGGTGAAACAATTTTAAACATATAATTTATATAATGGCTGTGCTTCTATAAAAGCTATTGAGCTCAAAAATCAAAGGGTAACTGAGTGAATCTATATCTCCCCAGTGAGGCAATAAATGCACTTTAACATTGACACTTCTTTGGGCAGAACTCTCAAGAGCTATTCAGTGTAGTTAAAATGCTGACATCAGTTAATCAATTTGTTACATCACAAATTTGGGCATCTGTTACATTTTTTGCTTGATTGCTCTGTTTAAGGCTCATAGATCTATGTACAGTGTCAGCTCTCCTGTGTATGTTGGTACTTTATCTGCATGGTGTTTTTACACTTCATTGGTTAATCCATTTTGGTTATTATCTGGAAGTGCTACTAGCAACAGTGATTTCCAAAATTCTTATTAATTCATTTTCACACAAAAATTGAGATTTTTTTCTAGACCATAAACATAATAACTCAATTAGAAAAATGAAATTAGGGCTGGCTATCCTACTTAGTGATAGATGTGGCAATTTGGTCATGAGGCAATAGCTGCTGATCATTTTTTGAGAAGATGTCTCAGATATGACACGAAATATTTCAAAATATGGCAATAGAAAGTCATTTCCAGCAAGCATTGTCACTTCATATGGAACAGAGGTCTCCTGAAGTTATTATTGAAGAAAATGGTGGAAAAACAAAATGTCTTTTGCTATCCTATCTTTGTGAAGTAAGTTCTTGAGGCTAGGGACAACCAATTTTTTTATCTTTTTTTTTTTTCCCATTAATATTAAAATTATTTTTACAGTTGGGAAAGATATCAGCAGAAGATAGTGAAATATTTATTTTTCCTCCCATAGTGACTGCAGTACAATAATTCTGTAACATGATCCAGGGTAATGGGAAAATGAATATCAAATCCTTTAGGTTTCAGAGTGTAGTTTATAAAGTGACATCTGATGGAAAACAAATGCTTAAGCTCAAGACAGCCATTCAGACTGTGTTACCCAGAGATGCCAAGCCTTGAGATGTTTGGTTTCATTCTGAACAACCAAGTCAACTCTTCTGCCTATGGATAGAAATTGGTATTTAAACTTAGAAGTTTGCACTTCCAGTCTCAAGAACTAGCCTTTCTGTTTGAGCTGGAGCTTACAAATTTGAGCAGTTCAGAAGTAGTTGAAAAGACATTTAAATTCCATTTAAATCCAAAAGGAATTCCTGTGCATTGCAATGTTAATGCCTTTCTATTTTCACTTTGAGTATTTGCCAAGATATTAGAAAAAAATGTTCTAAACACTGCTAAACTTCAGGGAATATAATTTTGTCATAGCTATTTCATGTCAGGCAAAGATTATTTTAAAATTAAGCTAGACATTAGAAAAGGACAGTGAATAATACAGTCACAAAGCTAGATAAAATTCTATATCAGGGTCCATAATTTTGTAGACCAGTAGAATGAACAGATGACCAGGAATCCAGCAGACTAGATTTTTGGGACTGCTTTTGCAGCTGCTGTAGTTTAACACCAGCCAGCATCCAAGCCCCACACAGCCACTCGCTCATTTCCTGATCCAGGAGGATCAGGGAGAGAATTGGAAGGGTAAAAGTTGTAGAACTTGTGGGATAAAGGCAGTTTAATAGGAAAAGCACACAGACAAAGTAAAAGAAAGAACTAATTCACTGCTTCTCAAGGGCAAGCAGGTGCTCAGGCTTCTCTAGGAGTGGTTACTTGGGAAGACAAATCACTCCAAATGAGCCCCCATCTCCCTTCTTCCCTCCCCTTTATATACTGAGCAGGATGCTCTGGAATATCCCTGTGGTCAGTCTGGGTCACCTGTCCTGGCTGTGTCTCCTCCCAACCTTCCATGCACCGTCAGCCTCCTCACCAGTGTGGCAGCACAAAATGCAGAAAAGGTCTTGGTTGGCTCTGTGTAAATTCTGCTCAGCAATAACCAAAACATCTCTGCATTAACAACCCTGTGCTCAGCACCAGATCCAATACGTAGCTCCATACTTGCCACTGTGAAGAAACTGATCTCAGACAAAACCAGCACAAGTTTTAATCAAATTTATTTGTTAAATAAATAAAATCTGATAAGTTGGTGAGACTTTTTAAATATGCAAGTATATTTAAATGCTAATGATGCTTCTAAAAGTTCTAATATTATTAATTATCTGCTTTTTTATGATTCATTTTAGTTTCATCATATGAGTCTAATTTTGATCTGCTGATAGACATCATCTACCACATAAGAGTAATTGCAAATATAGTACAAGCAGGCTGAATATATAAACGTGAAGTAAATGCCTTTTATTTTTTAAATTAATCTCTGAGTTTAGGAACAATAGAAGAATTCTAACATTTATCAATGTTTGAGAATTTAGCAAAATTTTGCTTTTATAGTGAAAATTTTTGAGGAATATATACTTGGTACATAAGTTATAACTGTCAGAGAATAATTAATTTTACTTTACAATAAATTATTTTGGAACTGGATATCTCAGGCTTGAAAATAAATAATAAGTTGTTAAATATTTGTTGGTGTTTTTAAATATTACCTATATTTTATTTCCAGATAAGAAGCAAGCAGAAATAAGGTCACTTGTTCATGCCATATTGATCCATTTGATAGAAAAAACTTTATCTGCCATTTATCCTCCTAGTATTTCATATTAGACTATACACCTGAAGCAGGTTGAGCTCAGTGTTCTGAACTAAAATCTAGAAACCAAAATGGAAGGATTTCTTTTTCTTACTTTGCTACATAAACCCTTTGTGGAAAAAATCAAATATCTTTATATGTTCAAAGATTTCTAAATAAATATTGATGTGAAGATGCAACATATGTATTCAACAATAGGCATATACCATAATAATAAAGCCTGAATTTTACTGAAGAGTGTATAATTTTTCTGGTGTTCAAAGGCTTGAAGTATGAAAATGGAGGACTTTAATATTCAATGCGTGAGGTAGATAGAATGTTATGACTAACAAAAATTACAGAACAATCAGAGCTGAACTAGTAAGTGTCTGTTCTCTGTAGAAGGGAGAGTGTGAAGACTGGATGAAAAGCCTCTGTCAGAGGAGTACATTTTCAGTGACTGGTGTTGAGTGCATTATATGGAAACACACCAATGTGTTGAGCAAACCTTTCCGTGACAACACAAAATGAGAACAGAATAATTCCTTTGTAATTTCACAGTTTAGCTGTAGTAAAATGACTTATTTTCTCTCTTCAGATCTCCCAAGCACCTTATCCACCCAGTACCATGCAGCTATTATGACACTTACACTAGGATTTGGTATCTGACATATACAGAATGATTGTCAAAAGGACCCCAAGCAATCATTAGGTGTTAGTTTGTTATTTTCTGCATTGATTATTATGGCATTTTCACAGATCCATTGTCTGACCTTGATTAAAATTCAGGAAATGTTAGCCCATTGTCTGTGTTCAGACCACAGAACAATACCTCTATTTTGACATACCTTTAATAAACCAGACATTTCATTTATCTTTGCAAATGGAGTGAGATTGCTGGTTTATTTATCCTTCGTGCACATCTGAGATGTAATTGGCAGACTTGTTATAGACATATTAATAAGCTATTTCAGCTCTACATGTCATTCTGAAATAATTCAAACAATAGCAATTTTGAGATCTCTGCTGGCTACTAAATAATGGGAGGGCCTTAGAGTCTACAAAATATATTGATAGTATTACTCAGTTCTGGTTTTTCATTTTAATTGAAACCATTATCAAATAATTATTCTAGTCCAGAAATAATAGTTAATAAAGTTCTGGAGATCATATCTGCTCCTGTTGCTCTGATTATTCCAGCTGAGTAATAAGAGACCTGTAGTGCAGCTTTTCTATCAGAAGACAGAGTGCTTATTAGAAGATTCAATAGACACATGCAGTGGATATACAGTGCTCTTGAAAGATGCTGGTTCCTGAAAATGGTATGATATGGATAATATTTAACATTGGTATCATCATCTGAGGTTTTCCAGGTGTGTGCCAAGTCTTGCCAGAATGTTTCCCATGGGAGTATGAATTATAAATACAATAAAGAGGATAAGGGAAGGAACACTCATTTTGCCCTGCATTGAGCTATGCAGTGGGTGAGGTAACCTCAGGGGTCCTCTCCAACAAAAAGTGATTCTCCAGCTTAATGAGCCTGTGCTTGTCCCAGGCAGCACCTGGGCATGACTCAGACACTGCTCTCAGCAGCCTGCAATGGAGCATTCCCTTTTTATATAGAGAAAAATGAAGGCAGAGGGCTTATTTATATGCTCATAAATATAATATATGATGATATATCATTGGCCATGAGATGCATCTTTTGTGTATAATCTCTGAGAAAAACCTAGGCCTAGAAGAAAAAATCGTCCATATGATGGTTTGTTTTTTTTTGTTTGTTTTTTTTTACCATTACCATATAAACAATATTATTCCTAAGTATAAGAGACTTAAAGATTTCAATTCCCTTAAACATTGTAAAGCCTCTGAAGGAGCTTGCCATTGAATAAGCCACCACAGCAGAAACTTGAGACAAGTATAGGAGAGGAACTTGCAGCAGGAAGGCACCAATCCCAGGCCTAGCAGAGCTGAGGTCTGGTCAGCACATCTTACAGGCAAAAATTCCCTCTGTGCCAGACTGTGAGAAAGGAAGCAATTGCATATACACATGCCATCTCAAGTTATGGAAGCAGCATCTGTGCCCTGTGGATACCCAGAACTTGGACTATATGAAGGTGTTGCCTGGGCAGAACCACTCTGAGAGCCTTACCACTGAGAGGACATGGTGAAGAAGGACCAGGGAGATGCCACGGGATCCACAGCTGTGGATCAGACAATCTGCTGCTTGATCTCTTTCTGTATCCCACTCTTCACCCCTGTCCTTCTTTCCCATTTCCTTCTCACATTTACAGTTAAATAAAATCCATACTATTGATTTTGGCATTTGCACCTTAATTCGAGCAGTAGTATCTCTTAATAATCAGATCATAACACTATGTTATTTATAATATCATAGAATTGTAGAGTAGCCTGGGCTGAAAAGGGACCTCAAAGATTATTTAGCTTCAATCTTCACACCACAGGCAGGAACATCTTTCCCTAGACTGAATAGCTCACAGGTCCACCCAGCCTGGCCTTATGGGGTCATGCACAGCTTCTCTGGGAAACCTGTTCCACTGCCTCACCACCCTCATAGTAAGGAATTTCTTCCAAATATCAAACCTAAACCTGCTCTAATTCAGTTTGAGATGGTTTCCCCTTGTCCTTTCACTAGGTGATCTAGTAAAAATTCCCCCTTTATTTTTCTTGTAGGCTTCCATCAGGTACTGGAAGGCCAGAATTAGGTCACACCAAAATTATCTTAAACTGTTAAGTGTTTGACACTTTGGTCATATGTATTTTGTGCCTGAAGATGAAAGAGTCGTTATCAGCCTGAATTCCCAGAAGTGAAACATCTCATTTGTTCAGTTTTTAAGAACGTGAGAAACCTTCAGGCTCAGCAAACAGGAAGGTGTGCATATCATTGTCCACTCACTGAGCCCCCACCACTCCAGTGTTGGCTTTGCTTGTGCACCTGTCCTCTTATTAATTTAGGCTCAGCCTAGGAACATGTGATGATTTCTGAATTTCTCTCTGTAAGTGTAATAGTCTACCCAGCTGAAACAGCATTTCTGTTCTGACACATTTGTCCCACGGTGCAGAAAAACAAACAAAACTGAAAGAGCTCCTTTTCTGCATAATACATTTTTTCCATGTTATGCATTCAGAAGATAAAGTTAATGTCAACCTTAGGTTACTATAATGAAAATGATGATTTGATTTCAGTTGTTGGGAACTCTAAAAGGGGGTGTTTCATCTGTTTGCTATTTTAATTGCCTTCGTGCACTTACCTGCAGGCTGTAGATGTCTTCTCAAACATTTTTACATTGGTTTGACAATGTAAGATTGATATAGCAGTGACAATAACAAAACTGCATAACAAGTAAAATAACAACTGTTGGTGTTTATTGTAGCAAGCACTCCCCATATTTCACGTATGAGTCAAATGAGTGCCCCTCTACACTGACTTATAAATTAATCAAACCTTCTTATTGTATGCTTACATTATGTGACACTCAGGTGTAATAAAGGAAGGGTACCAAATGGGCTAAATTTATTACAGGAAAAAAAAAAGAAAAAGGAATAAATAAAATTAAGCATAAATATGGCTAATTAGATAAGTGTTTAGATAAAAAATGTTAGATTTGAAACTACTGAAAATCTGGTTTATAGAACTGAAATTCAAAGTGCTATTTCTAATATAACAAGTATTGAAGCATTTTACCCTTGTCAGTCCTGAATTAAATTTAAAAATGAAAAATACTTTTCACATCCTAATGACTATAGTTATAGCAGGGAAAGGAATTGAAAAGAGTTCACTGTCGTATTTCTTGGGTCGCATACAGGATAAAGTACAGATTTTTATGCATTGTGTTATAATATATTTTTTATTTTGCAGAAAAGATGTCCAGTTTCTGTAGATATCAACACAAGAAGGAAGAAATCTGTAAGCATCATCTAAGCATTACATTTTCCACATCAACTTAAATTAGAATTGAGAATCTGTTCTGAAAATTGTTAGTGAGGAAAGTCAGAGTATCTCCATATGTTCCAGGTTTGTACATGGATATCAAATATAAGTTTCCAATCACAAACCGACATCTTCATAGTGATTTCTCTTTATTTCTTCCACTTCTTTTCTGAATTTTAGATCCTATTTATTACAGGTTTTTAAATGTTCATTCCTTGAAACTTGTCACTAAGACAAGTATAAATGTCATATTTCTATAGTACTATTTAAAAAAACCTACTTATTAAAAAATAGCTATCTCTTTGCCCTTTAAAGGGGGACAATCACAATGGAAAAATTACATGTATTAAATGGACAAAATCCCGAAACAGTGTTAATTAAAATAATCCTATTTACAAATCTCTCTAATTTTCACAATAACATCTGGCTGCATCAAAAATTTAAACCCCTATCTGAATTTGTATAATTATAGATTTAGATAGTATCCTATTGTCATTGTTCTGGAACTATTCAATCAACATGATTTGGAGTCGTATAGACAGCAAGTAAAACAATTGAATAGTTTTCTTATAAATTGTATATCAATATCTTGCAAAAAGAAGAAAAGATAATTTTCAGATACTTGTTTAATATCACAAAGACATCAAGACAACTGGCAGCCAGAAGTGCAATCGAAAAAGCAGAATGAAAATTCTCCTAGTTTAGAAACTCCCCAGTGATGGTAGATAAAAATAGTCGGGTTATTTGGCCTCCTCTATCCCCACTTGGTAAGAACAAGGTGTGCAATAACTGACCTTTGAGACTGACCTTATTTTCAGATGATGCTGCTTTGGCCATATAGCCCTTAAAGAGGATAGAGGCAAGCTGTAAAAATACTGTAGAATAATACTGTAGATTGACTCTGCTGTAAAAACACAGTCATTCTGCAGTACTTGTGTCAGGAAAATGATTCCCTCCTAAGAGTTCCAAGAGAGTATTAAATGACAGTGCACTTAGACACTGAATATGAGAAGCTTCACACCATCACCTCCATTGGCTGAAAATAAAGGGAGCTGAGGGATGCTTTTCTGTGGGCAGTTAAGACGATAAATTAACGCAAGCTTCCTGCAGAAAACTGGTGCTGAGCATAATGTACAAAACCACTTCTCATGACAAGATATTCTTTCTACTTATAGTTATTTTAAAAAGAGACATTCTTCCTTTAAAAAGTACATTTCATAAAAAAAGAACCAAAACAGTATAAAGATCTATATTTGCAGTTTTCCAAAATTCAAAATGACTGATATAGCTGTCACTTAATAGATGCTATCATACCAATCTAGATAGCTGGGCTATTAATAAAACTAATAATAAATCAATGAGCATAGGTTATTTTAATTTTTGACAGAAATAGAGAAAACCACAGATATTTCTAGAAATACAAGCACTTTAAGAGGGCAACTCTTCTTACCTGTCTCTGCCATAAACTTCAGAATGACATGACTATCCATTGTTTGTTCAGACAGCAAAGGCTTACTAGCTTTGACTTAGACATCCAAGCCTCTTAGACAGCAAAGCTAGGTCATCAAGGCATTCAAACAGTTCTACTATCTTCACTCATGTTTTATTATCCTATGCTGTGTTTCCTACTTAGGCCTTTTATGATGCTTATGTAAATTCTGAATATATCTATTTTGAGCATAATTCATTATAAAATTTTAGGCCATTTTTATCATTGATCAGTACATCACAATTAGCAGCTCCAAATCAAGCAGAAACCAAGTTTTGTTGAAAGGTCAGATGAACTGAAATATTTGAAGTCATCAGCCTGTGTATCTATGGATAAAGACAATGCATAGTTGTAAAAGAAGTATAAGGAAGTTCTTCAGGCCATCTGATACATTTAAGGCATAAAGTGCTAGAAACACGTCTGCTCTTCTAGACTTCCCAGACTGAACAAAGAAAGAAATTAATTAAGAATTTTTAAATTATGAAATGCAGAAGTACTGAGAGAAGAGGTAGTGCAGGAGGAAATATTGAGCAGAATTTTTAAGATTCTGAAAACTGTAAGACACTTTTGAAATCTGAAAGGTGAAAGATATCAAAAGTTAGTATATGTTCTGTATCGCAGTTATTGTATATTGTTTTCTGAGCAAGTGAGAATGGAAGAAGGATTCCTTGGAAGAGTGAAACTTTCTATAAGTATGAAAATAAAAGGTGTATAATGTAGAAATATCAAGTTTCCTGTACAAAATAGTTAGAAGTTATATATGTGTTGTGTTTATCTGGAGTATATATTTTGATTGTACATCTGTTGCAAATTGTGCAATTTAATACTTTAATGAAATTTAAATGTGCTAGGATCAAGGATAGATACATGAATATTCTCTACAGAATAGCCTGAGCTTTATGGACATTCATAAACCCCTTCTGATTTAATCCCAAAATGTTTAATTTAGTCTGTGTAAAAATTCATAGCAGCCTTCTGTCTACAAGCATTCTCTCAAAACTGTCAAAGAAACTATAAAATTTTATATCCTTCACCCTGTGTTAGTATCTCCCTACAGGACTTCAGAGAACTTTTTCACCCTTTCTTTTTCCTCACTGACTCTCCCAATTAAACGATCCCTCTCACCATTTTCTGTTCCCAAAGTACCAAGAGGAATGCAAAGGAAAAAAGTTACTAAGAAAATGACAGTTTTTCCTACCCCCTGGCAGCAGTGTGAAAATTTAGATGAGGACAGAAATTTGGTAATCTTCTGTTCCTTGGAAAACAGTAATCTTGTCTGCACTAGAAGACTTTTTTATCAGGCAACTGGTACTTTTCTTAGATTTGCATTTACCAGCTACAGACCAGATAATAAAATTTCTCTGATGTTACTCTGTCATCCATATTTCCATGCTGGACTTTCAAACTAAAATTTTGAAGTCATTATTACTTGTATTTTTTCCAGATATTATCTATATAGTACTACTTTGTTATATATGGTAAAAAAATATGCCTTACAAAATTTTTTAATATTTTTAATGGAAGCATCTTAAATATGAAGAGAAGTAAAATCATCAGTATAAAATTATGAAGTTAAAATTTGTGTTATATCACAATCTGTCACAAAATATTTTGCTTTGTATTGAATAAAAATCATCTTCCAATGGGAGTAGACAGTGAGTCATTATTGCCCAAGCCAATACTAGGTAACAATAGCCTGACTGAGAAGACAAAAAGAGCAAAGGAGCAACATCTGAGTTAGTATAAATCCATATGGCTTAGTTTAAGGATGGGAATGCTATGTTGCACATCAAAATCCTTTGAAGTTAAAAGAACTCACAAACATGGATGACTACTAGAAAGATAGATACGAGATGATTCCCAGAAAGAAGCAAAAGATTTTTTTCCTTTAGATCGAGCTAATGAAAAAATTGCAAAAATAGTGTGACAAAGAAAGCCTGTTCTGTGTAAGGCAATTTGACAAGTTTGCAAACCAAGACAGAAGAGAAGAACAGAGAGGCAATGTTAGGCCACACTGAAGAGCAATGGAATAAAATGGGATTAAAAAGAGAGTAAAGAATACAATACCTGGAATTGCACAAATTGCAACACATTCAGAAGAGTTATTTGAGGTGACATATTCTGAAACACAAATTGCTAAAACCGTCATGTTTAGCTCAACACTCTGATGCAATAACTATACTTTTTAAATACAATTATTATCTCCATTCCTTGCTCTTAATATTGCCTAAATGAGTGTTTGTTTAGTTTTTTGCTGTTGCTGTTTTAAAGGGAAAAAATATGTCCAGATTATCTACCATTGCTTTCTATTAGTGTTTTTTACATCTGATTTAACACTTCCACTCTACATTCAAGTTGCCATTAGTGTGACATCACATGCAGAGCACTAGCACAGAGCTACTATGACATGGCAACTAAAGAAAATATGAAGTAGTAAGAAATGACTGGAAAGAAGTTACTGTGAAGAAAAGCATGAGATCAACAATAAGTTAAATTAAGTGCTAAATAATACGCAGAGTAAACACCACCATGAGGTAAAATATGCTCTTATCTCTCACCCATGCTTGAGAATCATGTCAAACTACAGAAACTAAATGATTTTGTGTTTAAATTGCCAAATAATTGAGCTACTCATATGCTAATCGCATTCTGGTTCACATTGCAGATCTGCAGAATCTTTCAATATTTTTCTGTCAATCTATGCATATTGTAATTTGTTGGCACTTTGCCATTTAATATATTCCTTAGGGATTAGTTGCTATAGACACAGCATCACTTTTTCTACATACACTGCACTGTTCATTCACTTAGCAAAGCACTCCACTTTGAACTTCTTCATTAATTAGACTGCAGGAAATAACCCAAATAACTCACTTCTACAGTATTACAGAATTAAGTCAGGGATTTTTAATTACCACGGTTAAGGCAGTGATTTTAAACCTTTATTTTGTGAAACTGTTCCCTGATCAACATTTTAGAAATTTATTGCAAAACTGGCAGTATTAATTCGGGCTGAGTAGGTTTTATATTCTACTCCTGAAAAGAATATCTCTGATAAAAGCCCACCATTCTACCAGGCAGTGGAGTGGTTTTTAAGAGCAAGGGAACAGTCTTTTCCCTGCACTCCAACACAGTGTTTCTAACAGCAAGAAGGCAGTGAACAGCTGTTTGGGTCACAAGGAGGTCTGGTGGTGATTGTCCATTTCAATATCTAATCTAGGGAAGAGTTGCATTGGAGAAACTGTTACAAACCAAACACACACACACAAAACCAAAACAAACCAAAAACCCCCAAGCACTTTCATTGTTTCTGGGACCTATAAGGTACTTTGTGCTGTTCTTCTGGCATATTATATATTCACATGGAAACTAAACAATGTTAAAATGACTGTGAGTGAAGTAGGCTGGACCCTTGTCTAAAGCTTAGTGTTTTTTTCATTATGATACTACATGCACTATCTACACAAGTGTCATGACTATGAAAACTGGTTCTGGGAAAGAGAAATAGCTATTGCAATTATTTAAAGGGATTTTTTCCTGGTTTTCCCCCTCTGCACATTTTGTCAGTGTACTGTGAACCAGTCTGATATCTCCTATGTAGGGATTCATATGTGACAAATATAACTGTAAATTTCATTTGTTTGTCTTGAAAATCAGCAATTTTCCAGAAACCTACTGGGCAATTGATCAGAAATCAGTATAGCCATATCATGGATTTTCAAGTTGATTGTATCACTGAGAAAGTAGATTATTTTAATTTTGATTACGAGCAGCAGATCCTAATATAACACTTAAAATTCTAGATATTGTAGATATGAAGATTGTGGAGCTGGCTTCCCTTCACATATAAATGTGAAGGTCTGTTTAATTCCATTAATTTTAGGTATCAAAATCAAAATCTAGAAATTAGAATCTTAATTGCCTACATTATCTGTACAGGTGCTCCACATATCTGAAGGGGAAGATTTATTCCTCTATAGCTACCATATACCTATCTCTGTACTATTATCCCTAAAGCATTAATATCTCTATATCTATCTCCAAAAGAGAACCACATATGTGAACCTAAGTTCTGAAACACTCATTTTCTGGGGCAGCTTAGAACTGTTGCTTAATTGGTTCTTTAGAAAACTGAAAAAACCCCAAAAAACCAAATAAAATCAAATACTTTACACAGGCCTCTAATTTTTGTGGTTTTTTCTCCTGAAATGAGATTCACGCATATATTTTGTGTAAAAATTAACAGGTAATAGGCAACTGAGCTACAAAAATCTGATAGCCAAAGTAAGGTGATTTGTTTTGTTTTAAAATTGCCTCAGGATAAAGTCAAGAATGGAAAGTGTAATGTGCAGTGATCAGAAAAATAAGGAGGGTAGCAAAAGTGGAGGTTATTCCTGTAATTTTGTTATATAGATAGCAAATGCCATTCTATCTTTGCCATATGTAGTGATGCCAGAGAAGAGAAACCTTATAGATCTGAATATTTGCTTTTTAATTAAAAATTTAAAAATCTTAAAGGAATTGGTATTTCATCTCTATGGCAGGATTCTTCTACTCCACGTGATTGAACAGATTCTCCTTTCATTGGATGACTGAAGAGCCCACAGTTATTACTAGTTATTGAAAGTTTTGTCTGAGAATGATGTACAGTCCCTTCCATCATCTGAATTTCAAATATATGTTTTTGCTCTCTCCCGAATAGGGAATCTGGGTTGCTTTCTGCAGCCGCACAAAGGGAGAACAGGATCATATTGTTCCCTGTAGAACTACTGAAACAAATTAATGTGGTGTGTTGGGCTAAAGAAAATCACAAATGTTGTAACAGAAAATTCCCTATATTCCACCATGAATACATGCCTAATTTCACATCCCCAGCTGAGATGAATGGAGTGGTTAACAGCTTATAGAATTTTGTTTCAGGCTATTTTTGGTCTCAGGCTGGACCATTGCATTGGTTTATATTTCATTTCATTATTGTAAGGTTTTCTGAAAGTAGAGGAACAGAAACAGCAACAGAAAAACTAAAAAAAAATAGAGAAAAGGAGAAAGAAATGTTATAACCTGGAAAATATACACCAACTTGGCTGTGAGGGATTTTTATGGAATGTTAGAGCAATATATTTACTTCATTAGAAATATAAATTTGCTAATAAGCAACCAATGCATTTCTTTCACTTTAGTACGTATAATATGACATACAAATAATATTAAATTTTTAAGTAAAAAAAATAGAAAGAAAAATTATAAAACTAAATAATATTAGTATATTATTATTTAAATATTGACCTAGACTTCATGTCAAATCCTGGCTATGAAATTAACTCTTCCTGTGGTCTCTAATAAATTATTATTTTTATCAGATCTTCCTTTTTAACCACATTTAAAATGAACAAAGTGTAGTGAAAAAAAATTCAATAAAAATTACTTAGAAATTAAGACCTCATAGAGCACATATAACCATATTCAGAAAGCAGCTACTGTTATCTATACTGAATAGCAGAGACTAATTGATGCAGTTTAATACATTTTAAGAACTATGCTGAGAAAAGATGGTTTGATTTCAACTAAGAACCTGCACAATAGTGCAAGCACCAGATGGACGTTTTCCAGAGAGCTGCAGATTCCTGCAACTGAAACTGAATTTTGAGTTGTACATTTTGGGCAAAGTTACTCCAGAAAGACAATGCAGCCATGGCTTGGGTCCTTCAAGATTCACCTTCTCTCAAGTCCTCTTCACATTTGCTTTTTCCAAATCTATCCTAGGCTATCCTATTCTTGCAAAAAAAATTTTCACTGCTGGTCTCCATACTAAACAGATGACATTTACAATCTTGTGGGTTTTATCCAAAATTTTTAAGCACAATAGCAATGTAGATAGCACAATGGCAATAGAATAACATTTATAAATTTTGTTAGTGGCAGAATAATAACTCGAAAATTCCTGGCTTTCAACCCTACTCAGGATCTGTGCCTCCTCCTCTTTATTCAATAAACAATCACAGGCTTTCTTTTCTTTCTTTTTTTTTCTTTCTTTCTTTTCTTTCTTTCTTTCTTTCTTTCTTTCTTTCTTTCTTTCTTTCTTTCTTTCTTTCTTTCTTTCTTTCTTTCTTTCTTTCTTTCTTTCTTTCTTTCTTTCTTTCTTTCTTTCTTTCTTTCTTTCTTTCTTTCTTTCTTTCTTTCTTTCTTTCTTTCTTTCTTTTCATAAAATACTAAATACTAAATACTTAGATAAACAGGTTTATTAAACTATTGGAATGCACTGGGTGTTAACATTTTAGAAGATGATTTTATGGCCTTTACCAGTTAGATAATTTTTTTTCTTGTTAGGCACTTAATATAACACTGATCAATCATCAATATCAATTTTATGGCTCTTTGTCATGAAGCAGACATACTGTAATTCATAAGGAATGGTCCTTCTTGTGCTGTAATCTCTCTTTATTTTTAAAACATCTAATAGAGACAAGAGGTAACAGATATTCCATGGATGAATCTCTTCTATTACGTATGAACAAGGCATTTATGGGTGATGTATATGTGTTGACAAAGAAACACAAGCCAAGTTTTCACAGGTGTCAGCTCTGTTTTGGAACTTGAACAAGCAATTAACTGAGGCACTGAGGCTGCTCTAAGCTTCATTGGCTATTCACAGCTTTATGGTGCACTACATCATTGGGTGGAGGCTGCACATTATGGAGCTGTGTTCTGCCAGAAAGCTTTCTTTATGCTTCATTGGGAGGCATATACAAGAGCAAGTGCTCCCACAGAAATAAGTGGCAAATTTGAACCTTGAAAAGATATACATAATGTGGGAGACACTCACTAGAAAATCAAAAGGGGGTTTGAAAATGTGCTAGAATAAGAGAAAATGGAAGTTTTGAAGGAGAATGAAGAAGATAAGACAAAAGTGTCACAGAACAATTGACATTGGAATTGACCTGTGGAGATCATCTGGTTCAGCATCATTTTTAAATCAGATCACCTAGAGCAAATTGCTCAGGGCTGTGTCCATTCAGGCTTTGAATCTAAGAATAGATAACCTGGATGAGAGATTAATCTGTAGGTAAGTTAAGTACAAAGTCTTGCATGTGAGTTTCTACTCATTGCATCCCTGTATTTTCACTGTTTGTCACCATGATGATTCTGGCTGCACCATCTTCAATTCTTTTTTTCAGTTTGCTGTGAAGGTACACCATGGGGAGATTCCCACTGAGACTTTTCTGCTCTTCCTAATGCAGCTCAGGAAGCTGTTAACCTTTCCTTCGAAGTCACATTTCTGACTCATGTTCAACTTGGTGCTGACAAATTTCCCTAGGGTCTTTTCATTAAAAGTGTTTTCTTGTCAGTCATCACCCAGAGCATACTTGTACTGCAGTTTATTCCTCCCTGGGTGTAGAAGTTTGCATTTCCCTCAATTAAACTTTGGGAGATTTCCTTCATCCATTTCTTCTGACTGTTAAGGTTTTTATGAATGGCTTTTTATGAAAAATTACTTAGTGTATCAGTCACTTTTCCCAGTTTTTATTGTCTGCAGCCTTGCTGAGGGTACAGTCTTGTGTCCATAGTCAAGGCCATTAATCAGGATGTAAAACAATATTGACACAAATTTTGACCCCTGGGATACTGCTGAAGTAGTGAATGGCCTCTAGTGCCACTGTTCACAATCCTCTGGGCCTGGCTATTCAGTCAGCTTTCAATCCACCTCATTGTTCTTATATCTAGCCTGTATTTCATTTGTTTGTCTATGAGTATGTTATGGGAGCCAAAGTCAAAAGCTTTACTAAAATCCAGACAATCTTTCATTCACTGTCATCTGTGAAGTGTGTGATCTCATTGTAGAAGGCTGTCAGGTTGGTCCAGCATGATTCCCCTTTAACAAATTCCATGCTCACTACTTCCAATGACCTTCTTGTCCTTGACATGCCAGGAAATGGTCTCCAGGATCAGTTTCCCAGGAATTGAAGTGAGCCCTGAAGTTCCTGAAAAATCCTCTTTCTTCCCTTTCCTGAAGGTAGGGCTGGTATCTGCTTTCTTCTAGTGTCCAGGAACTTTCCCCAGTCGTCATGTTATAATGAAGAAAATTGAGAGTGGCCCCACAATAGCACAGTAAAGCTCTTTGGAACTTGAAGGTACATCCCATCAAGCCTCATGGACTTGTATGTTTTCAGATGCTTAAACTTCCCCTAAGCAGATCCTAAGAATCTCCTCCACTGAGGGTAAATTTTCAGAATTACAGAATCACAGAATTGTCTGAGTTGAAAGGGACCATAAAGATAATTGAGTTCAGCTCTTTAATGAATGTCCCACAGAGGGATCAAACACATGAACTTCACATTATTAGCATCAGGCTCTAATCTCCAATTTTTCTCCCCCTGGTCTGAAGGACCTGGGATTTCATGAAGACAAATTCTATCAGAAAAGAAGGCATTAAGTATCTTGGCATTTTCTGTCTACTTTTTCATGAGCTACCTTCCTCCATTTCAATGATCTTTTAAGATCTTTCCAACCTCAGCTAATCCATGACTTTGGGATTCTGTATACCTTGCTTTTAATTACTTAACACATTCATTTAGAGGTATGAAACGCCTGGAAGAAAGGAAATGTTGTATTCCTTCATACAGATTTCCCTTCCTCAGAGGCTTAAAAGGCCATTTCTGTTTTGTGAATATGTATTACAGGTTATAATATGCAAAGATGCACACCTTCCACCCCTCAGAGAAAAATGGCAAATTCTAAATCTTTCTGAAGTAAAGTACCACCAGCTATTTTATGAGACAAGAGTGTATGGCAGACAGGGAAAAATAAAAATCCCAGCAATTCACAGGCTTATATTGAATGTTACATGAATATATAATTGAAATTTCCACATCCAGCATGACATAGAGCACTACTAAGGGACTGAAATATTTTTTTTTTTTTTTTAAATTTAAACATTAGACATGTGTTCTTGGGAGCAGTGAGTTGTTACTCCTTTTACCCTTAGTGTTCTAAAGTACATGCTTCTGTTAACGTTTTCTAAAAGAAAAAATAAGACTAAATCTGAAATTATTATCTAAAATTTATAGTAATTTTTCTCATTAGGAGATTAAAGATTTCTAGTAAGATTTCTCTTTAAGAAGGAAGATTTGAAGTAAGTAATCCATAAAAAATTACTTTTAATACCTGATTTTAATTTGTTTGCTTATTTTTTTTCACAGAACTTGGCTAAAAATATTTACCTCTACCCTCTTCAGAATGGTATCATTCAGCTAGCCCAACTAAAACAAAATTAATTTAAGTATGTTAATTTATAAAAGCAGCACACTAACAAATAACCCAAAACATATTGCATCCTAGGACAAAATTAATTTGACTTACATCAGACATTTTGATAGGGTAGGCTTACCATTTCTTATTCTCTAGATTTTGCAGTTTTAAAAATAAAATTAAACCCCAAAATTCTTATGAAATTACCATTATTTAAAATTAAAATAAAACACCATATAGGAAAAAATAGGAAGCTTATTTTGCATCCAAATTTCTGGTGAATGCATTGCAGAAATAATGAACAATGGCAGTATTATAAGCTTAATCAAAGATAATAAAATTATTGCAATTTAAGGATAAAAATATTGACGTTTCAATTTCAGGGAAATAATAGAAGAAACGAGATGGCTAGCAAATATTTAGCACTAATAACTCTGTAATTTCAAGAACCAAAGTAGGATCACAAAATTTAGTAAATAAATTCATCAATTTACTTTTCTTCTTTCTCACAGTACTTTCTGAATATCAATGGATTGTATTGTGACTATCCTTTAAACTCTAGGACTTATAAGTTTATGTCTCTTCTGATCCAAAATTGGTGAAATATAGAACATGGTGAAGTATACAGAAAGAAAAAAAAGGGAAAATAATACAATCTCTTCAACCTTTCGTATTATATATTAGATAATTGAGGCACACACTGATGATTTGAGTACTGCAAATCAACTTTAAAATTAGGCAAACCCTTGGGAAAAGAGCACATGTAAAAACAAATAAGGAAAACCCAAGCATGTATACACCAAGGCTAGAGAGAAAAGTCATAATTGTCACCACTCTGTTCTTCACCAAACAAATAATGCAATTACATACAGACCCAGAATACCTAGAACATCCATCTCTCTCAGAATGATTTGTGTTACTAAAGAAATCCATTTCTCACCATTTTGTTACTTTGTCACACAAAAATTGATCACAGACAAATAACCTCTATCTCCATGTTCCTTGACGTTTATTGAGATTGATTTTTGGAGGCATGTCAAAAATTTTGAAACAAAATGAATTCTCTTAATAAGTGGATAAATCTTGCCTGTCTTTGTTTCTTGAAGAGGATTAACCCAGAAATGATAGTTGCTTGTTCCCACAAGGCAGATATTTGAAATTGAAAATCTCAGGACTGTGGTATTGAGTGGAGTTGTTTTGCTTCTCATATTGAGATCGGACTCTAATAGAGTTAAAATCTTGCACAACAGCATTGTCCACTTTCTTCCTCTGCCAAATGCAGAAGACCCCAACTTTTGTATCTTGTATAGCTGCTAGAATATCAAACTTAGAATTCAAGTGGTGTAGCATGACGCACACATTTGATATAGAAAGGCAAAGTAATGCTGCATATATCCCAGGATCTTGATTCTTGTCATGAAAAGCATTTATTTTGGAAGAAAGAAGTGATACAACACTGAAAGCAAGTGCAATAATTTTCTCCTGTAACAAGTGTTTTCTCAGATTTTCTATGACAAAAAAAGATTTGAGTAGAAGATTTAAATAAATCATCTGGTTATCTGAGCTGTGTGTCTTACGCCTAAACAGATTCTAAAACCATGAAAATTTTATCTGTAGGTTGTTTGAACTGTTATTAATAATTTTTATGAACTTACGGGTTCTTTTAATGAGAGAATTTGACCTTTTTCAAAATTGCTCAAGCCTAGTGAAATATACCTGAGGCTTTCCCTAGGTTGGCATTTATAGCAAGCCAAAGCCTCCATCACCATGCTGGAAGTTGCTGGATCTGTCTTCCTCTGACTCCATGGTCTGCCTTCTACTGAGCATACTGATGGCTGTCTTTGATTTATCTGCCACTTCCCTCTTAACCACAACAAAAAATAAAACATTTAAACCAGTCTTGAAAAGAAAGTATTTACTTATGCCTGATTAGTATGCAGCAGTATTTCAAAAACATGAAATGTATCATCAGGCAAGGAATACAATTTCATCTCCATTCTATTTTGGTCAGAATTATTTTGTAACACAATACACTACCTAATATATAGTCGTAATATATACTACTAGTGTTAGATTTAGTCACTTCTATCTATACTACTTAATAATTCTTATATATTTAAAGTGTAGTTTTTTTGAAAATCATAAGTTCTTTATCTCAGATATATCTTGAAACAAATCTAAAATTCAGCTATTAAGTTCATGAAATACTTTTGGTTTGTGTTTTTAGCATGTATAAGGAGAATGTGTGCTCCTTTAAATTGTAATATTCAGCATTTTTAAAAGTATTTTTATTTCAGCCTGCAATTTTCAAATAAATCTTTTTTTTCCAGATTTTTTTAACAGATAAATCTTTCCATGTTTTTTAGCCTTGAATCTGCTATTTTCTACTTTATATATTTAAGAAGGATGACAAGAACTGAATAAAATATTTCAGTAATTCAAAAAATCATTGAAATAATTGCAGTGTATTTTTGCTAATTTCTTTTTCCTGACTAAAATAAATTCTTGTCATGTTTATATAATAATTTAATACAAGACATTACAAAATATATTTTAAAAATTGAATAGACTTTGTGAGTGGAAATACTATCTTATCTAACAATATATGCAGCATTTGCATCAAATTTTATTACTGTCTTTTTTCTACTATAATACTTGAAGTACATAAGTTCAAGTACATTAATTCTTCTCTTGTACCAAAGTATGATGTTCTTGTGGTAGAAATGTGAGTAGCAGGATGATTATAATGCTTCTGTTGCATTCTGTAATGATATTTATTGTGCTGACTTTTAATATATTTTATTTCATAGTAAAATTTTTTTCACTTTCTTTTTTGGGCTTAATGCTGCCATCACATAAAATGCCATTTTTATATCTGACAGCAGAGTTTGACTGCAAGAACTGTGGTTCATGAAAAAAAGTTGAGCTTCCTATTGCTGGTGTCCAAAATGACAACTGCATTTTGTATTGCCATTTGACTACTCAGACAGTTGATGTCAAAACTTTATAACTCTCTGGAGAGAGTTAAGTGTAAGCAGACAAAAAGAATTTACTTCCACTTACAGAAACAAAGACATGCTTTCTAGGTATTTTTTGAGATGTAAATATACTTGGCATAGTAATTTCATCAATAGTGACTTCCAATTGAGTCACAGTTAAAATTTTTACTGAGCATTCCTGCTTTGGTTTTATTTTCTTATTTTTTATTTGCTTACTTATAGCAATTCAAGGTAGCTCATGTGCTATATAACCTTTGATGTTCTATGCAACCTTTGTGCTATATAACCAGAGAATCACTATATCCAATTAATTTTCTGAAGTAGATATCTCTTTACTATTCTTTTTATGTTATAATAATTTTCTCATCTTCCCACCACACTTATTCAACTTGTCACTTCTTGAATCTCAGCTGTTAACTTTTTGTAGCTTCTGTTCACTGTTGGGAATCCAGTTATCTTTGTAAATCTAACTCAAGTCATAGCTGACAATAGGATTTAGGCGGATTCGAGACCTAGATATTTTATTCAACTAATAATTCAAATACATTAAGTGTACTGTTCTGTGGAATAATCAATATGCTGTAGAACAAAGATTAAAAGAAAAATTGTTTTGTCTCATTTGCTTCATACTCTCCAGCTCCTTTATTGATCACTGTAAAAGCCCTCACAGTAAACATGGGCAAAAGCAGGAAGCAATGCTATGAGTATGTTCTCAAGTATGAGTATGTCAAGACTTAATCTGTTTTATACTAGGTGTTCCTGCGGCTGTTTTTTGGATTTGTGCTGAAAACAGTGTTGATCATACAGGAAGTTTTGCTGTTTCTGGGCAGTGCTCACACACAGTCAAGGCCTTTCCTGCTTCTCACACCACCCCACCAGAGAGGAGGCTGGGGGAGCACAAAAAGTGGGGACAGTACACAGCTAGGACAGCTGGCCCCAACTGATCAATGGGTCATCACAGAATCACAGATTCATTAAAGTTGGAAAAGACCTCTAAGATCATCAACTCCACTTTGCTGCCCTTGGAAGGCAAAAGCTGACTCTTTCAGTGTCACTGTGTCTTGAGGGCCCCAAAACTCAACAAAGGATTTGGGATGCAGCCTCCTCAGTGCCAAATAGAGAGGCACAATCACTTCCCCCATCCTGCCAGCCACACTCTCTCTGACAGAGGCCAGAATGTAATTGTCCTTGCTGGCCACCTGGGCACATGCTGGCCCATGTTCAGCTGCTGTGGACCAGCACCCCCAGGCTCTTTCCTGCTGTCCAACTTTCCAGCCACCCTGTCCCAGCCCTGTAGAGCTGAATGGGGTTGCTGTGGCCCAAGTACAGGACCCCATACTCAGACCACATGGCATCATACAGCTCGTGTGTCTCAGCACATAAAACTGGGGGATTAGAAGGAAGGGAGCAACACTGATGCTGTCTTCCCAAGTCACCATTACGTGTGATGGGCCCTGCTATCCCAGGAATAGCTGAACACCTGCCTGCCTGTGGGAAGAGGGGATGAAGTCCTTGTTTTGCTCTGTTTGCATGCATGGCTTTTGCTCTACCTGTCAAACAGTCCTTCTCTAGACTCATGCACCTTCCCACTTCTATTCTTCTTCTTCTCTCCTCCATCCCACCTGGAGGAGAGAGCAAATGCCTGTGTGGGGCATAGCTGCTGGATGAGGTTAAACCACAACACAGTGAAAGGATAGAACTAAACCAAAAATCTGAAATGCAGAAATGTCTGAAATGGCAATGGAAACAAATCAGTACAACCTAACAGAAAAAAGCCTGTGTGCACTTTTTGCTTACCATCATGCTATATTAGTGTGCAATAAATAGTAAGGGTTTGTTGTTTCTGGGCAAAGAACTAGGGTATACATAGAATGATTGTAAAATGGCACATGCTCCTGTCCAAACTGACAGTCATCTGAAAATATCAGACCTTTGTGCAGTATTATTCATTAGAGTGTTCAAGACCAGAAGAAATTGAGGATCATCTACTCTAATTTTCTGCATATTTAAAAAGCTTTCAGTCCCCTAAGCTAGTCCATATTCAGCTTAGAAATTTGGGACTGAAAAAACCTGTCCTTTGAGTTACGTGTCTCCACCATGATAACTTCCATGATGCCTTAACTATTTATATGGAACACTCAGAAGAGAAATAGTTAAGAGAAGCAATTTTCAGAGTATTAATTCTATTGAGGTAAGAGAAGACTTTACACCAATAAACCCATCACTTTCTTGTTCTCAAGAGGAAATTCAAATATGTTTACAGAAGACTAGAACATTATCAAGAAACCTAATTTTCTATTTAAGTACATTGAAGTCTGAAGCTGAGCTTTCCAGTGCAAAGATGATGAAAAGACAGTTGTATTCAATTTGGGTATTGGCTATTGACTAACTCTGGACAAATTTCATGGGATTTCGGCAGTGGGAAGAATCATGTCATTGTGCTTCATGTTATAAATCAACTTTGGCATATGGAAGATTTTATTTTTATTTTGCTTCAACCTTTGAAATGTATCTTGCCCTGAAAAATTTATTGAATAGTTCTTGAACAAGTATGATACTATTAGATTACTTTTCTAAAACATTCTTTCTATGAGCATTGATAGAACCAAACCCTAATGTTTTAGTCTATCTTAGCACCTATTGGCTCAATATTTATAGGCAAGCTAATCACTCCATACTTTCCCAGCTTCCCCAAGTATCCAATAGGAATGCATGACACTGGAACTATGAAACTTTTGTAATAAGGAATGAGACAAACAAATTGATTATATGGTTAAACTATAAGGGTGTATACGGTGTGTATAAACTTGAAAATGTCATTTGATGATATTATAAAAAAAACCACTATAACTACAGTGACAATGTGATAAAAAGAGCCTTAGGTTGTCAAGAAAGGTCTGGAAGATGGAAGTTGGAATAGATTGCAGCAATGCTGTATGTTTCAGTAACAGGGTATTGATCATGCACTGGCTTATGATGAAGAACATAGTGGAGACTTTCAGCCTGCAATACTAAATGATCCACACATGAGAAAGTGTGTGCTATCCCTTATGAACAGAGCAGTCCTTTCCTGAAGGACTTATTTCCTTTAAATATGAAATAGTGTTTTTTCTTAGTGACATACTCTTTTTCATGGTATGATTTATGCCTGGAGTGTATTTTCTTCGGTAAAGAAAATATTAACTCTGGGATACCAATGAAATTCCCTGAAATATAAAATATCTCACTAAGCATTATAAGTTAGGGGCTTTTTTAGCAGAATGAACAAGGGAATGTGTATGGTTTGTAAGAACAGAGAAAACCAAGCATTTTATTGTTGCATTTCTGTAGTTAAACATACCTTGATTTTAATTTGTTCACCATTAACTGAATTCTGCTCTATGAAATACAACATATTTTCAGAAATATGTATGTCATTGGAAACAGCACTTGTGATTTTTATGAAAACTAGTAATATACTGAATAGCAAATGAGGTCAAGAGTCATTATGTGTATCATGAATAACATAGTATATGCTCAATCTATCAAATATTGGACTCATCAATGTATAAACTTAAACATTCATCTCAGGTAGGATTAAGTCATTTGAGCAACTGACTTTCTTAACACATTATAATTGTCTTCACTCACTTCTCAAAGATGATTTTTGATGAAATGGATACGTTCTAAATATATTAATGTGATTTTTTTTCACAGTAAAATTTTATTATTTTATTTTGGTTTTTCTAAAGTTGTGTACTAAGATGTAGATTTGAAAAGAAGACCAAGGCTTTCATGTTCATTGACAAATGAACACTAGCAATTTTTCATCTGATTATATTCAGCAGTTGCAAAATTCCTTTAATAAAAAAATTAAACAGACAAAACATTATAAATACATCACATCAGGCATAGCAAGGACCAAAATTTTTGTTATCTTCTTTCTCAAATTTGTGATTGTGTAAGTGTAGTGACTTAATCCCAGATTTCACTCATGCAGCTTCTTGCTGACTCCCCTCTCCTGTGGGACCTGAACAAAATAGAAGGATGGCAAGAATACTATTGGGCAGAGATAAGGATATTTTAATTAAGAAAACAAAAGTTGTGTGCCAACCATGTGAATGGTTGGCATTAAATAATCTAAGTTTTCTTCAGTCTGATGAGCATACCTCTATGCTTGAATATATGAAATTATGTGGAAGAAATCCCCTATTGTTAAGGTAAAAACCAAAAGACCAGATAGTTTGGGATCAACAATATTCAAAGATATAAACATACAAGTGAGCATTTCAGGGGTGAGGCCCCACTAGATCTGTTGTTTACAAACAGAGATGTGGTCAGAAGTCTTCTTGGGCACAGTGACCACAATGCGATAGGATTTACAATATTTGGTGAAATTAGGAGGACTGTTAATGAAACCTCTACCCTTGATTTCCAGACTTGGTCTGTCCTGGGCACTGATTAAGAAAGTCCTTTGGAAAGCAGCCCTTAAAAACAACGGGATCCTGGAAGGCTGAACATACTTTAAGGAAGAAATCTTGAGGGTGCAGGAACAAGCCATCAAGACAAAGAAATGTGTGTGTTATCTTGTTTGCCAGACTACTAAGTTTTTCCCATGTAGGTCCTAAAATCTATTAACCTGGCTAACATTCCTACTTTTACAAGATGATGGAATAATTATCAGTTGTAATTAAAAAATCTGATCACAAAAGGACTCCAGTGTACAGAGAAGGTACAGGAGATCCATTAGCTCTACAGTTCTAAGTGGGAAGTACTGGACTTTGTGGGTCTGTTCCAACCTCCAAACAAAAAGGAGACTAAGATGACACCATAATGTTTTGATGATTTGCTATTTGCCGGCTACACTTTGACAGATCATTACTAATTTTCAAAGGAGGTGTTAAAATTCCCCTTCAGTACACAGTGTTTTAATACCCTTGAGGAAAGCACCATGTCAGACTGATGTGTTGTCATGCAGGCTGTCCATGCATGCTTATTAAAAAGGATTCTGCTATTCAGAAATCTGGATTAGCATTTCAAGTAACCACAAAATGCATCCCTATGACATCACAAGGAAGTAAAAACTGTTTTACCTATTCACTGACCCTGACACTGTGAAAAAGCAATTTGACTTACCATGAATTAATGGCCTTTTTCTGTGGTTTGCTCGTAGCTGTAGTCTCAGGCTAAGTACATTAAGTCCAATTAAGGACTGCAGAAATATTGACCAGATGCAGGATAAATATGTGCAACATTTTCTCTATCTACAGGTGAAAAACCTCAGTCCAGTGATTTCAGCCTGGACATTCAAATTGATAGCATCTGTGGTTACAGCTATACCTGAAGACAATAAACATGACTAACAAAGGGATGACCTACAGAGTTTTGATATGAAAGAAATATCCATCAGCATAATTTCTGACTACTTTCTTCGTTCCTGTCATTTTAAATACTAAATAAACCCTTATGATATAGTGGAGAAGTAGGTCAGATCCTTATAAGAAAGCAGCCACCTATCTTTGGTATGGTACAGAAAATCCATCATGTGTAGCTGTGCCCCATGGAATTACTGTAGGGATGAGCAAGCCAGTATTTTGACAGGAGTGTGGTCCAATTGAACAGTTATAAATTTTTAATGAGATAATGAGGAATTATAATAATAGCAGTCTTCAAAATTGAAACAAAAACTACTTTTCACATGCTGTACTCATGTATTTCTGCTCACATCTGCCCTCAGCAGAGCCCCAGATCTATTCCAAGAAAGGAATATACTGTAGACAGCAAAATACAGAATTCATAAGCATGTGGAGTTCTAAGACTAAATTTCAGATTTTGTGCTAAAATCAGGACTATTCTATCAAAAATAGAAACCTACACTTTCACCTCATTCTGCTCATATGAAGACAAGTTATTGTTTGATGGGGATAGGAGTACCACATGGAATTTCCTGTTGATTTTCAGAGATGAGGTGGTGGAGATTTTCCTTCCTTGCTGTACTTAGCTGCATGTTTAAAAAAGTAATGCAGCAGTTCAGCTATATATGCACATGAGTGAGATAAAGGAAGTAACTCAAAGCCAAGGAATGAATATATTTCTGGTATGGAATTCTGTGATGTCTTTTCTGGAAATGAGTTTAACTTAAATATCAAGCTTGCCAGTCATTGTCAAAATGTTCCATTCAATTAAATTATGATAATAAATAGCCCCTTTGGAACATATTTAGTGATTTTAAGCACTATATTCTGTAACGACTCTGTGAATCTAGCCCTCCAAAGTACAAAGGAACATAAGTGACTGTGGGGTGTTCTGAAACCAGATTGCTTTGTTTCAGCTACTGCCTCATTTTATGGCAAAACACACATAATTGAAAATATTTCTTTGGTCAGTATTGTTTAAATGTGTTTTACTTTACTAGTTTGCCTAATCCTGATGTGTCTCCATTACAGTCCAGAAAGATTAAGCTACCTCTTTCAGGAGATTGCATGAGTGGAAGAAGAAGCCATGTCTAGCTACAGTGTTTCTGGTGCTTTCACTTTTTCTTTCTTTGTAGAAGCATTGATAAATGGTTATATATGAGCCTAAGAGCAGACAAAACTGCCCTGGTTCTCCCAGAACCTCTTGATTACTCACCTATGGACAAAGTCTATCAAAATGATGGCTGCCATGGTTTAAATAATGAGACATAAAAACTGTAAATTATCTACCAGTCTAAACTAATTTACTGGAAATGAATGTAATTTACAAAGATCTACTAGTTGTGAAATAGAGACTTGAAAGATCTATTGTGAGAAATTACATGCTTCTTTCTGATACTTGTTCAGAGACTTCTGCTTTCTTCCAAAGCTAATTAACTCAGTAATGATCCAGTAGTCATTAAAAGAGGATCTGGCTTCCTCAGAAGCTACGTTCTCCTGAGAAACAACAAATACAGGATCTGAAACATCACTAACCTTTACTCTTCTTCCTCTACTACCCTTGTAATTAGACATAGCAAACGACAAAAAGGGTGTAAACAATTAGTACAAAAATAACCCTTGAAAAAGCTTGCATCTCGTTAGTTAAATCTTAGGCACATTTTTGCTGTACTAGCTGCTGTAATTACAAATTCTGAAACCATAATAATGAAAAAGGGAATGAGAACCAGTGGTTATGGGGCAGTCTATCTGACAGAGTGAATTTATGTGCTTTAGGGCCCAATACAAAATTTATTGAAATAAATTTAAGTATTCTCATAACATTTGAGTAAGACTTACTGAGAGACAAATACCACCACAAATCAAGCAGTAATGAAATTGCTTTTTTTTAAAATTTATTTTCCACCATGTGAGTAGGCCAGTGAATTGTGTTTTAGTGAAAAACTGGTTTTGACCTTGTAATTTTGAGATTTTTTTCCTTCAGTTTAGTGTCTCAGAACTTTGCTGCTACTTATGCACAAAGTATGTTTTCAAGGTTAATATACTGATCTACTGAAATTGGTTTGCATTCTGAGTCTGATTTAGGATATTTGGATAAACATTAAGTTCAAGAGGTTATAAGATTCCTTTTAACTTCTGTGATATGGATAGATCTATCTTATTCTGAGAGAAAAATATTTTATTTGCTCTCATATATACACCATGAGGAAGACTTTACATGTATAGCAAAATTGTTGATATTTCTTATATGAGATGACAAATAAGGAAAAGCAAAGCCTAGAGAAGATATACAGAAAAGAAAGTCAAAATAGACACAATGGAGTAAATATAATATTTTTTGCCCTATTTTTTGTTCCAAAATATTTTTATTCTGAAAAAATGACTGGTAGATACACTGAAATTACACTTTAAAATGCTAATTGTCCAGTTTGTCTGAAAATAGTAACTCTCCCACTGTCCCCAAAAAGGATTTTCAGCTGTTTTCTATTTACAAACAACAGTCCAGATTCTGTCTAAATTATACCTAAATTGCTAAGTGGATATCCCAGCCTTATTTGTTCTAACATAGATTTTAATTTAAACTGTAATAACAATTTTTTTTTGGGTGTACATTTATTTATTTATTTATTTATAGTATGGCTTATAGTAACAAATAATATCACATTAATTATTCTATTGCATGTATTTGCTTCTCCCAAAACAGTATCAATTCAGTGTAATCTGCCACAGGAATCATGTATTATTCTCCTGTTTTATTTTGATCTAATTTTAGGAACACTCCCAGGGAGAGTAATTTTTTATCGCTTACTACTTTTACCTGGAAAAAGACCAAGAGTGTGCAATTCCAAAGTTAATACTTTATAATCTTTTTTCCAATTACACACCTTCTCCTAAAACAGAATTTACCAAGTTATTTGGCACCTGGTTTTACCCTGGCTTTTATCTCATTTCTCAGGAGCTGTCACATATGCTGGGTTGTATTTTTGCCATTTGAAAACATGAAAATAAATGGGAAATATTTTCGAATGGTAAGTTGCACAAGTGCAATATCTTGTTCTTCTATTAAATATTTTCCATCAAGACCTAGAAGTTTCCCCACAGCCATGTCCAAAATCGAAATCAATAGTTTCTCCCTCTCATGTAGAAAACAGTTCATCTCTGTATGAAACGGTAGAAAATGACACTAAGCAGATTTACTCTTGCATTTGTGCAGAGGGCAGTTAGGGACAGAGCAACATCCTGGTGCCTGGGAGACTGTGACTTGAACTACAGCAAATACCAGATTAATTTAGATTTTGGCCTGTGTTCTGGACTTTCCTTTCTACTGCATCAGAAAATAAGATTTGCCCCTTCTTTCACTTTGAAATGACACTGAGTCTCTATGAGCAAAACATTCCATGCTGTAATAAATATACATTTTAAATTTTACTCCTTGATATTTAAGTTCATTTCTCTGCTGTCCACATTTTTGTCTCTCTTCTAAATGTTTATTGGCAGATAGTATTAAAATGCTAATGTGCACCTGTTTCTTTAAAGAAAATGGTCATAAAAATCAATAATTCATTCTGAGATAAGAAACGAAACCTCAAGAGATGTTCTATTTAATATTCAGATATAGATTGCTTTGATAGAAGTGCTTTATCACTTATAACAAAACATGCATGGTGAGTGTAAGAAGATTATAAGACATCAGACACCTAATAATGAAGGTTAGGTCATGGATAACAAAGTTACTGTCAGTATTTGAAAAGACAGAAATAGAATTGCAAATTCTTCTCAACTAGTTTTAGTCCCAAACACCACTTACATCTCCTCATATTACTGAAATATGAATATGCAGTATTAAACAGGCTACTATCCTCTTACAAAAGTCATCCAGCTGTCAAGATGCAGTTAATAGTAAAAATAAAAATAAGACATGAAGAACCGTGAACTCTATGGCACTCAGTCAGTCCATATCCTGGGAGAATTTAGCCACAGAGTGTAGCAGAATCAATCTGTATTGTTTTTCCACTGGATCAAACGCAGGTAATACTCATTGTTAAAGGAAATAATACCCTTGAATTTTTAGAAAGGAGGGTTTTGTTATTTCTATGACTAATTTACATCTTGCCTGATACTCCTAGGAAATAAAGTTACCAATACTGAAGTGCCCAAAAGAAGTACAGTATAAAATCCTAGGGAAGTCAGTATCATAACTAGAGAAAAAAATTCTTCCTTAACTTCTCTGATAGAGGTCCAAAATTGCAATGGATGACTTTTAATTTTAGTAGCATATTCTTCACAATAATAATATAAATGTAGAGGTGAAGCTTTGCCAAAGTCTGAAAGCATCTCTCATGATTTTAACAGCACCACTATCAAACCAAGGTATTCATAAGTTTGTGTGATATCACTTTATACATGACAGTGTAGAGCATAACTTATGACTGCAGGGCTATTACCCAAGCCAATGTTAACAGTAAAAGAACTGATGTTCCTTAGCACAGTCATCTTTCCTTCTCTCTCTTTGCTAGGCACCTGAGAAAGAAAAATATGCAGAGCTATCAAAAAAGAAACGCAAGACAGTTCTAGAATAAATTAAATGGAACCTGTAAAAAAAATCTTTAAAGTGTCTCTTAAAAGGCTCCTATGGACAAACTCTCAGAGGTAAAGATATCACATTAAAGAAATGTGCTTCTTATTTTGTTATTAATGTAAAATAATAATTTGTCTTTAGTACAAATACATGATAAGTTTTAATCACATCACTACTCTGGTTTTTAGGGGAAAAAATTCACTAGTCATACTAGTGACATCATTTACTCCAAAGAAGTCATTCCCTTCACCTTTGATGCCAGTGTTGCAAGAGAAATCTACTTTCCAAGGAAGAAATTTTATTCTGCTAATGATATGTCAAAAGTTTGCGGTGAGGGATCTCCAGGGTTTTTTGGTTTTTTTTTTCCGAGGACAAACAAAATAAAATAAACCCTCTTCTCCTATCAAGTTTGCAATATTGGCAGTTCTCCAAAGCGAGTTACACTCTGAAATTGAGGTGCACAAACCAAAAACCAAACCAAACCCCCCAAAACAACAAATACCACCCCCCACAAAAAAATCCAAGCAACAAAAAAAGTTCCTGTGGCTTTATATTTTTGTTTCTCTTGCCTACTTATTAGTCAGCTCACTATCACCACTTACTATATCAATAGCTATCAAATAAACATAGCTTAGTCCAAATTTAATTTTCAGATGTCTACTTTAATTGCTGTTCCAGCTCTGCAGCCTATGATAATCTTTATCATAAGACTTTCTGAAGCAGCACAGATGAACAACTTTGTTAGATGTTGCAACTTGACTTGTACACTGTGTATAAAAAAAGGAGAGTTCTCATGCTCTAGTTAATTAATTGGATTATGCCTTCAAAAGGGTTGACACTTTGTATGCCCTTATTCTAAGCACTTTTTAAGAAAGTTTGCAGAATACACTTCAGAAGAATAACTTAAGGATGAACTTTCAACTTGTGCTATATCACAGTTTTCTTTAGAAAAGGCAGCTTTAGAGGGCAGGAAGAAATGTTAAGAAGATGATGTGACATACTTTTATGAAGTGTGGCATCTAAGGAAGAGATATATCCTTAGTTGGACTTTAAAACTGTTGCTGTCATGATTCCTAATTTTCTGTTCTGTGAGTGGCCTCTTTTTTACTTATCAGGTAGACTTTAGGCTAAGGGATTGGGCAAATGTGCCCTGGACATCCATAAATATGAAGTATTAGACATAGCATTATATAGATATTTTTGCCAATTATATATATCTGTATTCCTTAAAAAATAAGTCTTCAGTCCTACATCACCTTAGGAATAGTATGAAAATTAATTTAGCACACTGAAGCAGACATTGAATCTAGCTAGACTAGCATAAAAAATTCTGCCTGAAACTGAAAATATTTTCCCATTATGGATTATAATTTCCCCTGAAGAAAATCTATCCTGTACACATATCCATGGTCATAGTGTTCCAAATAACTCTGAGACAAAATTTAACTTACTTTCATTTTTCCATTTTTCTATTAGTTCACTTCAATAGAACACATAGGAAGGACTAAGGGAAAGATTAGCAATTTCTAAATATCTTCAGACTTGTAAAAATTCCAAATGCATACCAAAACATAGCCAGTCAAAACCTACCAGAAATATTGAAAACTGTGATAAGCTGAATATTATTTTGAAAATTGTTGCTAATCCCAGGTTTAAAATAAATTTAATTACTGAAAGTTTGTAGCTTTGTGGAAATCAGCAGTGATTTCTGTAGAAGATCTCTGCAGAGTGATTTACAAAAGTGCACAGTAAACTGTAAAAGGATTTCAGCTGAATGACTGACTAAATTGACTGTTTGGTCTGTTAGATGACTACAGGTGAGGAGTCTGTGAAGGATGCACAGATGTGGTTAACCATGCTCCACCCTCATAGCCCACCTTCAAGCTATCCTTTTCTCAGACCCCAGATTTTCCTTTTTCATGGTGATGTCCAGATGCTCAGAAATTCCAGTGATCAGAAGAATTCTGGTACATTAGGCATGTCTTAATACCTGATAAAATTTTATTTCTTAGATTAAACTGCCTACCATTAGCCTGAGGAACATTTTCCAGTTATGTGATTCTGGGGGAGGTGACTGCATAGAATGTTTATTTAGAGCTATACACATGGAGGGGATTGTCACATATTGTCATAAACATAAAAAAATTCACATATCAATGGAAAGAGTATCCCAAATGAGATATAAACTTGCGTGATGGCAGAGGAATAACATTTTTATTTAACCTTTTGCTATTTCTTCTCTTGGGAGGGAAACAAATGGAGTTTGATGTTCCAGGCAGATGAAGTACTTGATTTTTTACTTTAACTTTGTTGAGTTTAAAATGCTTGGGGGCAAAAAATGATGCTCTAAACTTCAAAATTGTTGCAGGACAAGAAAAACATAGTTCTATAATAAAAGTAATATTTAATGATGCATATTTTATACTGCCACAAAATTTTCCATTTCAAGAGATTGTTTATGTCTGCAGGCATATGCAATATTCCGTAACATGACATTCAGCATGAGGAAGAAAAAAAAGATACTTCCTTGCCTTGATATCAGAGGCATGAACCACTCAATATTAATTTATCTACAATTCTGATGAAAATAGCATGACTGATAAATCTGGTACATAAGTCCTTTTTTCAAACACTGGAAGATCAAAATAAACACTAAGTCACTAAGCCTCAGATATACTTGGAAGCTGAGAAAAAAAATTATTAATATTTAACTAGAAAGAGCTGTCTTCAATATTTATACAGCATCATAAAACTGCACCAGAAATGCTAAACACTGCAGAAATATTTAAAATCCAGAAAGCAAGTCTGTGTCACTAAAACGCTTTTTCTTTGACAGCTTCTTTGCAAATTCCTGCTTCTTTGCAAAGTTTTACACAGAAAAGCCTTGCCTAGCAGAATTCCAGCTGAATTGCTTAAACAGCTGTGAAGGACCAAAGATATTTATTAATTACTTTTACGCAACCTCTGAAATTGCTGTTTTGGAGTGATTTGGTTTACAGAATGAAAAATAATGAAAATCCTCTTATTTCTCATTTTTATCCAAACCCAAATATGAAACAAAAGATTTCATCATGGGATTAAAGATCAATAATTCATACTGATAAACATGATTTTTCTTTTTAAGGAAGCTGATGAATAAGAAATATAAAAGCAATAGATTATGCATTGATCTTATTTTATCCTCCCACTTTCTGTGTTTTCTGATGCTACATAAGAAGAGATAGTACTAATTTGATGTTATGACCCCTTTGCACCCTGTTGATGTCTCTGTGAGCTCACTCGAGTCAGACAGACACTTTGAGGGCAAGACATTGTCATAAGCCTTCAGTGAAAGAGCCTTCTAAAAACTTTAGCTTGGAATGGAAATAACCAAATCGCTGACTTTGCACTTTTGTGTGTTAGGCAGGATCCACACAGGATCAATGATGTGTGATGAGAACAGGAAGTCTTAAATCTTACAAAATTTATATTCGAAGACAATACTGGGAAATATATCTATTCATTTGAGAGACAAGCAATTTCCAAGACATTGGTGTTTCTTGGATTTGATGTTTTCTGTGGTGTCTGTATCTCACTTCTCCTTTCAATTTCACAAGGAAATCCAAAATTTCATCACATCTTCTGTTTCTGATACCAGATTATGATGATGTTGCTCTTAGTCTGTCCCAGGATCACGTTGCCATAGCTCCATTCATCCAGAGGTGTTGGTGTTGTGTGCAGGTTTACTCTTCCTCAGTCCTGTCCTGTCAGTCAGCTTGTATGGGAAGAGTGGAGTATGAAAAGCACACAGACACATAGAGGGTTCCCTAAAATTTTAAGTTCCTCAAAGCAAAAATTAATTACTACAATTGATTGTCTGCAACAGCAAAACATAGTGGATTGAAAATCTAGAGCTAGTACTCACTTCTGCACCAAGAAAAAAGGGAGGCTCTACTGAGGAGAAACAGCAGCACTGATCAGGCAGAGCATCCTAAACCAGGCAAAATAGGATGGTGGCAGCTACTCTCTCTGCTTTCCCTCATTTTCTCTTCTTATATGGGAGGGATCTGCCATTCAGACTTCTGTATTTTCATCAAATATAGAATGTTTACATATGTTGGATATATGATCTTTGTTTACCTAAAACTAGTGCGACTCAGCTCCCAATTCTCCTTTAGTGATCCGAAATTGTGCAACCTGTGTTAGAACTTCTGCCTCTGCACTATCACATCTAGAAATAAAAATGTTTCTAGATGCAGTACTTAGTTTTTAACTTACTGCACAGAATTCAAAACACCTAATTTATAAGAGATTATTAAAATAAATTGTTTTACCACCCTCTGTTCAAGACAAAATGTTGGTATTTAAACCATTCCATGAGAATAGATATTTTATTTTCTTGTAAGACTTTGGGTCTGGGTCATGACTGCTGTGTATTCACACAAGTGAGAGTTTACACATCAGAAGCTTGATATAAAAGTATAAAATACAAAATTATCTCTAATTTTGAGTAACCAATATTAAATATCTAGGAGTATTTTCCCAAAGTTTTTAATTTATGTATTTAATAATAATTTCCATTATATATCCCTTCAAAAATCTTGTAGATAAGAAGCCAATAGGCTATAATTTCAAGTCTCCAGGAAATTACACATCTGGTTTCCTGACTATTCTGAAGTTTAAAAAATATCAACTCAACTCCAAACTCAGTTCACACTAATGATAATGAGGCAGTTATAAAGAAGACCTTTATTCTAATTCCAGTTGTAAAAATAAATCTTATGACACTCTAATCCCATTTTTTTCTGATACCAGTCTAAAACTCTTTTAAACCCTATCCACTTAGTGGGGCATCACTGTTGGTCCTGAATACCACACACAAATAAACTTTGGATTAAAAAAATAGTGTATTTTGGTAATGCAGTTAGGTGATTTCTTTTAGGAAGAGGCTAACAGATGAACAAGTAACTTAAAATCTCTTTCTAATGTTCGGATTATAAGGATTGTATTAAATCTTCCAATATCCACTGTCTAGTGCTCATGTAGATGGACAATGCTCTAGAAGACACTATTTATCTTGCACTGAGAAACTCTCCCTTCATGAGTTTGCTATCCATATTTCTTTCCCTAGGAACTTGCAGCTTTGTTACTAAAAATACTTCTACTGAAAGCAAATATCTGTGAATGGATGATAAGAGAGACAGGGGTCTGATAGGCAGAACAAGAGAGCATGAGAAGATTGCCAAATCCCCTTCTCTCTCTGCTATCAATATTGCTGTTTGTGGTAGTTTTTTCTAGTTTTGATTACAAAGAAAGTAATTGACACAATAATTCTTGAAATTACTAATATACTTCCGATACCTGATGCCACAGTATAACAAAAGCAACTTAAAATTATTAATTTTACCTATTCTTATGAGTCATCCATTTTAATTTAATGACCATGTTTTTAAAAGCCAGTTCAGATATGCAAATATGTGAAAACTTTGTTTAAAAACTCAATGAGGTTTAAGTACAAACCATAATCTGACAGAAACAATAGTGTTTAAAATTACAAGCAGATGGGAAAAGAATAAAATAGAAAAACAATTTTCCTGCTAGGACACTATATTGTTTAAAGTTTGGTATAAATTATATCTTTTGTCAGAATCAGGACACAAATTTTAAAGATAAACAAAGCAAAAATGTAGGTCATAACAAAAAGTAATTGCTATTCTGTGCTTGGAAATATTCAATGATCAGTATTTAAGTATAAAACAGTGAAATCTGCTAAGCTAGGACTTCATTCAGACAACTGAGATCTTATCATATGGAATTCAAATTTTAAATGAAGTCTGAAAAATGGAACAGTAAGGGGAAAAAACTATCCTGCTAAAATTTTAAGCTACACATATCTGCTCTGTCGTACATGAAGGATTTGATAGATGTGGCAAACAAAGAATAATTTACAATGGGCTCTGCCTAACAAATGTAGGAATGTACTTTACTTTTCATTCCTAAAAAATATCAAATAGCCTAGACAACTAGTAGATGAAATTATGAATAAATACAAAATATGCATGAAGTAACAATGAAATCTTTGTTTCAGAATAAATGCTTTTATCCTATTTACTTACATAAAATTGTTTTATTATCTTGCAAATATTTAGGTTGGTGTAGGGTCCTATTCTGGAAATATTCCACTTGTACAAATATATTGTGCATATAAAAAGAATATGTAAGAATAAATAGTAAAGTAAAGTAATAGTAATAGTAAAGAGAACAAATACACTTAAATCATAGAATAACAGAATTGTAGAGTGGTTTGGAAGGAACCTCTGAACTCTAGACCATGTAATTCCAAGCCCCCTGCCACAGGCAGGGATGCCTTCCTCTAGACCAGATTGCTCAAAACCCTGTCCAACCTGGCCTTGGACTCTTGGGTTGCTGATGCTGCCCTCAATACAGCTGTGGAGGTTTTGACCAGGAAGCCTTTCCTGAATCAAATTGGTCTCTGGGGTTCCTTGCACATAGTATATATCATTATACTTGAGCATGAAGAGCTCTTCCACTTCAAGAAAAATGTTCTCAAATAGCTTCCAGCTCTCAGTGTGATCCCCTGAGATGTCACTAGTGCCATGGTTGTGGTTATGGTCCAGGGAGCAGAAGGGCCTCTAGATCCAGGGACTCTGTACTGGGACAGACACCAAGGGAAGCACAGCACTGCACCAAAGTTGCTTTTTCAGGACTTTTCTCATCTGGGCCCCCCCAGGTGCTGGGGAGCTCTGGCACAGCCCCAAGCTGCCATTACAGGTAGGATTAGAGTTCAGAAATCCACAAAGACTGCACCACGAGGGACCCTGGAGGTGGAAGACAAATGCCAAGGGTAACGCAGTACTGTGTAAGCATTCCTTCCACCACAACTTTTGAACCCAGTTTCCCTGAAATTGCAGAATCTCTAAATCCTCACCATAATGGCATCTAGAGTTTGAGGTCCCCAGCACCATGATGCTGGATTGTTCCAGAAATTTTTTTTTAATGTTTCAGTAAATAGAAATAATGCAAATATAAACCTCCTTTATCATTTTGTCTGAGCTATGTATACTTGAGTTTAAGGGAGTTATGTTGCACCTTGTTAAGGTAAGGAAAAACAAGAGGTAAGCAGGGAATATTACAAAACATTTTGCTGTTGATCTGTGGAGTAATACTGGGTAAGAAATTACTTTTCCCACAGAAGTGGAAGGAGGCATAGCATCTTTTCTTTCTATGGTTCAAACAGTTTCTGAGGGCTGCACCTGGAGTGACTTGCTGAAAAAAATATCTTTCCCAAAGAGAATGATAAACTTGCAAAAACTGGAAGAAAGCCTTTCTGTAACCTAAATGTACACATTGCTAAATTTGTTTAACCATTACTGGAGGTATAATTAAAGAGTTGTTTTTCTTTACAACTGCAAATAATCTAAAAATCTGTCAAGAAAGAGAGTGAGAAAGCCCTCTAAGTTTGAGAAAGCCATTTTGGTGACTCAAATTATTTTAAAAGGTCACATGTTGCCAGGTAAGTGTTCAGAGTGACAATGCTGTATGTATCTCTGTTAATATGAATGGGACATATTCCAGTTCACTGGAGCCAAAGATATGACAAAAATGACTTTCTAACATTACAACAGCAAAGCCTCAACCAAACAGTGTAGAATAAAAGCAACACAAATAGCATAAAAATTATTGTTTCCCGGAAACTTGGGAAATGTCACATATTTTGTTGTTGGTGGTGTTTTATTTTTTAACCATTAGAGTGGCAAAATTCTGTAGCAGGCTGGTGACAGGGCTAGTGGGATCCCCACCTTTGGAGGTGTTTGGTAACATGCTTGGATTAGACTTGTTTTGAGTAGGGAATTGGATTAGGTGACCTCTTGATAATTCTTCCAAGCTCAATTCTGGTTCTGTGATTGCATTATTCTGGTGAACCTTCGGAAGGTTTATTTTCAGGCTGTTAATTTACAGGGGAGGCTCTCTTTACAAGTGCCTGAAAAGAAGTTGTAGCCAGGTGAGGGTCAGCCTTTCTCCCAGGCAACCAGAGACAGGACAAGAGGACAGAGTCTTAAGCTGTGCCATGGAAGGTTTAAGTTGGATATTAGGAAGAAGTTCTTCACAGAAAGAGTCATTGGATATGGAATGGGCTGACCAGGGAGGTGGTGGAGTCACCACCTCTGGAGGTGTTTAAGAAAAGACTGGATGGGGCAATTAGAGCCAAGGTTTAGTTGACAAGGTGGTGTCAGGGCATAGGTTGGACTTGATCATCTCAAAGGTCTTTTCCAGCCTACTTGATTCTGTGAGTCTGTGATTGCTGTTCACAACAGTGTCTTGGTCTTTGGTGCTTTCTCTACTTTGCTGCACCCTCTGCTATGTTTGAATATCACCACGCTGGAGCCATGCATCTTTTTGTGCTCTGGTGTCTCAGACTTTTGCTTTTAAGTGTATTTATCACTAAATCGGTTTGTCTTTGATCATTCCCCAAGTATCTTTACTTTGTTATAATAAATAGTTCTGTCTGTCAAAATTTCTAGAATTCTGTAAAAATATACTGTAGATAATATTTGAATACTGATGGTTACTTGAAGTAACATTAAATAATCTTTCAAAGTATCTTCTAAATAGGTAAAGTAAATAAATTATAAGAGTTCCTCCTAAAGAAAATTTAAGAATTAATGAAGTTGGATAATTTGGAAAAGAAATTTCCTTGGTCCCATTTGAAAGAGCACATACATTGCAGTGAAATAGCACTACCAATAATTCTCAACTTTCAGAACCATGTACAGATGTGCATGTATGATAAATATGTATACACACACCCCACACACACACCCACACACACACAAGTGCTTGGGTAAAAGGTGAGCTTTACCCTCATAATTATCCTTCCAGGGTGACTGGAAGAGTGCAGTTAACCAAATACCAAACAAATCATTAATAAGATTTTCTAGTGGTTCATTTTCAGACACATTTGTCCATTCACATTTTGAAAATAAGATTCACAATATTAAGTTCTGTATGTTTTCAAGTCTATTAGCTTTGAAATAACATCATTAGTAGAAAAAACTATTTGGAAGTAAAACCTATCATCAGAAGAGTAAGCGAAAATTATGAGAAAAAAAAAGCCAGAGAACTTTGATACAAGTTCTACTAATGACAAAATGTTCTTGAACATGAGAAGCATATGATACATATCATCCACTGAGATTCTTTAATCTAATTATACAGGTTTTGCCTAATTTAATGCTTTGGATGTTGGAATTTTTTCTCAATAAAAAAGCAGAAGTCCAACCTTGCAATAGGGACTTCAATGTAACATATTTATCATACTTCAGCAGAACCCATCCTTTATTTTTGGAATGGATTATACAGAATACATCAGTTAAATAATAAAGAAAAAATTGAAATTATGGCAAGAGTTTAGCCATTATTGGCATATCTATTTATTCAGAAAAATATTGAAAGAGAGATTTTAACATATTCAAACTAAAGCATTTACTATATTTTTAGAAATAAATATGTAGCAGGAATATTAAATACTTCCTCACAAGTTATTTTCTGCTGCTTTAGTGCATAATTTCTTTCATCATTCTCTGAAACACTAGACATTGTTCTATGAAATGATGCAATCAAGCCAAATTATTTTGGAACATAATAGCTCACATACTGATTACTCAAAGGTATTTTTGCTGTTTGACAAGGCCCTTACATACTCTATTTAAAGAGAATAGCATAAGTACACAAGAGGTCTTATCTAATTTCAATTAAGTCAACCAAATTAATCCAACTTTCTTCCTTGGATGAAGTCGTAGCTTATTACAGACATCTAATGTTTCAATGTTGATGCAAATCTTAACCAGACAAATTAAGATATTTATGCTTTAGCTTCAGCTGTAAGGCATGAGACAACTTAATGACAGTGTTTAGGTTTGCAATGAGAAAAGCATATTTGCCAATTTGAATTTTAACTTCTTTGAGCTTCAAAGAAGTCTATCTGCTGGATTGATAAGGTGTGTTATAACTCTAAAATTTCATCCAGATAATAATGTGGCATTTCTCAAAGCTTTACACAGATAAATAAGCTTCTCTAAACTCCTTTTCAGCTGAGACATCAGCATGTAAGACAGAAACAAATCTCCCAAATATTAGAAAAGTGGGTTTTTTATGAGTCCTTCTATTGATCTCATAGTTGCTCATGGGGAAGACTTAGCAGTGACTTCAGGGGTACCAGGATTTCAAATAGTATGATTAGATAATTCTCGACATGTTTCTTTTAAAAACTTCTGTTAAAGAGAATTAAAAAAATGTCCAAACATCACTTCTAATGTATATAATTCTCCACTCCTTTGTGTTTGAAAACACCTGAAGCAACCAGAATTTAAGATTGCTGAGTCTACTTTAAGAACGGTTGAACACCCATAAATATCTAGCAATATCAAGGGTATTTTCCCCCAAAATTTATTTTTTATGTTAATTAGCTGAGAAGCAGTCTATGCACGTTATTGGAATGATAATGAATATATAAATAAATTTATGCTGGGTACTAAAACTAAGGAGGAGAGAGAAAGAGGGTAAAAATTTGTAATCATAAACATCAAGCCTAATGAAAGTAAAATGAAAATGTGGTCAACCCTTCTCTAGCCTCAGAAGTATGTATCTGCTATGTAATCAACCTGCTTGAATGACAGCTATATTTTTAAAAGATGCACAGTCAATGAACAAAGTACTATTTGAGAACTCTAGTCATACATTCCAAGCAAAAATTTCGATTTTCAGAGTGTGTGTGTAACCTGCATAATAAAAACTGAATTTCATGATCCTGTTTTCTAAAGGGTTCTGATGGTGCAGCAGCATTCATAGAATCATAGAATCATAAAATAGTTTAGGCTGGAAGGGAGTTTTGAAGATGGGCCATCTAGTCCAACCCCTCTGCCAAGGGCAGGGACATACTTCTCTAGACTGGGTCGCTTTCATTCAGGCCTGACCTGGAAGACTGCTAGCGTAAGAATATCCACAACTTCTCTGAGCAATCCTTTCTGGAGCCTCACCACCACCCACATTGTAAAAATCGTCTTCCTTATGTCTAAATGTATCATCTTTCATTTTAAAATCATTGCTCCTATTTTTCTTTCACCACCGACCTTAAAAATTTTGTTTTTTTTTACTTTCTTAACATCCCTTTCTATACTGAAAAGACATTGAATTCTCCATAATCTGAACTACACTCTGACTGCTCAATGATGGTTGCCTCTGTAGTCTACCAAGGGAAAAATATCCCACAGTCTTTCAGGAGATATCTAGATATGGAAACAGGAAGAAAAAGTCCTCTAACAAAAGAAAACAATTCTTCATTTTCCTATGAAGGGATAAGCATGTATTTGTAAAAAAAAGTCTTAAAAACCTCTAAGGTCAAAGACTATGTGACCTCACAGCCTGTTCCAAGGCTTTACTGGCCTTCAAGATGAAAAAAAAATCTTTATACTATGTTTTGAATATCTCCCTCTCATTTATGCTTCTAGTCTTCCCTTGTGCTGCTGCTGCAGAGACTGGCCTTCCTGGAGCAGAGATTCCCCAAGGACAACCACAGAGGAGCACAAACCCACCCTGCATCTCATGGAGAAGCACATGCTGCAGGAGATGGACACATCCTGGAGGAAAGTGCAGTCCTTGGAGAACCCAGCACAACCAGACTCCCAACATCCTGTGCAGAGAAGCCCACACAGGAACAGTTTTCCTGGCACAAATTGTGCCCCTGGAGAACCCACATTGAATGATCTGTTTCAGCTGGACTGCTCTCCACAGGATGGATTCATGTTGGAGCAGTTAATGAAAAGCTGTCTCCCGTGGGAGGGACCCTATGCTGTAGAGAAGGAACAGCCTAAGAGAGAAGGAGCAGGAGAGATGAACTGTTATAAACAGACTGCAAGCCCCATTCCCTAACCCCCTGCAATGATAAGAGCAGGAGGTAGAAGAGTGAATGAATGACATTGAGCTTGTGGGGAAGGTGGGTATATGTGAAGGTATTTTTAGGTTTGTCTTTATTTTCTCACTGTTCTCCTCTGCTATTAATTGGAAGTAAATTCATTAAATCTTCCACTAATAATGTTTTCCCCATGAGAGTAATTGATTTCACTGTCTTTATCTCAGCCCATGAGCTTTTACATCATCTTTTCCTCACATTGATGGGGAGTGAGAGAGCAGTGGCTGGCTATGGCAGCCAGCTAGGGTCAAACCCACCTTATTATCCCAGAAGGAAACCAAGTTGACCACACATGACTTATCTTTAGTAAATACATGGTTTCTATTCCTGATCAATTTCCTCTTCCTCCCACACCCAGAAATCTGTTTTTTGAGGGGTTCCCTCTATGAGTTTCCCAGAGATCCTAGAATCTTAGGTTGAGATATAGATGGCAGAAAAATCTTTAAGATTAGAGAAAGAGGAGCTGTAGGAAAATAGCAATTTGCAGATAAAACATTTGATGTGGATACATTTGTAAGAGAAAATTATTTATCATATTTGTAGTTAAAGCAATTTGTTTGCCCTAAAAATACTAATAGTTAATTTTCAACAAATCTCTTATTTCACAAACATATTTCAAGAAGATATATTAGGTGGAATCACCTGTTGAAATGAAATATCACTCAGTAACAGAGGTTATAAATCTTAGCTAGTGTTGATTTTAAGCATTCTGGGATCTCATCAGACAATGTCATATCACACCACAGAGCAAAACACAATTTGTTTGTTGTCATATCAGCCAAGCAGCAACTATAATGTTCTATGATGTGATAGAGACCAGCATGTGGCAGGAAAGATGCAAGGGTTAGATATTAGGAACCATGGAAGTGCCTGAGATTGTTCACATCAGAATTAGGCTCTTCTGCCTGTGGGAAGAAGACACAACTGGTGAGGGAGCCAGCCAGGAAAGCCACCCTGTTGGATCTGTTTAGAGGACTGGTGGGTAATATGGTGCTTGGAGGCAGTCCTGGACATGCTGATCATGAAACATGATGAGTTTTTGGTTCTCAGGGATCTAAAGACAAAGGTCAGCACAACACCTGCCTTGGATTACCACAGGACTGACTTTGGCCTGCTTAGGGGCCTGGGTGAGAGAGTCTCTTGGGAGACAGTCCTGAAGGACAGAACACACAAAATCTGGACATTCTTCAAGAAGGAAATCTTATACAGGCAGTAACCCATCATCATGGGCTGAAAGAATGTGTTGGCAGGAAAGAAGAGCAGCCTGGCTGAACAAGGAGCTTTGGCTGGAACTCAGGAGAAAAGGGAGTGTTTGTGCTCTTTGGAAGAAGGTAGAGACAAGTCAGGATAATGACAAAGATGTTATAAATTGATGCAGGGAGAAAATTAGAAGGGTAAAAACCCAGTAGATCTTAATGTGTCTATTGTTATAAAAGACAAAAGAAATAGTTTCTATACATAAATTGTCAACAAAGGTAGTCTATAGGTCTTATAGACCAGCTTTCCATAATTCCAAAGGCCAGTTTTTAATGATGAAAAATTTGCACTTGCACCAAACAAGGACAGGTGGCATACTCCTTAGTCTCAGAAGTCCTGAGTTTATGAGAAATAAACTTGATTATGTCAGGAAGATGGGGTCTTGGGGGTTACTAGAGCAGCAGTTCTTTCAACCATCCCTCAAGCATAGTAAATCAGACATGAAAAAAGAAAATGTACAAACCACATATACTGCATTCTAAATCCCACACCTGCATACTCAACTCTGTCTTGTAGCCTGTAATACCTAGTAAATTATCAGAATCCTGTGAGCATGATTTTCACATGGGCTTTTGCACATTACAGTATTACCTTGAGATCTGAGCTTCTTAGCTCCCTTAGAAGTCTAGATCTCTGGATGACTCTCTTCACATTCTATCACCCACATAAAAGCTCCTTCTGCAAAATCCTTCTCCTTGAAATATTTCGAATTTGTGTTCAGTGACAGCAAATTGATTATATATCTCTCCTTCATTGTTCTGTTCTTTGTGGCAGGTAAGAGAAGTCAAGAATAAAAATATTATCTTCTTTCATGTATTTTTGGAACCATTTCAGAAAATTCACAATTCACAGAAATGAGAGCATATTTTGATTCCAGAAAAAAGGACAGAAATAAACTTTGTTGTCAATAAAAGGTCTTATTTTTAAGCTTTCCTCTAAAAAGAAAAGAAACTCATATTTTAAGGACATAATAGGGAAAATTCGTTTTTTTAGGGTTTATAATTTACAGGAACTACATGACTAAACCCAGCCCAAATCAAAGCTTACAAGCACAAAGAATACAAACAAAGAAATATAAAGGCGGATAAAAAGGACAAGAACAACTGTTAACCTGGACAAAGCCCAAGACATAACAAAGTAGGAGCATTTTCTAAAAGGCAGCTGTACATCCTCTATGAAATTACTGAAATGTTGCACCTGCAGCAGCTATAAGACACTTTGCCTTTCTTTCTAAGAACCATTAAATTCACCCTTCCCTCTAACTGGGCTCCAAGAACTTCTGTGCTTCTGTAATACTTTATTTTACAAAAGAACACTAGCTCCCACTATCCATAGGGATACTTTGAATGGCAAGATAGCTTACACAAACAGGACACAGCCAAAATACATAGGCAATTCTCTAAACACATTTCATTAGGTGTAGAAGTAATGCAACTTCATGCAAAATTAGAAAATATTCAAATTAAAACGTTAAGAAAGAAAAAAAAAGAACAAATGTCCATTAAAATCTATACAGATTTTTTTAAAGTATGTTATGCATGAACATTTTGTTTCTACAGATTCAACTGATGTAGCTACTAACATAGACTCAACAGGGGGTTTTCAGATCATTCTACCTGACAAAGTTTTCTTTAAACATAAGTATGTTGAAAAGTTATTTGCACTTGAGATTGTATAAGCTGCTATTTGATTATTTCATGGTGCAAATTTAAGCAACATCAAAGAAAATAAAATTTTAAAAATGGACAATTAGTTTTGGACATATTTAAATATAATAACTAAATATTTTTCCTTTGACTTCATGAATTCTAAAAAAGTACATCTTCTGACATTTGTATTCACTATATTTAATCTAAAGTTTTGTTTTAATGAGATGAGGGCATTATCTGTTAATTGTCAAAGAGTATATTAACTTAGTGATCCCACCTTTGATAGATTTTCTTAGAAATCAGATTCCTTGCTTGCTAAGTTAGACTTGGTAACCTATGTTATGAAAAATCAATGATTTTTAGATTTACAGCATACTATTACATTTGTAAGCTAGGGAACTTTCTTTTGATCACCTTGTTTTTTAAAAAAAGCATATAAATTTCACAAGACAAGCTGTGGAGTTGCTGGTAGAAACCAATCCTTTCTCATTAAATTTAATCTAAAAAAAAATTAAATAAGGCTGAACTCCACTGCACATAATTCTGGCAATAATTCATCAAGGCTGAATTCTTAAAAATAAATATATTCTTTTATACTACTGCTGTAAAAATGGAGTTAAAGTAGCAGTGGTAGATTTTCAGAATTAAACATGCCAGTAAATGTTTTCTGAATTCTAATTTCTCCAGCTAGAAACTCTTGTTTATTTAATATTCACAAAAAACTTGGTTTCACCTGGCTAATAAAAACAGTGATCTAAGTTCTAAAATCTGTATCTTACACAGGTAAGACCCTCAGCTTGTGTCTGAAGCGTTTTGAAAAATTATTTTCAAAATGTATGATATTAAACCTGTCTGTGCCCACAGTTCTCTGTCTCACATTTTGTGTCCTAATTCTCAGAATTTCTAAACTGAGGCTGGACACCCAACTTCACTGTCCTGCATGGAGAGTACAGAGACCAGCAGAGCAGCCAACTGTACACACAGATAACATGAGCAACCAACAAAAGCATCAGGGAAAAAAACCCACATTTTCTATGGTGACTCTGGGAGAACACATCTGGAACTCTCCCCAGACTGTGTTCATAAGTCTTTTGAGTAGTGTGAGCAACAGTCAGTTGCCTTGTTCTTTTAACTTTCAGATGGGAAAGAAGAGGAAGTCAGAAAAGGAATCCCAGTCCATTCTTGCCTTTCCCAACCTTCAAATTTTAGAGCAGCATGCATTTGTTTCAGTGTTGCATCACTTGGTATCAGTTTTGGTTTTGTTTTTTGTGGGTTTTATTTTTGTTTCCTTGTTTGTTTATTTATTTGTGTATGCGTGTGTGTATATTTGCATTCTCCATAGATAACTTGACAAATGTCCTGGTTACAATTCTGTAAAAAACTTTGAGGTTTAATTTTTACTTTATAATTCTTTCATGTTTGAAAATCAATCAACTTGGACACCCTGAACTCAGATATACTGTTGCATGAGTGAGAAATAATAATTTTTTGAAAATTATGAGATAAAGGAATGAGGAAGATAAGGGATAAAATAACATGTTGGGACAGAAAATGGTAAAATGGATCAAAGGAGAAGGATAAAGGTGAAAGTGTGAAGAAGAGTGAAAGAGAAAATAGTGTTAGTTAGAAAAACTCACTTTGAGGAAGTTGCAGTTAATCAGAATTGCTTGTTCTTAAAATATATTGACAACCTCTTTAATTTATTTTTCTAAAATGTCTGTACCCCTATTTTTGTATTTCGTGTTAGGATTTCTTCACAAGAAGAAATTGCAGTGAGAAAAATAAATATTTTCTTGAGCAACATGATTTTGTTATAGTTAAGTTGTAGCTTTACCTCTGTTCTCTTTGACCACAAATAAACAGTAATTTGTCTTTTCACTGATATTCTTGAAAGCTGGGTATGGGTTCATAAAATCACCTTGATCTCATGCACACCTACCAGATGTTAGTGATATAGCTGAAGTTTGAAAACATTGACGGCATCCTACAGGAAAGTTTCAGGACTTTTTACAAGGGCACATAGCAACAGAAGAAGGGGGAACAATTTTAAACTGAAAGAAGCTAGTCACAGATTGGATATCAGATAAAAAAATTCTTTACTATGAGAGTGATGAGGCACTGAAAGAGGTGCCCCACCCCTGGACATCTGGAAGGCCAGGCTGGATGGGGTTTTGGGCAGCCTGGCCTAGTGAAAAGTGTCCCAGACCGTGGTAGGGGGGTTGGAAGTTGGTGTTCTTCAAGGTCCCTTTCAGTTCAAACTGTTCAATGGTTCCATGATTCTCCTCTATGTGGTATTAAGCAGCAGGAAACTAAAAAGGAAAAGATGTGATGTAGGCTTTACCACAAAACACATTAATAAATCTGTGATTATGTTTGTGAAGAAGATATTATGACTCTATCCTGCCTCATAATCTGTATAGCATTATGCTAATAAGTGGAACATGCAGCTTCTTCCAGAGGGTCTCTATTTCACTCAAAGAGGTGGTGATTCTAAAAGTGATGGAGATGGTTGCTGTGCAGGCTTTGGGTGCTTCCCATGTCTGGTGTCATCAACACTCAGTCTCGTGGGGAATGGGGGACTCCCATGGTCAGAGGATTGCAGGTGAGTGATGGAAATTGTCCCAAGTGACTCCATGACAAGTGCCACCCCTACACAAACGTGCAAATAACCAGATACAGGATCTATAGTGTGTGATAAAATACATTCAGCCTTGCTGGCTTTAAATTCAGACTGAGAGAAAATAAAATCATATACCACTATTATATATTTCCTTTTCTACAAATAACTAAAAGAGATATAATTTTTTTCATCTCTTACCTCATTATGAAGCATTTCTGTCTAACTGATAGAAAATTATATTCATGACTATAAAATGATTCAGAACACCTTCTATCAATCCTCTTTCCAAAGAATTCTCCAGGAATCAAAGGAAAGAGGACAAGTATATCTCTTCTGTGAATCAGTATTCCGAAAGTCAAGAAAAAAGGTATTTTTGAAGTTATTTTTAGACTCAAATTTAGTTGTAAATTTCAGCTATGCAGATTATACCTAAGGAATCTGTTCTGTTTAGAAAAGACAGATTGAATAATATATGATGAAAGGGCACTATTCATCTTTTCCAGGCCTCGTAGCATTTAACTACTTTATACTTACAATATTTCACTAAAAAACATTAACCATAAACAGATTTTCCTTTGATTTTTGCAGCTGAAAACCTGTCCTCAGTTTTGTATACAACAGATTATCATAATAATACCTTTTTCCTTACACCTTTTGTAGCCAACATGTTTTACAAAGAAATATTTTACATCACTTTATCCTTGAATATCTAACAGGAACAATTCTACGTGCAGTAAATGAGCTGCTGCTGTGAAATGAATCTTCATATTAATGATTTCAGTGATATCACTGGGATCACTTGAACTCACACTATATGAGATCATAATTATTAATATCCTCCCCATAATCTGACCTCAGATAATTCTCTTTCTTCTCTGAAAGGATTCAGAGGAAGATTTAAAAATATGTCATAAATTTGTGAGGTACTAAACATATTTGTCCATTTGAAACAATGAAGTTTCTTTAATTTTTTTAATGTTTTCCTACAGTCTCTCACTATCTGATTGCTTAATAATTTTATGAATTTTGGAATGGAATTGAGAATTTGAAGTTTTTGCAATAAATTTGAAAAAGTGTTTTAAAATTAATTTATTTTTTCTATGAATGCTTGTAGAAAATATTTCCCTATATGTTACAAAAAATTCCAGAAAATTCCCAGACCTTTGTAACTGTTGAGAGCTTAAAAATGTGAGTAATTTTTTCAAATGTTAAGAGATTAAAATCCTGACCTAACAAAAGCCTACATATTTATATCTTAATGATCTTTTTCATTAATTATTTGTACTACGTACTGCTTTTGGATATCTTGCAAATTCTACCTCCTTGCAAGGATACAAATATTATTTCTGCTACTTGTTTTCTTAAAAAAGACAAAGCAAACAATAATTTTCAGTAATTTGCCTCCTTCAATTCATATAAACTATTTGCCAATTTGAAGTACTATGTAAAATACATTTGATCATATTTATTTTATGGATCTGAGAACAGTGCACACTCCAATACAAGTTGCAAATATCTGCAGTTTTTAACTACAATTTCCCCCATTTTCAGTTTAGTCTATAAAATTACAATAGCAAGATTCCTTTTTAAAAAGAAATTGTAAAATTTTAAAATTTTCTTTTACGTTAATATATTTTGTGGCTCTAAAGATAAATACTTTTGAATTCCTTGGATTTTTCTCATTTCTGGTTACTGATTTCCCTCTGTGTCTTGAAAGAACCTCTTAAATATTGAGCAATGAGAATCAAATCCTTTTTTGCAATAAGGATCTCATAGATGGGGTCTCAACAGGGCTCTCAAAGATAGTAAGTTTTACAAAGAAAAGACTTATCAGAGTGACAGAGTGAAAAAGAAGATAAATTATACACAGTTCATCATTGTTCTTTTGCCATGAACATGAATAATAATTTATATTTACTTGTGACTATAAAATCCTATCTATGACAACTAATTTTTGACATTTTAAGTCTTAAAGATTCTAACCAGACATGAATATACAAAGTAGTAGTAAAATTCCCATCTATGTCCACTGTTAACTTCCAAATTGTCCACTAAAGATAAACAAATTTCATAAATATAAATACCGGTTTATTGGTTTTGCATTTTTATAGGAAAACTATTTCTCAAAGAATTTGTGTTTTTTATTTACATATAAATCAGACAAGACTTATACCCATCAATGCTTTAAAATATACACAACTAAGTATAACCTATAAATATATGTATGTATACACAGAGACATTTTTTTGGTAGGTTGTTTTTTACAGCTGGTGTGACAGTATGTGATGAAAAATGCTGTCACACAGGCAAAAATTCAGATACTCCAGGGAATATCTGAGTTGTCTTGGCAGTCCTTTCAGATGGGTGATCTAGCTGTTGCTCCCTAAGAGTTCACATCAGGTAACATCAGTACAACTTTGAATTTTATCTCTGATTAGCTCACAGAGTGTCTTCCTCAGAAGTGGCATAAGGCTTATTGCCAGAACAGTGCCTGCCCACGTCATGGTCACACTCTCCCAAGTAATGATGTGAGAGCCCATACACATCAACACAAAGTGCTACAGTTTTTAACTCTAATCACACTAAATCATGTCTCTAAACCCTTCATAAAAATGTTTGTTGCATGCACCCACTGTTCACAGAAGATGATGAAGGATTTACTTCATGGCAATAGAGTAACCATTCTAATGAGAATAGATAGAAATAATGTTGAATATGTTGGGCAAAAAGTGCTGATTGAACGTCCCAACACAAAGAAAAACAGTGTCTTGTACTTTAGTTCTGTAAAATTTTAGAATCTTTTAATGGAAATAAATCTCTTTTAGATAGGCTTTTCTTCACAGTTTGTCACTGAATAATGTAAAATTAGACCATAATCCTTCTTGGACAGTATTGGCTTCCTGCTGTAGCATAACACATGTGCTCATGCAGTTTTTTTCCTGCTATCATAGCTCTGTCAACAGATACTAAATCCCCTTATAAGTTGGAATAGGAGTGAACACTACCTTGTTATTACCCTATTACTACATTTTTTTTTACCTGAGTAATTAACTTAGAGGCAGAAGTCCATCATTATGGCACAGAGCATAAAACAGAATTACAGTGTTAAAGGACACCTTCAAAATGCATTTAATCCTATTCCTACTATGATTAGCTATAATTACTATTGTAGAGTAACACACCATGGATAATTCTTTTAACTACTGGATACTGGTGGCAAGCAGTTACCAGAACATTGTATAATTATATGTATATATCTGTAAGCATATGTGACTTCCAGTACATAATTGTTTGCATAGAACTAACTATTAGTGAAACATTTGTTTCAGACAAAGCTGTTCTAATAAATGTGAACTCTAATATCAGGAAGCCACAGACTGAGGGCCATTACAGAAAAAAAGGAATTTATCAGGGGTCCCCAAAGCACAAGCTTAAAATGGTAGCAAAGACCAAAGAAAGTGCAGAACAACAGATGAATCCAGAGACCCCAGGCCCCCTTAACAATGATCAATTACTGGTTATTAAAGAAAAGCAACCTTTGGAGTTAAATATAATTTGTTTCAAGGGTAATAGCGAGAAAGAGGGAATAATATCCAACATAATAAGTAAATCATACCATACATAGTCAATGTGGATTTAAAACTGTATGCTGAACCCATGAAGAAGAGGTTAAGGTGTAAAACACATTACAAAATATAAATAGAAATCACTCACAAGCAGAGTCAGGAGTAAGAAATCATCAGGATTAAGCTCTTTTGAGAAATAACTTGGGATGCTAATCACTTGCTCAAGCCCTCTATTTTCCTTTGAATCCAGATGGGTTCAAACCCAGTAGGAAAGGTGTGCATAAACAGGAGGAAAGAGAAAACTTTACATCAATTTTAATGTATAGTTATTTGAAATGAGTTGCAGTAATTAAAAAAAAAAAAGGACTATAACTTTGTAAAAGGATTAATAAAAATCAGTTGATTGTATTTTTAAAACTTTAATTTCACTAACAATAAATATTTGGCTTTACATGTTAGGTGTTTTTTTTCATCCTCCATAAGAGTGTTTTTTTCTGATAACTCACCATAGACAACTGGCTGTTAGACCAACACTTGGTGCTGTGTCCTTCTTGGTATTCCATTGTTGAAGACAAGAAGAAATAATTCTAGATTATCCACTGGTGCATTTCTCTAACATTTCCTACATGTTTGGTGTGTGTCATTTGCCATGTGTCTTTACCACACCCTAGCCTATTGTCATTTTCAGTGTTACAGAGAAAAGGTTGCACCCTTTCTCTTTGAAGCAGCAAGATAGATACTCTTCTTCTTAATCTTGAAGACTATGGTGTTATGCTGTAAAAAAATAACTTAATCTGCTTTGCTTCAATGGCAACCCAGCATTTCTTCTTAAGCCCATAGTGGAAAGGAAAACAGTATATTTTCTTGAACCTATATTCAAAACAAGCAAAGAATCCCATTAGTTTTTAGTTAGAGTATTTAAAGTGATTTTTGTCAGTCTTTACTCAAAAATCAAAATTTCTAGGACAGCCATCACGTTCGCTGGTCTCCTCTGAACTTTAAAGAATTGGTTTACATCTTAGAAAAGCACAAGCTGTAATAAATTGCCCAAAATGGGACACAGTTTATCAGGAGACATTTTATCACTGCTGAGTGACATCACTGCTATCTTTAGGTTGTACTCTTACACATCCCACAACAGCATTTGCATTCTCTGCAGCAGCATAGTCTTCCTCATTCTCAAGTCCTCTCACACACGGCACCTACCACAAGCTTTTTCTTCAGTATATATTTTTCTCCTTTCTGCACTTAGAGACAATTGTTCCTGTACATAGCAATTAGAATTTTAACTTTACTTCATTTGTTATCCTTTCTGTCTGGGAATTATTTGAAGCTCCTTATAACATTAAAAATTTAATCAACAGTAATGAATTCAAAACACATTCCTGTGTTGCCATGAACAGCAAATATGACCCCCAAACTTAGCTTTCTGCTCATTTTCTACTCATTTTATAGCAGTTTTGTGCAAAAAATTTGTAGATTCACTAATCACCATACCTATAAAACTGCAGACTGGTGTATGTAAATAAAATATGTCCTAGATCTAAACTGAAACAAAGAAAAGCAAATTATCACGTTTACTTATCTCAGATGTAATAGCAGCTTACTGTAGGTCATATTATTGAAGGTTTAGAATAAACTCCAAGTTCACAATCTGACAAAATACAGGAGCTTTCCAGAGAGAACATGAAGAGGTACATTAGCAAATCTAATCAAGTCATCAGTATGCACTGACTTGGTAAGAAGTCTTTTAAAATCATTAACCAGTGATCTATAATTCATATCTTAGTTGACATCTACACCCACATTGCTCTGAGGGAATTCTTAAGTATAAATCTCTGCATATGCAAAGATGGCAAATATTTTCTCATGTCATCTACTTATACGTAATGCTGCAAATTGGTAAAGAGTATTTGAAATACAATATTAGAGGTGTTTTCTTATACCAACATCTGTACCATTCCAAGAAACAAAATCTTTAACTATTTCCTTGAGTCAGCTCTTTGAACTGGATGTTATTAGTTCATCCTTTTCTTCTGCTAGAGGTAGCAATGACTGCAAAGTGAGATAATTTGAGGCTCTGAGCACAACCTTGTTAAGACCATTTTAAGTTCTCAAATTCTGGAATTCAAGACATGCAAGAGGTGGAATTGCTCCAACTACTGCACTTCAGAGAAGGACACAAAATTATTCTAGATTTGGAGAAATGTGAGATGCACAAAACCCAACTTAGTATGTGAGCAAAAGTTTTAATTAGATTGTCTAAACACCAGCACGTCTGTGATGCTCCAAAAAAGCTGAGATAACACATCTGTCTGGAAGATAGAGCACCACATCTACATCTGCAGCTGGGCACAGGCTGGCTGAGTTATTTAAGATTATAACAAGTGGGATTTAGCATCTATGCAACAGGCAAAATCCAGCATCTTGATCTTTCCTGGACATAATTGGAATTTTAAGACAGTAAACATGTAGATATCTATATTTGTTCTTTACTTTTTGTCTCGAATCCTCCCATATTTGACCTGGGAGTTGAATTTATTAATGAATTGCAATGTTAGAAGGGACCCATATGGTGTTTTTAGAGCTTTTGTGGATTTCCATCCTGTTCTGTGGCAGGTAAAATGTTTTCTATGATCTGCAAGGGATCATACAAAATTCTTCACCTAATCTGCTTTTTGTGGTTGAAGAAAATTTCTTCTTCAGAATGTTTCGCTACCTATTTTTTTATTGCTTCATTTATGACTGCCAGTTAAGTGAAAAGTCTTGTTTTGCTCAGTGTTTGGCTTTGATAGCATGTACATAGACTTTATAAACCATGAGAAGCACAAAGTTGATTTAGAACATAACATATTCCTTTCTGATCTTACAGTCCTTGAAATTTGCCATGGTTTCAGTAGCCCCTACCCTAAAATAATCAGAACATACTTGGTGGTTCAGGAAATTTGTGTTCAGTTGCTGTCCAGAGTATCTTGTTGAAGAACGTGGAGGACATCTCTCTATGAATGTTTTACTACACACCTTAACAAAGTTTATGGTGCTGAATGGAGGTGCATTGTTAGTCTTGTAGTACTTACAAAAATCTAGGATCGTTGTGAGACTGATTGAGACACAGGGATTGACCCCTACACAAAATTAAATGTCTATTGCATTCAGTTTATTCAGATACAGCTTGATCAGTGAAAACACATGCCAGTCTTGCCTTGTAAGAAATCATAATATATATTTTTTTGTTTTGTTTTATTTTAAAGAATTCTCTGCCTTCTCTTAAACATAATCTTAATTTTCTCTGGACAACTATCTAAACAGATTTACATGCTGGAATTAAAATATCTGCATCTCTTTACAAAAACTAGAGTTTTCATTTGCAGCTAAATAATTTTGGCTGTCATAGGCAGAGGAACACTAAAGTATTGAAGCAGGATTCTGCATCTTACATTAAAAAATTTTGGAAAATCATATAGTCTTTTAATAAAAGAAATCATAGAACTATGGGATAATTAAGGTTGGAAAGGACCTGTAGCTGATTTTAGCACAAAAAAAAAACTGAGGAAGAAGAGGAAGGAGACATTTCAGAGTTAGGGTGTTGGTCTTCCTAAGTTACATTATGCATGATGAAAGGGGATGGTTGAACACCTGCCTATCCATGGATAGGGATTTATTAATTCCTTGGGTTATTTCACTGAAAGTGTGGCTTTTGCTTTACCTATTAAACTGTCCTATCTTGACCCATGAGTTTGTCACTTTTACTCTTCACATTGTCTCCCCATCCCACTGTGAGGGAGTGAGAGTGTTTGTGTGGGGCTGAGCTCTGGCTGGGCTTAGACCATGATGACCTCTGATGAGCATGTGGTCCAATGTCCCTGCTCAAGCAGTGGGCCAGGATCATCTTTAAACACTCTTTCAACATCTCCAAGAATTGATATTTTAAAAATTCAGCAGATGAGCAAGCTGTGACAGTGCTTGGTCACCCTCGCAGGGAATGAAGTGTTTCCTGGTGTTCAGAGAGGACCTCTCTTATTTCACTTTGAGCCCATCACCTCTGGGCAGCCCTGAAGTGCTTGCCATTCGGGCAGCACTGAAAGAACCTGGCTCCATTTTTCTGCAGACCCTCCCTTCAGTTGTTACAAAAACAAAATAATTTCTCTTCTTCCAAGCCTATATTAAATTTATGGGTACTTTCTGCTTTTATTCCAGAGCTGTTCAGCAAGACAGTAAGAAAAGCAAAACCCCTATCTTGGTAACAGAAATAGGCAAAAAAATTTAAAACCTAAAAATTTACGAGGAGCAAACCATTCCACGTAGTTTAGACAGTATTTGGCTAGGACTTTAGGTTTCCAGCACTGCAAAAAAACAAATTTCTCCCGAAATAAGTGTCTAAAGTTTCACTCAAATAAACAGAAAACAAGGCAAGAACCTGTTGAGACGCTTTTTTTTCTATCTGTTATTGGTACAGCACATGGTCAGAAGCTTTTAGGCATCCATAGGGACTACTGGTCTATTACACCTAGCTGTCTTCTGAAAGCTGACAGCTACTGAATTACAAGTAGGTGCTCCTCCTGCCTTTTTTTTTTTTTTTTTTTTTTTTTTTTTTTAATAACTGTCTTTTTATTTGTGCCCTCATCAAAGTTTTGCCGCAGTCTGATGGAGTTAAAAGCAAGACAACATAAAAATGCATGGGGCAGCATGGGATAAAATGCATATACAGCAGCATGGGACATTTTTTTGCCTTCTACAATGGACACATTCTGTAGTGAAAGATCCAATGTTCATGACACCAGAAATATCTTTGTTATTACTTATCTGTGGCTGACAAAAGCAGAGTCCCAGTCTGCTCCCCAAAACACCTATACACTTTGCACTAAAAGGGTTAACAATGAAGGAGTAAAAGTGGTTGGAAAACTGCATTTTTAATAGTAATTAGATAACATATGCTTTTCTTTAACATCTAACAGAGATGCAATGAAAGCAGCCATACTTATTCTAACTGAGATAAATTTTCCATACATGGCTAGATGCATTATCTCTTAGGTCATTGCATTATCTGGGCAATGATAAACTTAGCCCATAAGCTGAAAAGCTGGTTTTTTTGGTTTTTTTTCCACTAAAAATGTCCAATGCCAACCTATGACCAAAGTAAATACGTTTATAAATTCCATTCTGAGGGGATTTGAAAAAATTTTGTTGTTCAACATTTAAATTATATTAAGGGACCTTTGTGGTCATACCTTCTAATATCTGTGTTTCTGAAATGAAAACAGTATTTAAATATGTTACTTTGGATTTAAATTATATATGAAGAGTCTGAAGAGAGAAAAATCTACAAAAAGAAAACCCTGATTCTTCCCAGCCTCTTTTCTCTTGATGTATATATAAATTTACAGGAACATTTTTATAAAGTAACACAATGACAACCAGATCCTTTATAAGAAAACAATATTTACTATCCTTTTCCTCTTGGAAAAGAAATATAGACTTATTATAAGACAATTAATAGACACCTTCTTAGACCAAATATAAGAAAACAAAGAGCAAGTTTATTTTTCTGAATGACAAGTTTTAGAGAACAGAGTTGAGAGAATGCAGCAGTGATAAAATTTAAAAGATCAATAGTTTTGATGTTGAGTTGTGCACATTATTCATAGGTAGTACTAAAGAAAGTGGGGAGGGAGTTTATGGATTAGATTTATTTCAACAAATTAAACCCAGATTTTTAAATTGCATAAGTTGCTAAACACATTAAAATTCCAACTCTGAAACAGTAGGCTACAAAAACAATGTTTTAGTCAGTACTATAGCATTTATTTTACTACATCATTGTATAATATGGTAAATAATTGTTTTGTTTTAAATTTTTACAGGCTAATTTCATCCTTAGTTCTCTTCTTACAGCTTCCTAAGTAGTTGCGTGACTAAGAGCTGAAAACTAGTGAAATGGGGAAAACATCAAATCAATGACTTGTTGAACAGGTAAAGTTAAAATCCAATAGTTCTAGCAAGAATTCTGTTCATTTGATTGGTGTATATAAAATTATTTCAGTTTCTAACCAATATGTTTTTATTCTTTAACAGACAGTTTTATATTCAATGTCTAATAATATTATTTACAGGACCTTCCTTGCTTTTAAGGCTGCTGTGTAACATAGTGCCAAAGCATTACCAATGTTAAAATGTAATAGGCATGGCATATAAAAGGCTTCTCTTTCAAGTTCTTCTTCAATAACCACAAAGTCTTTGATTCTTTCATATAACACAGTGGTTTAATGTGATCCATTTCTGAGAATTCCATGTTGCCTCTTGCTGATCTCATCACTATTGTACAATGTTTATTAATAATTCCTTTTGTGATTCTTGCCCCATATATTCTCATTAAAAAGCTGTCTACCCTTTTATTGCCTAGACAGTTTTTTCCTCTTTGTCTAGAGACAGATATTTCATCTGCATTTTTCCAGTCTTGGGTAGTTTTTTATCACCTATTTAAGCCAGATAGTTTAAACAAAACAACATGGTATTCAGATATTTGTGCAATAAATTGAGAATTTTTCATGACATTAGATTTTTCATCTTTTTGATGGTTCTTGGAATTTTACTAACATATATAATATGTAGATTTTATTGAGTAACTCTTTAAAGATCTTGCTGCAATACAATGGTGATAATCCTGACCTTAACTTATTTTACCTGTAATTTCAGGTTAGTACCACTTTTTTTGTTTCTGAAATATTTACATTCCTCTCTTATCACTGAACTTTCTAAAACCTCTGCTGTAGATTTCCCCATGTTACTTTCATTCTGTTCCTAAGCAGAACATTGCATTCCTGTTTATATTTCATTATCTGAACTTGATAATACAATTACTTCTAAGCTTTTCACAGTTTAATACCTGTGATGATTAAAGCAAAAAAAGAAATCAAGCATTCATACTTATCCCTTTTAAAAATGTTCCCTTTCATGTAAAGCACACTGTTTGTCTTAGTGGAGTTAATTGCCTGCATATCTGAACCTCACAGTACTTAACTTTCCCACTTCTGGGGATTTGAGGGAAGGAGCAGCATTTCCCTCTCCTAATAACAAACATGTTCTTGTTTTAACCAACAGTTTTAAAATTAAGAAAGTAATTTTAATTAGGAAAGAGATTTTTAAAGTTCAATATAATTGCTATTGTTTTACCAGAGAAGGGAGTTACTTTTCATTTACAGATATATCACTTTGTTCTCACTTCCTTTCCATCTCCATAGCTGTGAGTACTTTAACTCTGGAGAGCATTATTTCCATGGGACTTGGAGATGTTTTTTATTTCCTATTACAGTTAGGAAATATGAATCAGGAAATCATGCTGGAACAGTTGCTACAAATAAAGAATTTTTTTTAAAAAATCAAGAAGTTAAGACTTCCAGGTCAAAATCTCTAGCACTTAATAATGAATCAGTGTTTTCTTCAAAAGTTTGGCTATCTTTTCTTAAACAATAAGAGAAGAAAACAGCTAAATTTTATGTAGACAAAAAGTCTTAGAAAAATACATACTAACAGCCCTGTATTTGAGTGCAGTTTTCATACAGATATATGACTTGGTAAAAAAAAATCAATGTCAGATGGCACCCAAAGTAAAAGAAAATCTATGTGAGCTTATCCAAGAAAATTACAGTAGGTAGAAAACTGATGAAGTGACATTTACACATAGGTTGAAAAAAAAGCTTCCAAGATCAAAAAAATTCCATTATCCTTTGAGGATTATATAAAAAATATTTCATCTACTTGTCATGCATGATATTGACATTCTAGCTTTTGATTCAAAGCATGGGGCATGTCTATTTACTTTCAATGTCACTTTATTTAGAAACCCTGTGTGAGTTTTATTTAATTTTAAAAGTAACTATGTAGAATCCATTACAATAAAATATCCAAAAATAACTCTCCATGTGAAAATCTGTATTAAAAAGAAATCAAACAGACCCTGTTTACCACACCATTCCCTCAAAGGAAGTCAATTTAATGAGCATTAAAAAAATAAAAATAAAAAAAAAAAAAGAAGATACTTTTGCACCTTAGCCTTTGCAAAAGAATCTTCTATCAGCAAAAGTACAGCTTAATACATGTGCATACTGAAATACGTAGTGGGATAGTTTTAAACAATAGAATTAAACTCTACATGACCTTTGCCAAAAGTTAATCTTTGAAAGCAGCACTAACTTAAATCTGGATGGATGACAAACACTGAGGAAATATTGCTGTAGATGACATTGGATATCAGCATGTACAAATTTAATACAGAGTGGGATGATTTCCCAAGTGAATAGTCCCTTTTTCCTCTGTGTTAAACGGTGGCTGTCAAATCTTAGCATCTTTCCTTAGCAGAATTTCCTTATTTCACAACAGGAAAATAAAACATATACACCTGATACAAACACCAGTTCATTAATTTCTGGTTTTAACTTCTTAGACAGGCATAGTATGAACCAAAGATAGGACAAGAAGATGAAAAGTAAGAAGATGAAAATGAAGAGTATAAATCTGTTGTTCCTGTTAATTTCTTTTTTTACTGCAGAATAAAAGAGATAACAGTAGCATAAGAATTACCCAACAGATTGTGGAGCAATTCAGTAAAACAATCCAAAGACAATATTGCTTTATTTCATTATTACTGAAAATATAAAAACATTATAAATTTAAAAATTAATGAGAATCTGCTCTTACCCTAGATTTCTATATTAATTTTCAAAACTTTTCACTATTTACAAGCTTCCCTAGTGTCCGTAGAGTGGAACTAATAGCCAGAAAATCCAAGGACTAGGTTGCCAGTGAAATTTAACTCAGCTGAAGTAAACTAGAACATGAATAAGGGCTACTAATCTGCAAAGGTAAACAATATCATTCTGTTTCAGATCAGATGAAGTACATGGTTTGAAGAATATCCAGGATGAATTTAATGGCAAGTGAAAAAGTCACACAAAAATTCATACTGAACCTTAATATTTAGAAATACATGAAAGTCACTCCTACAAATATCTTTCCATGCCACGATTTGAAGAAAAATCAAGAAAAACTAAACAAGAGCAATAAGTGTAAGAAGAATCATTGCAGCTGAGACTATAAAATAAATTAAAATATAGCAACTCGAGACTTTTTTTAATAGGGGAGAAATTATCTATATTTTTACTTTAATACTTCCCTAATTTAAAAAATGAAAGTAGCATCACATCTAAAATAGTGTATCTCACTAAATTGTTTTTTTTCCCACAAGTAGATATTCGTATAATTGAAATCCACTTAATGCTTTAACAATATAATATTGCAGTTTTGGGGTCCTTGCTAAATATTGTGCTCTCAGCTTGCTTAAATATCTAAGAATCTAATTTCTTCAGGGTGCCATGAACAGTGAGGTTTGTTTCTGGTTTTTGTTGTTGCTTTCATTATTAAATATTTATGAATATGATGTTGTTATTGATGACAAAATTCACAGTGTTGTCTGGAACAACAATTTTATGTGAGACAATGTATTAAGTGTTAGATAAAGCAGCAAGCAAGCAAGCCATCCATCCATATATTGCTTCAAAAAGGAAAAAAATAGTCCAAGAAATAAAATCCCTAATAGGTTTTCTTTTTCTTTTTTTCCCCTTTAAATATTTTTTCTTCAAGAAACAAATGAAGGGGAAAACCAAATTATATGTAGAATAGGAAAAAAGTTCATGAAGGACTGTGTTGCTTGGGAGGGATCTCATACTGGAGTAGGGAAAGAGCACAAGGAAGGAAAGAAGTGCAGCAGAGGTGAAATGTTAGGAACTTATCTCAACTCCCATAACCTGCTCCCTTAAGCCATTTATCAAGGAGGGAGGGAGGAGACAGAAAAATTAAGGCTGAAGGAGTAAAAAGTGAAGAGTAACTTTGGGGGATAATGGGCAGCAAGGGAAGTGTACTTACAATTTTGTCTTTGTTTCTTAATATCCTGCTCTGTTTTTATTGAAGTACATGAAATTAATCTTCCCCAAGTTGAGTTTGTATTGCTCAAGACACTAATTGAAGAGTGTCTGGACACAAGGAATTTTCCTACTTATTTTTGCCATCCATCTTGCTGAGGTGAGAGTGAGAGAGTGGATCTGATAGCCAGCCAAGGTTAACCCATCACTCTGCCTTGCTGTCCCCAGCAGAGAACTCTCAAACCTGCTGATCTCTCTGGTGCCCAACCCAGGCTGATGGCCTCCCCAATATCTGGCTCCCAGAACTCTTTTTCTGCTCAATGTCAAGTCTGATTGCCCACACTGACCTACACAACCACAAACTGCATATTTTACTGAGCATATTAGTAGACAGTAAAACTTCTCAATTTCAGAAGATTTATGCAAGGACTTCAATTATCTAAAGGGAATTCATGCAGCAAACTCAATTACATGAGACATTTCTCAGCTGATACAAAAAACATTCAATATTTGTACTTTCTATTTCTGCCAGCTAGTTTACTATGAGTCATTTTAAGCAAAATTATAAATGTCTTTTCTGTCTAAAAAATAAACTTGCTGATAATTTGGAAAGATGAAAAAATGAAAGCAGCATAACATTGGACAACAAAATAACTCCTTATAAAATGCAGACATATATTAGTAAAAACGGGAATTCTCTAGTAAAACCTACTACAACTTTTCCCAAAAGATTTCCACAAGATTTTCTCTCTTAAAGTAACTTAAGCATTTCTAACATGGATTTAGGATAAGCCAGACAATAGTCATTCCAAGATAAAACCTTTCATCCAGAAATCTTAAAGTATTGAACAATGTTACAAAACAAATTTATCAGCTGTTAGGACTTTACTATCATTTGCCTCTTAATAAAGTATACAATGGAATTTAAGTCCACAAGTTATATACCAAGTGAAATCAGTATAAAAGAAAATATTTAAGTTCTTTATAGGCATATTCAAGTATTCTGAATTTTCCACAGGAATTCTTGAAGATAACCCTTAAAAATCCCTCACAAAATCTTGACGTTGTCTACAGTGCAGTAAGAAGAAAATATTTGAATCTGAATTAAAAACTGATATATATGACATATGGAACAAACACGCTACAAGTCAATATTATCCACCATTCTTATAGTTATCTAAATATCAGCTTCTTTGAGAATCTCATGTTGGTTTGTGCACATAAAACTTTAATCTAGGCTTACTGGCTTGCTTTGAAATGCAAGAAATTTGAAAATTTACTCACTGAATAAAATTTGTTTTATAATCTTATGATTATATGCAGTCGTGAAGAACATCCAAAGTATTAATCTCAAAGTTCAAACTACAAAAAAAAAAAGAGAGCAGAAGAAACAGCTTCTTTTTTTTTTTTTTTTCCCATTAGTGTAAGCAAGTGCAGTGGAAGACTGTGAAATTCAACATAAAAAGTATACAAAATAAGCTGGATATTGCTGAAACCAATCTCACTTAAGCCTAGGTCTGTGAGTTTTTCTCCAGATTTTTCAAGCATTGGTGATTTCTTCTGCAAGTGATGACATGTAAATTTATGAAAAAAATGAAAGTTCCCTTATTTCAGTCTAAGTAAAAAATGTGGAATAATTCTGATTCTCTTTCAGAGCTCCTCTTTTGGGAATAAACATTATTACAACCAGTTAGGTTCAGGTTAATGGTGAAAGAGATGATATCAGAAGCATGGAAACTCCAGAATAAATCTGGAGATAAAGAAAACCTGGCAGATAAAATATTAAGTAAAACATTTAGGCAATCTGTGCATGCTTTTAAACACCTGTGATCTGCCAATATATAACTGTGTTTTCATCTTGGGTACTACTGGCATATCTAGAACTACCAAACATGGAAGCATTTTCACTGTATAGAGGCTTTCAAACTGTACATTTCAAACCTGTACAGTATAATTATAAAGGGCCCTTCCCAAAGCTCGTGCTCACAGTTGTCAAAGATGTCTTTATAATGCCCTTTTCCCTGCATATCTTAACAATATTTTTTAAAATTTTGACAGTACAAATGTATTAATGAAATTAAGAAAAGAACTTATAGCTTTAACATTAGATTTAGTCTCCATAATATTGTTCACACTGCTGGTGTGTTTTTCTTTCTTTATATACCTTGTAAAAGCCATTACAGTAATTATGTGTTGCATGGCATTTTGAGTAGCCTTTTATACCTGTGCAATGTGAATGCAAATTGAATGTAATTTTATTAGGTTCTGATTAATGCATTGCTTGCTCAGCAGTAAATCCCTAGAGAGCAGACAGGACTGTGAGTTGTCATGACAATCATCTTTATGAGAAGAATAGAAGTGGTGACTGAGTTTGTAATGGGATTATCATAATGTCCTGTGTTTTATAAATTTTTCTCAGAGTCTCAGTTTCAAATGGTTTTAGCTATCTGATTTCCATTAAAGTCAGTTGGAGTCATGTGGTTTTAATCCCACATACCACTAGGCAATGCAGGTGAAATGATTATGGATAGTATAATTGCATAAGAATTTACAGAATCACAGAATATTCTGAGTTGGAATACACCCATAAGGATCATCAAGTCCAACTCTGAAGTGAATGGCCCTTATATTGCTTCCAGTAGATTTCTCACCTGTGTTATATGTGTAGACCTTGTGTTTAAAATCTGACTTCTCCATGGTATGAAATAAATTAAAATTAGCAAGTTTTAGAAGCATTTTATGTTGGGTGTGGACAGTTTTCTTATTCTGGAAGTCTAATAGCTACAGAACTCTAATAAAGCTGCAATAAACAGGTATATTGGAATTTCTATAATTGAGTGATAATAGCAGGATTCTACTATTTTATGAGATGATGATCATGTTCCCAAACTATGAAGCCAAAGAATGAACACTTTATTCCAATATCAGAACTACATTACTGCCTCATGAAACAGTGCAACAGCACACTACTGATATGATTAGCATTAGTGTTACTGTAATTTTTTGTACTTTTAAACTGTTTAGGCAGCTTTGTGAAAATCTGATCAGAGCTATATGTATAGGGTGAGATGGTAATGAGTTGGGTACTGGATAAATATGTAAAACAACACATAACTCTGTACTACTTTGAAAATATATTCACTTAGCTTTGAAATGAAAGTGAAAAACGAGTAATAATGCTCTTTTTCTCTTTGCATACAGCTGTGGGACTATTGACTTACACTATGCCTTTAGTCACTCAGTAAAGTAAAATGCATAAAGCAGAAAATGCTGCCTTAGGGTTGATCTGCAAGCATCTATATTTTGCACTACTCGTGTGAATAGTCATAATGAAGTCAATGCAGCTACTCAGATATGGAAATTTACCCATACATTTTAGAAGATTCAGGATCAAGATTGTAATTCCCTGTTGATCTTACTTTGAGCATTTTGATATTGGAAGATCGGAACAAACCCTTCTCATTACCAAAGTAAAGCAAAATGAATCTATGTGGAAGGCAATCGCTGGCTGTAGATTATCCACTCAAACTGAGAGAGTTACACCATGCCAATGGACAGTGCACAAAGCTCTTACATACAGAGAATCCTAGCATACACCCTGCATGTCACCTGAAGGAAGTGCTTCATTCTTAGTCCAAGACTTTACTATTTCACTATTTTTTAAATAACAAAACTCTTGACCTTCCTCTCTGTGTTGGAAATAGCACATTCTGCTATACCAAAAATGTGCTTGTACCTTCACAAGCAGATTGCTTCTGCTGTCCAGCAATTAAACATCTCAGAAATTTCCAGTTTCTTAATTTCTACTTTTCAAAAAGTGGTGAATATCTAATTGATTGAAGAGGAATGATAAAAATCTATTTCCTGCTATAGTGATCGGTAAGGTTTTTGAACTTAAATTTCTGTTTTGTGCATTATGGCATCTGTCCAGTTCATGGAAGTTTTCACTACAAAAATAATTCAGTATAAAAAATTATGAAAGGACTGGCTACATTTGAACATATTTTCAATATTCAGAACAAGAAGGGAAAAATTATACAATGATTCAACCAACTAACATGTCCTTCTTGCATTATCTGAGAAAATGTCTCTGAGAACAAATCTGTGAGTCTCTTTTTTTTTTTTTTTTTTTGAGGACCTCCACTTTCTCCCTAAATTCTGTTTAGCATTCTTCAGTCTTTTTCCTATGACCAGCTTACTCTAACTGCACATAGGATATAAATTGCTGTCGAAACCTAGACTTTCTTCAGCAAAAACAAAATGCTGCAGTTTTTCACGCATGTTTCTGCTGACACAACTGACTGTCTCTTTTCACCTTCAGCTAGATACTGCAAGTTGACCATGTAATATTTCAGTATTTGTGAAGGAAATAGAATACTTTGCCTTTTACATCAGTGTCTTACTATTAAATAATTAATCCTACACAATCCCTGTGAGGTTGATAAGTATTATCCTTCTCTTATAGATGAGACAGTAAACACCAAAAAGTAAACTCCACTGATGTCAGCAGAGGGTTATTACGGATTTTGTAGTTCACAAAGTTAAAGAGTCTCTAGATCCTAATTCTGTGGCTAGTCTAACAGTCTAAAATAACTAATAATAAACACATTTTAGTGCTTCTTTTACAGAACCACAGATGATCCCCAAACATACCAGATTCAAAAGGGTATAATTTATTCCCTGCATTTGATCTCCTCTAGGAGGCTGTAAAGACATGAACTGCATAAGAGTTTTCCTCTCTTAATGGTGTATTTTCCAGTTCCTTCCTTTTTCCATTGAAGGAAAAAGCAATACAGCCTAAATAATATTTATTTTTTAGGAAAACTGAGAAATTATTTTAATGTCTGTCTGATTAATACTTTTTAGGATTTATCATTCAATTACTTTTGTGTTATGCTCTTTTGCCTATGGTAAGATGCAATACATGCAGTTTGGCACATAGTAAATGTAGGAAAACAACAGAATTCTTAGTATTTTAGCATATTATTCAAAAATCAGCACTACAAGTTGAATGCCAGCTGCTAAACATCAAGCTGGTGAGAAAATGATATCTGGAAACAGGGTGATATAGATCTGTAGAAAAGTAATCCAACATGCAACCATTTTAATGTGCCATCCTACTAATAGTAGACAGATCAAAAATAAGGTCAAGTATCCTACTCTTTATCATGCACTTCCAGAATATTTGTATTACCTTGCTACCTCTAACAAACATTTCTTTCTAGCAAAACTGACTTTGACAGCATATTTAAAAAAAACCAATACAGTATACTAGGGCCAGCTCTCACAGAGGGCTTTAATGGAAATTCTTAGTTTCCTAAGTAAATAGGAACCACACAGAAACTGTTTATCAGGAGTTATCTGTGGCTTAGAATTTTTGGAAGGATTTCTAATTGGCCAAAGAAAACTCTGAATAATTTTAGAGTAATCAGTTGAAATCCATACAGCATGGTTTTAACCTACAAGCATAAATATAGCCAAAGGAACCAGTGACAGATGTCACTATCCTGTCAGATAAGATTCTGTCCACATTTTGCCTGCCTACCCAAACTTGTCTGCATGAGTAAATGCAAGATAAGATTGGAAGATCTCTATCTGAAAGGTAAGCAAGTAATGAGTGGATCTGCATCTCTAAATGTGTGTTGTGCAAAACTGTTTTATTAACATGAAAACAGAAACCAACCAAGCAATCAAAATACTCAGGGGATAACTTAAATTTTGGGTGCCATTTTTTTACAGCTATCAATTGCTATTGCTGATACCTTAAGTTTACAGCATAAGGATGGGTGTTTCATCCCACCTCATGCTAGATGTCTGCAGCTAAATACTCATACCAACCATCTAGATTCCTTTTAAAAACCTGAAGGAGGTAGAGGAAAAACTTTTTTTAGACTGAGAGTCATTTTGTCCTCTAGTGACTGCTAAAATCAAGTAAAATCAGACTGCTGGAAGTGTCTATATATCTGTAACATCCATGGAGAAGATCTTTACACAGGATAAATAGATAGCTGAGGATATCTAAACATAGGTGAATTTAATTTCCCTCAAGGAGTCTGGGCAGCAAGATGTGATTGGCAGAGTACTTTGAACAGGAGAGGATGTTGCTCTGACAGGGAAAAGAGTTAAGTGTTTCCTTGGCATTGTGTTTTGGAAAAGTTATTTGGCTCATACTTTCAAGACATGTAACTGGACCCATGTTAAAGCAAGGATTGCAGCAAGATATTTGGGGAGTTAAGAAAATTTATTCCTCCATTTTATAAATATACTAGATGTTGGCATGTCTTTCAGCAGAGTGCTGTCATCAAGCTTTTCTGTTTTACACCACTATAACAGCTGATCTAATAAACCTTTTCTTGGTTTGTCCTGTTTACACAAACACCTGTACTATGAAATCTGCTCTGCCTGATTTTCCCACAACTATATTTTACATGTCTTCAGAGTTATTTCTGAGAATTTTGTAACCTAGTGACTTTGATTTATTATCCATACAGGTGTATATATTCTGCTGATAATAAGGGAAAAGTCAGTCCAGTGAAACACATAAAATGTTCTAGTACACAGGGGACCATGTTGAGATTCAAAAACAATAAATTTAGTTTCTGACTTAAGGCAAACCAGCTCATACACCCTATCGGGAAAAGGCAAAGGAAAAATAAATTCAGTACTTTAAGGTATCCAGTCTAAAAATCTTTAAAAGTGCATTCATGATTATTAATTGAAAGAGAATTTTCCAAATAATAACTGACCTAGATATGTATTGGAAGCATGGTAGTAAACTATCGCTTAAAGGTCCCTTCCAACCTAAACTACTATATGATTCTATGACTGTGTAATAGGTGGCGTTCACATCACCAATTACAGCATTATGCACTGCATCCACAATCCTGGAAAAGGGAATCTACTGTAACACACCCCAGATCCTTCTCTGCCATGCAACTCAGAGAACTATTATTATTATTATTATTATTATTATTATTATTATTATTATTATTATTACTGTTGTTGTTGTTGTTGTTTTGTTGTTGTTGCTGTTGTTGTTGTTGTTTGTTGCCGTTGTTATTATTGTTGTTTTTGTTATTGATAATAATAATATCTTAAAAAATTAAAATTAAGTCATGTAAGTTGATCTACTGACACTGAGATCAGGAGCAAGGACTTGAGGGTGGATTGTGACCAGACAGAAGATTAAGTCTTTTCCACTTTCTGGTACACATTTGCTATACTATCTACTGGAAACTGAATATTTGTTACATCTCAGACTCATGATTCAGTTACTGATACTTGAAGCATTACACATGTGAACACAGCCATAGTGACAGCACATATGAACACAGCTCATGGCAAATGTAGGACAAAATGAAGTACTTCACTCACAGTAAAATGCTTTACCCAGCTTGGTTTTCTATGGGCTTTCTGTGGTAAGGAAATGACACAGTTAAGTAACTGCAGCTCTATGGATGCACAATAAATTTTTAAACTGCTGTAACCTCATTGCACATCTAAGGCCTCAGAAACTGAGTTATAGGTGGGACAGTCTTTATCATATGGTGAACTGTGAGAAAGGATATTAAGTATAAGCTTCCAAAATAGAATATTTAGCAGAATTAGTCTACCCATCTTTCTTGGTTTAGGGCAAATCTGGGAGGAAACCTCTGGAAGGGTCCTTCTAGAAAGCAAATTCAAGTGGCCTCTCCCCCCCACTGGTTTGGGAGACAAAAATCTCCTTAGAGAAAAGTGGAAAAAACTGTTTATTTATCGAAGCAAAGTACTCACAACTGTGGAAAAATGAATACTAAACCATGGAGCCTCTCCCTGCTCTGAGAGAGTCCTTTCCATGGGCTGTAGCTTGGCTCAGTCTCTCTCAGTCCCTCCTGCTGGACAGTGCCACGTCCTGGCCCCGGTGGGACACAGGCGTGAGCTCCCGGTGATTTCTGGGTTTCCAGCCCAGAGCAGGGCTGAACAGTGCCAAGAAAAGAGAAAGCCATACTCCAGGGAACTTCTCTGCCTCAGCTAGCTAAAAGCTAACTAAAAGCAAAAGAGAGCTCTCTCCTGCTGTCTGTGCTGCAGACAACACACACCAAGAGAAAGGGAATTCCAGGGAGTGAGAATGAAGCTTCTGCACACTCAAACTGCAGATGCCACCGCTTCCCCCTCCCTTCCCTCTCAGATCTAGTTTTAAAGGTGCAGAACTTATTTATTTTTCAGGGCTAAACAGACGATTTTACAATTGGGGGGTACAATTCATCATCATAAAGTCACCCCAAGGCACCTTCTCATGAAAAAAAAACAGTACAAAGCTGTTATTGCTTAATACATATGAGAAAGATCCCTCTATATTGGAGAGATCATATATTTAAATTCTACAAATTTGCCGATAAATTTCATTGCTCTAGCTTACAGCGGACATCAGGAAATATTTATCATATATGCTGTACTCTATACACAAAAAAGTGCCAAATGAAGAGACACCCATAGATAGGAAGGAGGACATGCTTTCAGATCTGCTTCATTTTACAATACAAAAACCGCTACTTGAATTACAGTAGCTTGCTGTTCAGTCTGCAAATACTGAGGCAAAATTCTTAAGTCTCATTCTGTTTAATGACAATGTAATCAAAAAAGTCAGTTGAGCCCAGAGAGAGATTCAGCTTACTTCAAAGTAGATGCTCCTACACCTGGTGAACTGAACTGTGCTTCAGGCATCCTTCTATTTACTGATCAGATTTTCATTATCTGCAACAGCAGACAGACACTTAGTGGCATGGTAAACATTCAAAAGGTATCATTCTCACGATGAATTTCTGCCTGTCATGCTGAAAGGCAACACTTAAATCAAGGTCCCCTCTGGATTAAGGCACTTACTAATACTTATCCTGTCCCCTTTCTTCCTAAAGTTCTGCCTCATAGTCAAAGAATGTCAAAGTACACTAAGGGATGGCACACATTCAGGACACAAGACTGTAGGATCTTCCAGAGACAACACCTGTCTCAAAGTCAACCACAACTGCAACACTGAAAAGCTTCTGCTTCATCTCAACAAAATACAGTGATGATATTAAGAGGCTCATCAATGGGACTAAGCAGCCACTGAATTTTGATTGATATACTTAATTTCTTATCAGAAATGAGAATATAGTCCTGTTTCCCATTTACCCCATGGTTGCTGGCTACTGAAACAAGCACTATTGCAGACACAGGCAGACCTTAAAGTAGTAGTCCTGATGCAACCCTTAGCATGTGAAAGCACCACACCAAAGGGGACAAAACATAAAGGTGAAGCATCGGTACATAGAAAAAAAAGTGTTGATTGGTGTTGGGGGTTGGTTTTTCCTTTCCTCTTTGCCTGTGGAATTTTTTCCTATTGCCATGATGGCTAAGTCCTTGAGAGGGGGGAGGGGGAACCTCCCTGTTTTTTTGGGAGTTTCGCTCGGAGGGAGGGGGTGGACGACACCGTGAGATTAGAAGCAGGTAAAAGGAGGGTGGGGGCTCAGTTGCTCTCTCTCGCTTGCTCTTGGCTCCAGAGGAGGAAGATCCCTGTCACCCCCTGCTATCCCAATGCCAGGAGCTGCCTCCTCTTCTGCTGATGGACCCTGCACCCTGGGCCTGCTAGGACACACTCCCACTTTCAGCTTGCTGTTTCCAAGTGTCCTGTCTCTCTCCTCCACCCTTCCCATCTGGGACACAGCTGCCATCTCCCCAGCATCCCTGCATCCATGCAGGATCATTGCATCTGCCCTGCCCACTGGGAATCTGCCAGCGCTCACTGCCAGATGTGATGGTAACTGCACCAGAGGGGAGAAGTGCCTGCAGCTGAGAGGACTGGAACTGGGTTACTGTCTGTTTGTTGTTAAATTCCATGGTTGGTGTTGTTTTGTTTGCCTTGTTATATAAACTAGTAAAGAACTGTTATTCCTATCCCCATATCTTTGCCTGAGAGCCCCTTAATTTCAAAATTATACTAATTCAGAGGGAGAGAATTTACTTTCTTCATTTGTCTGCTTTCCCTAGCAGACATCTGTCTTTCAAACCAGGACTGGTTTAATTAAAATGCGCAGAGTTGGGTGTTTACTTAATTTACAGTTTAAAAGAGAATTTTTGGAGCAGCTGAAGGAGCTGGGGTTATTTAGTCTGAAGAAAAGAAGACTCAAAGTGGACCTTATCTCTATTTACAACTGCCTGAAAAGAGTGTGTAGTGAGGTGGAGGTCGATCTTTTCTCTCAGGTAACAAATGACAGGACACGAGGAAATGGCCTCAAGATGTGCCAGGGGAGATTTAGATTGGATATTAGGAGGACTTTCTCCACTGGAATGGTGTTCATGTATTGGAGCAACCTGCCCAGAGAAGCTGTGGAATCAACATCCCTGGAAGTGTTAAAAAAGAGTGGATGTGGAACGTGGAGACATAGTCTAGGGGTGAACATAGCAGTGCTGAGTCAACAGACAGACTTGATGATCTTCAAGGTCTTTCATAATCCTAATGATTCTATGATTCCCATGATGATGATGAAGTTGAAGATAATAATAACAACCGCAACAACATAGGAATTGTAACAACAACAAAACTCACCACAGACTTTTTGAATGTGGAAACAAATTTACTAAACTCATTGTTTCAGGATAAGGTCCTTAGTAGGAGCAACAAGACAGAGAGACATATATTTGGAGAACGTAGTATTTTATTGCTGAAAAGATGGATGTTCTAGTAAATGAAAAAAACCTTGACTTTGACTTCTCCATAAAAGTAGAGATTAGAGCATTTTGCATTTTAAAATTATTTCAACATTTTTAAAAAATATACATAATTTGTCTATTTACATATATTTACTTATTTATATCTGTATTAAATGCAGGTTCCAATCTGTAGACTACATTACTTTCAACTCAGAAGACTATTGTAAATCAGAATGTAAAATTATAAATAAAACATATTTTCACAAGACTGTAATTTTAATTTGTCATTTGTAGTTCTATTAATATGAAAATCCCTGGGTTTAGTTTTGACTGTAATTAGATCTTAAACTGAAATTGATGTTTTGCACAATGATCAGTCACATCTATAAAGGTGCACCTTAATGAAGCGTACCCTTTTATTCCTTACTAATTACAATTAGAGTTCGAAGTTCCACTATGATTAGCATTTGATTATCACAGTGCTTTGTGAATAACAATATAATAACCTAATTTGCAATAGAAAACAATAGATAAAAACAATTATTTTTAAAAAAATGCAAAATATATTGAATAAAAAAGTAATTGAAAGAAAAATAACACTTACCCTTATATATCCTTTTAACATCACCCAGTAAAACCTGCCTGTGCTTTCATTTGCATCAAAATTCCATTCTGGAAAAACATCTAGCTGTATATGGACCTAATCATTGTCACAAACTTTATTTGTAACTGTTCTGTTATGTCAATATTATGGATAATATAGTTTAAAATCCATCCAAAAAATCATCAACACACTTTTCAGTTATATACAGACATTTTGCTTGAAGGATTGGTAGGGGAAATTCTTACTACTGTACCTGCTAAAGGTGCCTAGCCATATACTCTGAAGGAATTTACAAGGCTCACAAGCAATAACAAAACTACATAGACCATTATAAAAAGCCAGTTATTTCACATCTTTGGGATTTCTGGTATCCAGTGCAAACAATCCTTTCATTCTTACAATATAAGAAAAAAAAAATTCTTTCCGCTATTTAAAGGCTGTTTTTGTGGTTGTCTTCAGAACTAAACTCTTGCTTTTCAAACAACATACATACAAACAAGCAGCCATTTTCTGTGCCAAATTTCATAGAATGGTTTAGATTGGTAGAGATATTCCTCTAGATCATCTAATCCAACCTCCTGCCATGGTCAAAGACATCTTTCACCCCATCCAGTTTGACTTGGAACACTGCCAATGATGGGACATTCACAATTTCTCTGGGCAACCTGTTCAGGTGCCTCACCAACCTTATTGTAAAAAATTTCCTCCTTACGTCCCGCCTAACTCTACAGTTTAAAAAATATTAGTCCTTGATCTTTTACTACATCCATGGTAAAAAACCTTTCTTCTTCCTTATTATAAGCACACTTTAAGTATTGAGAGACCACAATAAGGTCCTGCCAGGGCCTTCTCTTCTCCATATTGAACAACCAACACACTCTCAGCCTATCCTCAGAGGAGAGGTGCTCCAGCTCTGTGATCATTTCTGTGACCCCCTGCTGGACCTGCTCTAATAGGTCCATGTTTTTCTTGTGCTGGGTACCTCAGAGCTGAATGCAGTAGTACAGATCAGATCCTATGAGAGAAGTGTAGAGTAGCAGAATCACTTCCCTCAACCTCTGGGCCATGCTTCTTGGAGACAATTGGCTTTCTGCACTGGAAGTACACAGTACTGGGTCATGTCCAATCTTTTATTGTTCAGCACACCCAAGTCCTTCTCTGCAGGTGTCCTCTCGATTAATTAATCCTCTGGGCTGTACTGGCATTGGAGATTGCTCCAACTCAAGTGCGGGACATGGCATTTGATCCTTTTGCATTTCATGAGTTTCACATGGCCCTGCAGAAGCAGCAGCCTGTGGCAGCCATCCTGGCCTTAAAGAGAGCTCTGTGTAGAAGAGCAATTTATCATGCTTATCTTAACTTTGATAAAGGCTTTCTGCTCTCTTGGGAAACATGTATACCAGATTAATGACTGCAGCCATAAACACCATGTGTGAATGTTTCTCTTTACCTCCTGGAACACTAGGAGATGGCTTGTTTGAGTGAATGGCTGATATTGTTTGACTGAATGGCTGATAAAGGGCAGAAAAGTCTGCCCTGACAGGTGTTTGCTTGTGTGGCTGTTCTGTCTTTCCTTCTGCGCATTCCCAAGACTTTCTTTAAACTTTCCAATAGTAGAAACATATAAATAGTACTAAATACTGTGTGTGTAATAAAGATGGATCCTGCTAGAAGAAGCAGTGGTCTCTGTTTTTTTCAGAGCTGCTGCAGGCCCCATAGTCTGTCAAAGTTCCTCTGGATGACATCCATTCCCTCTATAGTTGCAACTGCACCATACAGCTTGGTGTGATCTGCACATTTACTGAGAAGGCAGTACATTATAATAAAAAAATTGAATAATGTTGGTCCCAGTGCAGACCCCCGAGGTGTGGTAGGTTGACCCCTGTTGAAAGCAAAGTGCCCACCAAAGCTGTCCAATCACACCATATCAGCAGGACAGAGGAGTGACTATACAATGAAACGCTTGTGGGTCGAGGTAAGGACAGCAAGAGATCACTCACCAGTTACCATCAGCAGTGCCATTGGTTTCTGAAGAGAAATGTATCAGTGCAGCACTTCATGTGGCCTAAAAACTTCTGAAAATAAAATGGCATTTTTGGGAACAGATAGAAGATGCCTGCCATCTTTTAGAAGTGCTTCTGGTTAACATGCATGAATATTTTATATTGCAATACAATTTTGAAACTCACCAAATATTTTGATGTTGCTTTTCCCTTAAAGAAGTTGAAGTGGGGCTGCCCATGGGGCTGATAAGGGACTTACCAGAATCCTGCATAAGGTCTGGGAGTAAAATGTGAAGAGAATGATTTTAACCTCTAACTTTCAAAAATAAGTTGATCATGGCATAGGGAAGTTAACTTAAAGGAGATAACAACAACAACAAAAAAAAGGTTTTCATAAAATGGAAAGTCAAAAGTGAAAGGGTTATTTTCTGTAATCGGATTTTTTTTTCTCTTCACAGACAAAAGAATACAATTTTCTAGTAGAGTTACAACCAGGTTGGCAAAATTTCCAGCTACTAAGGGATCAGAGCTAGGCTAGTAAATACTTGTTAAGCTTTAGTTTGATAGGTAGATTGTTTCACTTTCTTTGCCTGTTTATTATTTGGTTTCTTCTATTAGTATGTGCAGAAAGACAAAATATTAATATTTAATGTGTTCTGTATATCAGCCTTACTTCTTTTATTAAGAAAATATGTTCATATAACCACATGCCTCAATGCAATCAGTAAGATTCTCCCAATTTACCTTTTCTATTTCATGACTAGAACACTTTTTCTTCAAGTCTCTGAATTAAACTATCATTAAGACTGAGGATGAAAGAAAAACAAAAAAAAAAATTGAAGACAGCATTCTTTAAAAATCTTTTTTCTTAAGCAGTATAAAAATGGCAAAGATCTTGAATTGATTTAGTATTTTAGAGAAGAATTAAGAAAGGCTGATGTTTACAAGAAAACAATACAAAAAACTAGTTGAAGATGAGGAGCTGTTTGCAGTTACAGTCTAGTGCTAGAAATAAAAACACTGTTCTTCCTCTGTTTCTAATAATTACAGATATTGTGACATGCTGAAAAATATTGATTTTTTATAATGACAAACATATTTTTTCAGATATGGATCTTGTCCTCTGTATCTCACAAGAAAACTTGGAATAATGTATGTCTCACAAAACGACTTTCATGTTCATAATGGAAATTCATATAGTTGAAAGGTAAAAATATGTATCCTGAAAGAAATTAACTCATTAAGTGTTGTGGTATCAAGTTAATGCATATTGAGGGTAATTAAAAATATTACAAAAAGTATTTCCCAGAGACTATGTAGAAGGGATTTTCCTCAGTTTTGATAATTTTAATTGTGCTTGCCTGCAATAGAACAAATGACAGGAAAGTATGTAATGAAACTATGTTCCTGTGTCACAATTTTCCTATCTAACCTCAGACACAAAATGTGTCTGGATTACAAATTGTTCTAAGTTTAGAATTCAAGCATCATCTTACAAAATTATTTACGCACTATGACATTTGTTTTTTGTTATTTTATCACCTATTAATCTACTTGGACAATGTCAAAGTTCTGCAAAACTTGTAATGAAGTGTTGAGTATTTAATTCATGCTGTCTTTTGTCCCTATGTGAAATGTTTTCCTTTTGTCACTTTTTTGATGTTTAGTTTATACATTTCAAACATTTTAGGCATAATATTAGCCATTGCATAAGACCTCAGGATTAGAGAAGCCTAATGTCAAATTTCTGGTGTTTCTGTAAAGGTCTAATGATCTTGTCTGTTCATTAGCAAACTAATATCTGTTGATTAGTCAGCTAATCAAATCCTGAAACAATAGCCTTTAGTAATCTCAAGACATCAATTAAGACAATAACCTGTGGCATCCCCTTCATTCCTCTAATTCTTCATGAGACCGATGTTAGGTGACCATCCTTTGGAACTTGCTATGCAATTTTCTTCTTCAATGAAAGGAATGATACCTGCCTTTTACTGTCCTTTCCAGTGAGAAGGGTCTTTAATTTCCTGGGAACAGACATGTTCTATTTGTTGAATGTGAGAAAAACTCATCTGATTCATTAAAATCTTAATTGTTTAAAACATCAGCTTGAGAAAACTGATGAACTTTGAGTTCCAATAAACATTTTTTTCTTATTTTCTTTAATAATATCACACCCCCTTGTTTCCAATTTTGATACTGGTCTGCAATTCAAAGTCTATCATCCCAAATCCATATTTGAAAGACTATTAAAAATACTCCATATATGTGTACTACCGGGAAAAATCAGATTCACTCAAACCACAGTACAACTTAGTTTCTCAGCAAGTTTCAGAAATCTATCTTAAATTTGTGAGCTACATATCAACCTTCACTCAGTTACTTGAATAGCAGCATATCAATAATATTTCAGTTCAGAAAATCCAAAATAGCACCTCCTTTACAAAATCTGAGAGGTGTCTGTGTTTGAATAAGCACCCTATCTAACCAATCTACATGTTCACCTACTACAACAAAGTTACATGTTTTTCAATGTGATTTGCTGAATACATTACTGCATGATTTTGTCCAAGTGGATTGAGAATCAACTTGTTATTTGTCCAGAGAGACCCATAAACTAAATTATCATTATAAAAAAAAATAGATAATTAGAAGTATGTAACCCAGTCTAACAATATTTTAAATAAGTTTGTGGATTTGGGGTAAAACATTTTTATTTATCTTTATTTGAAAATAAATATTAAATTACACGAAATCTTTGCAATGGATGGGAAATGTCAGGATTAGATTACCCTCTTTTTAGTTGTCATCATTCCTGTAGTGGCCCAGATATGTCATTTTCTGAGTATCTAAACACAGGGCTGAGCTGTGAACCTTCCAAGGAGCAATTCTCTTCCAAGTTTCAGATTTAAAATTGCAATAAGCAGTTTTTAGAACTGTCTACCTTGACAAAACTAGATACATAAGAAAGAATATATTCAAAGAAGAGGAAGTTGAAAAAATAAAATATATAAGAAAGAAAACTTACGATTTTTTTTTCCCAGAGGAAAACTGCCATTTTAAAAAGCAGGTTAAATTGGTTTCTGCAACTGATAAAATAATTAGGAAAAAACTCAAATAAAGCTTAACCACTTTTTTGGAGTAGCACATTGTCCACAGTCCTAGTGAATTAAAGCTTTTTTTCTCCTGCATAGAATAGCCTAATAAACACGTATACCTGACACACTTACCCCCAGTCTTCTCTTGAGGCAAAGAACATAAATTGAGAATATTGGTCACTATTTTTTCATGATTATATGATTAGGAGTAAGAGTTCATCTTTTTTAAACCAGAATTTATATTATATATATTGGATAGAGAATATCCAAAAAATGTCTCCAATTTAACGGAGCTGAAATTGGGTGGAAAAGATGAAATGGAAACAGATGCTCAGTATGGTACACACATTTTCATTAAATGCATCAGCCTTTATTATTCACCTGTTATGCCAAATTATGATTATTTTGTCCAGTCTCGATATAGAGTTGTTCACTGTAGCCTTTCCAAAGGTTTTTGAAACTTTCACAGATTTTTCTTCAGTTATGTGATGGAAACTACTCTCAACTGAATCTTAGATACTGCAAATTTTAGCACGACACAGTATAATCAAAATAATTTCTCTTCATAACTGTATTTCTCAAAATCACATTCTTATTCTCATTGCATGCAGCTTGTGCTGAAAATAACTAGTGTCACATGGAGGTCAATATGTCTTTCATACTGCATTATAATTAAATTTTATAAAATATTAATATCCAAAGATAAGTAAGACAAAAACATGTATAGTCTATGCTTTAAAAAAATTAAGAATTTCTATAAATTATGATTCTGTATTACTCAATAGCTCACCTTGATCTCCAAGTTACAAGACAAGAAAAAAAGAGTTGAAGACTTTTTAGCTAACAGATTAATTTAAAACATATATATGCACACATACACAGCAGTTTAGAAACAAAAAAGTGCAAACCCCCAAAATATTTCATTGTCATTGAAAAAAATCTCAAACTCCTCTTTCACCTAGCATCCTTATTCCTAACATGATTTTATTCCTACAGGTGTGGTGTGTTGACCCTGGATGGACTCCAGGTGCTAATCAAAGCTGTTCTATCACTCCCCTACTCAGCTGGACACAGGAGACAAAATATATGGAAAAGCTCATGGGTTGAGATAAGGGCAGGTAGAGGTCACTCACCAGTGACCAGCATGGGCAAAACAGACTCATCTTGGGGAAATCAGCTGAATTTATTATCAATCAAATTAGAGCAGTACAATGAGAAATACTACTCAATCTTAACAAAATCTTTTCCTACCCCCTACCATTTCCTCCCTCCCCTTACTTCTTCTTGAGCTTAATTTTGCTCTGAATTTTCTCTGTCTCCTCCCTAAGACCAGTACAGGGGGTAGGGCAAAAGGGTTTTGGTCAGTTCATCATTCAGCTGTTTCTGCCACTCCTTCTTCCTCAGGAGGATGATTCCTCACACTCTCGCCTGCTCCAGTGTGGGGTCACTCTTCCATGAACTTTTCCAACATGGGTCCATCCCACAGGCTGCAGTCTCTCATAAACTGCTCCAGTATGGGTCCCTTCCACAGTCAGCAGTCCTTCAAGAACAGAGTGCTCCAGTTGGATCCTCCATGGGGTCACAAGTGCTGCCAGCAAACCTGCTCCAGTGTGGGCTTTCCTTTGGGTCACAGTCCCCTTCAGGCATCCTCCAGTTCCAGTGTGGGTCCTCCAGGGGCTACAGGTGGATATCTTCTCCACTCTGAACCTCCATGAGCCAGGGGAAGAGAGCCTTGTCCACCATGGTCTTCTCCATGGGCTGCAGGGAAATGTCTGTTCCAACACCTGGAGAACCCCCCTCCACCTCCTCCTCGTTCTTTTGTGACCCTAGAGTGAACAGAAGTGGACAATTTATACACAGTCCACCTCTTGTCCCTTCACAATTAGAGCAACAGAAATTCCCCACTATGTCTCTGCTTCCCATCAAGGTGATGCCCAGCCACTCACTGGGAAGTAAGGCCTCAGTGCATGCAGCATTTGCTCTGGGATAAAAATACTGTAAATAACAAAGATCTCCATCTCAGCCAGCCCAAATATACAGCAAGATGAAAGCCCATGTTTTGAAGTTGAAATTACAAAATCAATTGTCTCAAATATGTTATTTACAAAGGCAGAAAGCAGTAAAAAATTATTTTTAAGCATCAATAAGTTAAGAGTTGACATGTTATCAATATATTAAAAATAATTAATTCATTTCCAGAACTGTCCTTAGCTAAAACTCTTTTAATTTTGTATGATTTCTTTTTGTGTTTTTTTAATAGTCTTGGGAAAATCACTTTGACATATTGCTTGAGCATCTTTAAAAAATCTAATAAAAATCTAATAAAAGTTATTATGAAGTTTATTTAATACTTTAATTTTTCAGATGATAAAAAAACATGTTGTGTAGCTTCCCTTCAATGTGTACTTGCACAAACATACAAACTTTGGTTCCAATTATTAAGAAGTGTCTACTTTGTAAGATAAAAGCATGTTAGGAATGAGGTGATAAACAAGATTCAAAGTCATAAAATGGTCTAGGTTAGAAGATACCTTAAAGATAATCTAATTTCAACCTCTCTGCCATGAGCTGGGATGCCATCTACCAGATCAGGTTGTAAATCCAACCTGCCCTTGAGCTCTTCCAGGGATGGAACATCCACAGCTTCTCTGGAAAACCTGTTTGAGTGTCTCACCATAGGGAAGAACTTCTACTTTACACCTCATGAAAGCCAGTCCCCTTTCAGCTTAAGGCCATTACCCCTTGTCCTATCACAAGCATGGTCTTGCAAGAAATTCCTCTTCAGCTCTCCTGTAGGAGCTCTTTATATATTGGAAGGTGATCTAAGATCTCCCCAAGGCCTGCTCTTCTCCAGGCTGAACAGGGTCAACTCTCAGCCTGTCTTGGTCAGAGAGGTGCTCCAGCCCTGTGATCATATTCATGGCTCTTCTCTGGACTTGTTCCAAGAGATCTGTGTCCTTCTTGTGTTGCAGACCCCAGAGCTGTATGCAGTATTCCAGGAGGGGTCTTACAAGACTGGAATAGAGGGGGAGAGTGCCTTCCTCTCTCTGCTGGCCACTGCTTTGGATGCTGTCCAGGATTTGATTTGCTTTATGGGCTGAGAGTGCACATTGCTGGGCCGTGTTGAGCTTCTTGTCAACCAACACGAGCAAGTCCTTCCAAAAACTAGCTCTGCTAGGCCAGTGTTAATTTCCCACATGGCTAACTCAGATGTCTGTGCACTGCCCCTGATCAATCAGCATGGAGAGACAGGGCAAATACTTGAATACTCTGAGACAGAGATAGGCAAGTCTAGCCTGACTTGCTGAGTATCAGCATCTGCAGCAGAGCTGATGGAGTGAGAAGGAGGCAGTAGGATCTCTTATGAAAGGACAGGAGCTATGCAGATAAACTTCATGAATCACGGGATGCTGCCTTTAAAAATGTTGGGAGACACTGTGGATAAGATGCAAATTAAAGAACAGTCCAAATGGAACATAGACAAATTTAAATTACAATAAACCACAATTTTAGCATAAGCTAATTGCATAAAACTTGTGTTTCTTGAATGTGGATTTCTTAGTGCATACAAAATTCATGTAGGAAGCAAAATGCATCCTCCAAATTGGCTGAAGAAATTTGATGCATTTGTTGTGATTCCAAACAACAAGGCTGTAATCTATTTTGGGAGGACAATAATTTTTATTATTTTTATTGAAGCTCTGTACATGGATACAAGAATATTCTGTTCAGGAGGAGAGCAAGAAAGATGAAACAGGACCAAAAATATGTTGGCATATAATAATGAACCATCCATTTATGTGCAAAACTCACCAGGGCATGAAGGTGAAGGAAGTGGAGGGGCACCATAAAGAATCCCCAACAACATATCCCATCTCTTTTTGCTTACATTTGAATCTCTCTACAACTCTGAAAATATGTACACACGAAGTAATAAAAAATTGAAATGTTATAAAATTATCTTGCTCATGCATTTTTTTCCAAGCTGGTTTAATTCAACTTAAACTCAGATGTCTCTGTGAGGTAGGTAGTCTGATGTACATTTTTTGATAAGTAGTGAGGGCTTTTGTCTGTGAGTCTGTGAGTTCCAAGGCTCAGAACTTGAACTCTTATTCCAGCAGTTCTTGCCATTGACCATTTAACAAGCCTTCTAAGGGCTAAAATTCAATGTAAAATTTCTCTTTTGAAAATTACATTTACAGACAATATCTATGTCAATCAATGTTTTTAAGGTCCCCTCTTTGTTAATATGGAAGAAGTGAAGCTTGCTGAGTCATTAGTGTTGGCAATGCCAGTTTCCAGTGTAAGCATATCAGTATGTTCACCAGTTACCAGCCTCACTGTATGGCCACATTCAGTCTCTGTACAACACCCTGAGATTAGATCAGCTGGTGCTAATAGTGCCAAGATGACGTGTTTGATTCCAGTGTGGACCATTTAATTGAGAGTTGAACTAGATGATCCTTGTGGGGTCCCTTCAACTAAGAATATTTTGTGATCTGTGACAGAGATAAGCACTTAGAATGTCCATCTGGGGAAGGATGGCATAAAACAGAGAAGAAATAAAATAATATTTAATGTCAGTAAAAAAATTCAGATTAAATTTGCATTCTCTGATCTAGTAATGAAGATAATTAATAATGGTTACACTACCTCAGGATGTTTTCTGTCTGATATTTCATGCTGCTTGTTTTAAGGATTTGATTTATATTTGGATTCAATGAATCAATTTACTGTATTACTTAGTGTTACTTCAATGCAGAATTTTCCATGAGCCCACAGGAATTAACCGCATATACATTTATCAATTTCCATTCTCTTTTAGAGAAAAATTGTGACTGGTACAAAAAGAAACACTAAAAAAAAACCAACAAACCCATCTCATAAGTTATCTTATTAAATTTAATTATTTTAGCTTGATAAACATGATGTCAAAGCTAATACCAAACTTTTGGGAGCATCTCAGTAAAGTTGAATTTCAGTCTCTGTTTTATTTTTTTTCCTCTCTGTTAATTATGTAAGTATTTCCTTTTAGCCAGGCTTTTCCCATGACATTCTACAGCTGCATCATGTCTAACTAGAAATAATTACTGAGACAAGAAAATTGCACTGAAACCTGGGCTGGAAATGAGATGACTGCAAATATGGTCACACTTGGATTTTTACTTACTGGTTATAAAACTGAAATGTTTTGAGGAAGATTTGAAGAGAAATTGGAAGAAACTTCTTTAGGCAGAAGCTGAAAACTCAGTTATGGGAAAGATTAAAATGCCAAATATCACAATGTAATCTTGTCTCTACCTACCAGAAACTGGCTTGGTATTGGTGAGGGACATATCCAACCCTAAAATTTGGGCTTGATAAATGATGCATGAAAATATTCCTCTGAGCACATGTATGTGCCTACAGACAGAACTATGCAGAGATTTTCTGGGGCAGGAATGTTTGGATCACTTCCAAGAACTTCAGAAGGAAAATAGCAGAGATTATTCTCGTGGGACAAGATGAGTCAATAATTCTTCCAGACCACAAAGGGACAAGAGCAAATCCTAATCTCATGAAGTCTCAACCTCTCATTTCTCTGTTCATTACACAAAAGCACACATATTGTTTGACCCATATACTCTGAAACAGGTGCTGAACTGCAGGACAAATAGTCTTCTGCAACATAATTTTAGAAGATGGAAAAAGGACAATATTTAATATCTTCGGGAATTAATTGCTGGAGTCATTTGCAGTATAAATGATTTCCTGTGATGCTGGCCCTTCAATGTTTCCCTATCCACTATAAATTAAGACACAACAGACTTCAGTGCTTAGGAATATGACTACCCTCTGTCATTGACCCTGTCTTCACTCTTCTTCATGAGGAAAAAAGTAAAATTACTTACAGAGTCACTCACTCTCAGGGTGACTATTCAGTGCTTTTTCCATTGAAAAACAGCATAAAAATTTGCTTGGTCACCCAAACATGCATATGACATCTATGTGTACAGCTTTACCTTACCATTTTTCCTTTACATGATAGATAATTTAGTGGTAACAAAATATCAGAATTTTAGAGCTGTTAATAATTTTAAAACACATTCCGCTTCAGTTTTGCAGTAAGGCAGTTTTGTGCTGAATTTCCCTAGAATTTAAAAAAATATATATTTACAATCACAGAAAATTAAACAATGTAGGTCCATCTTTGCTCAGCTTTTGGTATCACATTTTTTGAGGTTTTGATGTCTAGAAAACCTTTTTTAGTCTTATTTTGTCTACGTATATACCAGTATATGGCATGTCTTACTGCATTAGTTAATTAACAGGTTTAATTAAGAGACTTGTAGCAGTAAATAATTCAATAATTTATGTATAAATTCTTTTATAAGAAGAGAAAAGGAAAACTAATATAGTTTGTATTTTGGATTAGAAGTAGCAGATATAACTTACAGAACTGTAAAAACTCATGGTCCATACTTCCTGTTGGTGTGAGTTATTTTCAATTGCTGTACCAATATAAGCAGCAGAACACCTTGGGAATGGGTTAGCATCTGTCACTCACTCTTGTTTTATTTAGAGATTGGTCTTAAGCCAATCCGAAAATTTATGTTTTTCATAAGAACCATCAGTTTTAACTACCTCTTGCAGTGATTCATGAAATGCCTTCTTACTGCTATTTTTTTTAAAAATAAAATTATTTTGAGTTACTGCTTGTTTACTCTGTGTCTTTCCTCAAAGTAATTCCTGTATGAATTACAGATAGGTAAAGCCAGGAAAACATAGTGCTGGATTTAGTCCACTATATTGAATAAATGAACACATGTTATGTTTAAAAAAACAGAGTACTTCTGATGTAAATTTCTAGACTTGGCACAGGGAATAAGACTGTACAGGGAGAGAGAGAACCACATTTTCATCTTTCTCACTGAACAGCAGGAAAAAGTATTTCCCAAGAATAATACCAGCAGCTGCCTGAGATTAAATTATATGTGGAAAACTAAAAACATGCAGAATGCTAATTGCTTCAAAATCGTTTTTAAAAGAGTAATATCAACTTTTTCAATCTAACAACCCCAGTTAAACTGCAATTATTCTTAATACATCAGTTGTGAAAATTTAGGAAACAAATTTATAGGAGGGGAAAAAAGGGTTATAATCAGATAGGCTGAGTCTGTTTGAAGGCAGATTTTAATGCATTTTACTTTAAGATTTGCAGTGCAATGACTCTTAACAAACTCCAGCAAAATAAATTGTTGCTGTGTGAGCCTCCTACTCCCCTCAAATTCCAAATAACTTCATCTTGGAAAAGTTTTGCAACAATAAGGAGATGCTTCAATAAATTCAGTTGAGACAAAGGACTAATTCAATAAATTACTCTTCTTTTTTTGGTCATAATTGAAGTTGGACTTGAGCTTGGAAAAAAGGTGACAGTGCACCCAGATTTGACTTTTCAGACCTGCATGTAGCGTTATATCATACGGAGAACTTAAAGAAGCTGTATCTACATAAGTAGTGTAATTAAATACGCTCTCATAAGTATTACTGAAATGTCATATTTGGAATTATAATGCTAATCAATGTAAAAGTTTACTTTAGAGCCATTTTGCTAAAGTACCAAATCCCATATTTACCTAATCTTCTATTTAAACTTTGCCAAAATAAGTAGAATCTACTACTTAATTATCATTGTGCTGTATTCCATCTTAGCTGTCCTATTTTAAAGCCTTAATATTTTCTTAGAAAAATGAAGTTGACCTTTTTTAATAAGCTTCTTTTCAAAGATCAAATATATCTGTAATATTTTCCCAGTGTCTCTGATTCTGACACCTGTGCTTAAACACATATGAATATCAAATTCTGTTTAAATTTAGGTTGGCAAAAAGCACACCACCTTTCTATAATTTAAAACATGCAGAAAACTGGCCTTATTTATTTTTCTGCCATTATGTGTAGGCTTACTATTTTGATGGTACAACATTTTCTGACTGATCATGCCATTGAATTTAGATCTCTTCTATGTAATGTGCAAATACTTCTTTTCAGATAAGACTATATTCCTTTATGAATTTTCTTTTGATTCTGGTGGCACAGAAAAGTAGATACAATCTCAGATTTTTTTAAAGGACTCTAGTAATTTATTCTCCTTTTATGTAAAGGTCAACAACTTCAGTTATTCATACTCAATATACTTTTGCAGTGAACTAAACAATTCCTTCAAAAACTCCACAAGGCATGGAACAGGTGACAATGTACATAATAGTGCTATTGTTCCACCACATATGATGTGACCTTCACTCACAACCTACCCATCTTGTGGATCCCTTCTGGATGCTTTAGAGGCAGCAGTCCAGGATAATGCCTTTCCCAAGGGTGGCAGCAGGACCATGAGGCCAGGGGGATTCTGGGGAGAGCAAAGCAGAGGTTGAAGAGCTGTGTCATGGGCACCTCTTCTCTGGCATTTGCTGAAGTTTGGATGGGGCAGATGAGCCAGAGCTTGTGAAGAGGGGAAGTGCAAAGGGATCTGGGGTAGCTTTCATCTGTGATGTATTCCTGCTGACATGAGGGATGGCAGTGACTCATCTGCCCCAACAGACTCGGAGCCTTCCCAGAATAGTGATTGACCCATCTGGTCCCAGAAACACAGAGTACTTTCAGGTCACCTTCTGAAAGATATAGAAATGTAGCCTTCAAGAGAAAGAAAAAAATAAAAATCCCAGACATTGCAGACTTCCTCCTACCCCTTCCCGAAGAACAGATTTTTAAGCTGCTAGATGAACAAAGCCATGTACAGCAGTTGTGGCAGAGACTTTGAATGCCAGCAAGGAAATTTATTTGACAAAGCTTATTGATTTCTGCAGACAAATCTCTTGAAATACCTTAGTCTCTACAAATCATTCTGTCTCTGGGACTTTCTGCCTTCAGGTTATACTCCCATGCAATCTAAAATCTTAGTCTTATTTAGAGAAGGTTCTGCAGCAAAACACCTTAATTCAATTTGGAGTTACCAGAGGTAATTTTAAATTCCTTAACTGAATTGAAATAATTTCTGATTTATGCCAGTACAATTGAAATTAGAATGAAACTTTAAATAATGAAGTTACAGGAGACTATTATCCAGCAGGGAAGCAAGGCAGATATCAAAAATAGAAAAGTTATAGACGTGATCTACATGGTAACTGCGTGGAAAAATAACCTGCCACTGAGTCTAGATGGTATAGATTGAATTAAGTTGAAAGACAAACTTTCTTGTGTTCTTGGATACAGCATATTCTTTTCTCTCAAATCTTGCTCTGGTCCATAAATTTCAAAAGGTTAATGTTTACACCCATTCTGAAGGCAGCATTAACTAAATATAGGTCCAAAAAATTTCAAATAATTTAAAAGCTACTGTTTTTTTAAGAAACCACTGTTTAAAGTACAATCACTGTCTTAGTCACAGGTTGTCCATTTTCATGCTCTATTATCCATACTGGTATAATTGTACAGTGAAAGAAATTAATTGAGAATGGCAAAGGGAAAAATTATACAGCAATAATGATTATTATTAAGATAACCCATAAAATAGACTCCTTTACAAGAGTGAAGACTTTTCTTTGTTGTACATATGACATAAGTGTGAATTTTAACTTCCATGTCTAAACCCATCTGAGTGGAACATGAGGGTGTAAAACATCAAATACTCTGGACATATGGATTTTCTGCAATTTCCTACTATGCACTCACAAGGCTTGACTGAGGGCAAATCTGGTAGATCACATGGGACAAGAGAATTTCTCTTTCTAAAATTGTAAGAATTGAAATTAAAAAGTATATTTATTTGCTTTTGCCATATTAGTCATAAATTTATGTCTTAACTTCATAAGAATATCTGAGAATTAGGAATACACTCTTGAAGAGAAGCCAAATAAGTTCGCCGAATACTCAAAAAGATAATATCTTTTAGTGAAAAGTTCCTCAGTGGGTATAAGTACTTCAGGATCTCATCTTTGATTCACTAGCACACATTACCTTTGAAGCCTTCTGTTGACCTTCAGAGGCACTGGAAAGAGATTTATTTAAATACACAAGTACTGACTCATCATACAAGGAGAGTTTCAAACTAACTAATATGGTATACAGCAACATCATATAAACAAAGATCTTTTCTATTGATCAGTAGATGGCAAGCTTGCTACACCCAAATTTCAGAAAATGTTCTGCTACCATTTAACATACATCTGTTATGTTGTATTATTATTATTTATTATCTAAAAATTAATAATATTTTATTTGATTAATAGATTATTTGTGTAGAAGATGTTCTACAGATGACATAACTTTCAAAAAGAGTCTGAGGAAAAATTATAACTAATATTATATGGGCATATGTCCCTAGGCTTTTTTTATTCTAAATGACTAATCTCTTTAAATTTTTACATTTCTCATTTTTATTTGCAAAAATACCTAGCTTTTTAATGCTAGGATATTCCTTAGTTTTTCATAGTTTCTGTATTTAGTCCTCATTTTTCTATCAGAAATTTATCTTAAAGATCTTTATAGGATTTGCAATGCACAGATAATAATCAGGATTATTTTTGATACTTATCACTGTAAACCACAAAACAGCAATAGGAGTATGTTTGGTTTACTATATATTCCTTGACGTTCTGGGCATCTATCTTATTTAAAAGCATATTAATCATACTTTTGTAGGCAGACTAATGTGCCTAGAAGGTGAAAAATAAGTAAAGTAGATAATAAAAATATAAGAAAATGAAAGCAAAATTAAATTCCTGAATAAATTAATAAACAGCATTAAGAGAGGTGCTAGGAAGACTGGGAAATCAAAAGTTTTGATTGTCTAGGCCCAAATTGCACATTGAGTTAGCTGTTCTATGCCCTATGATAGTTAGTGTTGTTTTCATCTTGAGTGTTGAACATGAGAAATCTGCATTGATTGTAAGTAGTGAAATTGTTCTCTAATACTAGCAGGGGGTTGTTGCAAGATGGACACTAAAGTTCACTTACACAGATCTGGGAACAGATCCACACATTGCTACCACCTGACCTTTGGACTTCATGAAGCTCTCCAAGAGGAAAGAAAATTGCTTTTTGAGATTTTTTGTTTGCTTGTTTGGCATATGCATGTGTGTGTGGTGTATGTGTGTCTATGTCTACATGTGTCTACATGTGTTTGGCTGTGCTTCTTTTGTTTGTTTCATTTTTTTTTCCAGAGGAAATTTCTGTAAATATGTAACACCAAGGAAGTTAAACACAATTGCTTTTTGATTAAAAACCAAATTAAAAATCTTGTTACTTGGAATAGCAGGATAACTTCAAAAGGCTTCTTACAGGTATGTACAGGGGTAAAGAAGGGAAAAAAAAATGTTAAAGCTGCTGAAACCAGGACAGTAATTCAAGGGCTAAATTTCTCTGTGGCCATGGAAGGGAAAGAAGATTTCTGACACTATTTTTTTTTAGGGTCTACAAAGATATGAAAGTCATCCTTGTGGATTTGCTGCTAGGGACAACTTAGCCTAAGAGGGACACCAAATAATTCTGATTAACAGGCTTATTGAAAAGCAACAGATTTGTTTCACAATAGTTTTTAAAACAAATAGATGCTTGTTTGCATTGAAAATATGGATGTATTTTAATGTATTGCATTCATTCTTTGGCTGAAGTAATCTAAAGCTGTGAACCATATTTTAAAAAATTGATTGCATCCTCACTCTTTTAGTGAAATATACCTCTGCTAGGGCATCCTTGGTTGTTTATGCAAGCTTAGACCACAGAACCTCCATTTTATTATAGGTACCTCATCAAAGACATGGGCTTCAACCACATATCTGATCTACATGGCCAATAAATGGGAAAACATAAAATTATAACATGAAATACTTATACTATGGTATAAAATTTAGTGAACTAAAATTAGTAAAGTACAAGGGAAACAAAGCAATATACATACACATATGCAAGCAAGTTTGGAAATCCACAAAACTTCAACATAACTGAGGACTGACAATGAAATTTCAAAGTTATGTTTGGCTAACAAGCCTTCAAGAAGATTCACAGTAGGGCTGAAAGTTTTTTGGTGGTTTCCTTTTTTCTTTTCCCAGTATAGCACAGAATAAAATTCCATGGTACTGCAGCTGTACTGGAGCAACAATCAGTATATCAGAGACAAATTGTTACTTCTATTGCAAAATAGCCTCAGTGACCTTTTGTATGTCTTGTTACTTTCTACCTACTCTTCACCACTACAACAGGATTCTCTCTTCTGCCTTTATTTCACATAAAACAAAGTGAAACAAAAGTTTGAAGCCCTTGGTTTTCTCATAATGTGTAGTTCGAAGTATGAAATATGCAAAAATACTGTTTAACAGAAATCTATTTATACTGTTTTTCCATATTAAAAAAAAAAACATGTAAAAGTGAAATACCATAACTGAGAAATTCCATACCAGATATAAAAAACAATTTGCAAACCCCAGATATTTATTATGTCAAAGCTTTTTCCTAAGCATAAACATTTCTTATAAAGGTCATAGCAATCATGTTATCATTTCCAATCGTTACACAACCCACAAACTATAAAACAACTGGTCCTTTCTTAGAAGAAGATTATATAAAATAATTAGTTCACATACATACACACACAAATAGATATGGCTTCTTAGATAAAAGTTTTCAATGTGCAATTTTATGTAGTTTTTTCCATACCCTAGTATATCTAAGGCTCACTGGGTACAAATCTCTCATTAGTTCATGTCTGTTTACCTCAAGTAATTCCAGTGTAGTTTCAGAGTTCATCTGACCCATGCTAACAAATGAAAACTATATTGTGTAATGTAATTAAGCAAGACTGGGAAATGTTTCATAAATTTAAAAAAGACATTTTAAGATATCTTTTTGACTTGTAGTTGCTATAGTAACAACACAGTGCTTTTTTTGCTGCACATTTCTTTACTATATACTCAGAGCTCTATGTGACAAAACAACTATTTTACAGTCTACAATTTAGTCTCAAGAAAAAGATTTTCCCCCTCTGGGAGAAGAAGATTAGACTGGAGCTTAGAGAGCTTCTAAAAGTTTGGGGTCTGTCAGCATTTCTGACTTAATTTCAGGGGTTTATGACCTACTTATAAAACTTCTTTATGGAAGGAAGCTTAGCACAGTTGTCTCCTTCTGGAAACATTCTTTAGTGTTTTTAATCAAAAAATTTAAAATCCATTTCACAGCTTAATTTATAGGCAAATTAAAACCCAGTAGACTAGAGTAGTGACTTCTGATATCAGTTGTGCTAGAAATGAGATAAAAAGCTGATAGAGTGAAGAAGAACATAGCACCAATAAAATGAAGGAACTGATGTAACTGCACTGTAAAAACTTGAATAACTTCTCTGTGCTTCAGAATACTTTCACATCTTCATGTACACACTATAGCACACCAGCCTGCTTGTACTACAGTAAGAGTACCTACTATTATATGTAATATATATTCTATTCTATTCTATTCTATTCTATTCTATTCTATTCTATTCTATTCTATTCTATTCTATTCTATTCTATTCTATTCTATTCTTATATCATATCACATCATATCATGCTATAAATATTTCAGATTTGCTTTCAAAAATAGATCAGAAATTTAGTTCCCTCACAAGTAATTAGGTTCTTCATCCTCATTCAAATTATTAGGAGTTTACTACTAAAATAGATATTAAAATTTGAGCTGAGTATATATAAATGCTTAACAGTAAACAAAGGCTTCAGATTTTTTCACTAACACCTATAAAAACCTGTGATCTCATCTAGATTGATGCTTCTGAAACTTTAGCCAGATGTTTTTTGTATTACTAAGTGTACAGAAATTTTCTGAACCCTTTCCAACAGGTTAAAAACCCGTATATACACTACTGTACATTACTGATGTCTGAAATTTTTTAGCAGGAATAAATGGTTTACATTCAAGAAACCAAGCTATAAACCAAACTCAAAATTTCCATATTTGAAACACAGGCATGGCTGCTTCTGCATGACCAGCTGTATTTCTTTTGGGAGCAGTTCAACATTTTGGGCAGAGATGAGCAACAAGAGGTGGCTACAAGTTGTGGGTTTCCTAAAGTGGTTACCTAACTACAGTGTGAGCATATCTTAGGTTCTTAAACCACTTAATAGCCCTGGAAGATATACTTTTCCTTCTCAACTCCTATTTTCTTTGTAAGGTGAAATAGTATGCTTACATAAACAGACTTACTCTGCTGGGTAATTTTTCAGTTTAAGAATTATCTCATTAAGCGAATAAGTGTTTCTGAAGAAAATCTCAGAGCCTACAAACAGCCAGCTTATATAACATAGATGGTTTGCTATAGACTCTTTATCAAAAGTGAAAATTCAAAAAAGAGAGTTTTACTGTAGCCTGTTTTACACAGTAAAACGAGCATTAGGGAAACAGAGTACACAATGTCTCTGTATTAGAGAAAAGTTTTTTCTATACACAAATATTCTAAATCCAAAAAAATTCTAAATCCAAAGCAAATTCTGGCTGATCAGACTTTACACAAACAATGTATTACCCTATTTTTATCAGCTGAAGTAAGAATATGATGGTCCATCTCAAAAATCTGGTTACAGAGTCTTCTGTCCCATGTCATAAAAAAGTGGAAGTTTGAATAATGTAGCATTTCAAGTCATTACCACTCTAATAGCATAAATCAGAAATCATCAAATAATGTTGTACTGCTGGAAAACTTCAGTAAGCAGAGATTGTGGCCCCATATTCTTGACAAATGGAATGAGAAGAAGAAAACTTGACCTCAGGCAATGTTTGCTAAAATGACAGTTAAAAAAAAAAAAAGCCTACATTTATGGTAGGGAGAAATCATAATAAATTGTAAGTCCAACCAATGGCAGCCAGAATCTTTTTGTACTGAACCCTTGAAGTCACTCTCAGGGAATGTCTGTTTCATTTACCTTAGGCTAAAGCAATGAGGCTCCTTCACTGGTCTCGTGCATTGCAGACTGCAACACGGCCATCCACATTACAGCTTTTGATCTTCGGGAGGCACCCTCTCGTATCTGTAAGTGGGGAACAGATGCAGTAATGATACAGGATGAGAAATCAATTGTAGAACTGTGGACATGTTCCAGGTAGATTTCTTGCAAGTGAAACTATCTATAGGACAAAAAGTCCCAAAATCCTGCAGGGAAAGGGCTGTGACATTAGCAAAGTATTAGTCTATGCACATTGTGTTCAACAAATCTGGGCTTTTGAAGGATCATGGTGGTGTGCTTTGAATGGCACAAATTTAGTTCAGTGCTTGTAGACTTTATATCCTTTAAAAAGTCTCATAATGAGTTTAAAACAACTTTCAGAGAAAGAAAAACCTCTAGAGTTGTGCAGATCTACCATCATGAACACTTCCTCATCTTAGCATGTCTTTCTTAGGAGTTGAGGGCTTTATAAACATAAGTTAGGTCCAGTTCACATCCTGAAAAATTTGCAGTATTAAAAAGTAGTATTGAAATTCTTCTGTTAATTGTATCAAACATGTCCAAAAGATATCTGCACTTGGAGAAGCATTTGGAAGAAAAGGTTCTGTAGCTAGCTCTGATAGCCCTAGCTCCCAATTCATGACAAGGCAGTGAATTTTTCTTTCTGTGCTCCACAACCAAATTAAAATTGTTATGTCACCACAACATGGTGATAGACCTTTCTTAAATCTCATAAATTTTTTTATCAAAAGATTGTACATAAAGATGAAAATGGTGAATTCTGAAGCCTGTCCAGATTCATCTTTCAGATGATGACCCAAACAGCTTTAGAAAATGATTGTCCACCACTATGGAGGAAGAAATTACACAGAAATGTTTTTTTTGCCAGTAGTAAGACATACATATATACAAGAGTCACTCTGAAGATATAACTATATCTCAGATGTTTCATGTTTCACCATTTTTCTGTCCTCTTCCAAGGCAATTTGCAGTACTTCATTGATCTGTTTAAATAAACTTTCTAGTCACCACAAGAGCTAGAAGAGTTTCCTTCCCTTCAATAGAAATAGACTTTCAGTGATAGAAAACGAACCTAGTTTTTTTCTTACAAAGTCTAGGGAACCTGAATTTAAAAATTCCCTTGGTCTTGTGCTCCCAGCTTTGTGAAGGCCAGACTCTAACTCTTACCTTTGGTTATTTGTTTCCTTGCATTGTGGTCTTAGACATTAGTCTGCACAGAGTTATTGCCCAGGAAGTCAGATACTTGATCTAGATCTTCCTAACTCCCAGAACTGCCATGTGTGTTGTCCAGGACTTCTTAAATGAGCAACATAAAAGCAATCCTTTGAATACAGAACTTCTCATAACATAGCTAGGATAATGAGATATTTTATATTGGTTCTTTTGTTGTATCAAAGGTTTTCATTCTTGTGTGCACAGCAGCCCCACTAAAGCAAAGAAGTGTAAAGAAGCCATGCACTTTACAGTTTTTTAAGCCTTAGGAGAAAAGAACTCTTGAAAATGAGGAGCAGAATATATACAGCACCACATGCTAACCTGGTATGTAATTCACTGCTCTGCTTTGAAAGCCTTTGCCAAGTGACTCTCTGTTATGCTATAGCTCAGTTCCAACTTCCCCATTAACAATGTCACCAGTTGATTGTTGTACTCTTAATGAAAGGAAACACGGTCACGATGTTTTTTTCTGAATATATTCTGTTTGAGTATGGTTAATCTCAGAATAGTTTCCCCACAGAATTTAAAAACTGGATTACTGTCTTCCAGTTTTGAACCATCATAAGAACACGGATATTATCTAGGCATCAAGCTGATAAGACCACCCTGCATTTAAGATTTCTCATGACTATAATTGAAAATGCAGAAAATTTATAATTGAAAATGAAAATATTAAATCATATTTGTTTTGTTGTTTTGTTGTCTTGAAGATAGATGTTTTGATGCCTGTCTTCTCTTTGGTTACCTAAAAATCAATGTTTCCTTTCAGATTGTTCTAAACCAATACAGAATCGAGAAAAATCCATCTTATTTCATTACTTAAAGGATTGTGCTTATCTAAAAATTACACATGCAGTAATATATTGAATTAATAAAGTCCTAAAAGTTAAATTCCCTACTAGGAAATTCATAGATATAGTAGCCCATGCTATTCTTTAACAATTAGTATACCTGAAAAAAAAAATTCAAGAAACTTATATTAATACTACTGGAATGAGACTAACACAGAGTATAAAACTTCTAATAAGTGATGAAAGTACACAACTAAAAGAGTGACATTTTAAAATGTCTAAATTCAAAATTTTGTTTGTTTCCAAACAGAGGAAAGTTACAGGAAATAAGAAAACACAATAAAATAATACTTATAAAAGTCTTGGAAAGCAAGACACTGTTTTTTTAACAGTGATTTCTTGCTCTTTTGAAGAGATTATCAAGAGCAACAAGTTATTTGTTAGAGTGGAGATTGTTGCTATCTAGCATTGAATGACCCTTAACAAAACAAAACTAATGTATAAAATATAGCAGTAATTTAAAGTTATTGATTTGAGGGAGGGAAGAGTACACAATATGATGCTATAAACCATATTTCATAGTGCAGTTCAAAAAATTACTATTAAGTAAATAGCTATTTATCACAAAACAGGAGTTCATCTGCCTACTGCATTCATTGAAGGACTAGTAATTCCCTCTAAATGGAACTAGTCACTCAGTTAAAGACATGGAATTTAATAGGATGTCAAAAGCTAAGGTTAGGGAAAAGTTCTCTGTATCTCTCTGTAAACATGAGATTGTGTCCTATTTTTGCTTCTGTTTCCTTTGTAGCACTTTATCTGAACCCACATTAGCCCAGTGTACGTTTGTAATATGAGAGAAATGTAGCCATATTATAATTACTTATAGTAATTAAAATTCAGCATTTTGCAGAAATCAGTGACAATGTTTTGCAGACTGTACTGCTATTTTCTCCTTGTTATTTCAGCATCTATTTGATTCACACTAAATTTCCCTGCAGAAGCATTTGCTCTTTGCAGATTGAAAGAGAAATGTTTTATAAAAGGCTGTATTAAAGTATTGAAAATGCAGTAGATGTAGGGAACTGCTAATTGTGTAATATGGTGCTGTAGAAATAGTTAATTTTTCCTACTGAATTCCATAAAGTATTTTCAAAAAGGATCAAAACAGGAAATCATGATATGTGACCTTTATATGCAAATCCCTTCTGAGGCGAAGAGGAAATATAAGTGCAGGAAATTGAGTCCTGGGGCGTGGGTGAGTGGAAGAAGACACCAAAGAGACTGGGCAGGGACAGTCGTGCCAATTACTGATCTCAGGGACTTGACAGCATTTATGTGGAGCCTCCTCCATGCTCTCTTCAAAGGAAAAAAGTAAATCTGCCATTTTCACCAGAAAGAAAATAAATTTTAAAAAAAATACTAACAGAGCCTTTCAGAGTTCGAGTTCCTGTTTAACACAATTAAGTGCCTAAGTCGCCTGTTCAAGTTCTTAAGGAACTTGCTGTTTAGCTCTTTATATAATCCCTGGAACCAGAAAGGAACCATTAAGACATTTACAATTCAAGTATAGCTAGGTCCCTTTTGCATCTGGTTATTGTAGCCAAAGGTCTTTAAAATGTTATATAAATTGCTCCTGCAGTCTTATTTACTTAATTGCCAGCTTTAGTAGCTCTTATATAAGTATTCTGAGGTAAGAAAACACTTGCTAGAAGTGTAATGTAGTGCAAAAGAATAATTTTTTCAATGGAATTTCTAAATATGTTATTTTTTTACTTAGAAGAATCATTTCTTGTTTAGTTGTAACATACATTTACCCTTTCCCAGCAGTTACCGACAATATATATCCATGAAATACAAGATACAAGTATTGTATTTGTTGTGAAAATCATCTACAAGTAAACTGATACATAGTTGAAAACACTCTGACAGAGTATTATTATGTGTATTATATGAAACTAGTAGGATTTTATGTTTAACTTAAAAATTAACCTATATATTATGCTCAGTAATATTCTAAATTGAAAGAAAAATGCTTTTGACTGTCTTCTAATTATTTCCATGTGTACCTTTTACCTCCTGGCAAATAATGTGAGGTTTTTATTCCATTTCTCTCTCTTGCTGTTGATCTAAACTCCTTAGATGGTGGGTATGGTCAAATGTCTTCAGTGAAGCAGAGCTTCACTTAGATGTTAAAATACATACAGAGGTAAATTAAGTTGCTTATCAAATACAAACATTGCCTTTTTTTTATCTTTAAATAATAGAGAATAAAATCATCACCCAATTTTTAAGAGTAATCTTTTGACTACTAATCTGGGAAAAAAGTCCCAGACACTACACAAATTATATTTTGGGAGTAAGTAGTTGAAATAACTAAACAGGAGTTTGTTGTGTTTTTCTAATATAAAAATAATTTTAATACTAAAAGTTAAAGAATAACTATTTTGTACAGATTAGACATAACTCTAGGAAAACCACACCCTAAACACTTCTGAGCTTTTTGCACTTTGCAGCCTTATGTTTTGCTTTATAACCTAAAGCATGTTAACTGATCTTCTAAGATGTTTCAAAGGTAGGCTTAAGTATCAGTCAGCATATTTTTTCCAACAAAATGCCAGAATTGCACAAATGTTTTAGTCTAATAACAATTTAGTGTCATTATAAAATCTGTCATTTATGCTGACATGCATTTCACATTCTCTTTTTTCTAGTGAAAAACTATGTGAATATAATTCTCTAGTCGCCAGCAGATTTGCTGTAAACCAATTTAGAAAAATAAATTCAAGGAGTTTCACTAAAGCATTTCATTAAATACTACTCAATTACTCTATTGTTTTCTTTTCTTTTGAATATCATCTATTTATTTTTTTCTGATATGGCTAAAGATGATTCAGAGCATAATAAAACACGAGAATTTTGTGAGATAAAATGAAATCTGGTGAAGCTCAACTGAATTCAAGATTTATGTCAGGTATGAATTTAGATTGATATATTGTTTGGATAAAGCAGCTGAGGCGAGGAGTCTCCTGAAATATTAATTTGCCATACAGAAGAGAAGATATCTAGTGCTCTGGAAACCCATGTATTCCACAGAAAGGCACAAGGAGGGATTTCAGCAGAGACTGGGATCATTTTCTCCACTAACCTTTCTTTCATGGCCCCTCTATGTTTATTTCACATCACAAAACATAAATATCTCTTTTAGATGGTTATTAGTCGTGGCTGTAATCCCTCAAAATAGACATCCTTCTCACATTCTTGCTATGTTTAAATTTTTTGGATTTGACATACCAACATTGCTTCTGTCAATAATCATGTTTGATCTACTGCTGTGCTACATAATTTGTGTATGGGTGGCCTGCGGCAACTGGATTATTTGGGAAAAACTACAGAAGTCAGCTATGGGCAATTTGATGAAATTGTATTAGACTTTGTGTGAGTTCTGAATACTTTTTATTTGTCTTTCACCTTTTTTTATTCACTTGAGTATTTATGGATGTTATCCAGTAAAAAAGAAGAAGAAAAAAAAGATGCTGAAAATCAAAATGTGCTGTGAGAATCTTCCTCAGTTGTGAAATGGATGGCTCTTGTGAGGCCATATCACTTGGGAACCCCAGAAAAAGTTATTCTACAGTAAATTTTTTGAAGTTCAGTCATGAAAGGTTTGAACAAAATATATTTACAAATACCATCTACAGAGAGAGTTTTTTTCTCTGAGATATGATTAAATGTTCAAAATCTCAGCTGTTTGCTGAAAAAAACACTATCATACAGGTTCTTATATTATTCTGAAAATCTCACAAACTTGAAAAGTAAGTAATTCCTATCTAAGTATGATTTCTATAGTAGGTTGGAAAGATACATGTTTTTGGTTTTTCAAAGACAATGTTTAATAGATTCTCTATTAAACACAGACAATCTCTGTTTAGATTGGGGGGCAGAAGAGTGCTTAAGGTCAGAGAGAGCAGCAAGGCAGAAATAGAATAATAGAAAAATTTTCTTATAGTTTTCCCACTCCATATAAAAACTATTGCTGTTTAGGTTATGTCCTTGTTTGAAAATATCTTGTTCCAAGCACATCTTGTCTCTTGCTGAAAATCTTGATAAAGGTTCTTAAAAATAGAATTTGTAAAATAAATCAGTTGTTTAATTATAGTTTTCGTATCTTGCCTTTTGGTTTCTGTCCAGACCTGCCTCATTTTCTTGACAAATCTTCCCCTCCCTTACTATCCATTATTGCATCTAATGTAGTTTGGCACTGGGAATACTTTGTAGATAGCCCACAGAAACATTTCCTCCCATTACCCAGATGGGTTATTCAATAAGTATAGCACAAGTGACCTTGTCACTCCCATATTTTCAAATGCTCTTTTCATCTAATCATTAATCAAAAGACTCTCTATTCTTTCAAATCTAATAAAGACATCTTTATTGTAGATTCGGAACACAACTCAGACAATAATAAGAGAACTGTATTTTGATTATTTATACAAGAATTCAATTTCAGATTTCAAACTAGCACCTAAGACCAGTAAGTTTCAGTAAAGTGCTGCAGTGGGAATTAAATTTAACAATATTTCAGTACTAGCTTTTCTTCCTTGTAGTAACAGATGATTAAGCCTCCTAGATAAAATCTTTCAAAAGAAGTAGAGGGGAAAAAAGTATCTTTTAGTGAAGTTTGAACAATTTTTACCCTAGATAAAATGGAAAATCTCATCTAGGAAATTATATATAGTTGTGTACATCAAAGTAAACACACAAACAAAAGTAAATACATGTTCTCAGCAAAGACATTTTCTCAGGGAATTTAAGTATCTACATCATATGCATACGAAATGACTGTTTCATTTTATTTTCATTAAATTAACACTCAAATGAGGCTTAAGTGAGAAAACGTCATTGTTCTAGGTTCTTATCAAACATATAGTAGAAAAAATGCTGCCAGTTTTTGTTTCTTGCCTTCTTGTAGTATGAATAATATCCTGTCAGTGATTTTGTTTTAGATGGACTACTCTAAAGAATGTAGTAATCTGACTAAATGTACACTCCTTTATCTTGAGTAGCTTGTATAAACAACCTTTGCATTCTGCAGAGGAAAGGAGGAGGACCTGGGGCCTGGTGGGCAAGAAGTCAACCATGAACCAGCAGTGCCTTGTGCCCAAAAAGGCCAAGCAGTACTCTGAGGAAAAGCATTGACAGAAGATGGAGGGAGGCAATCCTGCCCTTCTGCTCTACCCTGGTGAGGCCACATGTGGAGTGCTGTATCCATTTTTGGGCTCCTCAGCTCAAGACAGACAAGGAACTCCAGCAGAGGCCCCAGTGGAGATCTGCAAAGATGATGATGGGACAGGAGCATCCTCACAAGTCTGAGGGAGCTGTGCCAGAGTGTCTTTCAGTGGTGGCCAGTGACGGGAAAAGGGACAAAGGGCACAAATTGGAACATTGGAATATCCATCTAAATAGGATGAAAACTTCTTTACTGTGAGGATGACTGAGCACTGGTCATCCAGGCTGCCCAGAGAGGTTGCAGAGTCTCTTGTCTGGAGTTATTCAAAATCTGCCTGGAGATGATCCTAAGCAACCTGCTCTGGGTGAAACTGTTTGTCAGTGGGGGTGCACTTGAGTCTCCTTGAGTCCCTTTCAAACTCAACCATTCAGTGACTGTGATTCTGCCTTCTATTATGTTTCATCTTAGCCCACAGTTAACATCTTAACACTCAGTTCTGACAAAGTATATCTGTTTCTCCCTATTGACTATAAAATGAACCCAGACCAAGTAGTTCAAAAGTATATGTGTATCCTTTAGGCAGTTAAATGAAATAAATCACTAAAATCATATTTAAGGTAATTAGGAAGATGATGTCTCTCGTGAGTTAGTTTAGTTTAATTTTAATGCTGTAATAATCTGAAGTATTTGTCCCTCTTTTCTGTTTCAGGATTTTGTCTTTAGGATATAAATCTGCAGAAGAGAAATTTTCCTCACCCCACAGTTGCTCTGTCAATGGTACAGGAATAGTTTTCATTTTGGCAATTCCACAGTTCCAAACTGTTGTATCCCCTTGATTTACAATTGGCCAAATAAAGGATAATTTGTCTGCTGAAGGTTAATAACTCAGAGTTCGTCTTTATTGCTTTTAAGACTGGAAATCAGAATTCTTTGTGTGATCTGTCATATTTTACTGTTGTTACCACTGATATCAGATTATGTTTTAAATTTCTAAAACTAAGAGGTTTATTTTAAGGAGATATTTATAAATAAGTACATCATGGTTCTGCAGCCCAGAGCCTCTAATTCCTGTTCAGTAATATTTTATTATGATGCATGACATTCCTCCCCCAGTATTTTTTTAAGAAATAAGAGCTGAGAGAAATTGAGTGATATGTTTCCAACATTTGAATTAATATTTTAATGATGAATTATATTTTATGGTCAGTAGTGCCGTACAGTCTAGAGCTCCATTTGGTTTAAACCCAAAGGAACTCCACTGGTAAGGTAAAGTGCTGTCAGTGCAAGGGCAAGCCAGGCTCACTGTGCTTACTACAGCAATTACGCTGGCTGATTTAAAAATATAAGCATCTCATGAGTCAGGATGCTGTAATTCACTTTCTTTATCTTAAGGAATACTTTAAGTACATGTGATTAGAAATTGACTGGGTCTCTATACAATGAAATATTTCCAGAATTTCAGTAGCACTTGTTGGAATGCTTAGAAATGTACAAATTATTTCTTCTTTACTTTCTTAAGGCTATCGTCTCCCTTTTATATATATATTTTTAATTCTATTAAATTTTCAGACAGCCTTTAAGTATGCATCTTGCACAGTTTAGTATAGACTGTTCCACTATGTTCTCTGAACTGTTTTGTAGCTTGTTTTATGAAAGTCTTTTATACTTTCTTCCCTTGTGTACTAGCTGTAATTCACTTTCATTACAGCAGTTTAGCAGTAAATTGTACCTTTCAGGTCTGGCATTCTTTTTAAGACTCCTTGCAATAGTCATGGAATGGTTTTTTATATTGCTTATTAGCATGAATTCAGTACTGACCAGTTGCATGCCCCCAGCAGCACTTGGTTGGCAAGGGCCCATATGTCTCAATCTTAAATCTAAGAGGTATTTCTACAGCAGGAGGTAAACATGCATACATTTAGATATGCAATCTGTTTCAGTGACCTCTCTCTCCAGACAAGTACAAACATGATTCACTCTTCTTCCAGCCACCAAAATAGACAAAACTCTTCTTTTTTGGTAACAAAAACAACCTTTTAGCTGCATGGACAGAGAGGCATGCTGGGCCAGAGAAAGTCCTTACAATTTCATGGCATTGAAAAATTTTAATATTTGAAAAAAAAGGCTCCCCCTTTTCCATCTAACAGCACAGGAACAGTGTTAATGACAAACCAACACATGTGTGCTATCCAGGCACACATTTGCAACATCCCTACTAAATTTTTTTTACAACACAATGATCTATTTACAATATATTGACATGTTTTGAAGCAGAGGATAACTCATCAGCTGGTTGTTTCTATCCAATAGCCTCTATCACAAATAGGTACATTAAAAATAATTCCCCCCTAGAAGGGCATATTTTTCCTGCTGCATTCTGTATTACAGCAAAGTTTCAGGAAGGCATATTTCAGTTTACAGAGTTGTACTCTGACTTTTTTAATATAGTATTTATTTGCAATATTATATATGGAGAAGAGTACTATGGAAAACACATTCAACCTACAAAGTATATATTTTTTCTACCTCTGAGTCAGTTATGGTGAAATCAAATTCATAAGAGAGGGTTCATCTGACCACTTGTGTGTATCCATCATCAGACATCTATTCTACGTAAATTGCACTCAGCCCTCTCAGTAATTGGTGGAGAAAGTCAGGCATTTCCAGAGTGTGATTTATCAGATGTATGGGAGAAGTGTCCTTTAAAATGCAATGTATCTTACAGAAGTGATTTTTTTTCTAGCTACAGAGTGCAGAAGCAGCTTTCATAACCACCTCAAATATAAACAATCAGATTAGAGACCTTTACATTTCAGCAGATGAAACAGCCACTTATTTTGTATTCATTTCTGCATAGTATTTTCCATTTAGCTGGGCACAAAACTTTAAAATCTCAAAGATTTAAAATTCTTTTAAAAACATTTAGTACATTGATTTTAAAATATTAATAAAAAGCAAAAAATATTGTGTAATAAAAGTATCTAAGACTGCAGAGTAGGATATAGACTGGTAGTAGATGGAGAGCGAATAGGAAGCATGAAAAATGTGGTGTTTGAGAATTAGTTACTGGATACTGTGTTCCACCAAATATTTTTATATGAGACAGAAAATGCACTGGAGCACAGCTGTAATTTTTAGTGCCTACTTATCTATGGTTCTATACAGTGTTGAGCAGTTCATTATGAAACATGAAAAACTTTGAAGAGCATTTGTTGACAAGAAAATAATTTTAGTAGCCTGAGTTTTTACTAAGGAATTACAAAACATAATAAGAATACTAAACACATGACAAATGAAGAAAATTTTCTGCGAAAAGACTTTCAATGGTGGTTTATTTGACAGGGAGGCATTAAAACCAAGAAAGGCTAAAAGACACTTGGGTGATTATTAGGTGCACACACAGAGTGCAAAACCAGATAATCTTTAATCATCTGTAATGAATTTCAACAATACACTTAAATGAATTCTTATTTGGTATTGATTTTTTTCTAAAGCGAAACAAAATCTTAGAGGAAAAGCCAAAATTTTATTTCTAAATGTAGATAATTCGTGTATCTTAATGAGGCGTCATATACATAGTCTAGGAACTTTCTTTGGCACATATTTTTTGCTCATATCACTAATTCACCCAAGGAGACTTGCAACTCTAAAAGGTGCACAGGACAAGCTACAGTTCCAGTAGAGGCTTTAAGCAACATAATGTGCATTGTCTAATGACTATGATTTCATCATCTTCCGTGGTACAATAAATGCCCACTTCCCAAACAATTTGTGCTTGGAGAGATGCATTCTTCAGAACGAGATTCACAATAAGCAGTAATTGACAACTGTAAAGATCAGTGGACTTTATAAATGGATGATGAATATAAATATCTTTATTCACATCCTGTGGCTAGTTCCTCCATACCAAGCTAAGTGCCAGGAGGCACAACTTTCTTCTGTTGATGCAGTTAAAAGCAGAGAGTGGTGGTTAAATTATTACCTTAAGGCATAAAAGGCATAAAGAGTAATCCTTGTATTTTCAAAGTCAACTTTTCCAGGTTCTGTTTCTGACAGACAACCTTCTTAATCCTTATCTCACCACATACACGTTTTTGCACCGAATTTCACAATTCTCAGAAGACTGCTCAAACCAAAAATCTGCAGACGTTGACAGCAAAAGCAGACTGAGATAGTAGAAAAAAACGGGATTGGGACTTGTAATTTTGTCCTTTTTCTGCAATTCCATTTGGGATAAAGTGATTAATAATTCATTGGGCCAAAGACAAAGAATAAAAATCTTTTATATTGTGATTAGGGCAGAATGTAGGATCCCAGACTAAATTTTTTTCTTTAATTATGTTTGGTACATTTTTCATCTAACAACTAATGCATCAAGGGCTTCAGCTGACCTCCAAGGTAAACATCCAAAACAAAAATCTTGTTTTAGCTTCAAATTCCTTGTGCAGAACAAAACAGTTTTCACAGGAGAGCTCAACAAACCCCTAAAAAATGAATCAGAGCTTCTTTTATGATAGATTGTCTTGTGAATACAAGAGAACCAGCAGATATATCTTAACTTTCAAAAGTCTTTCAAAGTTCAGCTTTTATATGCAAGCTAGGAAAATACCTAGATGAAATAACCATGTAATGTATGCAACATGTGTAACTAGGGAGTGAAAGAACAAGACAGGATTAACCTGGTTCTCTTCCTACCCTCTAAAAAATGCTATCACAGCTATGGCTGGACTGATGATGAAGGTAAAGTTCTAATTTGCTGGAATAAATCTAAATATCCTATACATTAGTAGATATTCCAGGAACAATCTGCCATCTCATAACAACATAAGAAATTTGTACAACTGGACAAGAACATAGCTGTTTACATACCCTAACTATAGATTTCATTCAATGCTGTAGGACTTAAGACTTTCTGGTCCTGCAGTAACTGTTATAGCTAACACCTGCACTGTGTTTAGCTTTTCAATCTCATAACCATAAGTCCTTTTTTTCTTGGTGGTGAATTTTTTATTATTGGTTATTTTTGAATCTGTTTCTACTAATTTGAATAAGACAAAGTTAATGAAATTAATCTTGTGCTTGGAAAAGCTGAGAAATACCTGGCAGTAACATGGTTTTTAATTGTGAATAGATCTTGAAAATAGTCTATCTTTTTATTATTTCTATTGAAAGCTTCTGTCATGACAGAGGAATATAATATCAGTCCCAGCCTCTTTTCAAAACCATGGAAAGCCTTTGACCTGATCCCCAGACACTGAAGTCAGTGAAAATAAAACTGAGACAAGGAATTCAGCTAAATTCTGGTCCAGAAATTGATTTCACAAATCTCTTGTATCCCATTGTTGAAGAAGTGCTCTGCTGCATACCAAGATGGAGTTTTTCAAAGCATTTATGAAGAGCTTTTTGACTGTATCTACTTTAGATTATCATCATCTGTGTGACTTTCTTTATAACAGAGGGCATAAAGCTCCACAAGTGATGCGTTTGTTGTTGCTGAAATGCATTTGAATTCTTATTTTAATTCCTCAGATATACTAACGGCATCAGCATGTTGGTTTGATACATTTAATCAATTTTTTACACAGCTTTGATTCTGCACAGTGATGCATCTCCAGCAAGACTGCCTCCAACCTTATACTGCTCTCAGAGCCACTTCAAGTTTATGCTGTTTATCTGATGAAGAAGTACAAGATAATACTACATCATAGGTTGGCCTAAAGATCAGGACAGAGAAAAAGTAGTGCCATACTAGTGATAGGTTCAAAATACCATCCCAGACACTTCTGAAATAAGACCAATACTCTTAAAATTGGTTTTTAGCTTTCTAGTGTGACACAGACTGTAAGTTTGTTGTTTACTCTCCATCTCTGCTATGCTACTTAAGAAGCTTGGGCCAGAAGAAAATCCCTGTAGGAGGAGAAGCAATCTAATATACCAAGTGAAAATTTGAGACACTGCAGGGTGAGGCAGAGGATTCTGTGGACATGTTGTAAGAGGCTTTGGTTTAAGCAGTTTCAGATTCTGGTAAGAACTTGGAACTTCACTGCAAAAAAAAAAAAAAAAAATTGCTAACCTGACTACAACAAATATTAAATGCCAAAATTCACCAGAAGTGGAAGCGGGGGGGAAAAAGGAAAATGGAAAAGGAAAGGTAATTGTTATTAATCTTTTTGGATTAGTCTTTGTCTAGCCATTTCAGGTGTACAGTTAAGAGACTGAAAATGAAGGGAATTTAGGAAGATGAATGGGAACACATGATACATTTCCACCACTTACACACCATATTCTCCCAGCTGTTTTCAGGTCAAGCAATTTCCTGACCTTTTTTTATTTGCATATTTAATAACCGCCATTGTAACTTATTGAGCCAATTTCTGAACCTTTAAATTATCAATTAAAAAATTATTTAAAATTATTCTAGATCATACTGCAATAAAACCTAGTTCTTACGGGCTCAAAGACTTTGTGTTTTCCCTTTGGTTCAGTAAATTTCACCACTGCAAATTATTCTGATATTTTCGTCATCCTGTGCACTAAACAAAAGAAATGTGACCAGAGACAAATAAATATCAAATAAGAAAAGTAAACACTCATAATGGTGATGGTGATCTAATTCAGATGAAAATGGGATCATCTAAACTATCTACACTAAATTTTCACTAGTGAATGATTGTTCCTGATATTAAATTTTATGTGTGCATTTAATCTAGATAACATAATACTCTGGCTTTAACCTTATTGTAGTGGATTTCCTAAGAGGTTGTTGTTTCTTGGTCCAAAGCTTTATAATCAATGCTATATGTCTCCTTACTTCTCCTTAATCCCTGAAAACCCTAAATCTATGCAAAAAATAATCTGGAATGCAGCAGCAATGGGAGTGTTCTGTTTAGTTTTCCACAGGCTGAAACTGTAAAGAGTAAGAGAAAAAATTAATTTTAAAAAATCCAACTTCTTTACATTGAAGTTTGTTTTCATTTACTTTGTTTTCTGCATAAAAAGAAATAAAAGATACATGAAATAGAATCATTAAAATAACAAGGCTATGTGGTGGGAAACTGAACAAAAGCTTCTGAATTTGCTTCAATTTTGTGACAAACTCTTACTGAAGAGTAAGATATGTTCCCTGTCTGTAAATATAAAAAAGTAATCTTGCTTAATACTGGTGAAAAGAAAATTATATCAAGATGAATTCAAATAAGACACTTGCTTATTGAAGGACATTTTGAAAGTTACCTGTTTTGTTGAACATTTTTTTCATAGAATTACAGAACGGTTTGTTTTGGGAAGGACCTTAAAAATTACCTAATTTCAGAGATCCTGGCATGGGCAGGGACATCTTCCACTAGACCATGCTGCTCAGAGCTCCATCTAACCTGGTCAGGAACATTTCCAGGAATTGGGGTACTCAGATTCTCTGGGGAACCTGTTCCAATGCCTCACTCAAAGTAAAGAATTTCTTCCCTGACATCTAATCTAATCCTGCTATTTTTCATCTTAAAGGCATTCCCCCTTGTCCCATTACTACATGCCCTTGTAAAAAAAGTCCCTCTTCAGAGTTTTTTGTAGGCCACCTTAAAGTACTGGAAAGCTGCTCCTTGAAGCCTTCTCTTCTCCAGGTTGAACTCTCTTAGCCTGTCTTCATAAATGAGTGTTCCAACCCTTGAAATGTCTTCATGGCCTCCTCCTGACCCACTCTTTCTTTTATTTACTCCTTGGAAGTTCTGAGTGTATGAGGAGCTCTGTCTTGGACAGAATAACATACAGTTCAGTCCAGTGTCACCTACCACTGTGAACATAACTGCTGGATGAGGGAACTTGATGCTTGGATCATATTATGCTGATGTACATTGAGTAGGTAATGGTGTCCTTCTGCCTGAGCAAGTTTGGGATTAGGAAGACTATTAGCATATGGAAACTCAGTTGTGATGAAAGAGATGTAGTTCTGGCAGGTTGAGGAAGCTATTCCTAATATGATGAAACTGGCAGGAAAATTTCTTCATTAAAACAAGTGGGACCATATGAGAGCTCTGGTATGACAGTGAATAGTGATGTGCTGCTGCAGTGATAACATAGTGTGAGCACTGTAATGCATATACAAGTATGCCATTTCCACCACATAGACATACTAATGAAAGTCAAATCATAATGGCCTAATTTGAGTGCCTGCCCTAGGATGGAATCCAAGAAAAGCAGTGAGAAGACTAGACTTTTAGAAAACATGATTTACAAGGAAAGAGTGAAACTATTTATTCTGCTAAAAGAAACTCTGATTGGGGCATAGTCACAGAAAAGGTAGCTACAAATAGGAGGAAACCAACCTGTTTTCATGCACTCTGCTAACAGAAAGAAAAGGATGAGAATGAATTAACTTATTATCAAAAGAAAGAACAAAACTGCTAGTTTCCTTTGTTTGAGCTCCTTAAAAACAAGTTACACAAGTATCTGTAAAGAATTTTGCAAGCACAGTCAATCCTACTGGGAAACTAGAGAATTGGCTAGCTGACTTGAAGTATTCTTTTTTTGCCAGTCGTATCTGTCCATTATTTCTAAGTATATTTCTAAGTATATATCTGTTTTCTTTTGGTCCAACATTGGTTATCTTGGGGCCTGTGCTGGTTTTGGCTACCACAGAATCCATTTCCACCACAGTAGCTTGTATGGGACTTGGACTTGTGCTGAAAGCAGTGTGGAAAGCACAGGATGTTATAGCTGCTGCTGAGCAGTGCTTGCACAGTCAGGGCTTTTTTTGCTCCTGGCACCACCCAGTCAGTGAGTAGTGAGCAGGCTGGGGCTACACAAGCATTTTGGAGGTGACACAACTAGGACAGCTGACCTCATCTGATCCAGGAGATATTTCATGCTCATATCCCTTTCTGACCATATGGCATCATGGTCAGTATATAAAGAAGGGAGAAGAGTAAAGGAAGGAGGAGGAATGGAGTGATGGAATTTGTCTTCCTCAGTGAACATCTAACAGAGCCTGGCTGTGTGGGACTTGGTTTCTGACTGTGGTTAAACCACAAGTCACTCTGTGCACAGCTCTCAGCAGAACAGGTATTTTCATCTGCTGTAGTACCTGAGCCAATAAAACCAAAATGCTCTCTAAATATGCCTGAATACCAAACAAAAGAATGACATTTTAATTGTCCATGAACTGTAATCTAAAATCCTAATGAATTTTTATAGCTTAAGGTGTAAGTTTCACAGCTAGGATTTTTTATCTAAAAATAGTCCAAAAACCCTGGCTTCTCTAATTCTACTATTTCACTATTTCAAGTGGAATTCCCTAATTCCACTTATTTATGATCATATGTGTGACCTAAATAACAGAAGGGGGTTTCATATTTTTCTGAAAGATTAGATGTTTCACTAACCAGAGATGGATCCTTCAAAAAAACCAGTATGTGTTCTTATGGAGGGTGCCCTTTGAGAATTTAGGAGATGTTTCTCTGCATATTTGAAGAATGTTTCATTTAATAAAGATGAGTTAAGGATAATATTCTTATGAAAAATTAAACAGAATCTAGTTGAAATTTTTATTTTATTAAAAACTATTATTGATTAGCTAAACTTTTTATTGATTAAAAGCTATTAGTTGTCAAAGATAGGATGCAAACATTTCTGTTTATTTGAACCAAATATATTCTGACCTGTTGTTCTAATGTCCTTTGCAACATATTTTTCTATAAAGTATATTTTCACTTCTGTTACATTTCTTCCCTAATTCTTTTTTAACAGGAAAAAAAATCTAGCTAAAAAAATATTGCACTCTTCAGAAGATTTTAGCTTGCTGTCTAAAAAACCATAAATGACTGAGAGACTAATCATGACTATAGGTATAATCCTATGGTCATCTACAAAGTAACTATGCTTAATAGTCCATTGTATAACTTTGCTATTTTTTTATACTTTTGAAATTGTGAGAGTAATTGGCACACAATGTTATAGAACTATAACCTCAACATATACTTGAAAACCCTAATATACATGATAGATGGACAAGCCCTTCAATTCTGTGTCTGCCTATTAGTCTATTCTATTGACCCTTTCCTAGTCAGTTCTTTTCATGCTTCAGAGGCAAGATCAATATTTATCATGTTCCACGTGAAGTCTAATATAAATGAGACCTTGGAAATTATAGGTCTATGTCCCCTATATATTTCTTAATATGTGAAAACTGCAGCTAGAGAAAAATTATTTCTAGATATTTTAACTTACTTGAATAAGCAACTTCAAGACCATATGCTCCAGCCTGTGAGTTTGTTACTGCCAGATCCACGTGAAGCTTAGTCAGTTATCTTTGCAGATGCCCACAGAGGTGTTTCATTTAAAGTTGATTCGTACACATCACATTCCAGCTGAGCTTAAACACTGATTGAAACACAGGTTTCCATGGGCTAATGAGAACAAGTTGCTGTTTCAGTTCAGATTTCATGAGTTTTAGGAAAGGTCTATGCGATAGAATAGTCCAGTTTTCCAGGATAGAACTGTTTCAGTATTTGCTATCTTGATTTCTTTTTAAAAATTGATTTTGTATTTTTCCTTTATGTGTTTTTAAAATGTATTCTATGCATCATGCTTCTGTTAGACATCAAGTGGCTAGGGAAGAAGAAAAATCTGTCTTGGTAAGTTACTTGGATCCATTTTTTGTTTGTATTTGTTTATTTTTTATTCTTTCTTTGGCAGAATGTAAATTGACAGCTAGGGTAATTATCAAGTTGAAGAACAGTGTGCTCATCTCCACTGATTTGTTTTGTTTTGAGTTAAGCTGATTACCACCATATCTGTGGTCAATGAGGAATTCTTTCCTAAACAGAAATTACAGTTGTTCTGGTTTTGGCTTGTTTCATGGTCTTTTCTTCTACAGGAAAAAGGAGCTCAATAACTTCAATTTTCTCTTTGGAAATGTCATATTTTCAAATCTCTTTCTCTATAGAGATCTTGAGAGGCAATTGTAACTTTGATGCCTTCGATCCCTTTTGTTCAGATATCTGGCACTGGTATCTAGTACACCAGATGTCTCTACATGCATCCTACCTTGGGTGTTTCTCCCTAAAAGCCAATAGAATGTAATCTTCTGAAAATTTTTTTCTTAACAAGAATTACATTTTTTAGTGTTCCAAAGTTTCATTAATTTTTTACATTAAATAAATTGCCTATCTAGAGTTGCATTTTGTATTACCACCTTCTAATATGAAACTTGTTTTATTATGCATGAAGTAAAATGATTTCCCTCTATTTTAGCATTTTAAAGACAATATTGTACATGATTTTATGTATACAATTTTATGTATACACAGTTTTTTTCTAGGTTAAAATAACAACTTAGTTAAGAAAAAATTATACTAGAGAAAAGTTTTTGGATTATGGTAGCAATTATACATATTATGAAATATGATACCTAAAAATGCCCTAGAGACAGAGGCAGGTATCTCAGGAAGACCACAAAATGAGGTAGGAAACAATAAGTCTGAGAAGACCAGCTGGCATGAATTTGAAAATTCTTAGTTCCCTAAGGAGTTTAGAAGACATGTTTCATTGCTATGTGATAGAACAGTAGTAAGGATCTGGCAAAGAAATTAGAAAAAAAAATTACTTCAATAAATGTGAATGACTAATTCAATGGAAGGCATAAGGGAGCTGGAATGAGAGTGATTTAGATCTTCCTTAATCTGTGCCTATTAAGCTTTTCCAAAGAGTAAATGAGAATATCAAATTATTGCCATGATATCACCACAGCAAATTCCAGATGGCTTATAATAACTTAGTATTAGTGTGGTTGCTATCTGACATACCACTACCTACTCAAAAAAGTTGAAGTTCTATACTTATTAGTAATTCTTTTCATAGGTAATGCAGATGGTACAAAGCATTCCTACATCCTTCTCTATTAAATTTGGGTAAATGACTGATCATTCAACCCTTTTCCTAGAACACATATACCATGTTATTGCCATTTCCATGGCATTTGGGATGTATTTGTGCTATCACACAAATACCAAGTTGACCTTTCCAAATGGTATTTTGAGTATGTCTTGGATTTCTCTTACACAGTTTTAGACTTTGTTAGGCACAAATGTCATACTTATGATTAACCTCCTTTTAATTAAGTGCATTAGTACATATTGCTCACAGATCCAGCTTGTTTTTCTGTTACTTAGTAGGAGTCCTGGCACAAGAATATATCATTAAATATGGACAAGGCTGGAGGACATGATAGATCTTTTCCTTAAGAGTAGGCATTTTAAGAATTACTAGCCTTCAAGATGAGGCTGAAGCAAGACTTCAGATAGACAGAGTGCTTATTTTTAAGTGTATACTGTCATTCAAGAATTGAATTTTAATTTTTTTTTAAATGCAGTTGTGCATCTGTAGTGAATGAAAGAGGGTTAGAGTAGGCATTCAAGCACTGGGCCACTAGCACCCATGCTGTTTTCTTAGCATAAAAAAACTAAGAAGATAAAGAATGCCTCAGATAAACTGTGCAGTCTTCACAATAAAAAAATTAAATATTAGAATTATCAAGAAAATTGTCTAATTTCTTTTATTCCTGTACTACTTGGAAAATTTGAATTTTGGGAATATTAATGCATATATGTGCATAAGTAAATAGATTGTAGATCTAATTCTTGTCACTTTTTTTTCTTTTTTTATATAAGCAATGTCAATCTCTAGTGGAGGCAAGCCAACTATTTGGGATATAACAGGTGTTTGGAAGACTGTCCTAAAATTATTCAATATCAATAAGTATTAGAAACCAAATTTCAATTGATGAAACGGAGTTCACAACTCCTTTGACCAGTAGGATAATCAGTTCTAAAGACAAAGAGCAACATTCCAAATGCATGAGCATAGAAAAGTGTGTTCATTTTCCTCCAGAAAGTTACTTTGAAATAATATTTTAATTACTCAAATGATTTTTTTTTCTTCAGACAACTGAGTGCATTTTAATGCAAAAAACATCTGAAATATTTTGCTATTAAACCCAGATCTGTCTGATTGATTTTTTGGTGCTTTCATTCCTGCGTGAAATAAGCAGGATCAAGTTCAAAGCAGGTAACTGAGGTGTAACTCCAGATGGATATTAGTTTTGGAACTATATACAATTGCCAATCAGTAGTTTTTATTTTCTTTTCTAATGTAACATAAAATGTTCCCAAATTTCATAGTGGTGTAAGAGAGATTTGTCATTTGTGCGTTCTACTATAAAATTATATTAATAGATTTTATAAAAGATTTCTTTTTTTACTGTCCACGGGGCTGCTGATTTCTGTCTAGTATTAATATGTCTAAGGATGTTTTTTAGTCTTTCTGTATTCTCCTTGAAGTTTCAGTAAAAGGACTTTTCACTAAATCCAAAAATTCTTTAAAGGGATTCCTAGTACAAAATAGAAAATGCATCTATAAATCATAAAAGTATGTAGGCCATTGATTTACAGCAAAATAAATGACAGTACTAGATGTATATTGACTCCCAGATATGTACTTAGGTCTATTAATAATAAATGCTAATACTAGATTAACGATGGGTTACATAAATAATGCAAAAGTGTATTAGAAGGAAGTGCAATAAACCTAGAATTTCTACATATGTGGAAGTCATGAATCTGCAGAACTGGGGATAGGACTGCTAGGGAATCTGTAAAGTTGCAGAGCAAACACAGCTGAAAGCCTGATTTTGGACTCCATGTGTTTTGTGCCTTTATGCTCACAGCTCTTGCTTTTAACTCTAATTTTTCTACTCTAATTTTAATTTTACTGAATTTTTGTTTTCTGTTTGACTAAGTGAATGCTCAACAATATGTGAAAGGGACATCAAAAGCTCACTTTGTTTATGTCATATGTTATGTCATATGGTGTAGGAATCTCTTTATCTGTTTATCTTTTTATCTGTTGTCTGAAATTCTTTTTGCCTGGAGTTCAACTGGGCAGCTCTATCAAATTCTGAGCTGTGCCATAAGGATGTTTTTCATAATAATAATAATAACAAAAATAATAATAGCAATATCATTTTCACCTATGCTCCATTTCCTGTTGTCTTTACCTCTTAGATCTTCTCTGAGTCATGTCAGATTCTTGTTTCTGTACAGGTATTGTGGATTCTTGCTATAGCCCTGTGGTATGTAATCCTCCCTGTGTGGAGGAAATCATTCTCATCTAGGAGTAAGAGGGAAAGGAGTGACTTTTCTTTTGTGCTAGTCACCAGTTCTTTATTCTTTTTCACCAAGGATAAGATGTTGATCATGACAGGCTTGAGAGGTCTCTGCAGTCTCATGAATGTCAAAAAGGTTGTAAAACTTCCTGCACCTGAGTTAGGGCAACCTCAAGCACAAGTACAGGCTGGGCAGAGAATGGCTGGAGACTAGCCCTGGGTAGAAGGACTTGGGGGAGTTTGTGGATGAAGAGGTCAGCGTGACTCTACAATGGGTGATTGCATTCTGAAAATCAACCACATCCTGGGCTGCATCAAAAGAAGTGCAAGCAGCAGGTCAAGGAAGGTGATGCTGTCTCTCTACTCTGCACTTGTGAGACTCCACCTGGAATTCTCTGTCCAGGTTTGGGGGGTCTCAAAACCAAAAGGATATTTCCTGTTGGAATGAGTCCAGTGGGAAGCCACTAAGCTGATCACAGGGTTGCAGTACATCTATGAAGACAGGCTGAGAGATCTGGGGTTGTTCAACCTGGAGAAGAGAAGGCTCCAGGGTGACCTTAGAGGGCCTTCCAGCACTTAAAAGAGTTCTATGGGAGAGCTAGAGAGGGAGTTTTCATAAAAGTCTGTAGTAGATAGGACAAGGAGAAATGTTTTAAGCTGAAGAAGTCTACATTTAGCTAAATAATAGGAAGAAATTCTTTACTGTAAGTGTGGTGAGACACTGGAACAGGTTTCACAGAGACATTGAGATCCCTGAAGATGTTCAAGACCAGGATGGATGGAGCTCTGAGTAGTCTATTTATTCCTGTAAGTTGGATTTTTATTTTTTTTTCTCCTCAAGTTCTTTTTCCCATTCCTGAGCAGGCCCTATTTTGTTATGGAACTTCCTATGAGTTTGCTGAAAAAAAAAAAAAAAAAAAAAAAAGTTTTCTGTCTTTTAGTGATGAAATATAGGAATAAATTTTATAAAGTAGGTCTAAATCCCATTTTCCCAAAGTTATATCTCATCTCTCTCATATTTTTCTTGTGTTCTAGATATTCATCAGTACAGCTGGAGGAACTGTTTAAGCCTCTAGATGTAACAACTTACATAGATTTGAAGTGGACCTTTTGTACACAGGCTTACAAATACTATATAAAGTGCATTGGTTCTACAGTAAACCCTTAGTCATCGAAAAATAAAGAATTATAGATCACTTGCATATTCACCCTCCAATATTTGGCCCTCAATTTTTTTGTTCTTTATTTTTTATAATTTCAGATTTTTTTGAAACTGTCTAAAGGAAAAGTCAGTATGTTTTTGTGGATTTGGTTCCTTTCATTAATTCAAACTCAGAAACTATGTTTCATCATCTTATGTTTTCTAGGACATTTCCATTTCTGACAACTACCTCATCATTCCCAGTTGTGCTTGCCCTTTGTCTTTCCTTTATCACTTGTATTTCCCCTCCTCACTTCTCTCTTGCCTTGTGTATTTCGTCTTCAAGAAGGAGTGAGAAAGATATTAACTCACTGATACTGGTGCCTTTCTGATACTGAAATTTCATTTACTTTTATGAGAACAGAGAACAGGGAGGTAATCAAGCAAAACTGAGCCTTTTGACAGATGTTAAAGTCATAGGCTATAAAGATCAAAGGAAAAGAAAATAATCATATATAATTTGAAACTTAACCTTTGAATCTTGTTCATTCCACAACAACTGTAGTTTAACCTCAGCTGGTAAATAAGCTGCATGCAGCCACTCAATCACTCCATCACCAGCAGCATGGGAGAGAGAATCAGAAGGGTAAAATGAGAAAACTCATGGGTTGAGATGAACACAAGTCCATAGGTAAATTCAATAGATAAAGCAGAAGCCATGCACAAGCAAATAGAAATAAGGAATTAATTCACTGCTTCACATGGCCAGACAGGTGTTTGGCTATCCCTGGGTAAGCAGGGCTCCATCACACACAGCAGTGACTTGTAAAGCCAAAAAGATTTAGCTCCAAACTTAGTGGTCTCCACATCTTCCTTCATCTTCCTCCAGCTCTATATGCTGAGCATGAATGGGATACCTCTTTGGTCAGCTGGGCACAACTCTTCCGGCTCTTTCTGCTTCCAATTCTTTGCACACCCACAGCTGCCTCATTGTTGGGGGCAGCATGAGCAGCAGAAAAGGCCTTGATGCTGTGCAAGCACTAGCTGAAGTGACATGAGAACCAAAAATTGAGTATACAAAAGGGCTTAAAAGAACAGAAATTGTCAGTTTTTTAAAAAACAGTATAACTCAACCAAACAACCCTTTGGAAGTGAGAAGCAGGGGAAAGGGTAACTATTGTCAAGAAAATCAACCTGTAGGAGTACAGAGCTCTTAGCAAAAACGTGTGAAATAGCTGAACCAGTAAACTAAAAGAATTGCATTTAACATCTAGTCATTCCCTGAAGGGCAGTGTGTGGCCTGAATGTATGTGCAGAGCAGGTGGCAGAAAAGAGAACGTAGCCCAGGTGGAGACCTCTTCTGCAGGTTGTGCCTACAAGATACATGCCATTCACTCATGCAGAGACACCTGAACTAACATTGAATCACTTAGCTGAGCTACCAGAAGCAGCATTATTTTTCTACTCAGAACAATTAGCACTGATGAAAAAGAAGGTACATTCACCTGTCCAGAACAACAGATAGGGGAATAGTCACAGGTATCATCTTTAAACATGGACTATCTTTTTTCCTCTTCTGCACGTATGTGGGGGTTTTTTTGCATAGGAGCATTCTCTTCTTTTACTCACTTCCTTTCATATTCTGATGAGAAATACAATGTAAGTCTTCATTTATACAGAAGGAAAGAAAATCAGTTCAATTTGTTTATCTATGAGAAAACCTGTATGCAGAACATTACTTCAGAATCTGTCTTTAGGTTGTTAGAGGATGAGGAAAATCAGTCTATTTTCCCTACTTATTTATATTCCCATATACTACTAGGCTGCTCAAAAATACAGAATAATTACATCAATATGTATTGGAAGGAACTAAATTTAGGAGGGTATTCAAATTATATCATTGCTATAGAGATGCCAGGAAAGACAGGAAATTATATCACTCAAGGAAACACATTTGCCAAATATTAACGGCATTTAGTTATACTCTATCATGAGTCAGAAATAGTGTACCTATGAAATTAGTTGCATCCAAGTTCTTAAAATGTAGACTCCAGCAAAGGTACCTTGTTTGTCATTTCAGAAGTTCCTTTTAGAGTTGTTTAAAATTCTGTGCTCACTCTTAAAAATTAGTACACTTTCAGATTCATATAAGGCATGAACTGTGATAGATACTCTAAACTTTAGAAATTCAGACTGCTCATGTATTGATGTACTTTGTGAATAATCATTTTCATGAGAGGGAAGAAGACCACCTTTTCAAAGTTTCTTTTCTTTGTAATAATTCAGGCATACAACTTTCAGATTAGGAGATATATAACATTGTCATTAATGTCTGAAACTTAATTCCTGTGCAATTATTTCTGATTTACACCAGAATAATTTGGGATCAGAATTTTTGGAATATTTATTTATACTTTGCACAAATACAAAAGAAGCAGCAAGAGTTCTAAATGAAAGTAGCAGTGAGACTAGCACTTTGATTAAGATATATATAGGATGCCTGCAATATTCCTATTTCTGATTAGAACACGCCAAGGCTAAAAATGGAATTTAGCATACTAGTGGAAAATTACACTAAAAGCTGGAGATACCCAAAAACATTATTCCCTAATTCAAGAGCAAGTCAAATAGAAACTTGAGAGTTTTATCATATTTGTTTAGGGATTTATATTGAGAGTTAATATAAAGCTTTTGAATGCCTAGGTCTTCCAGGTGTGAATCATATTCAACTTTATGTGGTCACACCTATTAAAATGTTACCCAAGGTTTTCAGTAATGTCTGCCAACATGAAAGAGAATATAATGTGAAGGATGTGTAATGAATACTGATGGTAAACTGTATACAGTGTATCAGATTAATTAAGTAAATATGAATTTTGTGATACTTCCATGTTCACTCCAGAACGATAAATAAAATTTATTTTTTTACCAAGGATGTTCTTGTTCATAGAACTCTACTCTCAAGGCTATGAGTTACTATTAATAACTCAACTTTTATAATTAGTATAAAGCTGATATCTCTATATATATATATATATTGTGGCATAGATGCTAATCTTTGAGAAGGGCAACAAGTGGGTTGAAGAGTCTGGGATACAAGTCTGATGAGGAGTGGCTGAGGTAGCCGGGGTTGCTTAGCCTGGAGAAAAGGAAGCTCAAGGGTCACCTTATCTCATTCTGCAACTCCCCAAAAAGAGGGTGTGGTGAGGTAGGAGTCAGTCTCTTCTCCCAGGTAACAAGTGATAGGACAAGCTGAAATGGCCTCAAGTGTTGCCAGAGAAGATTTAGATTGGACATTAGGAAAAATTTCTTCACTGAAAGGACAATCAAGTACTGGAATAGACTGCCCAGGGAATGGGAAGATGACTGATAGGGAAAAATAAGTTGCTGATCTCTGAATGGAAGGTAGTCAGCATATCCAGCCTCCCACACACAACATGACCTAAGGGGGACTAAAGAGAGTGGAGAGGAGACACTGCAGCCAGGCTCTGTCAAAACCCCTGCAGAGAACTAACTTGGTGGTGCTTTCCAGCTGATAAGCCACCCAGCAGCTGAAAACCAAGGGTGATGCCTTAGAATTTTAGCTTTTAGATTTTTCAGATCCTGTATTGCTTTAGTATATAATCTAAAACTCCATATAGAGTGTTATTTAAGTGTCTTCACATTTTGGTCAGATGAAACAATTCCTCTAGGCCTGAAGCCCAAGGACACCTTACTGTCTCAGACCCTAAAATATACAAAAGTGAGTTGGGGAGGAGCAAAATGGGGGATCTATGACTTCATTGCCTGTAGCTGTCATTGGAGGATTAATACCTGATATGCAAATGGACCAAATTCATATTTGTCTGAAAAACTCGTGACCATTCTCCATCTTGGGCATAGCTCCTCTTAGGAGGGTTCTGGCTGCCCATGGTGTACCTATTGAAGGCCTTTAATAAATACCCACTTTTATTTCATTAATCTTATGTATCCTCTGTTCTAGGTAGCCACTCCAAAGCATCAAGGGATATAAAGGAAAATGTCTTGATCTTGAATCAGAAACCGTGGTGAAAGCACTGTCTTTTGTTTGATGCATGTCCTGCTTTCAGCATACAACCACTACCCACTAAGATGTATGGCTAATGTCATTCAAGCTCCACCTAAGCACAAAGAAATAGTATAAAAATGATTTGAAAATGGGGAGAGGTTAGGGAAGAATCCAGTGGAACCTCTGGGATCAGTCAATGTGCTGTACTTGTTTCTCACCTGCAGGGATGCTTATTGGGTATGAAACATACTCTCTATCTGCTGAATTATTACCTCAAGCTAGCTTTCACTGGGGATTAAAGCTTGTAAATATATTGCTATAAACTAACATGAACTTTGAATTTATTTTAACAGTCAGATAATATTACTGGCAATTCTTGAACCTTAACTTTTTGCAATTTATTAACAATGAGTGTTATCCTGTAAATCCTGTTAATGTGAGTCCTTTAAGGACACTATTAATTACTGGCAGTGAGTAAAGATGTGAGAGGGAGTTTCTCTTTTTGGTGTGTGAACCTAAACATGTCAGTCAAACCACCCTCTGAACTAGTGAGCTGCTCAGTGAAAGGTCCCCTGGCACTGACAGACTGATCAGGTACAAGAGTCTCAGCTTTCCTGGGGTACTGGCAGATTAACCAAACACTAAGGGCTTGAGAAAATATCCCCTTTTATGTGACACAGGGAAATGGTGAAACCACTGACCCTACAAGTGTTAAAAAAATTGTGGAGATGTAGTGCCTAGGACACGGTTTAGACCTAGACTTGGCTGTGCAGGGGTTAATGGTTGGACTTTATGATCTTGCAGTTATCTTCCAACCTTAATGATTCCATGGCTCTATGAAGGCTGACAATAAGGCCTCAAAATAGATCTCAAAGAACCTCTAGGAGTAAGTCTGTCCATTGTGATGTGCTTTGCTACTGTTACTGCTGGATACACTCTATTCCCTGGATGATACATTCAGTCACTAAGCGACTGATGTCTGAGCTTCAGGTCTTAACTGATGACACACTTTGACCTCTACGTGCTATGTATTTAGCAAATACAGCCATATATTTAGCTTATATAGCCACAGTCTATGTATATACTATCAAATTTGAGGACTACATCATACTTCAGCTTTCCAGTGACTAATTTTCTTCACTACAATTCAGCAGTAGGTTACTGCTTATTGTGAAACTAATTTTTTATAAGCTATTTTAATTGTTTTTAATGCAGTATTGAGGATTCAGCATTTCATTACTTCTATCAGTAATTCAGTGAGGTCATTGATATGGTACACCACAACATTCTTGCTGCTAAATTGGAAAAATGGATTTGATAGGTGAACAGGTAGATGGATAAGGAATTGTCTCGATGGCAGCATCCAAAGAGTCACAACCAACAACTCAATGTTCAAGTGGAAATCTGTAAAGACTGGTCTCCTTCAAGCATCCATACTGGGACGAATACTCTTTAATATTTTCGTTAATGACACATCTTCAGAAAGTTTGCAGGTGACTGAGGTTGATAAGTTAGAGGGAAGAGATGCCGTCCAGAGCACCTTGACAGGTTGAGGAATGAGTTTATGAAGTTCTACCAAGCTAAGTGCTGCACTCTATTACCTGAATTGGGGCAGTCATCGATATCAATACAGATTGGGTGCTGAATTGCTGAGAGCAGTCCTGTGCAGAAGGACTTGGGGATCCTGGTGGAGAAAAAAAATGGATATGAGCCATTATTGTTCATTTGCAGCCTGAAAAGCCAATTGTGTCCTGGGTTTCAGAAAAAAAAAATTGTGCACAGTAGATCAAGAAGAAGGTATTTCTCCCATTCTATGTCATTCTCATAAGACTTGGCCTGAAGTAAGGTATTCAGCTCTGGGCTCCTCAGCAAAAACAGGAATGGACCTATTAGAGCAGATCTAGAGGAGAGCCATAAAAGTGAACAGCAGAACCCCTATGCTCTGAAGAAAGGATAAGAGAGTGTTGGGGTTGTTCAGCCTGGAGAAGAAAAGACTTCAGGAAGATCTTATTGTGGCCTTTTAACATGTAAATGGGGCTTATGGCAAAGAGAAAGACAAAGAAGTATTTTTGCTAAGGTCTGTATTGGAGAAGGGACAATATTTTTTAAGCTGTAAGAGGGTAAATAGGTTGGAATCAGAGAGGAAATATTTTATGACAAGGGTGAGGAAGGTTGCCCAAAGAAATTGTGACAACTCCACTACAGGTGGTGTTCAAAGTCATCCAGTCTTCTGTTCTAATGGAAGATGCTCCTGCTCAAGGAAGAAGGATAAGAATAGATAATCTCTGATATCTCCTTCCAACTCATATGTTCTATGATTCTCTGATTCTATGAATTTGTCACATAGCTTTTAACTTATTTGGAGCAATATCAAGTCTTCCTCTCAATTTTCATATGTTATAATAATTTGTTAAGTGTATCTGCTGGGGCTAGGGTGGTTCTGGATAGCTACTGGATATCTCTGGGACCTCTCGAGGCAGAGTGCCAGCTACACAACTAGCAAGAGACAGAGACTCCAGGACTTGCTGTAGAAGTTCCAAAAGTAGCTTTATTTCTTCAAAGGGTTTTGCCAGCAAAATCCAGTTACATAGCATAGCAAGGAGTCTTTATAGGTTTCAGAGGGATTGAAATTCTAACCAGTAAAATTATAAATTGAGAAACTATCCAATTACTTTAAGATTCTAAGTGAAAAAAGACCAATCATCTAGTAAAGTTAAAAACCAATAGAAATTCTAAATGATAACAGGAGTTTTGGCAGGGAGCAGGGGGAATCTCTCATGAAACATTTCATTGTCTCAGGGCACAAAATCCCAAGGGCCTTTTTCAGGCACCGTTGTATCATCCACAGTTAAGGGCATCTTCATCATCACAGCTATCTTCTGTAACCACAGTGTATCTAAATTCAAATAATTCTCAAAGTTTCAGAGTAGTCCAAAGGAATTAGAGACCTAAATTCTATATAATTTAATGAGGTATGCATACCTAAAATTTCAAAATCCCTGACTGAGAAAACATCTGGGATTCCTTAAAATGGTCTAGCTTAAAAACACGATTCACTACATTCAGCCCTTAGTAGTATCTCAGAGAACTAGGCACTGAGCAGATTTCATCTCTACGAAGAATTTCTGTGCTGTGAGCCTCTTATATAATCAAGTCCTATAGATAGGTCACATTTCAAGCCTAATGAGATCCAGGTGTAAAAACTGAGGAAAAAAGTTACAAGGCAACAAAAACCAAAGCCAAAATATGTCTGTCTAAAGTAATAGAGAAAGAGAACCAGAACCAATGAGTTTTACTCCAGTGTTATGAATTACAGGACTACAAACTATGAACTCAAGCCTTTTCTGTAAGACATATAGGAAAATGCAACTACAAAACATATTTAAATTATTAAAGTTAAATGAAGTATACTATTCCTGTTGCATTAAACGGTGGTTGCACCTTGACTACAGCACGGATGTACTCCTGCTTTTGCATGGTACACCTTGAATGTGAACACACATATAAAGCATATATATTAGCCTGAAAGATAATATTAAGAAAATATACAGTATTAGCACTGAAATAAATAAATTTAATAGCACAAGCAATTAGAAAAGGTGAATGAACTGAAAAGTAACAGTTCAGAGAATATTTAGTCTTCTGTCCATAGCTGAGAATGCCAAGATTTAATGCACATTTTCAGTTTAACAAAGGAAAGATTGAGAGTGTGAAACTGATTGTCATTCCAGACAACATTGCCCTTGCTGATTTTAGCTAGAACTCTCTTCTGCTGTCAGAATCAGTTTATATTCAAGTGTGTCATAGTATCTAATGACAAATGTGGACAGCATTGAGATATGGTCAGTATAATTTGCAAGCAGTGACCTTGGTTAAAGGTTTGTCTACTTATTAATTTCCTACTAAAGATTTTTTTTTACTTATTAATTTTCTTCTCTAATATAATTTCAAGTTAAAATAAAATTTGGAATAGTTAATCCAACCAGTAATATTTTAATGAGTAAATATATGTCCCTAGAATAGATTGATTTTAATTTACATAGTACTGTGAATTTCTCTGCCAAATCTGTAGCAAAATAGCCCGCAGTGAATTCTTCTAGGTCTTCCATACAGCCTTCTTTTTCCAAGTACTCTGTATATTTATAAAAGATGCAGAATTGACACAACTGTGAAATTAAATTAAATGACATTTATTTTTTAGCTGTAGAAAATACGTGTTGGGAACTGACATTCAAATTCTTTGTGCATAAGGTAGGCACTGTCTTAATTTTCTCTCCACAGGACCAGCTTTATGAGTATGTGCGTTTGTTCCCTAAGTCAGGTAATCTTTAGATCTTTCTGTAGAAACTGCTAACTAAGATGTTGGATTTTTTTGTCTCTCTGCAATGTTGACACCTCCCCATCAAATAAGGTTCAGTTGATTCATTTAGCTGGTTCATTTACAAGTATCATTTGTCTGATCTACAACATATTCTGTTATGCCTCATATGTTGATAATGAAATAGTTATGTACCTTTATTAAATTTGTATTCTATTTTGTATATAAATGTATATACATAATTGTACATAATTAATGTAGACATACATTCATAATATATACGTATGCATGTATACATCTATCTGAAATATGCAACCAAGAAGTGTTAAAAATGAGTGCTATTTATTTCTATAGGAAATAGAGCTGAGAGAAAACAGAGAGAGAGCTGAGGATAAACACATTTATACAACACTCATCACACTTTCACTGTGGTTTATAGTGTCTTATATAGGATGTATTATTTGTGAATTAGTTCATTTACGGCATAATGCAGAGCAAGCAAATAGATAAGGGTATAGTCCTGGTCATGTACCACATCACATTTGAACTGCAAGGTAGTGCTGCTCCCTGTGTTGTATTTTAAAACAGAAATTTATCACACAAACTTCACAAATATTCGGTCAGATCCTAAGATGCATAAATAAGTGAAGCTCCTAGAATAGGAACCAGCAGTGCCCTGGCAGCCAGGAGAGCCAACCCTGTCCCGGGGGCATCAGGCACAGCATCACCATCTGGGCAAGGGAGGGATTGTCCTGCTCTGCTCTGAGCTGGGGCAGCCTCACCTCCAGTGCTGGGGGCAGTTTTGGGTGCCATAACGTAAGAAAGATGTTAAGCTATTAGAGAGCATCCAAAGGAGGGCAGCAAAGATGGTGAAGGGCCTTGAGGGGAAGCTGCATGAGGAGCAGCTGAGGGCACTTGGTCTGTTCAGCCTGGAGCAGGCTGAGGAGAGACCTCACTGCAGTTACAGCTCCTTGTGAGGGGAAGAGGAGGGGCAGACCCTGATCTCTGCTCTGTGCTGACACTGACAGGACTGAGGGAATGGCCTGAAGCTGTGCCAGGGGAGGTTTAGGTTGGATATCAGGAAAAGGTTTTTCATCCAGAGGATATTTGGACACTGGAACAGCTCCCCAGGAAAGTGGTCTCAGCACCAAGCCTGACAGAGCTCAAGAAGTGTTTGCAGAATTCTCTCGGGCATGTGGTGTAACTCTTGGGATGGTTCTTTGCAGGGCCAGGAATTGGGCTCGATGATCTTTATGGATCCCTCCCAGCTCAATATACTCTGTGATTTTGTACTTCTATCATTTTTCCAACTATTAATCATAACAGCTAACTTACACCAGTAAGTCTGCAACTTACAAAATCTAAAAACTGGAATGATCGTGTTATGTGTGGTTCAGCTAATATAGTAATACATTTTAGTGTTACACTTTCATTTTACACCACTTAGGTGGTTAAAATAGATAAAAATATTGTAGAGAAAGTCGCTCAGTCAAATGCCTCTCAGATGTTATGAAGAATGATTAAGTGCCTGATTTAAAACTTGGCATTAAAACTGGCATTTTGTATAATTTCTTTAGCAAATTCTACATTCTAAACAAGAAGCCAAAATCACTTTAGACAGACATTAGATTAAGAATGCGGAGGGAAGGAGAAATTTAGAGCTAGATGCAAAGGAGGATATATTTTTACTGTGGATTTTCAAAAAGGTGAGCTGCTGGTAGGACTGATAGTTGAAGACAGGCTCATGAATGTGAGAAACTATTTGACATAACTGAAAGGGAGAAAAGGTCTAATATACCATGCAACAAAGGAGTATTGTTGTGACAGAGGCACATATCCAAATTATTTCATAATTCATAGCCCTTGCCTAAAGTAAGCTGGAATTTCTTACTCCATTCCTGATAAAGCAGATAACATTGGAAATACTAGTGAGTTATTTAAATAACTCAGATCAAATTTTTGTTCAAGTCCTGTAGAGCTCATAGCATATTTTGAAGGAGATTAGTTAGGGATAACAAAAATATTATTGGATTAGATCATCAAAACCTATGAAAACAGTAATTGTGGGCTCCATTTTCTTCAGGATTCCCCATGCCAATTCCTCTTTCTTCTAAATGTTAAATGATGAATTCATCACCAAAAAAAGTGCCTGCTATTTGCATTTAACTACACATCATGTAGGAGCCACATATATAGGAAGATAGTCTGAAGCCTGAAGGATGTTTGGAACTGAACCATCCTCATCCACACTGTAGTCTTAGAGATCCTTCTCAGACATAGTAATGCAGCTTATAGGAACCACTGCTTTCTGCAAATGTGCCCAAGTTAAATTTGTGCCCTTCACTTTGTAAAGGCATAGATGTACATACCCTGTGTCTTATTCAGAATTTGTATTTCACTGTGGAGTTTTCATTCATTACTTTAAATCCTACGTGCACAGAGGCCATTATCTTTTCAGGGACAGATGGAGTGAATCCTGCATGATATATGACTGTATCACTTTCATTTTATTTTGATAGACCCTATAGAGATTCAGGATATTGTCTTTAATGGGTCTAACCAAGGAAATGATTGTTAGCTGTGGTAGTGCATAAAAGTTCATGATTCAGGAAAAAAACTAAAATCTAAGTGCCTCCACTAGCTTGGATGAAGTCTTGTAAAAAGAAAGAAAGAAGTTCCAGTTCTGAAAAATGACAAATTCTCTTACTTCTTTGAGCAATGTGAGAGTGGAATGTGATATTTATTTACATTACTTTCTTTAAAATTTTATTGGCCGCTGTTGTGTCATATGGAGTTACACAGAAAGCCTTCAATGCAAAATTGAAAAATGTATTGTTTCAATTTTTTCTTTAGAGATTAACAAAACAGCTTTGCATGGATATTTTTGCATATTTAAATTACCTTTAAGTAATATAGCTAATGATTGGATGTTTTTTCTCATGTATTAGTACCAATCAAAATGAAGAAAACAGTATCTTTCACTCTTTCTGATAATTTACAGTTTTCAAGCCCAAAGTCTGCCTTTCCAGTTGTAGACTCTTTATTTTGCCTAATTCTTATATGCAAGCAAAGTGCAATGAATATTCATTGAGGTTTTTGTAGTGAATATTGTAGCATACCTGTAAGAACTAAATTCTGAGCCCTACAAGATTTGATTGGGAGAGCAAACCCATATAGGCAGCTCCAAGCAAAATGGTGTTTGGAAAAGGACTAAAATAAAGATTGTGGATTTTGGATACAACCACATGCTGAACAAGATAAGGCCCCAGAAACCTTGCACAAACTGGCCTGCTACTGCAAGAACTAGTCACACTGTAATCTGTTAAAAATGAGTGTTTTAGATCACTTAAAGACTCACTGGGACAGGTATCAGTAAAAACAGATTTAACAAAAAAGCAACAGTATGACAAAGTTCATTGGCAGGGTTCACTCTACTATGTCCTTTATGGTCATGGCACATCAAGAAAAAGCAACAAAACTCCAGTCAATCAAACCAAAGTAAAGCAGAGAACTATCTGTGTTTGTGTGTGTGTGTGTGACAAAAGGATAGAAAGGGCAAGCATAAAAAGGAATATGGCCTAAAGCCTCAACAACACCGAAACATAACATTTTTTAACTTATAACTTAAATTGAACTTAACACTATAACAAAGGATTAATATAGGATTTGCTACATCACAACAGTACCTTATTAATAGGCCTATCTTACTTAGATATCTAATGTACTCAATGTACTATCATTTGATTCAGCACATGCACACAGACATAAGGAGTCAGTGCAAGGTACCTGGAAAATGTCCCCTAAAGATAGTGAAATGCTCACTTCAGATGCCTTTGCATTGAAACCAAAGGATTGAGGCTTGAGAAGTGGGGACATTGGCCCAGGATCATTTGACAGTCCTCCAAGTATGGCAAACTTGAGAGTGGGCTGGCTCTGAGAGGTGTCCACTGAGAGGGAGGTGCTGGTCACAGCTCTGAGGGGTGTCCCAGCTGGTCACAGCCTGCTGTGGTGCAGAGAGCTCAAAGGGTCTTGTTTTGGACTGCTGTTTATAGGGCTGAAAGAGAGGGGGCCTTAGTTATAGCAATGTTTCATCCTTGCTGCATTTTGGATTGGCAACTTTCTGTGAAAGTGTGAGAACAAGGGTGGTATGACATTCAGGAAAAATATAATTTCAAAGGCTGTTCATAAAAATGAAAAAGCAGGATCTCATTAGGTAGCATGAGCTCCTGGGAGCAGTGTCTCTTAGATGCTCAAGAGGAGCTGAGACAGGTGCTGTTCATTAAGGATGAAGCCTAACAAGCATTTCTCAGATCATAATGTGGCCCGGAAAAGGCAGGGCCCCACATACACATCCCACCACATAACTCCAGGGACTCTCAGATTAACACCTTTTGCACTGTTGCAGGATCCCATTTTCAAAACCCTCTAAGAGGCTGAACTGCTTGTGCTCATGGTCTGCCCTGACACGGTGCTAGCTAACACCTGCTCAGCTCCTAGAGCCTGTCATTCTTGTACCAAGATCCCACTAATATTCATCTCTCCTTGCTCTGCATTTCAGGTTTTTTTTTCTTTTATTTTCATTTAAAAGGATTTAGGGTGGAAAAGATATGTGATGAAATTATAATCATTATGTAATTTTTCTTTCTCTAACATGTCTGAAATCTTTGTTGGGCAGCTGCCCAGATGCAAACAAACAAATTCTTCATTATGTTAACAATAAACATTTTGTAATTTAAATAATAATTCCCATTCTATATGAATGGAGTGAATTATTTACTTACCATAATGCCTTATTTCCAATGATTCAGCAAAACTTTTAATAGAGCAGCATGAACAGGTAGTACTAAATATTAACCTTGACAAATAGTGTGTGTAGCTGGAAAACCAAAACCAGCTTGTGCTTTGTATTTTTTTTTCTCAGAAGTGATATCTGAAGTTATATTGCATAAATAAAATTTGTCATGTCTTGTCATGTTTGTTTACATTGTATCAGCTAGAACTCGAGTAAAAAGTCATTGCATTTTTCAGGATTAAAAAAAAGTAAAAACAACTCTCTTCTGGCTGAATCGATTCTTTGTGCTACACGTATGTCTCTCATTGTCCCTGCAGTGATTGCAGAGTTTCTCAAAGACAGCCCTCCCACCCCTTCAGGTCAGGTCAGGTTTGTGAAGCTCAGCTCCACAAACACCCTCCCCGTCCCCCACTCCCCCCAAAAAAACCCAAAAAAACCAACCAAAACCAACCCATTTAATTTTAGTCAGTATTGTGACTTTGTATGACGAGTCCAACACATTCAAAACAGTAATGTAAGTGTAGGGTAAGGTGGCATTAAGCCAATGTAGCAATATAAAGCTGGAATAACTCTCCACTAAGTGTGTATAATAGTGTCTGGAACTTTCAGAGGATTGGTAGCATTGCTGCAGCAAGACTTTTTTAAAGGTAAATTTATATATATATATATATATATATATAAAATCTAATAGTTATTTCAAACTATTGTAAACAACGTAGTTTTTTTTCTTATTCTGGTGCTCAGACAGAATTCCATAAGAATTAACTGAGTATATCAAAATGGACTACTTAATCAGTAACAAAAGGATTATTCAATATCATCAGTATTTTGCGATGAAACTTTTGGGCAGATCTTTTGAAATTGGATCCCATAGTCTTTCTCACTGCAAAACGTGCATGAACTTCAAAGGTGATTTTGGTTTAGTGATGATTACTAAATATTAAACTCTTGAAAATATAAAAAATATATAATTTAGTCCGCACTTTTTTTTTTCTCTCTAAAATTCAGAAAACAGAAATGGCATTGGCACTACCAGAGGCATAGGCTAAGTCCCCTTTCTGTTACCTAGGCAATACGGAAAGCAGAGGAAATAATTTTTATAATTTTTATCCTAAAATTCTTATGGAGTATCTGCAACGTCATATAAGTTTAATTACCATGATAATAAGATTTATGCATATACTTAGGGAGACAACAGATGAAGTAAGTCTATTTCAGGTTAACAAATTCAAGTCTTATTCTGTTTTTAATATGATTTCTGCAGAGAATTTAGTTTATAAATATCTTAGGCATGTTTAAAACCATGTAAAGAAAGACATACAAGTTATACTGTGAATAAGTGGTTTAAAAAAACCCAGTTTAAATATACTCCTATTAATCAGTTTTCTATAGAATCAGGTACATTATGTTTTTCCACACGGGGGAAAAAAAAATGATGAAAATCTGAGGGAATGAGACAAATATTATTTTTAAATACTGTTTGACCAGTTCTCTAAAACAATTAATTAGAACTACATTAAGGTTATTATAAATGCATTTGTCAAAGAGGCAGCTTATATTTAATGAAATAAGTTTAAATACAGATACTGGCAGACAGTCAGTCATTGTTTGGCTGCTTTTATGAGAGCAGCTCTTGAAAAATCTCCTTAAATTCCTACGAATTCCTGCACTTATAAGATGCACTCATGCTTGCAGATATTTAGTGGTTTAAGTGGAAAAGTGGGAGACAAGCCTGAATATTATTCCTTATTTAATTTGAGCAGAAGCTGACAGCAACATTTTACATATATCCTTGTGAGAAGCAAGCAGTGAAGCCTAAAGTTCTTTTAGCTTCTAGTGACAGCTTTTCTGGTATGTCTTCACAATGCCCCTCATGCTGAGTTAACACACAGCTTGACAAAGGATCTACCACTTGAATGTGATATTTTAAGTCTTGTTGGCACAGTTTTCTATTTGTCAACTGAATAGTGGAGCATTTGCTGAAATTTATTATTCTGTTGTCCAGAACTGCAACAGAGTAGTTAAAATGCTGGTAATTCCTTTGAGATGCTAACAGAATGGTGGTAGTTTTCATTACTGTCCCAAAAGAAAACAGAAATGGCACAGGCATGCAAATTAATTAAGATTTTCTTTCTGATTACTTGCAATTATAAGCTGCAGGCCTTTCTGCACTGTAAAAACTTAGAAACATGAAAGAAACTGGAAACACAGAGAAAATGAAATTGCAGAATTACAGACACACACAAAAAAACACCCAAATCTGTATTTATTTTTTATGTGAGATTACCACACTGTTAGGCAAAATATATGTCTCCTCAAATAAAAAAAAACAAAACAAGTGGTATTTTTCAGCCAAAAAATTATAAATGAAATATCTAATTATTAATAAATAAAACAGATATAATGCTTTCACATTCTGTACAATTCTTTTACCTTTCTAATAGCTTTGGCATTTTTTCCCTCTTTCTCTAAAAGAACAAACTTGACCCCAACATTTTTTTATATTATTCTGTTGTTTTGCATTCTTCGTTGTCTGGTCATATAATAATAGGCAATTAATTGTTGTCTTAGGTTACAAAAAGATTTAACCAAAAGTATGTGTTCTATCATCACTGTTAAAAGCAGGTGGGGCAGTGATGTTTATCTCTTCCTTGGCCCATCCCTCATAACTCCCTCAGGGGAGATATCTTCTATTCTATCACTGCATGACTTATAAAATTGCATCACCTCATTGAGAGATGCTCCACCCAGGAGAAGGAACCAAGAATTCCTACCTGTATATAATCTGATGTTTGGGACACCACGAGTGGCTTTATCCACTGAATTCCCAGAGGACAAGAGCAACATAACCACCACTGGACCTTCAGAGGAAGATCAAACCCTTCTACAGGACTACTGCTTCAACAGAGGCACATCTATCACTCCAACAGGACTGCAGCCACCATTTAATTGGAGTGCTACCACCACCCTGACCAACAAGGTGTCAGGTTGTATCCTGACTCTGTCAGTGTTTCTGTAATATTGCATTTATTTTAATTTTCTTATTAAATTGTATTTCTTACTTGAGATCTCTCACTGGTTTGCTTTCAAACTAGTAAAATTGTGAATCATTAGAAAAGTAGAGAAGCATCTTTAACACCTTACAAGAGCGCACAGGTTTAGAAATTGTGTTAGTGTATAATCTTGAATAATCTGCTCTAACAATTCACAGTTGTTCTAAAGTGTGTTTCTGTTTCAACTACATGCCTTGTGCTGAAACCAACAATAAAATCAAAACAAACCAAAAATGTATGATCTTCAGCAATCTACAGACAATAGGCTGGTAACATCATCCCCCCATATTTGAAAGTAAGACCAAGTTGGCACAGGTGTCTGGAATGCTTAAAAAGGGCTGACATCCACAGGTACCCCAACAGCCTGAGAAGTGGAGCAGCAAGACCCCAGGGTGCCTCAACAAGCATGAATATGCATTCTTACACCACAGACTGGAATCAGGCTGATTAGGCAGCAGCCCTGTGAAAAGGGTCCTGATGGAGGATGAGCTGTGAAAAGAAAGCTCATAAATTTATTACCACTGGAAGAATCATTCAATCAGCTGAGTGTCTGTTCATATATCTGGTAGTCAAATACATTTACAGTCACAGTACCAATAACTTGTCTTTAACTAAAGAATATTTTGTATTTTGCACTGGAAAAATCCTTGTAGTAAATACAACAGAGGCATTTCAGGGGAAAGCTCGGTCAATTGAAATGCCAGGGAAATTTGATAATTTCTGCAGCATTGCAAAACAACTGAAACCATTATTTTGCCTTTGATCTTTTATTTTCAATATATTTTTACCATTTCACCTTTTATATTTGCTTGAAAAACAAAAAAATTGTTTTGTGTTGCCAGTAATCTAAATGAGCAAATCACTGGAAAAAGGAATATTTAAAATATTTAGACTACAATGTAGAATCAGTGTTCTGTAATTCATTATATGTTCTATAATCAATCTGTGTTCTCATATATTTTGTGATGACATCAATTCCCTAGGACAGCATATATCTATTTCTCCATATCTTCATAATTACTCTACAGTTTTCTTCATATTTTATGTCAAAAATTAAAAAAAATCCTTATTTTTTAAGGAAAATATTACTTCTCAAACTCTCTTGCTTTCCTACTAATGCCCATAGACCATACTGTAAATACATGCTGATTTTTAGACATGCTTTTTGAACATTGCATCATCTTTTACTGTCATTAAAAAAAAATCTGCATAATATTCTCTGCAGGAATCAGTACTAATAATAATGTAAATAATACTAATGCAGATTATTGTCTTTCATGTTTGTTGGATATAAATCTAAGGGGTAAACAGAACTTATACCACTTAATAAAAACTTTAGGAAACATATGGTGAGCATATAAGCAAGAGAAAATCAATTCTATTATATCATCAACTTCACCAAAGGGAAAAATCATATTTGGAAGGAAAAGATGAAGGAAAAGGCAGAACACAAAGCAAATCTAAAAAGAAATTTAATTTCTGAGTTTCCTGACACTAGGCAGTTTATGTTTAAAATCCGTGTTCCATAAACAATCTTTTGCACTGTAATGTCTTATTCTGTTTTATGGTAGTGAAAAAGGAGAAAAGAATGACAGAATGAGCACAGCCAAATTTGTCCTATATGGCCATATTTCTACTTTGACAGTATTACTTTTCTCCATTAATTCTAGCAGCTTAAACTGTATTTGAACCCTTGAGAGTGGGCAAGTATGGGAATGGGTTGTTTAATTTAGGGTTTACTTCATGAACTACAAAGTATATACATTTAAAAAGAACTAAAGATGTAAGCACAATTAATCAAACAAAATCTCCTGAGCTAGTTTGTGAAGTCTAAATCAAAGGGAAGTGTTTGAACTGAATGATTTTTCCTGGAGGTATGGTTGTCCTTGTTTGACTTATTATTGGTGATTAGTGAAAGGAAGTCATTAATGGCTGGAAGAGGCAAAGGGTTTTTATGAATTTGGTTGGTATATTTCTTGCCTATTCTGTTTTCATCTCTCCATTTTTGAATTAACTTTATGGGCATGTTTTATTTCTAATTATAAAATTATACCAAATTGCTAGAAAATACTACACAAGTTGAAGAGAGAGTCTCACTGTACTGCTATGGTTGCATATACAGGCTTTTATTCACAACAAATTTAGGTCCTACTTTGATGAATTTCCACTGCAATAAAGCATCCATTAAAATATTAATTAAATGCACAGTGGGAAGTCTTGCCTTGACTTTAGGCATAAGCAAGCACAATTCCTTGTGGCTAACTCCCAATCTTTATCTGTTATGATAAATTAAACCCATAGTAATAGGTCAGCAAAGGGGAACTTACAGCATAAGTTACATGACAAATTGTGTTGCTCTTTTTCTACAGCCCAGGAGAAATGTAGGTTGCCAAGAAGAGTAGGTTCTTGGCAACTATCAGAGTTGTTAAAGAACCAGTTACAGAGGCAAAGGGTCTGTAACCCAGGCTTAAATTCTTACAGTGTGAGATATCAAAACCATCTTGTTCCAGTATGTAATTTAATTTAATGCATGTGATGTGTTTGTGGCACAGTATTCTGTTTATAGTTGATTGGATCCAGTTTGTATGTTCATCAACAAAAATATTATTTACATAATTTACTTCAATTATTCATGATGTATCTCCCCTATTAAGTCATAACTGTATTTTTGACCAGTGTTAATGAGAAAGAAACAGAGGACACTAAAAGCTTTCCTGCTGTTATTATCAGTTGGCAGCCATCTAACAGAAGGGACTCATTTCATAAGGGGCTGATCTAAATTAATTTTGGAAGACCTTCCTCACAGAAAATACAAGGAAAACCCCCAAAACTGTTGGATCAGGATACTCATTTTGCTTCATCCCTCACATATGGCTGGAATATTGTGACTTTTCAGGAGCAGCTGGGCCCTGCTGTGGTAGAGCAAAGGACTGACAGAAGATATTGAGTGTAGAGGAGAAAGAAAAAGATGATTTAGCAAAAATAGCAAGTTTTTTTAAAAAAAAACTCTACATAACAGCTGTTTAGAAGCTATAAACGTAGTCATAATTTTTGAAAAAGAAATATGAAAATTAGATGAAATGCAGCCATGTTCCATGGAGGTTTGAGGTAAGTATGTGCCCAAATAGACAATTGTCTTCATGGACATGGGCCTTAACCAATTGCATTGATTAATAAAGTAATTAGGATCTGATATCAGGGAATATTTAGTAGTGTAATAAAGTTATTATTAAAACCTAATTTAAGTATTTTCCTCTATATTTTCTCTCTTTCCATGTATCCAGAAAGTTGCATATACTATACAGTGAGACTGGCAATTAAGTTGTATTTATATAGTGACTTTATATTATTACAGTCTGTTTAAAATTACCAGAACAATACCCAGATTCTTTTTTCAGTGAGAATATATGTATATATGTTCTTATAGATATATGTGTATGGATATTTGCCTGCCTGTAAGAGTTCTGGCATGACTATTTTCTATTCTGATCATGTTGTACAAAACTGTTATTACAAGCTATTCACAGTGTTTACAGCTTTTCTATAAAGAACAACAGCTTTTCAATATACATTACATCTATTCCTATATATTTGACTCTTTCTTATTCCAAATACAAATTCAGGCATACAAGTCATGATCTTGTGAAGAAAATAAAAACAGAACTATGAATTTCACTTAAAGTGTAGTATATTTTCTCTTTGCTTTGATTGCTTTTGATATATAATTTTAATAATTTTTTTCAACAAAGAGCTGATAAAAATTATCTTGCATTTTTCTGCTTTTCTCTGTGAATAACAACCTTGAGTGAACAGGACAGTAAGAATCACTCAATTAGTTTTTCCTCATCTTCCCAGGCCCTCTCATCTGCTAACCTTACAAGAATTGTACTTATTTTTCTTGTTCAGTCATGCATTGAAACTTTCCTTGTGAATACTTAGTTTCTCCTTTGAGAAATAAGTGAGATTTTAGAGTCATAGTTAGAATTAATTTCCCCTTTAGGACATTTCTTAATTTGACTATTGGTCATCATTGCATTCAACTCTTAAGTCTGCCAGCTAGCTGATATTATGATTTACTGCTGTCTGCTGCCATATCTTATTGACTCCCATTGATTGTCTTGTTACATTTAGCTATTATTATTGTTGTTGTTATTGTTATTATGGTTATTGTTCTTCTTTTTTTGCATGCCTTTAAACTTCAAAAGTTTCTGCTCAGGTTAGGCAGAATCCCACTGCTTACTGCTGATTTTTCTGTACTGAAATGTATGTTTACTACCACAGCATGGTTTGTTCTTTCACTACCTAATTTGATTCTGCCCTATGATTTGACATGGGCTGCCTATAATATAAATCCAAGTCTTGTTTCCAATTGCTGACCATGGGTACCAGTAGACCAGCTGGGTGGATGACTTTGTTGATTTTGCATAACTGGGAGTATGAGATATTCCATATTCTACTCTCACTAGGTGGGAATCTACAGTTGATTTGGAAGGCGAAGGAAATATCTAGAAATAAAATTTTACTTGACAGCTGTTCAAAAGCTATCAAGGAATCTTACATCACAGGATGAAGAAATATTCTCTGAAGCAGAAACATGACAACTAGATGAAATGCAGCTATACTACATGGAGTTTCCATATGAGTTTGTCTCCAATGCCAAAAAAATTTAGTTACAGAATGACACTGGGTCCAAATAGACAAAGGGAGAGTGTCTGGCAGTGCAATTGCATGGTGTGATATGTAATCCAAGCCACTTTAAAAGGGAGGTGTTAATACCCCTATAGTTCTTCGATATATTGCAGACATTTCCTTTAAATTTGTTTAAATGCAACCCAAACACCTTATCTTTTCATAAGTAATTCTGTAGCAGTTATGTACTATTTTACAGCCTCAAGGGGATATAATATCAAAAGCAAATATATTTTATCCTGTAGATTATGAGACCATACTCAGATGCTAGTTTACAGTATAACACACATTTTCTTCGAGTTCATTACCTTCCTTTCTCCCTCTCTCACTTTCTCTGTTCCTTCATACTTGGAAGTCATTCTAGTTATTCTGGTGTCCGTGGACTTGACAAAACAAAATTTGTTTCTCTAATAATGAGAAGAAATCTTAAGTGTTGTTCTGGTGAATTAATTTGAACTTTCAGATTTTAAAATTATATGTGTTCTCCAATGAAATAATGAAAATCATTTGAGACCAGTGCAGTTAACAGTTGGCAAAGTAACTCTACATGCCCCTAAATTATCTTTTTTTAAAATTTGATTCATGACATTTACAGCCACATATTTTGAAGTAAAACCTGTATCAGTAGTATGCTACACTACACACAGTTGAGATATAACATACAGTATGCACGTTCATACACAACAGTGATGAAAATAATGCTGTGATAAAATAAGGTGTATTACACACAGAGGACACAATTTTTGACATTTTGCCCATTAATTAAAATTTAAACTATTTTTATTAATTTGAATAGCTATAAACCCAAATTTCATTCTTTTGCTTAATTCTTACACTAAAACTGTGTATTTCAGATATTTGCTTATGCCTACATATCTAAAACATATGGAGAAATTCTACAGCTTCTTCAGCTTCTCTTTTTGAGGAGAGAATATAAAGTTTTCCATGAAAGTCTAGTGATACATTTCAGAATTGCAGTTGATTTGTAACATAAATGTATGAGTGAGCCTTCTCATAAAGAGTCACTATATTCCTGCAGGACTCCTGAGAGACTGTTCAGTCTCAGAAATAAGAATTCAACAGAACTGTAGATTGATGAAAGAACCAAATAGAAGATAGCAGTAAGATAAATGGCATTTTAATTTTTAGCAGGCTGAAATCAAAACAATCAATTTATTGCATTACAAAATTTATTATCACAAAATGACCACACCCCAAAGCAGGATCTTATAATATGCTCTACAGAATTCAGCTTGAAAAAATGTTATCACGTTATTATTTCTAGTGAATTTAAATACAAGAATGAAACTTCTGTGTATTAATTTTTATTGTCATAAGCCTTGAATAGCTAAAAAAATATTTTGTGAAATTTTGTGCTTATTTTTTATGACTTAGATAAATACATGTATTAAATGGTGTAACAGAATAATTTGCAAAGGTATGCCATTATTTCTCTTGTCGTTTTGATGGAAACCAGGAAACAAAGAGGATTTTGGAGTGAAAATCCATAAACGAATTAAGGTGCTGGAGCATGCCCAGAAAAGGATAAAGGAGCAAGTGAAGGGTCTAGAGCACAAATCTGATGAGTAGCAGCTGAGGGAGATGGAGTTATTTATTCTGGAGAAAAGGATGCTCAGGGGGGATCTTATCTCTCTCTGCAACTACCTGAAAGGAGATTGCAGCTGAGTGGAAGTCTGTCCTTTCTCCCAAGTAACTTTCCCAGAAGGCTGAACAGCACAGGGTTGATTTGTTTAGAATAGATGGAGAAGGAAAAGGGTCTCAGTTAGTTGCAATTTCTGTGTTCAGTTTTAAGAATCAGGATTTTTGTCCTATCGCTCTCTCAAAAATTACCACACATACACAATTGTTTTTCAAGTACACAGAGTTTTACCTCTTCCCTTGCCACAAAGTGTAAATAATGTGAATTTTCAGTGTGAGCATTTCTTTAAAGCAAAAAAAGAGATCAGAATGCTAATAAAGCTGACACTTTTGCAGGTGGCTTTTAGATGAGATCTTTTAAATTCAGAATATAGTTTCTGACTCACTAGTAAACAGAGAAAAGATTAAGAGCAATTTTAAAGGGCTGAAAAAAAAGATTTTCGAATCTTAAATTCAAGCTATTATTTGAATTAATTTATTTTCCCTCAAATATACAGAAGTAATTTACATTTATTTCTCTAAGGTTTTCATTCAAATTCTCAGTAATGCTTCATTAGCTCTATAGTACTAAAGAAATTATGCAGGAATTTCTTTGTTTTTAAGCTGAAAGGAAAAGATTTAATGAAAAAGAAGCTGCAGAACATGGCCAAATAAGTAACAACTTTAGTCCGAAAGGAACATACATATATACATATGCTAACACAGCTCATTTCTGTTTCCAGATCATAGTAACTACCGAGCAAGTTTTGATCATTTATGAGTGCTGAAGTTAAGTGCATTTAGTTAAGGCTCAGAACTCATTTCTATATCAGAATTTGACTATTCAACTGCATCTTTTTTTTTCATTTTGCATTTGTTTTAGTGAAACTGAAGCTTTTAATGTAACTTCTGGAAGTTAGTTTGTCTGGTCTTCCTTACAGAATGGAGAGCAATTGATTAACAATAGGCAAGGAAAAATAAAATAGAAATTAATTATTTAAATGCCTATCTGAATTTTGTTAAACTCCATTCCACCTTTCTGTTGGATTATATAAACTGCTTCTTACCTGCTGAGGTTGGAGGTAAGGTGGGTTTCTGCATGAAGATCTACTGAGGGAGATTTTTTTCCCACAAAACTCAGGAGCTCAAATTTTTTGTCAGAACAGATAGCACATAGAGTGGAAAGCAAATGTTTCTGAAAACCATGGTAAAGTTTCTTCCCAGGATTAGCCAAAGGGAACGGTTTGAGATGTTTTGTATCATACTATTGGTATTTATTATATCAATTATATATTAACATAATTAAATTTGTAGCATGTTTTAAAGAGGTAAAATCAACACCAGATATTATGACTGCCTTTGCTAAAAATGTTCTTTGTTGAAATTTGTTTTATATCACCTTTCTTTATTACTGAGATAACTCCACTGACTAGAATTCAGACCACTGGGTTCTGATTTCTTCTAGAACTGAAATGTAGGCACCCTTTTAAAAGCAACCAAAAGCTTCCCCATAACATGTTTAGAAGAAACCCAAATTGTTGTCTATCCTACAAGGACCTACAGCCTTTCATTGTCATGCATGTGCTACATTCACAATTTTAAAGGTAGAATTAGTGGATGAATTGGATTCACAGGCAAGTCTAAAATTGTTGTCTAGTTAATAATAATGCAAGCTAACAGTAAATAATGCAAACTGTGGGGTAATAATCACACTCAAACATCATTTGAAATCTCTTGCTATTTTTTTTTTTCCTACAAACTAGATTTTTTTGTTGACAAAATAAAATGAGGAAGTTACACATGTAGCACAAGTTGCATTTTATTTCTTGATCATAATTGATCAAGAAATAAAAAAGAAAACTCTAATTCTTTAATGTCTGGTTCTAATGCACTTACTCATGTTGAACAGTTCCTTAAATTGTAAATAAACTCAGTAAGAGACATAGGTCCCCTTTTGATTTTAAAATCAATATCAATGTACATTTTAAAAGCAATTAGGGAGCAGTAGTTCATGATTGACTGGCTGAAGGCAAGGGAAAATAAAGTAGAAAGTAATTCTTTAAATGAGTATCTGAATTTTGTTAAACTCCAATAATCAGTTATAGTAAGAATTTCTTCCTGATGCAAAGGAAAAGAAAGACATTAAACTACTGTTCCTTTCTGTCTTAGACAACTAGAAACCTAGGGAAACTGGATAATTAAGACACACATTACAAAAAAAAAGAGTAAGAAAGAAAGAGAAAAAGAGAAAGAGAAGAAAATAAGAAGATAAGAAAGAAAAAACCCTCAATTTTAAGTAATGTCATTAATTTATTACTAGTACAAATGAAAAAATAATTACTAGAGTATTTCTATAACACATGAGCTACCAATTTGAGTAGGGGATTGAGACTAGCAAGTCACGAGTTTCTGAATTATGTACAGAGCCTATGTAGAGATCACATTTACATCTCCAGATTAAGATGACCTCTTTGGTGATAATAATTTTCTTTGCAGAAAGCCTGAACACGTGACCTGAATGTGAATAGCCTATGCAGGCATGTAAGTATATAAACTTCTCAAATTCTCTATATAACTGAAATTGTGGTGTCACAGCTGCTGTCTTCCTGAGCTCCTTCCATGTCGGTCTTCCCTTCTTGTCTGTGTAAGATTATCAGCATTATCTTTCTTGTAACTAACTGGAGTACTTGCACATCTCAAAACTACTACACCACTTTTGTCATGTAACTTATAGGTAAACCCCAGCGTACATAGGATTTTTTTTTAAATTATTTTTTCTCCACTTTTAAAGCAGTTCTAACAGCTGTCTAAAATTTACTGCACATTGGTAATGTAAGCAGATAAGACAGGATCCAAAGGATCTAAAAATAAAATAAGTCAGCTTTCCTTTTTTCCTGTCTTTATAATTTAAAATTTCATCTTTTATTACTACTCTCTCAGTTCAGCTGCTCTATCTTTAAAATAACACGAGCCCTTCAACCACCTTTCTATTACTTCACTGTTTATCATATAGTATCCTCCTCTTCTATTATTTGCCTTCAAAACCATGAAAGTTTGGCTGTCAAGGCTCCAAGTTCAGCAATGGTCTTGCTCACTTCTTTCTTCACTTCTCAGGAGTTTGTGCTGGGCTCAAGGTCATCTTGATGAGACATGTCAATATAACCTGGGGTCAGACTCTGGTGAATACAGCTGTGTGAGAACACTGTGGTAAAACATGTCTAGAGTACTCTTACCCCCTCTTGGAAGGTGTAGTTATATTCAGTCATCCATATTTTTTTCTCTGAGCTGTGGTCTACCCCTATGCTGGTGCATGTTACCTTGCTGATTTTGTAATTTTGGCATGCTGATATGACTCACAGCTTGATCTTAGATCTGCCTTGCCACGCTGAACTTGCCTGCCTGTTACTGGACAGTGTCTGATACAGGTTCCTGTCTCCAGACACGTTATCTTTGCTCAAATGCTGTGGGACTGCATCTCTTGGTAGTGAGAACACTGCTCCTGCCTGACTCATTATGACCCTTGGCTCCCAGTTGGCATTCCTTTGAGAAGTCTGTCCTGGCTGCACCCTGACACTACCATGCCTATATTTCTGCTGCATGATGTCTTAATTCTCCACTCTGCTGTTATAAATTTCAACAGCATTTTGCTTCTTCACTCCTGCTACCATTTTGTCATTATTTTGTTCCCATCTTTTTAACACTTTACCCCCAGGCTAATTCAGCTCTGTTTTTCATTGCCCAGTTTGCGATTTACCTATGGCAGGAAGGACATAGACATATTTTACGTCTTTTAGATGTAGAGCAGTACTCACACAATGGATTCTAGGTCCAAAAATTTGTTTAAAGACAGAAAACAAAATGTGTTGGTGCAGGATTTTATTAATTTTAACTTCTTAATGTGACGTTTCAGTAAGCTACATGAAACTGAGTGCAGCAAGATTCTTGACAATTTTAGCAGAACGATATATGATATCTTCTAAGAAGCAAGCTATAGTAATCAGGATTTACACTACTGGGAATAGATGTGCAAAGTAATATCTAGCAGAAAATGCTAACAGAAAGCTTGGGCTCATAGCTTTGTGAAAGATTACTTTGCTATGTAATTAATTTCCAAAAATGCTTCCAAAGTGTGAAGAAAAAGTTGAGAACTACAAATCAGCTGCAATGGATAGTTGCAAGGGTGTTAACTTCTTTTGTTGTTTTTAATGATATTTGTTACAAAACTTTGAAGAATCAAGCATTTTTTCAGGAAGTGTGAGAATGAATAGAAGAGCTTTGTAACAGAGAGAACAGATATTTTCATGGCTAGTAGAAATTTTAGGGTAGTGTATAGATATTGCCAAGTACCCTAAAAAGATGCTTAGTTACATATTTGCTCAAATCCTCAGTGTTTTCTGCATGCATCCAAAAATAAAGAATTGCTGTCATGAAGGCAGACTCCCTGAAGTCAATACCTTAATTAAATGCCTAAACTGCATGGGAGAAATTGGCTGCCTCAGAGCTGTTTACAGTGCTGGTAAAGGTGTACATCTTGCCTCTTTAATATTCATTTAGTCAGTCATGATTTTTGGAGACACTGTGATTCAAACTGAAGAAAACTCTCTAAGTGGGCACTCAAGGTCTATTTTGTATAACTATGCTAATTTATCTTTAAATTATTTTTTTTTACAAAGATGAATTTTGAGCAATGAATTAATAGAAGGCTTATCTGTGACGTAAAATATCTGCTGGTAATTCTACCTTATGGTGGGGCTAAAAATCATAGTTCAGTCTCATTTTCCTGAAAGTTTTTTTTCATCTTTGAGTTATGTATTGTGGAAAGGATATACATTTCGATGGAACTTGTTCTCCTTTGTATAAAAAAGCTGAAAACTAATTTGGCCAGAGGAGGAGAACAAGGTTGAACATGATAGTGTCTAGTAGCTGCAGTAATCCTCTTAAAGATGGGGACAAGACTGTCCAATATTTGTTCTTCAGCTTGATTACAAATTTTATGTGAATAAGACTTTGTGAAAAATGCATATCTAGTTTTTGGCACGGGGACAGAATCCATTATGCAATCCATTCCTCCCTCTAACCACTTGGGTACAGAGTGACAGAGTCAATCCATCCAGATTCAGTCAAGAATTTCTGCTCAACTGTTGAGCTTATAAAATGTATTGACTCACAGACTTTGCAGGCTGAAAAAATCAGGAAATATTTTTGAGAATTCAGCAGCAAAACTGCCTGATCATGGTCAGGCATTCATATATGTAAAGCATCATACCATTTCTTCAGCTGTGTCAACATGATACTAAAGCCACTCTGGAAATCAACTCAAGGAAATAGTCATATTTCTATATATAAATGTGCAACAGGCTGTGCTGAAACAAGTGACTAATCCTTTTAGGAGGTAGATGAATGAGACTCAGTGAGGTTGTTTTGCTGTTGCAGCCTTGTCCATCATTATATCATGGCTTGAAGTGCTGCAGGTAAAATTTCATGTAAAATTTCAGATTCATGGGAAAATTTAATGATAAAAGATAAGAGGACTGCAGAAATTAGGTTATTTCACATTTCAAAAAGTGCAATTTTGAAGACCTCAATAGTGATTTTAGAATAGTGTTTTTAGTCTTTAGTGTTTAATGTTTTAGTCTTTAGTGCTTTAATACAGCTCATTGGAAATTCAATTTAACTCAAAAAGCCCCGAACAACCCAGATACTTGATATACCAAGCTTAGCTTGTTTCAGGATTTCTTCAATGTGAAGTACTACTTCCAAAGTTAGAGAGCTGGCAAAATTTGTCCTGGTTTTAACACCTTCCTCTGGTTTGGCCGAACCAGAGATTGCACCCACACTATTCTATCAATGAATGCTTTCTATCCAGACTTGTATAAGAACTTTGACACACCTTTCCCCATAGTGTCCTTCTGGAGAAAAAAGGCTGTTTAGGCCTTGGATGGACTTCTTCCTTTCTGGGTAAAATCTGGCTGGTTTGTCATACCACAGAGTGTTGGTGAGTGGAGTAAAATCCAGCTGGCAGCCAGCCAATGTTCCCCAGGAGTACTGAGGCCAGTCCTGTTTAATATATATTTTTCAATGATCTGGAAGAGGTCATGGCAGGTCAATTTGCAGGTGACCCCAAATCAGGCATGAGTGTTGATCTGCTGGAGGGTAGGAAAGCTCTACAGAGGGATCTGGACAGGCTGAATTGTTGGGCTGAGGACAACAGAATTAAGTTGAGCAAGGCCAAGTATTGGATCCTGCATTTGGATCATAACAACCCCATGCAGAGCTACAGACTGGGGGAGAAGAGTGGCTGGAAATCCTCCAGCAGAAAGCTCCTGATGTTGCTGGTCAACAGCAGCTGAACATGAGCCAGCATGTGCTGGTCATAAATGCCAAATACATCCTGGCCTGTATCAGAAACTGTATGACAGAAAACTTATTACTTGGTTTTAAATTTGCTTCCCACTCATTTTACTGGATGACCCATAAATTTTATAGGCAACTGTCATATTTCCCCCGACTTACATTTTTACCAGCCTGGGCTGAATAACTCTTCATCTGCACCATTTCTGACATTTCTGACATTCTTAGATCCTATATTTAATTTGTCTTCCCGTTTTGCAGGGTGAAAACTGAGCTACAAAATATTGCATGAGTGAGTGCATTAAGGGTTAATGCACTATTTTGATAATGTTTTCTGTTGACCAGATCAAGAAAGTATTTCTATCTCAACGCCCCTCTTAGAACAGCTGTGTTTTAAGGCAATCAACAGGGGCTTCTGATACAAACAGGTATCCTGGTGGCAGCACAAATAATTGAGCTGACATTTACCAATTTAATTCATGTATGCTATAAATTAGTTGGATAAAGTCCACAGTTGCTTTCTTACAGCTGTGTGTGGGTATATTAGATAGTTGGAACTCTTTTGCCAGTAAGTATTATGAATAACAGCAGACTCAGTGACAAGTGACAGTGCAGCTATTGAACTAGGAGAAAATGACTGAACATCTCTTGAACTTGTGTCTTCATTTTTGTGGTGGAAAGGTCTTTATAATGAATATTTTTGTATACTTTGTTCTTTTATTCTTTATTTTTAGTCCTAATATATGGCATATATATCACACAATGTTCTGCATACATTTAATATTTGTATAATATGATGTATATGTATATGTATATGTATATGTATATGTATATGTATATGTATATGTATATGTATATGTATACGTATATGTATATTATATATGCTGTCATATTAACATGATGTTATATGCATATATACAGATTTTTATATATGTCTATCTATACATTTATTTTTATATACTTTTAATAATAAAACAGAATTCATATCTGTCAGTTTTTCAGAGCTACAGTGGCTTTGTTTAATCAAGGGGTCTGTACTAAGCACCAGTTACTATGGAAACCTGAACAGATTGGAACTCAAATAAATGTGTTGCCTAACAGTATGATGCTGAAGACTGATATTCACAGTGACAAATCTGATGTGTAGTGATCAAGAAAGCCATCTAAATTAAAGAAAAAGCAATCAGGAAAAAAATATCTTCTTTTCTTCCCTTCTCTCCACCCTCAGCTCCCTCTCCAAAAGGAATGAATGAAAAGCAGTCTAATAGGGAGGAATAATATTGTACTCTCAGTAAAGAAAAGTGAATTGCTAACAATATCCTTCACTGTATTTGACAATTGGTAGCTGTGAGAAACAAAATATTGAGGGTGCAACGTAGATAGAGTTCTTGGAGAAGTTGCTGTGACAGTGTAGTATGAAGGGAGAAAAACTTGATGCATCTATATGTTCATTAGCAGAGATTCTGAAATTGTTTGTCTTTTAGTGCCAGATGTTCACCAATGGCACTTGACTCTGTGGGTCTATTTCATTTGACATTGAGTATGCAGCTGCTTGATGTCTTCAGTGATTAGCTCAGGCTCAGGTTTAAAGGGGGCTATCTGCCTGAAACTCCATCCAGATAGAAAGAAATAGTGATGGCGTGTTGCAGTGAATGCACAAGGCAATTTGAAGAAGTGACACAGGCTCAGTTGGCTGAAGGAGCAGAATGATTTATTACCTGTGTGTATCATGTAGGACTCTTTTATTCCTTTCACTGCTTTGTGTATCTGAACACTCTTGAAGTATGTGAAAAGGTGTACTTTTGAAACAAAACGAAGTAAAACAAAACTTAAGCAACCTGGTATTTTGTTCCTTTATTTAGCATGATTCTGAAGTTCTGAGCTACCTAAATATTTTATTTTTTATAGAATCATAGGATCAAATCAGTAGGTTGGAAAAGACCTTGGAGACTATCAAGTCCAACCTTTGATAAAACACCATCATGTAAATTAAACCAAAGCAGTAAATATCATATCCAGTCATTTCTCAAATACTATAGGGATGGTGACTACACCACCCTGGACAACCCGTTCCAAACCTTAACCACCATTTCAGTGAAGAAATTCTTTCTGATATTTGACCTGAACCTCCTTTGGCACAGCTTGAGGCTATGTCCTCCTCTCCTGTTGCTGGTTGCCTGCCTCTTTCTTATAGATGCAGGAGCAATAAGGTCTCCCCTGAGTTTCCCTTTCTCGAGACTCAGCTATCTCAGACTTGTACTCCAGCCCATTCACCATCTCCATTTTCCTTCTCTGGAGTCACTTCAGTATCTCAATGTCTTTCTTATAGTGAAAGACCCAGAACTGAATACAAACATTTTAGGTGTGAGCTCACCATAAGAAACAGTCCTACTTTGTAATTTATCATTGTTGGGACAAAATCTGCAGCTTTGTTTACCACCTATTTTAAACTTGAAAGCTGAAGATATAATGCCTTAGGTAATTTTCCATTATTTTGTACTTCCTTTTAACTTTTAAATGACCATTTTCATTTCATCATACAAGCTAGTTTTTAAGATGATAATATGACAAAAGGTCACATCAGAAACTGATTTATAGACATCATACAGTATATTTAATATATTTATTATTCTATTTTACTGTGATAAAATCAGCATATGTTTTATTGTGTCTTGTAATCCACCTTCAATGATTCACCATGCATTCGCTATTAAATTTCCAATCATCTTGTCTATTATAAATAGCAAGCAGGAGGGAAAATACATGAGTTTGAAAAGAAAAAAAGGATATACACTCCTTATAAAACTGATCTGTCAGCATCTCACACAACATTTTCACTTATATGCCTGGTTTGTGACAACATAGGCCAAATTATTGAAAAAGCAACAGAAGATATGTTTCCATTGCTTTCAATTTATTAATTCAGCTAAATATGCCAGCTTTTCTGGTTCTACATGTTCTGACCCACTGTCTTGGTTATAAAGTACACACGTATCATAGCAAAAACACTGTACCAACCCACAAAATCTCAGAAAAGAAATATACAAAAGTTTTAAGTAGGAAAACATAGTGTAAAAAGGGAGTCAGATCTGGTTGCCTTCCTCATGCCCAGCTAGGGACAGCAAGGACATTACCAGCATACGCACACACATTACCAAGGGATAAAGTCCAAGCTGAAATGGGGCTCCAGAGCCCATGGGCGAGGGAAAGAGGGTAAGGAACACCAGCTTATTAATGCCCTCAGTCAGCAGTGGTGGAGGCACAGCTAGACCCTGGCTGTGGCTGTGCCCATGTGCACAAAGACACCGGGACTGGTTAGGGCAGCAATGAAGGCACAGCTCCGGAAGCCTAAGACATTCCGTGGAGGAAGAGATAATTAAATTTTACTTCTAGAAGAGTTCAGGAGGAAAACAACATTCATATAAAGATGAAACTGTTTGAGAATGGACAGAGATTCAATGGACAGAGATTCCACAAGCCAGGCAATTCTATTTTTACTTCAAGTTGATGGATCTGGTTCTAATGTGTGCAACCAAAAAGAACACTTTTCACATAGTTGAGGAAAATAACAAAGCAGTAACAACTTACTACAAAGAGATTGATATGTTTCACATGTGTTGTCAGCAACACATTGTTTCACAAGTTTGTCAAGATTATTTTATGTATATAATTATTTTGTGTATTATTTTGTGTATTGTTTTTATTTCAAAGATAGGTATTCAGCAGTACATAAAGGTTAAGGAAGAATTTTCTAGCTTACAGGATTGCTATTCACTGGGCCATTGAAGATCACATAATCACTGACAGAACTAGCAGTGATGTCTGAGTTTCCTGAATTCCAGCAGAGCCCTCCAGTCAATGGTTGATAATTGATTTAGCTTGTTTGTTTGTGATTTTGTTGCTTGTTTTTAATATGTAAATTATCATGTAAGCTAGTTTGGCATTTCTGCTCATTCTCTTTCATTTTTTTCTTCTCTCACATGGACATAAAAACTTTTAAAAGCACCAAGTATTTATATATATGTATGCATCTTTATACATATATAGAAATGATCTTAAGTACATACACTTAAAGTTGCTCCTATATTATCAGAAATAAAAGTCCAAATAAGCTTGTATTGCAAGCAAAATCTAAGTACTATAGAGGTAGGTCTTGCTTCACACTGAGAAGATAAATTTCCCGAATTTAATTTGACTAGCAGCCTGAGAACAAAACATATAGGCATTTAGATTTAGATATTGTCATGCTCAGTATGAAAATTGGTCATTCATGCAGAACTGCAAAAATATAGGGATGGCAAGCTAATTTAAATACTTTTTTAAATTTAACAACGGACACAATTGTGGTGCTGAAAATAATGCAACAAGTGAGCATAGAATAAACAGCATTGGCGCCTAAATACTAAAATATTTGAGGTCTCAGAGATCATGTTCAAATGGCAAGGAAGGAATATAATAAGATTAAATATAGTTGGGTTATTTTAATCTTTCTCTCTCAAGAACATAAAAGGATAGCAAAGAAGGAATGTGTACAAAAATAGCTCAAAGGAAATATGACATGAATATTTTCTTACTGAATGAAACATGACAGGATAATGGAGCTGGAATACCATCACCCTAGATTCACTGTCGACTAGAGCTCAGTGTAACTTACAAAATTTTATTTTGCTGTAACTGTAGGGAATAAGTTTGCCTGATCTTGTAAGAACACGGAGAACTTTGCGGACAGCATGGAAAAAAAATACCCCTTAAATATATGAAAATATAGATGGGGACAAAATAAACTGAGTTTCTGGATTGCTTGTTAGTACCACAGTGAACCAATTCACATAGGGATAGGGAAATCATACCTGAAAAGAGCACCAGTAAAGAAGATTGCTGATGATAATACCATAAACAGTCTTGTATCCCACACTCCATGACTCTTGGGCCATTGCTTGCTAAGTCTGTGTACAGGGGAATGACAGGCTAGTAAAAATACTGTTGTTTTTTCCTAGATCTGTCGAGGAAGACCAGCTCCTGTATTTGAGATTAGCCTCTGTCTCAGGGAACAGATTTATGAAAACTGCTATGGGACACCATGGTCCATGGTATCATTTATATCTCAGAACTGTAAGAGAAATTTATCATTTTCATTTTCCTTCTGTTTATCAACAGCTACAATGGTATCAAATACAATGGCACAGGTATATCAGGCCTATATTTAACAAAACAAAACATTTTCTCTCAGAATTTAGTATAGGGGGAAGCTCACACAGCCACAGAGTCAAAAAAAGGCTTTGTTGATGTGTTATTTCTTGTCATGATTGAACTGAATTGCCAGGCATGGTATGAAGCAACAAGTTCCTGACACATTCTGCTGACTTGCTGTAGAACTTAATATTCCACCAATGTACAGATGAGGGACTAGACAATTAGGGAGGCAATACTGATGGAGACACTAGTAAAAACCTCAAAGTGAAAAGGAGAGTCACAAGTAACACTGAGATGCAGGCACATGGAAAAGCCAATACTTTTACTTCTAATTCGGAGATGCTGGCTAGTTCAGGACTGAAAAGACGAAAAATTACCTTCAAAATTATCTTGACATTATATTCAACATTAATAAGCTACCCAGCCTGTGCTTTCCTCCTGATGGTGGTAAAAAACAGTTCATGCACCCTATGTCTCTTAAAATAAAATATCCAAGGACCCCTCTCTTGCCTTGAGGTGAACTGGCTTGGTGTGGCTTCTGTGCACACAGCTGAACTCTCTCATTGTGGAGGACAGAGTCTGCATCCACATATACAGTTGCAATTGGTCCCTGGCATATGTTCTGTCCTGTGCTGTGCTTGGAAAATTAGCTGGTCCAAAAAAAACCCAAAAAACCCCAAAACAAAAACAAAGCAAAAAAAACCCCAAACAAACAAACAAACAAACAAAACAACAAAAAAGAACAAAAAACCAAAACAAAACAAAAACACAAAAAAAAAACCCCAAGTGCTAGCAATTTCACAATATAAATGGTCATAGGCCACCACTCAGATGTATGTCCTGTACTGTTTCATTGAGTAGAACAGTCATAGCAATGAAAATAGAATATAGTTTAGGGTTAGTTTTCAGTTGGGTTTTGATCTGACAGAATTGGACACATTCAGACATTATAATTGGTCTTAAATTAATACAAAATTCAAACCAACATGGCTTAATGAACTGGTGAGACAATTTCTTTAAGAGGAATGTTGTATTAATTTCTGGTAGTTATAAAAACAATGCAATTTTCAGTTATCTTCAGTGCCTGCTAGGAAATATAGTATTAATTTATAGTTATGTGTTGTTGTCTATTTTGTGAATAGAACTTACAGCTGTCATGATGTTCAGGCAAGTTCCAGTCTTTCTAACCAAAGAAAACTATGGCTCACTCTGCAGTAACAAATGAGTTTTCCAACAATTTTTTAAACTAGTTTTCTTCCTGTACTTGGCATTCGTGGGGCAAACTCTCAAGTGCTGTGTTTGGTTTTGGATCCCTCACTTTAAAAATAATAATTAGGTGCTGGAGCATGTCCAGAGAGGGGCAATAAACCTCATGAAGGGTCTGGAAAACATTTCTTGCAAGGAGTGACTGAGGGAGCTGGGGTTGTCTAGCCTGGAGAAAAGGATGTTCAGGAGGACCTCATTGCTATCTACAATCACCTGGAAGGTGAGTAGTGAAGTGTGGGTTGGTGTCTTCTAAGGTGCCTGCAGTGAATGATTCTATTACTTCAGTACAATATTCCATGATTCCAGCCCAAATTAGAAAATCAGTTTTGCAGGCATTAAAAATGTCTAGGGCAAGATTTCACTTGTTTATTTTCTCTTTCAGGCTCTTGATGTGACTGTTAATACTCAGACAAGGCTCATTCATCAACAGACATACTTCTGAATTAGCACCACACTGTCTGCAATCAGTCAGTGCAGTGGAAATCCTCTGATTTTTTTGCTTCATTTCTAAAAGGTGTCATCTGTAGCAAATCTGACCTGTATTCCCAGTGAGGGTAATTAAGCTAGTTGCCATCAAGGTTTGACTTCTTTGGAATCGGTTTCAGTGGGACAATACTAAGCTCCCAAATTTTCTTGAAAGAGTTTTGCAACATATGGAACATAAATTTGTTATATTTGGCTGTTTGCTGCTTAGCAGCTGCAGCTGTTTGCTGTGGTGTTCATTACTGTCAGTTCTGATTTCTCTTTTCATGTTTGTCACATTGTCTATGAGTGCCCACCAAATTTGGCCTAGTAGAGAATGTATCAGTATTCAGGTAGTCTAAAGCTATTCCGTGGTGAATACTAAAGTACTGTTTCTGTGGATGTGACAAGCCTTTTCCTGTGTGACCCTCCAGACTACAAGGCTGAAAGCATAGCATTTTTTAGAACAGTGCACTTTTGTATACAAGAATTGTACAAATGATGAAGAGCGTGGATTGTAACCATGCCTTAGGTGATGCAGTATCTTCTTTCACATTGCTACTGCTTGCTGTAAATAGCAGTAATAGACTATTTGCTGTTTCCATCTAAAATTGCACTGCATCGTTTTTATAAATGAGAGAAAATCTAATAACTCCAGGTCACAAAATCTGTCTTGGATCTGCAAAAAGCAGCTTCAATAAGAACCATATTATAATAATATACAGGCAGGATACAGGCTTTTTATGTGATAGTAGTGTGCTAAAGGAAAAGCATTCACAATAGTGCGTCCCTGGGGGAGTCATTATCAGGTATCAAAAATAACAGTAACGATACCAAAACTACAGTTTCTGCTCTTTAAAACTTCTTGAAAAATGAAGTAAATGTTTAAAGTGAAATATTCCTTTGCAGGCATGAAAGATAAGAGCATAACTTGACCAGTAATTTTTGTTCAAAGGTTATGAAAACATACAGTGTTTGTCCATATCCAAGGAAAGCTAGTGAGGTGACACAGGTTCAGGTGAGAGTCATGATATAAGCTGATGAGAACACTCAAAAATTGCCCAAATAATTTATATTTTGCTGACAGTTGAGCACTTCTATCCACTCTAAACAGCTCAAGAAGATGTAAAAACTGAGACTAAAGCTCTTTAACTTGTTGATCATGTTGAAAATAGAACTGTGACAGTGGCTGTGCACCTAATATGGGAGGAGGAAGTGGTTTCCAGGGGCAAATATGAGATGATGGGCCAGTATACAACAGCAATGATTTCAAAACTTAACATTTCATTGCAAATATGAGCAGACTTATTTTAAATAATAACTCCAAATTCTAGGAATTAAGGAATTGATGCATATGAAAAAAATGATATGTGAAGTGATTTAAAGAAAACTATGAATGTTAACAGGTGGGAGTTTGATTGTGTCTGCAGAACTTTTTATAATGGAACATCATAGCTCTAGAAGTTATAAGAATGTCTATATGACCAATATATATCAGGAAAAAAAAAGTATATTTTGAATGAATCTTGCCATCAAAGGTAGACAATAGAAGGCATTTATTAATGTTAAGTATTTCACATATTTCACAAGCAATATGAAGGAAATTTCTGTTTCACGCATCTTGTTTCACTGTGTCTGGTGATTTTCTACCATCCACTAAACCTTTGGTTAAGGAACTCCACAGTCACTTGATAGAGCCAAGATCTCTCTTTGACTGTTTTGGATCTTGATTCATGCTAACTGTGGGGAGGAAAGGGTTAAAAATGGACAATTTGGAGAGGAGTGCGATAGATTCACTCAAAGTGACCTTGCAGCTGGGAAGGCTAAGAATGCATGTGGGCAACCTCACATATTTACTGCTGATTGTCCTCTGCCTTTCTCAAGAAGTGGGATAGCTGTAGAAGATAACAGAATGCTGTCAAAGACATAAAGGGCATTCTCCACACTGCGAGAAAGAGAGATAAGAAACTGGGAGGTTACAGAAAGCTCAGCCTTGTGAAGAATTTGGCACATGAGATGTGGCATCAGACCGGGAACGGCCGCGAGCTTTTTGCCTCTGCTAAGATGGAATAAGTTTAGCAATGAGTCCCTCACTTCTTTTTGAAATCCTCCAGCCAGGGAGGTGATGGGATAATTTTATTCTTCTTTTGCTAAGGGTTGTGGTCGCCTTGGTAACTTGCATCTATCAGCTCACACACTATCTTTGTCTGAGGCCTGATAGGTCTCACATGAAAAGAGTGAGCACACAGTCCTAAACCACTCTCTTCATTTCACTCATGATTTGATTCACTTCTGCCACATTTTTCATATTTTCACTAGCATATCATAAATATGCTTTCTATCACATTTCCACAAAATATATCCCTTTTGCTAGTTTCCAAGAAAGACCAGTACCCTTTGTGGTAATAATGTTTGAAGGAAAAATCCCATGCCTTTGATTCTTTCCATTACCTGGCAAAGAATTTATTTGGGTCCTTTCCTCATTCAACCACATGTTTTGCTATTTGGTAACAGAGTTCTTAGAATAGCACCATATGTCTAAAATCCTGGTCTCAGTGCAAGTGAAATTCTCAGTACAGTTCCTTCAATAAAGCTCTTTGCCTAAATGAATGAGGCAGATTTGGATTTTGAAATGTTTGGAGAAGGAAATTAGTTTCTATTTAGTTTAGAAAAAATAATGGAAAATGGAACCCTTTTCTTTGTATGTGTGCATTAAGATTGTCTGCTTAATTCTGTTTTATAAAAATGAGGCATAAAAGACTAAGAAAAAATAGTTGATCTTATTTAAACATAAAGAAAATGTGTTTATTTAATTTATAATTTTTAGGTTAAAGTTTAAAAATTAATAATCTTTCTGTCATAGTACTAATTTTGATCCAGTGCACACTGAATCAGATTTGACATTAAATACAAATTATATATGATTTAAAATATGCAATTAAGCATTTTCTGTATGGAAATTAAAGCCAAATAGTACTAGAGTTCATGCTCAGATGAATACTAAGGTGTATTTCCCTTTTGAGCATAACCAGAATTTTTCTTCTCACTCCCTTTGTTTTAAGGAACATCTCATATTTTATCTGTGTGTTACAAGAGTAGGGGAAAGGTTGAAGCTCGCAGCATGAACACAAAGATTATTCTAGGCTATGAAATCTTGCTGAAGAAAAATAGCCTTTGGCTCTGACAGTTTTCTGAGGAGCAGATTTAATATTTCCCCATTCTACGAGAGAAAACAAGGGTTGTGGTCAGTTCAAACCAGTTCATCACTTTGATTCATTATGGGATGAATAATTTTACCAAAATGGAGAAGATGGTGTAGAGGTATTAATGGGCACTTATGGTTCCCAGAATGAAGTGAGGACAACCTAATGTAAGTCAGCCTTCTAGATGAGAGAAATACAGGCCTGGGAATTAACCACAAGGGTTTATGAGGTTTAAAAATATTTTATAGGGCTTGGAAATATTATATAGATAAGAAATTTGGAAACATAAAAAAAACTAGACTGCAGTGGAAGCACCAAATGACTATCATCACATTATCCATAGTTATTCACACAGACCATTTGATTATAACAGCAGTTCAAGTTACAAATCCAGGAAACATAATTCGAATCTTAAAGTGAAGTGAAACCTCTTGGTAACACTAAATCTTCATGTATGACTAACAGCTTATCACCTCTTATTTTAACTGGAGAGACAAGTCTCAGCTGAGAAAGGGCATGTTTTTCTCTGTGCCTGTAATACCTAAAAACAATGAATTTCCAAAATGTTTAGGTCACTAATTACTGCATAGTCATAGAAGAACATTGCATTTTCTGCCTGTTTGTTTTAAAAGAAATTGTTGTAGAGATACCTGGGAAAGTTAAAATATTTCAAAACCAAATTGTATGAAATTTATTTCCTATATCAGTTTCAGAGAAGAATGCTGAGCTTAATAGTGATTTTCTTCTAGCAAATTTAGCAAATTTTGTAGTCTGTATCAGATTAAATTGCACTGCTGATGCTTCAAGACCTTATCTGGGAGACTCAATAAAAAATTTTATAAATCATTAACCCCATCTTCTGAAAGGGTTTATATTTATGCCTTGTTTCATCTTTTCCTCATTTAATATGAAGCAGCACTGAAGAGTGTTCCTGTTAAAACATCTGGAAAATGTGGTTTTCAGCAGTAAGGCATTATTTCTGAATATCAGATGGGGAATAAAAAGCTATTTTTGCATTTCTTTGACAATATCAAATGGTGGCAACAACTACAAGACTAAATGTTGCAAATATTGCAAGTATTTTTAGCCTTTTTTGCCTAAACCTTTTTCAGTAGATTCTAAATGGCTTTTTTCAGTTTTAATTTATGTTTTAATATTTTTTTTATATCGAGAGTAAATCTTGACTACAAAAGAGTCAAAGTATTTCATATGCACTGGGCTTTATAAAATAATTTCCCTGAAGGGTATACTAGAATAATGAATTGTTGTCCAAATTTTCTAGTAAGAAATGTACTTATTCTAAGAAAGAAAAAAAAAGTAATCTCAATAAATATTATATTTTTTAAAAAGTATAATATCTCGTTTTAATTTCAGTAAACAAAAATTGCAATAACATAACTCAGCCACTTTGAAGAAAACATAATTGGTTTAAATATTCTAATAATAATAATACTATAACAAGTACTCAATTATTAATTATTGGGTGAATTCTTGAATTGTTGAAAAAAGATGCATAATAAAGTGTTTGTATAAGGGAGTCCTGTGAAATTGGCAATGTATTCATGTTTCCATAATCGTCTAGAAGTAAAAGTTCTACCTTCAGAACCCAATTCTTGGTAACAGTGGCATGTATTGCCTCTGGTGTAGTAGTGGAAAGAGTATTCTCACTGAAAGATTAAGATACTTGCTAATTATTGATTTCACTAAGTACAAGTTTAACAGTAATCTGGAGTCGTATGAATGGCTTTTAAAATACTGCTATTAAATTGCATTAAAACTGACAATAAATATATTTCAAACCAACTTATTCAGTCATACATACGAATATAATTTAAACATCAGAAATACATAGGAAAAAATAGCCCATTATACAAAGCAGGGAGGTATCTTCTTAAAATGCACTTAAATTGCAGCATTTTCCTTATTTTACTGGGCTTTTTAAGTTAAGCTTGCCTTTAGCCAAGGGAAGTCAAAGCAATGGATATACATATACATATACATATACATATACATATACATATACATATACATATACATATACATATACATATACATATACATATACATATACATATACATATACATATACATATACATATACATATACATATACATATACATATACATATACATATACATATACATATACATATACATATCTAAAACGGGAGAAAAAAACAGTGTTATGGACTAAAAGACTGATTGAAACATTTGGATATGTCATCTATAAGGACTTATCACACTTCTGATTCTTGGGATAAAGAGGAGTGGGGACACTGGAGAAGTTGTCCATCAGTACAGCACTTTCTCTAGTATACTGTGTGGAAGTCAAAGAACTGATAGACAAGTGAGACTATGCTAACTTCTGAAAGTGTGAAGCATAAAAAAGTTTTGGGTTTTTTTTTCTTTGGTGTTTAATAAAAAGTAGCAGGATGAAACTTGGTCCTAATACTAGAACATACTTGATGTAAGTTAGTGAACTGTAGATGTTGTTACATGAAATCTAGCATAACTCCCATAATTTTATATTTTATTATTCTATCTGTTGGAAATTTGCTAAGGTAGAATTCTTTTAAGCTATTTGCTAGCATTATTTTCAGTGACTAACTGAATTAAAAGGTTAAACTGCAATAACAGTAACCAGAATAATAAAACCATATGTAGTGATATAGAACTGATATAAATTTAAATGAGTGTTTCAGCTATTCTATAAGAAAAAGACAGTGTTTTATTCATTAGTACTACAGTCTTTGCTGCAGACAGGTGCAGCACTGTTCTGAGCTTGTATCTCCATGTCTATTTAGTAAAACTGTGTCTGTGTGGTAATAATTTCAGACTAACTAGTTATAGATGTAGCTACCAAAGTCACAAATGTTCAGTTAGGTCTCCTTCAGGTTACAGTCATCTAGGGAAATAACTCAGCATGCCAAGAATCCTGAATTTAATGCTGTGCTACTGTTAAACTACCTCTGCTACTCATGCCAGAGATCAGAGGCACTCTATTAACTTGAAGGAAGCGGAGAGCTACGCAGTAAAATTCAAAGTCTGCACCAATAAGAAAACATAAAAATAAAATTAATAAATTTAAAAAACCACAAGCAACCTTTTTCAGAATCACAGAACTCCTCATGTTGGACGGAACCTTCAGATATCCTCTGGTCCAAATGACTTAATTAAACAGGATCACCCTAGAATAGGCTGTTGAGAATTGTGTCTAGTCATGTTTTGAAACTCTCCAAGAAGAGAGGCCTCTATGAGCACTTGATTCTACTGTTATTTTTTTGTTTTCCAGGTGGAATGTCATGTTTTATTTTGCATCCATTGTCTCTTGTCCCATCAGTGTGGTCTACTGAGAGGATTCTGGCTCCTCTCAGCAGGTATTTATTCAAATTGGTAAACCCTCCTAGGCCTTCTTTTCTCCAGGCTAAACAGTCACAGCTCTCTAGCCTCTCATATGACCAATGCTCTGGTCCCTTAGACATCTTTGTGGTCCTCTGCTGGATTTGTTTCATTATATCCATATCTTTTTCAAACTTCCTTCCCCTCTCATATCTTAGTTTAATTCCTGTAGCAAAACTTTGCTGCCTGGTTCTCCTGAAGAATCCTTCTGGAAAGATTTGTTTCTAATTCCAGGCAGCAGACACAGTAGAAAGTGCTAAGTCAGGAAAATTGTCTCAAAAACCATGGCCAACGTTTTGCTGGAGTCATCTGAGATCAGTGATTAAGTTTCCTGAACCTTACAGGGACACTCAGAGGAGACAGAGGCATTGCAGAGACTGTTAAATGAATTCTGAGTGGTTAATTGTAAAGAAACAGTTGAGGTTCTTAAGCATGATATTTTTGGGAGGTCGTGGGTAGGTTAGGATGTGACTTATTTCAAATAAAGCCTCAGTTAAGAATTTTTGTGGAAGTGGTGCAGAAAAAAACCTGAACAAACAGTAAAAATTCATTTGGCCTGAAGACAGTTTTGAACCTCTCACTTAAAATTCCATTTATGTCTGAAAGTGGAGGATGGCAAGTGTGACACAAATCTTAAGACAAGCCTGAGGTATACAGCAAGGTAAGTAGAAGCTTCTAAAGATTAGTGGACACATGGGAAATTTTGATTTGTGTTTGGGAAAAGCCAATATGGCTTCTTTGAACTTCTGAAAATCCTTGAAGTTCTTTAAAGAGCACAATAAATACCTGGATATGAATGATCTGTCTAATAATAGTCTCTCACCAAATGCTTTGAGAAAATTAAACATCCACAGTAAAGGAGAAAGGTCATTAGAGCATAGCTTCTGCCTTCCCAGGAATGCTTACAACACCACTCCTTTTTTTCCTACCTTCCCTAGTTGAAAGGAACTATCCCACCAAGTGTCTTTTGTCCATATTTCAGAGGTACTGAAGTTTTTATAATTTAAAAATGACTTTCAAGAATTAGAACAGATCCATGCAGAAATCAGTGAAACCCAAAATATATGATACTTATTCTGGGACATTAGATTTTATTTATAAGGAGAGAAAATAAAGGTAAAATAATCAAGAAAAAATACATAAAGCAAGAATCATATAAAAGGTTTTAGGTTACTGATACTTTCTAGCCAAAAAAGTATTTTTTAATCTTCTATTTCAGGAGCATAGTGAGACATTTTTATTTCAGGCAACGGAGTATTGTGAAGATAACTTCTATGCTAGTGACAAATATTCTAGGCACATGGGCTATTCAAAGCTCTGAGGTGATCAAAAAGTGATCAAAATATAGAGACTGCACAGCTTTTAAACAGTAATTGTGTCATTACAATGCAAATCCTTGCAAATTTGTCACTTAGTTGAGCCACTCAGCCAATTAGAGTGTGAGGAAATATATCGGTATTGAGAAATAGCTACCAGGTAATTTTGCAAAAATAACAGGAATATGGCATAAAGGCTAGCACACATGGAAAAGTAGTGATGTTAGGAATCTGTACCAAAACAGTAAAATAAATATTAATATTAATTTCAGAACACTTAAAAATAAGAATTGGCACCACATCTTTATAGGCAATAATTACATAGTAAAATAAAGACCTCTCTTTACTTTTTGGCAGTTTTTTTGTAGTTTTTTCTTAAAAATTAAAAGATTTTTTTGAATAGAGAACAACAAAGAAAAAAAATAAATCCTTGCACATTTATAAGTGGGCCTGGACAAAATCTTTCATAGGCAGTGGATTATTTGAAGAATTCTACCTAAGCTAGAGTAATATTAAAAAGAGTTTGACATTCAAATATAGACTTTTATATATGTATTTCCAGGATTGAGTATTGAGCATCTATGCTTTCTGAAGGAAAAAAACTCTGATACATTGTTTTATACAAGTCAAAGAAACAGAATTTAATAAAAGTAATTTTAAAAAACCCTCTTTACAATGTCTTTGTGGCTTTTGGCAGTCCAAAATTATGACTTTCTGATTTACACTACTAAAATTACCAAATAGAAATTACAGTTTTGTTGCAGAATATGTGTCATCATTCATATTTGTGAAATGTCATCTATGTTTGATCCTACTGATGCAAATTATGTGAATTCCATGAATTCCAGACAGCAAGCAGCAGGAGATTTACAGAAATAGGTACATACAGTGTAGTATAAAAGTCCTTAGAGAAAAATTTGTGTTTACACCAAAAAAATGTGTGAAAGTTAATCTAAACAAATTAAAACATTTGATAGAAATATGTATTCTGCATAAAAGCTTCCCATTTATCTTGTATCATGTGAACTCTGTGAGAACGTATGGGACAGAAGAGTTCTGTAGGTTCTCAGATTACTGCAGCCTAAGTAAGCATGTAACCATGATTTAGACACCTGTATAGTGCAGACTGTTGGAAATGCATGTTTGAGTAGTGTTTGAGCATTATGTGCATGGGCTTAAACACTGCAATGTGTCTGTGATAAAATTCATCTCACTTAACTGCAGACATCTGCAATGTAGACAGTTACACCTGAATTGTTTGCACTCTCCTCATAGACAGTAAACAGAAATGGCCACTTTTGAGGCATTTTACCTGACCTAGCTGTTGTAATTCGATAAATGAGGTAAAAGGAATGAATCAGCATACTTTGCCACCTCCTTCCGGCTAGTTCCCGGTTCATGTCCTCCTTCCTGTCCTGTGACCTTCCCCTGTGATCTTGTACCCTACCGGGAGTTCCTATTCTGATCCTATCCCCCTGTGTCCTTATCCCATTGGCTGCTAGCCAAAGCCACTCCCCATTCCCTCTCCTGAAAACCTAATTCCCAGAGAGAATCTGCCTCTTTCCGGCCATGCGATCGCCTTAGAATAAACCTGAGAAAAGAAAGGGCCTCTTTTGTAATCCTTTTCCATCCATGCTAAGATACTTTGTCTGATCTTAAGTAATTAGGAAAAAGACAAAGTATCATTATAGCACCTAGCCATCCACATTAAGGTGGGATGAATTGTCTTTCTGAGGTGACTGTTCAATTTCCCTGATTATTAAGAGTTTGCTGGTGAATGGTCACATGGGGTCACAGTCTCTTCTCAGCCATACACTGCTCCAGCATGGCCTCCTCCATGGGATGCAGGTGGATCTCTGCATCCCTGTGGATCTCCATGGGCTGTGGGTGGATCTCCGCATCCCTGTGGCTCTCCCTGGGCTGTGGGTGGATCTCTGCATCCCTGTGGTTCTCCATGGGCTGCAGGGGCACAGCTGCCTCACCATGGGCTGCACCAGGGGCTGCAGGGAAATCTCAGCTCTGGTGCCTGGAGCACCTCCTGCCCTCCTTCTGCACTGACCTTGGTGTCTGCAGAGCTGTTCCTCTCACCTCACCCAGCTCTTCTCTGGCTGCAATCACAACTGTGCAAAAATTTTTTTCTTTTCCCACTTTTTCTTGCTATCACAGAGGCATTACCACCACTTCTAACTGGCCCAGCCTTGGCCATCAGGACATCCTTCTTGAAGCCTGCTGGCACTGGCTCTGCTGGATATGGAGGAAGGTTTGGGCAGCTTCTCACAGAAAGCACACCTGTAGCTTCCCCTCCTCCACTACCAAAACCCAACCATGCAAACCCAGTACATTTCCCCACTCCACTGGTGCTGAGCTCCGCACATGCCACTCATGTCCCTCACTCCCAGAAGCTGTTTTTTGGGACACCATTCCCCCACTGTGGCTGAAGTTCAAAGACCCCCACCCATTCTAGTCAGTGGCACTGGTATCCCACTTACTCCTGTACCTGGCTCCAATAACTGGCGCTCATGCCAGTTCTCACAGGAGCTGCCACTCTGTTCTTGCAACAGCACACACATGGGAAAGAGCCTCAGATGATTCAAAGATAACAAGGAAGAATTTAATAAGAAGACAGGACAGATTGTGATGATCAAGCACAGGGCTCAGTTAGGCTAGCATACTGACCTCCATTTTAAACATAATAAATCCCTTTTTTTCATCTTATTGTGGTCTCATCTTTGTTCCCTGCCCTGCAGATTGTCTTTTCCTCTGCAGTGTTGCCGATCCTACCTTCAACATGCTGCACTTAAATCACTTGTTGGGAATAAGTCTTGCATGATTTTACCTAAAACTAGAAAAAAAATCAAATAGCTTACTAGGATATTGCTACACAGTGTTGAAATTTGAAAAGCATTGTCTTTCACAACATCCTCATTGCTTCAAACTTGACATGGCTTCCTATTTTTGCAGTGTCTGCTCCTCCATGGTAAGAAGGAATAGACACTTAAACAACATTGTTTGGCATATGGTTTAGATAGAATTACCCTTTGCTTGGGTTTACATAGCATTCAGCCCTAACTAAAAAGTTGATGTAAGCAACTAGAAATGTGACCTGCAAAAAATGTGATGATACCTATTCTATAACTCATTGGAAGGATGTTGTTACCAGGAATTGTGAACCATATGGATTTATGCATAAGGAGATCTCTTCAACAACAATGTACTCATTTTGCCACAGTGGGAATAGAAAAACCCCTGAAATATATATTGTCAAGAAAAGAGTGTCATTCATGGGAAATGTGTAGGTGTAGAGCATAGTAATGTATGCATAGATTTTTTATGTCTGGAAATTTTAATGATTAAGGCAAAAATTGATACTCTTCTTATGGAAATATGAGTATACAACATTTCATAGACGATTGCACAAGAAACTTTTAAAGAAAAAAGCAAGTCCAGGAAACACTTTCTTCCCTTATAACAGTAATAATATTAATTAATAAGTAACAGTAATAATTAAAGTAATAATTAACAGTGCTAGTCTTTCTATGTTTCAAACATTTCTTTGTTTTAAAATGATGTTTTGTGATTTTTGCATATGAAGGCTGATTAAAGCTCTTAATGATAGCAGACAATGACCTGTAATATATTTCAATTTCCTCAGCTGTAATCCCTCAGTTTGTATTATCAGTATTTGGATATCCTCTAAGTATATGGATACATGTAATTAAAGGGTTTGATAATGAAAAAACATTTTCAAAGGCAATATACAAAACGTCAGCCAAAGACTCTAGAATACCAACATATTATTTCTTTCTTTTTCACCAACTTTTACTCTAATTTGGATTGGGCTAGCAGATTTTTACTGCACAAAAAATCTCTAGTGAATTCGGCTCACAAAACTCCTGAAATAGCTCATGGCTTGAGGATACTTTCTAGATACAAGAGAGTATCTCAGAAGAAGGAACTAAGGTAAATGCTCAGTGGCCCTTACATGCTTTGTAAGAGAAAAATGCTGCTGGAAAATAATACTAGTATTGAAATGGGAAAACCTTGTGGGAGATAGTCAAAATAAAGCAAACAAATAAAAACAAGTAAGCAAACAAAACAAAATAAGGAAATCTCCACACAATATTTTATTGCTAAATATTTTAAGAGAAAACTATTTCAGCAAATCCTGGATTTCAAAATCATCAGGCAACTTAGTTCATACAAACCTGTTTAGAACTAGCAAAAATCTGAAGGAGCATAAGAATTTCAGGGAAGCTGATGGAGTTGATTTTTCTCTCACCAATGCTTGAACATGAGTGCAGAATACTATATTTGTGCAAGCTTTGCTAATACACATGAAGTGAGCTTTCTGGGGAAACAACTTCTTACCACATTAATGAGTTACATTTATCCCTTGTCTTATAGTTATCAGTTCTACAAAAACACATTATTTAAATAATGGAAACCTGGATCTGACTTTGAGCCCAATTAGCTTCTGAGACACTTGTTACATTGCTTCACTGAACTTGGTATAAACAATATGAGAATCAGTGTCTTTGCCTCCAGAGGTAAACTCACAATTTGTGCTATTCTTTGCTTTTATCCTATGCTTTAAGTTTTCATTTGGCATTTTTTGAAATTTTAGATCTCACAGTTTGGGCACCCCACTGGGTTCCAACCTCTCCTCGTCTCTCCTTTGGGTGAGTGATATGACAGTAATGAAGCAACCTGTGTGGTTCTTTTAGGTAGTTTCCAGTCTAATGAAACTCCCTTTTAATTAGTTTCTTTTAATGTGCAGTAACAGGTGTTATAGATGACTCGTTTTTCAATCTTGCCCAGAAAACCATGCTTTCTACAAAATAAAATCTGTAAATAATCAACATGGAATTTTGTTTTATGTTGTAAAGTCAGAATAAAATATGTAGACAAAAATGCATATTTAACTTGTAATAGTTAGCACACAATTTAAAATTTGTAAACATTCTCATTAGTAGTTACTATTAATACCATATTCTTTGAAAGAAAAAGCCTAATGCTTTGTGTATTTTTATACCTTTGGGACAATTAGGTACTGAAAAGTATTAAAACAAAATTATTTCCTTTTTTTTTTTTTAATGTGTATTTAGAGGCAGGAGTGGTGTTGAGAGAGTGAGAAGACAATTCACCTTATACAGGGAGAGGCAATTATCCCTTGTGGATTAGACAGGAAATCACTGAGCTGCAAGCAGCTGGTGATGCATAACCATCATTATAATTCCAGACTGTTGTATCATTTGACCTATTTTTATTTAGCAGTTTTAAAGGCAGGATAAGATATTTTTATGGCAATAAATTTGGTGAACATGTGGAAATTAAAAACAAAATAGAAGAAAGTCTACTATAATTTTAAACTGCATGACGGTTATGCACCACCAGCTGTTTATAGTTCAGTGATTGAGAATATAATTGACAAGAAATAATTACTACTTTCCTAAACAGGGTGAGGAGTGCTTTTGCTATGATAAGGTTGGAGAATGGCCATAAGAGGAAGGACCCAAATGTTTGACAGAAATAATTTTGACTTTTTCTTCTGTTTAATAGCTTTAACATTTGAGCACAAATTGTGTTCTGGATTGTATCCATATATCTCTGCTGCTGTCAGTGGGTTTGCCTCTGCGCAATGGAATTTGAAAAAAATGAAGTGACTTTGCATACATAATTGAAGCAGTCAAAATGTATTTGCATCATGGTCCAGTATAGCAATCAAACGCCTTATGCTGTTGTTCTGGATCAAGTAAGAGCTTTAGACAAGCCTTGCCTTAGTTCAGATTTTGGCAGCAGCTCTGCTTAGGTGACATGCACTTAAATCTCTCTGGCTTGCAAGTTCTCGAGAATGGCTGATCAGGTCTCTTATAAAATTAGCTATTTATTGAATAGACGGCAGATTAACAGACAAAAGGCCTTAAACACAGTTGCTACACAGTATAAAACAAAAGTATTAGTACTAGCAGATTACATAACAGTGTGCAACATAAAGGTACCTATATTATGGCTAGCAAAGAAATAGTATAGATTAGAAGTCAATGTAACTTGCCACCAAATTGATTGTTAACACAGAGTCCTTTCTCTCAATTTCTGGAAGAGTAACCATGAAAATTACCATGAAAGACTCCACACTTTTCAGGAAATGTGCAGAAGATTCCTGCTTTGTGAAAGTATGGTGTAGTTTTTATAGTTTGTAAAATGAGCACCTGTCAGTCAAATTCCAACTTACCTTCCCATATCTGCTTTTGCAGCAAGATGCTTACTGTCAGCTGAAAGCCTCAATCCCATAGTGCCAAAATAACCCACTAGAAGGCAAACTGTTCTTCATCAAGGCTTATGTGAGGCTTATGTTCAAGCAAGATGCCCAGAGTTGTTGCACCAGCTAACAAAAAATAGATAAGATTTCCTGTGGCAGGGCAGAGGTCCTGCTACAGCTGCAACCGTTTTTAAACCAGAGAGATTCTGCATAAGTCAATACAAAGACAGAAGGATATATGACATTATGGAACAAACTATTTTGCCTTTCTTTAACTGAAGAGTTTCTAGTTGATACTTGGCAACAAAATTTTTCAAGAAAGTCAGAAACTGTCATGAAAGAAAAATACCACTGAATCATCTGACAGCACAATTTGAATAGTTGTTGAACTAAGGTTCTAAGAACATTTAAATATTTGGCTAGATATGTCATTTGGGCATGACATGAAAACCAAAGTGAAAACATTCCCTTGACAGTAAGGAAAAATACCTTAAAAGTAATTTAGGATACTCATATAAAAATGGCCTATGGCGTAAGGACCATGACCCAGTACTGTAAAAGCTACATAACAACATTTCATACTCTTCTTGTGTTTATCTGCCTTCCCTTTGAAAAATGGTACAGTGAGTGAAAGGGAGAAAAATATTAAATTCTTACAAGTTTTATAGAAGTATATGGTTAGTTGAGGAAAGAAAGCCCTAGAGAGATATTTTTATAGTTTTCAGAGATTCCACTTGATAGGCATTACTGTATGATAGAGAACTTAATTTCCATTTGATTTATTTTCAAATTATTATTTTCATGTTTAATCCTACTGTTGCCTGGTGTGTGTGTAGGTGAGAACCCATATTTATGTATTATGTGCTACTGATCTTTCATTGATAATTTCATCTGTGTTTACATCAGTCAGTCCTTAGTCCTTTTTTGTACACTTTTTCTCCAAAACTGGATCACTGAAGTTGCCCTTCCAGGTAGAGCAACATCTGGTCTTTAACATTCAGTGTGCAGCCTCTTACTCCTCCACATAGTACTGGAATCTCAGACCATTTTGCCATCAGTTAACTGCATCTTTTTCAGCCTTACTGCATTCCAGTTATTTGTTTCCCATTGACTAAGTGCCCTAGATTTTTATTTCTCTTTCCTCACTTTATTGCACTTCTCAAACAACCAGATTTTTGTCAAATTCAAACCATATTCTTCCATTTAAAACTAGAATGCAGAATACCTAAAAAATCTGAAAACTCTGAAAAACAGCTAGAACGAGCAACTCATGTAACAGTGATTTTCACAGTAAAGGTAAAAGTCTACCTCTGCCTGTGCTAGGAAAGGTGCTTCCTTGGAGATTGAAAGAGAAATGAGATAAATAATTTCCTCAGGACACCACAGGGATTTCAGCTCCAAGTGTAGCACTCATAGCTCTGAGCTTTCATTTACATATACAGTACCATATATGTATGTGCACTATATGCAACAAGCTTAAACTATATGCATAAAAATATACATAAAAAATTAAATCCCTATTATAATAAAATCTGGCACAAAGGCCTCTTTTGGAAGAAAATATGAAAGAATAACACATGCAAGATGATAGTCATGCTATTTTGCTGACTAATAACAACCATTTAGAGAACAGTGCAAAAATGTATAAAAACTCCTAATGGTTATCATAATTTTCCTTGCAATTATCATAACTAACTCACTTTTTTGAAGCTTCAGGCCACAAGAAAAATTCTGAATAAGAGAGATCAACAACCTAATGGTCACTCAATTGAATTCTCTTATGGAACAGCAATTACCTATTTCATCATAATTTCATCACTAAATGAGTACTAAGAAAAGCACTGTGATAAAAAGTAATAAAATAAAGCCATTGTCTCTCTTAGTTATGTAAACTCTTATATCACCAGAGATAAGCATATTATGATATGTCATATATTATATCAAAACAAATATTTTCAGCTAGATCCCTAGCTGAATCCAAGAGCTTCTTGATACAGCTGAGGAGAGATGATGAATACAGCTCTGTGGTAAAACTGAAAGCTCCATTCCACAGACTACTTGGCTTTTGAGCTGTAAAGAATAGTGCAGACTGAGCTGTTGTGATCAACACAATAAACAGAAGAAGATCTGCATAAAGCATGATATTTAACCAAGAAACAGACAAAAATATGGTTCAAGTCCATCTTCAAGCTGTAGCAATTCAAATACAATTCTCTTGCACTCCAGGAAAGGGTTATACTGACTTATTTGACAGCTACAAGGAATACAGTGGTCCTTCCAACATGATTTAAAATATTAAGCTCTTCTCTTAGGGAATTTCAGAATTTTCTACGCTGTTTGTCTCAGGTCTTTGGAAGCATCAGACCCTTTGTTCTCATCCAGGAAACCTGAGCTCAGAGGCAGGTGAGAACCTAAATTTATTTTCTGTGTGCTTAGTGTTTTCATTCACCTACTCCTGCTTACTAAACGAGAACCTTGGATAAATACCACAGACTGAGGTAGCAATTTGGTCATCTTTCAAACATGTTTTTCCAAATCATGGCTAAAATCTATTATTGCTGAGTTTTAAAAATGCAGTTGTAATATTTTACAGTCAAGTTCTTAATTCACTATATATTTTTGGTAAGCTATGACTGCAACTAAGATAGTGTGCAGTTACACACAAATAAAATGCCTAAAATGCTATTTGTAAAATAAACAAATTGCATTGAAAAAAATTTATCCTTTTAAGAAATTTCTATTATTAGAGAAAATGTGATTTGATCTATATTTGCATTTTTTTTGGTTACTCGGTGCATTTGTGAGTTTAAAATGTTGACTTTTTTCCTCCCAGAATACGTTTATAGAGAACATGTAACTCTTCTGGCTTCCTTTTGCTTTCTGGCTGACAAGACTGCAAGGTCATACATTGATACATCATGTTAGCTGTCACATCCTTACTTTGTTACCTTAAAGAAGAATCTGGTAGATGGAGGTTCTGTCCTATTTCCAAGATGTTGATGCTTCTTTAAGACATTTTCTACATTATTCTTTTGGGAAATCAGTCCTTTTATGTTTGGACAGTCTATGGTTCACTGCAAAATGTAGCATGAAATCAAAGGACCTATCAAAATGAAGACAACCTACTGAGATTTATTAATTATAGTTTTTCCACAAGACATCTTTTTGAGGTTTTGTCATCCTTTCCCATTTGCATTATAAAAAACATCAAGGACTCACCATTATAAATAAAACCTTTAAAAGGTACTCGGGTATTTTAGAAGTCACCACTTTAGTTTCTATTCAGAAAACATAATAAAAGTGCATTGGGGAGGAACACTGAAGCTGGAGCAAATAAAAATTGGAAGAAAACGCAGGAAATATTATAATTTTGTTGTCTCCTAAGTCAGAATAAATTTCACAAAAAGATGTATTCTGATTTATGCTTCTTTGAACTCAAAACAAGAACCCTCTGAATCGTGCTGGGCTAAGACAGAAAAGTATCAAATTGGCTAACTTACTTTGCAGCCATAAGGAGATAGAAGAGGTGCAAAACAAGCTGACACTGCTGATTCCCTACATTTTCTCCCTTCGCTCAGATTTCTGAGATTTCTGTTTACCCATTTCTCCAACCTTTTGAGGTCATTCTGGTCTAACTGGCAGCAAACCCATCTGGTGTATCAATTATTCCCAGTTTTGTCTTGTCTGCAGACTTGCTTTACCCCATTGTAAATGTCATTAATGTAGATGTACAAAGGGAAGTGGCTCCAGATGGACTCCTGGGGTACACCACTAGTACTGGCCTCCAGATGGATGTCATGTTTCTGCTGCTCAGCACCCCCTGAATCAGGCAGCTCAGCCAGTTTTCAATCCACCTCATCTCTTACTCACACTTTTAGCACTGTGATGACATGATACACTTTGACACAGCCTCTTCTGTTACCAGGGCTAGTTTTTCTCTCTTCATGGTTGTCACGGTGTGACTTGGGTTTGCCAACTTTAATATATTTGATTTCTTTTGAGACAGGACCCAGGAGTAGAGACAAGGCAGGCTCAAAACTTAAAAAGGTACAAGAAGAAATTTATTAATAATACAAAAAAAAAAAAAAAAAAAAAAATTAGAATTCAGGATAAAATTCCTAGATTGTTCCCTCCTCCTTTTCATTCCACATTTCTTACCAACCAACATAGAGAGAGAACACTTCAGTCAGCTATACACTTAAATAATCAGTTCAGTTTTCTTCAGAGAGAAAAGTCCCTTTTCTGGTTATGGCTTAGGGGGTGTCTTCACCTTCACAGTCTGCCTCTGCCCGAAAACCACAGAACTAGGATTTTTTCCTCTCATTTACACAGTCCTTCGAGTGCCGTGTTATGGGTTACGTTACACACTTGGGGTATCACTTTTAAAGGCAGGCTGCCGAAAAACAAAATTCTCTTCATCTGCTTCTCTATCAAATGTCTCTGTTCATATTCCAGTCCCAGAACAGAGAGAGCTCAATTTCCCCCAGGCAAAAAGTCTTCTACTCAAGCATCCAAACTTGCCGAAGTATATTTCACAGTTTAAAGGAACTTTAGTGAAGTCACAATCCCCACAGCCCACAAAAAAGGTTTTTAGCTACTTGCATCTTTTCAATCTCTTCCCACCAGGAACTTTGTCTTCATCCCACTGACTTCCGTAGTCTCCATTCTTCATTTCTTCTCATTCAGGGGAACCCAGGAGATCCAGGATTCCATCCAGGCATAAAGAAGTTACAATTGTATCCAGATTGCAAAGAGACAAACGTGGGCAGCTGGAGTTCTTCTCTGCCACGTGGAAAGGCGAGCTGAGCCCAGCCGGCAGGGCCGGGGCCATGTGGCTGGTGCTGGGGCCATGCAGAGCTGGGGGCCCCCAAGCCAGGGGCTCCCCCCAGAGCCGGGGTGCCGGGCCAGACCCCAGACCGAGCCCAGAGCCCGGGCCAGAGCCCCCACCAGGGACTCCCACCCCTCCGGAGGCCGGGAACCGAAAGAGGCAGTTAACTGAATGCAACTGTGATTTGTGAAAGCGAAATAACTTTTTCATTGGTTTCCCGAGCTGTCCATCACCAAATCAGCTCTCTGATTGGTGCCAGCAGCTCACAGGGGAAGCTCCCAGAGACGGGAGAGTCCCTCCCACTCCCCAGCCTCATGGAGCCATCCCTGAGGTGAAACCACCCCTCCCCCTTACCTGGTGAAACCAACACATTTGAGCTAAAGTCTATTCTTGTGACTAGCAACAACCTGCAAGAGGGAAATGCTGTGTTGCAGCAAATCAGCAAAACTACCCAAATATATTCAGCAGCATGTATCAGTGGTTCTATGCAGGCTGCAGAGACCAGGAAGAAGGCAGTGAGAATATATCGATTTATGCTAAAATTCATGGGTTTATTAGATATCATCTCCATTTTCACATGAAATGAGGAATCAGGAAAAACAAAAGGGATGACAGCTCAAGTTTTGAGGCAAGAATATAAACAATTGTCAGTAAAATTTCAGAGAATGATAAATTCCATAATATTCAGCTCACAGAATTGAGTAGAGTAGAATAAGAATCTGTGCATCAGAAACAGTTTGGAAGACAGGACAAGAAAGATCAGGAGTCAGACAGGCAAACAGAAGAAAAAAAGTAAAATTGAGAGCCTGTCTAGTGAGAAGTGACTGAAATTTAGGCTGTCTAGAATTCATCTATCATATTTTAATATGAATGGATTTCTCAATTTTACAATTATTTAAAAATTCTGCTGGCAATTCTTTTATGAAAACATGGCAAAAGCTTTTATTCAATCACCATATCATTTGCTAGTGAGTGAAATTTGCTAGCCCTTTGTTAAGAAAGAGTGTTGATTGAAACTTTGGGTAGATGTAGGAGCTTGACCAGTAAGGAGTAAATGCATTGCAACACCTCACAGATTGCTGACCATTCAAGTGGGCAAGTCAGATCAGGATCTCTTGGAAAAGGAGGGCTGCACAGAGGTATAGCAGCACCTCTCTGAAAACAATTTTCCCCTTCGGTTCCATGGTGACCACACAACAGACAGCACAAGTGCAGAAGTGGGGTCAAGGAGTGGTCAAGACCAATAGAAGAGGATTGAGACCCCCAAAAGACCCTCAAATCATTGCAACCCATTTCCAGGAAGGTCCAGAAGACTGGACTGCACATGCTCATTTATTTACATGAAGAGTGAGAATACTAATCCCAGAGAAAGGAAGATCCCCTCACAAAGCCTGAGTGGCACCACCAGGACCTTGGACACCTGTTCACTAGACCTAGGATGGACCCAGAACTGCTGGTCCCCTTTTCTCTCCCTTTCATCTTCTCTTTCTTCTCTCTTTCTTTTTATTCTTTTATTTTATTATTATTGGGGCAAAATATATACTAATTTCCATGCCTAGCGTGCAGTCTGCTAAAATTTTTCTGATGTATTTTTTGGACTCTTTTGGCTTTTGTCATTCTTTTTCAACCAGGTCTACAAATCTTGAGTGCTCCCTTCCATATAAAAGTAAGTACATATGTAATACAATAATAGTAACCGAGAGGCACCACCTACTGAAAGGAAGGTGCTAACCCCTATATCAGCAGAGTACTGTCCTATAATATATACATTCTGTATGTCACTTTTAAATAATTGCTAAATCTCCCTGCATTTTATAACATCAGTACACTTCCACCTTTTCATAAATAACCTCTAAAGTTCCAAAGCAGATCAGTTACCACCTAAGTGTGGCTAATTCTGTTTGTTCAAAGTACTAAATTATTTGCAATGTATGCAGGAGAAGCTTCTGGAGAAGCTAATGATACTGAATTCAAATGTCAAACTAAAGAAGTGAAAACCTGCATCTGTCACCAGTCAAACTTCCAGGACGAGTCTCCCTTTGGATGATGCACAAACTGTTACAGCAGATTCTATGACATGTCAGGGCATGCCAAAAATCGCTGTGACACTTCAAATACTCCTGCTCTCAATATTCTGAATCAAACGACTTTTGTCCTTGATCTCTTAGAATTTTCCTTGCACAATTGGCTAGTGATGCTTGCATCACTTTTCCACTACTGTCAGTTTTATTTGTTTGAAACAATCAATATTTTCACATACTTTGAGAGTCTTTCATGTTTTGTTGACGGATATACAGTATCTAAAATGCGCTTTAAAATGTTAGAAATCTGCCTGATTCTTTCAGTTTATGTGAAATGAATGAAAACTGACAAACTGTATTCTTAGACCAGTACTGTAAATGACAGAAGTAAGTGTGTCTGACACTTAGGGAAAAAAAAGAAAAAAAGAAACAAAAAGAAAAGAGAGACAATGTTGTGGCTACAGCCTGAGAACATGACAAAAAGATCAAGAAATAACACTATGAATGTTAGATTTGAATTAAAATACCTGGCAAAGCATACTTGATCATCTCTATTGCCCAGACTGAAAACTGTAATAATGAATTTCCAAAAATCAATCCATTTTGTACTTTGGCCTGTGTTCCATTATTAGCGTGGACTGCATATATTTAGAAATATTGTAAAATTTCATTTCCAAATAAATGGAAGAAGGAAGGCCTGCTAGATATGAAAAAAATACCCATGGAAATAAAATTTAAAAGACCTTATAAGTTTACTTTCATGAAGAACTTCAAAGGAACAGGAAGAAAGTAAAAATCAAACAAAAAAAGTAATACTTTATTTTTCCAAGAAAAAATGTTACATAATAAAATGGAATAATTAGCTGGAGTTATCTGTTTGAGGTCTGAATGTAAATCAGCATTGCTGTACACACACAATGTAATAACTAAAGTTTTATGGCACACATTGACTTGGTACTTTCTCATAAATGATATCCTGCATTCATTTTGTCTCTTGAGAACTGTCATAAAAGGTGTGTGTCATTCATGTTTTGCAGCTTTCTTACAAAACCATTAAGGTTACTGTTGAAAAAAAATTCTCATTATGTCTAAGATGCAATATGTTGGCAAATGCCTTACATTTAAATATGTTAATTAAAGCTGGCTATTTTTTATGGAAGACATTTTTTTAAGTTTGAAACATTAGAATAACGAAATACATGTAGAAAATAATCTTTCAAACAAAGAAATTGCAAGGATTCAAGAGTTAATTTAAGAGGGTTCATTCTTCCTCTATATACCTATGGTTTTCAAACTGAAGTCAATGGGTATCAACGAAGGCTATAAAATTTTTGTGAAACTTTAGTATAGAACTTGAATTAAAGTTATTTGATTTTTTAAAATTACAGATATTGCAAAAAAATATAAACGTGAGAAAGGACTCAGCCATGCACTGTTAGTATAACAAAGCAACTCAGAGATACTATTTTTATTCTTGATGTCTTCTGGATTTTGTGGAAAAATTAAAAACATCCTAAGCTTTTTCTGTAGTTTTCTGCATTCAGGAGTCATGTTTTCTCAAAATTTAATCAGTTTTAATTTAATGTAGTTGTGCTCAGTATCATTATATATACTTTGTATTTTATTAAGAAATAATATGGTTCTGTATAGCTGTTGTGCAATCATGTTTTAAACATTTGCATGTTCAAGTGGAAATACAGGAGGTTTTTTGGGTTTTTTTTCTAAATTTTTATGTCCAGATCTTCTTCCATTAATCCATAGTGGTTTTACAAACACAGTTCAAGTCTTCTTGGGTTTGTTTTTTTTAATACATTGTCACCTGTGTAACTAATGTATCCCATACATCCTCTCTATTCACCAGGAATGACTTTTCTAAAAGTGAAAATGTATTAGATGTGGATATAACAATAGATATACTTCTTTACTATAAAAACTTAAATTCAAATTTGTTCTATGGCTTGAATAGAAAGGCAAAGCAAACAGCAATATATTTACCACAAAAAAAAAAAAACAAAAAACCAATAAAAAAAACCCCAAAAAAAACCCAAAGAAAAAATCACCCCAAAACAACCCACCAATCAATCAATCAATCAATCAGAAGGTAATTTCAGTTTCCTTACTTGAAATTGCACGTTAGGAATTTGTCATAACATTTGGAAAATTAAGACTATTTTTGAAAGATTTTTACAATTGTTATGGAGTCACAACCATAGAGTCAAGATTTTTGTCTTTTTAAGCTACTTATGAAGTGATTAGACATGAAGATGGGGAAAGATAACATATATTGCCAGTTTTTCATAACAATGTGGGATTTAAAAAATAATTAGATTAATAATTCAACTTAATTCAACAGAACACTTCACATATTTTTAAAAGTCATAAATCTAAATAGAAATAACTTCTAATTATAAGTATACACCATTCCAATATAAATGCTTGTATGAGAAAATATGCTTAGTGGCATTTGATATCACTTGAAATTATGAAAGTGCCTTGGAAATGTACAAAGTGACAATCAGATCTTTTTAGTCCAGCTTTTAAATAATAATGTCTATTACCTATTCCTATATATTATCTATTATTTATCATCTATTCCTCTAATTATGTGTGAATAAACAAATCTGTAAGTACAATGAAATTATAATAATTTGTATCTTATTGCATCATCCTACATATAGACTTCTTGCCTGAATATTCATTTCATTAACTGGATACTACATTCAAAGCAAAAGCAAGAGAGAAGCACATGTTTATTTCCTCCACAGTTCTGTGGAATTTGAATCAGTTTTCATGGTTTAGGCAAACATGCTCCAAATGCTTTAATGTAATAGTTGTTTGTTTGATTTTCTAAGTATTCTTTTAAACTTCATATCTTAACTAAACCTTAAATGATACAGCCAACACCTCATTGTTTGGTTTTGTCTGCTTTTCTTCACGTGCAAGTTAAAAATATGACTAAGATCAAATCACTTATAATTTGTCAGGGAAAAAATATTGAAAAAGTCCCTGACCTTCACTGAAATATGAAATTGGAAAAGAGGGCATTCAAAACACCATGAACAAAAATAAAACCCTGCACTCCTATTTCTACCTGCAGCATTCTAATATACTGCTTAATGTCAAAAATGAGTACATGGATACATCCAACACTTTGCTCGGTTGCTGATTTAAAAACACCTATGCTCAAGATTTTGGGGACTTCAATATAACTGAGATTGACACGATAGAAAGAAAAACAAAGAAAAAGATTTATGACTTCTCTTTATGCAATGGGGTTCCTGGCCAGACATACAATTCTTTTCCAAATGCACATTTTTCTTTGTCTCTGTCTTTTTATTTCTTCAGTCACTGTTAAAACAATCAATCTGGAGCAAAGGTAGCAGGCTCAAAATTGCACTGTCTGTCACTAGCCTGAAATCTTGCAGAATCCTCACAGTTCATGCAATTAGGAGTTGGGTTTTTTTTTCAGAGCATGTTCAGAGAGTCTGACCCATGATATACAACTGCAATTTGCAATAAATGCCTGGAAAACTTGGAATGGTCTTGTGATTTGAACATAAAAAATGACTTTGCCACATCTGTTACTTTTCTGACCTTCTTTCTATTGTGTCATATTTATATATGCTAGAGCAAAATTTCAGTCAGACATATTTTCTCATGGGTCTCATTGTAAAGCCATGCAAAATATGTGCTTAGACATTTTATGTCATTTATATTCTCTGTATATGGTGGTGTATATATTTGTCACAGAATACTGTCTTCATTTTCAATATTTGTTCAAGCAATAGAAAAACAGTCTTTGAAGTGAATTGAAATCCATCACAACTTTTCCTGAGCTGCTAGCTTATATTCTTTAGAAAAATGCTTGCTCAAGCCATCTAGGGAATGCCAGAGAAACAAGTATTAAGACAAGTGTTTCTTTGCATAGTAAATGCCATTATACCAGTAAATATCTATAATTTCCAAATAGCATCAAAAATTAAATATATAATTAATTTGTATTGGTAAAAATTCATTCTGAATTAGACTTTTCCCTCCTGGCTTGTAATATTAAATAATCAGTTCTTAATGGAAAAAAAAGCTTTCTTTCCTCACCCTTTGAAATTTGTTTGAGACTGGCATATTGCCACAAAGCACTTCCAGTCATTCAACATTTTTAGACTTGAAAATAATTTCTCAAAAAGTCTCTGGCGAACTCTAGAATACAGTGATTTAGTGTCTGCCTAGACCAGACAAGCTTTTTAAAGGAGGGATTAAAACTGCACTCAGATGTGATGAACATTTAAGGAGCTAGCTCTTGTGGAAAGAGGTGTTGTTTTTTGGTTTTTTTCTGCTTAGTCATCTAAATTCTCTGTGGCAGCCTTAAAGTATTAGGATTTTTATTTCCCTCCATGATACCTTGACATATATTTCATTCCTGAAGTATACAAGAATGTACTACAAACGAGGTCAGGAAATTACTGGAAAATAATGCTGAGAATAGGAATTGTTTAGTTCACTGAGGCACCCATTCCCCAAAGACAGTTATTTTAAAATGAGTTTTAATTATTCATTCTAAAGCAGCCATCCAGTTCCTGAGTGTAGCCATAAAATATTCAAAACTTAGTATGAGGAATGACAAATGAAAGACTTGTACTGTACCTTAAAAGTGCATATCTAACTTCAGAGTTGTTACTGAAAGTATTATTCACTAGTCATTCTAAGGTATAAGAAATTACATACATCAGCTATACCAGAATTATAAGAGGAGCCTTAAGGGTTAACTATTTAAATATGAAGCCACTAATTAAACTTCTTCCTGAAAGAAGTAGAGGCACAGGAGGGAGTATGTGCCATTCTGAGCATATGCAATACTTTTATTTCTAGATCAGATCTCTAAAACTTCTAAGATTTCTGATCTTATTTCCCTCTATGTCTGGGAGTTTCATAAGTTTATTACACTCAGCTAGTGTCATAGCTCTTGTCTGATGACACAGGGATTGCAATCATGCAGGGTTTTAGTCCAACAATAATTTTGCATTTCTCAGCACGAAAGGAGCTGAGTTCTTAAATCCAAATAAGTACCTTATTTTAAACATAGGACTTGCCATATGGTTTCAGAGATATCTTGTTCCTGCTTTCTGTTCCATTGAAAACATTTATTTTAATTATTTCTGATTTAAGCACAGCAACTAAACACAGTTTTCATCTTAAATTTTGTGAAAATATGAAACAGGAAAAAACCAATACATCAAGACCGTCCTTGCCACCAGTATTGAGAAAAATTTGATTAAAAGCTACAGGATATTTTATTTTCTCTGAGACCAAATATTTTACCTATGAGTTAACATTAATTTGGATATCTTCAATCTAGGTTGATGCTGATAAAAGCAGGAGAATAGACAAACACTAGTGTTTCAAGTTTAGCCATTCCTCTTTTTCTTTGCTTTCAGATGTGAAGACCACTAAATTTGAGTGATCACTATAATTCATATGTTCCAAGAAAATTCCAAAGAAACACTAATATAAGCAGTATGTTATCATTTAAAATACTCATATATTCTATACATCTATATTAATAGAGTGCTGGTAACAAGGATTTATTAAGAACAATTCAGCTGCCTCTGCACATGTGGATTAGTGTCTGGAATGAGAATAGAAAATGTCTCGTAATTCCTCCATTTTGATAAAAAATTAATAATAGTACCAAGAAAACCACAAGACTCACTCTTGCTGTGGATAGTAGAGAACAGAGTATTTCAAGGAAGGATATTCTCATTAATAAATATCATCGAATGGAAAAGAAGCAACATATATATGACTTTGCCCCCCAGTAGTGACTTTCAAGCATATTTTTACATAAATTAATATAGGCAAAAAGATATGACCAAAAACATAAATAAGGGACTTTTGCCATGTCTCATATATCTATTAATCAAGTAAACTAATTGAAAAAATAGTCAGGGAAATCTGGGTAACACACTTCCATCTAATACTGATAATGTGAGAGGATTTCTTAGGCAGAAATATATCACAATGTTGATTCTCATAAATTATTGCATAGAACAGAAATTTCAATATATTGTTGTCAAAGTAAATTTTTATAATATAATTAAATACTTTATCACTTGGTGTGGAGAAAATTTTTTCCAGAAAAATAATGAAAGGAATACAAACATACATAGTTATCACTAATATATAAACATTTATTTGCAATGAGATAAACACAATTTTAAAATCTTCTAGAACTTCTAGAGCCACTTTTTTTGGGTACAGCATTATAATTTTTAAATCGCACTAATCCATGATAGTTTTGCAATTACTATACGTAACTAAATTTTCACTACTTGGCCGTAACCTTTCCTGCCCAGAGAGAGAAAAGCCCCTCTTTATGAAGAGTTCATCAGCCTTACACTTATATTGATAAGGATTTCCCTATTGCCTTCAAAGCATCTGTTTATTGTTTTTCATTTCTCCCTTGTCTTCAGGGCAAATGTGCAATTCAGATGAATATTCTTTTGTTCTATTTCTTCACCAATGTTTCTGAGAGAGAATTTTGGATACCTAAATACCATCATTCTAGTTTACTCTACAAAAAATATGCTTGCTTATGCACTAAACTTTTAATTAAGTTTTGCTTTCTTCCTGCTCTATTTCACTGTTTGACTTTTTTGTTTTGTTATATAGGAATATAAAATAGTCAGTAGATTGGGTCACTGTTTTCTTCTTAATTTTTATTTCTAATCCCGTTTCTGTGGCCTAGAATTCATAGATGTCATAGCTTTGACTACACTAGTTTATTTTATTCACTCATAAAGTTTTTCCTTCAAACCTAAGCTAAATTAAGTTGAGCTAAGTTGAGACGTATGAAGAACTCTTTGTGAATCAAAGAGACTCATCATTGCAGTGTGAATATCCTTTATAGACTTTTGTTGATTCTTGTAAAAAAATTACATATTTTCTGATTGCTTAGGGAGACAGTCTAATGAACTATAGCTTTGCAGCAGTACATTGTGCCATCTATGCCTTCAGACCAATTATTTTGCTTGTGGGACTATCAACTTCATGCTTCAGACAGCTGTAAAATTTTTCGATCTTCTTAAAGTAGATTATTCTTTTTTTTTTCTATCTTTGTATCAGAGAAAAGTTGCTAATTATATTTGGGAATTATAGAATCATCATAAGCAGTTTGGTTAACATAATAGAAAATAATCTTTGTGTCCTGGCTTAGGAATGGTATTCCTCAATTTAGTACTCCCACTGAGACTCTCCAAACATGTGCTCCTCACTCCCTCCTCCTCCTCTTCCTTCCCTGTGGTGGGATGGAGAGGACAGTTGGAGGCACAAGAGGAAAATGGGGTAGAGATGGGAACAATTTACTGGAAAACAGCAAGAAAAGAAAATGATTCACATGAAAAATGCACACCATAGAGCAGCCCAGTTGCCCTGACTGGAAGACATTCCTTTCCCTCTGCCCCGGCAATGATGAGAGGTGTTACAGAGGAATATCCGAGTCCTAGACATGCCATCTTCTGGTTACTGCAAAAATTAACCCTGTCCTGGCTGGAACCAGGACACTTGGAAATAAAAATTCTTCTTAGCTATAGCAATGAACTAGATTAATTTGATTAAAAGTCTTCATAGCTTTACTTATATCCAGGACCTTCATCTTTCAAATCTTCAGCTCTACAATAAGTGCATTGCAAACATTCTGGAACCTTTTTACTCAAACAAATCCTTTTCTTCTCATACAGTATTCATCGGGTATGAAGGGTAGATTTCCTCATGTACCTGTATGAACATGCCTATGTCTGCTCTGGGCTGCTCAAAGCCATGCAATGGTCAGTTAATCCATGTGTCAGCTATTCTTTCTGTAAGAGATTACATCTCGAGACTCCTCTCACTCTAAAAAAAGGTGAAAAAAAATTCCACAAAAAATTTGCATAACCATCATAGACTAAAAATAGCTGGATTTGGTAAGATGGATCTAATATTTGAAGAAAGCTTATTGTTACATTCAAACTCAATGGAAAAACTGTCATCAGTGCAGCTTCAACTACTCAAGCAATTCAGCCTCTGCCTAAATTCTTTCTCGTGTAATGTCTATACTTTGGTTATCAGATCAAGCCTGTGTCCATTAAAATCCTTTGGGTTTAAGAGATTCTAGACTGTCTGTAACTCTGGACCCTTACAGAATATTCATACTTGAAAATCACAGTCTGAAATTCTTTATTCAGTGTTAATCTTCCTGAGGATTAAACTCTTCTCTCTGCAGAACGTTTGGCCCAATATCTATTCAGTAAGACATTTCTGTACTTTTTACAGAACTGTAGAAAAATCTAGGCTGGAAGGGACCTCTGGAGGTCAGCTAGTCAAAACTCTACTCCAAACAAGCCATTTAAATCAATCAGCTTATAAATAAACATACCCAGCCTCAAGGTTTTGTTGCTCTGTCTCACATTGTAAGATTTCCAAGAGAAATCAAAGCTAAACAAAGCCTTTGGAATTTATGCTGTTTACATTTATTACAAAGTAGTTAAGTTGATATGCATAATAATCAATGCCTTCTGCAAGCTTGAATTTCAGCAAGTTTCACTTCTTATAAGACAAAACCTTCTGATCTTCTGCCAGCTGAACTGTGTGTTTCTTGTGGTCTTCCTTGTTGAAAAGGGCTGCCATGGAAGGCAGTCTGCCACCCTGCCCTACATATTTGCTGCTTATTCTTGTATGAAATTATTAATTGTCCTGCTATGCCCAGTCCTGGAGGTGGTCAGCATCTGCTTGTCACAGAGGCATTAAGAGTCTGTGCTTTCTGTGATACTAACCACATTTTGTCAACAGGAAAGGAATATTCTGTTTTGATGAGCCCCGGATGACTCCGTTTATTTTACCAGACCTCACCTATTCTTAGTACAAAGTGCAGATCCTGATCTGTACTGAAGGTTCTATCATAAAGGATGCTTCATAAAACTAAAAGGAATCTACAGGCCTACATATACCCTAGACCACCATGATTTTATTTTCCTTTTGGCAACCCAAACCAAATACTGGAAATTTTTGGACAAATACTTAAATCACAGCTTTTGAACACAACATATGCATCAACAACAGTACTTCAAAACAGATGGAAACGGCCTCTTGGAAATTTGATTTTAAAATTTTCCTTTAAAGGTTAATTTTGCTCAGTAATTTGTGACATAGCAGCTTTCAGAATATAGAAGTGCACTACTCCGACACCTGATTTCTGCAGAAAGTTTCTGGATTAAATTATTTTTATAAAAGCAACATGTTAATATTTTAGAGATAAGAAAAATTACTTTTAAAGTAGAACTCTTCAGCAAAAACACACTATGAAAAAAACTCCTAAGAGCACAAAATATAAAAATAGAAATCTGCATAGTTACCAATTGTTGTGGAAGTGCAATAGTTTCTAACAGAATAGAATCTGGTGTCTTTTGTCTAAAAACAGGAGTGTAAGAAAGGGAGGCTAGATGCATTTCAGAAAGCAAGAATCAGAGAACAATTTTTAAATGCCTGATATGGTGAGTTAAGAATATCATGCATTGCATTTTTTACATGTAAAATACGTGAAGAATTTTAGAGTTATTATGGAAATATATATGGTAAATATGAAAAGTTATGTTTTCTACTTAATTACTGAGTCAGTCTTTGTGTAGATAGCCATGGCACTATTTTAAAAGTAGTAATTTGATATGGACTTCAAAATTGCTGATCTTCATCTGCTCAAGACCAAGACTTTATAGGTAAATATGCTTAGAAAAAAGCATGAATTTGGAAAGACATATACTTTTAAAGTTATTCCTGATCGAGAATCTACTGCAACAGAAGTGAGACAGAAACCACTGTTCTGATTCAAACCACTTGATAAGAGCTATTAAATTTACTGCTGAGACTACAGCAAACCTGATAAGGTTTAACTGGAAAATTTTTCCCAGTAGGGTGTTCATCTGGCCTTTAATCACCCTTTATGTGAATATAGGTAAGTCACTAGTGGACGTGCGGTGACTAAGGTTTTGATCAAGTGTGTTATTGATTTCACCATCTCATTTTAACTCTACAAAACTAAAAATACTGATATTACTTCAGCTTTTCTTTTGTCATTCAGTTATCCCACTAGAATTCAGATAGTCAGATTATTTACGTAAAAAAAAAGATTATAAAATATCAGTCATCTTGTATATTTTCCTTTTTGTTTTATTTTTTTTTTTAAATCTGTTTCCAGAGAAGCATGTTTATTTAAGAAAAGGATTATGGTAGGGAAATCTAAAAGTGAAAAGAATATCATAGTAAGTTTAACTTCTCCTGACATGTGGAATTATAATGTACATATTTCAATGTAAATAATGAGATTCACTTGAAAATATGCTGGTATATTTGTTTGTATTTTAAAGGATTTATTGTAAATCTTTCTTGAAATTTGTATTTTCCACTAAGTTTTATATGTTGGGATGTCAAATAATCTTTACTGTTCCCTTCTGGTCTCTTGTGATGTGTTTGGTTTTTTTTTCCAGCTTACAGTTCAATTTTACATCAGGACATTTTTCACAAAAGAAAAGTTCTGTGTCATCTTTTGAGACTTCACATTTGACTTCATTGGCAATACAGTGAATTGTCCAAACTGTCATAGTGTGGCAATGACAGGAGGAATAAAATCTTTTCCTTTCTGACTCCCTGAGATGAAACTTCTATTGCCTAAGCTCTCTTTGTGCTATGCAGCACTTGATACACTCATGCTTTATCATCCTTATCCGTTTCTTTTCACAGAGGAACCATTGCCAATGTTAGACATTTGCTTCTTTTTTTCATCAGTAAGGTGCAGATTTTATATCATATTGAAGTACAGATTTATCTAGACCTGAACTAATTCCACTGCTTGTCTTCACAAACTGCCAGATTTAGGGGTTTTTAATGGGGTGCAAGTGTTGATACTAGTTCCTACATAAAAGATCCTTGGCAAAATCACAGAATATTTGGTTATTTTGCTTCAGGCAGTAACAGAGACAGTCTTTAAGCTCAGTTAAAGATTTGCAGAGTGGAAAGAGAATTTCCAGGCACTCTCATTTCCTTCTCTATGCCACAGGCAATAAGAAGTGTAAATGGGGCACTCACCAAATCATCTACTGAGCATTTAAACTAATTAAAATGTGATGAAGAGTGTTAAGAAGATCTCAATTTATAATTTATATTGCTGTAAAAGCGAAAAACATTAAAGTTGTTTTTGTAAGAGTAGCTTCACAGGTCTCACAGTGGTAAATTTCCTCTTTGTCTAACAACTACATCTTTTTTTAATATTGTCTGGGCAGAAATTGAAAAGAAATGCTGTGTTAGGGCAGTGTCATCACAAAATACAGATTGAAAATGTGGATATTTGTAAACCTTGGAATATTTCCTTCATAGGGAGAAAAATGGCAGAGCTTCCATTTTTTAGATCAACTGCCTACTCATATCCCTAAAAACCCTCAAATTGGATTATTTACTGTTTTGTAATATGAGGACTCGAGGAGACAGCATCGGATAGAACATATTCTACATGGAAACACATTCAAAGAATGAATGCTTTTAGACATTTGCTTGTCCTTTATCCTGTCATTCTCCAATTTCTAACCTTTAAAAACCTTTATTTATCTATTTTAAGAGAAACCACAATACTTTCCAGGCAAAAAAGAAGAAGAAAGAAAGAAGAAAGAAGAAAGAAGAAAGAAGAAAGAAGAAAGAAGAAAGAAGAAAGAAGAAAGAAGAAGAAAGAAGAAAGAAGAAAGAAGAAGAAAGAAGAAAGAAGAGATTAATGATACATTCACATTGGTCAGAGTCTTGAAAACATCCTCTGATCAGGAAACACTTGGCAATACGCCTGTGAACACTTGCAGAAGTCACAGAACCTTCTCAGCATCCCACTTCAAGGAATTGAAAACTGTGTAGTAGTGTAGAGCATAAATGACTACCAATGAAACCCCAGAAGTGTTTATTTCACAGAAGAAAGGAAATATACGGGAAGGGAAGGGAAGGGAAGGGAAGGGAAGGGAAGGGAAGGGAAGGGAAGGGGAAGGGAAGGGAAGGGAAGGGAAGGGAAGGGAAGGGAAGGGAAGGGAAGGGAAGGGAAGGGAAGGGAAGGGAAGGGAAGGGAAGGGAAGGGAAGGGAAGGGAAGGGAAGGGAAGGGAAGGGAAGGGAAGGGAAGGGAAGGGAAGGGAAGGGAAGGGAAGGGAAGGGAAGGGAAGGGAAGGGAAGGGAAGGGAAGGGAAGGGAAGGGAAGGGAAGGGAAGGGAAGGGAAGGGAAGGGGAAGGGAAGGGAAGGGAAGGGAATCTGTACATCTTGAGTATTTTATGTTTAACTTAACTGTAAAAGAAGCTTACTCTTCAGGGTAAGCTCAGAAGCTTAAGCTTCATTGCAGCCAGTATTGCTGAGAATCAGAACTGAGATGCCCAGAAAAAGATGTAAAATATTTTTATCCATTTTTGGATAGATACTTTGGTTATTTTTTCCTGTTATCATATGTTCACCTGTCCATATTTGATCAAAGAAATATGGATCACTTTTAAAAGAAAATTGGAGTTTTCCCCCATTAAGTCAATGATTTGAAGCCAATGAACCTGCTGATATCCTTTAATTTTTGTCACTTTCCTGACTTCTTATTCCCTTGCTTACCTTTAAACTGTCTTTAATGAAATTGCCTCCCTCCAAAGCAATTTGCTCTCATTCACAATATTAAGTCATATTAATCCTTTTGCATGCAGCTTCATATCATCCTATTCCAGAAAGCACCTTTCTCAGATCATCCAAGGCCTCTAATTTGCCTATTTTCTGAATGTTGTGACATCAAACTCAAATGGCAGTGAATGTGCTCTGAGTATGGTTGCTTCTTAGCTGTCATGGCATTCATTTCTGTAGAGAAGCAGACTAGACAAGCATGCAATTTTAAATACTTTTGAGATTATTATAAAATGCATGATGTGTTTAAAGAACTGAAGAAACGTTGATTTTATGCTAGTTGCAAACACCTGTCTGATGAATTTAAATAACTTTAATAGCACTTTTTCTATAAGTCGAAAAATATTTTTTAAAAAAATCTCTGTGTAATTTTTGGGTTAACATCAATTTTCTGTGCTCCAGTAATTTTTACTATTACCTAAAAGATTACTTTTGTCTTTTGTTTCCTATAAATTTATTGCTCTTTCATTTTTTTCCTGCAAAATAATTCTTTGCAGTTTATGAACTGAATCCTTGAAACACTTATGAAGTTATTTTTTTGCAAAAACTTACCAAAAACTCCTCAAAAAACTAAAACCAAAACAATGCATTGCTCATAAGACTGTACTCAAGACTCCAAGTTTTGGAAGTACCCTTGGGCTTTTGTATTTGATGGGTTCTATTACTTATTAAGAAGAACAGTGAACACATTGATTTTTCATCACCCCCACTGTGCTAGTATTACCATAGACACTAAACTGTGGCTTCTCAGAGAATTTTTATCCTCCAGTGAAGGCATTACTTAATTTTCTGAAAACAATAAACCATTTTGTTTGTGTAGGATGGGGCGGGTATGAGGACATTTTGTATTTTATCTCATTCTGTAACTCCTTATTGCTTCTCCTTCTGCATCTATGAACTCTAGGACCTCTAAATGTATGAGGCATTTAGAATTAGGAAGGTTGTTAGCCTATTAAACTAACTTTCTTTCTTTCTTTCTTTCTTTCTTTCTTTCTTTCTTTCTTTCTTTCTTTCTTTCTTCCTTTCTTCCTTTCTTCCTTTCTTCCTTTCTTTCTTTCTTTCTTTCTTTCTTTCTTTCTTTCTTTCTTTCTTTCTTTCTTTCTTTCTTTCTTTCTTTCTTTCTTTCTTTCTTTCTTTCTTTCTTTCTTTCTTTCTTTCTTTCTTTCTTTCTTTCTTTCTTTCTTTCTTTCTTTCTTTCTTTCTTTCTTTCTTTCCTTCCTTTCTTTCCTTTCTTTCCTTTCTTTCTTTCTTTCTTTCGTTCTGTCCTTCCTTTCTTTCCTTTCTTTCCTTTCTTTCTTTCTTTCCTTTCTTTCTTTCTTTTTCTCTTTCTTTCTTTCCTTTCTTTCTTTCCTTTCTTTCTTTCTTTCTTTCTTTTTCTCTTTCTTTCTTCCTTCCTTCCTTTCCTTTCTATCTCTTTCTCTCTTCCTCTCTCTTTGTCTCTATCTTTCTTTCTATCGTTCTTTTCCTGTTCTTCTATCACTGAAAATTTAAACATGCAGTTTTCCCCACAATGGTTCCTTGTGCCTTGTAAAGCACAATTAAGTGCCTTAAGACAAAGTCATTTAGGTTGAGAGTATAACGAGTTGGGAGAAACAAGCAGTGGGCTAACAGACTAGGTTTCTCTCTGATCTGATGAAAGAAATAACTCAGATTTGGTCATCTAATTTACAGAAGAAGAACTTAGATCTGGTTAATAAGAACAGAGGGTATTTATTAGAAATTCCTGCTTATAGCAGTGGCTGCTAGTTATCTAAACACTTAAAGATCATAGTCAGTATTGAATGATTATCAGATGCTATATTCAGTTCTAAACCGACTTCAGAATTAAAAAAAAATAAATCTGTACTGAAAAATTTGCAGTTCTCTGTCTGAATTAGTCTCATAAGCAATAGAAGTTTAGGTTGAAAAGAAGCTCTAAGCATTCACTGGTCCTACCCCATACCCTGCTCAGAGAAAGAGACAACTTTGAAATTACACCAAATTTCAAAGTCAGGTAATATTGTTCAGGATCATATAAATCAAATTCCATGGATAAAGATTATATAAATTCGCTAAGCAACTAACTCAAATATTTCATCATTTTTATGCTAGAATTATTATTTTTAATACCTGATTGGAATTTGCCTTGTTCCATCTTATTGTCATAGCCTCATGAACTTTCATTGTGAACTTCTAAGAAATAATCTGGATCCATCTTCTCTATATGACACCATAAGGCAGCCAAAGGGTACCTTGTCAGAATTCTAAATTCTCTTGTGATGTTCTCAGGGCTTTTCTTGGTGTCAAAAATTGCTAGTGTCACATAGAAAATGAATGGTATCAGTTTAAAAAACAGATAAATCTTGGCAATACCTCTGCAAGAATTTGGCAGCTGAATTCCTGGCACATAATAAACCTCCTAAGACAGATAATATGGTTGACAGGTAAATATCTCGATCCAGTGTCCTCCATTGTTTTCCGTGCATGATGACAGGTGGATCAGGTTGAAGCAGCTCTGATATTCTCTGAGGGATTTGTTCCTTTTCAGCCGTTCCCAGCAACTTAGACTTACTTTGTTAATGCACACCTGGAAGTGAAGAAGGAGCCTTCCTCCTCATGCCAATTTTGGGGTCATTCATCCCAAAGAACTGTTTGACTGCAGCCCTCTAACTATTTCTTCCTGCATGCAGCGTGGTTTTCACCAGATTTTTTCCCTTTCCAAGGCCCACTCCAAAGAATCTTTTCATTTTCTGTTTTCTCTTTCTTATATTACAGTGTCTGCTTGTAATCATCATTGCTCCATCACCCATGGCTCAGGGCCTGGGCAGAGTCATATCCCTTGTGGAGCTGCTTCTGGGACTCCAGCTGGCGCTTGGGAGTGAGCACTGTGGAACATCATCACTTTGCCATGGTCATAAGGCAGGCCAGAGTCCCCATGACCCCAGAGACCCTATCACCTCTTAGAAAGAGCTCATAACTCCTCTTAACCTTACTACCAAATCACTCTACCATTCTCATGGCTGCTGCTGTTCAATGAGAAGTGTTCTGGCACCTCCCACCATGGCTTCTAGGGAGCCTGTCTTCCTCCAGTTCAAAACCAGTTGAAATGAGTCAAAGGTATACACACTTCTTCATGAGGAAACAGCAGAGGTACATCTTCCTTTTCAGTCTTCAACAAATACAAGTTACTATTTCTCAGCTACTGTTATAGAAACATGCTATTCAGCTCAATCTTTTGAATTTTCTATCCCTTAAAATTAATAATATCATCTTTGCTCTGATGCTAGCTGACTTCAAGACTCTGTAAAGCAAAAGTGTATAGGCCAACCAGACAATGTGGCTGAATTCCCATCTCAACTATTTAAATTCCTCCAGAATTAACTGCATATTAGGTATTCACAGTTCTCACTCAATTTTTATATTTATCCATTAACAATAATAATAAAAAAAAGATTCTTGGCCTATTTCTTGCAGCCTGTTGCACAGGCAATCATTTTCTCCCTTATTCCCCTCAGAGTATCATAAGTGTAACAGTAATTTCTCTAAGAATTGTATTTCCCACATGTATGTATCTCTAGAGCATTATCTTTTTATCTATATTAATACTGTATTTAAAAATAACTTAGTCATAGTGTCCTAACTGGGGAAAGAGTTTCTTCTGTGCTGAGATTCACAAAGCAGTACGAAAGAAGTAGAATGCAATAGAGCAGTTCTTACATCTTTGAACTTTTTCCCTGGTTAGACACACTCTTCCTTGGCAGCTGTCATGACCTGGACAATCATACAGTGAGCAGCTGCTAGTGGTTCCTTTGCAAGGCTGTACTGGCTCACTCAGAGCACACAGTGACAAAGATGCTTCACCAGGTATGAAGTACTCTGGACTATGTGAGCAGTAGATTCAAGAAACACATTTCATTCTTTTATCTAAAATCATTAATTTTAGTACTTTAGAATGTGGAAGCATTGGCAGGAGTCCTCACTCATCTCTGCACTAGGGTACTTAATTTAAGAATGCTAAAGGATATTCTAAATTTCAACTAAAATAATTAAGCAGAAATTGTTTCATTATCAAATACAAACACATACACATATATGTCTATATATGCATACATATACACACAGTCCTAAGGCCAGACACAAAGTATACACTCAGTTATATATCATATTGATAAATTTAAGCATGTTTTGCAAGTGCTTTTGAATCTTATATATCAATTTATTCTGCCATAAAGTCATTTATATACAATGAAAGTCGGGTTACTGCATGCTGTCATGTTGTTTTACATCTCCTGTTCAAAGATTTTTTAATTTTATTTTGCATATTTTTTAATAAAATCATTATTCTGTATATGTCATTGTCAGAAGGTATATCAGAAATGCTATAGCATATGATACATGGGCTTTTCTTTGCACTTTAACAGTAATTGTGTTGTTGTCTGAAGCATTTTTTATTTATGTCAGAATACAAGACTGATATATGTGATTCAAGTTGACAAATGCTATTTGCATCTCAGAAATCAGTATTAAATGTGTTTCAGTAGTTTTTTTAATGAACATGGAAGCAGTTCATTGTCCAAAATAATAGTGACCATTATCATGATTAAGCTCCAAAATAAATTCTATCCTCAGCATAAGGCTATATTTTAAAAATCAGTATACCTAATGGAGGAAACTCTTGTCCTAATGGAAAATATGAGTTTTCATGGACCATTCCTAAATTTTCCATGATTTCCGAAAACATTTGAAAAATTCCTTGCAACATAAAATAATAACAACAATCACAATCACAATAGAAAGCAGAAAGGTGCAATTATAAGATGCTTTTTCAAGTTTCAGAGTTCTTTGTCTTATGATCAAGCATAAAAATTAGTGCAAATCAGTTCTGCACAGGATTTCACAGAGTATTTTGATCTATTATTTTCCCATATGTTTTGTCCATCCAATTCTGATAGACATGAGTGATGTTTGGCATTCTTTCCTAAACGCAGCAGAGATCGGTTTCTTACAGTTATTTTACAGTCTACCATATTAAGATAATAGAGAATTTTGCTATACTCAGTACCCAGAAAAGTGTTACCTGTCTGATTTATTTTTTTTTCTGCTCAAGGTTGATCAAGGGATAAATAAAGGTCCCTTTCATCTAGAGTTAGGCCTAATAATTTTAAACTCACTGATTTAACTGTCTACTTTGTATTCAGGGAGCAGAGATAAATATCTCTGAATACTTTGCTGTACAGGATTTTTTTAATTGCATTGTGAATGTGTTATGTATTTTTCACTTCTTTTTTATTTCCATAGGAAGCTCGCATTAATACCTTGCCCATAGTTCCTGCAAGATGGTGGTCCTCCTTCCCAGCATGATGCAGGATGATTCAGCACCCTGGGAGTTCCCAGAATACCAATTATCTTGAACTTCTAAGCACTTTGCCTGACATCAATCTGTTATACGGTGAACATAACTTCATCTTCTTTTTATAAAACTAGAAATTAAAATTGCAACTCTGTCCCTACTAGATTTTCCTAGTTTTACTCTTTCATCTGTTCATTTAATTCCTAAGTGACACACTGTATTATGTCAAGCAAGTCACATCACAGTTTGTTACATCACATTACAATAGTTAATGCATTTTGGCAGGTATAACCCTTTGGGCTCATCAGTCACTGAATTATATTCTTTACAAACTTCTTTATCATTCTGTGCATGGTATGCCTCTTCTTGTAACAAATGCAAAATTATGTGTGGCCAAGAAGTAAGCACACTGAAGAGAGGACAAACAGTGAGTGACTGAAAAACTTTTGGAATAATTGAAAAGGTTTTTCTGAAGGAGAATGCATTTCCACAATAAAATTGTTCAAACTTTGATAGCTCCTGTAATTACTATTTTATATTGTATTTCAAATACTGATTTAAAGGGCCAGATTATATCTGGAACAATTTAGATTTAACATATTGTTATTGAATATTTCAAGTGAAATTTTTTAATTGGAAGCATGTCTTCAGAGGTAGAGGGAATGAGTCAGAAGCATTGTATTCTGCCACTTTGTGTTAAAGGTGATGCATAAAAATAAACAATCTTTCTGCACAGATCTACTGAGAATACACAGTTGTTTAACAACGATAGCCATCAAGACAGATTTTAACTCTCACCTGCCACCCAAAACAGATAATTAAATACTTCCTCAGAATTTTAATGCTCATATAAAGGGTTTTGTTATACTTCAGAATTTCTAAGGGACAGGAAGAAAATTAAAATTGTGTTAGCACTTTAAAGATGGGTGATAGTGATCAGAACTACATTAAGAAAATAAATGATAGCAGTGGGTTGACCACACCCAGCAACTATGCACTCACCAACTACTTGCTCACTCTCGCCCAGCAGGATGGTGGAGAGGACTGTAAGATCAAAAGGGAAAAAATCCTTCTGGATCAAGATGTAATTTAATAAGTGAAGGGTACAAAAAGTTTAAAAATTGCTGCAAAGGTCACCCCTTACCACTTCCCTCTAGCAAACTGGTTTCCAGCTGATCCCCAAACACAGACTACACACTACTAGGAAAATTACAACTCTGCCCAGTTCTATAGCTGAGAATGATATCATATTGCACGGAATATGTATGTCTTCAGTCATTTCTTCTGTCTGCTCCCAGCCTATTCATGTGCAGAGGAAGAGGGAGAAAGAGCAAAGGTCTTGATGCTGTGCATGCACAGTTTAACAACAGTGGTGTTATAAGCATAGATCTAACAACCATCACCAAATTGACTTCTATGAAGAAAAATCATCTCTATTCCAACCAGTCCAAGTACATTGACACAACATACAATCAGTATAAAACAACAAAGCATATTCTCATCAATACAGTCCTATCACCTAAAAAAGTGACTCAGGAGACAATTAAACATACTTCTCGTAAAAATATCAGGTACCCTCAGTTTGAAATTGGGGTAAGTAAAGAACACTGATAATACCCTAAATATAACAAGAAAACAGCATATTTTTAATATATCCAGATAAATGCAAATTCACATGATAGGCAACAAGAGTATTAATAATGAACAATTAATTCACAGCATCTTAGTGGCCCAAAAGTAAGCAAAAAATTTGAGAATTATACTAGGTGAGGCTTAAACAATTTTTTTCTATTAGAAGAGGTGAAAATGAAGTAAGCAAATATTTTATATGATCATAGATGTGGATTCCCACTGTCCAGGAAACAGATTCATTTGAATAGATTTAAAGAAGACATACTTGATATTTATTTAAAGAACAGAAATGTTCATCCTTTTTTACCTGATTAGAGAATGTATAGGGAAGTTCTAACTGTGGATCACTGCCTGCAACATTCTATGTAAATGTGTGGCTATAAGAGCCGAATAAATGAATTTGCACCAAATGTTAAAATTGAAGTTTTATGTTATTAACATCTTGAAATCTTAAGGGAATCGCAATTTTAAAATAATCTACATGGAAATGCAAATAGACATAATTCTAACCAATCCAGAACTGGTTTTGGATTAAAATACTGACTAAAGAATCTTAAACTAGGATTTGCAAGACAATATTTGTAAACAAATATTCAAATATTTGTATTTGTAATGAAATATGAACACAGGCAGAATAACATGGAAACTATGCCAAAATCCTGGTTGGGATGCAGTGTGGAACCATAAATTTTGCATGTGTTTGGGGAGCAAATCCTTGGCTAGCCCTATGCTCTGCAATAGAAAATGGCTAATATTTTTCATACCACATTGTTTTTCTAGATACTGCAATTAACCTTTCCTATTTTTGAAAGTTTTTCTTCCAGTAAAAGATGCAGTGCATTATGATTCACTCAGATTGACATAGCATATCTGTCTGCAATCTATCAGCTGAAAATACACATTCAAAGTAATGAATTTTTGTAAAATATGGCTTGGTGGGCACCTGGCAGCCAGATAAATTTCACTCACAACAGTGTGTCTTCACCACTGATCTAGCATTAGTCTGCACCACAAATTTCACCAAGCTAAGCTTTGCAATTCAGTGTAGCCTAGAACTTTTAGAAGCAAAGGAAGCACAAAATCAAACAGCTTCAAGAGAGGTTTTGTTTGTTTGTTTGTTTGTTTATTCCTTGAATGCAACCCTCTGGATCAGATGAAAAATTATGAAATTATTCTGCTAATTTATGTCAAGTTACTCTCTATAAGCAGTGTATAAGAAACTTGACTATCTGTCCAGCTAGGTTTTAAATGTTTTTAATACAAAAAAATTGAACATTTCTTTTGATATCTCACTTTCCTTTCCTTCTCATATTTACAGTTAAGTATCATTATACAGATAATATTTCCAATAGTTCTTCCCAACCTCATACTCAAGATCAAAAGTGGGGAAGGGCAAATTCATTATATTTTACTTGAAAAAACTTTGACCAAATTACTTGAAATATAATCTTCCATATTTATTTGACTTATTTTCATAGTCACATATCTGAAAATTGTTTGAATTGACTGTACAAATATTCTAATGCTATTGCATTAAATTTTCTCTTTTCACTTTAGCTCTTCCACTGATTTGCTAAAAATGTTCTTGAATTTTCAACTGCTTTTGACTCTCTTTGAAGAGTACCTTCTACCATGCTCATGAAGAAATAATATACTGCCACATTTATTTCATTGTCTTTTTAAAGTCAGAGAAATCACTTTACTTGTTCATATCTACATCTGTAGCCATTATCTGATATCAAAAAAAGAAAAGAATATTTGTAGCTGAAGAAGTAAAAAGGAAAAAGTTAATTCAAATAAAATCTAGACGTGGACAAGACAAATAGTTCAATAAAATGTAATAAATGAGAAGCTCTAATAGTTGCAGAATTGAAAATATGGAGATTTCAGTGGCTGTTGGATACCTTCTCTAACATAATGTCAGAACTGAGATTAAAACCCTTCTAGGTGAATGTTCAAATAACAACTATCACCAAAGCAGTTACAGCAGGTATAGTCTAATCCAGTTCTCAGAATTTATATAACTGAAGAGAAATACCATGGTGTAATTTGAAATCAATGCAAAGATGTCTTTTCAATATAGAACCTCACAAAAAAAATTACTTCCTCTAATAATTCAGTACTAATAATTCCTCTAATAATTCAGTACTAATAGCCTTCTGAAAATATTAAAATAGAAACATCCACTGTTTTGCAGGCTTCATTTACATACTCAACCTAAAATTAAAAAAAAATCTAAATCTTTGTTTTACTATTTTGAAAATATGACCTACTCTACTACAATTTTAACTCAAGTGCGGATAAAAATTGTAATCAAAATCTGTATTGACTAGAGACATGTAATCTCCATTAAAGTCATTGTGGGCATGGACTGCATTCACCTGAAATTGAACATTTATTGCACATCTTAAGGATGTCAAGTTAATGCTTATAGTATAACTTAGCATCTTCATTATAATTTTCCTGCTGTGAACAACCACTGTTTTTAATGGTGTTTTTAAATGGCCATCTTTTTGAGAGCAGACACCATAAGGGAATATTTACTCTATTATGCTGCAAGAGGCAAAAATGCTTATTGTAGAGTCTGGAGAGAAAATCAAGGGAAAACATGTCTGAGTGATCAGACTGAGAAGCAGAGCACAGTGAATAAGTGAGTTTTCTGGTTTTTGCCTTTTATTCTCAGATTGCTTAATCTACTAGGACATACTGTTATTAAACATGTCTACCATAACCATAATCACATAATCACAATTAAATAACATCCCAAGTAGAAAAATAACTACTTTTCTCAGTGACCTTCATCACCCTGATCTATTCTACAGACAGAATGCACTTTCCTAATATTGTCTGGTTCTCAAATTAAGCACTTAGTGAAACTGACCTAGAGGGCTATCTGTATGTCCAGTGAAACCAATAATCTTTAAGCATAAGCTCCTCAATAATTTTCTCTCATTTCCTTTTACTTTAAACTTTTGTTATAATTCTGGATATTCATTGGAACAAAGGTTTTCTATTGCTATAATTAACATAGTATCTCCTTCAATAGATTGTAGACAGAACTGTCCAGATATTACTCTAGTATAGATAAAAATAGAAAGCACTGAGATAAAAACCCAAAGAAACATTAGCACTTTGCACTTCTATGTAGTTAGTCTTTTAATACTTGGTTATTACATACTTTAAATTAACTTAAAATTTTTAAGTTCATTTAATATTAAGAACTGGATTTTGCAGGGTTTTATACACAACTCAGCGGTATGTTATTGACAAATAGGACTCTAAAGACTAAAATAACTTACTTTCAGAAATTCATAAGCTTTGTACAATGCATTAGATTCAGGAATTTACAGCTCAAGTCCATCTTCAATTAAAACACTGATATCAGTCAGTGAAGGTATTTGATACATTACTTCCTCTGTACTATTTTATACTATTTAAGTAGCACTTGAGAGCTGTAATCCTAATTTTTGGATAGTCTCTTTTAGAATGTCTTACCAATGCGAAAAATGCCAATATGCCAGTGGCTTACTCTTAGAGCCAGTTATGGCAACTACTTTTCTAGGTGTCCTTACTCCCTAAAGAGCAGGAAAGAGCCACTCAACATCCATATTTGACATAAGCAAGAATAAGGTGGTTTCAAAAGGAGAAAAACAATCACACCTTATCTGTGATGTTTATATCAAATTACATGAGGAAGATATAAATGAGGATAATATTACGCACCTGGAAATAAAATTAAACACTAAACTACTAATATATCACTTTATTAAGTCTCCTTAAATGTGAGTATTTTCAAAATTTCAGTAAGAAAACCTCTAATTATTTAAGATTTGCAGAACTTAGTTCTGTACCTTTTGGAGGAAATATTCAAAGTATTTTACTTCCATAGAAGGATCTGCTCAATGTCAAGTGTCAAACAGAGAGTACCTGTAAAATATATTGTTTAGGAGATTCTTGAAAACATATTCTGAAAATAACCTAGCCAATATTTCAGTGCTTTGCAAACTTTTCAATGTGTGAAACAGTTGAAAAGGGCTGAATTCATGTGCAGAGTGGCATCAATGAAAGGACTGTGTTACTTTAAACCTTATTGAAAAATAAAATTTAGTTTAAGTATCTTGTCTGCTGCTACAGGAAACACCAATCACCCATAGTGCATCTGAATTTTGTCCAAAATGAAATCTATTCCTGATTTTACATACTCATGTTCTTATGTTTCACTAAGGAGAATAATGACATTTTTCCCACAGAAATTGCTTCCACAATAATACTAAGTTACAGAATTTATTGTCTCAAAACATGATGATACATACTAACACCTTTTACCTTCTGCTCACATTCTGAATGCCAATAATAAAATATTTTTTGTTTTTATTCATTAAATTTTTCAATTTATTTCAAGTGTAATTCTGTTGCACTGTTAATGCTTAAATTTTGAAAAGATAAAAAATACCTAAAAATGGAGCAACAGAAGAATTAAAAGCTCTTTATCTAGACTTTAGCCATGTTTTCTTTACAGGTAGGGCACATTTTCTCAGTTCAAAGTCATATTTCAGCAATAGTAACCCCAGGCAGCCACCTTCCTTTCCAATTTCTGCTGATTTCTTATCCTGGCAAAAAACTGCTCATGACACTGGTATTTGTGGATCAATATAAAATGCTGTGAAGCTGATGACTTCAGTTATTTTTTTTACAGTGTGGCTCCCATTGAGTGAGTAATGAGAATGGCAGAGCAAGGAGGTGAAAATAACTGAGACCGAATTTTTCAGAGTAGTTTTGCTGTAGGCCAGAAATATAAATGGGAGACGTTCAGAACAGTAACTTCCATATACTTTGGGTAAACAACGAAGCAGAACAGCAGCTCTTCTCCCACATTTTGTTTAACTCTCTTCCAGATTTCCATCTTTCGGGTTTTCCCCTTGAAATTGTATTATTATGTTTCAATTCTTCTCTGCTGTGCATTTCTGTTTCATCATATTTAATGGTTTTCATTCTGTAAATCTGTTTCCTCAAAATGCATCTTTCTTTGCAGGCTCCTCCAGGGTCTCCTGTTTAGTCATGATTTTTCTCTTCTACCCTCTCATTTTTACTGTTACCCTGATGCTTTTTTGTCTTTCTCCACTCACTTCCTTCTCTGCCATTACATGTACTGTGATTCCCTTTCAATGTTGTTACCACAGTTTCACCATTTGGTTTCTTTCCACCCATGAAAAAGACTCAAAATACAGAGAAAGATCCTTGCTTAATATACAGTAAACAGGGAAAGAATTATCTTCTTGCTGGCAAAATTCAAAACAAGCAGCCGAAAAGTTCTCTGCTGTCTCACATCTCTTTTGAACACATCAAACAAGGGCTTTACAGCCATAATTAATCTGGAACTTTAAAAAAACAATTTGAAATATATTAATTGTATTCTTTACATTAAACATTCTTGCAGAGTTACAGATAGTTTCTCCAACATTTTCAAATTGCATTGATAATGCAGTTTATACTGTAAGAGTGAATCAAACCAAAAAGTTTGTTCCCATCCTGATTGACTCCAGTGCTGGCCAGCATAGAATGACAGCCCTCTTTGCCTTCTGCTCTTCATGGTTATGGTGTGTGGGCTCCAGGCAAGTGACTTGCACTTCTTGACTGTTTTCCCTTACCTCTGCATTCTTCCACCAAAGGAGAAAGAGAAGCAGAAATCTCACCCGGCAGCTATCACTGCACATCCATCACCTCTCCATGACTTTCACTGCTGCAGATACCAGTGCCAGTCACATGGAAACAGAGCTGTCACACACAGTTGAGGAGAAGGCATCGTAGAGCCTCATCTGACAGCCAAAGTCAATGCACTACATAAATATATGAATATTAAATAATTTAAGAGTGTGTACCCATGACCTTGCTACAAGAATTCCTACCTCCATCTTATTATTTGATGTGAGAGAAATATTGTTCTTCGTTTTAATACAGTCTTCATTTCCTAAGACATTTCATAGTTTGTGGACTGCATAGCTCCATCTGTCAAATAACTACAGAATATGAAGAAAAATTTTAATGCCACCAAGTTTATAAACAGAATCACTCCCAAGGGATGAATTTCTAGTTTTGGTTTCATGTGAGTGAGTACAATTATGATAAAACAGAAGGTGAAGTGAACAAATGGATTTAAACTTTTGTAATGAGACAATTATAAATCTGTTTTCCTTTCCCCTCCTTGTGCAGTAAATCTGTTGAGTAACGTACATTATTTTCTTTTAGGCACTCACCAAAGAACAAAGTAAACATGGTAGTTCAAAGAGGCTTTGGAAAGATTGTAGGAGAATAACTTGTTAAAAAATTGGGTTATGTTTTGTCATGTAAGATACAACTTCTGGTTTTCCTACGCTAATAAATCTAAAATTAAATACAGAGTTAATAATACAATATTAATATAGCAACATTATTTGTTAAGGAAAATTGCTTTGTTGCATGCTGTTATTTATTATACAAAACGGGCTAAGTGAAATGTAAGAGTAATACTTGTGAAATTAAATGTTAAATGTAAATCTGACCCTTTCAACAAGCTTTTTTTTTTTTTCTTTTTGAAGGTTTCATTTCAGAAGTTCAGATCAATCTAATTTCCATCCTCTAACAGAGCAATTATGATCCTTAGCCAGTGTATATTATTTGTCATCTTACATCAGTAGTTAATCCTACCAACATTCCATGAGAGTTTTATTACCAACATTTTATTAGTGAAGGTAACAATTACAATACAGACAAAACTATTTTTTGAGGAATCCTGGTTTCTTTATTGCTTTATTATGTAACTTGTAATACCATTCCTATGATCAAGACAGAATGCAATAAATGGCTACTTTGTTTATCATCCAAATGTAAATTTTATACCATCTGCAACATCATGAAGAATGGCTCAAGAAAAGAATGTTTTTGTGCAATGTTTGTATTATGTACATTGCAAATTTTCTCTAAAAGACTGAATATTTTAAAACTTTGCAATAGGTAGAAGCACTCTTTTTTATTTCTCAGAAGTCTCAAATTTAGTAAATGCACGCAATAATACTCTGAGAAGCTGAAAAATGTCATTTGAATCCAGTGAAGGTAAAGATATGTCAATTTTACTTTAGTTCTATAATGTTGTTGAGTTATATTGAAAAATTACCTGCTCTTTTGTAGTGAAAAGCTACTAAGTCAAATAAAGGGATTTGCAAAACTGATTTTCATTCATGTTAATTACATCCTATTGGCAGTTGATGGTTGATGAATTAATTCTTAGACATACATGCACATCTGCTACAAGGGCCGCAAAAGAAAACTCCTTTTTGAAAGTAAATATTTTTACCAAATTTCTGATTTTCTAATTTGAATTTGACATGTGCTTGCACTGAGAAACATCTGCAATTTGATTTTGTCTCACTAACAAAAAAATGAGTTTATTGGAAGCAGATTTTGCTGGCAAATATGAAGTTGTTAAAAAGAGTAATGCATCAGTTATAAACAGCAAATTATATTGTGGTTGGTGCACTTTTAGAAACTATGGGACATGATGTTTAAGTGCATTAGCTTTAGAAAAGAAGAGCAAACTGCTAAGCTAAGAAGTGCTAGAGCAGAAATTCGAAGGTTGCATGACGTGCCCGCTGCTGCTAAAAAAAGCTGAACCTAATAGTTTAAAAATAAGATGTGATTATAAGGTGATTACATTTGTAACCTTTGGAGGGGAAAAACACCCACATAAACAAACAGAACAACACTAAAAACGAATAATAAATACCACACCAAAGCACAACACAAACCTCAGATCTTTATCGTACCAAATCCTTAACCTTACTTTCATGTCATTGCATTCATTCATAAAACTGTATTAATCAATATAATTTGCCTCACAAATATATCACCTTGTTGTCAGAATTTAGTTAAATTTAGTTAAAATGTCAAAAGCACACTGATGATAATATATAGAGCGCCATAAAGAAATTTAGAAAAAATACATAATGGTGAACATGCTTACTTAATACCAGGATTTTTTTTCCATCCAGATGTTTCTTCTGAAGGTTTAACAATTGTTTGAGCTGTATATTGGTTTATATAAAAAATTCACTCTCAGGCCCAGAGCACTATCGCAAACATACATTGTGGCCATTACTGCAATGTATTTTATGAAGCTTATGAATTTTATCTGCTACTATTTTTGTTCACACAAGGTCAGTCCATGTCTTTGTTTCTCCTAACACTGACCTCAGCTTTTACTTCAAGGACTACACAGAGATTTTTAAACTATTGTTTGAAAAAAAGTAGATGGCCCTCAATCTCATGAAATTATATTAAAAACAAACAAACTAACTAACTAACTGATAAGCAAACAAAGTCCAAACAGATAATAAAGCCCACACAAATATTTCTATAATTGAATAAGGACACAGAAGACAAGTCAAACAGGTATGTATTCTGTGGAGGGGAACAAAGAGGGGGAAAAAAAAGCTAAAATCTCAGTCTATCTTCAGAGCTGCTCCCATTATCTTTCCAACTTGTTTTCAAGTTTTTCTTCCCCATAGATGTTTCATTTACTCAGAATGCAAATAGATAGTATGAAGTGATAAAGATGATGTATCTCAGAGTGAGTATAAAGTCCCTAAAATTTTATTGGTAGGAGTGTTGTTTGAATTGAACTGCCATACAGTAATTTAAAGGCAGATAAATAAAAAACTTGCATTGCTGCAAACAGTTCACAATTATAGAACTTGAAAATCAATTGCATGGATGGTGGTTGAAATATATTTATTACTCTCACAAAATTCATCTAGATACTTGGATCTGACAAGCATTAAGACAATGACTGTCCCTGCATTTCTCTAAGAGACCTGAATTTTCCAAATTTTTGTCACATTTTTCCTATCCTAAATGATTAAATTATCTCTTTTTTATTTAGGAAAGGGACTGTAGACTCTCAAGGTTTTTCTATATTTTTTTAGTCAATATGGAAATTACATTTTGTTCCATTATACCCAAGATGGGGATTTGTTCCAGATACTCTGTTTTAATTCTCAACTAACCTGAAAAACTTGGAAAAAATCCATTCTGGGTTAATTAGGTCTGGATGCATTTACTCAAAATGTATAACAGCACATACTAAAAATCAGTTATCTAACAGTCAATCCCCATTGTTACCACATTAAAGAGTGCACATTTGAAAAAGGCATCCCATCCTGAAATTTTAGTAACACTACAAGTATTTCTACCCCTTTTGCAGTCTCGATGACTAGAATACAGAATTAACTTCTGTGGTAGTTAATATATCTGTCTTTCTGGATCTAGTTCTCATTTCCACTCAATTTGACGTGTCAGAAATGAATTTTATGCTGCCCTTGAACATTATCTCAATTAAGGAACTGAAATAAACTGAGACTCATGAATGTAACTGTTTTAGAAGTATTCATGACAAGTATATGGAAACACTGGAACACACAGATGTGTTACTAAGACTCTGCTTTAATCAGAACTTATTGGAGACAGACCAGAGGAAGGCTAAAGTGATAGTCAGAGGACTGGAGCTCCTCTGCTGTGCAGGCAGGCTGAGGCAGTTGGGGTTGTTCAGCCTGGAGAAGAGAAGGGTCTGGGGAGACATTTACAGCACCTTCCAGTAGCTAAAAGGGGCTTCCAAAAGAACAAGAGAAGAGACTTTTTAAAAGGGCATTGAGGCAGTGTCTTAAAACTGAAATAGAGCAGGTTTAGATAGATATTAGGACAGAATTCTTTATTGTGAGGATGGTGAGGCACAGGAACTGGTTGCTCAGAGAAGTTGTGGATATCCCATCACTGGAAATATTCAAGGCCATGTTGGACGGGCTTTGAGCAACCTGGTCTAGTGGAACGTGTTCCTGACCACGGCAAGGGGGTTGGAACTATATGATTTTTAAGTCCCTTCCAGTTCTAATTATCTGATAGAGACTTTATTAAAATGTGTATTTTCTCCAATCTCATAAGCAGAGTCAGTATTCAATGGATACTCTTCTATGTCCACTTTCTTTCTTCTTCAGAAAATAAATTAAGTATAAAATATACTTGACTAGAATAGTTAAGATCTTAGGACAATTACATTTCCAAGAGCAGAAACCGTAGTAAAACCATATGTCACAGAAAAAAAAAAAAAAAAGGAATGGCAATTTATTATTAATTTTTCTGTAAGTATATTTTAATATTATAAGAAATTAGAATCTTCCAATCCAATCACCCCCAGCATCTTTTTTCAAACATATTTAATGTAGCAGATAGCAAAATAGTTCTATTAATTACGGTTCAACATATAGTCATATTTATTCACAGGACACTAATCTGGACTAAATCAAACTTGAATACCTTCTCTGTTATATGTTATTATGCTGTTCTGTGAATATACATTCTATTACAGATGCGGGAGTAAGAAGGCAGAAAAAACAGGAAAGGATGCAGAGATGAGACAGCCTCTTTCAGTTTTTACCACAGGGTGATGCATTTATCTCTTGACCCAGTAGTGGTTGTCTGAGGCATGAGATGGAGAGTTGTTTTATCCATTATGGACCATCCATGCAATCCAATGTGTTGTATAAAACTGTGTTTAAAAGGCAACCTGAAGACTCCGATAGACTAGTGTTTTATTAAAGACATATTCCATGAGCTTTTCATTTTATTGCTTTTTCTTTAAGAATGCTTCCGTTTAATGGATACTCACCTGGTACTCTTTCATGTACTAACTGTGCTTATATTCTATTTATCCACCATATCTAAAACAAAATTTTTTTTCCAATATACTTTTTAAATTGAGATCTCTGAGTGTTACTGGGCCTGTGCTTACAAAGTGTCAATTATTTTCAGAAATAATTAACTAGCCTATATTATATATTCCGTGTGTTCTAAATATTAATGGAAGCAGGAATCAGTAAAATCCCTGTGATAATAATTTAGCCTTGAGGTCATAATGGAAAAAGACTGATATTTTTTAAAAGTAAATTTTGACATACCTCAGTCATTTAACACTTTCACAATTCAGGTCTACTTAGCTTTTCTGAAGCAAACTGTCTCCAGTGTATTCCAGCAAAATCTTTATAAATATTCAAAGAAATACAGTGGATTTGCTGAATTTTCCACTAATGAAGTTTTGATTTTCTTTGAGTTGATTGGCTTCAGTTGAGTCACTTCCTACTCACGTTGCCATGTCCTAAGCTGGAATTCAGTCTATTCAGCTGATCTCTTCAAAAGAAAAATTGAAAATGTATGTTCGTAAGATATTTTCCTGACCATACCACCAAATATTTTAGTAGGGATTGCTTTGATTGTTCTTTTTTCCACAGCTTAGTTATGACAGAAAACGGTTGTGTAAAAAAAGAGTAATCCAAACTATGTCTTCGAACTCAAGAGAAACCAGGCCAACATCCTGAGACACTGGGAAAAAACACACTAACACCAAATGAAAGCAATTCAGGAAAATAGGGCTGTTAAACATAAAATGTTCCATTAAAGAAAATATGAAAACATCAGTAGAGGACTACACCTTTCTGAGTGTTTCTCAGAAGAACCAGAACCTTGTTTTGTTCTTGTTTTTGAAGGAAAGCCATATCATTGCTTGTGAAGCTTTCCAACATGAAAAAAAAATATATAGCTTTGATGGTTTTTTAAACAATTTGCAGAATCTGCCAACACTGGAAAGGATAACGCAGTTTAACAGCAAATATTTTCTCCATACTTCCGGAAAACAAACATTATCACATAGGAAGAATGCTTGTGGAATATATGAAATAGTTTTTAACTGTAGCAATGCAAACTAGCCCAGCAGCTTAAGCTAGCCACTTATAGGATTTGAAAGTTGCTAAAAGACATCAGTATTCAAAGCAATACTCTACCATGATGATTAGCACAAGGAAGAAATAAACACATCTGGTCTAGTGGAAATAATTTTCAGCTCCACTGTTGAATTCCATTTTGTCCATGATCTGTGTACTTTAGGAGGTTTTGTCTTGGTTGTTGACAAACTTATATAGTATGAGAAGCTTCTATGTTCATTAACTGAAAAAAAAAAGGAAGAAACTATCCATAGCATTTCTGCTTATTCATGGGATGCACAACATACATACCTCAAACTACATCTTAAATGTGAAATGGTCAGCTTTGGGACTGGAAATTATATGGCTACATTACATACTGTATTGAGCCAGCTGATTGGACTGCATATGATTCCACACTAATGTATCAGAGAGTAAAACTTCTATCAGAAACAGAACTAGATCTCCATGAAGCTGGGCTGTGACAGCTGATTCAGCATGGTCTGGTGAACACCTGACTAGAAAAATATGAATGGTAAAATCATGTCAGTTCTGTAGCAAGAATAGAAGACCTAACTGTACATCTGTTCACTTCAGATTGTAGCTCTGGCTAATAGTCACCAGCCTAAATGCAAATACTTTGTCTATCATTAAGAGACCCCTGACTTCATGGCTGATAGAAGCTTGAGATCTCAAGGTGGTGAAGGTCCTTTCCGACACTCTTAGGTAAAGCAACTATGTCTAGGAGAAAATGCAATAGTCCTCCAGCAGAAGACCAGCAGTCTTGAGACACTGGAATGGACCTGCAGGTCTTATCCTTTCTTCAAAACTAGCTTCTGAAGTTGATGGGTAACCATTATATTTATGCAGCTTGCTCCAGCTGAGTGTGTTAGGCACTCTCTGAGAAACCTCTCCAGATAGATCCCATAGGGAACTTTGTCAGTCCTGGAAGGTCACTAGATCTCTTTAGATGTGGGAAAACAGAGACCTAACTAGCAAACCTATTAACAGTGATTTAGAACTCAGCATGACAGGCAGTATGGACCTCCAGAACGGTGTTCTCCAGGACATAAAGCTATTTGCAAGAGCCAAAAATCAATGAAATAAACTTCCTGCCAAGCAAAATCTTGTGCAGGGGAGGTAGAGGTGCAAAACAGGTTTCTAGCTGGCTGCTACTGAGCTAGAACCCATGGAGTGCCATCAGCTGTGGGATGGAGACAAGAACTAGCAAGGTAATGAAGGAATTAGTGAAGAAATCTGTGAAGTGGAGGTAATGTTTGAGGCTATATGCAACTTCCATTCAGTGCTATGCATTGGTGACATGCTGCTCTGGCTGGGGTGGCCAGCCCCAGGAAGTGTTAAACATTTGCTACAGTCTATAGACAGCGTAACCAGAAACAGGAATTGCACTGCACACCTTTAAGAAGGGCAAGAGGGACAGTCCAGAAAACTGCAGGATGTTCAGTCTCACCTCAGTCCTTCAGAAGATTACGGAGCAAAATGGACAAATTCCAGACAAAGCCATTTCTAATCACCAGAAGCACAAGTATTTGGAGATGACTGTTCTGGGAATGGAAAATCATGCCTCACCAACATGGTAGAGGAAGGTAGTGGATTGGTACCCACCTAAGATTAGGAAGGCTGTCAACACAGCATGCTATGGCCAAAGGTGATGTAAGAGACATTGCTTCCAGATATAATTAAAAACCAAAAATCCTAATGAGAATAATCAAGTATTAGACCACGTTTCACTAAGATATCCTGAAATGTCGGCACTTGGAGATTTTCAATTTTTTTTGCTCTAAACTTTGAGAAACCTGGTACAACTTAGACTAGTTCAAACATCCAGAGGTCCGACTAAACAATTGGGCTTTTGCAAGTGATTCCAAAACTGAAGTGTAAAATTCAGAAAATCAAGACATTTACCTATCTTAAAAGGTGTTAAAAGGGCAGATGAAAGAAGATATGAAGTAAAATAGTGCATATTAGAACTCTGAATTCAAACTAACACATTCTGTGCCTGAGTGCCTTGTTTTAGAACTATTCTTAGATTTTTTATGTTCCCAAAATTTACATACAGATCTAGATGCTGGATCAAAACACTATCAAATTATGTCTATTACAGAATCACGGAATGGGTCAGCTTGGAAGAGACCACAGTGGGTTATCTGGTCCAACCTCCCTGCTCAAGCAGGGTCATCCTAGAGCACGTGGAACAGCACTGTGTTCACACAGAGTATCTCCAGCCATGGAGACTCCAAAACCTCTCTGGGCAGTCTGTTCCCATGCTCAGTCACCTGCACAGTAAAGTTTTTCCTCATGTTCAGAGGGAACCTCCTGGGAATTAGCTGAATATGAGGAAGACCATATCAGATGCAAAAAGTAAGTTCACATAAATAGGATGCCATGCAAAAACTAAAATGTTGTTTCGATTTCACTCGTTCTATAACACGTATAGGCTATATACTGGCATAGGATAATTAATATGTGCTGTATGAATTAAAGAGTTAAAGGGAAGTGGACTTATACTTGCTTAAACTATTTACATAAAAAGTATAAGCACTTTTTTTTCCCAAGATTCTTCTGAAGACCCAGGAAATGTTTTGGGAAACCAGAGAGGACATTTTTCACCTTCATACAAAACTTGTCATTCCATAAGAAAGAGAAGGAAAAAGAAGACAATTTCTTTTTTTTCTTTTGCTGGTTGGAAGATTGCTACACTCTGAGAGATGTAGAGAGGAATGCACTGTTAAGCCTAGTATGAATAAAATTTCTCAAGTACCCTGCCAAACAGGACATTTCTGAATGTCTGTAGTTACAGTAGTTGCACTGCACTCAGATGACTCCCATCTATTTTGGGTTCCAGTAAACTGGAATTTGACACAAATTCAGGTTCATAAGGGAACCATCAGTAGTAGGTCAACATGAGTATATGAGAATTTTAAGCCAGCACTGATCTTTTTTGGGAATGAAATGGTCAATTTCTAGCCATAATTTTTGGCAGAAACCTGGACTATATTCATAGCAGAATCTTAAACATTTGGTATGTCCATCATTCTTCCAGTTTTCTATTCTAATTCTACCAGATGCTAAACCATGTGCAAATCTTATATCAAATTCTTATATCAGGCTGTGAATTTTTTGGGGGTAAGGTAAGTCTTTTCCATTCCCATTCTGCACTTTTACAAGTAATAAGATCTTTATTTAAAAGTGGATGTACTCGCATCTAAGATAAACACTTGACACTGCGTCACACTGGTAACCAATATAATTTAGTCTAATATGTGCAGTAGGATCAAGATTATAGAATTTTTGAGGAAAGTTTGCTTTTAAAATGCCTGAGTACAATCCAGGGTAGTCTGCAATAAACACAAAACACAGAAAGTATTATCAATAATTGACATTTCTCTTTAGGTTTATTTTTAGATAGGTGTAGGAATCTTATTTAGTGTCCAACACTTCCAGGGTGCTATCTCCATATATAGATTATAATTAAAATGGATCATAAAAATTCTAAGATAACATTTATGAAATTTTAGCAATTTTTTCCTAAGGGGATGCTGTGAAGAAAGATCTTTAAATACTACAGTAAGACAAGAGCACATAACTTCAGGTAGGAAATGGTAATCAATACTATTACATTTTATCACTACAACCGAAAACCTTCATGTTACTTTATTTCCTATTCTGTCCAGAAAGTTGTTTTACAGATCAGGTTCACTTCAGCTCTGGAAACAGGAACAACAATAAAAGATTCCCACTGAAATGGGGGGAAAGAAAAGTTATAGTATTGTGTGGGTTGTTTGCCTTTTTTTTTTGTTTTTTTTTTTTTTTTTTTTTTAATTGGCAGTCTCTCTGACAGACTGATGCTGTTCTGGAAAAAAACATCTTGTGCTTTAGCTGTGCTACAGGCTGATCTATTCAGAAAACAGCTAAAACAGCTGTTTAAAACCTGCATAATACATGCAGGTCAAGGTTAGAGAGGATAGGAAAGGAGAGTTTTAACCAATGAAGATTGTTATTAATGAGATCATTATGCAGATCCTTTCCTCAGCAGAACTTTGCTCTCGATTCTTGAAATTCTTCACTACATATGCATGCAGGTTTTTACACATGTGTCTTCTAAAGATGAGAAAATGTTTTTTATGCCTGTTGGCTTAAAATTTTAACTGTTTTATATCTCATTCTCCTTGGTCATGTGTGTAAATCTATACCTTTATTCAGTCATACTTAAACATAAAGTGGCATTATTTATTTCCAGTTTTTGTTTTTGTTTTTGATCAAAATGAAATAGTTTTTCTACTGTTTTGTTTTCAATTAGGCTCAGTGTAAAGTCTCTACAGTACATCCCATAAGCTTGATTACATAATAGGAACAACCTAGTAACTGATATACCACCTAATAATTTTACCAAAGTTAATGCATTAAGAGATTAATTTTCTTTTACATTAAAAAATATTCTTTCTGCACCATTCTGTCTGAGTGTTAAAAGTCTGAAAGGGACCAAATTACTTTCTGAAGGTCTTCAGTAGACTCTTTATGTCGAGTACATGACAAGATAATAATTTACTGCAGGAGCAAAGATTTTGTAAGTGAAACAGGCTAGATCCCAGCTCCCTGTGGCTGCCTGAAATGCCTCTTCAGCCAGCAGGTGATCTTGCAGCAGCACTGTTTCTTACTCTGCTGGTCACACTGAACAGTTCCAATTAAGGAGGAGGATTATTCCCTGCATGGGAGTTGGCAAAGACTCTAATGTCAGAATCGTCAGGCTGGTCACACACACATAAAAATAAATTGTAAAGATGAAAGGCACTGGCCAGATTTTGCTTCAGCCAAGAAAAAGTAAATGGCTACCTAGGGTGAATAGCAAAACCAGCTCATGGAAGACAGTTGGCATGTCTTTTAAATGTATGCCTTTATGTGCCCTTGACATGCAAATGCTGTGATTTGTGCTTAGAAATATCTAAGAACTGCTCATTGCACAAACTGCAGCAGAAAACTATGGACTACTGACTATTGAGCTTAGTCTCCATTTACTTCTTTAACCACAGTTAAACATACATTTGACCTGATTTTAGATGCCCTGTTAAGACATCAGCTGATTCTTACCTATTTTCTAATCAGTCAGAAAAAAAGGGAGGAGAAGAGGGAAGGCGGACAAGGTCTTCAAAGGGCAAGTCTACCTGCTTATAATTGCAGTAGCTTAAGATTTTAATCACTGTTCAAAAAGATCTGGTGATCCATAGTATCTCTGATGACTATAGAAAAACTGTGAGTTAGATGCTTTGATGACTAAAACTGGCAGGATGAATCCAGGCCTAGCTGAGTTTCATTATGCTAACATAAATTTATTAATCTACTATACCAATACCTTAGCTTTCTAGAAATCATATCATACATCAATTTATGGATTACACACAAAAATTTATATAAATAAATTTTCAAGTTTTACAGAGATAATCTAGACAGTTTTTAAGCCTACAAAACACCATTCTAATTTTTCTTTTTCTACTTAACTATACTTTGAAACAACTATCTGGAAGAACTCTGTGCCTCACCACCCCATGCCAAGCTACAGTTAGTTTTATGCTGTGTCTCAAATTCTCAAAGAAACAGTATTACAGACATTGAAGTCAGTAGGAGTTCATATCTTCAGAAAGCAAATTTTGATTTATATAAATAGATAGCAAAAGAACTTGATATTATAGTGAGATACATATATATAGATATAGTGCAGAAATAAAATCTGGATGGACCAACGTACTGATCAGATCAAAATAAGAATTTTTGGCTTTTTCATTGGGTTCAATATACATTACTCATCTTACTGGTCAGGTACTTTGTTTCCATAATGACTAACAGAAATATTTTACTAATTTTCTACTGTTCGAGTTCTTTACAAAGTGAACATAAATCTAAACCATTTTTCTTCTATTAAATTGATGCCACAAAATATGCATTAGTTTGATACCCCTTTAAGCAGAGGCTTTTTATTTCTGTCCAATATTTCCAGCTGAAATATTTCCTGGGCAACACAAATGTAAATAATTTTATAAAACATTAAAAATTACTTGTTATGAAAAATCATATAGGTACTAAAGTCTGATATGTCCTTACTGTGCTGTATCTATTAGACTTTGACAGCTTACTAATGCAAGAACTGGGAAAAAATGGAGAACTAGAGAAGCTGTCAGCCGTGGCTTGGACACCTGTCCTCTTTGCTGGGTTAAAAGCTGGCTGGGCCCAGAGAGTGGTGGTGAATGGTGCTAGATCCAGGTGGCAATCAATAACTAGTTGGAAATCAATAACTAGTTGGGTTCCCCAAAGCTCAGTATTGAAGCCAGTCCTGTTTAACACCTTTATCGATGATCTGGACTAGAGTATCAAGTATAATACCTTCAGTAAACACACAGATAACACTAACTTGGGTGGGCTAGAAAGCTGTGCAAAGGCATCTGGACAGGCTAGATTGATGAGTGAGGCCAATTATAAGAAGCTCAACAGGGCAAAGTGCTGAGCCCTGCACTTGTGTCACAATAACCCCGCACAGTGCTACAAGTTGGGGACAGATTGGCTAGAAAACTGCCCAGCAAGAAAGGACCTGTGGGTGCTGTTTGCAGCCAGCTGAACATCAGCCAGCCTGTGCCCAGCTGGCCAAGCAGGTCAACAGAATCCTGGCTTGTATCAAAAATGGTGTGTCCAGAACTAGGAAAGAGATTGTCCCACTGTATTTAGCACTGGTGAGGCCACACTTCAAGTCCTGTATTCAGTTCTGGGCCTCTCAATTCAAGAAAGACATTGAGGTTCTGGAATGTGTCCAAAGAAGCATATGAAGATGATTAGGGATTTGAAACACAAATCCCATGAGAAGAAGCTTAGATAGCTGGGATTGTTTATTCTGGGGAAGAGGAGGCATAGGATAAACCTTATCACTCTCTACAACTACCTGAAAAATGGTTGTAGCAAGGTGGTGGTTGGCCTCTTCTCCAGGAAACCAGTGACATGACAAGAGGAAATGGCATCAAGCTGAACGAGGGATGGTTCAGGAAGAATTTCTTCACTCAGAGGTTGGTTAAAGATTGGAACAGGCTGTCTAGACAGTAGAGTTACCATCCCTGAAAGTCTTCGAGAAACGACTGGATGTGGAACAAAGTGCTACATTTTAGTAGGCATGGTGGTGTTCAGTGAAAGACATGACTCAATTATCTGGAAGATCTTCTTCTACCTTGATGATTTTTTTCTATGATTCTATGATTTTATATTTTTCATAGGCTTCACTAAAAGTGTTTATTATTGCCATATTTCCATACTCATCCAAACTAAGCCCTAACACTCCTGAATTGTCAACTTGAACTGTAAAAATGCAAGTTCTTCATCTAATGGCATTCAACCATTGATTCAGAGATCAGTTAGTCCCCAAATACCTTTCCAACCATTCCTTTATTCTGTTTCAGGACAGATCTCTACTGCTTAGCAATGAGAAACTTTATTTGAGATGCACTAGAACATCTCAGAAATTCACATGAACTAGAAAACCAGGAGGCCATGGTGTTCTAGGTGTACCCTCACCCCTCCAAAAAAAACCACACCAAAACAAAACAAAAAAGACCCCAAACCAGAGTATTCCATATTACTCAATCAATCTTCACAGTCTGCTTTGCCATCACCTTAAGACTCAGCAATCCAGGAAACTAAATTTGTGTGCTTTACCCCATTCTCACAGAAAGGAGGGGGTGTGGGGTCTCTTTATAAACAAGAAATGGACACACAGAGCTCACTTTTGTTTCTCTCTGGACTCCCGAGAGGCTTGCCTGGGGAAGGTCTCTGAGTTTGCAACCAAGAAGCAGAAGCAGGATAAGGAAAAAGCTCTTTTTTTTTTATCCCTGAGCATTGGAGAGCATGGCTTCTCCATCTTACTGTCTTTGTCTCTTGGTCTATGTGGTCTGCTATAGTGGCTGACACCTTGGAGGAGGGCCTTCTCCACCATCTTGGGAGGAAGGCCTTCTCCACCATCTTGGGAGGAGGGCCTTCTCCACCATCTGGGGAGGAGGGGTTTCTCCACCATCTTGAGAGGAAGGCCTTCTCCACCATCTTGGGAGGAGGGCCTTCTCCACCATCTTAGGGAGGAAGGCCCTCTCCACCATCTTGGGAGGAGAGGGTTTCTTCACCATCTTGTATTCTCTGTACTGAGGGAACAAGTGAGTCAGCACCTTTGTATGTAGTGCTTATTGCTGTTATCTTGGTTGAAGGTGCTCTTCTTTTTAGTAAACTGTTTTCTTCACTTACATCTTCTCCAATTTGCCTCTCCTTATTCATGAAGGGAAAGTGGCTAAAACTAAAGGGGAGGTAAATAATTTTGGAGTCTCTGCCACGCAGAATTATCTTAAACTAAGACACATGACTATAAAAACTTTAACATATACATATATGTGTCTGGTTATCTATAGCTATCTATAACTTACTTTTTTGGCTGAGAGCACTTTTCAAATATTTAGCAGTAAGACCTTGTTGTTCTGAAAAGAACTATAACGACCTTTTCCCATGCAAAATTACTTTTTTTATTTCCCAAACCAATATAAGTGGCTAAAGGCACTAGTCAAAATTTTGTTGTCTCATTAATTCCCAGATTTCCACGTATCAGCAGCCTTGTTGCATGAATTGAATTTTAAGTTAGCAAAGGCTAGACAGTTAGCAGATTCTTGAACTCATATTTCCAAGAAAGGTAAAAGAAAGGTGGCTTATAAAATGAAGATCTGATTCTATATATAAGATTTTGCAGTTCAATTTTCATTGCCTCTAAATCAGATCTTCTGGGAATTCTTTCTCTTCATAAATGTATAGAAGATGCCTACACACATACAGAGATGCCACAGTCTTGACAGAAAAAAATAAAAATAATCAAAAAACTCTCTTGCTAACAGCATATGGATGCATTCATGTGTTTTTCACTGACTCACAGTTATCTAGTTCTGGCTGAAATTCTTGTCTCTTCTGTGCTTATTGTTACACAACAATATCTGAAAGATTTTCTTAAAACAAGGCAAAAAATCAACAAGAAATTGAGAATATCTCCCCCTTGAGAAACACCAATAAAATTTACTCAATAGCAAGTTTAGTCTGGAGAGTTTTATTAAACTTCTTGTTTTGAAAATCCCTCATTTCTGCAGTAACAGCCAGATTCAGCACTCACATGATGATTTGATAACCTAAACCGATGGCCTGTTATGGATCTGAGCTTGAATGATGGGTTTTTATATTTGTCCTGTTAACAGACAGAATCACTAAGAGAGTTTTCAGAGCAGCTTGGATAGAAGAATAAACCTTACTTTATTGCATGATGACAGTAAGACCCAAAACCCAGAATGTCATAGTAGGAAAGAACAATTATAGATAAGTAAAATAAATCAATATGAAGTTTTTGTTTGCTTTCCATGAGATAGCAATGCCCACTGAGGGTGGATGCAACATGCAATTGCTTGTGTAGTCTACAGATGACTTTTTTGATGTGGAAGAAGGTTATATTGATACCAGGTTGAAAGATACAAAAGTTATTGTAGAATTGCTCAAATAACGTCCCTCTAAAACTTGGCAATGAAAAAACCCAATCAGATGAGTCACAGGAGTTGTGTCAAAGCAACTCATCTCCCACAAATGAATAGAATTGGTAAGAGATTATCAATGACAGAAGCCCTGAAGCTGCTGCACTGAAAAGATGGCAAATGCCACTGGGAAAAAGAAAATCCTAAGCAGAAAAAATTCTAAGTTAATGTCAAAGTCAACCATAAGCATAGATTATAGTATGGTTTGCAATAGCTTTTTATGAAGACTGCCTAACTCAGCAGTATCCAAATGGAATGAACTATGAAATTCAAATCATAATTATTTAAAAACATTGAAAGGCATTGAGGCAAAGAAACAATTTTAAATTTTGTACTGACTGCAAATAAATGACAAGATTTTGTAACTTTAACCAGTGATATGCAGATAGGTTTTCATGCTCAAAGGGATACTGAAACTAATTTTATATTTCACAAAGAGTTGCCAGTTTTGACTGTTGTGGTATCAAGTGTTTGATTACATTTAAAGTGGATTTTGTTTGCTGAAACAAAAAGTATTCAAAACTATATATATATACATATATATATATATATATATATAGCTAATGCTTTTCTTTCATATGAGCAAATACATTTTTAAATGGGCAAACAGAATTTCATATATCTTATAAGAAGTAGTATGGTTACTAAAATGAAGCCTAGAATTTCTACATTAAACATTGCCCTGTATACTCTTAGACACATCTTTCAGTGATCTTTATTGGAGAGAAGAATATAATGGAAGTGACAAAAATTCACACAGAACTTTCTTTTGAACCCCAAAGGACTAATATTCATACGTAATTATGTACATGTATTTGCAGTTACAAAATTCTGTCTTTAGACATGAGAGAAATGTCATCATTGTTAGCTTGGTACTGGAAAATATTTCATATCCCTAATTAAGTAAAGCTCCCTAAGAGTTTTTAAAGGGTACAATCCTGAAAGAAGCAGGGGGTAGGAGGTACAGAAGATGGGGAGGAATAGAATATATGGGAGACTTCAGTTCCCTTTTTGCAAAGCACAGTGATTGTGTGCAGAGAAATGCCGGTCTGGTCAGATAGTTTGTAACCACGGTAATTCTTGGAGAAAAGAGAGGAGAAAACAGGATAATAGGGGTCTCCTTTCTCCAGATAACTGCATGGGAAAATAAGCAAAAGGAGAAAGAAGGACTGCAGAGATTTTCCTGTCCCAAGAAGTTTGCAATGTGAATTTTAAGTTATTCTTTTCCATCTCTTCTGATGAGTACTTAAAAGATGTTTTGTTATTTTATTGGTTGATTTTGTTTTGATTTTAGTTTTGTATTTTCTACAGAAGCCATATTCCAAAATATTATAATTAAAATATTTGGATGGGAGACAAAAGATTAGAAGGTCAGAAAAACCTTCCGTAAAGCATTTAATTGCAGAGAGAATTTATGCATAATGAATTTTTAATTACTTTAAAAAATTTATAGCACCAATGAAATGTTAGCTTGCAGGCGTTTTTTTCAGCCATGAGATGCTAAAGGTGTTAATATATGTTTAATGGGTTTTTTGCCCTGTAAAAGTCTTCAGAATTAAACTAAGTAATGCACTTTGCTGTTTTCTATGCAGGTGCACAGAGTGTTACTTTGAAAATTTTGGAAAATATTTTTATAAGAAATTTCTTTTATTAGGTTGGTTTTGTGAGCATTTATTCCTCTAATCAATTTTGTGGAAGGCCTTGTATTGTTTTTCATTCAAGATCTTGCAGCTCAAAACTTCCAATGAGAGAGTAAAAAAAGGTTTGCTGATCAAAAAGTTTTGTAGTTTTCTTAGAAACAGTGAATACCAACTCCCAATCAGCTCTATCGAGCCAGAGCACCCACCCAGCAGATATCTGTAATCACAGAACACCAGGATGGCTGGCTCCTAGTGGGCAGAGATGTCTGGGTTTACTCATCCTCAGATGCAGGACTTCGCATTTCTCCTTGTTGAACTTCTTGAGATCTTTCTTGGCTTGATTCTCCAGCCTGTTGAGGTCTCTCAGAGTGGCAACACATCTGGTGTATCAGTCACTCCTCACAGTGTTTTATATCATCTATTAACTTGCTGGAGATGCACCCTGTCCTAGAGTACAGGTTCTTGATGAAAATATTACACAGTACTGGCCCCAAGAACAAAACTGTAACTTGCCACCAACTGAATTGTATACCTTGATAACCTTCTGAGTCTGGTAGTTAATTCAGTTTTTGATTCACCTCACTGTGTGCTCACCTAGCCTGTACTTCATCAGCTTGTCTACAAAGATGTTATGGGACATGTCCAAAGCCTTATTAAAGTTGAGGTAAGCAAATCCACTGCTCTTCCATCACCTACCACAAGCCACCTCATTGTAGAAGGCTGTAATATTGGTTAAGCATGATTTCCCTTCCATGCTAATTACTCGTAATCATTTTCTTGTCCTTAATGTGTCCTGAAATATTTTCAGCAAATAATTGCTCCATCATCTACACAAGCATTGAGGTATGGTTGATTTGCCTGCAGTTGCCCTGATCCTTCTTCTTCTCTTTCTTGAAGTTATGAGTGACAACTCTATCCCACTTATTGGAAGCTTCTCCCAATTCCAATGAACTTTTAAACGTAATTGACAGTGGCATTGCAGTGACATTAGCAATCTTCCTCGAGTTCCACATATAATGTAAACTGTACATTATTAGTAGTAATGTTGTTCTGGTTGTTACATAGCTCTTTTCAGTCTCTTATCTGTGCTCCCTGCTTTCTTCAGAAGTATAATTTGATTATGTTATTGGATTAGAGATGGGGAGAAAAATTAGGCAGTGTATGGAAATACAACCATAGAAATCTGCAATATCCACTCTCACACATTTTCAGACAAATGCAGGACAAGTCTCAGAACAAGGAAATAAAGAAAAACATTGGAAAATCTTTAGATTTATTTTAAATAAAATAAAACTTGGGCAGATGAAGTTCTGTATGTGTTTTCTTCATGAAGAAAGTAAGATTGAATTTATCAAATAATCTGTTTAATTATTATTTTACAAATAATTTGTTCTGCTATGGACAGTGCTTTTTACAGTACGCAAGCCCTCAGTACAAAAAAAATAATAAATGAGACACAAGGTGCATGTAGCAATGTCTCCTTTTTTGCCTTTTAGAATTCTTGTGGAGTTACAGCATTAAGCTGAAAACTGGAGCATGACCTAAAGGAAAAAATACACTATATTTTGAATAAAAGAAAAATAAGCATTTCTTCAGATGTCTTCCAATTTTGAGGCAAAGTAATATATTTCATAGTTAGTTCTTATGGAAAAAAATCTTCAGTATTGCAAACTTTTGCAGCCAGGGTAATATGCAAATCATGGATGAGATTAGGTGTACTTGTGGTACACCAGATTCTGTTCTTTCTGTTTATCAGCTGCCACCCAGGAGTTCTTTTCCCATTTTCAACTATTCCCTTTTTGTTATAGATTTTTTCCTAAACAAAATGCCCACATACAATATGTAAAATTCCCTTACTTTCTCTCTCCCCACTCTCTCTTTCTTACCTGACAGCTCAAATAAGCTTAACTTTATAAAGGCAATATGGATTATTTTTATCCACTGAGTTGAATACACATGAAATACTGGTAATATTTTTTCCAGGTACTAGAGAAAGTATTTTTAAGTCTTTTATTTACGTAACATTGATACTGAAAATACTAGCAGTTTAATATATTAATTAAATCTTCCTATCAAGAAATCTGAAATTATTTGGGGAGGAATTTGGCTTCACTTCCCCAGAAACTTAAAAATCGTAGCTATATACTAAAATCAATAAAAATTCATCAGTGTGGAAGCTTCATTGCTGTTAGACTTTTTCTCACAAATTTTGCTTTGGGTTTTGAGCTGGCTCTTATTTCAGACAGAAGTGTGAAGTTTGGATTATATCTATGTAGAAAAACAAATAAATTTTCTGCCATGTGTTCTATTTGCTAGTCTGGTCTTTCACAGCAATACTGTTATCAGGACCCAAACTAACTCTGGACTCTGCTGTATAAATTTATCCCTAAAGACTGATAGGAACATAAAAAAGATTTTTAGAAAATGGAAATGACACTACAGTGAATTTTTCAGCTCTAAATATGAGAGAAGAATGGCTGTGATTGTGTCTGCAAAGAAAAGTGACAGCAAGAGAGATAACAGGGACTTTGTTTAATTTTCTGTTTACATTTCAGTGTGTTTTCTCTGCATTTAAACCTTATTATATGTCAACCTTTTTAACCAAAACAAAATCATCACTATGAACTGTCATTTGATGTCTGAAAAATCGTTACCCTTTTGTGGGATAAAAGTTTCCTTTATTTTTATACGGATATATACCTGGGTTCCATTATAGAGCACTGTGTATTTGGAAAGGTCCAATTAACCAGGCATAATACAATACTTTCATTTAAATCCCCAAAAGAAAGTTGAAAGACCATAAATATTTCTTCTAAATGGCTAACTTTTTTCTTGATACATATCTTTACATAGACAGGTTTTTCTGAGATTCAGGGTGCTATAATCAAGTGATCCCACCAATCCACTTTCCTCAAGATATTTGCATTTTCTCAATAGCTGTTAGGTCTTGAACCTAAAGGATGAAAACAGAAATAAGGATGTGTCAGTAAGAATGATCTGAATGGAACAACTAATGTGTGAAGTCTCCTATGTGTCAGAATTATACCCTGATTTACTCCAGTGTCAAGGACTGCTCTTGAAATTTACTGCCTGACACATCAGAAATATACCTTTGTATATTGTGCTTTGAACCAACCTCTTGTATTGCTCCAAATGTGAGGATAACTCCTGGGAACAGGTTGTATGTTGTTTGCATGGCAAGATTAGGATAATGGTGGCAGGGAGTGGGTTGAGGGCTGTCTCCTCTCAGAAGCTGCTGTAAACTTCCCTCATGTCCAACAGAGCCAACACCAGCTGGGTCCAAGATGGACCTGCCAGCAGCCAAGGCTGAGCACAGAGAGTCATAACACCTCTGTGATAACAGATCTTAGAAGGCAAGAAGTAATTGTGGACAGAGAAGAGAGGAATGAGAATAGATGAAAGGAACAGCTATGTGCCAAGGTGTGTGAAGAAGGAGGGAGGGCATACTCCAGATATGGGAGCAGAGGTGTAGCTCATGGTGGAATAGAATCATAGAATCATAGAATCATAGAATCATAGAATCATAGAATCATAGAATCATAGAATCATAGAATCATAGAATCATAGAAGCATAGAATAGTTTGGGTTGGAAGTGACCTGGAAGTCCACTTCCAACTCCTCTGCTGTGGACAAGCACATCTTCCATTAGACCAGGTTGCTCAGAGCCCCATTCAATCTGGTCTCAAACCAGGATGGGTCATGGATGGGACATCCACAGCTTCCTCAGGCAATATGTTCCAGTGGCTCACCACCCTTATTTTTTTCCTAATATCCAATCTAAACCTGCACTCTTTCAGTTTGAAGCTGTTCCCTCTTGTCTTGTCACTATATGCCCTAGTAAAAATCCTGCCCTGTCATTCTGTACCCTATTCTTTCAGGTACTGGAAAGCTGCAATTAGGTCACCTCAAAGTCTTTTCTTTTCCATGCTGAGCAATCCCAATTCTCCTAGCCTTTCCTCATAGGAGAGATGCTCCATTCCTCTGATCCACTTGGAAGCCACCTCTGGACTCACACCAACAGGTTGATGTCTTTGTTCTGGGGGCCCCCCATTGTGAATTCCCAGTGCCCACTATATTTACAAACATATCAAGTTTGGTTTTATTTTTTTGGTTTCTATATTTTTCCTTCTACACGATAAATGTAAACATTTAATATACATGGGGGGTTTTTTGTTATTTTTGCGGTGGTTTTAGGGGTTTCTTAATAAATAACTTGGAGACTCTGATTTAGGCAATCCTCTTTCATACTTCCTTTTCACCTGGGAAGTTCAGCTGTCAAATGCCAGTAATTGTCTGTTTATTTTCCTGGTAGCATCTAAGATGCACTGCTGTCAGCTTTTTCAGAAGATCTGTGCTTCCATTACTTGAATCAAATCATTGCAGTGCAAATAATGTCATTCATTACGATCATGCAGTCTGCAGTCTGGGAAAGATGATGAGACAAAATGAGGGAATACTGCTTCCTGTCTAAAAAGAAAATTGTAAGTATTTCTTACAGGTTGGGAGTTGCTGAGTATATTTTCCAGCTGAAAAATAAATATGTCATGGGGATAGATAGTACTGCTCTTGACTTGAGTGTACACACTAGGGATTTGTTAGTTTATTAATTCTACTTTTACTAATAAGTCCCTAAAGTCTCAGTGGCTTGAGTGTGACTTGCTGAGATCAGCTAGTTACACTAGTCAATGCCATTTGAGGGGAAAAAAAATGCAAGAGCTGGAAGCAGGGGTTTCATCCAGACAAAACAATTTGCTTTACAGGTACTCGTAAAATTTGATAAATGAGCAGCTGTACAGTTCCCTTGAGCTATTGTATTTAGCAAGTGGAACAGATGGTATGGCTCTGCTTCTCCTGTAAAGAATCATAGAATAATTTAGATTGGAAAACACCTTTAAGATCACTGAGTCCAATTGTTAATCCAGAGCTACAAAGTCTATCACTAAACCATGTCCACATCCTAAGGCATGTCCACAGGTCTTGCCATGAGTCTGCTCCAATGCCAGCTTCCCACAGGGTCATACCTTCTCTCAGGCATCCACCTGCTCCAGCATGGGGCTGTCCATGGGTTGCAGGTGGATCTCTGCTTCACTGTGGACCTGCATGAGCTGCAGGGGGACACCTGCTTTACCGTGGTCATCCCCATGGGTTGGGTCAACCCCCAGTATCAATCAAAGCTGGGGGATAAGCAGAGCAAGAGCAGCCCTGTTACAATCCATTCTTAATACAGAAAAGCAAAGGAAATTAAGTCTCTGTGAATAAAATAGATTGAACAGAGAAAGGTTTAAAATATACCCCAAAACTTAATTAAAACAAAACAAGGTTAGATGTTTGTGAAAAAAAAAAAAAAAAAAAAAAAAGATATCTATTTTATTTACTAGAGAGGCAAAGAGAAAGAAAGAGAAAAGAAAGAAACAGAAAAAGAGGTGTGGGGGGTGGGGGGATGGGACGGGACGGAACAGAACAGGAAGAGTGGCCAGGGTTAAGCAGAAGCATATCACTTTTCTGAGGTTTCCAGCGATGTCTCATTGCTCCCCACATCTGGTCTTCTTGGTGGTGAAGGTCCCCCATCGCCCTGGGCCACCAAAAATTATAGCATACAGGTGCCTTTCCTGGGGTGGGCAAGTTTGACTGTCCCTTGCAAGACTCTGGATCTGTTGCAGGGCTCTGGTGCAGGGTCTGGGGACCCCTTTGGGGGGCCCTTTCAGGGGCTATGGCCCCCCCTCTGCTGTCCCTCATATGGATGCAGCTTTTCCTGGGATGAAGCCCCCCAGCTGAGCTGATCTGCACAGTGGAGGATGGGCATTAGCTGCCTTGGACCAGAGACTTTTCACCACACAGCCAAAATCCCTCCTCCTCCCTGCACCCTTTGGTTCTAGGAGGGTCTGTTCCAGCCTGGCAGCTGAAAACCCCAGGGCTGTGGTCTCCACCCTGAAGGTGTCAGGCTTAATGCTGTGAATGTATTCTCTTTCCCCAGCCCAGACCTGAGTCACTTTATCCAACATGCAATACAGGGCCTCAGTCAGGGCGTGGTGGTCTTCCACGCAGCTTGTGTTATACAGTTCTGCTATAATGGGCAAAAGTTATTAATGAAGATGTTTAAGCCATAAACTATCACATTTCAGTCTCTGACAAGCCCTGACAAGAAGGACTTGGGTGTGCTGGTGGATGAGAGGCCGAACATGCCTCAGGAATGTGTTCTTGCAGCCCAGAAAGCCAACTGTATCCTGGGCTGCATCCAAAGCAGCATGGGCAGCAGGGCCAGGGAGGGGATTCTGCCCCTCCATTCCACTCTGGTGAGACCCCACCTTGAGCACTGCATCCAGCTCTGTGGTCCCCAGAGCAGGAAGGACATTGGAGTGAGTCCAGATGAGGCCACCAAGTTGATCAGAGGGATGAGGCACCTCTCCTATGAGGAAAGGCTGAAAGAACTGTTATTATTCAACCTGGAAAAGAGAAGGGTTTGGGGTGACCTAATTGCAGCCTTCCAGTAACTGAAGGGAGCCTATGAGAAAGATAGAAACTTTTTGCAAGGGCATGTAGTGATGGGACAAGGGGGAATGGCTTGAAAGTGAAAGAGAAGAGGTGTAGACGAGATGTTACTCTGGGGGTGGTAAAAAACTAGAACAGGGTTCCCACAAGTTGTGGATATCCTTTCCCTTGAGGTCTTCAAGACCAGATTGGATGGGGCTTTGAGCAACCTGGTCTAGTGAAAAGTGTCCCTGTCCGCAGCAAGGCAGTTGGAATGAAATGGTCTTCAAGGTCCCTTTCAACCCAAACCATTCTACAGTTCTATGATTTTGTGATTTAACAGTCTGACAAATGCTGAAAGTTAAGAGAACGAGTTTTTTCTGTCTGTCTAGGGTTCTGTTTGTCTATATAAGTATTTATAGCACTTACCAAAATTTAAGGTTCCAATGTAATTATGCTTAAAAAAAAAGCTTTCTTTATCTAAGAACAGATTTTGGACTGGCAAAGGTGGCAGCTATGACGAAATTTGAAAGCACTAGTCCAATGTATCTCTTCTGGACAAAAGAACTAAGGTGACAAAGGAACTTTGTTGGGGCAAAGCCATTAAAGTTTTAAGGTGTAAGGGCATTTACAAGCATCAGTTTTTTATAGCAGTTACCAACTCAGTTATGCATATGCTCAGTCCTTTTTATGCTAAATATTCTTTCACAAATCATGAGTCTTCTAAACTCTAATAGTCTTGCAGAGATTATACAGCAGAAGATAATGCCATAATGTCTCAGATTTTGTATTATAGTGTATTTTTAAATATAAATGACACCTATAAAGCTATAGTATCATCAAAAATAATGTTCTGGAAAAAAGATTCATATATATATATATATATATATATATATATATATGTATGTATGTAGTCATATTTAAGACCCCTGAAAAGTTTCAGAATATTATAAATGCACTTTTCATATATTGTTTGTGGTCATTTCTACTTTAAACAGAACTAATGGCCTACAACTCTGCAAATTACAGAATTTAGTATACCCGTGACACTTGCAAATGCCCTGGGAAATAGAAGTTATTGTTTTAACTGCAGGTTTAGCATGAACCTTGAGTTAAGTTCTGTAGATTTTCATCATCTTATACTGCTTCGTGAAGTGTTGGAAATAGATTTAACTTAAAAGTAGCTCACATATGAAACATATATTTGTCTTTTGGAAATACACAAGAAAAGACCTAAAAAAGAAAAAAATGAGAGAAAATGTATGTGTTTTTAAACTACTGATTATAAGGGCCTGATTATTATGACCAACATTACCATGCAAAAAGCTGTAACCAGAATTAACCAGCCTAGGAATTCACAAACTGCAGAAAGTGCATCATAAATAAACACAGCCTGTTCTTCGCTATTAGCAATAATAACTCCAAAGCAAAAAACTCCAAAATAACTCCAAGCATTTTGAGGATTAGCCTAGTATCAGATACCTTACAGTTTGTGGTATAATTGCCTTTGTAGGCAATCAAAGGGCCTTCCACACAGCCACTAGCTTTCTCTGGTTTAGTATAGGTCAAGTTCTATAAGCAAAACAGAGAAGAATCACTTTTGTCAGCTGTAAAAATTGGTGTAATTCACATGTTCACACCTTATTGAAAAGACAATGGATTGCATATATTTGTAAAGAGAATGTGGTTGGGTATCAGAACAGATTGTTACCTTGCTTATATATTTGTGGCAGCTGAATTGTGAATCAGATGGGCTCTTCTGCCAGAGGGAGCAAGGCTCATGGTTGTTTGCTGAGATTATGTATTCAGTCAGGGTCCCATGGGCCTGGAGCAAAGGGAGCAGAAGGGTAACAGCAGGGTTCAGGGAGTCTGACCTGAGCAGGTTCAATCATTCTAGAGACTCTCTGAAACAGAGACCAGAATCATACTAGTTTTAGTTGTAAATATTTATTTGCAAATCAAATGGAAACTATTTCAGTTTTCAGTATTTGTAGATCATGCTCTGAAACATTATTTTTTTACTCTGATAAAATCTGGCTTTACAGATTGCAAGACTTCAGTGTTTCATTCGATTTTATTGTGTGCCAGCACCCCACTATCCATCACTGTCATCTGAGAAGGTTAGAGTAGAAAAACACATATAAATACACATACCTACCACTTACTTGCCAATCCCACGTATAGCCCTTTAAAACTGTAATTCGTTCAACTCAATAATAGAGTAAAAGACCATAATTTACTAGTAATGGCTAAATTGTAGAAGCAAAACACAGTGAATGGCAAACAAAAAAGCAGGAAAGGTGCTTTCTCTTGACCAGGGAAGGTGATAGGGAACTTTGCAAAGGTGATGATGAAACTGCTTGCAAGAATTTTTATCAGCTGAACATCCTTAACTGATAGAAGCAATATGGAAGGGATTCTTTCCCATTCAAGTAGGAGGATCTTTAGGCATCTTTATGCTTTCTTGTTATCCTCTCTGTTTTCACCACATGTGGGTTGTTTTATGTATTTTTCACCATCAACCATATATTTGGGTTCTTGCTTCCCTTCCAAAGTGTCTAGGTTAATTTTTATAAACAAGATTTCTTACAATTTGCTTTATTTTTCCTCCCCCTTAATCAATTTTTTGCTCACTTTTTTCTCCATTTTCTTCATGTGAACTTAGTACTTTCTAGGGATGTCATTTAAGAAATAAATTATATGCTTTTCCAAATAACATTTTTTCCCCCACAAAAACAGTAGGAAAAAAAATTCAATAGCTCAAAAATAGGTTTAGTTGTCAGCTGTGAATATACCTGCCTTGGATACTGCAAAGCTCGAGATTATAAAGAAAAGTATTGGGAATACTTTTCTGAATCAGGGTCACATCAGCTGGTTTATACAGATTGTAAATCACTCTCCAAACAGAAAAGAAGCTGTTATGTTTATTTTAAACTTGTGGAGTCTTTCTGTCTCTCTTCCCAACTGGTACAGAGTCTCAGAACTTGCAATAAGGAAACTAGGAAATATCCTATTACAGAAATCATGGAAATTCTTCCAGTGCCATATTATATTATCTGTCTCTCACTGCTGTATCTAGGGGGATTTTTAAGCCTTGCATGATAAATCAGCACTTCCTTAAAAAACAAGAAAAGCTGTTCTGTTTGATCATTTTTAATACAAAGACCTAATTCAGTATTTCAACTGTAAATGCACAAGACTTGCAGTTTTGTGTAAGCAAAATCAAACTAATGTAATGTAAATTTGACAAATTTTCCTCTCCAACAAACCTAGATCTGTTCATGTGCATATTTCTGGTCTCTGAAACTTTTGGACTTGCATTTTACAGAACACATTTCAGCATTACAATGCTAGAAAAATGAATTTTCTTAAAATCCCATTTTACAAAGTAAATAATAAGGGTGATCTGTCCTTGTGTGACATAATAACCATGGCCACATATTTGTTGCTGTCTCTGGACATGTTAATATGTTCAATTTATAATCTTTCTACACACAGATTTTTGGTTAGAGAGAGATACTTATGAAATCCAGTATCCCTGTACTACATAAACTACAGATTTTAATCCACTGTGACTAGCATCAAGTCTGTAGTTCTCTGCAAATGTTATTTTATATGTAAAACAACGATTTGCTGGGAAATTCGGGAAATTACATTGCCTTTGATTTTTTCTTTCTTTGAAATTAAAAGCATTTTTATCTTTTGATTCATTAATTTAGCTTGTTTTTCAAATTATTTAACATTCAAAATCTTTCTCTTCCCCTGTCCTTTTATTTAAATGAACTTTTTTTTTTAATGGAAAAGATTTTATCCAAACAAGAAAAGATCTTTCAATTTCTATGTCAAGAGGCATAGATTACATAACAGTCAAAATGCAGATAAAGAGCCCTCCAAAAAGTGTAAATAATTTGCTAAAGCTATTTTCAATATATTTTTAATTTTTAATTCAGGCATGACTATGAAACTGTTAGGCTATATAAACTCCTTTAAATATGATACAGCCTAAATTGTAGTACCACTACATTGTAATGGAAATCAGTGTAATATATACAATCTTAAAACATTTTATTTACATCGTAGAATTCACTTTTTAAACCAGAAGTTCTTTCTACAGGACACTTAGGGAAAAAAGAATCTCCAGGATAAAATAGAGAATAATTACTGGACCCATGTTCATCTCACTGTAAATTTGTACTCCCTTTTCTCAATACATATGATGATGAAAATGATATTTACTCCTATCCTCTAAGAGATTTAATAAAAAGTACAGTTAATTTACCTTTTGTTTGCTCTGTACTTCAATACAGCCAAAGAATGTTCTCATCAGCTTTGTGTTAATTCTTTCTACTCCAGAAGAGTTATGTCTGAGTTGCCACCTTATGTCACCATAAAATTCTGAATGACAAATTGGAATTAACTTATTTTTGGAAAAACTATGTTATTTCTTTTTGCTTTCCTTTTTCTCTCTTTTCTTCTCATTATTCATCTTCATTCATTCATTATTAAACTTCACTCTTCAGTTGTTCTGCCTTCTGCAAACAATGTGTACTTCACAATCAGATTGCTCCTGCAACTCAAGCAATTATGTCTTGGGTGAGAGGACTAGTTCATATTTGGGCAAGACTAATGGTGGGATTTTTGTTGTAGCTTAAAATTTATTTTTTTTTCCTTTGTGAGGCAAGACATGTTTGATAATTGTTAGGAGGATCTTGATGGTACTATATCATGGCATACTATGGCATCAGAGACAGTGACAATAGGAACAGGTATCTCATTTCATGGGCTACGTGTTTTCTGCTCGTGATGTGCTTTGAGCCTCCTTGAAGCTCAGCATGTTTGCAAAAGGCTTAAGAACCTACCCTGGGATAAATACATTGTGGGCTGGGCTGTTACATTCTTGGCCTTGTACTTCCCTTAGCTGAGATAGAAGCATTCTGGGTATACCTGAACTATTCCAGGTGATAAAGGTGGAGTTTTAAAAAGTGACCTTAAAAAGGTCTGAATGAATACTTAAAAAGTATGAATTTTCATCATGTCTCTATTCCATAACAAATGCAGATTCCATTCTCAGCTAACAGGAATATATATGCTGAGTCTGCTCAAGTATTATGGCTAAACTTTTGGCTACTGATATACTAATGCTCCACAGACTCCCTACTACATGACTAATCAGGTTAGTAAAGGAAAAAAGTTCCATATTCCCCCCTCTGGTACGCCAGACACTTTGTGTTCCAGCTGGTATGTGACAGCTAACACTGTTACACTGCTACACTGAAGAAATAGGATCTGCTTTCTGAAAAAAGGCTTAAAGGACTTTATGTAGCACAGTTCTTGGAGGTGTTTCCTTTGTGTCTGCCCTGCATGTACAGAACATGACAATACATTTTGCCTACCTGGTAGAGCTGAGCACCTGAATCCAACACTGCAGGAAAGCACCTTAGCCTCATAATTTTAAACTCTTAAGACTCTAGGCCATAGACTCATTTACATATCGAGGTAACTGGCATTTCACAGAGAGAGCCCTTGCTCACCTAAAAATCTGGGATAAAAATAGTGGTTAAAAAGTATGATGCTGTTTGATCTCATGTAAAGAACAAATATATCAACATAGCAGAGGTTACTTGATAAACTCTGCATGACTTTACAGAATGGCTGACCCCTGTTCTCCTATGGTATTATGCTATGAATGTCTTTTCACTGTAATTAACATAGACGAATATTCTCTTTCTTCTGTCATCACAACATCATTATTTCCAAAAATGTGCAACGACTAAGACATTTTTATTTATCAACAGATATGGCTTCAAGAATAAGATTTTTTTTATTCATTTAATAATAATCTCACAGCATACTAGGTATAAGATGCTATTTTTTCATTAATCCATTATCTGGATATATTTTCTGTTGGTCAGCATTACATAATTAATTATAAAATATCAAATAGTAATTTTGTGTTTTATCATTCAAAAGAATGCTGTACATTGCAGTTTTATCCCTGATAATATGGTAATACTTTATTCTTTCCATTTTACTGCATACATGCCCAATTTTATTAGCACGATAGTAATTTAGATACAACTAGTCTGAAGTGATATTGTGACTTTACTTTTGCATGTGCTCTAATGCCTTCCAGTTGGACGTTTGTCTCTTCATGTGTAACACCATGTGGCAAGGATGCTAATATTGAATTGCCTACTACCACTTGCAACACTCCTATATCTTGGAAAATAACCCATGCAGCAGAAAACCACTCGGAGGTATTCAACAGACTTTCTATATTAATTTAGGAATAAACAATTTTATAGTATTAGTTAATTTTTTAGTTTTTAGTTTATATTAAATTAGTAGCAATGGTACCAGCCCATTAGGATCAGCAGTTATGCAACTAGGCAACATGGAAGCTTGAAGTATTTGTATAGACCGTATAAACATAAGCACCAGTATACTTAGGAAAGCCTTTTTTTAGTACATTTTCTTGACTTCAGTGTTTTCTAAACCTTGTCTGGTATTTCAGGTAATAAATGAAGAATAGAAAAGGCAGGCACTGGTTTTGCATGTTTGTTCCAGGATCAGTTTCATTACAACTTGTGAAAAGGGAAATCACCTCAATAGTTTTTACTTGCTACATATCCCTTTCCCTGATCCAGCAACTGTGTTAGATGACTTTTAATTACGAAAGTTACTTAACATGTGTGGCCACTGCTAATGTTTTACCATTTTCCTTGGAAAGATAATTCTTTTTGGTTGTATTTTCAAAGGTATTTTGTTCTATATGTAGGAGTTTGGGAAAGATGTCTGTGTAAAGCATATGAATTCTGTTTAATTCTGTCTGCCTCTTTCTTTCTTTCTTTAAAATGTGTTAATTCACTGACAATTTGAAAGGTTAATTGTATACCCACAGTGCATTTTTGAGCCACTGGGCAGTCAGAAAATTTTCCTGTTCTTTCTGATGCAGGGTGTCTTTTGGCTGTCCTCCTTTGCCATTATTTAGCTTTCCAATACAATTTACTTTATCTGAAAACATCATCAGATAGTAGTCTGAGGTCCAGATAATTGATACAACCACTGAACATTATCAGGTAGAATGTCAATATTAGTAAGGCCTTATCAGAACTGGTAGGGTATTCTGTGAGCAGCCCACTAGCAGATTTTCAAGCTCTTTCAACATATTATTCATTGATATTTACATTAATTCTTCATCAAAATAAAATGTAGATATAATACTGAGTGTATTCCAAAAGTTTTAGTGTATTATATCTTTTCAGTTACTGTTTTTAGCCTTCTTATATAATATAATCAGTTGTGCTTTACAAGAGCTGTAAAAAATACCATTTAAATTGCACTCGTCTTTCAATTTTTTAGTAATATAATCCTCTAAGAACTTTCCTGTATCTCTTTCAGGATTTAAGTCAAAACTAGTCAGCTTCTACTTATTCATCCTTCTTTGCATTTTCTGAGTACTGACACAGTTTTTGCCTTCTGCTAACACCAGTGGGTCAAAATTTTCTTAGGAATTTTATCATTAACATTTTTTGAGATAACTAATTTTGAAAATTTCATTAGTGAATCTTTTTAGCTTTTTCACTGACTTAGTGTATTATTTGCAACTGGTGGGAGGATTTTTGCTGTTTTTTATGCAGAATCAGGGTATTGGCTTATACCTCTGCTCATACATCGATGATAAATCCTTGCATTAGATTACATGACAGAGAAGTGCAGAAAACCTGCCTGATATGCGTCACGTTGTGGGACTCTGGGTGGGTAGAATCTCAGATCTTTAACTTGAGGAAGGAATGCATGCAATAATGTTACCATTTGAAATGAATAAAAAGGACAAAAATTATTTCTAGGGTTGTTCTAAGCAGGCTGTGCAGAGGGGCTCTGGCCGGTGTTACCTTTTACTCAGGTGGAAGAAAGAAGAGCACTTTTTGGGGTTTTTAATTTTAAAATGCATATTCATAACACCTGTTCAGTTTTCTCAGTGGCTTAATAGGTTGTCAATTCTCAAAACCAGTCACTGATTGTTTTCTTGTCAGACATTAAGGAAGCTGATCAGGTCCTGATAGGGAACTATTTCAGGAAATTAATACAAACCACCACATTATTTTGCATATGAAATTTACAAAACCCACAGTAACAAAAACCTGATTTTCCATATTGAAAGAAATTATAAAAGTCAAAAGAAAAAGACTGAATTAAGGTCAATAGGAATAATTTTTTAAATTATCAAATTAGAAAGCACTAAGTGAAAAAAAATTATCATAAATGAGCAAATGAGACAACCAAAATCAATGTACCTAAAGTAGTATGTTAAAAATTTCCCCAGAATGCACTTTCAATAAAATACTGAGAGATGAGCTTTGTCATCTATTCCTCTTTTATGAAGTATTAAAAGTGTCTTCATGGGCAAATCTGGCAACCAACCTGTCCTTTCAATCTCCATTCACTCAGCCATCTCAGTTGTTTGATCTTTAGCATCAAACACTCCGAATGAAAGCAAAGGTGCACTATTCATACTACATATGTCTTAGCTGTCTTTGGAAAGATCTTGGACATAATCTGTGGTATAAAAATTGGTTGCATAATGTTACAAACATTTTTACCAGCTTTCTTTTTCTACTTGAGTTTTCTTCTTCTCTATCTCTGTCTTTTTTGCTTTTGTCTTGTGATAAAGAAAGTCAGTTTAGTGAACGGAGACTATCTTTATCACAGCGCTGCTGTGAGCCGCAGGGAAAGAACAGCTAAAAGCAATCTCTTAAATCACCCAATCCTCTGCAAGTTTGCTGGGTCTTAAAGGAGCAGCTGAGACTGCCTGTTGTGCATGCTGTTTTCTTCCCTAGTCTTTTGTGTAATTTGGCTACTTCAATCTTGAGTGAAGGGAAGATCTGACTTCAACAAGGACAGCAGTAAAATCTACTTTTGACCTTCTCAGTTAACCATTGGGTATAACTAATTCTGCCTCAGAGCAGGAACCAGATGACCTTTCCAGACCTTTTCTACTATAACATTTTAAAATTTTAACAAAAAACCAATCTTTATTACCATCTGAAAGACTTTCAAACAAGAAGCTTTCTTTCAAAAACTCATAGCAGCTAAGGTAAAAGGAGAAAAATTATCAGGCAAAACAAAACCCTTTATTGAATTCTGTGTGTTTAAAGTACTTTAAGGAATTCATATTCTACATCTCTAAGAAAATTACACAGGTTTTTAGCGGTGACTTTATCTAGAAAAGAAAGCAGACCTATATATATATATAGAGAGAGATATGATTGAATGTCTACTACCTGAAACATAAAACCACTCAAAATTCCTTTGTGCTTTATGGCCTTGAAGGGACTTGCAAACATGGTTTGGGGGCTAAGGTTTGTAGAAGAGACACTCCCCCAGCTATACTCAATAGTAAGACAGGCTGAAGGAAAATCAGCACAGACATCGTCTCAAGCATCAGTGTTGGAACTGAAAGGATATACTGTATTTGTTTATGACATTGAAATGAAAATTAGTTATACAGTTGAGAAGCAAACTGCAAGGTTCTGAGTCAGCATCAAGAGGATCTGCTCATTCTAAGGAAAGGAATCACAGAAATGTAATGCAATTTAACACCACAAAGTACAAAAATATTTTTTCAAGAATTAATAATAAAAACTTCTTACAAAAGGATGATTGTCAATCTGATATAAGGAAATGGGCAAAATATCTGGTGATATTTGTTGGAGTTGAGTATGAACTGCAAGAATGATGTAGCCTTGAAACAAGGCTACTGCTGTTGTAGAATGCATTGAATGACACATTCTTCTAAGTGAAAGTGGAAGGTAAATAACTCTACACAAGGTATCAGCAAGGCCTCATCTGGAACATTGTGTACATCTCTAATAATTTCTCTCAGGAGTGATTAATTTAAATTGGATCAGATTTAGAGAAGAGATATGAATAAAGTAATGGAATATTTACCTTACATAGAAAAGATTAAGAGCTTTGTTTGCCTAGCCTAGTTGAGGAAGGTTAAGAGGGGATATAATGACTTTTTATAACTACATTGAGAGGGGATATATCAGGGAAAGAAAAATCCTTTAAGAATAGTGTTAGTACATGAGAAATGGCTATTAATAAGTTTAGGCTAAATATTATACAAGGTTTCAGATGATTTGGCAACTGAACTTCTGAAATGATCGCTTGAATCTCTTGATGAGGTACAGAATCAAAATTGCTTTAAAGTGAAGTTTGTTAAGGCTGTAGAGGCATTGGATAAAAATTCCCAGTGAGAAGAATACTTTGTAAAATTTTAGTTCAGTGCCTCTGTGCAGTTTGAAAATACAATGGAATGTTGTTGGGATTTTTTGTTGTTATTTTTGAGAATTTTTTTTGCAAGCCATATGTGTTCTATTGGTAGAGTTCACTGCCTGAACCACCTGCCTGTTTATGCTGTGGATTAAATTGATTCCCCAAGCTGGAGTCACTATGCTTTTATTTCAAGATTGGATAGTCAATGATGGGTAAGGATTCCTCTGCTTTTTCTTGACTGTTGAGAAAGCTTTAGTTTAAGTAATAATTTAAGTAAAACTATACATGAATATAATGAATAACTGTATTAATGTAATTTGTAAATACTTGAGTTGACCTGGTTTAGCCTTGATCTTTCCCGTTTCTGCAGCTCATAGGAGATGTAGGATTTTTTGGTCTCCTACTATATACATTTTGTATTTTTTTAAGGTATTGAGGCTTTAGAGTGATGGTGGTGCTCCTTTGTCATGTAATTGTTTTGTGCACTCAGCATCTAAATTATATTAGTTTTACCTAAGCATCTATACACCTGAGCAACTAAATCTTGAAATCTTGACTGTCTTTTAGTCAGTAGAAAGAAACGAGAACCTCCAGACAACGTTTTATATTATTTAATTTATCATAGCCACTTTCTAGACAATTTGAGCAAAGGGCTTCTTCTTTTATTGTTTTGTGCTTGAAATATCAGAAGAATAGGGCTGAAGAACCCAGGAGGTTCTTCCACAGCTACTGTGCTGCATTCCTAAGGAATAGAACAGTAACATGCCCTTTGTTTCAGAAGAGAGAAAGAACTTGAGTATTAGCTCATGTAGCATAGTGTAACAGACTATGGAGGTGGACAATATTGGGCAAGTCTCCGGCTTTCTAATAAAAGCAGAAAAGTAGAGCATTGGAATGTCTGTAGCACTCTGCTGTATATTGCTTATGTTTTTGATTTTGTGCTGTCATCTAAGCTTAATCTCATAGTAATTTCTTTCTTTTTTTTCAAAGTTCTTTTAATTGGTTATGTAGTATAATCCTGAAAAATGTAGAAGAGATAGAAGGGTTGCCTGACATCATAGAAAGAGAGTGTTGCCCAATTGGGCTATATACTTCATATCATTCTTATTTTCCCTATCTAGTAACTAGTCTGTCCATTCAGTAATTTCAGACAAGGGACAAAATTTCTGAAGTTTTGAAATTTCTATGAATACTAGGAAAACCAGATATGATAGGATATGCGATAAAAATCCAAATCAGTGTCTTCAGTTAGAATGACAATTGTAACTCAGCCTCTCATCTATTTTATAAGACAACCTCCATGTTTCCAGTATATATTGCTCATTGCATTTCTATGTACTGGGTTTGAATGGGACAAAGTTTAGAGTTAAAATTCTTCAGGTTAGCCTGTATCATGCTGTGGTTTTGATGTGTGGCTAAACCAGGGCTGATAACACACATCAGTATTTTGGTTGCTGATGAGCAGTGCTTGCATAGTATCAAGACCTTCTCTTCCCACCTGCCAACTGGCTCCCAAAGGCAGCAAAGTGGAGGTGACCAAGAGGCTGGAAGTGAACAAGGTCAAGGCAGCTGACCCAAACTGGCAAAGGGATGTGAAATATCATATGATGTTGCACTCAGCAATAAAAACTCAGGGAAAGAAGGTTGAAGGGGAGACATACATGGTTATGGCATTTATCTTAACAAGGAACTGGCTATGCCTTTGAAAGCCCCACTTTCCTGCGAGTATTTCTGCCTGCTGATGGGCAGAACTGAAATAATTTTTCTCTCTGTTTTGCCTGCAAGCACAGCTTTTGCTTTTACTAGGAAATTGTTACTAGCTTGAGTCTATGAATTTCAACTTCTTCTATTTTTCTCTCCATCACCAGTAAGAGGGAAGTGAGCAAAAAGCAGATTGGGCATTTGACTCACCAGGGTCAATCCGTCAGATCCTAAAGTGAATGTATTCCTCTGAATCAACCATAGCTTTATATCGACCAGCTGACAGAATATATGAGATGGAGACCTGGAGGGAAGAGCAAACTGCCAATAAGAGAAAGAGAGAGGAGTGAGTGTACTGGAGAGAATATCAATTCACTGTAAATAAACAGAACTGACTCAGATACACAAATTTTATTACTTATTTATCTACCCAGTGGAAACTGCGTTCTAGCTAACAACTTCAGTCAAACAGCACAACCTTAAGAGAACAGGGAAAACAGATTCTAATTTTATATACACTTGTAGTTATTGATGGACTGATACCAGAATAAATTCAATCTTCAGAGTTGCAGGAAAAGTTGTTTTCCAGTCCATTTAATAAATATTTGCATTAGGAAAAATAAAAAAAGACTGGGTACATCAAAAACTTCTACATCACTCAGATAGTTTGATTAATCGTATTTACTTCCATTTTGTACTAAAAAAAAAAAAAAGGAGGAAGCTTGTCATAGAAATGCACACCAGAAATATTTATTTACTTGAAAGGGTGATTCTCCCAAAGTTTCTTGAAGTCAGAAAGAAGGTGATATTTTGAAATTTAGATAAACCATATCTGCTAAAAATTCAGAAACAAACCAAAGAGACTCTTGTAGAAAACTATCAGCCCTGGAAAAGATGCTCTCCCTTTCAGCATATACTGCAGGGAAAGGATGACATTACTATGAGTAGAGATCTACAGAGTATTTCGTAGACAAATTAAGAATTATATTCTAAAGCAATAAGATACCACCAAAAAGTACCACATCAAAAGTGTGTTGTCTCTTTTATTTTTAGTTCCTAGTTATGCTGAACAGCTGGTTTTCATATTCCTTGCACAGACCCCTTGAGGAGTCCAAGCCTGTGCACAGCTCTATTTCACCATCTTTTCCAGATAAAATGAGTTCTTTGATCTAACTTTACATGGAAGGCCAGAGCAGACAACATCTGAGGGAAGTCTGCTTAGGTAACTCATGGTACTTTTCCTTGGTATTTCTAAAATTGTGACAAAGTCTTTCCTTCCTAGTGAGGGAAAGGAGGAGCAAAAGAAATACTGGGTGATGTTTCAACAGCCTGTGGGTTGAGGTGGTGGGATGTGGGGCCAAAGCCCAGTGGGAGCATCATGCACCTCCTGCTTTTGACCCACTTGGTCTTCTGAAGCAATGGCATCTAAAGGCAGGGTGATCTGGGGAGGAGAGGAGGCAGAGGAAAAGGCTGATGGTGTATTTACAAACATTTACCATTGCAAAAGTCTAATTTCACAGGACTGTAGGCTTAAAAGGAACATTTGCATGTTTGATAGTGGCTTAGGTTGGTATCCAGGTTATATGGGTTCTGTTTCTTTTGCTCAGAATTATTTGTACACACTGCTCAATCCTTTGATTTTTCTCGTTCTGACTTACAATGGGGACACTCTTGTTAATAATTTTTTTTTTAAACCTAGTAAATCCTGGTGTGTAGCAATACAAAAGTAATTTTCACTGCAGAAGGTCTTTCAAGCAAAGATCTAGCAAAGAAGATCTTTTAAGTCATCTAGCAAATAAGAAAATAGGAAAACCAGAATTAATGCTGATCAAAGGTATATAGATACACACCTAACTATGAATAATTTGCTCTAGTCTGATCATACCTCTGGTCATGACACAATAAAAGACTACACATTTTCTTCTATCCAGATGTTTTGGTTTCTATTCAGTTCTTGTTGAAGTCCAAAGAGGATATGTTCTGCTTTTGCTTACTCTACTATATATAGCACAACATTCTCATAAAACTTAAATTATTTCTTCTGAGATTTTAAATATCAAAACTTCAGGGAAGAAGGGAGAAAATAGATGCCCTTAAAAACCAATGTGTAGAAATGCTGTATTTGCACTTACTCAGTTGTGACTAGAATTTAGTTTTTTTATTTTAAACTCATCTTCAGATTCACTATAAGCTCTCAATTTACTGTGGAGCATGGTTACATCTAAATATTTGACACTTTTTTACAGAATGAAAATATAATTTTGCCTTCTTCTATAAACATATCTATATTTTTTTCGTGTCATTTTCCCAACTAATATTTACCTGATAGGCATTTTTTACAAGATTGTTTACTTTTTATAGTTATCATACTCTTTCATCTGGTTCGAAAACAGGTTTTAAGGAGGGAAAATAAGTCCTATTTGAAGTGAAATAATAAAAAGTTTTATGACACAGAGTCTCTGCAGTTACTATTCATTATAATCAGGTGATTCCAAAATGTGAAGAAATGCATGTTTATTTTCGATCAGATGTTGAAGATGAATTTTCTGAATTCCTCTTGTGTAAAATCATAAGTTTATGAATCTAACTTTGTGTTTGATTGTACTTGTATTTATATGGATATCTAATAATGCTTTTCTGCTTGTTGCTTAGGATATTTTCTATTCATTTGGAAAAAATAGTTGAGATAAATGCTTTTGCAAATCCATGTTATATATTAAAATGCTCAGAGTATTGCTTTTCTGAATAATTTAAAAGATTACTGAAAAGTGATCTTCTTATCACTAATAATAAATTTCCCCTTGGTGAATCATTAGTAATTCAGATCTGTCTGTTAGTGGAACATAGGTATTTAAATTGATGCAAATATTTTAATTTATTCACACTTAATAAACATCTGACTTATTAAAGAACAAACAACTTGATAATTTTCAGCTAAATCTATCTGAGAGATTTTATTTCTTAGAAAGGCTTTGTGCTGCTCTGAAGAACAACAGCCATGCAGAAGGTAGGTGTCAAATCATATAAAACTTGATTTGGCATCTACATTTGAAAGTGAAAAGAAATATCATATTTATTAGAAGATGTACACTATCTGATATTGAAGAAGAATATACAAATTACTTTCTAATTTATTTCAGTCACTAAAACTATACTCCAGAGCAAAAATTGTGATGAAAACAGTCTTCAAATATAATTTCTTAGGTCTCACTGAGATTGACAGAGTATTTGTGCCAAAAGGTATAAATAAATTACTTTAAATTGTCTGTGCCCACAGAACTTTTTGGGGTTACAGAATGTGCTTTAGCTCAGAGCTTGTTCCTACATCTAGATATTTCGCATTTCCAGGCATATTCATAGGAAATTATTTCATTCTAATGTCAACATAACCAAATGACCTAACTTATAACTTATTTTTCTAGTTACTCAGAACTTAAGCAATTTTTTTTTTCTTCACAGAAACCTCACATTAAAAACCTCTTCTTATCCAGAAATATATTGGTACTACTTAGGAAAATTGTGTTTTTGGAAAAGTCTAAAATCTGCCCACTTCCAAATGTTCTGTAGGGTTGTTGAAACTCGTTTGTACTTCTGTCTGTTAACCCTCACAGGGGAGAGATAACAGCTTCAGATCTGGTTCTTATAAAGGATCAGACAATGCAAAGCTCCAGTAATGTCTGACCCCCTTCTTAAAGGGCAGTAACAATTTAGATATGAAAATGCCTGAAGGGCTTTTAGAGCTTTAGGGCTGTAAGGTGTTTAGGTTTGGGCTTTTCTTTTTAGCTTTTTGGGATTTAGGTTTGGGTTGTTTTGTTTTTACTTCTCCAGTACTCCTGGTGACAGGCTAAGCAATTTTTTCCAATACTAAAAAAATAAACTTCGCATAAACATCACATGCTAGTGGATATACTCAGTTTGCAAGCATGGATAGCTCTCATCTAAAGATTCCCAAAACTCATATCCTCTAAGTGATAACAGGTGGCAGAATCTCATCTTTAAGAAATGATGGTCATCTCTGGGGAGCTCTGTAGGAGATATGTATGTAATGAGCATGAATACTCAAAATCTATTAAAGCAATAAGAAAATGAGAAAAGTCTCACAAGGCACAATGGGTTTTGTATATAACAGGTCAGGAGAGATTTTTAGAGAAGGTAAAACTTTGGCTTGAGGAGAGCTCTGACATTTCTAAGCTGTTGGGAATTTGTACAATAATATTCAAAGGAACTTAGGGAGCAGCCACTGAAAAAGTATCAAATGGATTCAGCCACTTGACTCTAATAGAATATGATAACTTTCCTTTCCTACTGTATTTTCTTGCATGTTTTATTTGTGAGGTGTTTTTATTCTATTTGTCCTGATTTTAAAAATCATGTAGACTCCAAGAGTGGAAATAGATATGAAAGTAAATAGTTTTTTAAACTCTAAATGCTGCTTTCATAAATATATCCTACAAATATCCCCTCTTGTGCTGTTGGGGAATGCATTTAAAATGAGATGAGACATGCAGAGCAGAAATATCCCCAGCCCTGCACAGCATAGAGGAGATAGAAATAACTTACATTTCTACAAAGACTCAAACATTGCTGGGAGGCTGAAAGCTAAAACAAGTCACCTCTCTACAGAAGCATCAGTACCCTTTATATGTCTTGTAAAATAATTCTTTACTGAAGAATCTGTAAGAAATTCCTTAAGTCTGAATAATGTCTGAAGTGATTCTGACCACGAGTGATCTTGGAAGAGGGAAGGACAGGGTAATCATATTAATGTTCTTTGAGCAAGGACAGCATAAAATGTGGAAAGTACATCTATGTTCTTTAAGATACCGCCAGAAAAGTGATTTAGTTTTTTGTTTTGTTTTGTTTTTTTTAAATAAAAAAAGGTAAAAGATGGGATTGAAGCCCCAAATACGAGAATACAATCTATCCTTCTATAGGCAGCTGAGAGAAAAGCTAGACACAGCTCTAGAGACAGTGCAGTTCACAGTCTATTGAGCTCCCAAGATGAAGATGGGCCAAGATAAAACAAAGGTAGTAAGAGAAAATAATTTGCTACTTGAATGACATAGAATTTAGGGACAACATAGGTGAGGTCTCTTTTCTCACCTATCTTCACTTTTGTTTATCAAGGAAGATATCTTGCAGAAAAAACCCAACCACAAACCAAAACAAAATGCTGTTACTCTCAGTCCTTGAAAACATTGCAACCTCTGTAGCTTTACTGTCTTGCTTTCTTCATAATGTCTTTCCTCTTCAATCTTCCTGGATAATATTTATATCATCCTAACAATGCTTAGTGCAATAGACAGAGTGTAATTTGGAATAGAATGTAGAACTACATTCACACTATTGAATTACTCCAAAAAATTCTAAGAGTTAAGAGAAAGCCACAGAACAGCAGTAAGTAATCTTTCAGAAATGTAAAAAAAAAAAAAAAAAAAAAAAAAAGAGTAAAAATGTAAAAGTGAATAGTGAAAAATTTGTATTTTAAATTCTGCTGCACAACAAAGCAAATTTTTTTTTGTTATAGGGAAAACTAAGATCCATCTATATTTTAAAAATGTAGAGAATATATTTCAGATATAAAACCATGTATTAGAACTTACAGTTTAATTATAATATGAATACTCCACTTACTAGACCATTTTTGTTCCCTCTCTCTCTCTCTCTCTCTGGAAACAGAAAATATAAAAAGCTGGCCATCTATTTTCTGTCCCTTGTTTTGAAAGACCTAGTTTCTATTACAAATTATTATTTATAGCAGCTTTTTTAAAAAGTGGGAAATTTGGAGAAAAGCTACATCAGTTTAAAATAATTTTCAATCCACTGGTTGACATGCTTCAAAAATGTTAGTGGACACAGACAGTCTAGTTCTTTACATAATCCTGTCTTTAAATTTTTAGTGGCACATATAAGTATCTACATAAATACATGAATTTTATACAATGGAATTTTTAGAAAAAGTTCTGAGTCTTGAACACATTATAGTTTTATTAAGAATTTTATTAAGAATTTGAATTAAAGGCTAATTTGATTAATTTGTAGAATGGAGACATGAGATGTTTCTTTAAGGATTTTTCCTTAGATTTCCTTCCCATTTTCCTTAGAAATACTATGTACTTCCTTGGATGCTTAACATCATGAACAGTCTAGCTGTAGAAGATAAAAAAAGAAGGGGTTATCAAGTTGTCATTGCCTAAATATCAAATCTGAAAATAATTAATAAAATTGCACAATATTTTTAATATTTAAAGCAGTATAACAGTCTGGTGCAGACAGCTCATTCACTTGAAGTGAAATCATGTCTTTTGAAACACCAATATTTTCAGTCTTCTGTAAGACTGCATTTTGTGTGGACTCAAAGTCCCAATTCACATTCTTATGTCAGAAATATAAAAGAACCATGATAGTCTTCTCTGTTCTGTACCAACCAGTTAATAGCCTTGATTCTCAGTAAATCTATAACATAAATCTGAGATTTATCTGACCAACTCACAATTATTCCCAGTTAGACAGCTAGTCTAGAGTAGTCTTCAAGGCCTTCTTTATCACTGCTGGAGAAGCCTCTTTCCTTTGGACACCTCATTATGTTTTATGCTAAGTACCAAAAGCCATGGAATAGAGAAATATTCACTTGCCATTGCATGCAGAAAAACATTTGTGACTAGTTTAGTTTCCTACATCCTACTTTTTTTGACAGCTATTGTTGGGTCAGACACATCTTCAGTATTCTAAGGCTTTCTTTACTAGATCTTTTAAAAACACCGTTTTTGAGATAACAATGAAAACATTAAGAATACAAATGAGTAATCATTGGAAATATTATTACAGTAACAACTTTCCAGTAATGTGACGGTCATTACATTTTGTTTCTTGTAGGCTAAGGCACTTTCTTTTTTTATCATTTCAAACATAACTATGTGTTTCCTTGCCAAAGATCAACAGGATTACATTGACTGCCTTAGGAAAGAATTGAGAAAAGCTTTTGAGCAGAGAAAAACTTCAAGTGATTATATTTTTTCACAACCAAGAGAAAAGGTAAAACAAATGCAGTACTGGAAGGCAAAGAAAAAGTCAGAGTTCTTTCACCAAAATCCCTGAGTCTGTATTTTTTGTCTCATATCAAAGAACTGCTCAGGAAAGTCTGTGCTACAGCAATAATGTATGTCTGACTGTTTAAGATGGGAATACTAGTCAAGGCTCCCCCTCATAGCTGAAAAACATCTCAGAAATTACTATTTATATACATTATTTAATAAATGATTACTCTATTTAATCAATAAAAATCAACTAGATTATTAGGAAGAAGTTGCTATACTAAGGAATTCTAAAGAAAATGGTGAAAGGAAATGGTGGAAAGGATTGAATTCAGTATTGCTGCTGAAAAGTTTACTGAATAACTATGTGCTCTGAGCTTTTTCAGTTTCCTTTGTAGCTGAAAATAACTGGATAAAACTACTTAATCAGCTAATGATTCTTTCAAAGTGCTCTCTTCTGTTACAGAAATGATTTTTGGGCATTTTTGTTCAGAAAGCAGAGTTCTGTGAGCAATGTCTTTTGAGTATCAGACCTGTTTTATTGCCTGCTTGGCCTTCTCTTCATATTTGCTAAAGTGATTTAAAAAGAGACAATGTTTCAGCTGCTTCAACAACATCCAACAGTGCTTGGGAGACACTTTAACATACTCAGTTCTTAAAAATAAAATTTTCCAGGTTTAAAGTTTAGAATTGGCAACAAAAAAATGTACTAAGAAAAGCTACAAAAAAGTGGGAACGATGACAGAATTAGAATCCCTTAAAGTTTATCTTAAACTTCAGAGTAATCCTCATCTAAACATGCTTTTGTTCATCTCCCTGAAGTTCTCAAAGGATTCTCTGGAATGAAAACTAAACAGATTTGAATTAAAAGTTTGTATTCCTGGCAAGTCTAAAAGAAAGGTTGTCATGCTCATGGCTCAAGCCATAATTTTAAAAATACAAGATTTGGCATGTATTTGCCAGATGAAAGCAAGCAGGATCTACTATTAAAAAAAATCAAATCTGGTTGAAACTGAATGCTCAAAAACTTAATTTTCTTTTCATGTATATCTCAGTGGCATTGTTTTTATCAGTTGTAAATCACCAGAGAAAACTGGAGGAAAAGGAGAGAGGGCAAATGAAAAGGGAATGCTAAAATCTTTCAACTGTCTTACACCTGCTTCAGTTGATTTTTATAGTTAAACAAATCACTTCTGCTAAATTGCATATATACTGCTTATAATTTACTACTAATGAATAGTTAATATTCCTCAAAAATACTCTGTACCTTACAATGACTCTGAGCTCTTCACAATTCCAAGAGTTTCTCCAAGGTTCTCCCTGCATAGATTTGAGTTGATAAGTTCTTTAAAATCATCTTTGCCCAGGTTCAGATCAATACTGTCAGGTCATCTGGCCATGGTTACAGCAGGTTACAGCAGGTTACTTTACTAATTTACATTACTTTACTAATGCCTGCATTACTAACTGGGTAAAAAACTCATGCCCTTGAATCAAAATAGTATCATACTGATATAACTATCTATTGCTTCTCTTCAGGCCTTCAAACAATGATGCTCCCCTTTTTATTCCTGCACTTAATGACACATTTTCAGCATTTTCTTTCAGCATTGAACAGCAAACGTTCTCTTCTCTTGTGATATAGTCTGAAAGAAATATATACTCAGATTTGTACAGAAGAGTTGGGCCACTGGGTTATTGTGGAAGCAAAGCAATTCCCTGAGGAGACTGTGGGTTGCAAAGCTCCTTAGATTGGGTAATGCCAACAGAAAGACTCATTAGTATAAAACTAATGAGAGATAAAATTTTGGGGTAACCTGCAGATGAGGTCAGGTGACAGGTTTTTACAACACCCAAACTACAAAACATTAACTCTGGTTGCCACGGTGTGACTTGGGTTTTGCCTATTTTAAAATATATTTAATTTTTTTTAGAGCTAGGATTTAGTAATAGAGACAAGGCAGGCTCAAAACTTAAAAAGATACAAGAAGAAATTTATTAATAACACAAAAAAAAATTCACAAAAAGATTCCTAGATTGTTCCCTCTCCCTTCATTCCACATTTCTTACCAACAACATACAGAGAACACTTGAGTCAGTTATCCACCCAGATAATCAGTTCAGTTCACTTAAGGGAGAAAAGTTCCTTTTTTAGTTATGGCTTAGGGGGTGTCTTCCCCTTCACAATCTACATCTGCCCGGGAAAATATTGCAGATTATGACTCTCCTCCCATTTTTTCACAGTCCTTCCAGAGCTGTGCTATGGGTTATGTTACACACTTGGGGTATCACTTTTAAAGGCAGGCTGCCGAAAAACAAAATTCTCTTCATCTCCTTCTCTATAAAATCTCTCTGTTCATCTTCCAGTCCCAGAATAGAGAGCTCAATTTCCCTGAGCCAAAAAGTCTTCTTCTCAAGCATCCCAAACTTCCCCAAGTATATTTCACAGTTTAAAGGAATTTTAGTGTAGCCACAATCCCCTTAGCCCACAAAAAGGTTTTCAGCTACTTATCAGTTGCATCTTTTCATTCTCTTCCCACCACGAAATTTATCTTCATTCCGCTGACCTCTATAGTCTCCATGCTTTATTTCTTCTCATTCAGGGGAGCTCAGGAGATCGAGAATCTTATCCAGGCATTAAGAAGTTAAAATTGTATCCAAATCTTGGAAAAAACCACACGGGCAGCTGGAGGCCTTTTCTGCCACGTGGAGAGGCGAGCCGAGCCGAGCCGAGCCAGCAGGGCCGGGGCCATGCGGCCGGTGCAAGGGCCATGTGGCCGGTGCCGGGGGCCACCAGGCCAGGGCCGGGGCCGGGTCCGCCCGGAGCCCTGCGGTCGGTGAGGGGCTGGGGGGCCGGGACCATGCAGCCAGGCTGTGCCAGGCCGAGCTCCTCCCGCCGAGCCCAGAGCCGGGCCAGGGCCGGTGCCCCAGCCAGAGCCACCTCACCCCCCAAGAGCCAGAAACTGAAAGACCGAGCAGCCAACCCGATCCACTGTGATTTGTGAAAGTGAAATAACTTTTCATTGGTTTCCCGAGCTGTCCATCACCCAACCAGCTCTCTGATTGGTGACAGCAGCTCACAGGGGACGCTCCCAGAGACGGGAGAGTCCCTCCCACTCCCCAGCCCCATGGAGCTGTCCCTGAGGCGAATCCACCCCTCCTTCCCAACACGTGAAACCAACACACTGGTCCTGGGGTTATAATAGCCAAATGCTTAGATCTGTCTCCCAGCAGACAGATGGTGATAAGCCACTTTAGTAACTAACATCTTGACATTTTTTTACATGGCTAAAAGGCAGGTTGCTGCTCAAAGTAGCTGCTTCAATTTATTTGTTTGATTTTTTTTTTTCTTGTTTTGTTTCTGGGTTTGTTTTTGTTTTTGCTTTTGCTTTTTCCTTTGGTCATTTAATTTATTAATGCCAGCTCTAACCAGACATTATGACCAAAAAAACAACAACAAAAAGAAAAAAATATAAAAACCCAAAAACATTTAATGGATAAAATTAACACAAAATTGTGTACTCTGACAAGATCCTTAAAAATGTTTGTAAACTCCCAGTTTTCCTCCAGAACCACAGCAGCCCTATTGTATGATAGTTGTAACAGGTATACATTGCCTCAAAAATATTTTGAACATGATTAAAAAATTTTTGTAAAGCCCATAGTGTTTTAAGCAGGTAAAAGATAAGGTTACATGAAAATTCGTGTGAAGTATTTATTAGCAAGAAATGGAAAAGACATTCTTCCCCAAATTAGCCCAGTCTTCCAGCCTTGGAGTGGTTATACTATTTACAAATGTGGTCTTTAATTCAATTTATTCCAAGGTTATGATGAATTTCTCTGCCAGAAACCCTTCCAGTCAGCAACCTTCAGGAAAGCATACATGTTGGGAAGGCAAAATGGATAATCAGGGGAATAAAAACAGTTCAAGCCTAACCATTATTGAAGAAAGTACACAGAGAAGGTAGGAAAATCCATATTCAAACCTCTTTTTTATTATACCTCCTCTGAAATTTGCAGCACTAGGAACTGGAACTATCTCATCATTTTAAAATAAAAGTACCTGCTGTAAAAATGTATCACAAGAAAAATAGAATTATCCATATGAAGGCACAGAAAACTCTGGCACTGACATTATGTAAGCAGTGTAAGCAATTCATTGAGTTATAAACTCAAGACAGAAATGGCATTACCATACCTCATTTTTAACTTGAGGAGTGAATGAAATACATAAAAATTTGTAATTCTGTAATGTTTATCTAAATTGCTACAGAGCACAGTGCTCAGTGGCAACAGATCAAGGGTGTTGGAAATATTAATGTTTTAGCAAAAAACATAAACTGATGAGACTTTTAACTTGTTTCTTTCATAAAATCCTATTTGATGGCAATTAAAGAAAGAATTAAATAGAGGACCAATAGGTCAAAGACAACAAGAAGCAGCCAGTGCTGAAGAATCAAGGCAAAAATATTTGGAAAGGTCTAGAAAAATAAACCTTTCTGGACATATAAACCAGATTTGCTCAAACCTGCACAAATACATACACATAGAATCCATAGATACCTCTTTAAATAACTGCAAGAAGTTGACTTTTACTAATAGCACATGACAGCAAAACCAGATACAATACCTCTACATATAATGTTGCTACTTCTATAGTTAATTGCAAAAATAGTATTAAAACTGTGAATGTAATAAAAGATCTTGGTATGCTCTGAAACACTTGGAATCCAATTTTGTGGGAGGAAGATCAAATGCATGATACAATTTTATGAAAGCAATGTAGCTAGCAGCAGTTAGTGCTGATCCCAGGGACATAAGATATCCTTGTTCAGGTGCTAAAACCTTCCTTTGAAACAGTTCTTTATAGAAGGAATTGTGCTGAAGGACTAACTCTATTTTTACTTTCTTACTAATCAATATTGTTTCATCTCATTTCTTTCCTGAAGATAAAAAAAAATCTCCTGGGTTGTGGATAATTACAATGGGCAAAGAAATAGTGTGCTGGTTTATTGCTCAAATAATAAAGAAATAATGCAGGATAGCAATGAATACCAGTACATTAGATATGATTTGCACAGTAGCAACAGTTCCAATAAAAGTTGAAGGTTTGAATACTTAGAACTGATCTGAATAGTCCACAAAGAGCAAGTCAGCTATTCTAAATTGAATTAATTTCTTTTAAAAGAACCTGAGAGGACAAAAACCGCATTTCTTAATATTTGTTAAGGTCATTTAAGAAAACCTGCAAATGTAACACAAATTTTTTTAAAACATAAACCATGAATTTAGTAGCCTGAAGTTTAGATACTCTATGATTCTACATTCTGAGGTACCTAAATACAGATAACATGCTAAATATCTGGTCCTCTAACATTTTTAAAATCAGACTAATCCAAAATTAATTTGGATTTTCCAATAATCTTTCTGAGACAAAGGTTTATCCCTATATTGTCTGCTCTTTCTAGAAGAGAATCCTGAGAGAATTAATATGAAGGCTAAGTAACCCAGTCTCAAATTATACAGAAAGTAGTGAATTCCTAGCATTTTCCTGGAAATTCATAGTCACTAATGTTGACAGAATCACATAATATTCTGAGTTTGAAACCACCCACAAAGATCATCGAGTCCTACACTTAAATGAATGACCCATCCAGCGATTAAATCTTGGCATTATTAGCACCATGCTCTAACCAATTGAGCTAATCTCAGTGACTTACTTCATCAAGTCATAGAATTGACCATGCAGATTCTTCTTATTACTTATTTTGAATGATAGATGCAAGGACAGAGATAACCACTATGAACATCAAAGATCAGAATTTTAATAACCTGTAAACACGCAGGTGAACTTTACCTGCAAATTCTTTGGTATCTACTAGGTCCTGGGGAACAGCTTGCATAAGCCAGTATTTGATGGATTAGTATCAACACTGTGTAATTTAAAGTGGCTTTCACCTTGGGAAAATGCAGAAAATTATGTAATTTCCAAGGAGTATAGTGAAAATCAACAGGATAAGTACTGTATTTCAATTAACTTACTCTAGTGTATTAAAAAAGAAGGCACTGATATTTATATCTGTATTAACTGCTTAGTAACAGACATATTCAGCTACACACATTTCTAAGACAGGAATAGTTAATACAACCTGGTTAAAAATTAACGTTTCTAGAGGAATAAAGAAGGTTATATTGATTCAATTTTACAAATTTGTAAACATTTTTGATATTTAGGAAAAGTTTAATTTTTTTTAATCTATCTCTCTTTTTTTCACCAAATCTACTGAAAGTCAATTTCTTTAAAAACAATTTTCACCACTAACTTTGTCTCGCTAATATTAAATATTCTCAGGAATTTTTTTCCCAGTAACGTTTCCAAGTTTTCCTAACGCTCACTCATCATAAGCTTCTATGGCCCTTATTCAGACAAAAGGTCTCTGGAAATGATAAAAAATTGTTTTGTGATCCTCAGAGGGGAAAAATATATATATAAGCAGCTCACTTAGGCAATCCCTTCACTTCATGTAAGACTGTTCAGATTCAAGAAGACCATGGTTACTGTTCCTAACAACAGCTGTAAATCTAAGAGAAATAGTATATAGATGTCTTCATCCATCACAGGTGAGAAATCAGTTGTCAGAATGGTCAGTGCTGTTTCCTTAGTGTAACTTGATTTAATGCCACATCAGTTAAGGTAAAGGAAATTTAAAGGCTGCCCTGAAAACAAGTGTGATTACTTTCTCCAAAAGTTTGGAAATGCAAAGCTTGCAACAGTCACCAATGTCCACATAAAGAGTTGGTAGACGAGAATTATTTGGCTTTTTATCTATTTATTTAGTGCCTCTTTTGGAGAAAACTATAGTCACTATTTCTGTAAAGGAAGGAAAAGAAGATAAAGTTTAAAATGTCAAATAGCAGAAAATTCTATGGCTACTTAACAGATTGGAAAATTCATACTGGATTTTTTTGTTGTTGTTCATCCAATTTAAAGACTTCACCCTTAGCCTACCCTGTAGCTACTTCCCTAACTATTTCAAAAACATCTGACCTTTGCATGGATATTGCCTGAACTTCATTCATACTGACATAAACTCCTTCCCAAGTGCAATATATTTTACTATGCTTTTCTAATTTAATATACTTATTTACGGATTCTTCTCGAGATCCTAAAGATCTAATTAGAGCCATTTCTCAGATGATCTTTGAGCTTGTTAGTCAAAACAATTAATAACTATAATTAATTAGCATCTAGCTTAACAGAAGTTTGCTTTCTTTTAGCTTTTCTTAAAATTTCTTTGATGAGGAACTGGAGTTCAGATGTCATTTAAAAACTGCAGTCCAGCATCTTGAGAAATCTGAAAAAAATTTATTCAGATTCCAGGGTTTAAAAATCTATTTTGTTTCATTCCTATGTCTTTATCACCTTAATTCACCTATTTTCTGTTAAGTGTTAATTATGGAATTACCACCATGATATGAAGGTATCAGACTTAATTTTCTCAACATTGATGTAACTTCAGAATTACCAATATGGCAAGTATGCATAAAATATATAATCTTCATAGGGATCGAATTTTGAAAACGTAAAAAAACCCCAACATATTACTTCCAAACACTAGATTACATAACAATCAGAAAAAGAATTTATATTTAATGCTATGTTGCTTTTCTATGGCCCATTTTTATAATGTGGTACTTTTATTAATATTTTTTACCATAATAATTAGTAGTGCTGTTGTCTGAAACACTGTGACTGCAGAACAGTTTATTATTAATCACCATGAGTTATCTATCCATTTTCTGACTCTGGAACTCTGGAGGACGTTTCTCCTTTCAAATGATTGCAATGCAAGGAAACTTGTCCTTAATTCAATGTGTGAAACCCCATTTCTCTCAAGCTGACCTTTCAGGAAATAGAGTTGAAGTAAATTTTGACTTCTTACATATATGTCCACTTCAATTTGGAAGATTCACTTAAGTGTAATGCACTCATACAAAAAACAAAACAAAGCAACAACAACAGGAATATATTTTTGGCTTTCACAGATTTCCAGGTTATCAGGCATCGATATAGTGTGCCTCTTTATTTTTCAATCCTTGTAATTGGGCTATTTTACTTATGCCAAAAGTGACTCCATAATTAAATGTAGTAATACTCTGTAATTCAGAGAATTCTTCTTTGCTTTCCCCCATCATGGAATGGAGATATTTTCCTCAAATATTTTTGTTTTCCTAGAATTTCCTTCATGAGGTCTACTTTTCTGACATTTTGTAGCCTTCTTCAGAGAAGACACAAGCAGAGATTAAAGCAGAAATGTGAAAAAAATTGTTGAATAGATGGATAGCTATATTTCAATGTAAGAATTTTTATTTAATTTTCCTCTCTAGTCTGTGAATGACAGACTTGATTCTTCAACACAGAGATCAGAAATGGAAAGATAGTGAGCTGGTTGACCAGGTTTGTGGTAAGGCTTTTTTGTAAATTCAGTATGTAGAGTAATGTGGCTAAGCAAGAGGTGGGGTACCTGATGACAGTAAGCCATGATCAAAAGTAATGTTTTTACTGGACAGAGGTTGAAAAGAGCACCTTAAAATGGCTTCTGATTTCTTTCTGCTCTTATTTTGTAATATCCTACTAGATACTATGCAATGATGAAACCATACTTTAAACAGAGTAAAGGAACTGTCTATCAATGGCTGGTATTCTATCCAAATTGTTGAGGGACTTCTTTCCCTTAAAAGACGTATAAATCTTTTCATTAATAAAGACGCTAAATATCCTCATAAACCATGTTTCAAAATGTAATCTGAGCTCTGGGAATGCTGTGGACACAGCACAGCAAAATTCAGATCCTATTTATCCAGGATAGCTCTAGATGATTTAAAATTGATTTAGAGCTCAGCACAGAGACCCAGTTTGGAATTAACGTTATAAAAAGTTTTAATATTTACTTAATTAAATCAGTTGAACTTACAGCTTCTTTGGAGTATTTTTGTCACCCTGAACAAACGCATGACCTCATTGGGAAGGTAAAGGATTGTCTGATGGTGGTTTCATAACATGCCTCTTACCTAACTAATACACTCTGCAGTCTCCAAAAAACTGCAGAATACAACAACTTTTAGAACTAATTTCAGACAATGAAGTCTATCTGAAAGAACACCCCAAAATAATGAACCTTCAACTAGATCTGCCATCTCTAAATGACTAGATTAACCTGGAATGTGTGGGAAAAAAAAAGGAAAAAAAATTGCAGACTTTTCTAAACACCTTTGAGGCAGGAGGTTACAAAAACCTGCTGATGGTCATTGGGAGATGCCAGTGGTGATTTAAACCAGTGAGCTGATATAAATACAAGAACTGTAAAGCAGTTTAAATGCAGGAGCACAGGAGAAAACATAGAGATGTGTCTGGCATCGTGGGGGAAGCTGAGCCCAAGGTGGAGACTCCTGTTTGGCACACGAGCCCAACCATCAGCCAGGGCTTGGCATGTTGACTCTGGGTGAGAATCTTGCACCTCTGGTCTGTGCTGCTCCTCTACTCTGGACTAGAGGGGCTGGTTTGTGCATGCCACAGAGCAGAAATCTGAAAAGAAACATCAATAATGGCATCTTACATCTATTCTTCTTATCAAATACATTTTGGATTAGAGATCACTGTTTATTGTGGTCTGCTCTTGCAACCACTCCTCTTAAAAACTGCAAAATCTTGGAATTGCTTTTGGGGTATGGAAATAAAACAAAAGAGAAAAAAAATCTTCTTGTAATTGCAGTTAAAAAAAAACTCTCTCAAAACGATATTGATAAAATTCAGCATGGGAAATTTTATACCAGAATGTAACGAAAAAACTATATACATTACTAACCAGAACTCAAGCCTACTTTGCTCTAAAACTACAGTTACTATTAGTGACATGAATAATTCACTCTGATTAAAATAAAAACAAGCATATAAATATATGTGTATGTGTGTGTGTGTGTGTGTGTACATTTTCTCTGTCTTAAAAACAGTGTTTACTGGAAAACTAGCAGACAATTCTACTTGTAACTTCTTTTTGTTTGGTATATGAATAGTTTCAGTTAGCACTTTTAGGCTTACTATTAAGCATTATGTCATTCTATTTTTTACCTATTCTGCACATTTAATTTAATGTGTATTTTTCCCCACTCTCTTTTTTCCTATATTAGAAGTTTAGCCTTTGGGTAAAATAAAGAAAGTAATTACTTTTTGTCAAAATGGTGCAAGAACATAGCTCTGAGGTTATGAAACAGTCTTCATTAGTGGCGTATGTCTTCAATTTTTTGCTATTATTTTAGCTGCCCTGAGAGACCTTTAAAAATGAAACTTAGGACTAATGGACCTGAAATAATAGTAATAACTGTAGCATAGAATCTTGTAGGGCTTATATTATAAATAAGAAATAGTCTTTCACATAAGTAATTGCCAAAAGTTTTACAAATGAAAGAAACTTGGTTTGGTGCTTTTTAACTGCAATTTCACTCAATGGTGAAAAAAAGCATCTATACTGTTCCATCATTAGAAATGGTTTCCAATGGAATGTGACAAAGAAACTTTCAATATTTAGCTGTGAAATTATTCTCAATGTTCTTTGGCAGAGAAGAAATTATTTAATCCAATTGCTATCATTCCAAACTGTCAGACAGTTTGAGGATTTAATTTCTGTCTCAATTTCTTTGCAGATAGAATTTAGTGACTGAGATTTAATGTTATAACATTTCAGGGAAAATGGAAAACAAAACTGTGCAAAAATAATCCACTCAAAGTCAAGTTGATCATCTGTAACCATGCCTAAAAACTTGTGATCCATTGTCAAAATTCTTAAGTTTCTCAAAGACATACAAGTCTCATAGGGAAAATTTACCTGAAATTTTAGTAGGAATACCTATATTGATCCCTCCCACCTCCCAGAACGGAGAGGCAAGAGAATCTCAGCTATTATACCTCAGCATCAGAGAAGTCCCCTGGTGTACCTTCCATGCTGCCAGCACTCCAAAACCATTTCTTGCCCTCATTAATGTCAAACAGGAATTGGGGCTATCGGAATGAGAGGTGGGGGAGGAGTGAAGGACAGAAGAGATGAAGTGACATTAAGCATCTACAGGCAGGAAAATTGCTTTAATACCTGAAGGCATACCTTCTCTTCGATTTTTTTTTTTTTCCTTATAAGTGTAGAATTAGGGCTGAATTTTTAGACTAGACAAACTTCAGGGTTTGTTGAGATGTGTGTTTGTTTTGTTTGTTTTGTGTATTGGGGTTCTTTTAAGTAGATTTAGGCTATGAGAAAGAACAATTTCTGCAACCCAGACAATTGCAAACCTTTACAAGTATATAAATAAAATAGTTGCTTTTGTAACAGTGCTTATTTGTTCAGCTGTCAGTTTTTAAGCTGCAGATTTGTTTCATTTTGTAGACAAAATTCATGTGACTGATAGACAACTCTATTTTTTCTTTTGAATTGGGAAGATCAGCTTTGCAAGTATATTTAACAAGTTCTTGAAAATGGATGAATCATTTAATTTGTTCTTTCATTTCTTGTTGTCAGAAATATTACTTAAGTAATCCAACATAAAACCAATAAAGTTGTCAATCTGCTTTCTACTACAAGTTCTTAAAAAGATATATCAATGTACCAACAGCAGGAGAATAAAATCTGTTGCCCAGCAATTCATCTTGTTTACTTTTACTGTTAATATTCCTTCACTCACCCAAATAGTTTTCTAAAACTGGAAACAGGCATGCAAAGTGGCTTAAACTGGAAATACTCATCAACTGTAATTTGATCAGATTGGTGCTGCAATCAAACCTGACTGACAGTTACCAGACGTTGCATTGACTTGCTCTCATTGCCAAGTGCACAACCATTTATTAAAAAGATTACTTGATTATAATGAAAGCAGGCTACTTCCAAGTATTTTTTTAGGCTTTGCAAAGACTTAAAATTTAATAGAGAAGGGCCTCCAGTTGATAATCACAAGAACATTACAACCTTGCCTTGACCATGAGTTATGACCAAACAGCATAAGATGCAGCATACAGGACAATATAAAAAGTGAACTGAGGGGGATGAGCCATGGCAGGGACCCCGGACCAAGAGGTGTCAGGACAACAATTCCTGAGACTGCTGGAAGGGTGTAGTATGATATCACCATTGTCTGATTTGACTGACGACATGTGCAACAACTCCCCACTCCTCAAGGACAGCATCTGGGGGAAAATGCATGCAAGCAGAGTCCATGTCAGGGCTGAGCTGCTGAGCTGTTTGACACTGAGCATGGCTGTGGTGATCACTATGTTTCCTCAGGCTCCTCTATGCCAACCCACTGAAATGGTGCCACGGCTGTCTCAGCTAATTTCCACTCAGAATCAGTTCTTTGGGATCTCAATTAGAAAAACTTAGGTTTATCTATTTTTATTGTATAAAGGACAGAAATGATAGAAAATATCATAGCAATCTTATGTCCCAGCCAATGCTGGGAACAGGGTCTGTTGCACTGCTGGATGAGAAGCTGTTTATTGACAATGGCATGCTGCTCAGAATTCCCACCTGTGCTCAAGGTGGTCAGCCTCACTGTTTCTCACATTTTTTTTAAATATTTTTCCAAGTGAGCAAAGCTATCAGTCTTTCACATGGATAATACCCAACTTTTCATATGGTACATGGAGGTTCACTTTGAACACTGTGTTCTTACACCTCTCCTTAAGAATGAGCTGGTACAGGGCATAATGAAAGGCAGTGCATGCTGACCTCAGAGTACAAGCACAGCTTACAGAGCAATCACTCAGGTACGTGCATACAGCTCTCTACAGCCAAGGCCTATGATTGTACCCTGCCTATATTCAGACTAAAATTCATAATCCACTTGTAAAAATGTCTTCCTTGGTGCCTGACTGCAGTAAATACATGTGTACCTCTGTGTGTGCATGAATGCTGAGCTACTCCTGACACAGCCCTGCTTGTTTTACTTCATAAATCAATTCAGCAGTGTTCATGAATAGGTGTTCTTTTATCCACATGGCATCAACTCCTGTTAAGAAGAAAGATTTTTTATTTATGCTGCACATGGCCAAATGTTGCACTGTAAAGCAGACAATGTATGAACAAAAGGGAAATATAAAAATATATGCTGCAAACCCTTATATTTTCATGTCTGCAATCTATAAAACTGCATTCAGGCACTGAATGCAGCTGAAGAGTATGCAAATGAAATGTTCTTTATATACTGGGTGCAAAAGAAGTTGATAATATGCCCTTAAATTATTTTTAAATTCTTTTATTATGAGTATTTCACCACTTCTTAGATCGAAAATACCTTTAGCTGAATAATCAAAACTTACAAATGCCATTTATTACATAAAATTAATTATTTTTTTATAATACAATGATTAAGAAAGTGGGAAAGAACATAACAGAGGACAAAATTACCTTCCATAAAAATGGTAAAAGAAAAAGGAATAAAGTTTAGCAAAAAAAAAACATAAGGAAGAAAAAAACCTGTAATTACTGAGACTTTGAGCAAATCACTTGTTTCAAACAGAACAAAAGGATTAATATCTAACTTGGATAAAATGGAATTGTTTGATAGCTCAGTAGAGAACTGCCCCACCTTCATCTCAGGCCTCAAATAATATGAACTATCTAATAGTCTAAACTGCAAAAAAAACCCCTGTACTTTGTGGTTTTAGTGAGTGTAATGGTGGTTAACCTTTATAAGCTGTTGCATAAACTAAGTGTTCCTTTTAAACCAGTGGAGAAAACATTACATAGATTATGGAAACTACACAACATCACTTACTCCCTCAGCTGCTGGTGACGTCAGACTGCTTTCACATTCATAGCGTTTCTAAAGTGGCTGAATTAAGAAAATTAACAGCGGAATGGCAGTTAAGAGATCCTAAATGATGCATTAAGGGACCAGTTTGTGTGCATGTGAAAAACAAACAACCTGAAAGTGGTTATTAAGTGAGGGTAATTTAACCCTACCACAAGTCCTAGAATTTCTTTACCAACGAAGACAGCTGTTAATGAGGCCAGCGACATGCATCTATATTATGAAATCTGTGCAAAAAGAAGGAAGCAGTACAAGACCAGTATGGTCAGATGTCAGGAATTTCCTTTGCCATCTCGTGATGTGAGTAATTTTCAGTCAGTACAGTAATATGATGCAGAAAAAAAAAGGAGGTTATTTCAAAAACCAATTTCAAAAAGCAATTTACAAGACTACAGAACTGTATATGTTAATTCATGAGTTTGCAAATTAAGAATGGATCAAACAGAAAGTGACATACTATTATTTGTTAAGATGAAAGATGACATTATTTGACAATTTAAGAAACAATACTTACATTGGAGCTTAATACAAGGTTACTTATTAACTGTAATTTACCACAGTTTTATCAGACATAAAACAATTCACAGAAAATCAGATTTAAACTGGTTATTAAACTGCTGTCTGATTTTTCAGATAAAAGTAGTACAGAGCAGACCACGCTTAAGCCAAAACATAAAACAGTTTCTCCACAGCATATATTTGACTAGTAATGCATACCAAAAATACCAAGTGGAGAAAAGTACTATGTAATGTAATGTAATGTAATGTAATGTAATGTAATATAATATAATATAATATAATTAATATAATATAATGTATATGTATATGTATATGTATATGTATATGTATATGTATATGTATATGTATATGTATATGTATATGTATATGTATATGTATATGTATATGTATATGTATATGTATATCTATATCTATATCTATATCTATCTATATCTATATCTATATCTATATCTATATCTATATCTATATCTATATCTATATCTGTATCTATATCTATATCTATATCTATATCTATCTATCTATATATCTCTATATCATCTATATCTATATATATCATCTATATCTATATCTATATCTAATCTATATCTATATCTATATATATAATTATATATAATATATATGTATATAATATATATATTATAATTTAATCTGTTAGTAAGGCTGATATAATTTAATCTGCTTGTCTACCTCTTTGATTAGAAGGATGAAGAAAAGCTTATCCAAAGAAGACTTAGAATGTATCTGTGCTGTCCTGTTGGCTTTTTTTTTTCTGAACTATCCTCTTAACTTTTTAAATGTCCACATTTGTTGTATTTGCCACAGCCAAGCTCTAATCTAGGGTGGACGAAGCTATTCTCCAGACAGAATAGTTAATTATTATTAAACAGATTATTTATGTCTGGATTCCTTGCATTATTTCTGATGTGTTCTGTAAAGCAGAGAATTTGAATAAATCCAGGACTCCCATAACCAGTAACAAAAAACTTGGTCATGAAAAGCATGCAGTTATCTAAGATGTGACTTGACATATTATTCCTCTAAGCCTCAGTATTCCTGGTTGAGTGTACTGTAACTATATGACTTCTTCCTAGTCTTATAAAGAAGCTCCTAAAAGTGCTCTTTTCTATCAAGGAACCTTCAGAACCAAGCAAAACAAATTGAATAGAAAATTAATGGATTTCATATAAAGGAAGCTCAAGAATTGGAAGAAGACAAGCCTGTCACAGAAAAATGTCTTTGCTGTTTAGTTACCAGGCCTTTTCTTTTCATAATGTTATCCTGGACCTGAGAAAAGTGTCCTGTATGAAAGTTGTATGAAGATTGATACACTTGTCTTCCAAATCAGCTCCACTTGTAAAGGGAAAAAACACATCAAAAATGTGACATGAAATCATGTCAGCCCTCTTATTAGAAAGTGAAAGAGGAATTACTGAGATCAGAATATTTTGGTGCAAATATCAATTAAAGATGCATCCTTGGGCTCTTGAAGAGGAGTTTGCTGCTTATTCTATAACTCATTGTCTGTGAATAAAGTGGCTGTTCTATGCAGTCTTTTCATAGCAATGGCTCTCTTCACGGATGATATTCATCATAGAATGTTAAGGAGTTGGAACAGACCTTAAAGATTGATTTGTGTCTTCTTGTCCTATTACTAGAGATTCTGACAGAGTTCCTCTCCAGCTTCCCTGTAGGCTGCTTCAGCTACTTCAGGCTGTTGTGAGGTCCCCACACAGCCTTCCCTTCTCCAGGCTCAGCAGCCCCAGCTTGCTCAGCCTGTTTTGTAAGGGATGTGTGCTCCAGTCCTCTTTTCAACTTCATGACTCTCCTCTGGACTTGCTGCCACAGTTTAATGTTCTTCTTATGCTGGGGACAGCAGAGCTGGATGCAGTACTCCAGGAGGGGTCTCACAAGAGCAGAGAGGAAGAATCACCTCCTTCAACCTGCTGCCCACATTCCTTTGGACTCAGCCCAGGATACAACTGGCCTTCTGAGCTGCAAGTGCACACTGCTGGCTCATCTCAGACTTTTTATCAACCACCACCCCCAAGTCCTTCTCCACAGGGCTGCTCTCAATCCCTTCTCTGCCCAGTCTGTATGTGTGTTTGGGATTGCCATGCCTCAGGTGTAGGACTTTGCACTTTGCTTTTTCGACCTTCATGAGGTTTGCATTTTCCCACTTCTCAAGTGTGTCAAGGTCCCTCTGGAGGGCATCCCTTCCCTTCAGCTCTAAATAAAGGGTTCTGCAATCCCTAAAGCTTCAGAAAAGGTTTATATGAGTTTGGGTTTGGCTTAGATATGCTATTGAATTCTTTGCCTTTTTCTTTTTTTCTGTCTAAGAAAGCCTTGGTCATTTATGACAAAAAGTAAGATTGAAAAAAATGAATGGAAATTTCAGTGATAGCTCTATTCCCATAATACACTATTCTACATAAATGTTACTATGAAGAACAGCAGGTTTTAACATGGACCTAGGATCTTTGATGGTATAAATCCACAACTCAATAGATTTATGCAGATTTATACTATTTGAGCTTATTGTGCACAGACGACTAGAGAAAATTTTCTAGCATACAGATGCCTCCATTTCCAATTTAAATTAACTTCAGAATTATCAGGATTGGACTTATTCCCTAAAAAGCCCTAATGACACCTTTGCTGATTATTTAAAAGAAACCACATAATATTAATTAAATGATGGTTATTTTTAAATTAAATGACCTTTATTGATGCTGGGAGAAGTCCTAATTTTCAGATACCAGTTTAAGCTCCAGCTGCTCTAGAACTCAGGAAATAAGGCAATATATCAATGAAATTTATCAATAAACATGTATAGTGAACTATTGGAGCAATAAAGCAAGTAATTAAAATTTCTAACACTTTTTCACTCTGGCAGTTCAAGCTGTAAAAATGTACCTAATAAAGCACTTTGTTATTTCTGAAATGGTACATTTTCAAGTCCAGATAAATGTAAAAAGAAAACCTCTCCTAGATAGAAAATTTGATTGTAAACCAGTAATTTGCCAATTTATGTTTAATAATACTAAGCCTGAAATATTTTGTTTTATTTTTAACCAAAAGTCCTCAAGATAAATGTCTTTTTTTCAAAGCTTGACCTTGCAGTCTGAACAGTTTTAAATTTCATTTCCTTCATGTAAGTGCAGGGTTTTTTTTGGTGAAAGTAACATCTACTAATTATGAAAATCTCAGTCATTTAATTATATAATGATTAAACAATTTTTGCAAACTTACTACCTGTGTTCAGCCAGCTTAATTAGTCATTTTTAGGTACACTGTTATCAACTTACCCTTTTTTATTTGAATTTTTAAAAAAACTTATAAAATGTTCTTTATTGAGTCTAGTTTTTTCAGTGATGCATTGTGGTATTTGTAGATTTCTCAATCTGGCTACTAGGTTCATGAGTGTACTTGAAGGAAAAGCAATAACTCTAATAATGAAATAACTAGCACAAAAATGTATGAAGATGCAGAGCTACAGATACATAGCTGTTTTAAATGTTAAACAGACCTTAAGCACTGCGGGACACCTGGATTTCATGAAAGTTTAATTTAGCATCCCATTGCATCTCCTATCAAAGTGCAAAGATATTATCAATTTACCTTATTATTTTATAATGAGATGTTCTACATTGAATTACTCTGTTAGCTGCAAATCTGCATATAATTAAAATTGTATTTTTGAATAGCACTTTTATTTTAACTGTCTTGGTAGATTGCTTAGCTAAACATTGAATTTTTGATTGTACTATCTTTATCTACTTTTACTCCAGTGGTTGAGAAAAAGTTGTGGGTTTTTTTTACATAATTCAATAAAAAGTCCAATGTAGAAGCCTGTATAAGATCAAGAGTGGCAGCAGTTTGAATAAAAAGTCTAACTCAGCACAGTGATGTGCCCAATCTGTTCTGTAACATGAACATATCAAAGTTTTGTGAGAATTGTGAGCTGTACATCAATTTCTTGCTATGGCTTAAGCAGCTCTAATACCCAGTTTTTAGACCAGATATTGCTCATTCTATTGCTTTGAGAGCAGTCTGGGTGCAGCTGTGTGGGTAAACTTGCACAGGAGCAAGGCACATCCAAGGCACAAAGAGCACTGTCCTTTGGTCCAGAGTACAATTCCACTGCTGGAACACTGCCTGGGCTGGTTTTGGTCTGTGCCTGCTCATCTAGACAATACTCATCCAGATAGTACTCAGCCATATTACAGGATATCAAAAGCCAGGAACCACACTGAAAAGAATAATGAATGAAACCACCCACTATTTGCAGAGAGAGGTTAGATAGTTAGTGGAAGTGCTTATCAATATAAGCAAAGTATAAAAAACTTCTTCCTCTGTAGTGACTCAGTGTGGCAATAGATCAAGAGCACTTGCTGAACAGAGAGTGTATTTGGGAGCATGACTCAAGTCTCTAGTTTATACAGATAACTAGAAAGGATGGTTAGACATAAAGTAGGAGATGCATGTCACCAAATAACTTCCTTTTAGTCATTGTTTTGAAGCAGTGCCTATAACCCACCTAAGTTTTCTGCCCCATCAAAGAAGGATAGGAGTTTTCAGGGTCATCTGAGCAATGTTCCTTTTTTCCCCAGCTGGGGCAAAAAACTTGAATGAGCTGGACCTTGTGCAGTGTTTTCAGTAATAGATATAGAAAGGATCTTGCTTTTATGGCCTACCTCTGAGCACTGTTTGATTCTTTATAAATTATTAAACATGCATGCTCACTTCTTTCCTGTGATTAAAGGAGATATCCTCCATTTACAGCAGAATAACTGTGATACAGAATGATTAAATAGCCTAGTCTCAAAGCCTACTAAAGGCTGCTATTGATTTGAATGAGAATTAGATCAGGCCATTTGTGAATTTACTTCCTGAGTGAGTGTGAAAATCCATCTAAATCTATTTATAGAACTAATACAGTAACCCAGGCATGTCCATTAATTTCTATAAGGTACTGCTATACCTTCCTGAAAAAAAAATAAAAAATTAAATGCCCTCCTATCTTTTGAAGAAATACATCTTATATATATGTGTGTGTGTATACACACACACACACACACACACACACACACACACACACATACACACACACAGATATATATGTGTGTATATATGATTAAGTGCTCTGGAGCTGAGGATTACATTGTGGGAGGCAGCAAGACCACAGAACCAGAGAAGAGGGAGACACCCCAACCTCACCTCCCATGCAGGAGGTGGTGAAGTTGTGACTCAAAGGCTACTCTGACTTTCATGGATGGAGCCAGCAGGGACCATGCCCAGCCCCACCTGGACAAAAGCCTGTCCCTGATATATTGTAGGGTTATATGGAAGCGTTAGAGGGACAGGTGCTAGTGAGGGCCCTCTGCCACTGATTCTGAAATGTGCTGGCCACACCAGAGCACATTTGCAGTCTTACAGAGATGAGCCAGTGACTCCTGAAGCCAACAGAGAAACACCAGGGAAATGTCTCAAAGGAGCTAAGGGGTGTTCCTGTAGGAAGGCAGCAGAGCTGAAAGCCCAGCTGAGGTGCCTTCACAGGAACACACGCAGCACAGGCAATGAGGAGAAGCTGGAAGTCACCAGGTCCTGCTGGAAAGTTATGCCTGCATCCTGGCCTGCACCGAAAGCAACAGAGCCATTAGGCTGAGGAAGAGGATTCTCTACCTCTCCTCTCCACTCTTGAGTGACCTCACAAGGACATTGACCTGTTGGATGAGTCCAGAGGAGGGACACCAAGGTATTAGAGGATAGAGCACCTTGGCTATAAAGACTAAGAGACTTGTGTTCGTTAAGTCTGGAGAAGAGAAAGCTTCAAGATTGCTGTAGCCTTTCACTACCTGAAGGGAGCATGCAAGAAAGATTGGAACATCCTTTATGTGTGATCATGTAGAGACTGGACAAGGGGCAATGGCTTTAAACTGAAGGGGAGTGGGTTTGGTTTAGGTATTAGGAAGAAATTCTTTGTTTTGAGAGTGGTGAGGCTCTGGAACAGGTTACCCAGAGAAGTTGTGGATATCCCATCACTGGAAATGCTCAAGGCCAGGCTGGATGGGGTTTGAGCATCCTGGTATTGTGAAAAGTGTTCCTGACCATGGCAGGGGGATTGGAACTATATGATCTTCAAGGTCCCTTCTGACCCAAACCATTCTATGCTTCCATGACATTGGGTGGGGCGGGGGGGGGAGTGGCAGGGAGGGGGTAGGATGCTTGGTTTAATTTGGGAGGAAAACAAATTGAAAATAAAACCAGAAAAAGTTCAATTTTGTGAGACAGTAATGTAACTGTTCTTGCAGTGGCCATTTTGTAATTTTAAATTAGCTATACAATATTGAAAGAAACTGATAAAATGAGAAGTTATGAAAAATCATGTATCAGAGAAAATTGAATTCTATCAGTAGAAGAAATGCTGAAATATATATATTGATAATTCCTGTGAGTCACATTATTTTAATATGTTAGCAAAAGTCCTTCTAAATTCTGAAGCCATAACTTGTTCTGAAACAGTGAAAAATTTTTAAAAAAGGATGTTGATATTCATTTTACAGTAAATATGTTGAATCATTTTGTCTTCTTATAAATTGGAGCAGCTTCAAGATCAAAAGATCATTGCAAAGACCTGAAGGCATCCCAAGGGAAAAGATGGCAGATTTCTGTGTATGTTTTTAAGCTATAATTATACAGAGTCATAAAATGAGTTTCTTAGGAATTATTTTTGGGGGACACAAAACCAACTTTGATGTTTTTAACATTACTTGACCTAATTTAGTAGCATGAGTTGACAAGTATTTTGGTGCCTCTGGAGAGATATGATTACTAGAAAGAGTGCAGAATTGAGCTCTGATGATTTTTTGTCATGCATGATTGTGCTGGCTTCAAATGCAGAAATAGATCATATTTGTGTGAAAATCCACTTTGATGAAAAATAGTTCTTATTATAGAAATGTTGGAAAGGTAGAATGGTAGAAAAAGATGGGTGTGAAAGCAACATCAGAGTGGATGAATTCTTTCAAGTCAGAGAAAGGCTAAATAATTAATTATTAAGTATATGGCTTAGTAGATTAGAATTCTTAACAGGGTAGAAAGACTATTGCCTCAAGACATGATATACTTTTGGTGATTTATTTATAAGTAGTATTATACCTTATTCTAATACCTTAGCAAAACGTCATGAGATATTATTATTTCATCTGTAGTGTTTTAATCAAGTTAATGCCAATAGACAATCTCTATTTCAAACTAGAAGTTTAGAGAAATTCTTGCTTCACTATCAAGAATTCAGGTGTCATAAGGATTAGTCAGGAACAAATTCTGATATTATTGTTCTATACCTGAAATTCTCTGACCCTGCATTTAGATGTTGCTAACAGCATGGTTAGAAGAAAGTACTGGGGGAATCAATCTGAGGACTAATGAAGCCTTTTCCTTATAGATACCAGAAATTATACATGTACATTACAATCAGTTTCTTATCTCAAAGGCAGATATTGTTTCTAACTGACACTGTAAAGCTAAATTAGACTCACCCTTGTAAAAAGTTTAATCTCTAAATTTTGGAGATGATTTTGCAATAGTTTCTAAATTAGGAAATTCTATTCTTTCTCATTGAACTTTCTGGAATTTTACTTGACAAGTGAAACACGAGTTTGGGATACCAGATGATTTCATTCGAGCATTAATGAATTTTGTATTAACTGAGGGCCTGAAGTAAGTAAATTGCACAAAAAAAGGTGGCAAGCTAAAATATAACTTTGAAAAAGTAATGTAATTGTAAGAAACAACTTTGTGAGGTAATTTATAGTTAAAATGGAGCCCTGCTATTGAGGGCAAAAAAGTGGGTTGATCCTGGCTAGATGCCAGACACCCATCAAAACCTCCCTTATCACTGCCCTCCACAGCTGGACAGGGGAGAGAAAATAGAATGAATGGCTCATGATTCCTCCCACCTCTGCCTCCTTCCCAGCTCTACCTCCTTCCCTGCTCTTCCTTCCCCCAGCAGTGCAGGGAGATGGGAATGAGGGTCATGGTCAGTTCATCACAGGTTGTTTCTGCCACTGTTTAGGGAATGGAGTCCTTCCCTGCACCAGCATGAGTCCCTCCTACAGGAGATAGTTCTCCATGAACTTCTCCAAAATGAGCACACAAACTGCTGCAGTGTGGATCACTCTTCCACAGCATGCAGTTCTTCAAGAATAGGCTGCTCCAGGGTGGGCTTCTCTCTCCACAGGCCTCCTAGGGGGTCACAGCCTCCTCTCAGCCATCCTCCTGCTCCAGCATGGCCTCCTCCATGGGCTGTGGGTGGATCTCTGCATCCCTGTGGCTCTCCCTGGGCTGCAGGGTGGATCTCTGCATCCCTGTGGCTCTCCATGGGCTGTGGGTGGATCTCTGCATCCCTGTGGTTCTCCATGGGCTGTGGGTGGATCTCTGCATCCCTGTGGCTCTCCCTGGGCTGCAGGGGAATCTCAGCTCTGGCACCTGGAGCACCTCCTGCCCCTCCTCCTGCACTGACCTTGGTGTCTGCAGAGTTGCTCTGCCCACATGTTCTCACCCAGCTCTTCTCTGCCTGCAATTACATAAGTGCAATATTCCTTTATCTTTAAGCCTGGCCTGGTCTTCTGTCACAATAAACATATATTAAGGTGATCAAAGGCTAAAGGTGCTGCAAAGTGCCTAAAATGCGTTGTCATTCTCCAGAAACAGAGTTATTCATGTTTCATTCCAAGATACCCCGTTTAAATAATATTTTTCATTAGTATGCTCATTTTTTGCTAGGAAAAAAACATACATCTGAGCACAACAAGGCTGTTTGTTGGGGGGTTTTTTTGGTTGGTGGGTTTTTTTGGTTGGTAGCGTTTTTTGGTTGTTGTTCTTGCTTTGTTTTTTTGGGTTTTTTTTTATTTTTTTTTGGTTATGTACTAAATTTATGATTGATAGGGTAAGACACTGGGGCATGGGAGAATGCTTTCTCATCCTGGTCTAGCTTTCTGATTGATTACTGGGAAGATATGCTTCTCTGAAAGATTAATTTTCAAAATCTGCACTATATTGATTACCACTTTGTTAAGCAGTCTTTCTGATAAAGTGATTGATTTAAAGAATAAAATATATCATATTTATTCAGTTTTTCAAAAGAACTGAAAATGCCTAATACATTCTTGACAGTCTCATCCTGAAATAACTTATTTACAAGATGTTATCATTTGAATATATCAATAGTTAAATGAAGGTGAGAAGAACTATTGTTAAATTTTCTAACTATTGCTTTCCAGAAAGCTTTGCTGCAGAGTATTCCTCATTTAAACAGAGGGCATGTTTTATTCATTAAAATACATTTAAAAATGCATTATATTGTGTTTATACAATGACAAAATTAAGCATGGCTTTTTAATAGAATTACTCCTCTTCCTGAATATAAGGGATGGTTACAAAGCTCTAACATAAACTTCTCCACAAGGTTGAAGGAAATGGAGGCACTGTGGCAATTTTGGTATAATTATGACATTGTTCTGAAAAAATGGCAAATCCTTGACTACACTGGATTAAACAGACCTGTAGCTGCAATGGAAGTCTAACTCTGTTGAAGACTGCATTTTTTTTGAAGACTTCATCTTCAGAGTCTGCAACTGTGGGCAGCTGAGTATTTACTGTTTTTTCACTCTGTGCTGTCCTGCACAACACTGTGAATACAACCTTGGGGGAACACAGCTTTGCTTTGCAAAGTTCTATGAGTTTATGTAGCCTTAGAAAACAATCCTTAAGCCTGAGTACATTGTCTCAGTTCTTTGGCATCCATAATTACATCAATTTAGTGGATGTAGTTCAAAGAAGGTAGAAATTGTCCTACACTTGCCACTCACCCTGTGGCATACACTGGTTGTATCTTTCATTACCAGGCCAGATGATAACTATTCACTTATTTGAGAGCCTATTTCAGCCCTCAATATCTGTAGGTATTGTTGTGCTCTACTTAACATAATAGAAAAGGACAGATGTATTTAAAAACTCTGGTTATTTCACAATAACACTGGGTCATAAGTTGTATTTTACAATATGATAATCAGTCATAAAAATGTGCCTTAAAATATGAAATTATAATTGAAGTGCTGATGCAATTTCTTTTAGACAAATTGTGCCTAAGAAAATATGTTATTAGTATATGAATGCTCCAGATATTTTGCACAAACTTAGTCAATCTCTGGGCTACATTCTCATTCAAAATTCGTCTAATTAGGCTGTAGTATTTCCTGCTAACTATTGCTCCAATTGTAAATGGGTAGGAAAGCAATCAGATATTGTCCTTGAAAGAAATACAGAAACTGCTTAAATGTTAAGTGAAATTAGGAAAAAGTTGAGTG